>CM035133.1:45647746-47036913 GCA_020205605.1 Panax ginseng
CACTTGCTTACTTTGCAAAATTTGTAAATATTACCCACAACTATAACATTATATCAAATCTACACCATAATATTCAAAAAAATATTTCAAGAAATTTAAATCTTTATTCATAAAATTTGGGGTCTCACAAAAGTCTAATTGTGTTAAGAAATTAAATGTACGTGAGTAAGGATTTAAATTATAATTGAGTGAATAGAAACCCTAATTAAATAATTAGGGTAAGTAATTTTAAGAGTTGGGCATATGCTAATTTATATGGCCCAAACAATTTAAATTAAAGCCCAAATGATTATATGGGTTGACCCAAATTTTTGGCCCAACTTGGAATAGATTTTTCTAGAAACTAAAATAAGCTATTAAAATAATTAAAGAAAATCAAAAATGGAAGATATTAGAAGATTTGTTAGGATTTGCAAGGATTTGAGTACATGTTATATTTAAAGATTTGCTAAGATTTGGAAGATTTAGTAAAATATTAGAAAGATTTGTAAAGATATTGGAGAGAGAAAGAAAAGATTTGGAAAGATAGGAAAGAGAAAGAGAATATTTGAAGAGATTTTTGGAAGATATGTTAGGATATTTGAGCTTATATATACAAGATATATCTATACATTTTAAGGCCTATAAATATAGCTCTTCTCATTTACTAGCAAAAGTTCATCTTCATTTCCACTTTCTAAGTTCCTAAAAGAGAGAGAAAAAAATAAAGAGACAGAGGGAGGAGACAAAGGCCAGTCGTGGGCTTGAGGGAGAGGAGGAGAAGAGATATCTTGTCATGCCATCAAGCTTCACCCTCCTAGCAAGAAGAAGAGGAAAAACCATAAAGGTTTAAAAGTCTCCCTGACCTAAAATTTATTTAGATCAAAGTATGTTCTTATGGTGGTTTAGATCTAATGATGATCTCTTGATATTAAACCCTATGATACTAGATCTACATGTTTTAAGGTGTTTCATGCTTAGATCTAACCATTTTAAGTGATGAAAAACATGGAAATCAAAGGTGCATAAAAAATGTTTTTAGCTTTAAAAATCTAAAAAATCAGTCCACTTTGAGGCTTTATCATTTAAAATCTACAAATTATTTTTGTGATCTGTCAAAGAGGTGTGTTAGATCTATGAGTTATATGTTAAACCCAAGTGGTAGTACTCATAAATATTAAATGAACAAGTTGTGGCGTCAGTTTTGGCAAAACAGTCCCTACAGACCAAAAATCTGGAAAAATGGAAAAGTTTTTGGCCTGTTTTGGCGTGAACTATTTTGGCCACTTGTGTTGCTCTAAAAATCCTGATCTTTTGTGGTATGATAAAAGGTTAAGTTAACTATGACATGTCCAAAGACAAAAATTTTTGGATGTCTAGAATGGGAGATATGACTTTTACAAGAAAGTGTAATTTTAAAAGTAATCTGTTAGAACTTGAGTTGTATAACTCAGAAAACTATGAAATTTTTACAGGCACTTGTGTATAATAACAGGAGTCTACCGTGTAAATTTCAGAAGTTTTGGACAAGATTGTAATTTATGAAAATTGCTGCAAGATTCAACTATTTTAGTCATTTTAAATATAGTAAATGAAATTATAAAATTCCAGAAAACATATATGTTCATAAGGGAACCATATTCTAATATTTCTCAGAAAATAAAAAATTTTGGAGTAATTTTGGTATTTTTCATGGATGTGCTTGAGTTATGAATAAATAAGAATAATAAGTTATGCAATGTTAAAATTTGTGTAAATGTGATTTTCTTGAGTAAAGGCCCTTAATATGATATAATCAGATTTTTAAAGGGTATTTTGGTCATTTTGATAAGATATTATATTTATGACATTTTAGATTTATTAAATGAATGAATTAGTAAAGGGTAGAGGTGTTCAACCGATAAAAAATGGACTGAACCGATACCAAAATTGGCAAAATATTGATACTGAAATCTAGGAGCCAGGATGAACCCAAGTATATAACGAATCAGTACACTGTTTGAATTCTAGGTTTTTACCTAAAATTAATATAATTATTATTTTATTATAATTTTATTATTATAATTTTATTATTATTAATAATATTTTTATTAATATTATTATTATTATCATTATTTTATTATTATTATTATTATTATTATTATTAAATTATTAATAATAAAAAAGTAGAAAACCGGTAATACTGGTCCGGTTCGGTTTTTACCGAGCCATAAAAATGCTGAACCGAAAGCGATACCGAAAAACTGGTATATACATGTTTTTTTGTACCGAATCGGACCGGTTCTTTTTTATACCGAACCGATCGGTTCGGTCCGATCCAGAAAATCAAAAAACTGAAAAAATTGATCCAAGTGAACAGCTTTAGTAAAGGATAAACAATTAAAATAAATTCTTTATGAGTTTAATAAATGATTAAAATATTATTAAATACTTAATAATATTATATTAAGATATTACTAATATAATTAATAATATTATATTAAAATATTATTAAATTAATAATAATATTAGATTAAAGTATTATTAGCAAAGGATTAAAATATTATTAAAGAATTAATAATATTAGTGATTAATTAAAATATTATTAAATGATTAATAATATTATATTAAAGTTAAATTAAAATATTATTAAATGGTTAATAATATTAGTATTTAATTAAGATATTATTAATTAATAATATTAAAGTGTGATTAAAATATTATTAAATGATTAATAATATTAGTAAATGATTTGAATATTATTAAATTATTAATATTAGAGTGTGACTAAAATAATATTAAATGGTTATTTGTAAATAAGTAAGATATAAATGATTAATAATATTAGTAAGTGATTAAATTATTATTAAAGGGTTAATAATATTTGTAAGTGACTAAGATATTATTAAATGGTTAATAATATTAAGAAGTGAATAAGATATTATTAAGTATCAGACAGAATTTTAAGATGATGATTAAGTGATTAAAATATTATCAAAGGACGATAATATTTCTAACAAGTTAAGGAATTATCTGATGTTTGATTATATAGCTAAATGTTAGATAATTTATTTATGAAGTAGTTGTATTATGAGGTATACCATGCTGATTGAAAGATCAATCTTAAAAATGATAAGTCTTTACAATAAAGAGATTAAATTAGATTGCATAGCAATAATCGACAATACAAATAAGTTCCCTAACTCAAACTCGAGTTATTATTTTAAAGCATGTTAGTGGATAATTATTGTTGATTATTCCACATCTATGATTATTGATTTGCACTTAGTGCATGTTGCATATGTTCATCAAGTATGAAAGGTTGATCACTTTCATTACCATATGGTTTAGTTAAATTTGTTTATGGTCATTGTTGACCACCCAACATTATTGATTCAGTCATTCAATCATTGAAATTGATTAATGCTCTTTTACAATTATTATATTATTGAAAAATTCAAAAACTTATTCATTCTTTCAATCATGATATATCTTTATTGTATTTAAACTTGCTGGGCAAAGTAGTTGATCGCCCTTGCTATATCATGATAACAAATTTCAGATTTAGATGAAGGCTTGAAGAAAGATAGAGGCAAAGGCAAATTCCAAGAGTAGATTATTATGCACTTAGAACTATTAAGTTATCTAATGCAAATCATTGTAAACCTTTTAAGTTATTGAAGGTATGTATTAAGTTAAGGTTGTAGACCTTGGGGTAATGTTGCAAAATCCTTTGAAATAAACAAGGTATGTATATATATTCCGCATTAGTTTATAGAATGTGTATAAAGATGTTGTATCATGATGCACCAAGTCTGAGGTAAAAGGGGCTCGGATTTGGGGGCACTACAATGATGATCAAAACGTGGATTCAAATTTAAGAATAAGATTCATATATCAAAGATAATTTGGACAGAAAAAGAAACTAATTTCATCGTGAATAGTACCCCGACATGAATAGTACCTTGAATGAATAGTATCCTGGATGAATAGTACCACGTCATGCAAAGTACCCTGAATGAATATGTTGGAAGAATGCATATTTTGATTTGATGTTTATAGTAAATGCTCATGATTATATGTAAAGTCCTTCAAGGAATATATGTACAAGGACTTAGTGATAGATCAAAGTTGTTAGGTTGATCTTAGCTATTAATGTTCATCATTCTATAAATGAATGTATAGATAAAGAGATCAAAGATGTTAGGTTGATCTATGACTTGAAAAGAATAGATAGGCTTCAACAAGCATCGTAGTCTATCGAGCTGATCAACTGATTGCAGAAGCTAAGGTAGGATCTTAGAGCTTAGAAGATCGTAGTGTATCTGCCTTGAAGGGCCTCTCCATAAATCGTAGAGTGGTCCAGACGTTTGCCGAAGCTAACTCAAAGATCGTAGCGTGCTTTCGAAAACGTAGAGTCTACAAGACGAGTAAGTGAAGATCGTAGTGTGAAAATCCTTGAGAGAGATCGTAGTGTTCTCTTCAGACCAAGCACCAATGTGACAAGACACCGCGATATGGATCGTAGATTATCATCTGCCTTGTGTCAGAAGCATCGAGCCCTACTTTTCTTTGCAGACAAATTCTAACAAATGTGGAATGGTTTTGAAACATTGAAATCCTCACCAGTCCCAACGGTACAAAAGATATCCTTAGTATTCAACAAAAGGAACATATTCAAGAAGCTAAGGAAAGGACCATAGGACAGAGGAAAAACACCTTTTTAGGTGTTAGGTGAGAAAGCAGTTTGTTGTGTCAGTGGGCCAGAATGAAATTAAGAACGTGTGCAGAAAAGTCTCCATCAAAGTTCAGAAATGTCAAACGCATTTAATGCTTCAACAAATGGCTTCAACGGATAGATTTCAAGGATCACATATATGCAAAACATATGCAAATGATAGTTCTAAGAAAGCATTGAACAAAAACAAAAAAGAACACTCAACTCTCAACTCTACGATCTGAGAAAAAGAGGAAGCTTGCTCAGCTACTCAGTTCTTTTGAACAAGTGCTTAACTGCAACTGAGTAGCATCAATCACGAACTTAACAACTACAAATCAACTGAAGTAAGAGTTCCAAGTCAAAAGGACTTGAAGAGTTCTAAGTGAACTATGAAGAACCAAGTCTACTGGACTTGAGGAGTTCAAGAGTGAACTAAGAAGTGCCTAGACTGCTGGTCTAGAAGGAATCTGTGAGATTCAGAAAGTGTAAAAGACATCCTTAGTGGATTTCCTACTCGAGGAGTAGAAGAGTGGACTAGGAGCTTTAAGTGCTCTGAACCACTTAAAAACAATTGTGTCTATTTCATTCTTGCTATAACTGTTATAACTGCCTCACTCTCATTAACTCTATCTAAAAGGGAGTTCAAAGAAACCTTAATTCCATTGTGTTTAAATCATTATCAAAACTGTCTTAGTAAAAAGAAAAATTTTTAAATATCTATTCAACCCCCCCCCCCTTCTAGATAACTATTGTGCCTTCGGGAACTAACAGAATAGTACCCCATCATGAATAGTATCCCAACATAAATAGTACCCCGATATGAAAAGATTAGAATTATAGAAGCAATACTTACCATAGTAAGTTTAGATTTAGGAATATGAAATGAAATAATATACGAAACTGCAAATGGATTTTCACCCGTCATGCGGTAATCGGCGTAGACAGATCATTTTCATAATTTAATAAAGAATGAATATGAAGGGTTATTCACCAGGCATGCGACAATCCGCGTAGACATGTTATACCCACAGATTAATAAAAAATGAAATGACAACCCTTATGAGTATAAAGAAAATAACATCATTTATGAATACGAAGGAAATAATACCCCTTACCTTAGTAGGAGATTGGATACTGCAATAGTGTAGTAGTAGAATACTTTTCTTCTTTCTCTCTCTATAGTTTCTCTATAGTTTTAGTGAATTGATGAGAAATAAGGAAGAAATGAGCTTCTATTTATAGGAAAACATAGTTTCACTAATTGAACTTTTAGGGGCTCAGATTATTATACTTTAGTACCTTCATCTTTGCCTCCATTTTTAATTTAGTCCTTCAAGTATTATCAATCTTGCATAACATCCCCTAATAGTTCCTTGCATGTGAACAAATTGTTCCTTGCATGTGAACCAATAGTAATTAATTACTCATTTATCTGATTAATTACCCGTTTGGTCAATTTAACATCCAGAAATCAACTATTATCGAAATAAATGTCGATTTTGATTAACACTAATATTCCCAACATAATTGAAATATTTTTATCAACAATTATTCCTCATTAATATTATAACTCACAATATTGATAACCAAATCCTTCTCAGGAAAGAGGGGACTTTCCGATAAGGATTTCTCCTTATTGGTGCGCAATTAAATAACCTAACCCATTTTCTCGACAGAACTTTTTAGACATTGTCAATAATACAAATAATAATATGAGTAACTGTGTCGTGTCAGTTATTAATTTAATAATATAAATTATTATGCAGATGATACTGTGACAATAATTAAATTAATAATATGAGATACTATCCAACAACTACTGTGACAATTATTGAATAAAATACTGAGTGACTTCTTACGTAAGCATCAATAATCAAAGATACTGTGCAATATCGTGTGCTACTATGAAAGAACACGTATTACTGTACTTTTATGACCGAGTATTTCAACAGTTTAATGGTAAAAGTCTTACCGTTATTTCTATAAAAAAAGGTTATTTTTGTCGCTTTCTATATCTAAAAGTTATTCTGTTAAAGGGTCCACCAATGATTGCGTCGTCTGACGAGTATTCCCCAACAAAAAGAATATTTCCCAACTAAAATTTATCTAGGCACACATAAAAGGGGGGGTTGAATAAGTGTGGGAGCAATCTATGACCAACTTTTAAAAACTATTAAGTTCAGGCTACTATAATGATTGAAATCAGCTTACTGAATTAATATAGCCTATTAAATAAAATTCTTGATGTTAAAGAATTATCTTAATATAATGCAAGTAGTCAAATTAAGATAACTAAGTAACTTATGTGATTCTAAAGTAAATCAAATAATAGAATCAACACCAAGATTTTTTACGTGGTTCAGCTATTACCCTCTATAATAATAGTCTAGTCCACGTCCAATACCAACTAGTATTGGAGACTCACTTTTTTTATTTCTTTATAAATAAATACAGATTACAAAATAGATTCTAACAAAAATTAATTAATAATTAATTCCTCTTGAGCTCTCTTGCTCCTTGTGCACCTATGCACTCTTCAAGCACCTTTGCTTCCTTGAACCAGTTTGTAACCCTCTTCTCTAATCCACTAGGATTAACACCCTTAGACTACACTTAGTCTAAAATCCAATACAAATATAAAGGTATATGATCAATGCAAGAATAATAAATTTAACAATTAAAGGCTCAACTATATGCAATGATCAATTAGCACACAGAAATAAACAATTAATTTAGTACCCAATATCAACTAAATAATACCAGACAATAATACCTCAGCTGATCAATGCTTGTACTTGATTAAAGATTAATGGCTCGATAAATATCAGTAATTGCAAGAATAATTTTTTGTATATTCTGGATTAAAGTACGTCTTTCGGTATTTATAATCAAAAAGTTACCGTTGCATAATGAGTCCAAGTAAAGTTCACTTGTAACAATCCGGAATTTTAAATTTAAATTTTAAATATTTATTGAATTATCTAAATATTTATTTGAGGTGTTTATTGTTGAATAAATATTTTAATTGATGTTAATATGGTATATTTATTAAATTAAATAAATATTTTAGCTAATGTTGATGTGATTATTGTTATTAAATATTTATGAATTAAATATTTAATTTGGTGAATGCAATATAACTTGAGATGTTATATTGTTGTTTTAATTTAATAAATTATAGTGGTATATTAAATTATTAAATAAAATTATAATTTTGTAATATTTATTTAAGTGGAGTATTTATTTAAAATATGGAATGTGTAATTAATTTATTTGATTTAATGTGGATATGGAAATCTAAATAAATAATATGTGATTATAAATTATAAACTAAATTGTTTATTAAAATAATTAAGGTAGTTTTAAATTGATTTAACCCAAACAAAGCTTAAAATATTAAGTCTTTATATTTTTAAGATTTTTTTTGCAAAAGCCTTATGGCTTTTGGATTTCTTAATATTTGAATTATAATAATATAAATAAATTAAATTAAAATAATAAATATAATATATTTATAATCTATACGTTATATGTTATAACTGATTAGGCTTATTATGGTCATATTAGTTTTCTTTTATTATTACGCATACATGGTTATCAGTTTTGGGGGATTATACGCATTCTAGTTTTGCTAAACCTAAGACTACAGAGAGCTTGAGAGAATTGAGAGGAGGTTCTGAGGATTTCAAAGCATCTTCAGTGTTTAGCAAGAATTATCAAGCCAATTAAAGGTATTTTGTCTAACCTTTGTATTATATATATATATATATATATATATATATATATATATATATATATATATATATATATACGGCTAAATTTTCTTATGTTCTGTGAAATCAAATTTGTTGAATTATTGATATATAACTGATAATTGTGATTATATGTATTGGTTATGTTTGAGTTTGTATGTAAACAAGAATTCGTATGCTAATTGCAGTTAAAAAGGAAGAAAAGTAAATTACAGTATATATTTGCTTGTGGCTTGTAAAAGTACAAATTTTAGTGGTCAATTTGTATGTTAATTTGTGAATTGAGGCTTGATTATGCTAGTCCATTAAGAAATGTAGATAACGTAATTTGAACGAAGTAATTTGGTCAAGTATAGAAATTATAGTGATGGATTTTGTAAAGGATGTCAAAAATAGAGTTTTCATATGAAAAATATAGAATTTGAGAAATTAAACTTGTGTAAGTTGTTGTTAAATTGTTCTAAGTGGTTGAATATGTGAGGAAACATGTTTATGTTGGTTTTATATCATTTGTTTGTGTTAATTTCACTGTTTGGTGGGTGAAATTTGTGTTAGTTGGGCTAAAGTCGGCTATTGTTCATGTCGTTTCTACCTCTATGCATACCTTTGGTAGCAATTGTTGCTTCTTGGTTAAGGCAAAAAATGGCCTTGCACTACTTAGGTCGAACTTATGTATGGGCGCAATTGCGCCATTACTTTAATCTGACGATGACCTGCTTTGGTCTTTGCAGACACAGGATAAGCGACACTATAACTTGGTCTAATGATGTGTTAACTTAATAAACATGGAATATGAAGGTTAAAACAAAATCGTATCATGTCATTGATAATTTCAAGGTTGAAAATGATTAGTAAGTTATGAACGCGATATGTTAGGAATTAGTGTATATAATAATTAGTAAACAGGTGTTGTGAAGGTAAACACTTAAAATTCCTGATAATTGTATAGTAGCATAAGACTTGTGCTAAAATGATAAGTTTAACAAGAAATGTGCATGTTATGGTATGTTAGCATATCTAATAGGTATTTAGTTCTAAACCTTTGTGTAGGATATTGGAGTACGTGAGTTGTAATTGTATAGCTTACGCAAGAGGCAAGTTCCCTAACCTTTGCTACTTTATTATTCAGCAAGGTTACTTTTCACTGTTATGTTATACTTATGCAAATTCTCTATCTCTAATCTCTTGTTTAACGATTTATTATCATGCAAGTTCTTTAACCCTCATTTATTGTTGAGCAAGTTAGTTAATCTTTGTTTCTTTATTCCAATCGAGATTACCTTGGTTATTTAAAGTCTATAATTTTATTGTAAGAAGTGTGTTTATTCACTACTACTAATGGTACGTTGTTTGATCTTCGTTCTTCAATATCATTGTACTATCTTACATTATTGTACCGAACTCTAAGTTGCTTAGCGATTCTTTACCAATTTAACTAATCCTTAGTTGATGAATATTCTAAACTCTAAATTACCCTTGAAGTCAACCCAAACCAAACTTCCTTTGATTTGTTTATGTACTCACACACTTTTGAAAGCATGTTGCCAATGATAACATTTGTTCAACTTAGAAATTCTTAATACTCTAACTCTTATTAATTCATTGATATACATTGTTCGTGAAGACATTATAATCAAACCCTTGAATAGTTATTGATTTCTATATGATTCAACCAGTATTTGGTTGATGAGCGTTCTAAAAATCTAGACTTCCTTTAAAGCTAATTCCCAACCAAACTTCCTTTGGTTCGGAACCTGATAATCAAAGCTGAGATGAACAACCCTATATCAGGGGATTATTTTAAAGTTACGCAATAGCGTTAAAATATTTGCACAATACATAGTACAAAGGGCTGATCACCTGGAGTACGGAATGATGGTCCATATAGTCATTTAGACTGTTAAAGGTTACTGTAGAAACACATGTGAACCTAGGACATAGATGATGATTATATTCTTTTAGACTGTTAATGTTAAAGTAGAAATACTTGAAAACCTAGAATAGAGTTCGTGGTCTTGTGACCCTCACTGTATTCTTTGATGTTGTTATCTATTGTTAACTTAAACGTTCATTATTCCTTTGAACTTATAGCTGTTGAATTAAAGTTTCTTATACCGGTAAGAATACTTTACCATTGAAAACTCAGTAAATTGTCATTCATAAAATGTTATTGTATATTATCCTTCTTGTAGGCAATTGTTTGCTCACTCTTGCACAAAACAATGCAGATGAAGTTAAGAAGTTTAAAGAGCTTTCTACAAGTAAGGGCAAGGACAAAGAGCTTGATTAGACGACAACGTTTAATTTATTTTTTTGTTTATGAAGCTTATGTAATAGCTTTAATTATGACTATGTTTTAAATTTTCCGCTGATGATTGTAATAAAGGTTAGATAACCTGGGATTTATTTGAGATTATGTAACTCTTTGGTGGGAGATTTATTGTTTAAGCTTTTGAGTTTAATTATATCCTTTTTATGGGTAGTTAGTTATGATTTAATTGGACAGTGAACACCAAATCTGTGGGATTGAGGTGCCCGAATTTGGGGGTGTCACAGTACTATTACGTTGCCAACTCGATAAGCCAACAATAAGAATATAGTTGAGAAATAACCTCAACTATATCTTCAGTTATAACAAAATAAATGCATGTTGGACTCTTTAAAATTATCTTACTAACAGCTTTGACAAATTCTTGTCCTTGTAGAGTGGCGTGTAGCAGTGAGTAACAAATCTTTATCTTTCCCATTATCAAGGTAATAGAGTCCAAATCTTCTATAATAGCACTCCTTGAAAATTGCACACTCTAATATATATATATATAGCTGGCATGCACACAACTTAAAAAATCAAATATCCAATATTTATGCATGAGAAAAAAATTGTTCCTTGAAAACCGCACATGCAACAAATAATAAGAATATTGCTTTTGTCGTTTAAGCTCTCTAGGCAATTCATAGTACTTCATATGTAGCTAAAGATAGACCCATGTCATATTAATTCTTTTTGTTCCCATAGCATATCTAATTTTAATATTTAAAACCTTTTCCATTTAGATTTATCATTTTTCATTTAAGACATATAAAAAAATGTAAATGTAAATAATATGTCCTAGAGCCTTTAAATGAAAAATCAACTATTATGCAATTGACCTTACAGTTGATTTTCCTAGAACGGAAAAATTCTTCGTCTAATTAAAAATCCTGCCAATGTTCTTTTATCAACGAATACCTGAAACACCATAACACAATTTAGTATATAATCATTTCATCATCAAAACTTAAGGATGGAATATGACAAAGTCAATATTCTCCCCCTTTTTGATGATGACAACCCAAAATTGTTTAACTCTTATTAGCTCCCTGCATAACATAATTTACTCCCCCTAAATCCATGCAATAATATTATTTCAGGATACTGAATTTCATTTTTCAGTAAAGTTTCAAAATCCTGAAATTTTATAAACCTGCAGTATTTGTTAGCTTATCAAATATCAAAATAATTACAGCTAACAAATATAACAAATATTAAAAATTAAAATCCCAAATTAAACATAAGTCTTTTTGGTGATATACACCAAATCAAAACAAACATAGAATTTTAAAATTCGTCCATAATCATCCAAAATAAAAATAAAACTCTCCCCCTTTGTCATCAAACAAAAAGGAGAGCATGTCATTCTTCGAGATCTACCACAACTGCGTGTCGAGCAGCCCTTTGTGTGAAATAGGGTCAGTGATTGGCACAATATACCTTCTCTGCAATGCTCAGGTCAGTACCAAATTGGGTAGGCCTTGGAATGACAGTGGCAGGTGGTAGGGGAACATCGAGAAATTCGCCTTGATATTCAGCCAACCAATTGCAATGGACCCACTCCGGGACAGTTGAATGCTTACGCTGCATATGCAGTTTAGATCCCACATCATTGAAACGAACAAAAATAAATTCAGCCAACTCCCCTATTTGATTACTAACAAACTTCATCTCTTGACTCAACTGGCAGGAATTTTGATTAAGCCTTCTCTGCATAACCTCTGCCAAAGCAGTGGTTTACAGTTCAAAGCCTGCCTATAAGTCAATGAACTCATCTTCAAGATTATTGTACAGTTTGTTAATTTTAGGGGCACCCAAAGGCAATTTGCCTTTTTCCAACATATTCATTCGGGTGTGAAGGGCAGACATTTTAGTTTGCATTTTATCTTGATTACTTAGTACCAATTTCAACATATCAATGATCTCAGAAGAAGATTGAGTAGATAACTGAACAGGAGAAGATGGAATTGAAATGGGAGGAACAGGAATGTCAGGAGTAACACGAACAAACTGACCATCAATCAACGTGATACGAGACAACTTCAAAGTATTGACACTGAGTGAATCATTCACAACCACAGAGATTTCAATGTCAAAAGAAATCTTAAAATGATTGAAGAAAGTGGTGAGAGTAGCACTATACGGCAAACAAATTTTGGTTTTTCTCAGACATGTTGTCATTTGATGAAGCAACATTTGGGCTAAATTAAAAGACAGACCTTTTAAAATCATAACAACAATGATTAAATCCTGATAAGTAAAATCAGCACTACCACCTAAACGAGGCAAAAGATTAAACCTAACAAGATGATGAATCACACAAGTAAGGGGAGAGACATCTACGGTTTTGGGGGTAAAAACATCACTCAACTTAGGATTATCCATTACAATTTTTAATTGTTCCAAAGGGGAAAAAGGAGAATGAACAGCCCCTTTTTGAGTAAATGGACAATCACTAGTAAATGGAATGTTTAAAATACCACCAAAATCCATGACAGTGAAATACAAGGATTTTCCTTTAACAAAAGAAGTGTAAAACTCCCCATGACATTCCAGATTAGTATAGAATTGTTGAACTAATATGGGATATGCAACCGAAGGAGAAAAGAGCATGGAAGAAATACCACAAGACTCAAATAAAGCTTTCAAAGGAGACTCATGAAAACAGATTTGATCCACTAATTTTTCATAAACCAACTGTTTTGGAAAAATGACATTTTTAAAACGTACCTCATATGCATTACTATGAAAGAAGTTGTCAGGAAGATCAGAGGAAGGGTTAGGGTTTACCAAAACTGGAGGGGGCGTAACCTCTGGCTTAAAAGATGGAGTAGATGGTTGACATCTCCGAGAGGGTCCAGTTGATTTTGGCAAACACGGACTGAAAGTGGACTCATCAGACGCCGAAGAGTCCAAGTAATCTGTCTCTGACGACACAACCTTCTTCATTTTCCTTTTCTAGAGAGATGGTCCGGCAGTAGAATAAGGAGGAACTGTGGTTTGTTCGTCGTCGGAATCCCTCATTAAGCGTCAGGATCTAGTCGGGGTATGGAGTGATGGTTCTAGAAAGATGTTTTAGCAGTCCTCACTATTTCTGTAAAATAGTGTTTGAATAATTGTAATGAGGACTTATTTGAGTGTGGATATTGTCTAGAAGATAAATGTGTACGAGTTCTTATAGTGATTGAAGATTTCAGATGAAGAGAAAGATGAGAGATTAAGAGAGAATCAGACAAAATCTAAGATATAAAGAGAATGAAAAGATACAAAGTATATAAAAAAATGAATGCATGTATCTTGACGTCTCCCAAGTCTTTCCGTCTTCCAAGGCTTTACGTCTCCCAAAAAATCTCAGCAGACTTGTCTTTTCAATTTTCAAAAACCATGATGAGATGCATGTTTGCATACGTCTCCCAAGAAACCCTTAGTCTGTCTAGTCGTTTCGGGTTTCAAAAATAATTATGATAAACTCCTTTATTGTGACCATGATTTAAGGAGTTTAATTTAGCAGCCGAAAATATAATTATCCTAATTTATAACTGTTTAACACGATATACATGCAATATTAGGATAACAATAATATAGATATTAAAATCATGCAGTACACATCCCAAGTTCTCTTCGTAGCATGCAAAATCTATCTTCACTTAATGGTTTGGTAAAAATATCTGCAATTTGATTTTCAGTTGGAATAAAAATCATTTTAATTAAACGTTTTGACACATTGTCTCTTAAAAAATGATGCCTTACTTCTATGTTCTTTGTACGTGAATGTAACATAGGATTTTTAGATATATCTATAGCACTAGAATTATCGCAATAAATAGGCACACAATCACATAGAGTTTGTCGCATCCATAATATCTGAGAGCAGCAACTTCTTGCAGCTAGGTATTTTCCCTTAGTAGTTGAAAGAGCCACTAAGGTTTGCTTTTTACTATGCCATGGTACAAGACTTTGTCCCAAGAAAGTACAAGCACCACTCGTACTTTTTCTATCAATTTGACATCCTGCATAGTCAGCATCTTAATAACCTATTAGTTCAAAGTGATTGGAAATTGGATAAAATAACCCTAAATTAATAGTACCACCTAAATATTTCAAAATTCTTTTAACAGCATTTAAGTGTGATTATTTAGGTTTTGCCTGCAATCTTGCACATAAACAAACACTGTACATTATATCAGGTCTAAAGGCAGTTAAGTATAACAAGCATCCAATCATACCTCGATATTTTGTTATATCAACTTCAATACCTTTGTCATCTGCTGTGAGCTTTATTGATGTGCTCATAGGTGTACCTTTTGAGTTAGATCCTTCAAAGCCAAATCGCTTGAGTAATTCTTTTGTGTATTTGGTTTGATGGATGTAAATTTCGTCCTTTGTTTGCTTGATTTGAAGTCCCAAAAAGTAGTTGAGTTCACCCATTAAGCTCATATCAAATTCTTTATGCATGCACTTGGAAAACCACTCACAAAGATGATCATTAGTAGCACCAAAAATTATATCATCTACATATATTTGAACAATAATGATATCTATATTTTTTATGCTTAATAAATAATGTAGAATCTATTTTACCTCTAATAAATCCATTTGATAAGAGATACTTACTTAACCTATCGTACCACGCTCTTGGAGCTTGTTTCAAGCCATAAAGAGCTTTCTTTAACTTGTAGACATGATTAGGATACTTTTCATGCTCGAATCCAGGAGGTTGTTTCACATAGACCTCTTCATTAATGTATCCGTTGAGGAAGGCACTCTTTACGTCCATTTGATACAGTTTAAACTTTTTGTAGCTTGCAAATGCCAACAAAATTCGGATTAATTCTAACCTAGCCACTGGTGCATAGGTTTCTTCATAGTCGATCCCCTCTTGTTGGTTATACCCTTGGGATACTAGCCTTGCTTTGTTACGAGTTATTGTTCCGTGCTCATCAATCTTATTTTTGAATACCCATTTTGTACCAATGATGGAAGTATCTTTTGGAGGAGGCATGAGTTCCCATACTTGGCATCTCTCAAATTGTTGAAGTTCTTCTTGCATTGCCAATAACCAGTTTTCAGCAAGAACTGCATCCTTTGCATTCTTTGGCTCAACTTGTGACAAAAATACAAAGAATGCACAATAATTTTGTAAACCTCTTCGTGTGGTTACACCTTTGTTGATATCTCCAATGATATTCTCCGGAGGATGATTCTTGACATATCTAGTTGTTTTTGGCATTTGAACATCATGTAAGACTTCATCTTGATCATGAGACTCATCTTCAGCATCTTGAAAATTCTCAGGTTCATGTTCCTGCTCGTTGTTCATTTTCGTTTCCTGAAACTGTTCATTCAGTTTCCTATTTTGTTCTTTTTGGTTTGCTGGAATTCTAACTGTCTCTAAATTTCATGCATCATCCTCACTCTCTTTTGGAAGATCATTGTTAGTCTCATTGAAAGTAATATGGATAGATTCTTCTATACATGACTTTCTAACATTAAAGATACGATAAGCCTTACTATTTTGAGAATAACCAATGAAAATTCCTTCGTATGACTTAGCATCAAATTTTCCCAAATTATCACTTGTATTTAAGATGAAACATTTCGAACCAAAAACTTTGAAATAACTTATATTTGGAATTTTATTATTTAAAAGCTCATAAGTTGTTTTCAAAATAATAGGACGAATGAGAACTCTATTTAAAATATAACATGATGTACTTACGGCTTCGGCCCAAAATTTCTTTGGAAGCTTACTTTCTTGCAGTAAAGTTCTTGCCGTCTCTTGTAGAGTCCTATTCTTCCTTTCCACCACCCCGTTTTGTTGAGGAGTCCTTGGGGCTGAAATTTCACGGCTAATTCCCCTTTGATCACAAAAGGTTATAAAATCTTTTGGAAACTCAGTACCATGATCACTTCTTATTCTAATAAGCTTAAAGCTATACTTTGTTTCAAGATTCCTTATTAATTTTTCAAATTCTTTAAATGCTTCATCCTTAGTTCTCAAAAATAATACCCATGTGTATCTTGAAAAATCATCAACTATTACAAAAGCATAGAATTTACCATTAATGCTTGAATGCCTTTCTGGTCCAAATAAATCAAGATGAAGTAGTTGCAATGGAGAAGAAGTTGATACCATATTCTTTGCTGAAAAAGAAGTTCTTACTTGTTTTCCCAGTTGACAAGGAATATATATTCCTTTCTTTTCAAACCTGATTCTTGGCAATCCTTTGACAAGATTCTTTAAGAATAATTTCTTGATTAAGTCCATGTGAACATGTCCCATCCTTTTATGCGATAAATAAGCTTCATCTTGTACAGATGTAAGACATAGCTCTTCATCCTGTTGCTCAAAATCAAGAGTGTATATATTTCCTTCTCTTTGTGCAACTAGAGTAGTATTGTTAATACCATAAAATATTGTGCATTTATCTTTTTCGAAGTTAACTTGATGGCCATTATCCATTAATTGGCTAATACTAATTAAATTAAATTCAAGACCATTAACGAGATGCACATTATTTATACTTACCTTGCCATTATCAATTTTACCTTTTTCAATAATATCGCAGGTTTTATTGTCTCCAAACGTGACAGTTCTATTCTTCTTCTTGATATTTAGTTCCACGAATTTTGATTTATCACCTGTCATGTGCCGAGAGCATCCGCTATCAAGAATCCATTTTTGAGTTGGAACTCTTGCTTTTAAGCATACCTGTCAAGAAAGAATAATTTATCCTTTTGGTACCCATATCTTTTTTGGTCCACTTATGTTAGTAGCAAGCAAATCATTCTTTTTAATCCATACCTTTTTAACCTTATTTAGTTTCTTAAAATAATTTATATCTAAATGACCTTTAATACCATAATGCTTACAAGTCATGAAAGGAGAGCAATAATTTAAACTAAATCGCAACTTTGATTTTAGCATTTTTACATTACTCTTTTTATGCATAGGATCATAACCAATTCCTTGTCTTTCAAAACTAGGTCTTTGTTGACCTAATATGACATTCAAATTTTCTTCACCTTGGACAAATTTAGCAAGAGATAATTTTAATGAAGCTATTTCTTTTTGAAGCTCATTTTCAAGAAAGGTTTTATCAAGAGATTTATCACTAAATACATCAATACACACATCTCTCATTTTTAACTCATTAGTCAATTTTTGGACTTCATTATTCAAGAAATTTACCTTATTGAAAAGTATTTTGTTATAATTATCTAAATAATCAATCTTAGCAATCAAAACCTTTTCTTCTTTACAAGTAGATTCCTTTTCAATTTCTTTCTTTTCATCTATTAGAGAATCCACCTCACTCATTAAAGAATTAACTAAACCTTTTAAGCATGCATTCTTTTCTTTTAACTTCTTATTTTCTTGTTCTAATGAGTTCAAATCATTAAAAGATACATGATTAGATTCACCTTCAATTCCTACGAAGCATACTTGTGCTATCTCATCTTTGGCATCGATCTCCACTTCGGATTCCTCATCACTCCAAGTCACAAGAGCTTTGTTCTTCTTGTTGTCTTTGTAGTTTGTCTTCCCTTTGTTCTTTAATTGAAAACAATCTTTCTTGAAATGACCAGGACGTCCACATTCAAAGCATGTCTCTTCAGTTTTCTTTCATTTGGACTTATTTGAGTTGAAAGTATTTTTTTCTCTTATTCTTCCTTTGTAGTAGCCCCTTGAGTCTTCTTGTCATCATGGATATTTCTTCATTTGAGTCATCATCTAGCTCCTCTTCATTATTTGCAGTAAGAGCTAAAACCTTTCTTCGAGGAGTTTCCTCCTCATTATCATATCTCTTCAACTGATGTTCATATTCTTCTAATTCACCAAACAAAGTTAAAGTATCCATGGAAGAAATAGTTGCAGAATCTTGAAGAGTAGTGATTTTAGAAGCAAACCTTTTGGGCATAGCCCGAAGCAACTTACGGTTGATCTCACTTTTAGCGATAGTGTTGTCCAGTAATTTCAAGGAGTTTATGAGGACTAGGAATCTTGCTTGAGCTAGCTTGATGGTTTCATCTTTTTCGAGCTTGAACATTTCGTAATCATGCATGAGCACACTCAGTTTAACTTCTCATACTTTGGAAGTACCTTCATGACTTACCACTAGAGTATCCCACATTTCCTTAGCTATGTTGCATGAGGACACTTTGTCTATCTCGGATTGTACCATGCCGCTGAGAAGTGTGTTCATTGCCTTTGAATCGTATGAGATCATGTAGATTTCGGTTGAATCCATTTCTAGAAGAATCTTTGGTGTCCCATCATCTCTTTGTGGAATAACTGGTCCGTTCTCTACAACCCACCATTCCCAAGGATCTCTCTTCAGATAGATCCTCATTCGGAACTTCCAGAAGTTGTAATTTTCAGTTCCGAACAGCAAAGAAGGTCTATTGGTTGATTGTCCTTCTTGATTGTTGTTCCCAAACTATGCCATGTCATAATCTTTCCCTACAAGTCACCTTTAAGACCAAGATAAGTAGAGCCAAGCTTTGATACCAAATAAAATTTATCTAGGCACACTTAGAAGGGGGGTTGAATAAGTGTGGGAGCAATCTATGACCAACTTTTAAAAACTATTAAGTTCAGGCTACTATAATGATTGAAATCAGATTATTGAATCAATATAGCCTATTAAATAAAATTATTGATGTTAAAGAATTATCTTAATATAATGCAAGTAGTCAAATTAAGATAACTAAGTAACTTATGTGATTCTAAAGTAAAGCAAATAATAAAATCAACACCAAGATTTTTTATGTGGTTTAGCTATTACCCTCTATAATAATAGCCCAGTCCACGTCCAATACCAACTAGTATTGGAGACTCACTTTTTTTATTTCTTTATAAATAAATACAGATTACAAAACAGATTCTAACAAAAATTAATTAACAATTAATTCCTCTTGAGCTCTCTTGCTCCTTGTGCACCTATACACTCTTCAAGCACCTTTGCTTCCTTGAACCTGTTTGTAACCCTCTTCTCTAATCCACTAGGATTAACACCCTCAGACTACACTTAGTCTAAAATCCAATACAAATATAGAGGTTTATGATCAATGCAAGAATAATCAATTTAACAATTAAAGGCTAAACTATATGCAATGAAAATAAACAATTAATTTAGTACCAAATATCAACTAAATAATACCAGACAATAATACCTCAGCTGATCAATGCTTGTACTTGATTAAAGATTAATGGCTCGATAAATATCAGTAATTGCAAGAATAGTTTTTTGTATATTCTGGATTAAAGCACGTCTTTCGGTATTTATAATCAAAAAGTTACTGTTGCATAATAAGTCAAAGTAAAGTGTACTGATACGTTGCCAACTAGATAAGCCAACAATAAGAATCTAGTTGAGAAATATCCTCAACTATATCTTCAGTTATAACAAAATAAATGCATGTTGGACTCTTTAAAATTATCCTACTAACAGCTTTGACAAATTCTTGTCCTTGTAGAGTGGCGTGTAACAGTGAGTAACAAATCTTTATCTTTCCCATTATCAAGGTAATAGAGTCCAAATCTTCTATAATAGCACTCCTTGAAAATTGCACACTCTAATATATATATATAGCTGGCATGCACACAACTTAAAAAATCAAATATCCAATATTTATGCATGCGAAAAAATTGTTCCTTGAAAACCGCACATGCAACAAATAATAAGAATATTGCTTCTGTCGTTTAAGCTCTCTAGGCAATTCATAGTACTTCATATGTAGCTAAAGAAAGACCCACGTCATATTAATTCTTTTTGTTCCCATAGCATATCTAATTTTAATATTTAAAACCTTTTCCATTTAGATTTATCATTTTTCATTTAAGACATATAACAAAATGTAAATGCAAATAATATGTCCTAGAGCCTTTAAATAAAAAATCAACTATTATGTAATTGACCTTACAATTGATTTTCCTTGAACAGAAAAATTCTTCGTCCAATTGAAAATCCAGCCAATGTTCTTTTATCAACGAATACCTGAAACACCATAACACAATTTAGTATATAATCATTTCATCATCAAAGCTTAAGGATGGAATATGACAAAGTCAACACCGACCAAACGAATATTTTACCCGATACAACGAATATTTTATGGCAACTTGCTTAATTTGTTTAATTTTCACATATCACCCTTAACTTTAACCTTCTATCAATTTAACTATTTACTGAATAAAATAATAATTATAAGAAAAATTGAATACTTTTATATATCATAAAATTTGGGATTTTACATTATTGATATGCGTTCGTGAAGAATTATTTGTTTTTCTTTAATTTATAACAGGTACAATTACAATATATATATATATATATATATATATATATATATATATATCAATGAATAGGGGAATTTTACAGTTTTCATTTTTTTTAAATAAGGTCATTAGCGACGGCATGCCATCACTATTAACCGACAACGACGGTCTTAGTGACGGACAATTAATTCTTTTAATAATATAATTAATGCCCATCGGTTGGCGGACAAAAAAAAGTCATTAGCATTTTGAGACAGATGTCCGCCACATCGCCATCGCTAATAAGTCATTGTCGATTTAACGAGCAGCAATGCTAATGACCCCTGATGCCAATAACCTCATTACCGACGACGATCGACGGGAGGTAGGGGCGACGAGCCCTGTGACGATGGGCATTGTTGTCGCCAACAATCTCATTGTCGATGAAAAGAGGGTTATTGGCGACGACAAAGCCCGTCGACAATGACCTTTTTTATAGTAAATTATTACAAGACTAGTACGGTGAACTAAAAACATTTCATACTAAGAATTTAAATATTTGATTATAGTTCTTTAAGAATGCTTTTTTCGAGTGGCTATCTTAACCGAAAAATATTAATTTTGTGTTTTTTTAACAAAACTCTCGTTAAATTAAAATTAAAGTACTTTAAAAAGTGTTGAAATTGATTCATATTTTAGTAAGTTTGACTAATGATAAAGCATAATATGTATTTAGGGTTAAGAATTTATTAGCAACTCGATCTTGGTTTGATTAATATCTTAGCATAATATGTTTAAACTCATATTATGGTAGTTAGAATAATTATAAAAATATTGTTTGGTGCGTGTATCATTTTAAAATGTGTAACATATATAAATACATCAGACAAACAAGACTCCACAATTTGATAAACATATATCGTGTATCATTTATTTTTCATTTTTCTTTAATTTTTCGTGTGATGATTTGTAATATTTGATCTTAAATCTAATACAAACTCACAAAGTATTAAAGTATTTTCATATCTAATTTAATATTCTCTTTCTTCCAAAATTAGAGAGACAATTTAATTTGTAAGATCAAACGATAATATATTAAATTTCAAAATTGATATGACTTATAAAAATTTATAATGAAATAAATTTTTTAATTAATAATTTTTGTTATCTACTTTATAATTATAATAATTATATCAATTAAAATTAAATAAATTTATATTAATTTAAAATTTAATATGCAAATCATATCTCTAATTTTGAAACCAATAAATTACTCCCTCTGCTCCTAAAAGATTATCGTTTAAGGTTAATGCACACAGATTAAGAAATATAATTAATACCTAGCAAAAATATCATACTGCCCTTATTAATTGTCTTAACCAATTATTTCCTTCTCAATGTTTCTTATTCAATTCAATCAATTACTTCTTATTCAACCAATTACTACTTGGATTATAGCATTAAATAGAATAAGAATCATTGGAAAGGGAAAAAAACTTTAAATAGAAGAAAACTTTAAATAAGGGTAAAGTAAGGAAAAATAGCTAATGTGTATTGATAAACTCAAAACGATAATCTTTTTGAAACAAAAATTATTTTTTAAAACGATAATCTTTTAAGAATGAAAAGAGTACTATTTTTATTCCACTGCACCGCATGCTTTATAAAAAAGAAGACGAAAAGGATATGCATGCTATATTCATATGTCGAGAGTAGGAGGATGCCATATTTGTCGAGACTAGGAGGAAAGGGATGTGCTTTGAAGTTTAGGACTTTCTGTTCTCATGAAATCTTGGGATTCTTGCTGAGCATGAAATTTGAATAGGTGTTTAAATGTTATTGGATCAGGTGACTAAAGTAACAACAAAAAAGATATGCATGCTATAGAAAAATCATTAATAATTTCCATTAGAGTATCAAAAGTTTAACAATAATTTAGAGTCTTCTTTCATCTGAAACAATAATTAAGGTAGGATGGGGACTGAATTGACATTTTCAGGAGTTGATGAGACATTTTATGAATTGACAATAATAATGGAACCAAACAATTAATGGGAAGGAAGAAAGAAATATATTTCCAAAGTATAATTTTTATATATATTACAAAAAAATAAAATTAAAGAAAAGAGAGTAATGGACCTCGTTAAATACATATTTATATTAACAGTAATGTTACGCAGACAAAAAAAAGGGATCGGATTATTGGACAGGTTTTTTTTTTTTTCTAGTGACTGTATAATTTTGTATTTGTATATGTATCCAAATTACACCTAAAGCACTATATTTTGTAAAAATTTCTATTGAAATAAATACTATACATTTTTTAAAAATCACTAGAAAATATATATATATATATATATATATATATATATATATATATATATATATGTCCAATAATCCGGTCCCTTTTTCTTGTCCGGTTAGACTTATTCTTATATTAATAATAAAATTATTGTTAAAACATTATTTTATCTTAAAAGAAAATTTAGTGTTGTGACCTTCAAAAAAAAACACAGCCACGATTTTCACGTGATAATATTTAATAAAAGAAAGGGAGACATAATTAAATGATATGGTTGTTTTTGTGTATATAAAATCACATAAAATATTGTATTGATTCTGAAATAAATATTAATGGATAAATCTGACCCAATTCGGCATATGCATTAATAATTCCAATTCAATCAATGCTAAATTACATGTCAATCACCGAGTATTATGATAAGTTTTACCCAACAAGTGGGACCACAAACTACAATGGCGGTTAGTGGAAAGAGTCCAGATTTTTTCTCTAATATTCTTAGGCAGGGTTTAGTTTGCATCATAGAAATTTGATGGAATACGATAGTCTACATAATGTAATATAATTATAATTATAATGATAATAAGTTATTATAACATATTTATTTGATTCGTATTTGGTATTTATATAATAATTATAGTGTAATTACATTACGTTTAAGATTGTATTTAATATATTAAATTTTATGTAATAAATAAAGTAAATTATAAATCAAAATATTAAAGCATTGATAATTATTACTATTTTATCTTTTATGAGACATTGTGTGACGCCCCTAAAATAGGTATGCATCACTCATTCTGAGTCGTCAAATACATGGTACAGAATTCAAATACAAATTTAATTATATAATTGTCGTGTAAAATACGACAAAACATAGCTGAGAGTTTTAACATGAATATTGTCTCGTAGACAAGATTCAAACTCAAATAAAGTCCTCATTATAATTATTATCACACTATTTCATTAAGAATAATGAGGACTACTACAGTCACCATCTCGGACCATCACTCCGTTCCCCGACTAGTCCCAGCTATATTCTCATTTCCTAAAGAGAACAATAAAAGCAAAGGGTGAGCTCACTAGCCCAGTAAAGAATATTATGACTAAGATAATACCGAATAAATTATCGTTAGCCTTCAACAGTGTTAAACTGATAAAATACAATAGACAACAAGTTTAACTGTAGCGGAACAAACAATCCATTAGAAGAGTCAAATAGAGCATGATATGTACTATCTTCTATGATTTAAAAGTTTATCATTAATTTTATCGCTGAGACTCAGCTCAATAAATAATCCACATCACCGAATTATCCATGCACTACGGGCCAAGAATATTTATTATTATCACATCCACGAATCATCCATACACTACGGGTTCATATTATCACCAATGGTCATGATTATACCAATACATAGTCATAATCATACCAATCAATAGTCCATCTATGCACTACGGGCCAAAGATGATTTTTATCGCAATGTAAGCATGAGAATGAAGACAATGATATAAGAATCTCATTAAATAAGAGCAATCATAAATTTTAAAGATTTATAATTCAATTTATCCAGAATTTAATAATGTCCAAATTGTCAACATGATACTGCTTTGTGGAGTAAAATTCAAGAATAATATGGTATCACAAATGATTTGGACAGAAAAGAAATCAATTTTTATCATGAATAGTACCACGTGTGAATAGTACCCGAGTGAATAGTACCCCGTAAATAATACCTCGACATGAAAAGTTTAGAAATTATCAAGAATGTTCAGAATAATATTTTCGTGAAAAGATAATAGATGAAACGGAAATTTCAAGGATATTCTACTAATTTTAAGGAGTATAGAAGCAATACTTTAACAAAATGAGTTAGAATTCAGAATCTGAAACGAAATAATATTACTTACATACTACAGAGTATAGAAGAAAATATTATTTCTTGGGAATATTGAATAAAAATAATATTCATTACCTTAAAAGGAGAGTACTTCTGAATGGTAGTGCGAAAATATTTTTGAAGAAAACTTGCATTATTTTCTACATTCGAAGCTTCATTAAACTCTAAAGAAATTCGCTCAATATTATAGAAGAAGAATTCTCTGATTATGGTGTGATTTTCAATTCTAAACTAAGCATCCTATTTATAGGAGAATAGAAGAATACTATTTAGAAATTAAATTCACGGATCAACAGTAATAGTTCACGGGAAAAGAATTCGTCTGATTTTCTGATTTTTACTATTCATCACTCTACAATAAAATATTCTAATAAAATAAAAAAAATTATAATATATATATATATATATATATATATATATATATATATATATATATATATATATATATATACTCCCTTTCTTATGGCATCACCACACCATACTCCCCTTTTCCCCATGGCATCATCACCACACACACACACACACACACACACACACACACACACACACACACACACACACACACATATATATATATATATATATATATATATATATATATATATATATATATAACTCTGAGATAACTTCTACTGATGATTTTAAAAAATGAGTTAGTGGGGGTCCAAATAATACGTCAAACTTACAACAAATACTTCATAAAAATTTCCTCTATTTATCTCAATTCACTTAGCTTCATAAAACATATTTTTAATAGCATTCATCATTAATATTATAACTCACAATATTAACAACCAGATCATTTTCAGGAAAGAGGGGGCTTTCCGTTAAGGATTTCTCCTTATTGGCGTGCGATTAGGTGACCAAACCCCTTTTCTCGACAGAACTTTCTAGACATCATCAATAATTGACAATAAAATAAAATATTATGACAATAATTGAATCAATAACATAAGATACTATGCAGCAATTACTGTGCCAATAATTGAATAAAACTGAGTGACTTCTCACGTAAGCATCAATAATCAAAAATATTGTACAATATCGTGTGTTACTATGGAACCACGCGTATATATTACTGTAATTTTACCACCAGGTATTTCAATAGTTAACGGTAAAACTTTTTCCGTTATTTTTATAAAAAGTTATTTCTGTCATTTTCTAACTCCGACAGTAATTCCGTTGTGGGGTCCACCAATGATTGTGCCGTCGTACGAATATTTCCTGATAAAACGAATATTCCCAGACCAATAAAATATTTTATAACAACTTGCATACTTTGCAAAATTTATAAATATTACCCACAACTATAACATTATATTAAATTCAAGCCTTAATATTCAAAAAGATATTTAGAGAAAATTAATCTTTATTCATAAAAGTTGGAGTCTTTAAAAGTTGGGGTCTACCAAATACAACCAAATAGTGATAGCCCCGGAAGACCAAGAGAAGACTACCTTCATTTATCTGTATGGTACATTTGCTTTTAGAAGGATGTCTTTTTGTTTATGTAATGCCCTGGCTACATTCCAGAGGTGCATGATGACCATTTTCTCTGATATGATTGTACATAATGTTGAAGTCTTCATGGAAGATTTCTCATTTTTCGGATACTCTTTTACTTGTGTTTGGAGAATTTGGTAATGGTGCTAAAAAGGTGTGTTGAAACAAATCTCATTCTAAATTGGAAAAAGTGCCATTTTATGGTACAAGAAGGTATTATTTTGGGACATAAGGTTTCAAGGAAAGGGTTAGAGGTGGACAGGGCTAAACTGGAAACTATCGAGAACTTGCCTCCACCTACTTTTGTAAAAGGCGTCCGTAGCTTTTTGCGGCATGTAAGCTTTTACCGTCGGTTTATTAAGGACTTCTCAAAGATTACTAAGCCACTTTCTAGTTTACTAGAAAAAGATGTCTAGTTTAGATTCAATGAGGAATGCCTAATTGGTTTTGAGCATTTGAAAAAGAAGTTGACTATGGCACCTGTGATTACAACTCCGGATTGGACTCTTCCATTCGAATTGATGTGTGATGCAAGTGATTTTACTGCGGGAGTTGTATTGGGCCAGCACAGAGACAATGTATTTCATGTTATTTATTATGCTAGCAAGACCCTTACTAACACCCAGTTGAACTACATTACTACAGAAAAAGAGCTTCTAGCGGTGGTATACGTATTCGACAAATTTCATGCTTATTTGATTGGGACAAGAGTGATTGTATACACCGACCATGCTGCGATCCGATACTTGATAGCCAATAAAGATGCAAACCCCCATCTGATCAGGTGGATTCTTCTTCTACAAGAATTTGACTTAGAGATCAAAGATAGAAAAGGGACTGAGAACTAACTGGCTGACCACTTATCTCGGTTGGAGAATCCGGGAAGGGATATGAATGTTAAAGTTATGATCAATGAATCCTTCCCAGATGAACAATTATTTGTGGTGAAAGGGGAAGTGCCATGGTTCGCAGATTATGAAAACTTTCTAGTGAGCAATATCATTCCCTCTGATTTGACTGGACAGCAAAAGAAGAAGTTTCTCCATGATTTTAAATGGTTTATTTGGGGTGAGCTTTACTTGTTCAAGCAATGTGCTGATCGAATGATTAGAAGGTGCATTCCATATAGTGAGACAGAGAGTATTTTGCAGGATTGCCACGCATTAGAGTATGGAGGTACGGGGGAGAAAGAACAGCGGCCAAGGTTTTGCAAGCAGGTTTTTATTGGACGACTCTCTTCAAGGATTCTTATAGCTTTGTGCAGAGATGTGATAGATGTCAGAGGGTAGGGAATATATCAAAGAGAAATGAAATGACTTTGAATACAATCCTTAAGGTGGAGATCTTCGATGTCTGGGGGATAGATTTTATGGGGCCTTTCATTTCGTCATGTGAAAACTAGTACATCCTTCTGGCAGTTGATTACATCTCCAAATGGGTGGAAGTGGAAACTCTACCGACTAATGACGCTAGGGTGGTTCTAAGGTTTCTCCAAAAGAACATATTCACGAGGAATATTATCTTCGTTCAATATTCGTAGGAATATTATCTTCGTTAAATATTCGTTGGAATATTAGTTCCGTTCAAGGGATGTTATTTTTGTTCAATATTCTCTTGAAATAATATTTTCTTCCATATTCTGTAGTATGTAAATAATATTATTACGTTTCAGATTTTGAATTCTATACTCATTTTGTTGAAGTTTTAGCTTCTATACTCCATGAAATTAGTAGAATATCCTTGATATTTGCGCTTCATCCAGTATCTTTTCATGGAAATATTATTCTGAGATTTCTTGATAATTATTGATCTTTTCATGACGGAATACTATTCATGAGTTACTATTTATGGGTTACTATTCACTCAAATATTATTCACTCGGGTATTCGGGACACTTTTCATGCCAAAGTACTATTCACGAGTTACTATTCACCCAATTATTATTCACCCGAATATTATTTACTCGGGTATTTGGGGTACTTTTCATGTCGGGGTACTATTCACGGGGTACTAATCTCGAAGTACTATTCACATGGTACTATTCACGGGGTACTATTTACCCAAAAAATATATTTCTTTTCTGTCTAAATTATTTTTGGTACATGAATATTATTCTTGAATTTTACTCTACAAAGCAGTATCATGTTGACAATTTGGATATTTATAAACTTTAGATAAATTAAAGTCATTAATATTTATCCTTGATTTCGTTTGATTAATGCTTATATTATTGTCATCATCCTCATGCTTATATTGTGATGAAAGTCATCTTTAGCTTACGTACATAGATGGACTGTTGATTATTAGTTTTACAGTTGTATATCTTTGGCTTACGTGCAAAGATGAACTGTTGATTGAAAGCTTTGGCCCGTAGTGCAAAGATGGACAAGTGTATGACATGATCATGACCACTGGTGATACTAACGAATATCCTTGGCCCGTGGTACATGGGTAATTCGATGATGTGATTGGCAAGATCATGACCATTAGTTGACAATTGAATGTCTTTAGCCGTAGTGCACTGACAGACAAACGTAGGATTCTGAAATTCATTTGCTACCATAGTCTCGATAAGGTTATAGGCCTCTTCATAGCTCTTTGCCCATAATGCCCCTCCTGCAGCTGCATCTACAATAGGTCTCGACTGCCATCCCAATCCATTGTAAAATGTATTGATCACCATCCAATCTGGCATACCGTGGTGCAGACACTTTCTTAGCATCTCTTAATATCTCTCCCATGCTTCATATAAGGACTCGCCCTATTGTTGCTCAAACTGAGAGATAGATGTCCTCATCTTTGCAGTTTTAGCTATTGGGAAAAAATTGGCTAAGAATTTCTGTGCTAAGTCCTCCCATGTAGTGATTGACCTTGATGGCAAAGAATGTAGCTAGCTTCTCGTCTTATCCCTCAATGAGAATGGGAATAGCCTAAGTCTGATAGCATCCTCCATCACACTGTTGTATCTGAATGTATCACAAATCTCAATAAAACTCAACAGGTGTTCATTCGGGATCATCAAGTGCAGCAATGACCCTAAAGCTGCATCAATTCTACACCATCTGAATAGTTCCTGGTTTAATCTCAAAAGTATTCACTGCTATTGTCGGTCTGACTATGCTAGACTAAAGTCCATTAATATTCAGCATGGAATAGTCTCTTAGAGCCCAGTGCTCCTCTCTTTGCTCTACTCTTTGTTCTTCTGCCATGTCAGGTATAATACTCTCTAATTGAGCTTGCAAATTTCTCCGCACACTTGCTTTCCAACCTCTTCCGTTAATATTATCCTGCGCTGGTATTAACTCGGAATTAGATGATCGCGTGTGCATAAAAACCTACAAGTACCTGAAACCAAAAACAAAACAAAAATAGAAATGAGATAAGATTAGATTTGTCTAAGTCATACAATATAGCTTAAATTTGATGATAATTATTTAAATTTAAACGCCTTTCCCCGGTAACGGCGCCAAAAACTTGTTGCCTCTTTTTTAGTTCTAACAAAAGAGCTCTAACTAATGCAAGCATACATGTGTCAACAACAAGTGTCTGAGTAAGTAGAGTATCGTCCCCGAGAGAAAGTTGCTAAATCAAATTATTATGCATAAACTCTATCACTATTTTTATATGCTTAAACTAATAAATATGATTATGATTGAAAACTACTTTAAAATCAAATAACAACTAAAATAAGAATAATAATGAAATAAATCAAATCTAGAAATAATGGGATCCTAACTTCATTTAATAGTTCATCTAATTACCACCATCATGCAAGATCGTTCACATATCACAGGAAAGTAGCCAAGAGCACTAATGTAGACATAACCATTTTTCAATGCATTATGACCTACTTACACAACATCCACATGCAATAGACACCATGTATCATCAATATAACCAAAATCACTATATGTCTATGTGAAATTGCAACTATATTGAATTTAAGCACAAGCCCTTATTTAACTCATACGGTGAAACATTATATGTCTATCTGATTCATGAAATACAAAGCTATACAAAACAGCCCCATATACGCATGCTAGCATGATTACAATCCATACTTGCATGTTATTTTTCAATTTCATACAAGTAACTAAATCGAATGGTGATCAATCATTCATGCATGCAAATAAACCATGATAGGAATTCCTTATGATATGTAAAACAGTCCAGCAGTCAAGCATGCAATTAAACTACATATTAAAATCCATTAGAATCCCATAATGGAGTTTAGTTCATGACTGAATCAAAAGCCATCATGGGATCAAAGCAAAACATGGATGATAAGCAAACAATTGAAAGAGAAGGGATAGAATCGATTAAACTCAATTGCTGATTATAATCCAATAGTAACGTTCAATTCCGCATTAAAATCCAGTATAAGAATAATAGTTTTCCACAGTGATTGAAATCCAATAGAAGAAATAGAAAATATGGAGTTTTGGCTTAGTTCCACGTTGGAATTTCTCTTAGAGTGTAAACCCTAGTTGCCAATATGAAAATACGTAAAAACTACTGAATGTTTCGTTTGACACCTGTCAGAATTGTTTAAAACCAATACAACCCTTTTTAATTAAAAATTAAAATAACTCAGATCAAGAATATCATTTATACCGGCGGCGGCTAACATTCAGATTTTTTTAATTGTTATATTAAATATTTATTGAATTATTTAAGTATTTAATGGATGTGTTTATTGTTGAATAAAAAATTGTTCAAATTTGATTCGATTTGGTTAATTATTTGTTAAATAAATAATTAAGGAAATTAATTATTATATTCAAATTTAATTTAATTATTAAGTTAGAGAGTTTGTGATGATTAAATGAATTATTATATTTTAATTTGAATTTGTAATAAAAAGGATGTGTTAGTTGATTAAATAAAAGTGTGACAAATAACCTTTTATAAGGGAGTTATTTAATTAATTAAAGGAGTTTAATTGGTTTTACCAAACAAGGCCTAATGCCTATTAAGTCTTTAATCTAATTGTGTTTTTACCAAACAAGGCATAAGGATTAAATGATTATATTTTAAGTGGGTAACCAAACAAGCCTTATGGCTTTTGATTTTCAAAAATATGATAAGCGATATCGAGTTATACTTATATTTATATTATATATTATATATATAATATATATATATTATATCTTATACGTTATAATTCTAATACGTAAGATTAGAATAGAGAGGTAAGACTCGATTAGAAGAGAAGAAGAAAGTTTCTGAGAGAGAGAAAGAAGAGAGAATTGGGAGAAGGCTAGAGAATTGGAGAAAGGAATTGGGGAAAAGAAGTTTGATATCAAAGGATAGCCATTATCTTCTAACTCTAAGGTATCATCTAAACTTGTTATTTTTTTTTTCTTTTCAAAAGTTATAGTTGTATTCTCTCCCAATTTTCTCTATAAAATCTTTGTAGAAATTGAATTAATTGTTATAGATGGTTTTATATGATAAATTAGTTGTTGTGAAACTATTTTCATAAGTTATATATGAGTATAGTCAATGAATTTATGTTATGTTTGTAATTTGTAAAGAAAACTATATTACGGTTGAGTTTATATGAATATATGAATATGGTTTAGTTTAAGGTAAAATTAAGGTTTAATTAGTTGATTAGTTGATAAATTGACTATTGTATTTGAAAGAGTGTATAAACATAAATAAGGTGCTTTGAATTAACTGTTTTGGTTGAAAAACAAAATTACAGTGTTGATTTTCATTGAAAACATAAAAAAAAGTGAGTTTTTATCAAAAATAGTGAAATTGGATGTTTTAAATTTGATGTTTGTGTTGTTTTATGAGTATAATCATGTTAAGAGTCTTTGAAATATGTTTATATAAAGTTCTTGTATGAATTACATGCTAATTAGGCTGTTAGAAAGTAGCTTGTAGGCCAAAATTGGCTTTGTTCATGTGATTTCCGTAGTTGGTTCTTTGAAGTCGCAATTCGGCTCCAGTAAGTGTGACTTTTGTAATATAGTTCTCTCATGCATTGCAATGTGACCTTATAGTAATATAATTCTATATCGCTATATATCATCCTCCATCTCCATGCATGACCACCACACCTGATATAAAGCGTGTGTAGCAACATATGAAAGTTAGCAGAATGGTCAGACAGTGCAATTTTTGTACACAAAGTCTGAAGAAGTTGTTATGTGTTAATAGTAGGACTGTTAAATTATGATTTCAGTATTTCTATACCATGAATGAGCATGTTATTAACAATTAACTAGTTTTGTAACTTGATTATGTGATTAAAAATTTAATCTTATATGATGAATGTACTTAGTTATGTTTGTAAGGTGGTAGTGACTAACTATGTCATGATGACATATATATATATATATATATATATATATATATATATATATTTATGGTATTGTGATTCGAATTGTTCGGTTTAGCCTACGAGCAAGGCAAGTTCTCTAAATTTATTATCTTGTTGAACCAATTATTGTTTCCAATTTGATTACAATATAATGATGCAAGATTTCTAAACTTTATTTTGATATTGAACAAGTTATTCTTGTATTTAACTTGTTGTTTAGCATGCAAATTTATATATACTAATGTTGAACAATTTTATCTTTCAAATTGTTATGCATGCTTAGTATTCAATTTTAAATAACCTTGGCTTATTATTGTTCAAGCAAGGTGTGTTATAGTTATTCAATATGTATGCTATTAGATTATTCCTAAAGCATGCTTTTAATTTACCATGTTCGATTAGGTTATGATTATTCCATAATGTAATGTTATTAATTTTATTCAACTAATCCTTAGTTGATGTTCGTTGAATTCCAAATTACCCTGAAATGTATCCAAACCAAACTCACTTTGGTGCGGACTTGTACTCTAAATACTGAGATGAACAACCCTATTATTAGGGGTAATTTACGCTTTGCGTTGAAATGTTTGTGCACAATACATTGTACGAAGGGCTGATCCCCCTAAGTACGAGGAGTCCCTATAGTCTTATGACTGTTAAAGTTTAAGTTGAAAAATTACTTATAACTATGGACATAGTTCGTGGTCTTAGGACCCTCAGTTATATACTTCAGAATGTTGATAAATCATATTGTTTAATTCTTTCGAGCCTCTTATTTGACAGTTGTTGTAAAGATTTTCATTCATTGTTGTTTCAAGTGAGCTTTGTTTGCTCACTCTTGCTTATATAACTATTACAGTTAAAGATGAGAAGGTTGATGTACCTAGCACCAGTAAGGGAAAAGGAAAGATGAACAAGTATTGAAGACTTGTAATATGATGATATTTTATTATTAGTTTTTAATTGAATGGTTGTAATGAAGTTTATTTATTTTTCGCATTTGAATGATTGTATTTAAAGGTTAGACAACTTGGGAGATTTTTATTATGTAACCATTTAATGGGGATGGTTTTATTTATTCAATTTTATTATGATTGGGTAGTTAGATATGAATGTTTGATTAAGTGAACACCAAATCCTGTGGGAATGAAGTACCTGGGTTTGGGGGTGTCACAAGTTGGTATCAAAGCTTTAGGTTATGAACCTTAGGTGGGGGAAAAGCCTTAGGAAGTAACCTTTGAAAAGATAGTGATGATGAACTCTTATCGAGTTTTAAGGAAGAAGTAATAAAACACTTATGTGTTTACGTGATTACAATTTATGTGCTCGTGAGTGTCGAGTAATAACTAAAACTTAAAAACCTTGTTGTCAGGATGGCTAATGTTGGAGAATCCAGTTAGGCTAGTGAGGAAGGACCTCAGATTCCTAGAGAGGAGGAATCTCGTGACATTCAAGTGGTTTGGGAACAACTACTTCCATGGGAGTCAGCCCCGTTGCTTACGGTGGTTGAGGATGAGGATGATGATGTAGAAATAGATGAGGAAGACCCTGTTGAGTTGACATAGGCAAATGGGGATGATGAGGATGAGGAGGAGGAAGAGATTTCACTAACCTCGATGGCTGCTCGTATGTACGATGAAGTCTACGACCGCAACGTGGAACTTCAAGATATTGTCGAGGAATTGCAAGAGATAGTAGCTGAGCAATAGACCTCGATGGCACAAAAGGATGACGAAATCCAGGACCGAGAGGAACGTCTGAACAATGTTGAAGAAAAGCTGGTTCACACGGAAGGAGAGAACAAGCGAATGAGAGCAGAGATTGCAGAATTGAAGAACAAGTTGAAAGAGGAATCTACTAAGAGGGCAAGAGCCGAAGATGCGTACGAGGAAGCTGATCAACGAGCCATAATAGCAGAGGGAGACGCACAAGCAAAGAGAATGAAGATGGAGGAAATGAATAACGTGTTCAACACCGTGATTAATCGAGCTCAAGATTGGGTCATGGGTTATCCGATTCAGTTTGAGACGCTACCATCCTACATACTAGATCGTCGAACCATGTTCGAATTATGGATGAAGAGCGTCGTAAGGCTACGCAGTATCTTAGTAGGACATTGTAGAGAGTGTAATTGATAGGTGATTAGAAAATAAATGAAATATAAATCCCGGGTATGATAACCAATGGGATAGATGATGATGATGTGGTCCTGCAACTGTTATAGTTTAGGAAAGTAATGTAAATAGCAGGGATGCTATTGTTTTGATGTTTTTTAAGATGATGAATGAATAAAAGATATTGTTTTATCCAAAGTGTTATGTGTTATGTGATTATTACTTTTATGGGGGCAAGTTAAGTAGAAATTACTTAAAAGAGTTGAGTAATAATCTAATGAGTGTATTTTTAATAGAAAATGCCTCCAAGACGTCAACCACCCCGACAGAGAACCACTGAAGGAACCAACAACAATAATGTTGAAGCTAACCCCGTTCAGCAGCTGGTGACGTTACTGACAGGTGCACTGCAGAATCAACCGTAGAATCAACCACAAAATCAAGCTACAACGTTTAAGGACTTCAAGGCGGTTGGACCACCAGAATTCCGTGGGTCCATGAACCCGATTGAGGCACAGACTTGGGTCATGGAGATAGAGAAAGTGTTTGATGTTGCGGGAGTAGGGAAGATCGAAGGCGCTTTGCAACATTCATGTTGAAAGCAGAGGCTAGTTATTGGTGGAAGTCAATAAAACTTGAGGAGGACTAGGGGTTATGACTTGGGATAGGTTTAAGGAGTTGTTCTTCGAGACCTATTTCCCAGAGAGTTCAAAAAGCCAGTTAGAAGTACAGTTTTTAGAACTGAAGCAGGGAACGATGACGGTGTTGGAGTATGCCGCGAAATTCAATGAGTTGGCGAGGTTTGCACCATACCAAGTTAGCACAGATGAACGCAAAGCGAAGAGGTTTGAATAGGGACTGAAGCCCTGGTTGTATAGTAGGGTTTCCTTGTTCCAGTTGAAGACATTTGCAGCCGTAATGGAAAAGGCAATTCTCACTGAAGGTGGAGGCGAGGCTGTAACTAAGTTCAATCAAGAACAGAAAAAGAAGAAGAATGAAGTGGAGGTTAAGAATGGAGTTGGTGGTAGTGGAAATGGTAACAATAATCTGAAAAAGAAAGTGGAATGGAAATATGGGTGTTGGAAATCAACAAGGTAACCAGCAGAATAAGAAGTTTGAAGCATGTGCTACATGCGAGAAGTTTCACAAAGGTGTATGCTTAATGGGGAAACGAGTATGCTTTAACTGTGGCCAGGAGGGTCACATCGCCCCAAATTGCAATCAACCCAAGAAGAACGTTTGCTTCACTTGCGGGTCCAAGGATCACTTTGCTCGTGAGTGCCCTAAGAAGAAAGCTGGAGAGACAACGGGAAGCAAGGGAGGAAGAAGTGGAGGTACTTGGGCCATTACTGGACCAACGACATCAAACAAACCCACAGCCAGAACCTTCAACATGACTGTGCAAGATGTTGTGCAATCAAAGGATGTGGTGTCAAGTATTATCCCAATCAATGATATTGATGCTTATGTATTATTTGATTTGGGTGCTACTTGCTCATTTATATCTGATGAATTTGCTATGAGATTAGGATTGCCTAGTGAAGAATTGAAATTCCCTTTAAACATAGAAATTGCGAATAAGGAAGTAATTCCTGTTAGGTTCGTATACAAGAACTGTAGGGTGAATATTAAGGGAAATATTATGATGGTAGATTTAATTTCGATTAGGCTTGGAGAGTTTGATGTTATTTTGGGAATGGATTGGTTGTTCAATTGTGGAGCGATAATTGATTGCCAAAAGAAATGTGTAAACCTTATGACTCCGTCAAAGGTAGTTTTCAATGGTAGCAAATCGCCTAGACAAATGAGATGTGTGACGATTATGCGAGAGCAAGAAGTTGTTGAGTCAAGGCTGTGTGGGTTATTTAGCTTACATAGTCGATACTCAGAAGAAGGGTGTGAAACTGGAAGAAATACCAGTGGTTAGGGAATTTGTGGACGTGTTTTCGGAGGATTTGCCAGGACTTACTTTGATGAGAAATCGAGTTCGTGATCGACTTAGCGCCAGGAACCGCTCCGATATCGAAGGCCCCGTACAGAATGGCTCCGGTAGAGATGAAGGAACTGATGGTACAACTGCAAGAACTGTTAGATAAGAAGTACATTCAGCCAAGCGTATCACCGTGGGGAGCACCAATGTTATTTGTGAAGAAGAAGGATGGGTCAATGCGTCTTTGCATTGATTATAGAGAATTAAACAAAGTCACTATTAAAAACAAATATCCATTGCCAAGAATAGATGACTTGTTTGATCAATTGAAGGGTGCTAGATATTTCTCGAAAATAGATTTGAGAAGTGGGTATCACCAATTGAAAGTAAGGACGGAGGATGTAACAGAAGGCGATATTCGAACTCGGTATGGACATTACGAATTTTTAGTAATGTCATTTGGTTTGACAAACGCCCCTGAAGCGTTCATGGATTTGATGAACAGGGTGTTTAAACTATTTTTAAACAAGTTTGTGGTGGTATTTATCGATGATATTCTGGTGTACTCTAAAACTCAGGAGGAACACATGGAACACTTACGTCTGACGTTGGAGACGCTAAGAAAAGAAAAGTTGTACGCGAAATTCTCTAAATGTGAATTTTGGCTGGAACATGTACAATTTCTTGGTCATGTAATCGATAAGGATGGGATTTCGGTAGATCCATCAAAAGTTGAAGCTGTGATAAATTGGGAACAACCAAGAACTCCATCAGAAGTGAGAAGTTTCTTGGGATTGGCAGGCTATTATAGACGGTTTATTCAGGATTTTTCCAAGATTGCCACTCCATTGATGAATTTGACGAGGAAGTCTGTAAAATTTGTTTGGACGGAGAAGTGTGAAGAAAGTTTTCAAGAACTAAAAAAGAAATTAAGTGTGGCACCTGTGTTGTCGTTACCAGATAATACAGGAAACTTTGTGGTGTATAGTGATGCTTCACACAAAGGATTGGGTTGTGTTCTTATGCAGAACGGCAAGGTTATTGCGTATGCATCAAGGCAACTGAAAGACTACGAGAAAGGGTATCCGACTCATGATTTAGAGTTGGCGGCGATAGTATTTGCTCTGAAGATATGGAGACACTATCTCTATGGGGAAAAATGTGAGATCTACATAGATCATAAAAGTCTAAAGTACATTTTCACATAGAAAGACACGAACATGCGGGCAAAGAAGATGGATGGAGAATTGATAAAGGATTACGATTGTGAGATCTTTTATCATCATGGCAAAAGCTAACGTGGTTGCAGATGCCTTGAGTAGGAAAGATAGAGAAAAGTTGATGTTGTTAACTGATAAGGAGGAGCTCATTTCAGCAATGGCAAAGCTAGAGCTAGAAATCAAATTTCTAGAAGAATTTGGTGAAAAATTGTTTCAGATAGAAGCTAGTCCAAATTTGGTGGACAAAGTTAAGAACACACAACTATAGGATGAAGAATGCAGAAAAATAAAGGAAAGTGTGGTTGAGGGTAAAGAAGTGAAGTACAAGGTCGATACTAAGGGAATGCTAAGATTCGAGGGACGAATTTGGGTTCCAGCAGTACAAGATATTAAAGAAGACATCTTGATAGAAGCTCATAGCTCGAGATATTCGATTCATCCAGGAAGTACGAAGATGTATCAAGATTTGCGGTGACATTTTTGGTGGCCAAATATGAAAAGAGACGTTGCAGAATGCGTTGCAAAATGCTTGACATGTCAGAAAGTGAAGGCCGAGCATCAACGACCAAGCGGATTACTTCAACCGTTGGAAATACCAGAATGGAAGTGGGAGCATATCACAATGGATTTTGTGGTAGGTCTTCCAACGACTCAGAAAGGATACGACGCGATATGGGTGATAGTGGATAGATTGACAAAATCTGCACACTTTTTGCCAATAAAGATAAGATTTAATCTTGATCAGCTGGCAAAGCTATACCTTAAGGAGATCATCTCCAGACATGGAGTTCCGGTGTCAATTGTATCAGATAGAGATCTGAGGTTCACATCAAATTTTTGGAAGAAACTTCAAGAATGCATGGGAACACAACTGAAGATGAGTACAACATATCATCCGCAAACCGATGGACAAAGCGAACAAACGATCCAGACACTAGAAGATATGCTTAGAGCATGCATAACGGATTTCAAAGGAAATTGGGATGATCATCTACCATTGGTGGAATTTGCATACAACAACAGTTACCACACAAGCATTGGTATGCCACCCATTCATGCGAGGCGTTATATACGGTAGAAAAGCGAGAACTCCTTTGTCTTTGGAATGAAGTCGATTGAACGCCAATCGTTAGGGGCGAATCGGTATAACAAACCGCTGAAGTTGTCAAACTCATCAGGACAAGATTGGTAGCAGCACAAGACAGACAGAAAAAGTATGCCGATCAACACAGGCAGAATCGCGAATTTGAAGTAGGAAATTTTGTCTTCCTAAAAGTTTCTCCTTGGAAGGGGAAAATACATTTTGGCAAGAAAGGAAAGTTCAGCCCAAGATTTATTGGACCGTTCGAGATACTACGAAGAGTGGGGGAAGTGGCTTATGAGGTAGCTCTACCTCCAGAATTACAAAACATTCATAATGTTTTTCACATTTTGGAGTTACGACCGTATAAACCCGATTACAAACATGTGATCGAGTACGAACCATTGCAATTTGATAAAGATTTGTCTTTTGAAGAGATTCCTATCCAGATAGTCGACAGAAAAGAACAAGTGCTTAGAAATAAAGTGATACCTTCAGTGAAGGTGATTTGGAGAAACTACAATGTCGAAGAGGCAACGTGGGAACTCGAAGCTGAAATGATGAAATATTATCTTGAGTTATTTGTTTAATCTATGTCTTCGATTCTGGGGACAGAATCTTTGTAAGTAAGGGAGAATGTGACGAATGAATTATTTGAATTGTGATTCTAAGGACAGAATCCTTGTAAGGAGGGAATGATGTAACATTCCGGAATTTTTTTTAATTGCTATATTAAATATTTATTAAATTATTTAAGTATTTAATGGATGTGTTTATTGTTGAAGAAAAAATTATTCAAATTTGATTCGATTTGGTTAATTATTTGTTAAATAAATAATTAAGGAAATTAATTATTATATTCAAATTTAATTTAATTATTAAGTTAGAGAGTTTGTGATGATTAAATGAATTATTATATTTTAATTTGAATTTGTAAAAAAAAAAAATGTGTTAGTTGATTAAATAAAAGTGTGACAAATAACCTTTTATAAGGAGTTATTTAATTAATTAAAGGAGTTTAATTGGTTTTACCAAACAAGACCTAATGCCTATTAAGTCTTTAATCTAATTGTGTTTTACCAAACAAGGCATAAGGATTAAATGATTATATTTTAAGTGGGTAACCAAACAAGCCTTATGGATTTTGATTTTCAAAAATATGATAAGCGATATAGTTATACTTATATATATTATATATTATATATATATATATATATATATATATATATATATATATATATATACGTTATAATTCTAATACGTAAGATTAGAATAGAGAGGTAAGACTCGGTAGAAGAGAAGAAGAAAGTTTAGAGAGAAAAAAGAGAATTGGGAGAAGGCTAGAGAATTGGAGAAAGGAATTGGGGAAAAGAAGTTTGATATCAAAGGATAGCCATTATCTTCTAACTCTAAGGTATCATCTAAAACTCAAGTTATTTGTTTTTTCTTTTCAAAAGTTATAGTTGTATTCTCTCCCAATTTTCTCTATAAAATCTTTGTAGAAATTGAATTAATTATTATAGATGGTTTTATATGATAAATTAGTTGTTGTGAAACTATTTTCATAAGTTATATATGAGTATAGTCAATGAATTTATGTTTATGTTTGTAATTTGTAAAGAAAACTATATTATACGGTGAGTTTATATGAATATATGAATATGGTTTAGTTTAAGGTAAAATTAAGGTTTAATTAGTTGATTAGTTGATAAATTGACTATTGTATTTGAAAGAGGTTGTATAAACATAAATAAGGTGCTTTGAATTAACTGTTTTGGTTGAAAAACAAAATCAAAGTGTTGATTTTCATTGAAAACACAAAAAAGTGAGTTTTTATCAAAAAATAGTGAAATTGGATGTTTTAAATTTGATGTTTATGTTGTTTTATGAGTATAATCATGTTAAGAGTCTTTGAAATATGTTTATATAAAGTCTCTGTATGAATTACATGCTAATTAGGCTGTTAGAAAGTAGCTTGTAGGCCAAATTTAGCTTTGTTCATGTGATTTCGTTCATGGTCAAGTTTGAAGTTTGCAAGGCATGTATACAGTATGACTTTATAGTATAGTTCTCATGCTATGACAGTGCATACATAGTAGTGACCTCGTAAAGTATAATTCTCATGTGCAAGCTCATCTGATCCACAAGATCCATGATATAAAGCGTATGTATAGCAAACATGAAGTTAAGCAGAATGGTCGGTCGACAAAGGCAATTTTTGTACACAAAGTCTGAAGAAGTTTTTATGTGTTAATAGTAGGACTGTTAAATTATGAATTCAGTATTTCTATACCATGAATGAGCATGTTATTAACAATTAACTAGTTTTGTAACTTGATTACGTGATTAAAAATTTAATCTTACATGATGAATGTACTTAGTTATGTTTGTAAGGTGTTAGTGACTAACTATGTCATGATGACATATATATATATATATATATATATATATATATATATATATATATATATATATATATATATATATATATAGGTATTGTGATTGAATTGTTGGTTTAGCCTACGAGCAAGGAAAGTTCTCTAAATCTATTATCTTGTTGAACCAATTATTGTTTCCAATTTGATTACAATATAATGATGCAAGATTTCTAAACTTTATTTTGATATTGAACAAGTTATTCTTGTATTTAACTTGTTGTTTAGCATGCAAATTTATATATACTTATGTTGAATAATTTTATCTTTCAAATTGCTATGCATGCTTAGTATTCAATTTTAAATAACCTCGGCTTATTATTGTTCAAGCAAGGTGTGTTATAATTATTCAATATGTATGATATTAGATTATTCCTAAAGCATGCTTTTAATTTACAATGTCGATTCAATTATGATTATTCCATAATATAATGTTATTAATTTTATTCAACTAATCCTTAGTTGATGTTCGTTGAATTCCAAATTACCCTGAAATGTTTCCAAACCAAACTCACTTTGGTGCGGACTTGTACTCTAAATACTAAGATGAACAACCCTATTATTAGGGGTAATTTACGCTTTGTGTTGAAATGTTTGTGCACAATACATTGTAGGAAGGGTTGATCCCCCTAAGTACGAGGAGTCTCTATAGTCATATGACTGTTAAAGTTTAAGTTGAAAAATTACTTATAACTATGGACATAGTTCGTGATCTTAGGACCCTCAGTTATATACTTTAGAATGTTGATAATTCATATTGTTTAATTCTTTTGAGCATCTTATTTGACAGTTGTTGTAAAGATTTTCATTCATTGTTGTTTGAAGTGAGCTTTGTTTTCTCACTCTTGCTTATATAACTATTATAGTTAAAGATGAGAAGGTTGATGTACCTAGCACCAGTAAGGGAAAAGGAAAGATGAATAAGTATTGAAGACTTTTAATATGATGATATTTTATTATCAGTTTTTAATTGAATGGTTGTAATGAAGTTTATTTATTTTCCCTATTTGAATGATTGTATTTAAAGGTTAGACAACTTGGGAGATTTTTATTATGTAACCCTTTAATGGGGATGGTTTTATTTATTCGATTTTATTATGATTGGGTAGTTAGATTTGAAAGTTTGATTAAGTGAACACCAAATCCTGTGGGAATGAAGTACCTTGGTTTGGGGGTGTCACAATAGGAGTAGACCTGACTTTAATCGATAAACTTAAAGCTGCTCAAGCTACAGACCTAAATCTAATGCGTATGAGGAAGAAAGTACAAGAAGGTGCTATTCCGGAAGCAAGAATTGTTGAAAAATGAATACTTAGAGTTAACTCCAGACTTTGTGTTCCTAACGACTCTGATTTAAAGTATAAGATCATGATGGAGGTGCACAACACACCGTTTGCAATCCATCATGGGAGTACAAAAATGTATCGTGATCTTCGACATACATTTTGGAGGAGCAATATGAAAAGAGAGTTCACAGAGTTTATCTCAAGGTGTCTAACTTGTGAACTAGTCAAGGCGGAGCATCTAGTGCCAAAAGGTCCATTGCAACCACTTGAAATTTCAAAATGGAAGTGGGAGCACATTACCATAGATTTCGTTAATGGTCTTCCTAAGGTTTCTCAAGGCAAAGATGCAATTTGGGTCATTGTTGATAGTTTGACCAAGTCTGCTCATTTCTTACCTATACAAGAAACTTATTCACTTGAAGGTCTTGTTCATATATACATAAATAAGATTATAAGATTGCATGGTATGCCAGTATCCATAGTGTCTGATCGAGACCCAAGTTTCACTTCACAATTTTGGGTTAATTTACAAAAAGCTATGGGCACGGATTTATAATTTAGTTCAGCATATCATCCTCAAACGGACGGGCAGTCAAAGAGGATTATTCAAACTCTTGAAGATTTATTAAGACTCCGTGTCCTAGACTTCAAAGGAAGTTGGGACAAGTTCTTGCCATTGGTGGAATTCTCTTATAACAATAGTTATCAAGCAAGTATTGACATGGCTCCATTCGAGGCGTTGTATGGACGCAAGTGTCGTTCTCCAGTATGCTAGGATGAGGTGGGTGAAACAACATTGTTGGGACCAGAATTAGTACGCATGACTACGAAAAAGATCTAAATGATCCAACAACGTATAAAAACCTCACAAGATCGACAAAAGATTTATGCAGATCTTCATCGAAGGGATGTGGAATTCAATGATGAGGATCATGTGTTGTTACGTGTTGCTCCATGGAAAGGAGTTACGAGATTTGAAAAGAGAGGAAAGCTCAATCCTCAATTCATTGGCCTATTTGAAATCCTCGATCGAGTAGGAATTGTGGCCTATAGACTCGCCTTACCACCAAGTATGTCTTGTGTTCATAATGTTTTTCATATATCTATGTTACGTAAATATGTGGAAGACCCGAACCACATTATTGAGTTAGAACCAGATGAGATAGCGAAAGATTTAATGTATGAAGAGGTACCTGTTAAATTCTTGGATAAGAAGGAACATATTCTACGCTCCAAGGTTATACCTCAAGTCAAAGTTTTGTGGAGAAACCACGATGTTGAGAAAATGACCTGGGAGTTAGAATCTGAAATAAAATCAAGATATCCTTACCTCTTTGACATACCAGGTACATACCCCAATTTTGAGGACGAAATTTCATAAGAAGGGGAGGTTGTAAGACCCCAACTTTTATGAATAAAGATTTAATTTCTCGAAATACATTTTTGAATATTATGGTGTAGATTTGATATAATTTTATAGTTGTGGGTAATATTTATAAATTTTATAAAGTAAGAAAGTTGTCATAAAATATTCGATTGGTCGGGGAATATTCGGTTTATCAGGGAATATTCGTACGACGGTACAATTATTGGTGGACCCCACAACGGAATTATTATCGAAGTTAGAAAACGACAGAAATATCTTTTTATAAAAATAACGGCGAAAGTTTTACCGTTAACTATTGAAATACCCAGTGATAAAAGTACAGTAATAACTGTGGTTACATAGTAGCACACGGTATTGATTATTGATGCTTACGTGAGAAGTCACTTAGTTTTATTCATTATTACCACAGTAATTGCTGCATAGTATCTCACGTTATTGATTCAATTATTTTCATAATATTTTATAATATTAAATCAATAATTGAGACTACAAAGTTATTCATATTATTATTTGCATTATTGAAGATGTTTAGAAAGTTCTGTTGAGTAAAAAGGGGTTTGGTCACCTAATTGTGTGCCAATAGGGAGAAATCCTTATCGAAAAGCCCTCTCTTTCCTGGGAATGATCTGGTTGTTAATATTACAAGTTATATTATTGATCAATAATTGTTGTTTAAAAATGTGTTTTTGTGAAGCCAAGTGAATTGAGATAAATAGAGGAGATTTTTATAAAATATTTGTTGTAAATTTGGCTTATTATATGAACCCCCACTTACCCATTTTTCAAAATAATCGATAGAGAGTTTTTCATTATATATATATATATATATATATATACATGTTTAAATCATTGTGGGGGGAATCACGGTGATGTTATATATATATATAATAAGTTTTGTTTTTTTTTATGAAAAATAGAATATATTATATTTTATTATGCATAGTATTTGCTTAGTATCTCAGTGATAGTGTTTGCATAGTAGTGACGTGATAGTAAAATCAAAAATTTCAAAACCAAATTCGTGAATCGATTCCATCGTGCGTCAAGTGATTTTTCCTTTACTGTGCATCCAAATAGTATCATGCCATTCTCCTATAAATAGGATGCTTAGTTTAGAATTGAAAATCACACCAGAATCAGAAAAATTCTTCTTCTATAATATTTAGCGTATTTCTTTAGAGTTTAAGGAAGCTTTGAGCGTAGAAAATAGTATAAGTTTTCTTCAAGAATATCCCCGCCCAACCAGTCAGAAGTACTTTCCTTTTAAGGTAAGGGATATTTTTTTTTCAATATTCGTAAGAAATAATATTTTCTTCCATACTCTTTAGTATGTAAGTAATATTATTTCGTTTCAGATTCCGAATTCTACACTCATTTTGTTAAAGTATTGCTTCTATACTCCTTCAAATTAGTAGAATATCCTTGAAATTTGCGCTTTATCTAGTATCTCTTCATGAAAATATTATTATGATCATTTTTAATAAATTTTAAACTTTTCATGTCGGGGTACTATTCACGAAGTACTATTCATGACAAACATTAATTTCTTTTCTGTCCAAATCATTTTTGATACAATATTATTCTTGAATTTTACTCTACAAAGCAGTATCATGTTAACAATTTGGACATTATTGAATTCTGGATAAATTAAATTATAAAATCTTTAAAATTTATCCTTTCTCTCATTTAATTGAATTCGTATATCATTGTCATCATCCTCATGCTTATATTGTGATGAAAATCATCTTTGGCCCGTAGTGCATAGATGGACTGTTGATTGGTATGATTATGACCAAGGATTATTCGGTATAATCATAACTTGTAATGTTACAAATAATGTGGTAAAGGTCATTATTGGCCCTTAGTGCATTGATGGACAGTTATTGGCATGATCTTGACCATTGGAGATAACACGATTATCCTTAGCCCGTAGTGAATGGATAATTCGTGGATGTGATACTAATAAATATCCTTGGCTCATAGTTCATTGATAATTCAGTGATGCAGATTATTTTTTAAGCTGAGTCTCAGCGATAAAATTGATGATAAACTTTTAAATCATAGAAGATAGTAGATATCATGCTCTACTTGACTCTTCTAATGGATTGTTTGTTTGGCTGTAGTTAAACTTGTTGTTTATTATATTCTATCAGTTTAACACTGTTGAAGGCTAACGATAATTTTTTCTACATTATCTTAGTCATAATATTTCTTACTTGGCTAGTTGAGCTCACCCTTTTGCTTTCATTGTTCTCTTCAGGAAATGAGAACGTAGCCGGGACTAGTTGGCGAATGGAGTGACGGTCCGAGATGATGGTTATAGTAGTCCTCATTATTCTATGAAATAGTGTGACAATAATTGTAATGAAGTCTCCATTTGAGTTTGGATATTATCTAGAAGACAATATTCGTGTTGAAACTCTCAGCTTATGTTACACGACAATTGTATAATTAAGTTTGTATTTATATTCTGTACCATGTATTTGGTGACTCAGAATGGATGATATATACCTATTTTGGGGGCGTCACATGACTGAAGAAGGTAGAATCCTTCTCCTGATAGAAGAAGGCAAGACGAAAGAGACTCTTCTCCCCGAAGGGGTGAAATAGAGGCGTTGACCAATAAGGTAGAAGAGTTGGAAAAAAGACTAGTGGAAGGGACCAGAATAAAGAGACTCCGGTCAAGTCATCATCATTGTTCTCCTTGTAAATTGATCGTGAAAAGGCTGATCCGAGCAAAATGTCCCTGCACATGGAAAGTTATGATAACTCGGGGGATCCCTATAAATACAATGAGGCTTATGACCGGCTGATGAACTACTATGACTATCATGATGCTGCCAAGTGTCAGATGTCTATGACGACCTTAAAGAAAGATGATCAACAGTGGATAATAACATTTGCCTCGAACTTGGTCTCATCGTATAAGGTTCTTTATGATAATTTGCACGTCTGATTCGGTATTAACAAGAGTACGCCAATTGGATCTTGGCTCAGATCAAACAACATTTGAACGAGACTTTGGGCCAGTACGTGAAGCAGTTTCAGAAGGTAGTCAGACATGTTACAGATTTAATTGATCATTAGGCCCTCGAACTATTCCAAAATGGTATAGACGTGGTCAAATCAAAAAAGTCGGTGAAAGATCTGATGTTCAACCATCTGAAAGATTTGGCTAAAGCCTTTGACAGAGCAGAAGGGTTCATAACCGTTGAAAAGGCGATGAGAAGCATGAATCCTAGCACGAGAGAGAAACTGAAGGATAAGGAGAAAAACAACTACTCCAAAAATGAGAATATTAATAAGTTGGATGGACAACAGAAGAAGTAAAACAATAACAACAACAATGGTGGTTCAGGAGGAGGGCACCCACCTTTCCCGAATCAAAGGGTTAACAAAATCTGCACTCCACTCAACACTGATCGGACCACCATTCTCGAGCATATCAAGGATAAGCCATACTTTGAACCGAAAAAGCATAATACAAAGTCTAGTAGAGGAAATTAGAATAAGTATTATGACTATAGTGGCACGAATCGACACTCTACTATAACTTGTTGGGGCCTGAAAGATTTGATAAAGAAGAATGTTCAAAGTGGAGAGTTGGTTCAGTATGTTGCAGGACGGGACACTTCGGGAGCACAATAGACTAACATGACCCCAATATAAAACCCGAAAACCCAGCCCCAACAATAGGATTAGACCCAGACAACACGCCAGGTGGGGGATGTGATCACGGGTGGGTCAGTTGGAAAGCTTACGAGGAAGAAAAGGCAAAGATTTTTTGATGCAGTGCTCTCGGTGTTTTATCAGCCTGTTAGGCGTGAAATACCATATCCCGGCTTGGTGATATCCTTTATAGATAAATATTTCCCTTTAGAACTAATCGAGCCACATAAGGGGGTTATGGTCATTACGGCACAAGTTGGATCAATAGATATGAAGAGGAAGATAATAGGGAATGGCTCATCGGTAGATATTTTGTATGCTCATGTTTATCCGAGGATGGACTTAAAAGGTAGGAAGATGGAGATCAGGAATGAACCTCCCTTATATGGCTTCAACAACGAACTAGTTCGGGTTGTAGGGACAATAGAGCTACTAGTAGTCTTTGTGAAAGCTCCGCAACAAGTTGAGATTATATGCAGATTCTTTGTGGTACACGTGGAATCATCGTACAATGTTATTCTAGGGATACCATCCCTTATAACACTGCAGGTAATGACTTCAATTCCACACTTTAAGATCTAGTTCCCTACGCCTAACGGAGTATGAGAAGTTATTTGGGATCTTAATTTGGAGAGGAGATACAACACGAATGCGTTGATCTATTCGGGGGTAAGAGTCAGTAAGAAAAAGTAGACCATGGCAATAGAGATCGAACTATTTACCGAAGGTAGTATGAAACCTCTAGTCATGCCTACCGAAGAGGTATAAGAGATTGAGTTAGTACCGGGGAAGTAAGAAAAGATGATCAAGCTCTGTTCGGAACTACAAGAACCTTTTTGGACAAGTTTAATTAAACTACTTCAAGGTTATGCGAACATATTTTTGTGGGTACCTAGAAAAATGTCAGGGGTTGAGGAGAAGGTTGATGTGAATCGACTACACATAGACCCTACTAAAACACCAATCAGACAGAAAAGGAGGATCTTTGCCCCGAAAAGACAGAAGATTATTGATGAGGAAATAGCAAAGTTTTTGGCAGCGGACTTCATCTTCTAGATCGATTACCCAGAGTGGTTGGCAAATGTAGTGTTGGTACAGAAGAAGACTAAGAAGGGGTGAGTTTGCATTGACTACACGGACTTGAACAAAGCGTGTTCGAAGGACTTTTATTCATTCCCACATATCGACCAGCTCATCGATTCCACTTCGGGGTATGCCTTACTTAGTTTCATGGATGTTTTTTCGGGGTATCGTCAAATTTCGATGTATACAGATGATATTTGAAAGACAACCTACATCATTAATCGAGCCATTTATACTTATAAGAACATGACATTCGGATTGCTGAATGTCAGAGCTACTTATTAAAGGATGATGAACTATATATTTTTGAGGTAGTTGGATAAGAGCATGGAGGTGTATGTGGACGACATGATTGTCAAAAGTATATCAGTTTGGGGTCATCTAGACAATTTAGAGGACTGCTTTCAGACCGTTAGGAACTATAAACTCAGGTTAAATCTAACGAAGTTCACCTTCATACTTGGATTAGGAAAGTTTCTAGGTTATCAGATTAGCAAGAAGGGAATTAAGGCAAACTCAGAGAAGATCAAAGCCATCCTAGACATGATATCTCCTTAGTTTTATAATGATGTTCAACGGTTGACTGGTCGGATAATAGCTTTGAGGAGATTCATGTCCAAGTTAGCCGAAAGGTGTTTTCCCTTCTTGGACACGTTGAAAGGGTCGAAGAACGAGAAGACCTTCCAGTGGACTTCGGAATGTGACGATGATTTTCATGGTATTAAAAGGTATCTATCTTCGGCTCCTTATTGGTAAAGTAGGTTACTTCCGAACCATTATATATATATATATATATATATATATATATTTGGTGGCCAGTTCATTAGCGATCGGAGCTGTGTTGGTTTAAGAGATTGGGGGTAAGAAAAATTTGGTTTATTATGTGAATCACGCTCTTCGGGATGCAGAAACAAGGTATCCTAATCTTGAGAAGTTTTCTTAAGCCCTAATTGTGATGCCCTGAAAATAGGTATACATCACCCATTCTGAGTTGCCAAATACATGATACATAAATAACTACAACTTCATTAATACAATTGTCGTGCAAAATACGACAACACATAAATTATGAGTTTAAATACAAATATTATCTTCTAGACAATATCCATACTCAAACAAGTCCTCATTAAAATTATTGATACACTATTTTACAAAATAGTGAGGACTACTATAACAACTGCCTTGGAACATCACTCCATACCCCGACTACTTCCCGCTATATTTTTGCTTCCTGAGAAGAAAAATGGAACAAAAAGGAAAAGGGTGAGCTCAACTAGCCTAGTAAAGAATATAATGACTAAGATAATGTACAACAATTATCCTTAGTCTGCAACAGGGAAAAATCTGATAGAATATAATAGACAATAAGTTTTAGATCAACAACTGCAGCGGAAATAACAATTCAGTATAAGAGTTAAGTAGAGAATGAAATATACTATCATCTATGAATTTAAAATTCCATCATCAATATTTTATCCATGTAACATCAATCAATATACATCTTGAATCAAATATTCATCTTTGCACTATGGGCCAAAGATATTCGTTTGTATCACCAGTTGGTCATGTTCATCTCAACAACTATTCATTTTTGCACTACGGGCCAAAGATATTCATCAGATAATCATTCATCTTTGCACTACAAGCCAAAGATATTTAGTTATATCACCATTTAGGACTCAGGATGATGAAAAATATTTTAAAGAAATGAATCCAGTGAGATAAAAGAACAAAGATTAGAGATTCGTACTTTAGATAATCCAAGTTCAAAAACACTCCATAATAAACTATAGTGGAGTAAAATTCAAGAATGAATATAAAAATATGGATACAATCAAAGATAATAACCATAATAGACATCTTGGACAAAGAAGAGAAAATTTTATTTTTCGGTAAATAGTACCGTATATGTGAATAGAGTCGTATACGTGAATAGTAACCCCGACACAAAAAGGTAGAAATTCCACAATAATATTCATACCAATATTTCGGCATAATGATATTGAAAGAAATAATATCATTTACGAAAAAAATAACATCCCTTACCTCAAAAGAACAGTACTTCTGACCGAAATATCGGATGTAATGTTGAAGGAAACTTGCACTGAATAGCAACTCTCAAAGTATCTAAATACTCACAAAAATACGCTCGATAATATAGAGAGAAAAAACTTATGATTCTGGTGTGATTTTCAATTCTAACTAAGCACCCTATTTATAGAAAAGTGTTAGAACACCAAACGAGACTAAATTAATAAAATATTAATTTATCAAAAAAATTTCTACGCACACATTCTTGACCAAAATATCTGCCACCACAAGTGGGGCCCACCAAAAATTATAATTTCCACACCAACTAAAAGTGGGGCCCACCATATTTTTAAATAAAAATATTTATTTCCAAAACTTCAATAATTCATAATAAATAGCCCCTTTATCAGAAAAATACGAATTTTATGTCCATTCCATAGGAAATTAAATTCTCTACAACTTTCTAGAAGAAAGTTTTTTTAAATTCCTAACAAAAAATGCCCGAAATCCACATACGGACGATTTTTAATACCTCCATTCCGACAAAATACTGATAAAATACCTCAGCATTAATTCCTTCATTTATATCCACATAAAAATAAATATTTCCTTATCATATAAATTAATAATTAATTATTCACAAATAATATTACAGAGTCACAATTATGACAACCAGGTCGTTCACAGGAAAGAGGGGGTTTCCGATAAGGATTTCTCCTTACTGGCGCGCAATTAGGTGACCAAACCCCTTTCCTTATACATAACTTTCTTAGACATTGCCAGTAATGCTATCTAATAATAATATTCAAATAATATGAATTATTGATCTGATAATGGAAATACTGTGTAGTGGCAATTATTGAAACAACAATAATATAAAATATCAACGTAATAATTATTGAATCAATAAAATAAAATTTTAAACAGTAATTACTGTAACAATTATTGAGTAGCGCCTTCTTACGTAAGAATCGATAATCAAACAATACTATGCATCTAGTATGCCATCTTTGACAACCACGCATTATTCTTGTACTTTAACCTTAGGGTATTCCAACAAGTGTTAGCAGTAACAACTATCTTTATTATTTATAAAAACTCAAACTTGTCATTTTCTTCATCCAACCGTTTTTCGTTATGGGCCCCATAAATGGCTGCACCATCATACGAATATTCCACGACCAAATGAATATTTCCCGACAACAATGAATATTTTATAACCACTTTCTTATTTTGCAAAATTTTCACATTTCACCCATAACCAAAGTATTATATCAACTTAACTCCTTATTATTTCAAGATAATGAATAGAGGAAATTCAATTTTATTTATTAAAAAGTTGGGGTTTTACACTAATAATAGCTAGTCGAAAACTTCAGTAATACTTCCAAGGTCGGTTGATTGTGGTGTACACTAATTAGCCCTTTAAGGAATATTTGAGTAAGCTAGATGTCTCAGGTCGGCTTGTTTCATGGGAAATGGAAAGGACACAGTTTATCCTAAAATATCATCCTCGAATAACAATAAAAGGTCAGGCCTTAGCCGACTTCGTGGTGGAGTATTCAATTTCTGAATCGGATGAAAGTGCTAACCAGGAAAAGGGGATAATTTATATAGTCACAGATGTTCAACCGATTCAAACTTCTTGGACGCTGTATGTAGATGGGTCTTCGACTTCGGATGTTAGCAAAGCAGGGGTTATTTTGACAAGTCCAAAAGGCTTTAAGGTATAACAGGCCATTCAGTTTGGATTTAAAGCCACAAATAATTAGGCAGAGTATAAGACGATTCTAGCATGTCTTTGGATGGAGAAAAGTTTTGAGGTATAGAGGTTGATAATATTCATCGACTCCCAACTGGTGGTTAAACAAATTTCGTGGGACTATGAGGCTCGGGGGGTAAGGATGTGGAAGTATCTGATAGAAGTCAAAGATCAACTCCACTACTTTAGTTTGTTTGCCTTTCAAGGAGTTGACAGATCAAATAATACGATAATCGATGCTCTGGAAAGATTGGCTATGATGGACACAAACACATTCAGTGGGTCAGTCTACCAGGAAATTTTGAATCAACTGAGTGTTCAACATTCGGTGGTTATGTGTGTGGAGAAGTCGAACTATTAGTTAACACCTTATTTGGATTATCTGGATGATGGCGTCTTACCTTTGGATCAAATTTTGGCAAGGAAGATCAAATATAGAAGTTCAAATTTTGTGCTCATCGATGGGGATTTGTATCGAATGACTCATTCTTCTCCTTTACTAAGGTGTCTTGCGTCATCCAAAGTTGAGTAAGTTCTTCGAGAAGTTCATGAGCGGATCTGTGATGACCATATGAGAGCAAAGGCGTTGGAATATAAAGTACTTTGGCAGGGTTACTATTGGTTGATCATCTTAAAAAGAAGCAACAAACTACATGAAGAAGTGCCCCAAGTGTCAGCTGAACAACCCCATTCCTCATCAGACACCGGAGGAGTTACATTTTGTTCTATCTCTGATCCCCTTCACTGTTTGGGGAATTAATATACTGGGTCCATTACTGAAGCCGAAGGGTCAAGTCAGTTTTATGATAGTGGCTATCGACTACATGACTAAGTGGGTAGAAGCAAAACCTCTTCAACAGATCACAGAGAAGGAATGCTTAAAATTTCTTAAAGAGTTCGTGGTATTTCAATTTTGAATCCCGATGGTGGTACATTATCTCGGACAACGGCAGACAGTTCGTGGGCTCTAAGTTAGAATAATTTTTAAAGGATTTGGGGATTCAACATCGAAAGACTTCATTAGCTCATCCTTAGTCTAATGGTCAAGTAGTTGTAACCAATGAGACTTTGCTAAATGGGATAAAACAAAGGCTCGACGAGATAAATGGGAGATGGCCTAAAGAGTTACTTAGTGTGTTATGGGCTTATTAAACTACTCTGAGGATGAAAAAGGGTGACTCACCGTTCAGGCTAGCTTACGAAACTGATGCTCTAGTTCCTATTAAGATTGGTTCTACTTCACTTCGGGTCAGTCAGTTCAAGGAGCTATACAATGATGAAGGCATTTAGCTTAATTTGGATTTGTTAGAGTAGGTTAGGCAGTCGGCCCTGGTAAGGCTTGCAGCCTACCAAAGGAGAGTGGCTAGCCATTATAATAAGGATGTGAAACTTAAGAGGTTTGAAGTTGGGAATTTGGTTCTTCGGGAGGTGGGGACTTCTACACCCCAAAATCTAGGGAAGTTGATGCCTAATTGGGAAGGACCCTATGAGGTCACTGAAGTGTCAAAACCAGGTACTTATTGGCTTTGAGCAATGGATGGGACAGAAGTGAAGAACACTTGACATGCAGGTAGGCTTAGAAAATATTATCAGTAGTGCATACTAAGTAGTTCAGCCTGATGACTCTGTAAGCTTTTTACAAGTTATATTAATAAAGAGGATGTTCAATTTTTTAACAAATGTCTTCTTTGACTGTTATTCAATTTCCCAAAATGAATACTCTTCATTATTTATTTATATGAATATTCAGTTTCCCGAAACGAATATTTTTACATTACTTATTCAGTTTTGCTGAATATTTTTTTTCCTCTTTATTATAATGAATGCATGTATGAAATGAATATTTAGTTTTTTAAAACAGATAATATTTTCATTTATTAGCATAATATTCTTTACATAAAAAGATCAGGATTACAAAAGTGAAGAGGAGAAAGCAGTCGCTAGGCTTTGGCATCGTCATCGGAGGAATATAATATTGAGGGGTCATGACCAGCAACCTGTATCTTTTCCTTGTCCTTCTCTCGAGTACTTTTGTAGCCATCCCTGAATTGTTGCATAACCTCTTTGGTTAGTTCATGTGACTTTTGGTACTCTTGATAGATTTTTTATTTCTTCTTTTCAGTATGGGAAGGTCTGAGGGCTTTGTACTCAGCAAACTCTTTTTCCTTAGCATTGAAGAATCCAATCATGTTCTTTCTCTCCTCATGCATTTTTTGGATTGTTCCATCATAGTTTCGATGTTCTTCTATAGTTCTTCATTTCTTGCTTCATTGATAAGCTATCAGATAGGAGGGTAACGTAGCGGTCTTCTCCATCGACAACCTTTTTCTTCTTGGCCTTCAGTTCACCTTTAAGCTTGGTGCAGTAGAAGATGGTGTTGGAGTGAAGGCTCTTTTCCTTCTCTTATCTAACTTGGGCAACTTTCATCTTAAACTTCCAGTCTTCGAGCTCCTATTCGAGTCGATGGACTTCTTTGAGATTATCTCTGAGTTGTTGGATTTTGGCCTCCAACTCTTTCTCTTTGGAATTAGTCTGGTTAAACCGACGTAGGAGTTGACCTGAGGCTATAACAACTTGTAAATGAGGGTTTGAGCAGTCAGTAATGTAGCAGTATTGATAAACTCTACAACATGCTTGCGTGTGGTGGTCTTTACCTGGATCGTTTCTAACGAAGTTGTTGGGTGAATTGCTTGCAACACCTTAACCCCTCACCTATATGTAGATGGATCATTTCTATGTATTGTTGTATGATAAGTCAAATTGAATCTCAAAGAACAACTAAGAAGTTAGCTTAGGAATTCTTCAAAGAACAACAAGTAGAGAACAAATTCACAAGAATGATAATAATCTGAATAATATTGAATGATAATGTTAATTACATCAAATAACCTTTTAATAGTAGCAACTGAAACCCTAGAGCCCCAATACAGAATTACAAGTATTTTGGAAATAAATCTCTAAGCTAGAAGTATCCTAATCATATTAGAAATCAAAAACATGTTGAAAATAAGTAATTTAAGTAATAAAATCTGCGTCCAAATATGCCAAAACGTTTAAAGAATCTAACTAAAATTCGACGAGTTCACGGGAATGTAATTCAATTGGTGAGGAATCACGGGGCCGATTAAAAGCGCCAAGTAATTCAAATGACCTTGGGAATTCGTCAGTGCAAATAAATATAAAGACCAAAATGTTGGGTCAAGTTTAGTACTAGCTGTGACAGATTTGGACAGAGAGGAATTCGCCAGAGTGGATTCAACAAGACTCCTGAATTCACCGGGGCGAATCCACTGAATTTCTGAATTTCCAAATCTCTGAATTTTGGTTTTCTGGCTTGGTTCATGGCTTGCATGAGATCCTCATCTTTGTCCAACACTATTATTATAGTCATGAACTTAAACTGTAAGACCCCAACTTTCATGAATAAAGAATAACTTTCTCTAAATATTATTTTGAATATTATGGCGTGGATTTGATATAATGTTATAGTTGTGGATAATATTTATAAATTTTTCAAAGTAAGCAAGTTGTTATAAAATAGTTGATTGGTCGGGGAATATTTGTTTTATCAGGGAATATTGGTACGACGACACAATCATTGGTGGACCCCACAACGGAATTATTATCAAAGTTAGAAAAAGACAGAAATATCTTTTTGTAAAAATAACGGCGAAAGTTTTACCGTTAACTGTTGAAATACCCGGTGATAAAAGTACAGTAATATGCGTGGTTGCATAGTAGCACACAATATTTATTATTGATGTTTACATGAGAAGTCACTCATTTTTATTCAATTATTGCCACAGTAATTGCTGCATAGTATCTCACGTTATTGATTCAATTATTGTCACAATATTTTATATTATTAAATCAATAATTGAGACGACAAAGTTATTTATATTATTATTTGCATTATTGACAATGTCTAGAAAGTTCTGTAGAGGAAATGGGTTTGGTCACCTAATTGCGCGCCAATAGAGAGAAATTCTTATAAGAAAGCCCCCTCTCTCCTGGGAATGATCTGATTGTTAATATTGCAAGTTATAAATGATTAATAATTGTTGTTCAAAAATGTATTTTGTGAAGCCAAGTGAATTGAGATAAATAGAAGGGATTTTTATGAAGTATTTGTTATAAATTTGGCTTATTATTTGCACCTTCACTTACCCATTTTTCAAAACTATCAGTAGAAGTTATCTCAATTTGGTTTTATATATATATATATAATAATTTTGGTGGGGAGCGGATAATGGTTTGTCACGGGGGGAGTATTGATTTAATATATATATATATATATATATATATATATATATTACGTTTTATTTTTTTGTGAAAAATAGAATATATTATATTTTATTATGCATAGTATTTGTATAGTGTCTGCATAATATTTTTATAGTGACTGCATAGTAAAATCAAAAAAATTCAGTCGAATCCGTGAATCAATTACTATGCGTTCGTGATTTCTTCCTTACTGTGCATCCAAATAGTATCCTACTATTCTCCTATAAATAGGATGCTTAGTTTAGAATTAAAAATCACACTAGAATCAGAAAATTCTTCTGCTATAATATTTAGCGTATTTCTTTAGAGTTTAAGGAAGCTTTGAGCTTAGAAAACAATATAAGTTTTCTTCAAGAATGTCCCCGCCATACCAGTCAGAAATACTCTCCTTTTAAGGTAAGGGATATTATTTTTGTTCAATATTCGTAAGAAATAATATTTGCTTCCATACTCTATAGTATGTAAGTAATATTATTTCATTTCAGATTCCGAATTCTACACTCATTTTGTTAAAGTATTGCTTTTATACTCCTTGAAATTAATAGAATATCCTTGAAATTTGCGTTTCATCTAGTATCTTTTCACGAAAATATTATTCTGAACATTCTTGATAATTTTTAATATTTTCATGCCGGCGTACTATTCACGGGGTACTATTCCCTAAGTACTATTCACTCGGGGGTCCAAATCATTTTTGATACAATATTATCCTTGAATTTTACTCCACAAAGCAGTATCATGTTGACAATTTGGACATTATTAAATTCTGGATAAATTAAATTATAAAATCTTTAAAATTTATCCTTGCTCTCATTTAATTGAATTTTTATATCATTGTCATCATCCCCATGCTTATATTGTGATGAAAGTCATCTTTGGCCCGTAGTGCATAGATGGACTGTTGATTGGTATGATTATGACCAGGGATTATTCGGTATAATCATGACCTGTAATGTTACAAATGATGTGGTAAAAATCCTCATTGGCCCGTAGTGCATTGATGGACAGTTGTTGACAAGGTCATGACCATTGGTGATAATACGAATATCCTTATCCCATAGTGCATGGATAATTCGTGGATGTGATACTAATGAATATCCTTGGCCCGTAGTGCATAGATAATTCAGTGATGTGGATTATTTATTGAGCTGAGTCTCAGCGATAAAATTGATGATAAACTTTTAAATCATAGAAGATAGTAGATATCATGCTCTACTTGACTCTTCTAATGGATTATTTGTTCCGCTGCAATTAACCTTGTTGCTTATTATATTCTGTTAGTTTAACACTGTTGAAGGCTAACTATAACTTATTTTGCATTATCTTAGTCATAATATTTCTTACTGGGCTAGTTGATCTCACCCTTTTTCTTTCATTGTTCTCTTCAAAAAATGAGAACGTAGCTAGGACTAGTCGGGGAACGGAGTGACGGTCCGAGATGGTGGCTGTAGTAGTCCTTACTATTCTATAAAATAGTGTGATAATAAATATAATGAGGACTCCATTTGAGTTTGGATATTGTCTTTGAGATAATATTCGTGTAAAAACTCTTAGCTATATTTTTTGTCGTATTATATAAACGAAGTTGTATTTAAATTATGTACCACATATTTGGCGACTCAGAATGGGTGTTGTATACCTTTTTTTTGGGGGGGGGGGGTCACAATTGGTATCAGAGTTTAGGGATATGATCATTGGCTGAGATGTGAGATTATAACTAGGAGGGGAGAGACGGGTAAATCCTTCGCTAGTATGACTTACCTAAGCTTAATTGTTATTTAATTGGTCGGTCAGAATATAGGGATAATATGTGGCATGTTAATTAACTCTTGTTTTGTGGCAGTTTTTGAAAATGACATCCGAGAATGTTGAGATAAGAAATGGAGCACATGAGACCGTTGAGTCACTGATGATCATAACCAGGATAATGTGCATCAGGAAGGAAATAATCCTCATGTACACAACAACATCGACCAAATGATGAATGACATAATGTTTAGGAGGTTTCTGCAATTCGTACAACATCAGGCAAAAGAGACTCATGTTCAAAATATAGGTGGAAACACTGGCAACTCTCGGACGATCACCGCTAAGTAGTTCAAGGAGTTGGGACTACCAGAGTTTTTTGGAAAGCTAGAACCACTTAAGGCAGAGACATGGATAAAGCAGATCACCAAGATATTTGATGTCTTGGGATGCTTCGAGGAGCACAAGGTTCCCTTTGCCACCTTCATGTTACGAGGAGAGGTAGATTACTAGTGGGAATCTGTAAAACATACTCAACTTGCCGCACTAAAGATGTCTTGGGAGAAGTTCCAAGAACTGTTCAACGATAAGTACTTTCCTGAAAGTATTCGTCACATGAAGGAGGTGGAGTTCATGAAGCTGGAGAAAAACAATATGACTGTATCGCAGTACGAGGCTAAATTTGCTGAGTTATCCCGATTTGCATCCCATTTGTTAGATAATGAGGAGAGAATGATGCCAATGTTTCTGTGAGGTTTGAAACCCAAAATACGTCAATACCTCATTTCTCACAAACTGTGTTTGTATTCAAATGTTGTAAATAGGGCTCAGTTATTGGAGCGCGATAATGAGTCAACCCAACCAAGAGAGAGCAGCTGAAAATATGATAATACAAGTGATAGTAGTCATCGAAGCGGTGACAACAAACATGGAGGGAATCAATATTCCAGAAATGGTAACCACTTCGGTGGTAATCATGGCCAAGACAATAGAAGTGGAAATTTTAAAAAGATGAGATTCAATAATGATGGAAAGGCGTCAGCACTAGCACCCATTGTTAAGGAAGGAGAACGACCACCGATCGTATGCTTCAAGTGCGGAGGGGAGGGACACATCAGTCCAAACTGCATGATGCAGTCCAAAGCATGTTATAGTTGCGGAAGAGAAGGTCACCTAGCTCGATTTTGTCGTGCAGTGAAGTCAAGTCCAGCTGGGACGGAGGCACCAAAGGCCATCCCAGAGAAGTCAAAGCCGATAGTTCAAAGGAGAGCATCTGTCGTGACCTCCCAAAAAGCAAGGAACCCAAACGAGGTCATCACGGGTAAGCTAATCGTAAACTCTTGCAAAGTCTATACCTTATTTAATACTAGTTCTACCCATTCTTTTATTTCTCCTACTTGTGCTCAACGTTTAAATTTAACTCCAGAGAAATTAGACTTTGACTTATATGTTGAAACTCCATTGGGAGAAACCTTCATTACATCCATTATTTATAAGTCTTGTTTGATTCAAATCGGCACCCTCATGTTACCTGTCGATCTTATCTCTTTGAAAATACTTGCATTTGATGTGATTTTAGGGATTGATTGGTTAACTACTCATTATGCTAAAATTGATTGTTTTCGTAAGGTTATTAGCTTTCATATTCCTAACCAACGTATTATGCAAATTCAAGAAACCAAACAACTAAAGTCAATCATTGTCATATCAAGCCATAAAGCTATTCATTTATTGAAAAATGGATGTCAAGCTTTCTTAGCCCATGTCATAGATTTAAACAAAAATACGTTAAATTTGAATGATATTTCTATTTGTTAATAAATATCCTGACGTATTCCCTGAAGAATTTCTTACTATTCACGGGGTACTATTCCCGAAGTATTATTCACAGGGTACTACTCATGGGGTACTATTCACCGAAAAATTTATTTCTTTTCTGTCCAAATTATTTTTGATACATGGATATTATTCTTGAATTTTACTCTACAAAGCAGTATCATGTTGAAAATTTGGACATTATTGAATTTTGGATAAATTAAATTATAAATCTTTAAAAATTTATCCTTTACTTTTTTTAATTGAATTCTTATATCATTGTCATCATCCTCATGCTTATATTGTGATGAAAGTCATCTTTGGCTTACGTGCATAGATGGACTGTTGATTGGTATAATTATGACCAGGGATAATTCGGTATAGTCATAACCATTGATGATTACACGAATAATTCTTGGCCCGTAGTGCAAGAATAATTTGTGGACGTGATACTAATGAATATCCTTGGCCGTAGTGCAGGGATGATTTGATGATGTGATCTATTTATTAAGTTGAGTCCCATCAATAAAGTTAACGATAAACTTTTTAAATCATAGAAGATAGTAGATATCATGCCCTACTTGACTTTTCTAATGTATTTCTTGTTCCGCTGCAGTTAAACTTGTTGTCTATTATATTCTATCAGTTTAACATTGTTGAAGGCTAATGATACCTTATTCTGCATTATCCTAGTCATAATATTTCTTACTGGGCTAGTTGAGCTCACCCTTTTACTTCCATTGTTCTCTTCAGGAAATGAGAACGTAGCCGGAACTAGTCGGGGAACAGAGTGATGGCCTGAGATGGTGTTATAGTAGTCCTCACTATTCTATAAAATAGTGTGTCAATAAATGTAATGAGGACTCTATTTGTGTTTGGATATTGTCTAGATGATAATATTCTTGTAAAAACTCTCAGCTCATGTTGTATAATTAAGTTTGTATTTGTATTCTGTACCATGTATTTGGCGACCCAAGATGGGTGATGTATACCTATTTTGAGGGCGTCATAGTTGGTATGAAAGCTTAGGGATATGATACTTGGCTGAGATGTGAGACAAAACTAGGAGGGGAGAGAAAGGGAATTCCTTCGCTAGTATGACCTACCTAAGTTTATTTGGTATTTAATTGGTCGGTCAGAGTATAGGGATAATATGTGGCATGTTAATTAACCCTTTTTTGTGGTAGTATTTGAAAATGGCATCTGAAAATGTCGAGATAAGCGATGAAGCACATGAGACAGTTGAGTCACCAACGATTAATACGTAGGATAATGTGCAACAGGAAGACAATAATCCTCAGGTAAACAACAACACCGATCAAAGGATGAACGATGGGATGTTTAGAGGCTTCATACAATTCATGCAACATCAAACGAGAGGGGCTCCTATTCAAAATGCTGGTGGAAACACTGGCAACTCTCGGGTTATCACTACTAAGCAGTTCAAGGAGCTAGGACCAGCGAAGTTTTTGGGAGAGCCAGAACCACTTAAGGCGGAGATGTGGATAAAGCATATCACAAAAATATTTGATGTCTTGGGATGCTCTGAGAAGCAAAAGGTTTCATTTGCCACCTTTATGTTGAGAGGAGAAGCAGATTACTGGTGGGAATTAGTAAAACGTACCCAGCTTACGGCACTCAAAATGTCTTGGAAAAATTTCCAAGAACTGTTCAACGACAAGTACTTTCCCGAAAGTATTCGTCACATGAAGGAGGTAGAGTTTATCAAGCTGGAGCAAAACAATATGACTATGTCGCAGTACGAAGCTAAGTTTGCCGAGTTGTCCCGATTTGCGTCCCACTTTGTTGATAATGAGGAGAGAATGACGCGAATGTTTCTACGAGGTTTGAGACCCAAAATACGTCAATACCTCATTTCTCATAAACTGTGTTTGTATTCAGATTTTGTAAATAGGGCTCAGTTATTGGAGCGCAATAATGAGTCAACCCAACCAAGAGAGAGCAACCGACAAGTCGATAATACCAATGGTAGCAGTCATCGAAGCGATGACAACAATCGCGGAGGGAATCAACATGCCAGAAATGATAACCACTTCGGTGTTAATCATGGCCAAGATAATAGAAGTGGAAATTTCAAGAAGAGGAGATTCAATCATGATGGAAAGACGTTAGCACCAACACCTGTTGTTAAGGAAGAAGAACGACCACCGATCGTATGCTTTAAATGCGGAGGGGAGGGACACATAAGTCTAAACTGCACGATGCAGTCAAAAGCGTGTTACAATTGCGGAAGAGAAGGTCACCTAGCTCGATTTTATCGTGTAGTGAAGTCAAGTCCAGCTGGGATAGTGGCACCAAAGGCGGATACAGACAAAACAAAGTCGGGGATTTCAGGAAGAGCGTTTTCCGTGACTTCTCAACAAACGAGTAATCCGAACAAAGCTAGCACGGGTTAGTTAATTATAAATTCTTTCGAAGTCTATACCTTATTCGATACCGGTTCTACCCACTCTTTTATTTCTCCTACATGCGCTCAACGTTTAAATTTAACTCCAGAGAAATTAGACTTTGACTTATTGGTTGAAACTCCGTTCGGAGAAACCTTCGTTACCTCCACTATTTATAAATCTTATTTGATTCAAATCGACACTTTCACATTACCCGTTGATCTTATCTCTTTGAAAATACTTGCATTCGATGTGATTTTAGGAATTGATTGGTTGACTACTCATCATGCTAAAATTGATCGTTTTCGTAAGGTTGTTAGTTTTCATATTCCTAACCAACCTGTTATGTGAATTCAAATAACCAAACCACTAAAGTTATTCACTATCATATCAAGCCATAAAGCTATTCATTTATTAAAAAATGGATGTCAAGCTTTCTTAGCCATGTCACAAATTTAAATAAAAATACGTAAGATTTGAATGATATTTCTATTGTTAATAAATTTCCCGACGTATTCCCTGAAGAACTTTCTGGCCTACCCCCAGAGCGTGAAATCGAATTTTGTATCCACCTTGAACCCGATACAAAACCCTCAAATATTTTTTTCACCCAAAACGAACGTAACATGCGCCGAATATGTTAGCTCAAGCTGTTTAAGATTACGACTATACAATTCAATATCATAGTGGAAGAGCGAATGTGGTAGCTGACAAGTTGAGTAGAAGATCGTATGCGGTTACGAGTGCGATATTGTTAATACAAAGACCCATTTCGTATGACTTACAAAAGATGGAGACAGAGTTAAAGACTCCAAGAACCTTCGTGAAGATAACGAATATACGATTAAAATCGACTTTAATTGATAAAGTTAAAGCCGATCAAGCTACAGACTTAGAGCTGATGAATGTGAAAAAGAAGGTTTAAGAGGGAGTTATTCTAGAAGCAAGAATCAACAAATAGAGGAAATCTCAACCCTCGATTTTATTGGTCTATTTGAAATCCTCGATCGAGTAGGAAGTGTGGCCTATAGACTTGCTTTTGTGAGATCCTGAATTTTATGAAATAAAAGTATTCAATTTTTCTATTTTGGTAAATGGTTAAATTGATAAAAGGTTAAAGTTAAGGGTGATATGTGAAAATTTTTCAAAGTATGCAAGTTGTTATAAAATATTCGTTTGGTCGGGGAATATTCTTTTTATCGAGGAATATCCGTAGGACGGCACAATCATTGGTGGACCCACAACGGAAGTATTGTCATAGTAAGAAAACGACAAAATTATCTTTTTATAAAAATAACAGCGAAAGTGTTACCGTTAAAACAATTGAACTACCCAGTAGTAAAAGTACATTAATACGCATGGTTGCATGGTAGCACACGGTATTGATTATTGATGCTTACGTGAGAAATCACTCAATTATACTCAATTATTGCAAAAGTAATTACTGCATCATATCTCTCATATTATTGATTCAGTTATTATCAAAGTATCATCTGCATAATATGTTATATTATTAAATCAATAATTGAGACGACAAAGTTATTCATATTATTATTTGCAATATTGACAATGTCTAGAAGTTCTGTCAAGGAGAGGTTAGATAATCTAATTGCGTACCAATAAGGAGAAATCCTTATCGGAAAGCCCCCTCTTTCCTGGGAACGACCTAGTTGTTAAATATTGTGAATTATAATATTAATGATGAATAAGTTCGTGTTGATTAAAGATGAAATTGATAGTTCCACTATGTTGGATTTTTTAGTGTTAGTGGAAATCGATATTTATTTCGATATTAGTTGATGTCTGGAAGTTATACTGACCAGTTGGGTAATTAATCGGATAAATGAGCAATTAATTGCTACTAATTCACATGCTTATATAACTATTTGTTCACATGTGTGTACTATTGAATTACATTGTTGTACAATTAGGGGAGTTGGTGCAAGATTGATAATACTTGCATGACTAAGTTAAAAATGGAGGTATAGATGGAGGTACTATACTGTAATTCATATTTTCACATGTCTAGAACTATTGATTCACATAATTTAGTATTGATTCACATGATTTACTATTAGGGGAGGTGGTGCAAGTTTGATAATACTTGCAGGACTAAATTAAAAATAAAAGAAAAATTAAAGGTATTGTACTATAATATTTCAACCCCCAAAACGTGCAATTATCGAAACTATATTTTCCTATAAATAGAAGCTCATTCGTCCTTCATTTCTCACCAATTCACTAAGTCTCACAAGAGCAATTATTATAGAGAAATTATAGAGAGAAAGAAGAAGAGAAGTTAGCTACCTCACTATTCCAGTATCCAGTTTTCTTCTAAGGTAAGGGATATTATTATTATAGTAAGGGGTATTATTTCTTTCGTATTCATGAAGAGAGCTATTGTTATTTCATTCCTTATTATTACATTGGAATAACTTTGTATATCATGATCACTCTAGTATATATGGTGAAATTCTTCTGTTATTCCATTCTTTATTATTATATTGTAATAACCTATCTATGCGAAGTACCGCATACATGGTGAAATTCTTCTATTATTCCATTATTTATTATTCATCGTCGGAATATCACCGCTGCATGCGTTACGCATGACTGGTTCCATTATTTATTATTCGCCGGATATATCACATGCGTGCGTTTACGCATGACACTGGTTCCATTATTTATTATTCGTTGGAATATCCTGTTTTTTACGCGTTACGCATGACTGGTTCCATTATTTATTCTCGTTGAATAACTTTAATTTGTCTTTGTCTATCGCATGCCTGGTGAATTCTTCTGTTATTCCATTCATTATTGTTATGTTGGAATAACTTGTCTATGTGGATTACCACATGCATGGTGAATGATCCTTCGTATTCAGTCCTTATTAAATTGTGGAAATGATCTATCTACGTGGATTACTGCATGGCAGGTAAAAAACCATTTGCAGTTTCATAATTTTTTTGACCCTCAAAAATTCTGGAAAAATTTGAAATGATAATTTGATGAGTTTTCTATATTGTGTCCAAAGATGGCGATTTTTGGATGTATAGATTAAGAGTTATGGATTTTATGGGAAAAAACTATTTTAAAAGTAAACCCATATAACTCCTTGTGGTCAAATCAAAAATTGGTGAATTTTTTATTGGGAGTACATGTATATAACAGGAGTATACCCTGTAAATTTTAGTTTTTTTGGACAAAAGTATAATTTATGATAAATGTCTAAATATTCGGCAGTTTTGGCTATATGAAAAATAGTAAATGAATTTTAAAAATTCTGAGAAAATTATATGTTCAATATGGTATATTCTGTTAAATCCTACAAAAGAAATATTTTTGGGACTGATTTGGTATTTTCATGAAAATGAACTAGTTATGAGTAAATAAATTAAATATGTTATGCGAAGTAACAAAATTGGAAAATAAGATTTTATGGCTTGGGAATCCTATATAGGGTATATGCAGATTTTTGATGAGGGATTTGATCATTGGTGATGAAATCTTATGAGTATAGCATTTTTGAATGATTAAATGCATTATTTGGTAAAGTGTAAACAATTGAAATAAATTATTTATAAGTTTAAGAAGTGATTAAAATATTGTTATAATATTAATAATATTAGATTATGAGTTTATTAAGTGATTGATAATATTTGGATAAATTTAAAGTCATTAATATTTATTCTTGATTTCGTTTGATTAATGCTTATATCATTGTCATCATCCTCATGCTTATATTATGATAAAAGTCATCTTTGGCTTACGATGCATAGATGAATTTGTTGATTATTGATTTTCTGATTTGTATATCTTTGGCTTACGTGCAAAGATGGACTATTGATTATTGGTTTTCTGATTGTATATTTTTGGCTTACGTGCAAAGATGGACAGGTGTATGACATGATCATAACCACTGGTGATAATAAGAAATATCCTTGGCCCGTAGTGCATGGATAATTCGATGATGTGATTGGCAGGATCATGACCATTAGTTAACAGTTGAATGTCTTTGGCCGTAGTGCACTGACATATAATTGATTGGTATGATCATGACCATTGGTTTTATAATTGAATATCTTTGGCCCGTAGTGCAAAGGTAGACAAATGATTAGTATGATCATTGTTATTACATTTGAATATCTTTACCCTTTGGGGTAAGGATATTGAGTAAATGTTGGCAAGGAGAAATTATTGATTCACATTATTATAAACATGAATTATGAATTTAACTAACATCTTTGGTGGTTCAGGTGAAGACAGGTGATGAAATTTCTATTTGTCTTAGGTATAATAAAGAACTGTTGATGAGTATTACAAGGATAAAATTGATGATAAACTTTTAAATCATAGAAGATAGTAGATTTTATGTTTTACTTGACTCTTCTAATGGATTACTTATTCCGCTGCAGTTATTGATCTAAAACTTGTTGTCTATTATATTTTATCAAGTGTTATACTGTTGAAGGCTAAGGATAATTTATTCTGCATTATCTTAGTAATAATATTTCTTATTGGGCTAGTTGATCTCACCCTTTCTTTCACTATTCTCTTCAGGAAATGTGAATATAGCTGAGACGAGTCGGGGAATGGAGTGACGGTCCAGATGTTTGCATTAGTAGTCCTCACTATTCTGTGAAATAGTGTGATAATAAATGAGGACTTATTTTTAGTTTAAATACTGTCTAGAAGAAAATATTTGTATTAAAACTCACAGCTCATGTTGTATAATTAAGTTTGTATTTGTATTCAGTACAATGTATCTGGCGACTCAAGATGGGTGATGTATACCTATTTTGGGGGTGTCACAGTTGGTATCAAAGCTTAGGGTTATGATCCTTGGCTGAGATGTGAGACAAGAACTAGGAGGGGAGAGGCGGGGAATTCATTCGCTAATATGACCTACCTAAGTTTATTTTGTATTTAATTGGTCGGTCATAGTATAGGGATAATATGTGGCATGTCAATTAACCCTTATTTTGAATCTATATTCTAGAATGATATACAGGAGATGAGAAATGGAAAAATCATGATAGAGAGGAAATAACCGGGAAGTTACAAAATGAAAAGAAAGCAAGGTATTCTCATCTCTTCGAACTACCAGGTACGTAAATTTCGAGAGCAAAATTTCATAAGGAAGGGAGATTGTGAGATCCCGAATTTTATGAAATAAAAGTATTCAATTTTTCTATTTTGGTAAATGGTTAAATTGATAAAAGGTTAAAGTTAAGGGTGATATATGAAAATTTTTCAAAGTATGCAAGTTGTTATAAAATATTCGTTTGGTCGGGGGAATATTCTTTTTATCGGGGAATATTCGTAGGACGGCACAATCATTGGTGGACCCCACAACGGAAGTATTGTCATAGTAAGAAAATGATAGAATTATCTTTTTTTAAAAATAACAATGAAAGTGTTACTAATTAAAGCTGTTGAACTACCCGGTAGTAAAAAAAATACGAATCTGGCGTAGTTGCATAGTACACACACAAGATTGATTATTGATGCTTACGTGAGAAGTCACCGGTTATACTCAATTATTGCTATGATAATTCTACGCATCATATCTCTCATATTATTGATTCAATTATTATTACAATATCATCTGCATAATATGTTATATTATTAAATCAATAATTGAGACAACAAAGTTTTTCGTATTATTATTTGCAATATTAACAATGTCTAGAAGTTCTGTCAATGAGAGGTTAGATAATCTAATTGTGCGCCAATAAGGAGAAATCCTTATCGAAAATCCCCCTCTTTCCTGGGAACGACCTGGTTGTTAAATATTGTGAGTTATAATATTAATGATGAATAAGTTCGTGTTGATTAAAGATGAAATTGATAGTTTCATTGTGTTGGAATTATTAGTGTTAGTAGAAATTGACATTTATTTCGATATTAATGTATGTTTGGAAGTTATACTGACCAGTCGGGTAATTAATCGGATAAATAAGCAATTAATTGGTACTAATTCACATGCTTATATAACTATTTGTTCACTTGTGTGTACTATTGAATCACATTCTTGTACTATTAGGGGAGTTGGTGCAAGATTGATAATAATTGCATGACTAAGTTAAAAATGGAGGTATAGACAGATGTACTATACTATAATTCATATTTTTACATGTCTAGAACTATTGATTTACATGATTTACTATTGATTCACATGATTTACTATTAGGGGAGGTGGTGCAAGTTTGATAATACTTGCAGGACTAAATTAAAAATGAAAGAAAAGTTAAAGGTATTGTACTATAATATTTCGAGCCCCAAAACGTGCAATTATCAAAACTATATTTTCCTATAAATAGAAGCTCATTCTTCCTTCATTTCTCACCAATTCACTAAGTCTCACAAGAGCAATTATTATAGAGAAATTATAGAGAGAAAGAAGAAGAGAATTCTGCTACTTCACTATTTCAGTATCCAATTTTCTTCTAAGGTAAATGATATTATTATTATAGTAAAGGGTATTATTTCTTTCGTATTCATGAAGAGAGCTATTGTTATTCCATTCCTTATTATTTTGTTGGAATAACTTTTGTATCTGTGAGACACCGAGTATATGTGGTAAAATTTTTCTGTTATTCTATTCTTTATTATTATTATGTTGGAATAAACTGCATGCAAGCAATCCGCATACATGGTGAAATTCTTCTATTATTCCATTCTTTATTATTCTGTCGGAATATATGTATACATACGTTTACGCATGACCGAGTTCCATTATTTATTATTACGTCAAAATATCACATGCGTGCGTTTACGCATGACCTGGTTCCATTATTTATTATTCTGTTGGAATATCCTGTCTGTACGTTTACGTATGACCTGGTTCCATTATTTATTATTCTGTTGGAATAACCTGTCGATGCGGTCTATCACATGTCCGGTGAATTCTTCTGTTATTCTATTCCTTATTATTCTGTTGTAATAACCTGTCTAATTGGATTACCACATGCATGGTGAATGATCCTTCGTTTTCATTCCTTATTAAATTGTGGAAATGATCTGTCTACGTGAATTACCGCATGGCGGGTGAAAATCTATTTGTAGTTTCGTAATTTTTCTAACCCTCACAAATTTTGGAAAAATTAGAAATGATAATTTGCTGAGTTTTCTATATTGTGTCCAAAGAATGCGATTTTTGGATGTATATATTAAGAGTTATGGATTTTATGGAAAAAAGACTATTTTAAAAGTAAACCCATATAACTCCTTGTGGTTAAATCCAAAATTGGTGAAATTTTTATTGGGAGTACATGTATATAATGAGAGTATACCTCAGTAAATTTGGATTTTTGGACAAAAGTACAATTTATGATAAATGTCTAAAATATTAATGATTTGGCCATATGAAAAATAGTAAATGAATTTTAAAAAATTTAGAGAAAAATATATGTTCAATATGGGACTATATTCTGTTAAATCCTAGAAAATAAATATTTTTGGGACTGATTTGGTATTTTTCATGAAAATGAACTAGTTATGAGTAAATGGATTAAATATGTTATGTGAAGTAACAAAATTGAAAAATAGGATTTTATGGCTTGGGAATCCTATATAGGGTATATGCAGATTTTTGATGAGGGATTTGATCATTGGTGATGAAATCTTATGAGTATGGCAATTTTAAATGATTAAATACATTATTTGGTAAAGTGTAAACAATTAAAATAAATTATTTATAAGTTTAAGAAGTGATTAAAATATTGTTATAATATTAATAATATTAGATTATGAGTTTATTAAGTGATTGATAATATTTGGATAAATTTAAAGTCTTTAATATTTATCCTTGATTTCGTTTGATTAATGCTTATATCATTATCATCATTTTCATGCTTATATTGTGATAAAAGTCATATTTGGCTTACGTGCATAGATGGACTGTTGATTATTGATTTTACAATTGTATATCTTTGGCTTACGTGCAAAGATGGACTGTTGATTATTGGTTTTATAGTTGTATATTTTTGGCTTACGTGCAAAGATTGACAGGTGTATGACATGATCATAACCACTGGTGATAATAACGAATATCCTTAGCCCGCAGTACATGGATAATTCGATGATGAGATTGGCAGGATCATGACCATTAGTTAACAGTTGAATGTCTTTGGCGGTAGTGCACTGATAGACAATTGATTGGTATAATCATGACCATTGGTTTTATAGCTGAATATCTTTGGCCCGTAGTGCAAAGGTAGACAACTGATTCGTATGATCATTGTTATTACATTTGAATATCTTTAGCCTTTGGGGTAAGGATATTGAGTAAATGTTCTATTAAGCCTTTGTGTCAAGGAGAAATTATTGATTCACATTATTATAAACATGAATTGTGAATTTAACTAACATCTTTGGTGGTTCAGGTGAAGACAGGTGATGAAAGTTCTATTTGTCTTGGGTATAATAAAGAATTGTTGATGTGTATTACAGGGATAAAATTGATGATAATCTTTTAAATCATAGAAGATAGTAGATTTTATGTTCTACTTGACTCTTATAATGGATTGCTTATTCCGCTACAGTTGTTGATCTAAAACTTGTTGTCTATTATATTCTATCAATTGTTATACTTTTGAAGGCTAAGGATAATTTATTCTACATTATCTTAGTCATAATATTTCTTACTGGGCTAGTTGAGCTCACCCTTTCTTTCACTATTCTCTTTAGGAAATGAGAATATAGCTGGGACGAGTCGGGGAATGGAGTGACGGTCCAGATGTTTTCATTAGTAGTCCTCACTATTCTGTGAAATAGTGTGATAATAAATGAGGACTTATTTTGAGTTTGAATACTGTCTAGAAGAAAATATTTGTATTAAAACTCACAGCTCATGTTGTATAATTAAGTTTGTATTTGTATTCAGTACTATGTATCTGGCGACTCAAGATGGGTGATGTATACCTGTTTTGGGGGTGTCACAGCTTTACCACCAAGTATGTCGCGTGTTCATAACGTTTTTCACGTATCGATGTTACGTAAATATGTGGAAGACTTGAACCACATTATTGAATTAGAACCGGACGAGATAGTGGAAGATTTAACGTATGAAGATGTAACTGTTAAAATCTTGGATAAGAAGGATCATATTCTACGCTCCAAGGTTATACCTCAAGTCAAAGTTTTGTGGAGAAACCACGATGTGGAGGAAATGACCTGGGAGTTAGAATCTGAAATGAAATCAAGGTATCCTCACCTCTTCGACATATTAGGTACGTATCCTAATTTCGAGGATGGAATTTCATAAGAAGGGGATGTTGTAAGACCCCAACTTTTTTTGAATAAAAAATAATTTTTCTCGAAATATATTTTTGAATATTATGGTGTAGATATGATATAATGTTATAGTTGTGGGTAATATTTGGAAAATTTTGCAAAGTAAGCAAGTTGATATAAAATATTTGTTGTGTCAGTTAATATTCGATTGGTCGGGGAATATTCGTTTTAACAGGGAATATTTGTACGACGACACAATCATTGGCGGACCCCACAATAGAAGTATTGTCGTAGTTAGAAAATAACATAATTATCTTTTTATAAAAATAACAGCGGAGGTTTTATCGTTAAACTGTTGAACTACCCGGTGGTAAAAGTATAGTAATACGCATGGTTGCATAGTAGCACACGGTATTGATTATTGATGATTACGTGAGAAGTCACTCAGTTATACTCAATTATTGCTATAATAATTGCTACATTATATCTCTCATATTATTGATTCAATTATTATCACAGTATCATCATCATAATATGTTATATTATTAAATCAATAATTGAGAAGACAAATTTATTCATATTATTATTTGTAATATTGACAATGTCTAGAAGTTACATCAAGGAGAGGTTTGGTCACCTAATCATGTGATAATAAGGAGAAATCCTTATCGAAAAGCCCCCTCTTTCCTGGGAACGACCTGGTTGTTAAATATTGCGAGTTATAATATTAATGATGAATAATTGTTGAAGTATTAAGAATGTGTTTATTGAAGATAAGTGATTTACAAAAGTTAAGGGGGAATAATGCAAACTTAGAAAACTGTAGGGGGTACTAACGTGTAATAAGTTAAATCAATTTGGACCATTGATGGTGGTTTTAATAGTAATTCAATCTGGACCATTGATGGTGGTTTTAATAGTAAATCAATCTGGACCATCGATGGTGGTTTTAATAGTAAATCAATTTGGAATGTCGGTGGTGGTTTTAATAGTAAATCAATCTGGACCGTTCATGAATTAGTTACTATTTATTCCATTCTCCTATAAATAGAAGCTTAATTCTTCTTTCATTATCACCAATTCACTAAGATTCTCAAGAGACACTATAGAGAGAGAAACTATAGAGAGCAAGAAGAAGAGTATTCTGCTACTTCACTTTTGCAGTATCCAGCTTTCTACTAAGGTAAGGGGTATTATTTCTTTCATATTCATAAAGAATAATATTTTTCGTATTCATCCTTTAGTATATCGGAATAACCTGACTACGCAGATTACGAACCGTATGACAGGTGAAAATTCATTTGCAGTTTTCGTATGTTAATTCTTTTCATATTCTTAAATCTTAACTTACTATGGTAAGTATTGCTTCTATAATCCTTGAAATTAGTGGAATATCCATGAGTTTTGCGCTTCATCCAGTACCATTTTATTGGAATATTGATATGAACTTTCTTATTAAATATCAATATTTTCACAGAAGTACTATTCATGAGTTACTATTCACGGGTTACTATTCACCTAATTACTATTCACTATAATATTATTCACTCGGGTATTCGGGGCACTTTTCATGTCGGGGTACTATTCATGAGTTACTATTTACGGGTTACTATTCACCCAATTACTATTCACTCAAATATTATTCACTCGGGTATTCGGGGCACTTTTCATACCGGGATACTATTCACGAGTTACTATTCACATATTACTATTCACCCAATTACTATTCACTCAAATATTGTTCACTAAGGTATTTGGGGCACTTTTCATGTCGGATTACTATTCACAGAGTACTATTCCCGAAGTACTATTCACATGGTACTATTCATGGGGTACTATTTACCGAAAAATTTATTTCTTTTCTATCCAAATTATTTTGGATACATGGATATTATTCTTGAATTTTACTCTACAAAGAAGTATCATGTTGAAAATTTGAATATTATTGAATTCTGGATAAATTAAATTATAAATCTTTAAAAATTTATCCTTTACTTTCTTTTAATTTAATTCTTATATCATTGTCATCATCCTCATGCTTATATTGTGATGAAAATCATTTTTGGCTTACGTGCATAGATGGACTGTTGATTGGTATGATTATGACCAGAGATAATTCAGTATAGTCATAACCATTGATGATTGCACAAATAATTCTTGGCCCGTAGTGCAATAATAATTTGTGGACGTGATATTAATGAATATCCTTGGTCGTAGTGCAGGGATGATTCGATGATGTGATCTATTTATTAAGCTGAGTCCCAGCAATAAAGTTAATGATAAACTTTTAAATCATAAAAGATAGTAGATATCATGCTCTACTTGACTCTTCTAATGAATTGCTTGTTCCGTTGCAGTTAAACTTGTTGTCTATTATATTCTATAATTTTAACATTGTTGAAGGTTAATGATAACTTATCCTGGATTATCGTAGTCATAATATTTCTTACTAGGCTAGTTGAGCTCACCCTTTTACTTCCATTATTCTCTTCAGGAAATGAGAATGTAGTCGGAACTAGTCGGGGAACGGAGTGATGGCCCGAGATGGTGTTATAGTAGTCCTCACTATTCTATAAAATAGTCTGCCAATAAATGTAATGAGGACTCTATTTGAGTTTGGATATTGTCTAAATGACAATATTCGTGTAAAAACTCTCAGCTCATGTTGTATAATTAAGTTTGTATTTGTATTCTGTACCATGTATTTGGCAACCCAAGATGGGTGATGTATACCTATTTTGGGGGCGTCACAGTCAGCACAAATTGCAACACTTTCGGAGAGGTTGGATGTTCTTGCAGCCCAACGCACTTGAGAGATAGTAGTTACATGTGAATATTGTGTTGGCGAGGATCCGAGTTATTAGTGCAACATCAGTGTTGGACAAGTACAGTTTAGGGGTGATTACCTCAACAACTATGTTTATCCCAATTATCATCAAGGTTGGGGGTATCACCCAGATTATGAATGGAATTATAACTATTAAGACAAAGACTATGTCCCAAGTCCAACATGTCCATCGGATTTCTCATGTCCACTTCCAATGCAACAAGAAGAAAATTCAGAGTTGAAGGAATTCATGTCAAAGATTATAGCAGACCAAGAAGAAATGATAATAAGTCAAGAGTTATCAACCCAAAATCTTAACAGACAGATGGAATAACTCATTAACTCATCAATGAATGGTCCTCAATACATGGATTTTGAAACTGAGAAAGATAATTCAAGACTGGAGGAATTGTGGTTCAAATTTATAGCATCAACTGAGGAGAAGATGATTGAGCAAGAGAGGTTAATTCTAAATCTACAGAATTAGATGGATCAAATGTTTGAAGCCTTGAACAATCGCCCTCAAAACAATTGGTGCTATGACATGGATGATGAAATCGATGGAGAGCCAGAAGTGTACATGCCACTGGATGAACTGAAAGGAGTGGACATTGAGGAGAGAATTGGGGTTTGGAAAATGAAGATATCAGATCACCTTTATTATACCCCAAGTACCTTCTCAACCAGAGTTGAAAAATCTACTGAGTTTTGCACACCCATGTCCCCTTGGCAGTAACATTCAAAGCAATGATCAGTATGATAATAAGGCCTCTCATACACCATGGTAGGCTGAGGAAGAAAAAATAGAAGAGGAAAAGTCTGTTGTATTTTTCATGCCTCAATGCAACAATTTATTCACAAATACAACGGGCGAAGCACCTAGCTATGCAATGGAACTGGGGACATCATGTACAGGAAATATGCTAGGTGGTTTCAATCTGAAGACTCTCATGATGGGGAACCTACCAAAGCATATAGTGGTTCTAATGGATGGAGGGTTTCTAGCTTATAATAGAGGAATCAGATAGCTGTGTCAAGAAAAGAATCCAGCTAACGGACTATAAACCGAGTGCTAGATGGGAGCCAACCCATCCAATCTTTCTCCCTCCTTGTTTAATTCTTATTTACATTTTAATTTACTTCTTCTGCTATGTTTAATTCTTCATACTTTCCATATTTCATAGATGTTTGATAGTTGTAAGTCTTAATAATAGTTTGATTGTTTCTCCTATCAAGTTCAATCCAATTGCTATAAGTATTCAGGATCAAATAGAAGTAAAAAATACTGAAGCTTCAAGGGTACAGGGTAGCACAGCCGCACCCAACTACAAGCCAAACACAGCATGTCCGCACCATAACTCAGTCATAGAAAACAAACAATGCTAAATTTTTAAAATTTTTGACTCAAGCATTCGGACAGTTAGAAGTCCACACTCAGCTTCCAACTTTAGATTATCTCAAACTTATACATCGTCTGATATACCATCGGATCATGAGGAGGCAAACGGAGATGACATTACCATTTAGGGGAGTATTCTTTCACTTTTAATTACAATAAGGGCATTGTTCATTTTAAGTTTGGGGGCATTGGGTTTAGTTAGTAGTTTAGAGCGTGTAGTGTAATTGCATGATATAGAGTAATTTCATGTTACATATAGTTAATTGTATTTTAGTAGTTATTAGTTTAATTTTAACGTAAATTTTTTCTTTTTGTTTGCTTAATATCTGTTTAGTTGCATAACATTGCATAATCCTAGGTTTTTGGTTAGTTGAATTCTAATTTGGCCAATGATGACATAGAAATGTGATAGATTTTTGAACTTTGTTGATAACTTAAACTTAGTTATAATTTTATACCTGATATAATTCATGCCTGCTGTTTAGATGTTACCAGGTAGCACGACAATGTTCATTTTTGCTTGTTGGTTAAGATTAACATGCTTGTTTGCTGAGAGGAAAACATTGTTTTTAATGATAGAATTGTGGAGGAAGTGGGTAATGACTATGAAGACACTGAAACTCATGTTTTGGGAACGTATGGGTATACTTGTTATCTTCTTCAAAAAAGATTTAAATAAATAACGTGGCTAGTCTTGTTTCGGGGCCATTGTTACTTGAGTAAGTACGCTCGAGGGGATTGTCTCTACACCTAGCGTGCTAAGGTCTTAATGGTCTGGGAGTTGTTGGTTGAAAGCTCGCTAAGGGGTAGCACTGTTAGCCTAATGGAATGAGACATTGTGCAGTTAAAAAAAATTAATAAACACCACGGGAAAGTGCAAAAAATCACCCTCGTGAGTAAAAATAAAGCATAATAAACCCTTTGTTAAACCTTAGCATGTACTGATGTGTTGGATTGGTTGTTATTTCAACTATGTGCATAGCTCTTAATTTGAAAACTCAGTTTTCTTTCTTAAGAAGTATAGCATGTGGAATCTTCACCTTTGTCAAGCTTATTTGTGAACATAGCACACACACACAACATCTCTATAGCAGGTTACGATTATTTGATTGTATGTCATTATGCCTTTAGCTTAGTTTGATGCTTTGTTCTTAGATCTTGATATTTCTATGAGACACATCTTATTGGAATTCATATTTAGCTGAGAATGTGGGATTCATTATCATAGTAGCGTAGCTTGCATAGCATGTGGATTGCATTATATTGTGTTGCTTGGGGATAAGCAACAGTTTAAGTTTGGGGGTATTTGATAAGTAGGTTTTATACCTACTTATCCAGTATCTGTTACTTGAATTAGTTACTTATACTCATGTTTCTTAGTTACTTTTCATGCATTTTGTGTTCATTTTGTAGATTTTATGCTTGGGAACTGTGTGAGCGACTATTGGTATGAAAACGCAAAGAAAAGTAATTCGGACATCGTTTGAGCTATCATATTCATTTCATGTTCTTGGCTTGGAACTTGGATTATGTTTTAGAGCTTCTTTAAGCTTTCCGGAATATCTTGAATCATTCCAATCGAAGTTCGGATGCAAGAGTTATGACATTTGTACCAGCAAATGTTGAACGTCACTGTTTTCAGTGGCCATTTGCATAGCTGTCACTTCCAACCCAATTTCAGCCTTCATCCGTTCATTCATTTTCAATACACATAGACTAAAAGTTGTAGATCTCGTCGAGAGCTTCGATTTGATAGGTTGCAGGCCCCGTAACTCCTCCTGGATCAAAAGTTATGGCCATTTTACCAGAGGACACTGTAGCAGAAAATAAATAGCGTGGGCGCTCGGATTTCTAGGCTATTTCCTGCACGGTCGCTCCAATCCCTTGAGCAAATAAATGTCATCTTTTACTTGAGCGCGGTCGCGGTTACGCCCGACTCCAGACCATTTTCAGCGCAGCCGCGTCACTTCTAATGTTGACTAGAGCTGGCTTTTTCACTAAACAGTGCAATTGAAGCGTAATTTGGAGAAGGGTTCAATTATGGCTTATATAAATAGGAGACATATATCAAATGTAAAGGGGATTCCATCCCTTGCGGGATCACGTAGCTAAATATTTCTTTCTACTCTTTAATTTCCATATGAGAATAGTGTATGGTAGAGTAGTTAATCTCTAGAATTGATTAGGTCTAAAGATTTGAAGCAATTGGATTGTATAATATATTCAAACTTGAGCAAGAGAATAGATTTGCACTTCAATTCTTTACTCTTATCCTCTCTTTGATTCCTATTTGTAATTTTATGATGTTTATTCAATATGTGGATGATAGATTTGATTCAGCTATGAGTTAAACTTTATTTTGGGATTGCAATGGATTCTATTGCTTAGTTTAATCTAATATACTTCATTGTTAACCTTATTGATTGCTATGAGATTGTCTATTAAGATTCATGCTTACTTGCTTAGTTGATTGGCCATCAATTACTGTGATAACCCATATGAACTTGAAAGACAAAGTATGGGTTTAGATTTGATCTTGATAAATTTTGTTTGTATGTTCTACATGGTGATGGAATGTATGATTCGTGCTTAGGATAGACATATACCGAGGCATCGCTCGTAGTCAATTGAGAATTTGGGCTTAAACCCTAATTATTTGTAAATCACATAGAAATATAGTGGTTTAGTTAATGTGGGTGTTCATGTGTATTCTATCAATTGTGGATTATATGTGATATGGGTATGGTACATTGAGATATGGATGTACTTTACTTTCGTGTTCTCGACTATCAATCAAGTGCAAGTAATTTAGCTTAACAGGGAGTGCGTTGATTTAAATGATTCAATAGATGAAATTGTAATCTCAAGTCTTTATTATCTAGTCTCATTCTAGGGGTAGTTAGTATTAGTTAATTTCATAGTTTTCATCACTATATTAAATCATTCGTTTAAATAAGACTGAAATGGTTATGGGCTAGTACTTGGTGAACTTTATTAGTTAATTCTCTGTGGGAACGATACTTTACTTACACCTAATTACTTGTTGACCATGTATACTTGCACGCAGATATTAATCGATAAAATGACCAATAGTAGGATGTTCTGAGAAAGTATGTGGAATTTAAATTTTAAGAAATGGATACTAAGGACTCTATGGATAATAAAATCTTAAATGATGATTAAGTTTTCCATTAATGGATTAATTAACAAAACATAATTTGAATAAGAGTTAATTAATTAACTTGGAATAAATATCGGTTAGAGATGAATATGTTAAGTTAATGCCTTAAGATGTGGTTAAAGAAAATTATTTTGGAACAATTTATGAAAGAAGTGAAATGAAAGAATTATATTATATTAATTAGTGGAGTACATAATAATTATTAAGGAAATGGTTATTTGGATAAAGATGTTATGAGTATAAGTTCATAGTATATACTCATCTAAGGTAATTAAGTATTAAGGTAAGGTGTGACACTACTCAATTAAAATATATTTGGTACTGTCAAATGTGCATAGATTGAGAATATCCAACAATTTTATAATTAGCCCAATTAAAATATTATTGGATTAATGTACATGAGATACATAATATTATATATTTAAAATATAAGTATACTTACTATATGTGTGGGTAGGTATATATATATATATATATATATATATATATATATATATATATATATATGTGTGTGTGTGTGTGTGTGTGTGTGTGTGTGTATGTGCCCATAGCTTAATTTAGTGTAGTAATGTTAAATCATTATAATTGATTTAATGAGACCAAAAAGGAACTAACCTTAGTATTTGAGATATATTCTATTGATACATAAGAGAGTATTGTAGCCTTGTCCCAATTTCTATGTCTCAAACACACTTCAGACGTGTTAATAGGCCATTGGCCTATCCTATTTCTTCTTCACTAAGTAGTAGTTTGATGATGGCTAGAAGGATGCGGGAAGTGGAGTTGGAAACCAACTCTCCAACATCCACTGGCTACTTCTTCCTCCCCTTGGATTAATTCATTGTGCAAAGATATTAACTGTGTATGGAAACCTTCATTCTCATTACATTGGTTAAGTTATCTGAGAAAAATTGGCTGTGAAGGATTGTATAATTGAGAGCAATCAGAGGTTAGGAGAGCTATGGTTAGAAAATTGGAGCAATCAAGAGGTAATAATTCTAACATATATGCTTCTGATTCCTAAGTTTTCAATTTCTCATATATGTTAAGAAACAATGCTTTTAAGTCACAAACTTGATGGCTAAAACTTATTGCAATCCATGAATTTATGTTAGATGTTGTTAATATAGTTAAATGCAAAAACAACAGAAGTTAAATGAACCAATTTGGTTTAGAAACGAATTCGTAGTGAATGAATTCGCTAAATTTGTCAAAACATGAACATTTATTATGAACATGAGTTTTAGATTAATATTTGGGTTAGTTAATGTTTATGTTATTTGTTGATTATTTGGTATGTTGTAGTTTTATGAGTTACAACCCCATAGAATCGAAAACTGACTAATTTGGATGAGTATAACTCATGTTATGAAAATTAGAAGGAGTATGAGTCTATAAAATCGCAAAAAAAGCGAAACCGAGGAGTGTACTACCTCCTTTGGGTGTGTAGGCTGCGCGCCCCCAAGGCCATTTGGGGAAGCAGTATTGCTATGTAATTCATCGATGTCGGGTAGACTACTTTGACATGATGTAGTAAATTAGGCATACCGTTTTCTTACGAGGTGATTCAAGATGATCCGGAACGTGAACGAATAGACCTACAACTTTTGTTCTTTAAAGTTTTCAATTTGAGGTCGTTAGAAGGGGATAAAACAGTCATCTTTTTTACTATTACGTTTTTGGAGGCAATCAAAAGGTGTCAACCGAGCACATACGCAAGTATAGTGCTCCCGACGATGGAATATGTTATTCTAAGTGATAAAACATGAATATGCATGATAATAGACATGACATATTAGATTTCCTTGCTCATAATGGAATGCTTTAGCATGACTTAGTATGTGTTTTGAAAATAAACTTGAAGTTTTGAAAAACGAATATTGACAAACCTTGAGTCTTTGAAGTTATGATATTTTAACACATAAATATGGTTGAGTTATGAGTATACCTAAGCATGAGAAGTAATTTAAAGTTGTTTTACTTATTATCAACTTACAATAGCTTAGTTGAAAATGATTTCTAAAGAAAACTTGAAAATTTGAGAACGAACTTAAAGTAACTCATGTACTTAAAGTTCTAAACGTGATAACATACATGCATGGCTTAGTTGGCTATGAAATGAGATTAAGAGTTGCACCTTGTTGCTTTAACTTGGCCTAGAACGACTTTTAAAAGTGAACTAGAACGCCTTGCAAAATTAAGTTTTTATAAACATGTCTTACATGTGTGCTCATCTAGCTAGACACCATATAAGTCATGTGAGTATGAATTGTAATGAGTTCTCAAACGATGAACTATACTAATGAGTTGAATAAATGTGAGCATACGCGTTATAGGCGTTTAACGTCCTTACATGTTCATGAACCTATTTATCCTTATTGGAAAAATTCAAGTAAGTCTTTAAAGTGTGAAAATAACTGTAAGACCCTGAATTATATAAAATGAAAGTATCCAATTTTCTTATAATTATTATTCTATTTAATAAATGGTTAAATTGATAAAAGGTTAAAGTTATGGGTGATATTTGAAAATTTTAAAAAGTTAGCAAGTTTATATAAAATATTCGTTTGGTCGGAGAATATTCTTTTTGTCAGGGAATATCCGTATGACGACACCATCATTAGTGGACCCCATAACGGAATAACTATCGGAGTTAGAAAATGATAGAAATATCTTTTATAAAAATAATGGCGAAAGTTTTCCCATTAACTGTTGAAATAACCGGTGGTAAAAATACAGTAATACACGTGGTTGCATAGTAGCACACGGTATTGATGCTTACCTAAGAAGCCACTCAGTTTACTCAATTATTGCTACAGTAATTGCTACATAGTATCTCACGTTATTTGATTCAATTATTGTTATAGTAACATCTGCATAATATTTTATATTATTTAATTAATAATTGATATGACAAAGTTATTCATATTATTATTTGCAATATTGACGATGTCTAGAAAATTCTATCGAGGAAAGGGGTTTGGTCACCTAATTGTGTGGCAATAAGGAGAAATCTTTATCGGAAAACCCCCTCTTTCCTAGGAATGATCTGGTTGTTAAATATTGTGAGTTATAATATTAATAATGAATAACTGTTAATAGATTAAAAATGTGTTTATTAAAGATAAATGATTTGTGGTAAAGATTTATTCAATTTTTGATATAAATATAGGGATTTGTTATGAGGCGTTTGTTGTAAGTTTAACTTAGTATTCCATGGGAAGATTTACTAATTTTATGAACCGTCGATGGTGGTTTTAATAGATAACCAATCTGGATCATTGATGGTGGTTTAATAGTTAATCAATCTGGACCATTGATGGTGGTTTTAATAGTAAATCAATATGGACCGTCGGTGGTGGTTTTAATAGATAATCAATTTGGACCGTCGGTGGTGGTTTTAAAAGTAAATCAATCTAGTCCATCGGTGGTGTTTTTAAAAGTAAATCAATTTGGACCATCGGTTGTGGATTTAATAGTAATCAACATGGACCGTCTGTTCTAATAGTAAATTAATCTGGACCGTTCGTGAATCAGTTACTTTAGTCCATTCTCCTATAAATAGAAGCTTAATTCTTCTTTCATTCTCACCAATTCACTGAGATTCACAAGAGACACTATAGAGAGAGAAACTATAAAGAGCAAGGAGAAGAGTATTCTGCTACTTCACTATTGTAGTATCTAGTCTTCTACTAGGGTAAGGGGTATTATTTCTTTCGTATTCATAAGGAATAATATTGTTCGTATTCATCCTTTAATATGTTGGAATAACATGTCTACGCGGATTACGTACTGCATGACAGGTAAAAATCCATTTGCAGTTTCGTATATTATTCACAGGTTACTATTAACCCAAATACTATTCACAAGTTACTATTCACCCAAATACTATTCACTCTAGTATTATTCATTCAGGGATTCGGGGTACTTTATATGTCGGGGTACTATTCATAAAGTACTATTCACGGGCTACTATTCACCCGAGTACTATTCACCCGAAAAATTTATTTCTTTTCTGTCCAAATTATTTTTGATACCTGAATATTATTCTTGAATTTTACTTCACAAAGCAGTATCATGTTGACAATTTGGATATTATTGAATTTTGGATAAATTAAATTATAAATCTTTAAAATTTATCCTTTACTTTCATTTAATTGAATTCTTATATCATTGTAATCATCATCATGCTTATATTGTGATGAAAATCATCTTTGGCCTGTAGTGCATAGATGGACTATTGATTGGTATGATTATGACCAGGGATAATTCGGTATGATTATGACCAGGGATAATTCGGTATGATCATGACCATCGATGATTACACGAATATTCTTGGCCCGTAGTGCATGAATAATTTGTGGACGTGATACTAATGAATATCCTTGGCCTGCAGGGATGATTCGATGATGTGATTTATTTATTAAGCTAAGTCCCAGCGATAAAATGGATGATAAACTTTTTAAATCATAGAAGATAGTAGATATCATGCTCTACTTGACTCTTCTAATGGATTGCTTGTTCGGCTGTAGTTAAACTTGATGTCTATTGTATTTTATCAGTTTAACAATGTTGAAGGCTAACGATAATTTATTCTGCATTATCTTAGTTATAATATTTCTTACTTGGCTAGTCGAGCTCACCCTTTTATTTTCATTGTTCTCTTCAGGAAATAAAAATGTAGCCGAGACTAGTAGGAGAACGGAGTGATGGTTTGAGATGGTTGTTTTAGTAGTCCTCACTATTTAGTGTGATAATAAATGTAATGAGGATTAAATTTGAATTTGGATATTGTCTATGAGACAATATTCGTGTAAAAACTCTCAACTCATGTTGTATAATTAAGTTTGTATTTGTATTCAGTACCATGTATTTGGCGACCCAAGATGGGTGATGTATACCTATTTTGGGGGCGTCACAATAACTTAAAGTAAAAATAAGAGACACCCAACTTGGGCTAAGACCTCTTAACATGTGGATAAGTTATGTGTTAACAGTCATGCATGCTAGAACCCAGATGAAACCAGAAAATAAATACTCAACTTTTGTGCAGTGAGAGGCTAGTAGCATTGCGCCCATCGAAGCCAAATGCAAAGCAATTGCGCCTATGCAATGATGATGCACGATTATTTTAACTTTGATCTGAACCTTAAAGCATATGTGTAATGAATGTCTAAAGCTATAATACTTAACATAGATGATGTTTTAAGCATAATAGCATGTAATGGTTATATAAAACACAGAGTTGTTAAATTATATTAGGTTTGCAAAATGCAAGGACTATGTGAAACATTCATCTATGAGTGTAACGAACACATAGCGAGTCAAGTGTGTGACGGATATATATATATATATATATATATATATGTGTGTGTGTGTGTGTGTGTGTGTGTGTGTGAATGTTAATGTAAAGTACGGATGGTTAAGGTATACTTATACACACATAGCTGTTCCAAGAGTATAATGAGAAAGTGAAATGTAGGGTTTATAAACCTAGTTAAAAAATAATGTAACATTATTATTATATTAAGAATGTATGAAATATTTGACTAATGGATGTGAATACATGATTATATAACTGTGTAGGAATACACGAAGTGCAGATAACTATAAGCAATTAAGTCATAGTTGATAAACTACGAATCAGGCAAGTCTTTTTCAGTTCCAATTTGATATATGAATTTGATAACTGTTAGTTGAGTTATATTAGGCTATGAGAATGTTGATGTATATATATGAAATGCATATGAGATATGTATGAAAATTGAAAATTGATCTTTGATGATACGCTTGTGAAGTAAACCTATATGCTTGTTATATGAGAAGTAACATGCGTACTAAATATTAATGGATTGTGAATGCATGAGCTGAGTATGCTATTATATGCTATGTGCTGTATGAAAACTGATAGAATTGTTGGGCTGTTGAGCTCACCCTTTCAAATAACCACTTTTGCAGGTGAAGGGCTCACAGTAAAGTTATGTGCTACTTGATTGATAAAGTTCAATAACATCGAAGGAGATTGATTGATTTATTTAAATATATGACCTTGAATCATGTTTAGGTTCTAGTAGATGAATATGATAGTAGTTTACAATGTGTAATACATGTTAAGTTATAGAGTTGTACTAGGCAGTGCATAGGGGAATTTGAATTGAGATGTAAAAATTTATACAGTAATTGAATAGAATGAATCATAGCATAATTTGATTCAATGATTTGTAATTGATTCAAGTTAAGAAATCAATAAAAGATTTTTCAAAGAAGATTGAAAAAGTTTAAATTATTCCGCATATTTTTATAACATCGAATATGAGGTAAGATAGGAATGGTAATGACAAAGATTTTAGAATTATAAAAGTTTGGGGTCATTGTACAGATCCTAAAAATGGAAAGAATTTATTTTCTAAATTGTAATAAGAAAAGTTATATTCATTAAGTTATGAATAAAAGATATAAATAGTTTGAGGATAATAGTATCGTGGCGGACTGAATCTGAGGTTTGAAGGGACCCTGATTTGGTGGAGTCACAGGTTGGTATCAAAGCTGTAGGTTATAAACTTTAGGTAAGAGTACCTTAGTCTATAACCTAAGAGAGAGAGAGAGAAGGATAAAGATTAAAATATATATAAGCGAAGATTCAAAGAAGAATCTTGAAGTATCTAAGAGAATGAGAATTCAGGAGTTTCTTACTTCGGTAATAAAAATGTTAAGATGATGTCTATAAGATAAGAAACTAACAAAGATAATAAGAATGAACTCGAATGGAGTTTAGTTGATAATGGGAAAGAACCCTAAGGTAAATCGATGATTATGACGTGATCAGAATGACCTATGAAATGAGAAATAGTCTGTAATGACTAAGTTGCTATAACTTGATGCTATAAGAGAAGGTACTATGAAATGGTATTAGATGAACTCATGAGGAGTTGTATATAATGAGATACGAAAAAATTTGTATCGAGCAAAGAGAAAGTTAAGCGTGAGAAATAGTTATGTAGGATTTCAATTGAGGACTCATGTGAGAGCTGAGTTGTACAAACATTTGTATAGGCGGAGGCTTTGTGCTCGCACTCGGTTCCTCATAATGATAATTAATGTAATGTCAGTGTCGCGCTATCGATATGCTTATGGTGAGAAGGTGATTCTTTTCTCATATCATATTGGATAGATAAAAACTATTAAGAATAAGATAGAGAATATTAAGATTAGGCGCAAGTTCTTAAAACTCATACATATGGTAAGTTCGTAACTTATAATTATATGGTATATTTTGGAACTCCTCAAAGTATGGACGTTTATGGTCTGATTAGGATAAGTTCTTAAACTCATATGATTGTGGCAAGTTCCTGAACTTCCAAAGTGTGGTAAGTTTGATGAACTATACTGGGTATAAAAAGCTTCTGAGGTAAGAATTAATAAATTTTGGTATAGTAAGCATTGATGGTGATAGAGATTGATAGAATGAAGCAATGGAGTAAAGATTAAAGTTGATGGAGAAATATGGATTTTCTAAATCTTCTAGCTCTACTAGATTTTCAAAATTTATTGACTTCGTGCATATATTTGCACTTCTGTTTTCTTGAAAAAAATTAGATCATGTGATTAAACCAATGATGTTTAAAAACAATATTGTTATTCATATGTCTATGCTAATTGTTTCGGCTAAGACAAAAATGATTTGAAAATTTTAAAATATATTTCTAACCATGTGCATAATTTGATATGGTGTAAAAATGATAAATGATGGAGTCATCAATGTAGTCGAACCTAGTGTTGGTTGTGATTAAAAGATCGTCAGCCCACTATGGTATGATGTAGTATGACAAAGTCACAAAATGGCATAATCCTCAACGTACTACTAATATGGTATGGTATCATGACGTCATAAATATTTTTTTGGTTTTCTTGTAAATTATGAAGAAGGTCAATTAAGTTGGTTAAATTATTTCGATTGATGTTCGAATTGTTGATAAAAGTCTAAGTTATTTGATTCGGCTAGACGACTGTTGAAAAATATTTATAGAATTCAAGCATTATTGAGTATTTATGCCAAAACAGATTGCTCTGGTGCGGATTCAGATGTTGAAAAGCTGAGGTGAACAACCATATAAAGGGACATGTTTTCAGGGAAAATGGTACCGAGCGTAACGCATATAATCGTTACAAAATAGTACGTTGTGGCCCAACGTAGTGGTACAATAGGCTGGCCACCTAGTGTACGTGAGGAGGGTGTTTTCAGTCTTTGTGATTGATAAACACTCTGGTTAGAGAAGAGTTCACGGTCTTGTGACCCCTCAGCATAATTTGGAATCTAAGATTTTTCATACTACTTCCCGATTATTGAAAAATCGTGGAAGATTCTTATTCTTCTAAAGGATTAATGTAGTAAGTTGAATGTTCCTTAGAAAGGAAAAAGTGGTAGAATACATTGGAGAAAGTATAATAATAAAAACTTCTGAAAAGAGAATGGATAAAATTATTCAAAAGAATATGTAATATTCGAAATAGCACTGAGTAGAGGAGGTTTTCGTGATTCTGAGGACGGAATCCTTATAAGGGGGAGAGGATGTAAGAACCTGAATTTTCAGAAAATATTAAAATAAGGCTTTAGTAGATAAAATTCTTAAAGCATGAGAGGGGTTCTAATAAGAATATATATGTGTTACGAGGTATGTAGTATTGTGTTACATAGGGTAATATGAGCTATGAAATATGTGATGTTGTGTTTAATAAATATATATCATTATTATATATTTGTTATAAATTGTAGAGATGAATTAATAAAAAGATGGGTAAGATTTATATATCGACATTAAATAATTTATAGAATTAATTTATCAGAGTGAGTTGATGACATTAAATATCTTTGATGGATAATCACCATTTTCTTGAATATATATACTAGTAACTAGTATGATGTAATATGAGTTTTAGTTAGTGCTTAAGCTATCCATGGATAGATTGAGATAGTAAAGCATAAATTAGTTAATTATGAGAATTAACTAACAAGTAGAAATATTGGTTAATTTATATTTAAGTGGAAGTTATATTATAGAATAATATAATTTAAAGGGGTTTAAGAATCACTTAAGTAAATAGTGAATATGTGATTATAGTGGGTTCTTTATATTTGAGTTTTGTGGTAAGAAACCAGTAAAGGAGATTTCATAGTTGGTTAAACTATTAAGGAAAAATAGAGTTTTAAAACTCGAAGTTTGATAATTAAATTATTAAAGAAAATAGTAATCCATGATGTTGAATCAAAGAAGAGGTTGATTTTAGATGAGTCACCATTTATGAGGTATATGTAAAGTAATTAAGAGCATATATTTTATTTCTGCCAATGCAGAACTTGTCTGCCTCTGAACTTGGTATGGTGCAGCTGAACTATTTCCAAGCCTATGACCAGCGCAGCTACGCCGGTCTATAGGATGTTCTAAGAAAGTTTGTGGAATTTAAAATTCAAGAAATGGATACTAAGGACTCATAGGGATAAAAAAAATCTTAAATGATGATTAAGTTGTCCATTAATGGATTAATTAACAAAACATAATTTGAATAAGAGTTAATTAATTAACCCGGGATAAATATCGGTTAAAGATGAATATGTTAAGTTAACGCCTTAAGATGTGGTTAAAGAAAATTGTTTTGGAACAATTTATGGAAGAAGTGAAATGAAAGAATTATATTATATTAATTAGTGGAGTACATAATAATTATTAAGTAAATGGTTATTTGGATAAAGATGTTATGAGTATAAGTTCATAGTATATACTCATCTAAGGTAATTAAGTATTAAGGTAAGGTGTGACAATACTCAATTAAAATATATTCGGTACTGTCAAATGTGCATAGATTGAGAATATCCAACTATTTTTTAATTAGCCCAATTAAAATATTATTGAATTAATGTACATGAGGTTCATGATATTATATATTTAAAATATAAGTATACTTACTATATGTGGGTAGGTACATATATATGTTTATATATGTGCCCATATCTTAATTTATTATAGTAATGTTAAATTATTATAATTGATTTAATGAGCCCAAAAAGGAACTAACCTTAGTATTTGAGATCTATTCTACTGATAAATAAGAGAGTATTGTAGCCTTGTCCCAATTTCTGTGTCTCAAACACACTTCAGACGCGTAAATAGACCATTGGCCTATCCTATTTCTTCTTCACTAAGTAGTAGTTTGATGATGGCTAGAAGGATGGGGGAATTGGAGTTGGTAACCAACTCTCCAACATCCACTGGCTTCTTCTTCCTTCCCTTGGATTAATTCATTGTGCAAAGATATTAACTGTGTATGGAAACCTCCACAAATAGAGATCCTTCCTTCTCATATACCTTGGTTGAGTTATCTGAGAAACATTGGCTATGAAGGATTGTATAATTGAGAGCAATCAGAGGTTAGGAGAGCTATGGTTATCAAATTGGAGCAATCAAGAGGTAATAATTCTAATATATATGCTTTTGATTCCTATGTTTTCAATATCTCAAAAATATCAAGAAATAGTGCTTTTAAGTCACAAACTTGATGGCTAAAACTTGTTTCAATCCATGACCTTCTGTTAGATGTTGTTAATATAGTTAAATGTGAAAACAACGGAAGTTAAATGGACCAATTTGGTTTAGAAACAAATTCGTAGTGAATGAATTCCCTAAATTTGCCAAAACATGAACATTTAGTATGAACATGAGTTTTAGATTAATATTTGGGTTAGTTAATATTTATGTTAATTGTTGATTATTTGGTATGTTATAGTTTTATGACTTACAAACCCATAGAATCAAAAACTGACTAATTTAGATTAGTATAACTCATGTTATAAAAATCGGAAAGAGTATGGGTCTGTAAAATCGTGAAGAGCAGAACCTAAGGAGCTATTCTACCTCACTAGACGCAATTTACTTGGCGCCTTAAAAACCATTTGGAGCACGGTATGATGGACATCGATGTCCGGTAGATTGCTTTGACTCTTTAGTAGTAAATTAGGCATAACGTTTTCATACAAACTCCAATTAAGGTGATTCAAGATAATCCTCAACGAAGATGAATAGACCTACAACTTTTGTTCTTTAAGTATTTTAATTTGAGGTCGTTAGAAGGGGTCAAACAGTCATCTTTGTGACTATTACGTATTTGGAGGCAATCAGAGGGCGTCGAACGAAAACATACGCAAGTATAGTGCTCCCGACGATGAAATATGTTATTCTAAGTGATAAAAAATGAATATGCATGATAATATACGTGAAATATAAGATTTCCTTGCTTATAATGGAATTTTTAGCATGACTTAGAATGTGTTTTGAAAAGAAACTTGGAGTTTTGAAAAATGAATATTGATGAACCTTGAGTCTTTAAATTTATGATATTTTAACACATAAATATGGTTGAGTTATGAGTATACCTAAGCATGAGAAGTGATTTAAAGTTTCTTTACTTATTATCTACTTACAATAGCTTAGTTGAAAATGATTTCTGAAGAAAACTTGAAACTTTGAGAACGAACTTAAAGTAACTCATATACTTAAAGTTCTAAATGTGATAACATACATATATGGCTTAGTTGACTATGAAATGAGATTAAGAGTTTCACGTAGTTGCTTTAACTTGGCCTAGAATGACTTTTAAAAGTGAACTTGAATGCCTTACGAAACTAAGTTTTTATATACTTGGCTTACATTTGTGCTTATCTAGCTAGACACCATATAAGTCGTGCAAGTATGAATTGTAATGAGTTTTCAAATGATGAACTATACTAATTAGTTGAATAAATGCGAGCATACGGGTTATAGGCGTTTACCGTCGTTACATGATGAAATGGTAACGGTAGTTCATTCCTTGTAACCTACTTAGCCTTATTGGAGAAATTCATGTACGTCTTTAAAGTGTGAAAACAACTTAAAGTAAAAACAAGAGACACCCAACTTGGGCTAAGACCTCTTAACATGTGGATGAGTTATGTGTTAACAGTCATGCATGCTAGAACCCAGATGAAACCAGAAAATAAATACTCAACTTTGGTGCGGCGGGGGATGGCAGCAATTGCGCCCATCCTAGGCCAAATTATAAATAAGCAATTTATTTACTTATGAAGCGATGATGCTTGATTATTTTAATTTTGATATAAACCTTAAAGCGTATGTGTAATGAATATCTAAAGCTATAATACTTAACATAGATGATGTTTTAAGCATAAGAGCATGTAATGGTTATATAAAACATAGAGTTGTTAAATTATATTAAGTTTGCAAAATGTAAGGACTATGTGAAACATTCATCTATGAGTGTAACGAACACATAGCGAGTCAAGTGTGTGATAGATATATATGAATGTTGATGTAAAGTATGGGTGGTTAAGGTATACCTATACATACTTAGCTGTTCTAAGAGTATGATGAGAAAGTAAAATGTAGGGTTTACAAACCTAGTTAGGAAACAATGTAACATTATTATTATATTAAAAATGTATGAAATATTTGACTAATGGATGTGAATCCATGATTATATAATTGTGTAGGAATACACGAAGTGCAGATAACTATAAGCAGTTAAGTCGTAGTTGATAAACTACGAATTAGGCAAGTCTTCACTTCATATTTGATATATGAATTCAATAACTGCTAGTTGAGCTATATTATGCTATGAGAATGTTGATGTATATATATGAAATGCATATGAGATATGTATGAAATTTGAAAGTTGATGATGATATGCTTGTGAAGTAAACCTCTCTTGGAATCTTCCATGTTAAACTCTTTGAGACAATCAAAGAGTTTGATTTTATTAAAAATGAGGATGAACCATGTGTGTACAAGAAGGTTAGTGGGAGTGCTATTTTATTCCTTGTATTATATGTCGATGGTATATTACTGATAGGGAATTATATTCCTATGCAAAAATCAATTAAAATCTAGTTATCTAAACACTTCTCTATGAAGGACTTGTGAGAAGCATCCTATATTTTGGGTATAAAGATCTATAGAGGTAGATCTAAAAGGATGCTCGACTTATCGCAAGGAACATACATTGACTTGATGTTAAAGAAGTTTAACATGGAAGATTCCAAGAGAGGTCTCATTCCAATGAGCCATGGAATACATCTCTCCAAGAAACAGGCTCTAAAGACACCTGAGGAGAGAGAACATATGAGTAAGATCCCTTATGCTTCAGCAATAGGATTTATCATGTATGGTATTATATGTACTAGACCGAATGTCGCTCATGCACTTTGTGTAACAAGTAGATATCAGTCGAATCCAGGAGAAGAGCACTGGAAGGCAGTGAAAAATATCCTAAAATACTTCAGAAGAATTAAGAATGTATTTCTTGTCTATGGTGGGTCTGAATTGAAACTAGAGAGCTATACAGACTAGCTTTCAAACGGACCAAGATGACAGTAAATTCGTTTTGTGGTATGTGTTTACCTTTAACGGTGGCGCAGTGAGTTGGAAGAGTTCCAAACAACAAATATTTGTTGATTCAGTGACAAAGGCAGAGTACATAGCTGCAAGTGAGGCTACAAAGGAGGTTGTTTGGATGAAGAAGTTCATAACTAAACTTGGTCTGGTTCCTAGCATTATAGAAGCAATATCTTTATTATATGACAACATCAGAGGTGTTGGGTAGGCTAAAGAACCCAAGTCTTATAAGAAATCCAAACATGTGTTGCAACAATTTTATTTTATTAGAGAAATCATTAAAAAAGGAGATGTCACCCTGGAGCATGTGGACTCTCAAGACAACATTGCAGATCCATTTACTAAAGCTTTAACACAGCAACAATTCAATCGCCACTTAGAGAAGATGGGTATGAGATACCATGGCGATTGGCTTTAGTGTAAGTGGGAGATTGAAAGTAGTATGCATACAAGCTAATCATGTTCGGTTATAAAGCATATACTTTTTAAACAATCTTATTCATTTATTAATAAAAGTATTTATTTACTAAAGGCATTTAATTATCTACATGGTGTTATTTTAATAATATGTGATAAAATCATAGTTTTAAGCAATTCTTTTAGAATCATGATGAGATCATGCTAATGAGATCTAAATTCTTAGATAGCTTAAAAAACTAAAATGTTCCCAATTGATAGATTACTAAAAGGGGGATTAGAAAATCTCGATAGATTGGTACATACTTTGCTTGCTCATTAGATGAGGATGAGTGATCCCATGATCATTTGTGGAGACACTAAAGAAAGTATGTAAGTGCTTATTAAAGAAAAAGTTTACTAAACGTGGTTCGCTAAGTAATACCTAATTGAGTTTTACTTGCCTGTCAATAGGAATTTTTGAAGTGATAGTAGTACAAGTGATCATTAGACTTAAGATCATCACAGGATCTTGTGTATGATAACTTATACTTTGACATGTCCCTTAAGACCATTAGGGTATATCAAAGGGTATGTTTGGGTTTAATAAGTAATATATGGAGATAATGAATGCTCAATAAATAATCTATTGCTTCTAGTAAAAGAAGAGAAATATCCTATGTGATTTAATATATGACAACCAAGGAATCCTTGGCCAAGGTTGAATGAAATTAGAAAGGAGTTTCTAATTTACGTTATATGGAGTTGTGCATTTGTGAATCGAAATACATATAATTAAATAAATAAGACTTGATAGTAATTCCATGTCTTATATTTAATTGGGACATTGTATGGTTGAAGGATTGAATTATACGGTAACTATTTACTCTAAAGTTCTTTTATGATTACTGTTGTAATCTATATTATTTGGAAAGTCATTGATCGCTAAGAAGGCTTATCCTTATTGTAGAATAAATGTTATTTATTTAAATAAATTAATAGTTTAATTTATTTATTTAAATAAGATTAGAATTGTTCTAATTAATTTATTCATAACCGGTTTAATATGGAGAACCTAAATGGTCACACCATAAAAGGAAGAATATTTATTTAAGAAGTAAAAAGTAAATAACATAATCGTAATAATAAGTTAAGTGTATTTGGTGATAGAATAAATTAAATAGCTTAATATTTATTATTTAATATTTTGGAAATATTAAATATAAATTAATAAAAGGAGTCTTATTATATTATTACTATTATTATTAAGTTAATTCCTAAAGAGGTTTGGGAATTAATTAATATAAGTACTCTCACATATTCCCAATAAAATAAGGAAGCTAATTAATTTTAAGAATTTAGTTAATTATTTCTAATAAGATTAGGAAGCCTAATTAATTAAAGAAGGTTAATTAATTAAATCAAAACCCTGTTCTAAATGGTTTAGAAGGGTTGCTTACATCTATAAATAAGAGGGTCTTATTATGGATTCAAGTTACGCACTTTGTTCCAAGAGTTGGAAGAGTACAGATATTTTATAGAGATAGAATTGAGGTTTAGACAAACACCTATCTTCTTGAATAACTGTTCTTCCATGTTGGATCACCTCTGGAGGCCAAACACTTGGTTGGCTAACGTTGATCAGAGGAAGGAATCAAACCTGGTGGATTCAAGTTGAACGTGAGAAGGATTTGAAGTTGAACTCGTACCTGAGAAAGCTAGTTTCTACAAGGGTATAAATCTTATTCTTCATCTCTTTCGTTAATTAATAATTACGCATAAAGTATGATACGGGTATATAGTTTGTAAAATTTTAAAATCTTATTTTATCATGTTTCCGCTACTTTGATGCAATCTGATTGTGTACATGAATATTAAAAACCTAACATTAATATCTCGTTTTCTGAAGCACTAGAGCAAATTACAAGCTACGTGAAATTTATGAAAGATATATTATCCAAGAAATGAAGGCTAGGAGAGTTTGAAACGATGGCATTAACGGAAGACTATAGTGCAATTCTAAATAAAAAGCTTCCACCAAAGTTGAAGGATCTGGGGAGTTTTAACATCCCTTGTTCAATCATAAATCAATTTATTGGAAAATCTTTTTGCGAGTTGGTAGCAAGCATACACCTTATGCCCCTATCTATATACAAGAAGTTGGGTTTAAAGGAAGAAAAGCCAACACATGTCACCTTACAACTTTCTAATAGATCGATCACGTATCCGATGGGTATAGTGAAGGATGTACTGGTGAAGGTTGACAAATTAATTTTACCGGTAGATTTTCTGGTGTTGGATTTTGAGTAGGATAAGAATATTTCAATCATGCTTGGGAGACCATTCTTGGCAACCGGAAGAACTTTAATTAATGTGTCGAATGGTGAATTAACTATGAGAATGGATAATCAGGAGGTAAAATTTTAGGTTTTTAAATCAATCAAATTCCCAAGCGACAATGAGGAGTGTTCTTTGACTCAAAAAGGTGATGAGTTAGTTCATGAAGAATGTTAGGACAATATTTATTTAAAAATTCTGATGGAAGAGAGAAAAAATCAAATAGTCAATGGGAAATGTCAAATAGTGAAACAGTATTGGACGTGTTCAGCTGAATTCAACAGTAACCACAATATCCCCGTAGATCCTGGTTAAAACAGGAAATAAAGTCAGGTTGGAAGACTTTAAATCAATCACTTTATGGGAGGCAACGCAATCATTGTTATATTTTTATTTTTTTAGAATTCAAATGTTCAATTCTTTAGTGTAGTTAGGATTTCTTTATTTTTTAATAAAAATTCTTTCATACTCATGATTCATAGTGCTCGACCTAATACATTTTGTCTCTCATCATTACATGTATTGGGATTACAAATATCATGTTAGAACTAGGCAAAAACCAGTTAAATGAGAGGTAACAAGGTATGGGAAGGAACCTAAGCAATTAGAATGAAGCAAAATTGAAGAAAAAAATTTCCTAAAAAATCTCAATTAGCCCTCAGCGAATTAGGTTGCTCTGTGTGTGAGTGCGCCCTTGGTAATTAGGCTACATCCAAATGTGCCCTTTAATAAATCTGATGAAGTGCCCCAGCACTTACCTCTTTGTCCAAATGAGCCTCGACGGATTCCAAGGAACACTTAATCGGCCTCGGCGAATTCGTTGAATTTTAATTTTCAAACAAATACAATCGGAACTTTGATTGCAAATAGTTCTTCCCATTCTACACCCATTCGATCGAGCCCTAGCACAAACATTCAAGCACTCTCCTACTCCTATTCAAAAGTATTAAACAGATTCAAGCCCCAATATCATTTCCAATCAAACTCACCAACACAACCAAGGGAACTCTTATTCAAATTAGGGTTTTCACCCTATCAAATTAGGGATTTGGCTTGGTCCATGCCCACTCAAGCACAACCACTCAATATAATCCATTACAAAATCAAATATCAAAACGAAAGTAACAAGAGGTGCAAGGGTTTCATGGTTAGGATTCAACAAACATATGGATTCATCATCGATCTTAGACCACCCACTGCATATTCAACACACTAAGTATGATAACTAAGGTCAGTTACATTTAACACTGAGCAAGGTATTTTAAATTATCAATTATTCCTTTGGTTTTATAATTGGGTAGTTTATATTGTTTAATTTGGAGTTAAATTAATGTACTGTAATAATTGAGTTTTGGTTGGCTGCATTGGAATTGCTTGTGTTAATTATTGTTGTCAATTGTTATAAATTTTAATTACACCATAATGGAACTAATTTGAGGGAGATATTTGAAGATATCACTTGGTTAGAACTCTAGTTATTAACCAGATTATCTCAAATATAAAGCAGGTTGTTGAATAGTTGACAGATTGATACATACAATTAACACATTAAGGGTTAACAAGTTATTCTACGACATATTAACAGTGTCGTAGAGAGTTGAGATATTAGTAATCCATGGCACCTAAAAGTTAAAGAGTCAACAGGCCTTGAACACTAACAAGGCTATTCGACTGAAGAAAGTTTGTAGGTGCAGAAGCGGAAGACAAATTTGACACTTACTTAGCGGGTAAAGCTTTAACTCCTGAGCATGGACTTCGCCCAAATGAATTTAATGGGGAAATGGGGCACCAAATCATTAAGCAAGGTTGGGATACATTCATGGATCAGCCAGAACCAGTTGTGATAGCCATTATCAAAGAGTTCTATCCAAATGCTGAGGACAAATCACCATTTGCAGTGATGGTTAGGGGAAAGATGGTATCATTAAGTTCCCCAACAATAAATGAATATTACAACCTGAGGACACCAAGAGTTTATGAATATAACCAATATCTGGAGAACGGACTGGATTATGAGAAAATTGTTAAGGAGTTATGCAAACCAGATTCGACTTAGGCATCTAAGGGGGCACGAGGTGCCATAATCTTTAATAGCGAAGACCTAAGTAGATATAGAAAATCGTACTCCTTTCTTTGTGCTAAGTTGTTTCCATCTCAGCACGTCAGTGATGTTACGAAGGTAAAAGCTTCCATACTGTATGCCATTGTGAAAGATTTCAAGAGTAATGCGGGTGCTGTTATTGTATTTTCCATTTGATGGAGCTTGAAGGGTCCTATACAGGGAGCTGATGAGGCTATACAAAAGCCTTTGTTACTTCTAGATCATCGGTTAATTGAGAGTTATAAAGTTTGGGATGGATGTGAGTTATACCCACGAGGGGTAGGTTTCATTATTCAGCCTCCTTCTTAGGATGACGAGGAGCAAGAGATGGATAGTACAACTACGATGTCTTCATCACAAATAAAGGTCAAATTTAGCAGTCAATTTCGTAATCTTTAAAAACACATAGATGATAGGTTTAAGAAAATTAATAGACAAAAACTGAGGTTAGCAGAGCGACAAGGCCATATGTTTGCTTATCAAGCAAGATTCAATACTTCATTGACAGAGATGTTTGCAAGAATGAACCCAAATGATGAGCCTTTTCAGTTTCTAATTCCACAGCTACTGCCAGTTTTCCACAAAAGTTTGACTATGAGGAGGAGGTAGAGCCTGACACTTAACCATTCATGGAATTCCTCAGCTCTTAAATTATTTCTATTTACACAATGAGGACATTGTTGAGCCTGAGTTTGGGGGTATTGCATATTAAATTGTTTGTGTTTCCATGTTTATTTCAATTATGTATGCATGTTTGTGATAGTTGCATAATTGTTTGTGTTTACATTATAAGTAAATTTTAGGGTGTATATTGCATTTGCATGTAGTTGCATGAATCAAGTATAAAACAACATAGTTATCTAAGTTTGGCCAATGATAAGAAATGTTTGATAGTAGTGACTTGGGTAAAATAGAAAAATCAATGTTGGGAGATAACTCTGACAATGAGATTAATTATATCTGTCTGAAATTTACGTTAACAAGGAAAACACTTAATTGAAAGGTTGATCAATCTAAATTCAAATTTTTACATAATATGCTTCTAGTGAGAATTTAGGGATAAAATTAATAAATCAGTGAAATATCCCGAAAGACTAAAATAGGCAAGAAACTAAGTTTGGGGGTAATTTAAGGTGTCTATTAAAAATAATAATAATATTAATAAAAAAAATTAATAAAAACCGGCTACTTTAACTCTGTGGCCTCTGTTATTCGAAAAAATAAACCTTATAAATGTATTTACACCTAGTGTGACGCCCCCAAATCTAGGTTACCTAACTACATAGTTTGGTGCTCACGATCCATCATATAAGTAACATCTAACTACCCATTCATAAATGAATATAAACATACATATCATTAATTAATATCATTAATACATTATCCCCATGTTTTCTAACCTTAACATCACAAATATTCATTAGATATACAAAAAGGTTTATACATAACAACATAATAAATATTGTTCATACTAACTACTCCTGTAATTTGCCTTTGTCCTTCTCCGACCCTCCTACTACTTCGGTCTTAGCTGAAATGTTATATTTAAGCAAGGGTGAGCAACGAGTTTTCTCCGCAAGTTAAAACATGCAATAAAAGTATATTAATCAAGAATAATAGACTATCGATTCGATAGAACTTTACTAAATCTCCAAGGACTTTGAAATAACTGAACAAATCATTTATCAATAATAATACTTTATCGCATTTTTTTGCTAAACAACAATTCAATGACGAAAGAGTAAAACGTTTTTGAAGTTTCAACAATGTTTAATCGATTATCAATTGACGATCCTATGCAATAACAAAGTGGATTATTTTCCAGATTTTATGTTAAACGATCCAAATGGATCATGAACTGATCGAGTAATTATCAAATATTCAACTTTGAATTACCCAGGTGTAACATATAACCATAAAGATTAAATCATACCCCTCCAGAAGTACACAAAGTGATTAGCTTCATTGTACCCAATATTATGCATAATACTCAAACGCGCGCAACGGCCGTATATCCGACCACAAAGTCCCCTTTATATAAGGGTTGTTCATCTCAGTCTTACAACAAGAATTCGTATCAAAACAATCTAGTTTGGATTTAAAGATATATTATGATTTCAACATCTAATATCTATCTCGATCTAGACAAAATAATTCGCATTGATCCTTCAATAACAATTGAGTTCAAATACTAGAACTTATCAATTTTCAATAAATATTCGTCTAGCCAAAACAATTACCTAAGACATATGTGAGACCCCAAATTTTGTGAATAAAGATTTAAATTTCTCGAAATATTTTTTTGAATATTATGGTGTGGGTTAGATATAATGTTACAGTTGTGGGTAATATTTACAAATTTTGCAAAGTAAGCAAGTTGTTATAAAATATTCTTTTAGTCGGGGAATAATCTTTTATCAGGGAATATCCGTACGACGACACAATCATTGGTGGACCCCATAATGGAAGTATTGTCGTAGTTAGAAAATGACAGAATTGTCTTTTTATAAAAATAACAACGGAAGTGTTTACCGTTAAACTATTGAACTACCCGGTAGTAAAAATGCGATAATACTGCGTGTAGTTGCGTAGTAGCACGGTATTGATTATTGATGCTTACGTGAGAAGTCACTCAGTTATACTCAATTATTGCTATAGTAATTGCTGCATCATATCTCTCATATTATTGATTCAATTATTATCACAATATCATCTGCATAATATGATATATTATTAAATTAATAATTGAGACGACAAAGTTATTCATATTATTATATGCAATATTGACAATGTTTAGAAGGTCTGTCAAGGAGAGGTTTGGTCACCTAATTTCGTGCCAATAAGGAGAAATCCTTATTGGAAAGCCCCCTCTTTCCTGGGAACGACCTGGTTATTAAATATTATGAATTATAATATTAATGATGAATAAGTTCGTGTTGATTAAAGATGAACTTGATAGTTCCATTGTGTTGGGATTATTAGTGTTAGTGGAAATCGACATCTATTTTGATGATAATTGATGTCTGTGGGTTATATTGATAAATCGGGTAATTAATTGGGTAAATGAGGAATTAATTGCTATTAATTCACATGATTATAACTATTTGTTCACATGTGTGTACTATTGATTCACATTCTTGTACTATTAGGGGAGTTGGTGCAAGATTGATAATACTTGCATGACTAAGTTAAAAATGGAGGTATAATGGAGGTACTATACTGTAATTCGTATTTTCACATTATTATAACTATTGATTCACATGATTGAACTATTGATTCACATTATTTACTAGTAGGGAAGGTGGTGCAAGTTTGATAATACTTGCAGGACTAAATTAAAAATGAAGGAAAAGAGGAAGGTATTGTACTGTAATATTTTGAGCCCCAAAATGTGCAATTCTCAAAACTATATTTTCCTATAAATAGAAGCTCATTCTTCCTTCATTTCTCACCAATTCACTAAAGCTTTAGAGCAATTATTATAGAGAGAAATTATATAGAGAAAGAAGAAGAGAAGTCTGCTATCTCACTATTCCAGTATCTAGTTTTCTTCTGAGGTAAGGGGTATTATTTCTTTCGTATTCATGAAGAGAGCTATTGTTATTCCATTCCTTATTATTCTGTTGGAATAACCTGTATACGCGGACTATCATATACATGGTGAAATTCTTCTATTATTCCATTCTTTATTATTATGTTGGAATAACTTTATCATCAATAATCTGCATACATGGTGAAATTCTTCTATTATTCCATTCTTTATTATTACTATCAAAATATCTCACTTTTATGCGTTTACGCATGTCCTGTTTCCATTATTTATTATTCTGTCGGAATATCTTGTCTGTGCGTTTACGCATGACTTGGTTCCATTATTTATTATTCTGTTGGAATATCATGTCGGTACATTTATGCATGACCTAGTTCCATTATTTATTATTCTATTGGAATAACCTATCTGTGTGGTCTATCGCATGCCTGGTGAATTCTTTTGTTATTCCATTATTTATTATTCTGTTGGAATAACCTATCTGTGCGGTCTATCGCATGCCTGGTGAATTCTTCTATTATTCCATTCCTTATTGTTCTGTTAGAATAACCTATCTGTGTGGATTACCACATGCATGGTGAATGATCCTTCGTATTCATTCTTTATTAAATTGTGGAAATGATCTGTTTACGTGGATTACCGCATGGCGGATGAAAATCCATTTGCAGTTTCGGATATTCTATTATACTCGTATGAGATATCATTTCTTTTTTACTCGTCATGGAATATCATTTTATTTGGTTTTTTCTGTTATGAGTTACTATTCATGGGTTAATATTCACCTAGTTACTATTCACTCTAGTATTATTCACTCGGGTATTCAGGGCACTTTTCATGCCAAAATACTATCCACGAGTTACTATTCATGGGTTACTATTCACCCAAATTACTATTCACCCGAATATTATTCCCTCGGGTATTTGGAGTACTTTTCATGTCGGGGTACTATTCATGAGGTACTATTCCCGAAGTACTATTCACGAGGTACTATTCACGATGAAAATTGATTCTTTTTTGTCCAAATTATTTTTGGTGCATGAATATTATTCTTGAATTTTACTCCACAAAGAAGTATTATGTTGACAATTTGGATATTTTTAAACCCTGGATACATTTAAAGTCTTTAATATTTATCTTTGATTTTGTTTGATTAATGCTTATATCATTGTCATCATCCTCATGCTTATATTGTGATGAAAGTCATCTTTGGCTTACGTGTATAGATGCATTGTTGATTATTGGTTTCTGATTTGTATATTTTTGGCTTACGCAAAAGATGGATTTGTTGATTATTGGTTTTATAGTTGTATATCTTTGGGCTTTACGTGCAAAGATGGGACGGTGTATGACATGATCATGACCCTTTGGTGATACTAACGATTATCCTAGGCCGTAGTGCAGGGATAATTCGATGATGTGATTGGCAAGATCATGACCATTAGTTAACAGTTGAATGTCTTTGGCCGTAGTGCACTGACATGTAATTGATTGGTATGATCATGACCATTGGTTTTTAAGTTGAATATCTTTGGCCAGTAGTGCAAAGATAGGCAACTGATTGGTATGATCATTATTATTACATTTGAATATCTTTAGCCTTTGGGGTAAGGATATTGAGTAAATGTTCTATTAAGCCTTTGTGGCAAGGAGAAATTGTTGATTCACATTATTATAAACATGAATTGTGAATTTAACTAACATCTTTGGTGGTTCAGGTGAAGACAGGTGATGAAAGTTCTATTTGTCTTGGGTATAATAAAGAACTGTTGATGAGTATTACAACGATAAAGTTGATGAAAAACTTTTTAAATCATAGAAGATAGTAAATTTTATTCTCTACTTGACTCTTCTAATGGATTGCTTATTTACGCTGCAGTTGTTGATCTAAAACTTGTTGTCTATTGTATTCTATCAGTTGTTATACTGTTGAAGGCTAATGATAATTTATTCTGCATTATCTTAGTTATAATATTTCTTACTAGGCTAGTTGAGCTCACCCTTCCTTTCATTGTTCTCTTCAGGAAATGAGAATATAGCTGGGAGTAGTCAGGGAATGGAGTGATAGTCCAGGATAAATGGCTTTAGTAGTCCTCACTATTCTACGGAATAATGTAATAATAATCGTAATGAGGACACCACTGAGTGTGGATATTGTCTAAATGACAATATTCTTGTTTAACCTCTCAGCTATGTTTTGTCGTATTTTACACGACTGTTGTATAATTAAGTTGTATTTGAATTTATGTACCATGTATTTGGAGACTCAAGATGGGTGATGTATACCTGTTTTGGGGGCGTCACAACATAGCTCAAAAACTGTTCAATAATAGACATAAATCAACTGCACTATTTACAATCAACAATAATACTTATAGATGTGATTAACCAACAATAGTTATTCACCAGTCACACTTTTGAAATTTAAAACTCAGTTTAAATTAATGAACTTGCACTACTGCGAATAATCAATAATAAATCTCAGATGTGGAATAATCAACAATAATTACCCACTACTATATTTGAAAAGTAATAACTCGAGATTGAGTTAAAGAAACTTGCCTTGGTTGTTGACTACTGCTGCATAATATAATAGCTGCGTTTTTAAAGACCTATAATCAATAATATCGGTCTCGCAATTAGCATAACATATCATAACACATAACATTATCATTTAAAGTCACTATATCACTTAATCACATAATCACGTAGTCACAACAGTGCTTATAACCTAGACAAACACCTATCGGGTCTATCTAGTTCAGTCTGGTTGGACTTCGGTCTCAATTCTAGGTCTTGACTACCCTATCTGATCATTAACGAGTTTATTTTCAATAAAAAAACTGTCTCAAAGCTTCAATATTAATTTAGATAATTAAAAATATCATTTATAATATTTTTCAGAAGCTTAAAATAATTTTCAAATAATTATTATCTTTTATAATAATTTTTCAAACACTGGAATCATTTTTAAATGATTTAAATACTGAATAATCCCATTATCATTAATATTTAAATAATATTAAAATATTAATGAAATACTTGTCAAAATATCAAAGTTATTTATAATAACTCAAAATATTTTAAAACAATAATATTCTCCTTAAATGATTTTTAAAACATTTAAAATCATTTTAACTTATTACCATTAATATTCAAATATTAATGTATTCTTTATCAAAATATTAAAAGTCATTTATTATAAATTAAAATATTTTTAAATCACTTATATCATTTTTAAATGATTTTTAAATCAAATAAACCATTTTTAAACCACTTATTTAATATAATTATTAAATAAATCTAATATTATTAATATTAAATTATTAATAAAATTTACCTCAAATTATTAAAAGTCGTCTTTTATAACTTAAAATATTTGTAAATACTTTATTATCATTTAAAATGATTTTTAATATATTAAAATCATTTTTAACTAATTTATTTAATATCATTAATATTTAAATAAATACAAATATTAATGAAAAATATGTCAAATTATCACAAGTTAATTTTATAACTTAAAATAATTTTAAAACTCATTTTGGAACTTTTAGAAATTAATTTCTATTTTTAATGATTTTTCAGAAATTAATTTAATTAATTTTATTATCGCTAGTATTTAGTGACAAAAATTGTCACTATTGGTGTTCTTGAGACTCAAGAACACTCAAAGTCAAATTCTTGGTGCCATGTTTGACCATCTTCAACTCTTAGTTCATGTTGTTTTCTAGGCTTGCAAAGGTATTGATCATGTAGTATTGATGTAATACTACATGTATCAACAACAATCAGGGTCCTACAACATCACACCATGAAGATCTAAGGCTTCAAACTCACTGTCAGACCTATTATAGGTTTTTTGGGTTACCCAGAAACCTCGAAAGTTCTTAGTTGGCATTTTGTGGCTTCAATTACTTTGGATTCTGGTCATGGATTTGGTGCTTAAATGATACAAACTTGTAGTCCCCATGTCAAAGAACAAATATACTACACTAGGTTAGTCTAACTACATCTTAATCACAAGATCTGAACAGGTCAAACCTTGTCAGAAACTGTGTTCTTCAACTTTCTAGAATTTCCAGAAAACTCAAAGTCATGCTCGGGCAACCTAGTTTGACTGCCCACTACTTTAAATCTATTTGTTATTTAAGTGATCTAAGGCCATGAATTTATAGTCCATATAACAAAGTATAACTTTGATACACTAACATAATGAAATCACATAACATCTGACAGATCTAAGCTCAACAAAATCTTGTCAGACCTTCCTGGGTATTTTCTGGGTTACCTAGAAACACAAAGTCATGGTCAGTCAACCCACTTTGACCATTAATATCTTTGAATCTGGACATGATATGAACATGATTCCACTTCCATATTACTCCCCACATAGCAAACTATAACTCTATTACATCAAACAAGATAAATCATAAATAGATCTAGATCTATGGCCTCTGACATTCGGTTGTCAGTCCATAGAACTAGGGTTCTTGACAGTTTTGGAAACTTGACTTTTGAGCACTTTGATGTTATGTATCTATAATATAACATCATGGATCACTAAAAAACATCTTATAGCATAAATTTAAACACATAAACACAACTTTTATCTTAGCATACAAGATTAAACATAGGTTAGGGTTTATACCTCTCTTGCACAAGCTTTGATTCTAGGTTTCCTCAACTGATCTTGAGGTGTTATGAACTTTGTTAAGGACTGAAATACTAAGGGATTTCGTAGCTTGAGAGTGAGAAAATTTGGCTAAGTGTTGGTTCACTAATGATGTGACGCCCCCAAAATAGGTATACATCACCCATCTTGAGTCGCCAAATACAAGGTACAGAAATCAAATACAAACTTCTTTAATACAACTGTCGTGTAAAAAAACGACAAAACATAGCTAAGTTTTTACATGAATATTGTCTTCTAGACAATATCCAAACTCAAATTCAATCTTCATTACATTTATTATCAAACTAAGTAGTGAGGACTACTAAAACAACAATCCCGGACCATCACTCTAACAACTGTCCATCAATGCACTACGGGACAATGAGGACTTTTACCACATCATTTATAACATTACAGGTCATGATTATACTGAATGATCCCTGGTCATAATCATACCAATCGACAGTCCATCTATGCATGTAAGCCAAAGATGACTTTCATCACAATATAAGCATGAGGATGATGACAATGATATAAGCATTAATCAAACGAAATCAAGAATAAATATTAAAGACTTTAAATTTATCCAGATTTAAAAAAAATATCCAAATTGTCAACATGATACTACTTTGTGGAGTAAAATTCAAGAATAATATTCATGTATCAAAAATAATTTGGACAAAAAAAATATATATTTTTCGGAGGAATAGTACCCCGTAAATAGTGCTCTATGAATAGTACTTCAGGAATAGTACCTCATGAATAGTACCCCGGCATGAAAAGTGTCCCAAATACCCGAGTGAATAATATTCGGATGAATAGTAACCCATGAATAGTAACTCGTGAATAGTACTCCGATATGAAAAGTGCTCTGAATACCCGAGTGAATAATATTTTAGTGAATAGTAACCGGGTTAATAGTAACCCGTAAATAGTGACTCATAAATAGTATTTCGGTATGAAAAGATCAATAATTATCAAGAAAGCTCATAATAGTATTTTTCATGAAAAGATACTGGATGAAGCGCAAATATCAAGGATATTCTACTAATTTCATGGAGTATAGAAGCAATACTTTAACAAAATGAGTGTAGAATTAGGAATATGAAATGAAATAATATTACTCAAATACTACAAAGTATGGAAGAAAATATTATTTCTACGAATACTGAAAAATATAATATCCCTTACCTCAGAAGAAGATTGGATACTGGAATAGTGAGGTAACAGACTTCTCTTTTTCTTTCTCTCTATAACTTCTCTCTCTATAGCTTCTCGCTCTATAATTTCTTTTGTGAGTCTTAGTGAATTGGTGAAAATGGAAGAAGAATGAGCTTCTATTTATAGGAAAATATAGTTCTGATAATTGCACGTTTTGGGGCTCGAAATATTATAGTATAATACCTTCATCTTTTTCATTATTTTTAATTTAGTCCTATAAGTATTATCAAACTTGCACCAACTCCCCTAATAGTACATCATGTGAATCAATAGTACATTCATGTTAATCAATAGTTCTATAAATGTGAAAATAATAATTACAGTATATTACCTTCATCTATACCTACATTTTTAATTTAGTCATGAAAGTATTATCAATCTTGCACCACCTCCCCTAATAGTACATGCATGTGAATCAATAATACACACATGTGAACAAATAGTTATAAGCATGTGACTTAATAGCAATTAATTGTTCATTTATCTGATTAATTACCCGATTGGTCAATATAACTTCCAGAAATCAATTATTATCGAAATAAATGTTGATTTCTACTAACACTAATACTCCTAACATAATGGAACTATCAAATTCATCTTTAATCAACACGAACTTATTCATCATTAATATTATAACTCACAATATTTAACAACCAGATCATTCCCAGGAAAGAGGGGGCTTTCTGATAAGGATTTCTCCTATTAGTAGCTTAATTAGGTGACCAAACCTCTCCTCGACAGAACTTTCTAGACATCGTCAATATGGAAAATAATAATATGAATAACTTTGTCATCTCAATTATTGATTTAATAATAATAAATATTATGCAGATGATACTGTGATAATAATTGAATAAATAATATGAAAGATATTATGCAGCAATTACGGTAGCAGTAATTGAGTATAACTGAGTGACTTCTCACGTAAGCATCAATAATCAATACCGTGTGCTACTATGCAACCACACGTATTATTGTACTTTTACCACCAGGTAGTTCAACAGTTTAATGGTAAAACTTTCGCCGTTATTTTTATAAAAAGATAATTATGTCTTTTTCTAACTACGACAATACTTCCATTGTGGGGTCCACCAATGATTGTGATGTCGTACGAATATTCCCTGTTAAAATGAATATTCCCCGACTGATCGAATATTATATAACCACTTGCTTACTTTGCAAAATTTGTAAATAATACCACAACTATAACATTATATCAAATCCACACCATAATATTCAAAAATATATTTCGAGAAAAATTAATCATTATTCATAAAAGTTGGGGTCTTACAACCTCCCCTTCTTATGAAATTTCATCCTCGAAATTAGGGTGCATACCTGGTATGTCGAAGTACCTTGACTTCATTTCAGATTCTAACTCCCAGGTCATTTCCTCAACATTGTGGTTTCTCCACAAAACTTTGACTTAAGGTATAACCTTGGAGCATAGAATATAATCCTTCTTATCCAAGATTTTAACAAGTACCTCTTCATACGTTAAATCTTTCGTTATCTCATCCGGTTCTAATTCAATAATGTGGTTTGGTCTTTCATATATTTACGTAACATAGATATGTGAAAAAAATTTTGAACACGAGGCATACTTGGCGGTAAGGCGAGTCTATAGGCCACAGTTTCTACTCGATCGAGGATTATAAATGGGCAAACGAATCGAGGATTGAGCTTTCCTTTCTTTCTAAATCTCATAACTCCTTTCTATGGAGCAACACGTAACAACACATGATCTCCAATATTGAATTCCATGTCCTTTCGATGAAGATCATCATAACTCTTTTGTCGATCTTGTGAGGTTTTTATACATTGTCGGATCGTTTGAATCTTTTCCGTAGTCATACGTACCAACTCCGGTCCCAATAAAATTGCTTCACCCACCTCATCCCAAAGATCCGAGAAGCGACACTTTCTTCCATACAACGCCTCAAATGGAGCCATGCCAATACTTGCTTGATAATTGTTGTTGTAGGAAAACTCCACTAATGGTAAGAACTTGTCCCAACTTCCTTTAAAGTCAAGGACACAGAGTCTTAATAAATCTTTAAGAGTTTGAATAGTCCTTATCGACTGCCCGTCCATTTAAGGATGATATGCCAAACTATATCGTAAATTCGTGCCCATAGCTTTTTGCAAACTAACCAAAAATCTTGAAGTAAATCTTGGGTCTTGATCAGAAACTATGGATACTGGCATACCATGAAATCTTACAATCTCATTTATGTACATACGAGCAAGACGTTCACGTGTATAAGTTTCTCGTATCGGTAAGAAATGAGCAGACTTGGTTAATCTATCAACAATGACCCTAATCGCATCTATGCCTTGAGAAACCTTAGGAAGACCAGTAACGTAATCCATTGTAATGTGCTCCCACTTCTATTCTAGAATTTCAAGTGGTTGCAATGGACCTTTTGGCACTTGATGCTCCGCCTTGACTCGTTGACAAGTTAGACACCTTGAAATAAACCTCGTTATATCTCTCTTCATATTTCTCCACCAAAATGTATGTTGAAGATCACGATACATTTTGGTACTTCCAGGATGGATTACAAATGGTGTGTTGTGCACCTCCATCATGATTTTATACTTCAAGTCAGAATCGTTAGGAACACAAAGTCTGGAGTTGACTCAAAGTATTCCTTCTTCATTGATTCTTGCTTCCGGAATAGCACCTTCTTGCACTTTCTTCCTCATACACATCAGCTCCAGGTCTGTAGCTTGAGAAACTTTAACTTTATCGATTAAAGTTGGTTTTACTCATATATTCGCCATCATCACATGGGTCCCTGGAGTCTTTAACTCTATCTCCATCCTTTGTAAGTCATACAAAATGGGCCTTTGCGTTGACAATATCGCACTCGTACCCGCATATGATCTTCTACTCAATGTGTCAGCTACTACGTTCACTTTTCCAGGATGGTATTGAATGGTATGATCGTAATCTTTCAACAGCTCAAGCCATCGTCATTGTCGCATGTTGAGTTCCTTTTGAGTGAAGAAATATTTGAGGCTTTTATGATCCGTATAGATCTCCACCTTTTCTCCGTACAGGTAATGCCTCCAAATCTTAAGCGCAAAAACAACAGCTGCCAACTCTAGATCATGAGTATGCTAATTCTTCTCATATTATTTGAATTGTCCTGAGGCATAGGCTATGAATTTCCCATATTGCATGAGAACACATCATAAACCTTTGCCTGAAGCATCGCTGTATATGACAAATCCCTCCGAACCAGATAGTATTGTCAGAACAGGTGCTGAAATGAGTCTCCTCTTGAGTTCTTGAAAACTCTTCTCACATTCTTCGCTCTAATCGAATTTTGTATCTTTCCAAGTCAGCTGAGTTAATGGAGTAGCGATTTAAGAAAATCCTTCCATAAATCTCTGATAATAACCAGCTAAGCCCAGGAAGCTACGTACTTCGGTCACTAACTTAGGTTGCTCCCAGCTTTTAATTGCTTCAATCTTTGTCGGGTCAACAGATATTCCATGATTTGATATCACATGCCCAAGGAATGCTACTTCCTCAAGCCAGAACTCGCATTTATTCAACTTGGCATATAGCTTGTTTTCACGAAGCTTTTGGAGTATCAACCTCAAGTGTTGCTCATGATCTTCACGGCTTTTGGAGTAAATAAGGATGTCATCAATAAAGACGACCAAAAAGTGATCCAAATATTCCTTGAATACTCGTTTCATCATATCCATGAAGGCAGCAGGAGCATTAGTCAATCCAAAAGACTTGACTAGGAATTCATAATGCCCGTACCGAGTCCTGAAAGCAGTCTTTGGAATGTCATCGGTTTTAATCTTTAATTGATGATATCCAAAACGAAGATCGATCTTTGAAAAGAATTTGGTGCCTTGTAACTGGTCAAACAGATCATCAATACGAGGTAACGGGTACCTATTTTTCATGGTGACATGATTCAACTCCCGATAATCAATACAAAGTCGCATACTTCCATCTTTCTTCTTCACGAATAGAACAGGAGCACCCTAAGGAGACGTACTAGGACGAATGAAACCAATGTCTAATAATTCCTGTAGTTGGGTTTTAAACTCCTGAAGTTCAATATGAGCCATTCGATATGGGGCTTTGTACAGGATTCAAGGTCGATATAAAATTCAATTTCACACTCTAGGAGTAGGCTAGGAAGTTCTTCAGGGAATACGTCAGGAAATTTATTAACAATAGAAATATCATTCAAATCTGACGTATTTTTATTTAAATTCGTGACATGGGATAAGAAAGCTTGACATCCATTTTTCAATAAACAAATAGCTTTATGGCTTGATATGACAATGATTCACTTTAGTGGTTTGGTTGCTTGAATTCGCATAATAGGTTGGTTAGGAATATAAAAGCTAACCACCTTACGAAAAAAATGATTTTAGCATGACGAGTAGTTAACCAATCAATCCCTAAATCACATCAAATGCAAGTATTTTCAAAGAGATAAGATCGATAGGTAACGTACGGTTACCGATTTGAATCAAACATGACTTATAAATAGTGGATATAATGAAGGTTTCTCCCAATAGAGTTTTAACAGATAAATCAAAGTCTAATTTCTCCGGAGTTGAATTTAAAAGTTGAGCGCAAGTAGGAGAAATAAAAGAATGGGTAGAACAGGTATCAAATAAGGTATATACTTTGCTAGAGTTTATGATTAGCTTACCCGTGATCACCTCGTTCAGATTCCTTGCTTTTTGGGAGGTTACAACAAACGCTCTCCCTTGAACTACCAGTTTTGTCTTGTCTGGGACGGCCTTTGATGCCTCCATCCCAGCTGGACTTGACTTTGGCGCATGATAAAATCAGGCTAGGTGACCTTCTCTTCCACAATTGTAACATGCTCTGGACTGCATCACGCAGTTTGGACTGATATGTCGCTCCCCTCCGCATTTGTAACATACGACCGATGGTCATTCTCCTTCCTTAACAACAGGAGTTGATGCTGACGTCTTTCCATCATTATTGAATCTCTTCTTCTTGAAACTTCAACTTCTATTATCTTGGCCATGATTACCACTGAAGTGGTTACCATTTATGGCATGTTGATTCCCTCCACGTTTGTTGTCACCGCTTCGATGACTGCTACCACTTGTATTATCGATTTGTCGGCTGCTCTTTCTTGGTTGGGTTGACTCATTATCGTGCTCTAATAGTTGTGCCCTATTTACAATATCTAAATACAAACACAATTTGTGAGAAATTAGGTATTGACGTATCTTAGGTTTCAAACCTCTTAGACACATCCGCGGCATTCTCTCCTCATTATTAACCAAGTGTGATGCAAACCGGGACAACTCGGCAAACTTAGCTTCGTACTGCGACACGGTCATATTATTTTGCTCTAGTTTGATGAACTCTACCTCCTTTATGTGACGAATACTTTCAAGAAAGTACTTATCATTGAACAGTTCATGGAACTTCTCCGAATACATATTTAGTGCGGCAAGCTGAGTACGCTTTACATATTTCCACCATTAATCTGCCTCTCCTCGCAACATGAAGGTGGAAAAGGGAACCTTTTGCTCCTCGGAGCATCCCAAGACATCAAATATCTTGGTGATCTGCTTTATCCACGTCTCTTCCTTAAGTGGTTTTGGCTCTCCAAAAAACTCTGGTGGTCCCAGCTCCTTGAACTGCTTAGCGGTGACCATCCGAGAGTTGCCATTGTTTTCACCTACATTTTGAACAGGAGTCGCTCTAGCCTGATGTTGCATGAATTGCATAAAGCCTCTGAACATCCCATCATTCATCATTTGATCGGTGTTGTTGTTTACCTGAGGATTATTATCTTCATGTTGCACATTATCCTGCGTATTGATCGTTGGTGACTAAACGGTCTCATGTGCTTCATTGCTTATCTCAACATTTTTGGATGCCATTTTAAAAAACTTCCACAAAACAAGGGTTAATTGACATGTCACATATTATCCCTATACTCTGACCGACCAATTAAATACCAAATAAACTTAGGTAGGTCATACTACGGGTCAAGGATATTCATATAATCTTTAATGGTCATGATTATAACGAATAATCCCTGGTCATAATCATACCAAGAACTGTCCATCAATGCATTACGGGCCAATAAGGACTTTTACCACATCATTTGTAATATTACAGGTCATGATTATACCGAATGAGCCCTGGTCATAATCATACCAATCGACAGTCCATCTATGAATGTAAGCCAAAGATGACTTTCATCACAATATAAGCATGAAGATGATGATAATGATATAAGCATTAACCAAGCGAAATCAATGATAAATATTAAAGACTATAAATTTATCCAGATTTAAAAAAATATCCAAATTGTCAACATGATGCTGCTTTATGGAGTAAAATTCAAGAATAATATTCATGCATCAAAAATAATTTGGACAGAAAAAAGAAATATATTTTTCGGGTGAATAGTACCCCATGTATAGTGCCCTGTTAATAGTACTTCGAGAATAGTACCTCGTAAATAGTATCTCGACATGAAAAGTGCCCCAAATACCCAAGTGAATAATATTCGGGTGAATAGTAATTAGGTGAATAGTAACCCATGAATAGTAACTCATGAATAGTACTCTGGCATGAAAAGTGTCCAGAATACCCGAGTGAATAATATTTTAGTGAATAGTAACAGAGTTAATAGTAACCCATAAATAGTAACTCATGAATAGTATTCCGGTATGAAAAGATCAATAATTATAAAGAAAGCTCATAATAATATTTTTATGAAAAGATACTAGATGAAGCACAAATATCAAGGATATTCTACTAATTTCACGTAGTATAGAAGCAATACTTTAACAGAATAAGTGTAGAATTAGGAATATGAAACGAAATAAAATTACTCACATACTACAGAGTATGGAAGAAAATATTATTTCTACGAATACTAAAAAATATAATATCCCTTACCTCAAAAGAAGACTAAATATTAGAATAGTGAGGTAGCAGACTTCTCTTCTTCTTTCTCTCTATAGCTTCTCTATCTATAATTTCTCTTGTGAGTCTTAGTTAATTGGTGAGAATGGAAGAAGAATGAACTTCTATTTATAGAAAAATATAGTTTTGATAATTGCACGTTTTGGGGCTCAAAATATTACAATATAATACCTTCATCTTTTTTTTTCATTTTTAATTTAGTCCTGCAAGTATTATCAAACTTGCACCACCTCCTCTAATAGTACATCATGTGAATCAATAGTACAATCATGTGAATCAATAGTTCCGTACAGTGAAAATAATAATTACAGTATAGTACTTTCATCTATACCTCCATTTTTAATTTAGTCATGCAAGTATTATCAAACTTGTACCACCTCCCCTAATAGTACATGCATGTGAATCAATAGTACACACATGTGAACAAATAGTTATAAGAATGTGAATTAATAACAATTAATTTTTCATTTATCTGATTAATTACCCGATTGGTCAATATAACCTCCAGAAATTAATTATTATCGAAATAAATGTCAATTTTTGCTAACACTAATAATTCCAACATAATGGAACTATCAAATTCATCTTTAATCAACACGAACTTATTCATCATTAATATTATAACTCACAAAATTTAACAACCAGATCATTCCCAAGAAAGAGGGGGCTTTCCGATAAGGATTTCTCCCTATTGGCGCACAATTAGGTGACCAAACCTCTCCTCGACAGAACTTTCTAGACATCGTCAATATTGCAAATAATAATATGAATAACTTTGTCATCTCAATTATTGATTTAATAATAATAAATATTATGCAGATGATACTGTGATAATAATTGAATCAATAATATGAAAGATATTATGTAGCAATTACTGTAGCAATAATTGAGTATAAATGAGTGAATTCTCACGTAAGCATCAATAATCAATACCGTGTGCTACTATGCAACCACACGTATTACTGTACTTTTACCACCGGGTAGTTCAATAGTTTAACGGTAAAACATTCACCGTTATTTTTATAAAAAGATAATTATGTCATTTTCTAACTATGACAAGACTTTCGTTGTGGGGTCCACCAATGATTGTGTCATCGTACGAATATTCCCCGACCAATCGAATATTATATAACCACTTGCTTACTTTGCAAAATTTATAAATAATACCCACAACTATAACGTTATATCAAATCCACACCATAATATTCAAAAATATATTTCGAGAAAAATTTATTTTTATTCATAAAAGTTGGAGTCTTATAAATGAGCTTTAGTTTTGAACTTTCTCTCCCTTTAATCTCTTAAGTTTGATGCAATGTATCTATAAGTTGCTAGGTGTCATATAAGATCAGATATTGTATAGATTTAGAGCACATGGTATTATCCACAATGGTGACTCACAAGATTTGTAAAAATCTCATAGCGTAAAACTTAAATAAAGGGTATTTTGGTCATTTAACCTCCAAAAGAGTATTTTGGTAATTTTTCTCATGATTTTAAGAGTATATTAGTCAATTGACATTTTTCCCATTAATTCTAACCTTTAGGGTTTGAAAAACACTATTAGGGTTTGTTAATTATGGTTTAAGGTTCTTGAATTAGAAATTAGGGTTCCCAGAAATACAATTAGGGCTTACTAACTTTAGATTGGGGTTTCTAAATCACATTAGGGTTTACTAAGGCTATACCTTATCTGATCAATCATTGATCATTAATCTTATACTGTATTAATAGTTACTCACAGATATAATTACAATAAATGTATTAACTATGGGATCCATATCCGTAACTAGGGTTATGGTTTCCATAGCTATTTTACATAACCTCACACATATTACTCAGTCAATACATAGTTTGACCATCTTGCTAAACTCATATCATAGATACTCAGCAAAATATTGATAATCAATATCAAAATTAAATATAAAAAAATTTATTCGTAAAAATTGAATTGTTTAAAATTCTGGGTCCTCACATAATCCCCTCCTTATAAGGATTTCGTCCCCGGAATCACCGCTTTCTTATATTCTAATATCTTTTAAAGTTGTATCATCAATTCTTTTATATAAACACAATACTAATTTGGGACTCATATATTAACCTGTGACTTGGTTCCGCAAAAAGGAAACTACTCACAGTGATATCTACCCACTAATACGTACGTAATTATATTACTGAGCGAAATCTTTACTTGTCACCACCTCGTATGCAGCTACTACATCTAGAACTGTCATGCTAAAAGTGAATGTTGTTGGTCTTCCTTGTTGTGCTGATTCTTTATTCCATATTGTTTCGCTGCTGGTTCCCTTGTTGTTACTTCCCCTATTCGCATTCTTCTTTAGGCAGTCTTGACTCTCGAACTTGATGATCCAACGTCCCATAAAAGAAACAATCTTTGTATATTTTTTTGACTGGGAAAATTGGGAGACATGTGTCCCTCTTCACCACAGTTAAAACAGACTCTTTTACCCTTCAGACAAACTCCTTGATGATTTTTTCTGCAAACTGTACACGGTGCACCCCTTTTCCTACTCTCTTCTACTTTGTTTCCCAATTTAACATTGTAATTCCTCTTACGTTTGTTAAAATTATTGCTTCCACTACCATCTAACCTATTATCTTTTTCAGTCTCCTTTCTTTGTTCTTGACTATCCTTAGATACGACTTCAATTTCTCACTTGGTGAAAATTGCTTTCTCCAACAAAGTTGAAATGAATCAATTTGCAGCACATCTAACTTACTAAGTACCGATGGTTTCAATCCATTCCTAAAACATCGCACTTTGAGTTCCTCGATGTCCACTCTATGTGGTGCTAATTTAGCTAACTCGTTGAATTTGATGAAATATTCTGTCACTGTCATATCCTTCTACTTCAAATCCAAAAATTGTACTTCCATATTTTCTTTTATACTTCCCTTTCTTGGTGGCATTACTTGTTTAAATGAAAACTTACATTAATCCTTTATCTCTAAACCACATCTTATTATTAGAATAATGAGAGTTTAACACAAAATTTTAAACTCGGAATAATTCAGCTTACTGGATTAACAAATTCAGTTTGCTGAATTAATAACTTATTAGATAGATAAAGTATTATCTTAACCCTCCAACTTTATTCACTTAACCAAACATATAATCATATCATTACATATTTATTCAAATAGTACATAGTACTTTTAGTACATAACAGACACTACTTTAATCAGTCACTATCCCTCTTTGACAAATGTTGGGATTAACTACCACAACTTTACACAAAAAGTTGTAATTCAAAAAATTTATTCTTAATATTCATACTGAAAACAAGGATTACATTCATACAAACATATATATTCATATATGCCTACTCATCATTTATGATATTACAATCTTTAATACACCATCTTATTACCAAAAGATACTACTACTCATACTTAGTCTATTTACAGTCCACTCCCTTCACCTGCCTTCTTCTTAGGACACTTGTTGAATCCGTGACCCATTCCACCACATGAAAAACATCTTCTTTTATTTGGCTTTGGAAATTTTGGTGAAATATGCCCTTCCTATCCACAATTGAAACACACATTCTTCCCCATCATACGCTCTCCCAAATGATTTTTTCCACACTTGCCACATGCTTTCTTCTTCTTTAAATTTGAATTTCCTGAGTTACTATAACTGTCATTGTTCCTTTTCCTTTTATTGCAATCCTTCTTCAGCTTGAGTGTACCTTTTGATGATCCACCACCTTCAACCCTCATTCTATCAATGTGTGCCTTCAGTTCGTTCCTTTCTTCGGTTATCTCGCGTAATGCCCTATCTGTCTTCCACAATTCCTCTAAGAGAAACACATTATTTCGTTGCTCCTAAACTTCTGTAGATACTTGACCTTTTTCTCCTACTTTGGTTTTAATCTCCAACTCTACCTTAGCTTCTTCAGAATCTACCTCTTCATCTTCATTCAGATCCATTTCAGGATACTCATCATGATCGCTTCCCAAATTCACCCTAGGTTCGTCTATTACCACTTCCTCAACTGACTCACTCTGAGATGGCACCTCGACTAATGGCATTGGTGCAACAGCTGCTAACAACTCTGTAATCATTTTATCACCTCCTGACATCCTACAATCAGATTTAAACAATCTTGATTAGTACATCACCAGTACAAAATTCATAAACACTACGTGTCTACACAACTTACTATTGATGCACTTCGTCAATCCCTCAATTAGAACTCTAAATGAGTCTTCTCTATCTCGCTTATGATTATAATCCTAAGGTTTTCACCCCTCTTAAGGTTTATAACCTACTGCTCTGATACCAACCTGTGACGCCCACAAATTCGGGTTACCTAACTCCTGAGTTTGGTGTTCACGATCCATCATATAAGTAACATTTAACTACCCATTCATAAATGAATATAAACATAAATATCATTAATTAATATCAGTACTATATTCTCCCCAGGTTTTCTAACCTTAAAATCACAAACATACCCTTAGATATACAAAAAGGGTTATACATAACAACATAATTAATATTGTTCATACTAACTACTCCTGTAATTTGCCTTTTCCCTTGTCCTTCTCTGACCCTTCTGCTACTTCGGTCCTAGATGAAATGTTATATTTAAGTAAGGGTGAGCAAAGAGTTTGCTCCGCAAGTTAAAATATACAATAAAAGTATATGAATCAAGAATAATAGACTATCGATTCGATAAAACTTTAATAAATCTCCAAGGACTTTGAAATAGCTAAACAAATCATTTATCAATAACAAGACTTTATCTCATTTTTTTTGCTAAAAAATAATACAATGATGAAAGAGTAAAACACTTTTGAAGTTTCAACAATGTTTAATTGATTATCAATAGATGATCCTACGTAATAACAAAATGGATTAATTTCTAGATTTTATGCTGAGCGATCCAAATGGATCATGAACCGATCGAGTAATTATCAAAGATTCAACTTTGAATTACCCAGGTGTATTAGATAACCATAAAGATTAAATCATACCCCTCCGCAAGTACACAAAGTGTTCAGCTTCATTGTACCCAATATTATGCATAATACTCACACGCGCGCAACGACCATATATCCGACCACAAAGTCCCCTTTATATAAGGGTTGTTCATCTCAGTCTTACAACAAGAATTCGTATCAAAACAATATAGTTTGGATTTAAAAGAAATATTATGATTTCAACATCTAATATATATCTCGATCTAGCATAAATAATTGGCATTGATCCTTTAATAACAATTTAGTTTAAAATTTAAAACTTAGTTTAAATTAATGAATTTGCACTACTGCGAATAATCAATAATATATCTCAGATATGGAATAATCAGCAATAATTACCCACTACTATATTTGAAAAGTAATAACTATGACGCCCTCAAATCCGGGTTACCTGACTCCTGAGTTTGGTGCTCACGATCCACAATAAATATAACATCTAACTACCAATTTAATTATGCATAAAAATATACACCACATTAACTGATATAGTTAATACATTCGTCCCAGGTTATCTAACCTTTATATTACAAATATACCCTAGAGATATACAAAAAGGGTTTACAAACACAACATAATAATAATGTTAAACATAACTATTACAGCACAACACCTTTGCCTTTTATCTTCACAGCTCCTTTGGCTTCTTTGTCCCTAGCTGAAATGTTTTATTTAGCAAGGGTGAGCAACAAATTTGCCGCACAAGTTAATATATACAATGAATGTATAAGAATCAGAACAATAAACTATCTAATTAGATAGAATGACTCCAAAGTTCGGGGAACTTTGAAACAGTTGAACAAATTTGTTCTTCTCCAATTAATCTTCTCGCAACCTATGCAACAAATTAACGAAAGTCTACAATGCTTTCAAAGTTTCTATGACATTCTATTGAATAATAATTTAAAAATACTCTCTACAGTTTATGATGAATGATCTTACAAGATCTTGAAATTCTCTTCTCGAGTAGTTATCAAAGATTTACTCTGAAATATCCAAATAATAGTATGGACGTATTTTCCAGAGTTTATGTTGAGTGATCACAAAGGATCTAGAACTTCTTTTCTTGAATAACTATCAAAGATTTACTTTGATATAACCAGGTGTATCAGATGACCATAAAGATTAAATCATACCCCTTTGCAAGTATAACAAGTGATCAGCTTCATTATACCCTATATTATGCATAATATTTAGATAGCGCGCAATGGCCGAATATACGACCAAAAATTCTACCCCTTTTATAAGAAAAGGTTGTTCTTCTCTGTCTTAGAATCATAATTTGATTTAACAATGAAATACAATGATTTCAAAATCTAAACATTTCTCTTCTCTTCTCGAACTTATCAAATTTACTTTCTTGATTTAGCCAAAACAATTGACATCGATCTATCAATAATAATTGAATTCTCTTATCCTATCTTCTCTTCTCGAATGAATCTAGTTCTACCAAATATTTGTCTAGCCAGAACTATTGGCTAAGACATTTCTCAACATGATTCAACAATAGACAGGAATTCTCTGTACTATTTACAAGCACTAATAGATTCTACGGATGTGAATATCCAATAACAATTATTCTACAAATGTATATTCTCAGAATCACTAATTCAATTTGAATTAATAAGCATGCACTAACTGCGAATAATCAACAATAAATTCTCAAACGTGGTCTAATCAACAATAATTAACCACCATAATATTTGAACAATATAACTCAAGGTTGAGTTAAGGAAACTTGCCTTCTCCGTTGATACTGCTATAATATACTTATTTGCGTTCACAAGACGTATAATCACAATATCGATCTTACATTTAGCACAATATTTCACAATACACAATACTGTAATTTACAGTCAATCTTTCTCCTAGGAACATTAGCACATAGTCACATTAGTGTTTATAACTTGTATAAACACTTCTCAACTCTAACTAGTTTAGTCTGGTTGGACTTCGGTCTATTCTCGGTGTACTGGTCACCCTATCCGACAATTAACACTTATATTGTCAACTAAACTCGGTCTCTAAGCTTCAATATTATTTTAGATAAGTCAAATATCATGTATAATATTTTTCGGAAGCTTTTAATAATTTTCTAACAATTATTATATTTTATAATAATTTTTCAAACACTGAAATCATTTTTAAATAATTTAAATATCAAATAAATCTATCAACATTAATATTTAATATATTAAAATATTAATGACGTATTTTATCAAAATATTAAAGTTATTTATAATAACTTAAAATACTTTTAAATCACCAATATTCTACTTACATGATTTTTAAAGTAATAAAAATTATTTTTAAACCATCACCATTAATATATAAATAATAATGAATTTATCATCAAAATATTTAAAGTCATTATATTTTTATATCACTTTTCTCATTTTAAATAATTTTAAAATCAATAAAATCATTTTACCATCATTTATTTAATTTAATAATTAAATAAACCTAACATCATTAATATTAATTTATTAATGAGAATTCTCCAAAAATATTAAAATTATATTTTATAATTTGAAATATTTTCTAACACTCTATTCTCATTTAAAATGATTTTTAATTCAATAAAATTATTTTTAAATCATTTTTAATATAATAATTAAATAAATCTAATATCATTTCATTAATTTATTAATGAAAATTCTCTAAAAATATTAAAAGTTACATTTTATAACTCAAAATATTTTTAAACACTTTATTCTTATTTAAAATAATTTTTAATATATTAAAATCATTTTTCTCTAATTTATTTAATATACTAATTAAATAAATAAAATACCATTAATATTTAAATAATTATAAATAAATGTTGATACCTCCAGAAATCAATTATTATCGAAATAAATGTTGATTTCTACTAACACTAATAATCCCAACATAATGAAACTATCAAATTCATCTTTAATCAACACGAACTTATTCATCATTAATATTATAACTCATAATATTTAACAACCAGATCATTCCCAGGAAAGAGGGGGCTTTCCGATAAGGATTTCTCCCTATTGACGCACAATTAGGTGACCAAACCTCTCCTCGACAGAACTTTCTAGACATCGTCAATATGGCAAATAATAATATGAATAACTTTGTCATCTCAATTATTGATTTAATAATAATAAATATAATGCAGATGATACTGTGACAATAATTGAATCAATAATATGAAAGATATTATGCAGCAATTACGGTAGCAGTAATTGAGTATAACTGAGTGACTTCTCACGTAAGCATCAATAATCAATACCGTGTGCTACTATGCAACCACGCGTATTACTGTACTTTTACCACCAGGTAGTTCAACAGTTTAATGGTAAAACTTTCGCCCTTATTTTTATAAAAAGATAATTATGTCTTTTCTAACTACGACAATACTTCCATTGTGGGGGGGTCCTGATGATTGTCTTTGTCGTCTGAATATTCCCCGTTAAAATGAATATTCCCCACCAATCGAATATTATATAACCACTTGCTTACTTTTGCAAAATTTGTAAATAATACCCACAACTATAACATTATATCAAATCCACACCATAATATTCAAAAATATATTTAGAGAAAATTAATCTTTATTCATAAAAGTTGGGGTCTTACAACCTCCCTTCTTATGAAATTTCATCCTCGAAATTAGGGTTAAATTACTGGTATGTCGAAGAGGTGAGGATACCTTGACTTCATTTCAGATTCTAACTCCCAGGTCATTTCCTCAACATTGTGGTTTCTCCACAAAACTTTGACTTAAGGTATAACCTTGGAGCATAGAATATAATCCTTCTTATCCAAGATTTTAACAAGTACCTCTTCATACGTTAAATCTTCCGTTATCTCATCCGGTTCTAATTCAATAATGTGGTTTGGGTCTTTCACATATTTACGTAACATAGATATGTGAAAAATGTTATGAACACGAGACATACTTGGCGGTAAGGCGAGTCTATAGGCCACAGTTTCTACTCGATCGAGGTTTATAAATGGGCAAATGAATCGAGGATTGAGCTTACCTTTCTTTCTAAATCTCATAACTCCTTTCTATGGAGCAACACGTAACAACACATGATCTCCAATATTAAATTCCACGTCCTTTCGATGAAGATCAGCATAACTCTTTTGTCGATCTTGTGAGGTTTTTATACGTTGTCGGATCGTTTGAATCTTTTCTGTAGTCATACGTACCAATTCCGGTCCCAATAAAATTGCTTCACCCACCTCATCCCAGCATACTGGAGAACGACACTTTCTTCTATACAACGCCTCAAATGGAGTCATGCCAATACTTGCTTGATAATTGTTGTTGTAGGAAAACTCCACTAATGGTACGAACTTGTCCCAACTTCCTTTAAAGTCAAGGACACAGAGTCTTAATAAATCTTTAAGAGTTTGAATAGTCCTCATCGACTGCCCGTCCATTTAATGATGATATGCCGAACTATATCGTAAATTCGTGCCCATAGCTTTTTGCAAACTAACCAAAAATCTTGAAGTAAATCTTGGGTCTCGATCAGAAACTATGGATACTAGCATACCATGAAATCTTACAATCTCATTTATGTACATACGAGCAAGACGTTCACGTGTATAAGTTTCTCGTATCGGTAAGAAATGAGCAGACTTGGTTAATCTATCAACAATGACCCTAATCGCATCTATGCCTTGAGAAACCTTAGGAAGACCAGTAACGTAATCCATTGTAATGTGCTCCCACTTCTATTCTAGAATTTCAAGTGGTTGCAATGGACCTTTTGGCACTTGATGCTCCGCCTTACCTCGTTGACAAGTTAGACACCTTGAAATAAACCTCGTTATATCTCTCTTCATATTTCTCCACCAAAATGTATGTTGAAGATCACGATACATTTTGGTACTCCCAGGATGGATTGCAAACGGTGTGTTGTGCACCTCCATCATGATTTTATACTTCAAGTTAGAATCGTTATGAACACAAATTCTGGAGTTGACTCAAAGTATTCCTTCTTCATTGATTCTTGCTTCCGGAATAGCACCTTCTTGCACTTTCTTCCTCATACACATCAGCTCCAGGTCTGTAGCTTGAGAAACTTTAACTTTATCGATTAAAGTCGGTTTTACTCATATATTCGCCATCACCACATGGGTCCCTGGAGTCTTTAACTCTATCTCCATCCTTTGTAAGTCATACAAAATGGGCCTTTGCGTTGACAATATCGCACTCGTACCCGCATATGATCTTCTACTCAATGTGTCAGCTACTACGTTCACTTTTCCAGGATGGTATTGAATGGTATGGTCGTAATCTTTCAACAGCTCAAGAAATCGTCATTTCCGCATGTTGAGTTCCTTTTGAGTGAAGAAATATTTGAGGCTTTTATGATCCGTATAGATCTCCACCTTTTCTCCATACAGGTAATGCCTCCAAATCTTAAGCGCAAAAACAACAGCTGCCAACTCTAGATCATGAGTATGCTAATTCCTCTCATATTATTTGAGTTGTCCTGAGGCATAGGCTATGACTTTCCCATATTGCATGAGAACACATCATAAACCTTTGCCTGAAGCATCGCTGTATATGACAAATCCCTCTGAACCAGATGGTATTGTCAGAATAAGTGCTGAAATGAGTCTCCTCTTGAGATCTTGAAAACTCTTCTCACATTCCTCGCTACAATCGAATTTTGTATCTTTCCAAGTCAGCTGAGTTAATAGAGTAGCGATTTAAGAAAATCCTTCCATAAATCTCTGATAATAACTAGCTAAGCCCAGGAAGCTACGTACTTCGGTCACTAACTTAGGTTGCTCCCAGCTTTGAATTGCTTAAATCTTTGCCAGGTCAACAGATATTCCATGATTTTATATCACATACCCAAGGAATGCTACTTCCTCAAGCCAGAAATCGCATTTTTTCAACTTGGCATATAGCTTGTTTTCACGAAGCTTTTGGAGTATCAACCTCAAGTGTTGCTCATGATCTTCACGGCTTTTGGAGTAAATAAGGATGTCATCAATAAAGACGACCAAAAAGTGATCCAAATATTCCTTGAATACTCATTTCATCATATCCATGAAGGCAGCAGGAGAATTAGTCAATCCAAAAGACTTGACTAGGAATTCATAATGCCCGTACCGAGTCCTGAAAGCAGTCTTTGGAATGTCATCGGTTTTAATTTTTAATTGATGATATCCAAAACGAAGATCGATCTTTGAAAAGAATTTGGTGCCTTGCAACTGGTCAAACAAATCATCAATACGAGGTAACGGGTACCTATTTTTCATGGTGACATGATTCAACTCCCGATAATCAATACAAAGTCGCATACTTCCATCTTTCTTCTTCACGAATAGAATAGGAGCACCCTAAGGAGACGTACTAGGACGAATGAAACCAATGTCTAACAAATCCTATAGTTGGGTTTTAAACTCCTGAAGTTCAATATGAGCCATTCGATATGGGGCTTTGTACAGGATTCAAGGTCGATATAAAATTCAATTTCACACTCTGGGAGTAGGCCAGGAAGTTCTTCAGGGAATACGTCAGGAAATTTATTAACAATAGAAATATCATTCAAATCTGACGTATTTTTATTTAAATCCGTGACATGGGCTAAGAAAGCTTGACATCCATTTTTCAATAAACGAATAGCTTTATGGCTTGATATGACAATGATTGACTTTAGTGGTTTGGTTGCTTGAATTCGCATAATAGGTTGGTTAGGAATATAAAAGCTAACCACCTTACGAAAAAAAATCGATTTTAGCATGACGAGTAGTTAACCAATCAATCCCTAAATCACATCAAATACAAGTATTTTCAAAGAGATAAGATCGACGGTGTAACGCACTTGCGATTCTACCGATTTGAATCAAACATGACTTATAAGCGATTGGATATAATGAAGGTTTCTCCCAATAGAGTTTTAACAGATAAATCAAAGTCTAATTTCTCCGGAGTTGAATTTAAACGTTGAGCGCAAGTAGGAGAAATAATAGAATGGGTAGAACCGGTATCAAATAAGGTATATACTTTGCTAGAGTTTATGATTAGCTTACCCGTGATCACTTCGTTCAGATTCCTTTCTTTTTGGGAGGTTACAACAAACGCTGTCCCTTGAACTACCAGTTTTGTCTTGTCTGGGACGGCCTTTGATGCCTCCATCCCAGTTGGACTTGACTTTGGCGCACGATAAAATCAGGCTAGGTGACCTTCTCTTCCATAATTGTAACATGCTCTGAACTGCATCACGCAGTTTGGACTGATATGTCGCTCCCCTCTACATTTGTAACATACGACCGATGGTCATTCTCCTTCCTTAACAACAGGAGTTGATGCTGACGTCTTTCCATCATTATTGAATCTCCTCTTCTTGAAACTTCCACTTCTATTATCTTGGCCATGATTACCACCGAAGTGGTTACCATTTATGGCATGTTGATTCCCACCATGTTTGTTGTCACTGCTTCGATGACTGCTACCACTTGTATTATCGATTTGTCGGCTGCTCTCTCTTGGTTGGGTTGACTCATTATCGTCCTCCAATAGCTGAGCCCTATTTACAATATCTGAATACAAACACAATTTGTGAGAAATTAGGTATTGACGTATCTTAGGTTTCAAACCTCTTAGAAACATCCGCGGCATTCTCTCCTTATTATCAACCAAGTGTGACGCAAACCGGGACAACTCGGTAAACTTAGCTTCGTACTGCGACACGGTCATATTGTTTTGCTCTAGTTTGATGAACTCTACCTCCTTCATGTGACGAATACTTTCAGAAAAGTACTTATCGTTGAATAGTTCTTGAAACTTCTCCCAATACATATTTAGTGTGTCAAGCTGAGTACGCTTTACATATTCCCACCATTAATCTGCCTCTCCTCGCAACATGAAGGTGGCAAAGGGAACCTTTTGCTCCTCGGAGCATCCCAAGACATCAAATATCTTGGTGATCTTCTTTATCCACGTCTCTTCCTTAAGTGGTTTTGGCTATCCAAAAAACTATGGTGGTCCCAGCTCCTTGAACTACTTAGCGGTGACCATCCGAGAGTTGTCATTGTTTTCACCGGCATTTTGAACAGGAGTCACTCTTGCTTGATGTTTCATGAATTGCATAAAGCCTCTGAACATCCCATCATTCATCATTTGATCGGTGTTGTTGTTTACCTGAGGATTATTATCTTCATGTTGCACATTATCCTGCGTATTGATCGTTGGTGACTAAACGGTCTCATGTGCTTCATTGCTTATCTCAACATTTTTGGATGCCATTTTAAAAAACTTCCACAAAACAAGGGTTAATTGACATGTCACATATTATCCCTATACTCGTAAACCAATTAAATACCAAATAAACTTAGGTAGGTCATACTACGGGCCAAGGATATTCATATAATCTTTAATGGTCATGATTATAACGAATAATCCCTGGTCATAATCATACCAACAACTGTCCATCAATGCATTTACGAGCCAATAAGGACTTTTACCACATCATTTGTAATATTACGTGTCATGATTATACCGAATGAGCCACGGTCATAATCATACCAATCGACAGTCCATCTATGAATGTAAGCCAAAGATGACTTTCATCACAATATAAGCATGAAGATGATGATAATGATATAAGCATTAACCAAGCGAAATTAATGATAAATATTAAAGACTTTAAATTTATCCAGATTTAAAAAAAATATCCAAATTGTCAACATGATGCTGCTTTATGGAGTAAAATTCAAGAATAATATTCATGTATCAAAAATAATTTGGACTGAAAAGAAATATATTTTTCGGGTGAATAGTACCCCATAAATAGTGCCCTATGAATAGTACTTCGAGAATAGTACCTCGTAAATAGTATCTCGGCATGAAAGTGCCCCAAATACCCAAGTGAATAATATTCGGGTGAATAGTTATTAGGTGAATAGTAACCCATGAATAGTAACTCATGAATAGTACTCTGGCATGAAAAGTGTCCCGAATACCCGAGTGAATAATATTTTAGTGAATAGTAACCGAGTTAATAGTAACCCATAAATAGTAACTCATGAATAGTATTCCAGTATGAAAAGATCAATAATTATAAAGAAAGCTCATAATAATATTTTCATGAAAAGATACTGGATGAAGCACAAATATCAAGGATATTCTACTAATTTCACGGAGTATAGAAGCAATACTTTAACAGAATAAGTGTAGAGTTAGGAATATGAAACGAAATAATATTACTCACATACTACAGAGTATGGAAGATAATATTATTTTTACGAATACTGAAAAATGTAATATCTCTTACCTCAGAAGAAGACTAAATACTATAATAGTGAGGTAGCAGACTTCTCTTCTTCTTTCTCTCTATAGCTTCTCTATCTATAATTTCTCTTGTGAGTCTTAGTTAATTGGTGAGAATGGAAGAAGAATGAGCTTCTATTTATAGAAAAATATAGTTTTGATAATTGCACGTTTTGGGGCTCAAAATATTACAATATAATACCTTCATCCTTTTTTTCATTTTTAATTTAGTCATGCAAGTATTATCAAACTTGCACCACCTCCCTTAATAGTACATCATGCGAATCAATAGTACAATCATGTGAATCAATAGTTCTGTACATGTGAAAATAATAATTACAGTATAGTACTTTCATCTATACCTCCATTTTTAATTTAGTCATGCAAGTATTATCAAACTTGCACCACCTCCCCTAATAGTACATGCATGTGAATCAATAGTACACACATGTGAACAAATAGTTATAAGCATGTGAATTAATAACAATTAATTTTTCATTTATCTGATTAATTACCCGATTGGTCAATATAACCTCTAGAAATCAAATATTATCGAAATAAATGTCGATTTTTGCGAACACTAATAATCCCAACATAATGGAACTATCAAATTCATCTTTAATCAACACGAACTTATTCATCATTAATATTATAACTCACAATATTTAACAACCAGATCATTCCCAGGAAAGAGGGGGCTTTCCGATAAGGATTTCTCCCTATTGGCGCACAATTAGGTGACCAAACCTCTCCTCGATGTAACTTTCTAGACATCGTCAATATTGCAAATAATAATATGAATAACTTTGTCATCTCAATTATTGATTTAATAATAATAAATATTATGCAGATGATACTATGATAATAATTGAATCAATAATATGAAAGATATTATGTAGCAATTACTGTAGCAATAATTGAGTATAACTGAGTGACTTCTCATGTAAGCATCAATAATCAATACCGTGTGCTACTATGCAACCACACGTATTACTGTACTTTTACCACCAGATAGTTCAATAGTTTAACGGTAAAACATTCACCGTTATTTTTATAAAAAGATAATTATGTCATTTTCTAACTATGACAAGACTTTCGTTGTGGGGTCCACCAATGATTGTGTCATCGTACGAATATTCCCCGACCAATCGAATATTATATAACCACTTGCTAACTTTGCAAAATTTGGAAATAATACCGACAACTATAACGTTATATCAAATCCACACCATAATATTCAAAAATATATTTCGAGAAAAATTCATTTTTATTCATAAAAGTTGGAGTCTTATAAATGAGCTTTAGTTTTGAACTTCCTCTCCCTTTAATCTCTTAAATTTGATGCAATGTATCTATAAGTTGCTAGGTGTCATATAAGATCAGTTATTGTATAGATTTAGAGCACATGGTATTATCCACAATGGTGACTCACAAGATTTGTAAAAATCTCATAACGTAAAACTTAAATAAAGGGTATTTTGGTCATTTAACCTCCAAAAGGGTATTTTGGTAATTTTTCTCATCATTTTAAGAGTATATTAGTCAATTAACATATTTCCCATTAATTCTAACCTTTAGGGTTTGAAAAACACTATTAGGGTTTGTTAATTACGATTTAAGGTTCTTGAATTAGAAATTAGGGTTCCCAGAAATACAATTAGGGCTTACTAACTTTAGATTGGGGTTTCTAAATCACATTAGGGTTTACTAAGGCTATACCTTATCTGATCAATCATTGATCATTAATCTTATACTGTATTAACAGTTACTCACAAATATAATTACAATAAATGTATTAACTATCGGATCCCTATCCGTAACTAGGGTTATGATTTTCCATAGCTATTTTACATAACCTCACACATATTACTCAGTCAATACATAGTTTGACCATCTTGCTAAACTCATATCATAGATACTCAGCAAAATATTGATAATCAATATCAAAATTAAATATAAAAAAATTTATTCGTAAAAATTGAATTGTTTAAAATTCTGGGTCCTCACATTCTCCCCTCCTTATAAGGATTCCGTCCTCGGAATCACCGCTTTCTTATATTCTAATATCTTTTAAAGTTGTATCATCAATTCTTTTATATAAACACAATACTAATTTGGGACTCATATATTAACCTATGACTTGGATCCGCAAAAAGGAAACTACTCACAGTGATATCTACCCACTAATACGTACGTAATTATATTACTGAGCGAAATCTTTACTTGTCACCACCTCGTATGAAGCTACTACATCTAGAACTGTCATGCTAAAAGTGAATGTTGTTGGTCTTCCTTGTTGTGTTGATTCTTTGATCTATATTGTTTCGCTGCTGGTTCCCTTGTTGTTACTTCCCCTATTCGCATTCTTCTTTAGGCAGTCTCGACTCTCGAACTTGATGATCCAACGTCCCACAAAAGAAACAATCTTTGTATATTTTTTTGACTGGGAAAATTGGGAGACATGTGTCCCTCTTCACCACAGTTAAAACAGACTCTTTTACCCTTCAGACAAACTCCTTGATGATTTTTTCTGCAAACTGTACACGGGGCACCCCTTTTCCTACTCTCTTCTACTTTGTTTCCCAATTTAACATTGTAATTCCTCTTACGTTTGTTAAAATTATTGCTTCCACTACCATCTAACCTATTATCTTTTTCAGTCTCCTTTCTTTGTTCTTGACTATTCATAGATACGACTTCAATTTCTCACTTGGTGAAAATTGCTTTCTCCAACAAAGTTGAAATGAATCAATTTGCAGCACATCTAACTTACTGAGTACCGATGGTTTCAATCCATTCCTAAAACATCGCACTTTGAGTTCCTCGATGTCCACTCTATGTGGTGCTAATTTAGCTAACTCGTTGAATTTGATGAAATATTCTGTCACTGTCATATCCTTCTACTTCAAATCCAAAAATTGTACTTCCATATTTTCTTTTATACTTCCCTTTCTTGGTGGCATTACTTGTTTAAATGAAAACTTACATTAATCCTTTATCTCTAAACCACATCTTATTATTAGTATAATGAGAGTTTAACACAAAATTTTAAACTCAGAATAATTCAGCTTACTGGATTAACAAATTCAGTTTGCTGAATTAATAACTTATTAGATAGATAAAGTATTATCTTAACCCTCCAACTTTATTCACTTAACCAAACATATAATCATATCATTACATATTTATTCAAATAGTACATAGTACTTTTAGTACATAACAGACACTACTTTAATCAGTTACTTTCCCTCTTTGACAAATATCGGGATTAACTACCACAACTTTACACAAAAAGTTGTAATTCAAAAAATTTATTCTTAATATTCATACTTAAAACAAGGATTACATTCATACAAACATATATATTCATATATGCCTACTCATCATTTATGATATTACAATCTTTAATACACCATCTTATTACCAAAAGATACTACTACTCATACTTAGTCTATCTACAGTCCATTCCCTTCACCTGCCTTCTTCTTAGGACACTTGTTGAATCCGTGACCCATTCCACCACATGAAAAACATCTTCTTTTATTTGGCTTTGGAAATTTTGGTGAAATATGCCCTTCCTATCCACAATTGAAACACACATTCTTCCCCATCATACACTCTCCCAAATGATTTTTTCCACACTTGCCACATGCTTTCTTCTTCTTTAAATTTGAATTTCCTGAGTTACTATCACTGTCATTGTTCCTTTTACTTTTATTGCAATCCTTCTTCAGCTTGAGTGTACCTTTTGATGATCCACTACCTTCAGCCCTCATTCTATCAACGTGTGCCTTCAGTTCGTTCCTTTCTTCGGTTATCTCGCGTAATGCCCTATCTGTCTTCCATAATTCCTCTAAGAGAAACACATTATTTCGTTGCTCCTAAACTTCTGTAGATACTTGACCTTTTTCTCCTTCTTTGGTTTTAATCTCCAACTCTACCTTAGCTTCTTCAGAATCTACCTCTTCATCTTCATTCAGATCCATTTCAGGATACTCATCATGATAGCTTCCCAAATTCACCCTAGGTTCGTCTATTACCACTTCCTCAACTAACTCACTCTAAGATGGCACCTCGACTAATGGCATTGGTGCAACAGCTGCTAACAACTCTGTAATTATTTTATCACCTCCTGACATCCTACAATCATATTTAAACAATCTTGATTAGTACATCACCAGTACGAAATTCATAAACACTATGTGTCTACACATCTTACTATTGATTCACTTCGTCAATCCCTCAATTAGAACTCTAAATGAGTCTTTTCTATCTCGCTTATGATTATAATCCTAAGGTTTTCACCCCTCTTAAGGTTTATAACCTACTGCTCTGATACCAACCTGTGACGCCCACAAATTCGGGTTACCTAACTCTTGAGTTTGGTGTTCACGATCCATCATATAAGTAACATTTAACTACCCATTCATAAATGAATATAATCATAAATATCATTAATTAATATCAATACTACATTCTCCCAGGTTTTCTAACCTTAAAATCACAAACATACCCTTAGATATACAAAAAGGGTTATACATAACAACATAATAAATATTGTTCATACTAACTACTCCAGTAATTTGCCTTTTCCTTTGTCCTTCTCTGACCCTTCTGCTACTTCGGTCCTAGATGAAATGTTATATTTAAGTAAGGGTGAGCAAAGAGTTTGCTCCGCAAGTTAAAACATACAATAAAAGTATATGAATCAAGAATAATAGACTATCGATTCGATAGAACTTTAATAAATCTCCAAGGACTTTGAAATAGCTAAACAAATCATTTATCAATAACAAGACTTTATCTCATTTTTTTTCTAAAAAATAATTCAATGATGAAAGAGTAAAACACTTTTGAAGTTTCAACAATGTTTAATTGATTATCAATAGATGATCCTACGCAATAACAAAATGGATTAATTTCTAGATTTTATGCTAAGCGATCCAAATGGATCATGAACCGATCGAGTAATTATCAAAGATTCAACTTTGAATTACCCAGGTGTATTAAATAACCATAAAAATTAAATCATACCCCTCCGCAAGTACACAAAGTGTTCAGCTTCATTGTACCCAATATTATGCATAATACTCACATGCGCGCAACGACCATATATCCAACCACAAAGTCCCCTTTATATAAGGGTTGTTCATCTCAGTCTTACAACAAGAATTCGTATCAAAACAATATAGTTTGGATTTAAAAGAAATATTATGATTTCAACATCTAATATATATCTCGATCTAGCATAAATAATTGGCATTGATCCTTTAATAACAATTAAGTTTAAATACTAAAACTTATCAAGTTTCAATAAATATTCAATAATAGACAAAAATCAATTGCACTATTTGCAATCAACAATAATACTTATAGATATGATTAACCAACAATTGTTATTCACCAGTCACACTTTTGAAATTTAAAACTTAGTTTAAATTAATGAACTTGCACTACTGCGAATAATCAATAATATATCTCAGATATGGAATAATCAGCAATAATTACCCACTACTATATTTGAAAAGTAATAACTATGACGCCCTCAAATCCGGGTTACCTGACTCCTGAGTTTGGTGCTCACGATCCACAATAAATATAACATCTAACTACCCATTTAATTATGCATAAAAATATACACCACATTAACTGATATAGTTAATACATTCGTCCCAGGTTATCTAACCTTTATATTACAAACATACCCTAGAGATATACAAAAAGGGTTTACAAACACAACATAATAATAATGTTAAACATAACTATTACAGCACAACACCTTTGCCTTTTATCTTCACAGCTCCGTTGGCTTCTTCGTCCTTAGCTGAAATGTTTTATTTAGCAAGGGTGAGCAACAAATTTGCCCCACAAGTTAATATATACAATGAATGTATAAGAATCAGAACAATAAACTATCTAATTAGATAGAATGACTCTAAAGTTCGGGGAACTTTGAAATAGCTGAACAAATTTGTTCTTCTCTAATTAATCTTCTCGCAACCTATGCAACAAATTAACGAAAGTCTACAATGGTTTCAAAGTTTCTATGATATTCTATTGAATAATAATTTAAAAATACTCTCTAGAGTTTATGATGAATGATCTTACAAGATCTTGAAATTCTCTTCTCGAGTATCTATAAAAGATTTACTCTGAAATACCCAAATAACAGTATGGACGTATTTTCCAGAGTTTATGCTGAGTGATCACAAAGGATCTAGAACTTCTATTCTCGAGTAACTATCAAAGATTTACTTTGATATAACCAGGTGTATCAGATGACCATAAAGATTAAATCATACCCCTCTGCAAGTATAACAAGTGATCAGCTTCATTATACCCTATATTATGCATAATATTTAGAAAATAAGAAGAATAGTTTAATATACGACCAAAAATTCTACCCCTTTTATAAGAAAAGGTTGTTCTTCTCAGTCTTAGAATCAGAATTTGATTTAACAATCAAATACAATGATTTCAAAATATAAACACTTCTCTTCTCATCTGAAACTTATCAAATTTACTTTCTTGATTTAGCCAAAACAATTGACATCGATATATCAATAATAATTGAATTCTCTTATCCTATCTTCTCTTCTCGAATGAATCTAGTTCTACCAAATATTTGTCTAGCCAGAACTATTGGCTAAGACATTTCTCAACATGATTCAACAATAGACAGGAATTCTCTATACTATTTACAATCACTAATAGATTCTACGGATGTGAATATCCAATAACAATTATTCTACAAATGTATATTCTCAGAATCACTAATTCAATTTGAATTAATAAGCATGCACTAACTGCGAATAATCAACAATAAATTCTCAAACGTGGTCTAATCAACAATAATTAACCACCATAATATTTGAACAATATAACTCAAGGTTGAGTTAATGAAACTTGCCTTCTCCGTTGATACTGCTATAATATACTTATCTGCGTTCACAAGACCTATAATCACAATATCGATCTTACATTTAGCACAATATTTCACAACACATAATACTGTAATTTACAGTCAATCTTTCTCCTAGGAACATTAGTGTTTATAACTTGTATAAACACTTCTCAACTCTAACTAGTTTAGTCTGGTTGGACTTCGGTCTATTCTCGGTGTATTGGTCACCCTATCCGACAATTAACACTTATATTGTCAACTAAACTCGGTCTCTAAGCTTCAATATTATTTTAGATAAGTCAAATATCATGTATAATATTTTTTGGAAGCTTTTAATAATTTTCTAACAATTATTATATTTTATAATAATTTTTCAAACACTGAAATCATTTTAAAATGATTTAAATATCAAATAAATCTATCATCATTAATATTTAATATATTAAAATATTAATGACGATTTGTCAAAATATTAAAGTTATTTATAATAACTTAAAATACTTTTAAATCACCAATATTATACTTACATGATTTTTAAAGTAATAAAAATCATTTTAAACCATCACCATTAATACATAAATAATAATGAATTTATCATCAAAATATTAAAAGTCATTATATTTTTATATCACTTTTCTCTTTTTAAATAATTTTAAAACAATAAAATCATTTTACCATCATTTATTTAATTTAATAATTAAATAAACCTAACATCATTAATATTAATTTATTAATGAGAATTCTCCAAAAATATTGAAAATTATATTTTATAATTTGAAATATTTTCTAACACTCTATTCTCATTTAAAATGATTTTTAATTCAATAAAATTATTTTTAAATCATTTTTTAATATAATAATTAAATAAATCTAATATCATTTCATTAATTTATTAATGAAAATTCTCTAAAAATATTAAAAGTTACATTTTATAACTCAAAATATTTTTAAACACTTTATTCTTATTTAAAATAATTTTAATATATTAAAATCATTTTCTCTAATTTATTTAATATACTAATTAAATAAATAAAATACCATTAATATTTAAATAATTATAAATAAATGTTGATACCTCTAGAAATCAATTATTATCAAAATAAATGTTGATTTCTACTAACACTAATACTCCCAACATAATGGAACTATCAAATTCATCTTTAATCAACACGAACTTATTCATCATTAATATTATAACTCACAATATTTAACAACTAGATCATTCCCAAGAAAGAGGGGGCTTTTTCGATAAGGATTTCTCCCTATTGGCGCATAATTAGGTGACCAAACCTCTCCTCGACAGAACTTTCTAGACATCGTCAATATGGCAAATAATAATATGAATAACTTTGTCATCTCAATTATTGATTTAATAATAATAAATATTATGCAGATGATACTGTGACAATAATTGAATTAATAATATGAAAGATATTATGCAGCAATTACGGTAGAAGTAATTGAGTATAACTGAGTGACTTCTCACGTAAGCATCAATAATCAATACTGTGTGCTACTATGCAACCACGCGTATTACTGTACTTTTACCACCAGGTAGTTTAACAGTTTAATGGTAAAACTTTCACCGTTATTTTTATAAAAAGATAATTATGTCTTTTTCTAAACTTGAGATTAGGATTTCTAATCCCTCATTAGGTTTTATTAATGTTATACCCTACCCGATCAATCACTGATCAAAATTCTATATAGTACAAGCACGTACTCAAAGATACAGTTATAATAACAATATTTTCTATCGAATCCCTATCCAGACTTAGGGTTAAGGTTTCTATTCTCAGTTAAGCACAACTCTACTCTTATTTTCTCAATCAACACACAAATTGACTCATTCTCTAAACTCGTATCATAAATACACAACACAATATTAACAGTCAATATCAATATTAAAAAAATTTATTCAAAAAATTTGGATTATTCAAAATCCTGGGTTATCACATTCACCCCCCCTTAAAAGGATTCCGTCCTCGGAATCACTGCTTTCTTATTCTCTACAATCTTTTAAAGTTGTATCATTAATTCATTTTTATCAACACAATATTAATTTGTGTCTTATATTCTAACCCGTGAGTTGGATCCATAAAAGAAAACAATTCACAGCGATATCTAACCAAGATTACTCGCGTAATTAACTTATTAAGCGAATTTATTACCTATCGCCACCTCTTGGGCAGCCACTGCATCTTGAGCTATCATATTAAATGTACGGGTTGTTGATCTACCTGGCTAAGCAGGTTCTTTAATCGCCAAGGTTCCGCTACTGGTCCCTTGTTGGCGCTTCCTTTTTCCCCATTTCTCTTCGAACAGTTCTGAACTATATGATCAATTGATCGACAGGCATAACAACCTTGTATCTTCTTTGGATTGGGACAATTGAGCGACATGTGTCCCTCTTGACCACAATTATAACAAACTCCCTTCTTCTTCAGAAAAAGTCCTGGATGATTCTTTCCACAGTTCACACAAGGCTATCCTCATTTCTTATTACCCGAATGGGTATTCTTGCTCCACTTTCTCTTATTTGGATTACTACCACCACTGCTTCCTCCATCATTTGTCTTCTTCTTCTTCTCCTGATTATAGCAGGATGCAGCTTCGCTTCCCCCTTCAGCAATTATCGCTTTCTGCAACAAAGTCGCAAACGTATTGATTTGCAATACAACTACTTTGTTGTAGATACCTGGTTTCAATCAATTCTCAAACCTTCTCGTCTTCCATAGCTCCGTATCCACATGACGAGGTGCAAATCTCGTTAACTCATTGAATTTAGCAGCATATTCCGACACTGACATATTCTCCTGATTCAGTTCTAAAAACTTGACCTCCATCCGAGCTTGCATACTCGGTGAAAAGTAGTTCTCAAAGAACAACTCCTTGAATCTTGTCCAAGTCACCACAGCTGTACCAGCTCTTGCCTGATTAGTCTCCCACCTGTAATTGGCTTCTCCCTTCATCAGATATGTTACAAAAGATGTCTTTTGCTCTTCTGCCACTCTCGCAATAATGAATGTTTTCTCCATTTCTTTCACCCAAGTTTGGGCTTCAATTGGATCTATAGTTCCCTTAAATTCTGGTGGTCCTACCACTTTAAAGTCCTTAAAGTTAGCCAATTTATCGGCTGGCTGATTTCTCGCTCTTGCTTTTTCTATTGGAGCTCTATTTCCCATAGCTTGGGCTAACATATCCACAAAATTCTGCATCGGGTCCGCTTGACCTCCTTCATTATTCACAGACTGCTCTTCTCTTTGATTTCGATTCTGTCATCTAGGCAGCAGTATTTTATTTAAAAATATTATATTAATTCTCTTTCTCTTTACAAACTCTTATTAATCACACAATAAGAATTTAACACATAGTTATCATATAATCGCATATTTATTCAAATAACACACAGTACATTTAGTACTTAACATATACAATTATCCCTTTTTCATAAATATCAGGATTAACAACACAACTTCAAACAAAAGTTGTAATTCTACGACTTTAAACAAAAAGTCGTAATCCTCCATTCACACATAACTATTTCCAGTTCATAAAAATTATCACACCTAAGGGTTCAGGAACTCGCCACAATTATATGAGTTTATGAACTTACCCTAGTCAGACCTTTGGTGTCCATTCACTGAGGGGTTCAAAACATCTCATATAATTATGAGTCATGAACTTACCATAAGTATGAGTTTTAAGAACTCACAAATTAATCGTAATCTTATATTCGTATAGAAAATAAAGATTTCATTCATACAAACATATATATTTACATATGTTCAAACATCGTTCTCAATATTACAACTGTTAATATCACACATTATCAGAAGGTATTATCGCTTATACTTAAGTTGTTTACCTTCTACTCCCTACACCATTCTTCTTCTTACCAGGACACTTGTTGAATTCATGACCCGTTCTCCCATAAGAAAAACACTTTCTCATATTCGGCTTAGGATAATGTTGGGAAACATGTCCTTCCTACTTACAATTGAAGCACACATTCTTCCACATCATGTATTCTCCCAAGTGAGTCTTTCCACACTTGCTAGAGGCCTTCTTCTTCTTCAGGTTTGAATTTTCAGAGTTATCACTATCGTGATCCCTCTTTCTCTTATTCTTGCACTTCTGCTTAACTGTTGCCTCTGACGATCCACCACCTCCAGTCTTCATTCTTTCCAACTGCACCTTCAACTCGTTTTTTTCTTCAGTCATTTCACGTAACTCTCGCTCCGTCTTCCACAACTCCTCAAAGAGAAATACTTTACTTCGGAGTTCTTGTACTTCTGCAGATACTTGATCTTGGTCTCCAACTTTAGTCTTATTCCCTTTCTCCACCTTAACTTCTTCGGACTCGTCCTCTTCATCACTACTCAGATACATCTCGGGATAATCATCATGATCACTCCCAAGATTAACCATAGGCTCATCTTTTCCCACCTCTTCAACTGACTCGCTTTTAATCGGCACCTCGACTCATCGGCATCGGTGCAACAAATTACCGGCATCTCTCTGTACTCATTTCATCTTCTCCTGACATCCTACATTTAGTTAAACAACTTGATTAGTACTTTAATAGTACAAACTTCTCACATTATGTGTCCACAAATCTCAATATCGATACACTTTATCAATCTCTCACTTAGTACTCTAAATGAGTATTCTATTTTGCTTATTGTTATAATCCTAGGGTCCCCCCACTTAAGGTTTATAACCTATAGCTCTGCTACCAACTTATGACACCCTGGTCACTACGACTTTGATACCAACCTGTGACGCCCCCAAATCTGGGCTACCTGACTCCCGAGTTTGGTGCTCACGATCCACAATAAGTATAACATCTAACTACCCATTTAATTATGAATAGAAATATACACCACATTAACTGATGTAGTTAATACATTCGTCACAGGTTATCTAACCATTATATTACAAACATACCCTTTAGATATACAAAAAGGGTTTACAAACACAACATAATAATAATGTTAAACATAGCTATTACAGCACAACACCTTTGCCTTTTATCTTCATAGCTCCTTTGGCTTCTTCGCCCCTACCTGAAATGTTTTATTTAGCAAGGGTGAGCAACAAATTTGCCCCGCAAGTTAAGATATACAATGAATGTATAAGAATCATAACAACAAACTATCTAATTAGATAGAATGACTCCAAATTCAGGGAACTTAGAAATAGCTGAACAAATTTGTTCTTCTCTAACTAATCTTCTCGTAACCTAAGCAACAAATTAACGAAAGTATACAATGCTTTCAAAGTTTCTACGATATTCTATTGAATAACAATTTAGAAATACTCTCTAAAGTTTATGATGAATGATCTTACAAGATCTTAAAATTCTCTTCTCGAGTAGCTATCAAAGATTTACTCTGATACACCCAAATAACAGTATGGAAGTATTTTCCAGAGTTTATGCTGAGTGATCACAAAGGATCTAGAACTTCTCTTCTCGAGTAACTATCAAAGATTTACTTTGATATACCCAGGTGTATCAGATAACCATAAAGATTAAATCATACCCCTCTGCAAGTATAACAAGTGATCAGCTTCATTATACCCTATATTATGCATAATATTTTAAAAAGCGCGCAATAGCCGAATATACGACCAAAATTTCTACCCCTTTTTATAATAAAAGGTTGTTCTTCTCAGTCTTAGAATCAGAATTTGATTTAACAATGAAATACAATGATTTCAAAATCTAAACACTTCTCTTCTCTTTTCTTCTCGAACTTATCAAATTTACTTTCTTGATCTAGCCGAAAAAATTCGCATCGATCAATCAATAATAATTGAATTCTCTTATCATATCATCTCTTCTCGAATGAATCAAGTTCTAACAAATATTTATCTAGCCAAAACTATTGGCTAAGATATTTCTTAACATGATTCGACAATAGACATGAATTATATGTACTATTTACAATCACTAATAGATTCTACGGATGTGAATATCCAATAACAATTATTATACAAATGTATATTCTCAGAATCCCTAATTTAATTTGAATTAATAAGCATGCCCTAACTGCGAATAATCAAAAATAAATTCTCAGACGTGGTCTAATCAACAATAATTAACCACCATAATATTTGAACAATATAACTCAAGGTTGAGTTAAGCAAACTTGCCTTCTCCGTTGATTACTGCTACAATATACTTATTGCGTTCACAAGACCTATAATCACAATATCGGTCTTAAATTTAGTACAATATTTCACAACACACAATACTGTAATTTATAATCAATCTTTCTCCTAGGCACATTAGCACATAGGCACATTAGCACATAGTCACATTAGTGTTTATAACCTGTATAAACACTTCTCAACTCTAACTAGTTTAGTCTGGTTGGACTTCGGTCTATTCTCGGTGTATTGGTCACCCTATCCAACAATTAACGCTTATATTGTCAACTAAACTCAATCTCTAAGCTTCAATATTATTTTAGATAAGTCAAAAATCATTTATAATATTTTTCAGAAGCTTTTAATAATTTTCTAACAATTATTATATTTTATAATAATTTTTCAAACACTGAAATCATTTTTAAATGATTTAAATATCAAATAAATCCATCATCATTAGTATTTAATAATATTAAAATATTAATGACATACTTGTCAAAATATTAAAGTTATTTATAATAACTTAAAATACTTTTAAATCACCAATATTCTACTTAAATAATTTTTAAAGTAAAAAAATCATTTTTAAACCATCACCATTAATATTTAAATATTAATGAATTTATCATCAAAATATTAAAAGTCAATATATTTTTATATCACTTTTCTCATTTTAAAATCAATAAAACCATTTTACCATCATTTATTTAATATAATAATTAAATAAACCTAATATCATTAATATTAATTTATTAATGAGAATTCTCCAAAAATATTGAAAATTATATTTTAGAATTCAAAATATTTTCTAACACTCTATTCTCATTTAAAATGATTTTTAACTCAATAAAACTATTTTTAAATCATTTATTTAATATAATAATTAAATAAATTAATATCATTAATATTAACTTATTAATGAAAATTCTCCAAAAAATATTAAAAGTTACATTTTATAACTCAAAATTTTTTAAACACTTTATTCTTATTTACAATAATTTTTAATATATTAAAATCATTTTTCTCTAATTTATTTAATATACTAATTAAATAAATTAAATACCACTAATATTTAAATAATTATAAATATTAATGAAAAGTATCCCAAATAGTCAAACAAATATTTTTTTTAATTTAAAATAAATTTTAAAACCATTTTTGTAATTTTTAGAAATTTATTTCTATTTTTAATTAATTTCTGAAAAATCAGAAATTAAAAAAATATTTATAAACCGTCGTTATAGGCTATAGTGACACTTTTCTGTCGCCTTAGGTGTTCTTGGCATCAAGAACACTGATAGTTCCAATTAGCAAAGGTCATGGTTTGACCAGCCTTAATTCTCTGCTCAAATTGTTTCTGGGCCATCTAGGGCTTAGATATTTTAGTATTCATGTAGTAATACAACTATCAACCATTACTTTGATCGTACGACATCACAACAAGGAGATCAAAGCCTCCAAAGTTGCTATCAAACGGTTTCTGGGTTTTCCAGAAACCCAGACAGTTCGTGGTGCCTTATTGTGGCTCGATTATTTTGATGTTCTGGTAATCAAATGGTCGATCTCATGGTTCAAGCATGTAGTACACATGTCAAAGAACACATATGCATCAATAGATCAGTCTAACTACAACAGGATTACAAGATATGATCCAGTCAAAGGCTGTCAGAACTATGTTCTTACGGTTTCTGGGTTTCTTCCCAGAAACTCAACCGTGACCGAGTGGCCTAGTTTGACCACTCACTACATTCGATCTATTGATGTTTTAAAGGGTCTAATGATATGGATCTATAGTCCAACTAACAAGCTACAAACTTGTTATCATAACATTAACATATCATTTAACGTCTGACAGATCAAGGCCTTAAAAAAACCTGTCAGACACTATTTTAACACTTTTTAGGTTACCCAGAAAGTTTTGGTCAAGCTCGGTCAACTCACTTTGACCAAGAATAACATGAAATCTGGACATGTTATGGCTGTGATTTCACTTGCAAATTACAGTCCTCATGTGACGCCCCCAAAATAGGTATACATCACCCATCTTGAGTAGCCAAATACATGGTACAAAATTCAAATACAACTTAATAATACAACTGTCATGTAACATACGACAAAACATAAACTGAGAGTTTTAAAATGAATATTATCTTCTAGACAGTATTCAACTCAAATGGAGTCCTCAATACATTTATTATCACACTATTTCATATAATAGTGAGGACTACTAAAGCTATTATCTGGATCGTCACTCCGTTCCCCGACTAGTCCCGGCTACGTTCTCATTTCTTGAATAGGACAATGAAAGCAAAAAGGGTGAGCTTAACTAGCCCATTAAGAAATATTATGACTAAGATAAACCAGAATAATTTATCGTTAGCCTTCAACAGTGTTAAACTGATAAAATATAACAAACATCAAGTTTAACTGCAGCGGAACAAGCAATCCATTAGAAGAGTCAAGTAGAGCATTACTATCTTCTATGATTTAAAAGGTTTTTCATCACTTTTATCGCTGAGACTCAACTTAATAAATAATTCACCTCATCGAATCACCTCTGCACTACGACCAAGGATATTCTTTAGTATCACGACCACAAATTATCCATGCACTACGGGCCAAGGATATTCGTGTATTCATCAATAGTCGTGATCATGCCATAAAATAATTCATCTTTGCACCCTTGGCCGAAGAGAATCCATGACCATAATCATACCAAAAACTGTCCATCAATGCACTACGGGCCAATGAGGACTTTTATCACATCATTTGTAACATTACGTTCATGATTATACCGAATAATCCCTGGTCATAATCATACCAAGTCCATCTATGCACTACAGGCCACAGATGACTTTCAACATAATATAAACATGAGGATGATGACAATGATATAAGAATTCAATAAAACAAGTTCAAGAATTTTTTTTTAAAGATTTATAATTTAATTTATTCAGAAATCAATAACGTCCAAATTGTCAACATGATACTGCTTTGTGGAGTAAAATTCAAGAATAATATTGTACCAAAAATAATTTGGACAGAAAACAAATTAATTTTTATCATGAATAGTACCACGGGTGAATAGTACTTAAGTGAATAGTACCCCATGAATAGTACTTCGAGAATAGTAACCCCGTGAATAGTACTCCAACATGAAAAAGTTAAAACTTATCAAGAATGCTCAGAATAATATTTTCATGAAAAGATACTGGATGAAGCGCAAATATCAAAGATATTCTACTAATTTCATGGAATATAGAAGCCAAAACTTTAACCAAATGAGTATAGAATGAAGATCAAAACATGGATACAATCAATGATAGTAACCATAATAGACATCTGGGACGAAAAAGAGAAAATTTCATTTTTCTGTGAATAGTGCCGTATTTGTGAATAGTATCGTATTCGTGAATAGTGCCGTATACGTGAATAGTAACCCCGACAAAAAAAGATAGAAATTCCACAATAAGATTCATATCAATATTTCGGCATAATGATATTGAAGAAAATAATATCATTTACGAAGAAAATAACATCCCTTACCTCAAAAAATAATGAAGAGTTACGGCGAAATATCGGATGTAAAGCCAAAGGAAACTTGTACTGAATAGCAACTCTCAAAGTATCTAAATACTCACAAAAATACGCTCGATAATATAGAGAGAAAGAAAACTTGTTTCTGGTGTGATTTTCAATTCTAACCTAAGCGTCTATTTATAGAAAAATGCTAGAACGCCATAGGAGACTAAAATAATAAAATATTATTTTTTCTTTCTTTCTTTTCTCGAATTGTTTGAGCAGCCATCTTGGAAGAATTTAGCAGCCCACATGTTTTCAAAAACAAAAGTTGGTCCCACCCAATTTTAATAAAAATCATTTTATTTTCTGAAACTTTAGTAATTCATAATAAATAGCCCTTTTATCAGAAAAATACAAATTTTACGTCCATTCCACACGAAATCAAGTTCTCTACAACTTTGTAGCTTTAAGTTTTTCCAAATTCCAAACCGAAAATATTTGAAATTCACAAACGGATGATTTTCAATACCTCATAAAATTCATAACAAATCATATGTTAATTTTTAACGGTTCAAAATTTGTGGACATATACTCAACTTATATATGTATAACATATCCAAAAATCACAACGATCCAACGGTCAGATCAAAATTATTAATCATGTAATAGAGCTTAAGAACATCAATTTAATTTTGTAAATACCTCCAATCCGACAAAATACTGATAAAATACCTCAACATTAATTCCTCCATTTATAACCACATAAAATAAATATTTTCCTATCCATCATTTATGTCCACATAAAATAAATATTTCCTTATCATATAAATTAATAATTAATTATTCACAAATAATATTACAGAATCACAATAATGACAACCAGGCCGTTCCCAGGAAATTGGGGGCTTTTCGATAAGGACTATTTTCTTCTTACTGGCGCGCAATTAGGTGACCAAACCTCTCCTTGACAGAACTTTCTAGACATTGGCAATAATGCTATCTAATAATATTATTCAAATAATATGAATTAATAATTTGATAATGGAAAATACTGTGCAGTGACAATTATTAAAACAACAATAATATAAAATATCAACGCAATAATTATTAAATTAATAAAATAAAATATTAAGCAAAGAATTATCGTAACAATTATTGAGTAGAATCGGTGACTTCTCACATACGCATTCAATAATCAATACTGTGTGCTACTATGCAACCATGCCAGACATCTTTATTACTTTTTTATTACGGTGTAGTTCAACAGTTAATAGTAAACTTCCGCTTTTGTTTTCGTAAAAAGATATTTCTGTCGTTTTCTCATTCCGACAATAATTCTGTTGTGGGGTCCACCAATGATTGTGCCGTCGTACGGATATTCCCCGACAAAAAAAATATTCCTCGACCAATCGAGTATTTTATAACCACTCGCTTACTTTTCAAAATTTTTAAATATTACCCACAACTATAACATTATCTCAAATCCACACCATAACATAAAATTTTGGGGTCTCACAATCTCCCCTCCTTATGAAATTTTGCCCTCGAAATTTACGTACGTACCTGGTATGCCGAATAGATGAGGACACTTTGTCAGATTCTAACTCTTGAGGTATAACCTTTGAGCGTATAATATATTTCTTCTTATCCAAGATTTTAACAGGTACCTCTTCATACGTTAAATCTTCCGTTATCTCATCGGGTCGTCCACATATTTACGTAACATCGATACATGAAAAACATGCAACATAATTGGCATTAAGGCGAGTCTATAGGCCACCGTTCCTACTTGATCGAGGATTTCAAATGGGCCTTCTTCATCAGCTCTTACTTCTAGAATAACGCCTTCTTGAACCTTCTTCTTCGTATTCATTAGCTCCGGGTCTGTAGCTTTAACATTATCATTTAAAGTCATTTCTAATCGTATATTTGCTATTTTCACGTAGGTTTGTATATTTGCACTCGTAAACACGTACGATCCTCTACTCAACACGTCGGCTAACACGTCGGCTAACACTTCTGCTGTTGTTTTCATAAAAAAGATATTTCTGTCGTTTTCTCATTCCGACAATAATTCCATTGCGGGGTCTACCAATGATTGTGACGTCGTACAGATACTCCCCGACCAAAAGAATATTCCCTGACCAATCGAGTATTTTATAACCACTTGCTTACTTTTCAAAATTTATAAATATTACCCATAACTATAACATTATCTCAAATCCAGACCATAACATAAAAAAAATATTTTGAAAAAATTAAATACTTATTCATAAAATTTGGGGTCTCACACCTCATGTCAGACAACAGATCTAAAACATAAAATAAGAAAAATCACAAACATACAGAGATTTATGGCTACTGACATTAGCCTGTCAGACCATTTTCTAGGTTTCTAGCAGTTTTTCAAAACTTGATCTTTAATTCCTTTTGATGCTACAATATCATAGATCATCATAAAACTTCATATAACACTTATCTAAACACATAAACACAAATTTTTCTTAAGCATTCAAGATCAAAGTAGGGTTAGGGTTTATACCTTTTTGTTTCCAATCTTAGATCCTATTCTTTCTCCACTGATCCTGGTGTTTAAGAGGGTGATCTAGGTACTGAAACACTTAAAGTTTTCGTGGGTCTTGGTGAGAGAGAGTTGGTTTTATATTTGAGAGAAAATGACTAAGTTAGTAAGTTTTCTCTTTCTTTAGTCTTTCTATTATTAGATGCAATGTATACAAGCAATGCAAGGTGCCATGTTAGGTTAGATTTGGTAGGATTTTAAGAGCACATGGCTTATCCAACATTGGTGACTCATGCTATTCTAGAATGCTCTTAACTTAAGCTTTAAGTTAAAGGGTATTTTGGTCTTTTCACCCCTAAAAGGTTATTTTTGTATTTTCCCTCACAAATTTAAGGGTATTCTAGTCATTTAACATCATTCTCCTTAATCCTCAACAGTAGGGTTTGGTAATTCTAATTAGGGTTTCCTAATTAGGGTTTAGGGTTTCCTAGCTTTTGTTTAGGGTTCCCAACTTTACATTAGGGTTTCTAAACTTGAGATTAGGGTTTTTAATCCCTCATTAGGGTTTACTAATGTTATACACTACCCGATCAATCACTGATCAAAATTCTATACAGTACAAGCACGTACTTAACGATATAGTTATAATAACTATATTTTTTATTGAATCCCTATCTGGGCATAGGTTTAGGGTTTCTATTCTCAGTGAAGTACAACTTTACTCTTATTTTCTCAGTCAACACATAAATTGACTCATTCTCTAAACTCGTATCACAAATACACAACACAAATATTAACAGTCAATATCAATATTTAAAAAAAATATTCAAAAAATTTGGATTATTCGAAATCCCGGGTTATCACAATAACTCGAGATTGAGCTTTTGAAATTTAAAACTCAATTTAAATTAATGAACTTGCATTACTGCGAATAATCAATAATAAATATCAGATGTGGAATAATCAACAATAATTATCGACTACTATATTTGAAAAGTAATAACTCGAGATTGAGTTAAAGAAACTTGATTTGGCTTTTGACTACTGCTACACAATATAATTTAGCTACGTTTTTAAAGACCTATAATCAATAATATCACTCTCGCAATTAGCATAACATATCATAACACATAACATTATCATTTAAAGTCACTATGTCACTTCATCACATAATCACATTGTCACAACAGTGTTTATAACATATACAAACACATATCGGGTCTATCTAGTTTAGTCTAGTTGGACTTCGGTCTTAATTCTAGGTCTTGATTACCCTATCCGACCATTAACGAGTTTATTTTAAATAAAATTGTGTCTCAAAGCTTTAATATTAATTTAGATAATTAAAAATATCATTTATAATATTTTGGAGAAGCTTAAAATAATTTTCAAATAATTATTAACTTTTATAATAATTTTTCAAATAGTGGAATCATTATTAAATGATTTAAATACTAAATAATCACATTATCATTAATATTTAAATAATATTAAAATATTAATGACATACTTGTCAAAATATCAAAGTTATTTATAATAACTCAAAATATTTTAAAACACTAATATTCCCCTTAAATAATTTTTAAAACTTTTAAAATCATTTTTAACTTATTACCATTAATATTCAAATATTAATGTATTTTTCATCAAAATATTAAAAGTCATTTCTTATAACTTAAAATATTTTTAAATCACTTATATCATTTTTAAATGATTTTAAAATCAATAAAACCATTTTAAAACCATTTATTTAACATAATTATCAAATAAATTTAATATCATTAATATTAAATTATTAATAAAATTTACCTCAAAATATTAAAAGTCTACTTTTATAACTTAAAATATTTTTAAACACTTTATTATCATTTAAAATGATTTTTAATATATTAAAATTATTTTTAACTAATTTATTAAATACATTTATTAAATAAATTTAATATCATTGATATTCAAATAAATGATATGGCTATCGGAGACATGAGTAGACAGTTCATGACCCTCACCGGATTGAGACGTAGAGTGGTACAGAACGAGATTACATCCGGCCACGTGATATCCCAGTGTTTTCTGTTTGACAAATTTGGCTCTGAGGATAGTTATGCATGAAGATTTAAGGGATTTCACCACGGGAAAGACCATTGGCGTCAAATTAGAGTGGATGTACTATTATTGTGCGTATTGTCATACGTCTTCATGCCACGATATATGGATGAGCTGGATATCGACGTCATTATGGTAGTGAGAGCTCTCAGGGAGGGTCGTACCATTATACCGATGATCATTGTAGAGACTCTGAGGTCAGCTACATACTGCTGCACTTATCCGGCAGGAGTGTTTAAAGGAAGCTCGGTCATGCTGTATGTGTGGTTTATGTCATAATTGGAACCGATTGGTATGCTTAGACGGCAGGGGTTTTGTTTCGCCCATGATATAGCCATGTCATAATCCTTTCAGCCTACGGAGTGTACAGATGTTGCATCATGATCAACTTTTCTAGCAGGGATTAGGGACCTATTTGCTATATTGCCGTGTTCAGGGCTTAGTTCACCCTACAGCTTTATTACTCATGTTCCAGGCATAGATTACCTCCCTCTGGCTGGATTGAGGGGCATGATTACTTACCACCCACTGGCCGTGATGTGTCAGTTTGACCATTTTTAGGATTTTCATCCTTATGAGGGGGCAGTGAGTCAGCGTTTCGCTTCACACCGTTTATAAGCGGAGGACAAATCCAGGTTGTATGCTTGTTGGGATCAGCGAGAGCTGGTTGTGTTTTCTGTCAGTCATCCAGGTTGTTCTATAGAGTATTCCGCATGGATGGAGACAGAGACTGCATCGGCTGTGGTAGTATCCACAGTGCTGGAGACTGATTCTGACGATGAGGAGCCTATAGTGGAGGTTGATATTCCCATTAATAACTTGACTGCTGGGCTGCCAACATTTGTGATGGATTCTCCCACCCCGAGTGCCACTGTTACTCAGTATTTAGCATAGCATATGGAGCAGAGCTTACATATGATGATCTATGATAGAGATCAGGCTAGGGCCGCGATGTTGACAGCTCTTGACGGGAGAGACGCCGCTCTATTGGAGAGGGATGAGGCTAGATCAGCCAGGGATGCATTGATAGTGGAGCGAGATGTCGCCTTATCTTCTAGGGATGTGGCCATCGCAGACAGTACTTTAGTGAGATCCCAGATGACTGTCAGTCTTATAAACATAAGTGCTTACATTGATGAGCATTATGCCACCATGCAGTTAGCCTCTGATTTGCTAGCTCGTGTAGATACCCTTGGACAGGAGCTTGTAGTGTTACCTCCGTCTTCAGAGAGGGATGCCATGTTAGATCTCATAGTCCGCATGTATACAGATCTGTAGATAGCTTTGTATTTTCATGCACAGACTAGAGCAATTTGGTCATGTACAACACATATGTATATATCAAACAATATTATGTATGGCAGGGAAATATATTTTGATTCATTTCCCTTTTAGTTATGCCTTGATACTTGCTTGATATTTGCTTGCTTCTTCAGGGCCTTGTGATCTTGATGCATTCTGAACTTATCCTTGATAGATGGACATTGAGACGTCAGAAGATCTCTTAGAACGGATCATTGATTTCTGTACATCCCTACCATCTTTGGTGTCTTGGGACTGGTATCTGTATGGAATGTGGAGAGGAAGATGTTTTCTTCCTCTCTAAGATTGACTACACCACAGATGGTCACCAGTACTTCTATTTGTGAGAAGCCTAGTTAATTCTATCTCTTATGGGTTGGTATTGCTCTTCGAGGCACGATCGCAGCTTAGATTGTCACTGAATCTTCTATTTGTGAGAAGAGGTTGGGTAATTCCATCCCTTTGATCTGAAACCGATGAAATGTGGTGAATTGAAGGTTGATCCCAGTACCGTGTGACAAATATGTTTGTTCTGGTAGGGTTTAGACTGAACCATGAATGACTGCCTACGTACTCCTATTAAAGAGGAGATCAAGTCTGCATAGTTCGAACCTGGTGTAAGAGGTTCAAGGCTGAATGTGAAAGGCAGATGAGGTGGAGAAATGTTTTTGTTGTTTTTATTTTTTGTAGAGAAAGGGAATAAATGTTTTTGTTATTTTTTTTGTTTTTGTAGAGAAAGGGCAGAAATGTTTTTGTTGTTTTTGTTTATTGCGACCGGGCTATATAGCATATGGTTGCCTACATACTCCTATTAAAGAGGAGATCAGGTCGACGTAGTTCGCCCCTCAGGACAAATCGCAGCCAAAGAGAAGTGTGAATCCCATGTGCAGGCTATACTGCGGGGAGAAGAAATTTTGATCCCATAATGGGGATAAACTGTAGGTGTGGAAAAAGTTTGATCCCGTCTTCAGGACAAACTACAAGCGTAGAAAAGTTTAATCCCATCTTCAGGATAAACTGCAGGTGTGAAAGGTTTAATCCCGTCTTCAGGATAACCGAAATTGTATGAAAGATTTGAAATGAGGTGAAACTAGGCTGCTGGTTTGAAGTGTATGTTTCCCTGAGGGGCAGAAGAGTATGTAGAAAGGAAGGGTTCAAAATCGGAATGATTGGTGATTGGATGATCAAAACCAGGATGTTTGTTTGATGGTAACTTCAGACATAGTACCGTTTCACGGTGTCCGAGTTGATAAGCTGTGGAAATTCATCGCCATCTATTTCCTGCAATCTGAGAGCACCTCCTGTGAATACCTCCTTGACAACAAATGGGCCTTCCCAGTTAGGAGCGAATTTTCCCTTAGATTGATCTTGGTTGTCAATGATCTTCTTCAAAACCAAGTCATTTTGTTTGAACTGCCATAGTCGGACTTTTCTGTTTTAGGATCGTGCGATCCTTTGTTGATATAAATGACCATGGAAGATTGTCATGGTTCTTCTTTCGTCTATTAGAGACAATTGGTGATACCTGTCTTGTACCCATTGGTCCCCATCCAACTGAGCATCCATCAATACTCTGAGGGATTCCCTTTCCACTTCTATGGGGAGCACTGCTTCCATCCCATAGGGTAATGAGTAGGGGGTTGCCCTAGTGGAAGCACACATAGAAGTTTTGTAAGCTAATAAAGTCAGAGGCAAGAGGTCTGGCCGCCCTTTGTGATTGGCGGACATTTTCTGCATGATCTACTTAATATTTTTATTAGCCGCTTCGACAGCACCATTCATCTTTGGACGGTAGATGACGGAGTTAAGGTGTTTGATGTGGAATTTACAACATAACTCCTCCATCATTTTGTTGTTGAGGTTCTTAGCATTGTCTGACACAATAACCTCGGGTTGTCCTTATCAACAGACTACATTGTTTTTGATGAAAGCAATGATGACTTCTTTGGTAACCCTGGGGAAGGAAGCTGCTTCTACCCATTTGGTGAAGTAGTCGATCATGGTGAATATGAATCGATGACCATTACTGGCTTTGGGCTCGATGGGCCCGATCACATCCATTCCCCACATTGAGAAGGGCTAGGGCAAACTCATATTGTGGAGCTCCCTTAGAGGGGCGTGGATAACATTCGCATGGACCTGGCATTGATAGCATCTCTTGACGTGATCATCACAGTCAGCTTTAAGTGTAAGCCAATAATGTCCTGTTCTGAGAATTTTCTTGACAAGTAATGGGCCGCTTATGTGTGGGCCACATACTCCACCGTGGATCTCATCCATGAGCCTCTGAGCTTGGTCTTTATCTAGACATCTGAGGAGACCTAGTCCTGCATCTCTCTTGTAGAGTGTATCTTCACTCAGGTAGAATTTCATAGCAACTCGATGGATTCGCCTCTTCTCAGTTAGGCTCGCCTCAGCGGGTATAGATCCATCTCGCAGATACTCCTTGATATGCTAATACCAAGGGTGGTGGACGGGAAGTAGCTCATCCGATACTTCTCCAACGTAGTTCCTGTAAGCTGGGGCTTTTTGCATAGCAAATGTGATTCTTAACATGTTTTCCTTGTCAGGTATGTGAACCAAGGAGGCTAACATTGCTAATGCATCCGCAAAATCATTCCTATTGCGAGGAATGTGTATAAAGAAGATTTCTTCGAACTCCAAAGCCATCTGTAGAACTTGCCGATGGTAAGGCAGCAAATGTAATTCTTTTGTGTGATAGATTCCCGTGGATTGTCTAATCACCAATTCGGAATCCCCAAAGATAGTTAACAGCCTGATGCCCATTAAACGGGCAAGTTTTAGCCCCATGATACAGCCTTCATACTCAGATGTGTTGTTGGTGCTGACAAACTGTAATTTAACGACAACGGGATACTGCTCCCCCGTACCGCATAATAGAATTGCTCCAGCTCCAGAGCCTTCTGTGTTAACAGCTCCATCAAAATACAGTTTCTACGAACGACATGTATCGCATTGATGTTGTTGTTGTACTGTCATTACCCCTTCATCGGGGAAGTATGTTTCCAAGGGTTTGTAGTCCCCTGCAGGTGCAGCGGCCAGTTGATCCACAATTCCTTGACCTTTGACAAACTTTTGCGTCACGTAGACGATGTCAAATTTTTGTAGGATCAACTGCCATCTGGATAGTCGACAATTCAATATGGGCTTACTGAACACATACTTGAGAGGATCCACGCGGGATATGAGATGGGTTGTGTGACCATGGAGATAATGTTGTAATCTCATGGAAGCCCATGCTAAAGCACAACAAGTTTTCTCAATTAGAGTGTACTTGTGTTCACTGGTGCTGAATCTTTTGCTGAGGTAATAAATAGCTCTTTCTTGGCCTCTATTGTCTTTTTGCCCCAGTATGCAGCCCATGGCATTGTCATTAATGGATAGGTACATGAACAGGGGAACATCATCCCTGGGAGGTAGCAAAACAGGAGCGTTAATCAGCTGCTCTTTAATTGTAACGAAGGCTTTTTGACACTTATCGTTCCATTTCATGGAGGAGTTCTTCCTTAACAGCTTGAATATGGGCTCACAGGTTGTTGTGAGTTGAGAAATGAACCTGCTAATGAAGTTGATTCTTCCCAAAAATCCCCGTATTTCCTTCTCTGTCTGAGGAATGGGCATTTCCTTGATGGCCTGGATTTTGGTAGGATCTAGTTCAATCCCTTTGTGGCTGACTAGGAAACCTAGCAACTTACCTAATTTGACACCAAAGGATGACTTGGTTGGACTCAACTTCAAGTTGTACTTACGCAACCTGTTGAATAACTTTTTGAGATGGTCTACGTGGTCTTCCTCCCTTCAGGATTTGACAATGATGTCATCCACACAGATCTCTATCTCTTTATGCATTAGATCGTGGAAAAGAGACATCATAGCTCGTTGATAGGTTGCCCCGATGTTGATGAGGCCGAATGACAATTGTCTGTAGCAAAAGGTTCCCCAAGGCGTGATGAAAGCAGTTTTCTCACGGTCTTCCTCAGCGATCATAATTTGATGGTACCCCGCAAAGCAATCAGGAAAGGAGTACATGCCGTATTGAGCAGTGTTGTCAATGAGAATGTGGATAAGAGTGCACGGAAAGCTATCTTTAAAGGCAAGCTTTGTTCAAATCCGGTAATCCACATAAACTCGCACCTTTCCTCCCCGGTTTAGGCAGGGAACAATGTTGGATATCCACTGGATATGTAGACAACATGATAATGCCGACTTGAAATTGTTTCACAATTTCTTCTTTGACCTTTAAACTCCACCCGTGTTTCAATCGCTTTGAGTTTTTGTCTAAGCGGCTTGAATCCTTCTTTAATAGGAAGGCGATGAAGAACAATGTCGTTGGACAAACCCACCATGTCTTTATGAGACCATGCAAACACATCCTGGAATTGGGTTAATAGTGCAACCATGTCATTTCGCTGATTTGTGGTAAGGTCTGAACCAATTTGGATTAGCTTAGAGTTTTCTAAGGTTCCAAGATTGAAAGGAGTGGTTTGGTCAAGATTGGGTTTAGGCTTATCTTCGACCCATTCCTTAATCTCCTGAGGTGTCTCAATGTCCTCTTGAATGTCCATCAAGTCTAAGTCCAACTTTGCATCAAAGTTACAACCCTTGTGGAGAAAAGGAACCTCATCAGCAAGTACAGGAACATCTAAATTCAGAGTCCTGAAACAAAGTATGCTTTCACTTAATATATGCAACTGTTCGATTATACAAAAGTGTTAGCATGTACTTGACAAAATAACTGCTAGTACTGTAAAGAAAAGTAAGCAATTCAAGTTATCTACATGGCATATAGATTTTCTGCCCATTTTACCCTCGTCGACCAATGCATGGAATGTTGTTCCAATTGTTGAGGGCAAAGTCCTGATGGACTGCACTAATGGAGGGATCATCATTGTCCTCCTTCTCCCGAATGATAACCATGACATCTGGGCAATCATCGTCTGGGGTGTATCTGTTTGTATGATCATCATGAACAATGACGTGTATGCCTGCCATCATCAAGGCAATGTCATGTTTACGTTTTCGTTCCTTTTCTTCCACTTCGGGATCAGGAATATGCACCTCTTTTTCTTTGAAGGGTACTGGCATGAGAAACAACATATTCATAACATGTGCTGGCACCTTAACTGGAGACTGTATCAGCTCATGAGGTGCAGATTGAAAACATCGTCGTGTGGCGGAAGCTTGAGGAACCGTCCTGTGTTTATGTGGATTCCTATGATCGGGCGGGCAAGTATATAGCTTCTAACTTGGGCCGTCCCAATTGATGGACATTTGAATAGGGTGCTTAATACCACGCTTATCTTTACCAAGCCCTTGTCTCAGGGCCGATAACCCAATGACATCATTTCTTGAGTAGCCGATATAACCTCAGAAATCTTGGGTCATGAAGTGGTGCTTCAATAGGTTGATATTGAGTGTTACTCACTTCCAAGGTATGAAAACTGGCTGGCTCAACTTCAGAGTTGAAACTGATGATTGGCAGATCTCCTTGTTCAGATACTCACCTTTCAAAGCAATAAAGTTGACTAGATCGTTGTTGATAATGTATTTGAGCTGTTGATGTAGTGTGGAGGGAATGGCTCCAGCCATATGTATCCATGGTCTCCCCAATAGCAGGTTATATATCCTGAATCTATCTTTAGGACGTGGAAGGATACATTGAATGTATTTGGGCCAATCTCAATTGGCAATTCAATCTTTCTGATGGTATTTCATCGGGATCCATCAAAAGCTCTGATAACCGTGTGGCTGCTTTGGATCCGCTTGAGATTATCATTCATCTTCACCAAGGTGGCATAAGGACATATATTTAGAGATGAGCCTCCATCTATCAAAACTCCAGCTAGCAAGTACCCGAAAGATAACACTGCGATGTGAAGTGGCTTGCAATGACCAGTCCCTTCGGGCGGTATATCGTCATCAGTGAAGGATATCACATTGTTGTTGAAAATGTAATCAACCAGATGTTGAAATCATTCCACATCCACAGATTTTGACAGGTAGGCTTCTTCCAAAACCTGCAATAAGATCTTCCGATGATCCTCGAAAGAGGAAACCAAATCCAATATAGATATCTGGTGTGGAGCTTGTCGTAAGCTTAAAACCACATTAGCTTCATTGTGGCCCATAGCGCGGAGGAATTTTTCAATCTTCTCCATGGGAATCTTCCCCTTTGCTTTGCAAGTAGGCATCATAACCCGTTGAGGAAGATACAGTGGATTATCCTTCTATGGCGATAGTTTGAGGCGTAGATCCTTGACTTCTCCATAATTCCATGGAACTTTGTGCAAAGTGACAACAGGATGTTAATGATGCGAAGGGTAAAGGAATTGGCTCGGGTGCGGCCACTTTTAAAGGATTGTCAGCTCCTTTGAGTTGAATTGTTTGTATGGGAAATACTTTGATAGTCTCATCATACACTTCGGATATAACTGCTACTGATTCCTTCCATTTGGTAGGACATGCATTCCCACTCTTGAGTTGCACAGTGTAATCATCTGTGATTTGCAAGACACCACTATCAATAAGATTCTGAATGAGATGGCGGAGTGCCCAACATTCTTCTGTGCTGTGACCGCGAGAGTGTGAATGATATTGGCACAATTCATCAGAATTGATCCGTCCATAGCGGGGATTGATTAGAGGTAGAAGGAAGGTAATTCTTCCTTCGTTGATCAACATTTGCAATATCTCCTCCATAGATTGGTCGAGATAGGTAAATTCCCTTTGATTGGAAAAATCCCAACAGGCTTTAGCATTTGATCTCTTTGCAACGTTATCCTCCATAGATTCGCTTTTTGAATGTGATGGTGGAACATTCATAACAAATAGAAGGAGATAGGCATACTCCTATCTAATTAATTGGCATGTGACTTGATGTTGATGAGTAACTAGTTCAGCCAATTGCTCAATTTTTTTGCAAACAGCTTTCATCTTTCGTTCCATAGTAAACTGGAACTTTGCATATCTGTCAACACCGTCTTTGATGGTTTGAGATGGCTCGCCATTAAAACTGTAACTTTTCCCGTGCTCCAACTGATCATGTTAACCTCTTCTTCTTTGTGTTGAGGAAGAGGATTGTCTTACATATGAGGTGGATCTGGTTTGGTGACTATAATCTCACCATTGTCTATCAAGTCTTGGATCTTGTGTTTCAAGGCCCAACAATCTTGAGTATCATATCCAGGTGCCCCGGCATGATAAACACACTTCCGAGTAGCATTAAAACCCTTCCCATTAGGGTTGGCTGGTGGAAGAAGACGTGTGATTTTCTTCTGAGTGGTCAGAAGAACAAGAATATTCTCGAGCGAGTCTCCTAAGGGTGTGAACATTCGAGGTCGCTTTACTTCTCCACTTTTAGGCAATGGAGGGTTTGAAGACTGTGCTTGAAAAGGGGAGTAATTTCTCCTCTGTATAGGCATGTTTTGATTGCCTTTCTGTCCTTGTAGTATCAAGGAAACATCCTCCTCTTTCTTTTTATGGTCCCTTCGGGGGTTGTTTCCATAAGATCCGGACTGGATGTGCTCAGCAACTGCTTTGAGAGCGGCTAGGTCTTGAATCTTACCAGACTTCAATCCCATCTCAGCCATTTCTCCAAGTTTGATCATTTCAGAGAATGGTTTGCCAATACCAGCTAGAACTCTTTCATAGAAAGGAGCTTCCTGTACATCTATGAAAGTCATGACCATTTCTGATTCTATCATGGAAGGAATAACTTGAGCAGCCAGGCGCCTCCACCTTTAAGCATACTCTCTGAAAGACTCATTAGACTATTTTTTTGACCTTGGTAATTTGGTACCGGTCAGGAGCCATCTGATATTGAAAACTGTATTGAGAGAGGAAGGCGTGAGCTAGTTCTTACCAACTATAGATCTTTGAATTGTCTAATCTGGTATACCATGAACGGGCTTCTCCAGTTAGACTCTTCTGGAACATCTACATTCTGAGCTTCTCATCTTCCGCATAAGATCCAAGTTCTCTAATGAACACTTTTAAATGTGTATAAGGATCCCCTAATCCATTATATTTTTCAAAATCAGGGGTTTTGAATTTCTCTGGATAATGAACACTAGGAAATATGCAAAGGTCAGCATATGAAACACTTCCACGTGTTTCAATCCCTTTGAGAATACGGATAGTTTCCTCCATTTGGAGGACCTTTTTCCTGATGTCACCAGTGTTTGGAACTCCTTTGAGATGGGTGTTTTCAAGGTCTTTGTTGGTCGTATACAACTGAGGTTCTGGAATTGTTTTTCGGACCTTGGGTACGCCCTGTAGAGGATTTTTGTATGTGTAGGTATCTTCGTACCACTCGAGTAGAATCGATGCAATTCTTTGAAAGCGAGCAGTACCAAGTCTGTGATTTGTTTCTTGAATCAAGTCAAATTCTTCTCGGGAAAGCTTGATATTACCTTTGGTCGGAAGAAGACATGATTGGTTGTAGGCTCACGGCCTTTTTGGATTTTTAATGTAATGAGCCCAATGATTTCCCTACAAAAGACTTATGTAGTTTAGTCTTAGGGTAATGTAAATTCTATCATAACATGTCCATTTTAGGAATTTTGTCCTGCAAAACCGATTGTTAATTGATAACATGTTATGCATGCACAGATATTCTTCATATTTTCCATTACATATGGATGAACATGGAATAAAATTACAAGTAAGTGATTTTACAAGTAATTGAAAATGGAAAGTATGAAGAGACTTTCCTCCGCGTTTGGTTTATCAGAGGTTAACCTATCTTAGGGTTACTCTCGTGGCTTTTTGGCATGAAGGTTCCCAGATCATCGCAATTTACTCGACGGGAAGTTAATCTGGTCTTTCAACTGGAGCGAATCTGGGCGGTGCCTTTCCTGAGCCCTGTGGAATTAGTCTTCCTACGAGTCCAGTAATCAAACACCGACAGGATAGCCTCCTGGTGGAGGAACCACACAACATACATTCACATACAACGTGTCTCACCGTTTATGCAAAATGATGACATGTGCGAAGCACTAATATCACTGATAGATATTTAGTAGTGCAGTAATTAAGATGCATTAGTACACATTCATCATAAAAGTAAATGCAACATTCACACACAAGCATATAACAATTTTGAAAAGCTTATAATAGCGGCTTAAGCCCTCTTACTAGAGTTCCCAACAGAGTCGACACCTGTCGACGTCAGGATTTTTTAGTGTCCCTTTTCGTTACTTGTTCTTTGATGTTCTCATGTTAATGTATGATTTGTTTGAAAAAACAAGTGAAAAAGGTTTGACATGTATAATGTCGACGATTTGACTTTAAGAGTCGCCAGTTGGTGTATTTAACTGGTTGCACCAACGCAATCGAAAAGGTTTGCACATTGACCTAGTGATGTAACACTGCTAAACGGGTCTATGAAACCGAGATTCATTTAGGGTCCGGGGGCTTGGTTATACGGAGGGAAGATGTTAGGCACCCCCCGACATCCGTGTTGCCACGGTGACCGCTACTTTTCAAAGAAACAGTTATATGAATGTGTGTGTGTGTGTATGTGTGTGTGTGGATCAATGTGCAATTATTTGGAAGTAATGCTATGCCTCGTTCGAACCTATATACATAGGGTTTGAATTTTATAGAAAATTTAGTTTTAAGAAAGATATAGCAATTAAGTTTTATGAAAAAGGTTTTTCAAACCCTGTGCTAAATAGTAATTGAGGCCTTTGATACTTCCATTTTATTATTAAATGTTTTGCTTGTTTGCTTTTATTTTCGAGATGCAAGGCATCTACGAGAAAATAATATACAGCAGTGTCGAACTCCTTATGGGCATGATAGCCATCCAAGGGAATTCAGACACTGTAAATAATGTACAAGCTGCTTACAGGTGGAAAAAAGTCCATCATGGGAACCAAATCTAAATTCAGTATACTGAATCTGTGATCACATGATTCCTAGGCTCACATGATACTGCAATTTGTATGGAAAGCAGTAAGCAGTTATATATATATATATATATATATATATGCATGATCAGCCACCACAAAGCAACTCCATGGGTGACCAGAAATGTAAATAAAACAGTAAATGCTATCAACCGCCATGGAGTAAACTCCAGGCGGGACTTGAATGTAAATAATCTTGTAAAAGCTATCAAGTGACATAAAGTAAACTCAGAGCGAGGATGAAATGTAAATATATATATATATATATATATATATATATATATATATAAACACACACACACACACATATATATATATATAAAAGTAAATGCTCAGATGTAAAATCCAGGCTCATCGGAAATATTTGACCACGATTATATATATAAGTATATATATATATATATATATATATATATATATATATATATATATATATATATATATAAGAAATTAAACGCTCTGCATCAAAGTCTAGACTCAATCGAGGCATAACTCGATAATGTTAGTCCATATAAAAATATATATATATATATATATATATAAGTATATATATATAGACAGAAATGAAAACCACGGATCGAAGTCCGGGCAAACACACACACACGACTCTCAATGTGTATAACAGTGTGTGCTATTATGAGAAGAAAGGCTTTATAAAATGTAAGAAGGTTTACAGTGGGCTGTTGAAGTAGACTTCTATGACTCTATGTGGATAAATACTCAGCTCCCGCCGAATAAAAGATAGCTATATGTGAGCTAACAGAAGAGGAAACACTCAATATGGGTGTGTATAGAGTAAAGTGGATAGGGCTTCCTTGCCTTTTCTCTCTCTTATCTCTCTCAAAATGGCTGACCCAAGGTCTATATTTATAGACTGATGGCCGCAGGTGTACCTACGACAGCCGCAATTATACCTGCGACTGGTCGTGGTGGGCCCGGGCTTCGCGGGTCCCGTCGTCTCAAAGTACATGCACTGTAATGTCCGCTCAAACTTGTAGAACTTCAATTCGAGATTCTGAATGAGGTATATGTGACCTTCTTCGGACCGCTTGTGTCGAGAGTTACACAATGACATGGATTAGAGGTTGTACGAAGTCAGGAAGAGGGGACCATGCCCATGGTCTTCAAGATTCAAATTCTATCTGGTATACTGCCACGCATAATAGTCACTCGGGATTGTAACTCCTCGGTTCTTGTGGGACATTGTTATATGTATGTATGTATGAAGTGTTAAGACGACGCGCAGGTGTTGACGTGGCAAGATGACGTTTGACTCTTCGCCGGGGTTATCGCCGGTTTAAGTTGAAAGCAGACGTTGCTCAGGGTTACATCTGAGATTGGACTGCTGGAAGTGTTTGAATTCCGCAAGGTCATCTTGTGAGTGACTGTATGCCTGGTGTTAGCTCCGGGTTTGAGAGATGAGTGCCTCGGCAGGAGGTCTGAGATTGAAGCTGATAGCATGTATTTGAAACAAGAATTTCCGAAGTTATCATCAGAACTGCAACAACATTCCTTGGGGTTATCGCCAAGGACGAAACTCGGGGTTATCTCCCAGGTTGGAAATGATCCTTCTGGTGTGTGTTCTGGGGTTGAGACTGATACTCCCAGTGTGTGGTCCGGGTTGTGAACAGATGTTCCCGGTGTGTGGTCCGGGTTATGAACTGATCTTCTGGTACTATCCGGAATGGAGACCGAACTTTCGGTGGAGCTGTCATCCAGGGTTATCTCCGAAAGACGATTCTGCCCTCATGTAATGTTAGTAAAAGTTATGCAGAAAAATTTTGAGTGTCTACAGTCCATATAACAGAGTATAACTTTGACTCACTAACATAATGAAATCAAATAGCATCTGACAGATCTAAGCTCAACAAAATCTTGTCAGAACTTCCTGGGTATTTTCTGGGTTACCTAGAAACAAAAAATCATGGTCAGTAAACCCACTTTGACCATTAATATCTTGGAATATGGACATGATACGAACATAATTCCACTTCCAGATTACTCCCCACATAGCATACTATAACTCTATTACATCAAACAAGACAAATCATAAACAGATCTAGATCTATGGCCTCTGACATTCGGTTGTCAGGCCATAGAACTAGGGTTCTTGACAATTTTGAAAACTTTATTTATGAGCACTTTGATGTTATGGATCCATGATAAAACATCATGGATCACTAAATAACATCTTATAGCATAAATTTAAACATATAAACACAACTTTTATCTTAGCATACAAGATTAAACATATGTTAGGGTTTATACCTCTCTTGCACAAGCTTTGATTTTAGGCTTCCTCAACTGATCTTGTAACAATCCAAGATTTTATTGTAATTTAAAATATTTATTAAATTAAATAAATATTTTATTGATGTAGTTGTTGTTTGTAGATAATTGTGAATTAAATTTATTAAATAATACTCTAATTTAATTTAATTTAATTTAATAGTTAGGGAGATGTTAAAGATTACATGAAGTACTATATTGTTGCTTTTAATTTAATAATTTAATATGGTATGTTAAATTATTAAATAAAATTATAATGAGATTATAATTTTGGGATATTTGGATTAAGTGGATTTTTATTTAGTATGTTTATTGGATATGGAAATCCAAAGAAATAATATAGGATTATAAACTATAGTATAAATGATTTATTAAAATAAATTAAAGTAGTTTAAAATTGATTTAACCAAACAAGGCTTAAAGATATTAAGTCTTTATTTTTAAAAGTGTTATTGCCAAACATGGCCTTATGGCTTTTGAATTTTGAATTTAATAATATAAAAAAAATATATTAAATATTTTATAACTGATATGTAATTATTATAATAATAAGTATACGGTAGTTTCATACGTTTGGTGCGTCTCTTTTATTTTTACGTAAAAGGTCTGGTATTGGCTTAAGAGTAAAAGACGAAGAATACAAAGAGAATAGAGAGAATTTGAGAGAGAAGTTCTGGAAATCCAAAGCAATTGATTAATTAAATAAAATTAGTTTGGTTAAGAGTTAGTATTTGGTAATTTGTATTAATAATTTCTCTTGGGAACGATACTCTACTTTCACTGTATTACTTGTTGACCACGTATACTTGTGTGTAGTGTGTAACTAGATTTTACCCAACAAGTTTTTGGCGCAGTTGTCGGGGAATTAGTTAATATTTTTTTGCCAATAGTAGCTTCAATCAAATTAGTCTTAATTTAAACATTCTTTTTTATTTTATTATCTTCCTATTTTTCTCTCGTTTTAGGTACCATGGTAAAATGCAATTGTCTAAGGCCATATTCGAGTAAAACTCAACCAAGGGACACGGGGATTGATGAACTCAATAGAATTTCTGTATTATCAGCATAGCTAGAGATACTTTCGAGGAGGTTGGATGTTGTTGCAGCCTAACGTATTCGAAGGATAGTGGTAGTTTGTAATTATTGTGTTAGGTATCATCCGAGTAATTAATGCACAGTCAGTTTTGGGCTAGGACGACTACCTCAATAATTATGCATATGCTAATTATCACCAAGGTTGGGGGTATCACCCAGATTCGTCTTGGAGCTACAATTATGAAAACAAATATTGCGCCCCAAGTCCAACATATTTACCAAAATTTTCATGTCCACCTCCATTGCCACAAGAAGAAAAGTCAAATTGGCGGAATTCCTGTCGAAGCTAATATCAAACCAAGAGGAGAGGATGGTGAGTCAAGAAATATCGAGCCAAAATTTTCAGAACCATATGGAACAACTCATCATTACTTCAACCCATGGTCCTCAATACATAGATTCCAAAACTGAGACATATAATTCAAGGTTAGAGAAATTATTGTCCAAGTTCGTAGCATCAAATGAGGAGAGGATTAATCAAGAGATGTCAATTTAAAATCTTTAGAACTAGATAAATCAAATGTTCAAAGCCTTCAATAATTGTCCTCAAAATAATTAGTGTTATGACATGGATTCCAAGATTGATGAAGTGCCTGAGCCAAATCTACAACTGGATGAGCCACAAGATGTTGAAAAAAAGAGAAAAAGGGGGATAATGAAAACAAGGTCGACGAAGAACTAACTTTGGGTACCAACGATGATGAGCCGATGTTATTTATGCCTCAAGTGCCTTCTACACCGAAGTTCAAGGATCCGTTTAGATTTACAAAACCTTATCCGATTGGTAGTCATGTCGTCGACAAAGCTCCTGGTGACGTAAGAGCGAGTACAACTTCGAAGCCATGGTGCGAGGACTGGGATGAGAAAGATGAAGAACCAGTTATGTTAGAAAAGCCTCATTGCCAGATATAGACACTCGAAATTTTGCATTCCTGTTACTAACATTGCAGGAGGGCAGAATCGTCTTTCAGAGATAACCCTGGAGGACAAAGTAGTTCTAGATCCGGAGATAACCCCAGAATCCTCAGTTTTCCATTTCGGAGACAACCCCGAGATACTCAGTCCTAGAGATAACCCCAGGAGTTCTAGTTCCAACCTCAGAGACAACCTTGAGAAGTGCATTTGCAGTTACAGAGATAACCCCAGAAAAGCTCATTTCAACCCCTTGCAGTCAGTTTCAACCTCGAAGATAACCCTGAGGAACTTAGTTCCAACCCCGGAGATAGCCTCGGGAGGTCAGGCACAGCTCAAAGACAACCAGGAGGACCTTCAGCACTTACAGTAGCCTAATCTCAGAGATAACCTTGAGCAACAACTACTACATCAGCCCAAACTAGAGATAACCCCGGTGAGGGGCAAAATCAACATTTTGCCACCTCGATGCCACAGTGCATCATCTCAACAAACATTTCAACATACATTACACATAAAAGTGTCCTACAAGAACCATAGCTCCAATCCCGAGTGACTACTACACAAGACAACACACCGGATATATTTTGAATACTTGAAGACCCGGGCATGGTCCCATCTTCCTAAATTCGTACAACCTTTAATCCCATGTCATTGTGTAGCTCTCGACAATAGCATTCTGAAAAAGGTCTTATACACCTCAATCAGATTGTGAGGCCCCCAAACTAGGTATACATTACCCATCTTAAGTCGCCAAATACATGGTACAAAATTCAAATACAACTTAATAATACAACTGTCGTGTAAAATACAACAAAACATAAACTGAGAGTTTAACACGAATATTGTCTTCTAGACAGTATTCAAACTTAAATGGAGTCCTCAATACATTTATTATCACACTATTTCATAGAATGGTGAGGACTACTAATGCAAACATCTGGACCGTCACTCCGTTCCCCAACTAGTCCCGACTACGTTCTCATTTCCTAAAGAGAACAATGAAAGAAAAAGGGTGAGTTCAACTAGCCCAATAAGAAATATTATGACTAATATAATGCAGAATAATTTATCGTTAGCCTTCAACAGTGTTAAACTGATAAAATATAACAAACATAATGTTTAACTGCAGGGGAACAAGCAATCCATTAGAAGAGTCAAGTAGAGCATGATATCTTCTATCTTCTATGATTTAAAAAGTTTTTTCATCATTTTTATCACTGAAACTCAGCTTAATGGATAATCCACATTATCCCTGCACTACGGCTAAGGATATTCATTAGTATCACGACCATAAATTATCCATGCACTACGGGCCAAGGATATTCGTGTTTTCATCAATGGTCATGATAATGCCAACAGCTGTCCATCAATGCACTACAGGCCATTGAGGACTTTTACCACATCATTTGTAATATTACGGTCATTATTATACCGAATAATCCATGGTCATAATCATACCAAGTACATCTATGCACTACGGGCCAAAGATGACTTTCATCATAAAATAAACATAAGGATGATGACAATGACATAAGAATTCAATTAAATGAAAGCAAATGATATATTTTTAAAGATTTATAATTTAATTTATCCAGAAATCAATAACGTCCAAATTGTCAACATGATACTGCTTTGTGGAGTAAAATTCAAGAATAATATTGTACCAAAAATGATTTGGACCAAAAATAAATCAATTTTTTATCATGAATAGTACCCCGGGTGAATAGTACTAGAGTGAATAGTACCCCATGAATAGTACTACATGAATAGTAACCCCGTGAATAGTACTCCGACATGAAAAAGTTAAAACTTATCAAGAATGCTCAGAATAATATTTTCATGAAAAGATATTGGATGAAGCGCAAATATCAAGGATGTTCTACTAATTTCATAGAGTATAGAACCAAAACTTTAACCAAATGAGTATAGAATTCAAAATCTGAAACGAAATAATATTACTTACATACTACAGAGTATGGAAGAAAATATTATTTGAAGCGAATATTGAACAAAAATAACATCCCTTTCCTTGAAAAGAAGAGTATTCCAACTGGTATAGCGGGGATATTCTTGAAGAAAACTTTCACTATTTTATACGCTCAAAGCTTTCTAAAACTCGAAAGAGATATGCTCAAGATTATAGAAGAAGAATTCTCTGATTCTGGTGTGATTTTATATTCTAACTAAGCATCCTATTTATAGGAGAATGGAAGGGGTACTATTTTAAAAAAAAATTCACGGCTGAGCAGAGAAAATCTCACGAGCAATTTCTAAATTTTCACAGATGAACGTTTTTAAAAAAATAAGAATATAATATTCAAGTAAAACAAATAACTTTATATATAATATAATATATTCTATTTTTTTCATAAAAAAAACTTATTATAATATATATATATATATATATAATAAATATATATAAAATAATAATTAATAAAGTAACTCCCTCCTTTCTACGTAATGTACTCCCTCCCCCCTTTCTGACAATTTTTTCAAAACATATATATATATATATATATATATACATATTTCCACTTTTATTATATTAAATAATTTTCTATCGATTATTTTGAAAAATCCCCTCAATATTTTTAACAACATTTATCATCATTATTATAATTCGCAATATTTAACAACCAGGTCGTTCCCAGGAAAGAGGAGGCTTTTCAATAAGGATTTCTCCCTATTGGCGCGCAATTAGGTGACCAAACCTCTCCTTGACAGAACTTCTAGACATTGTCAATATTGCAAATAATAATATAAATAACTTTGTCGTCTCAATTATTGATTTAATAATATAAAATATTATTCAAATGATATTGTGACAATAATTGAATCAATAATATGAGAGATATGATGCAGCAATTACTGTAGCAATAATTGAGTATAACTGAGTGACTTCTCACGTAAGCATCAATAATCAATACCGTGTGCTACCATATAACGACGCATATTATTGTACTTTTAACACTTGTTATTTTAACAGTTTTAACTGTAAAACTTCCACTGTTATTTTTATAAAAAGATATTTCTTTCGTTTTCTCAATCCAACAATAATTCCGTTGTGGAGTCCACCAATGATTGTGTCATCATACGAATATTCCCTATTAAAACGAATATTCCCCGACCAATCGAATATAATATAACAACTTGCGTACTTTACAGAATTTATAAATATTACCCACAACTATAACATTATATCAAATTCACTCCTTAATATTCAAAAATGATATTTATATAAAATTCATCTTTATTCATAAAAGTTGGGGTCTTACACAGATGACCAGATTGAAGTTTTGAAAGTTTGAGCGGACATCGCATTGCATGCATGCACGTCCTTCGAGACGGCAAGACCTGCGAAGCTCGGGGAACCCCGTACAGCTACAGGTGGATTTGCGGTTTTCGCAGGTGCACTTGCAGCTCCCCCCTCTATTAATAAAGGGCTTGGGGTGGCCATTTTGAAAGTAGAAAAGGCGAGGAAGCCCGGTCTATTTTGCTCTGTACACACTATAAACTGAGTGCTTTCTCATTTTAAACATGTGTGAGCTTATATTGTGCTATATTTTACCGGTGAAAACCGAGTGTTCATTTAATTAAATCTATTTGAAGTCTTCTTGGCAGCCCACTGTAAGACTTCTTATATTTTTTAAAGCCTTTCTCCACGTTTTGCACACACAGTTATTCACGTTGAGAGTCGTGTTGTTTGTGTATGCCCAGACTTCAGTCCGTGGCTTTTTATTTCTATATATATATATATATATATATGTGTGTGTGTGTGTGTGTGTGTATTTGTACTATAATTATCGAGTTATGCCTCGATTGAGCCTAGACTCACGTCCGGAACGTTTATTACTTTTATATACATATATATATAAACTGTTATCGAACTCTGTTCGATGAGCTTGGATTTACATCCGAAGTGTTTATTGCTTATATATATATATATATATATATATATATATATATATTTACAATTCTGTCAAGCTTGAAGTTTACTTCGTGGCCTTTTACTGTTTTCTTTACATTTAGTCCCGCCTGGAGTTTACTTCGTGGCGGTTGATGGCTTTTACTTCTTTATTTACATTTCATCCCGCTTGGAGTTTACTTCGTGGCGGTTGATTGTTTATATATATATATATATATATATATATATATATATATATATATAATATTATATATTTACATTTCTAATCCCCTATGGAGTTGCTTCGTGGTGGTTGATCGTTCATATATATATTTACAGCTTTTATATATATAACTACTTACAACTTTCATATAAACTGCAACATCATGTGAGCCTAGGAATCATGTGAGCACAGATTCAATCTCTTGAATCTAGATTCAGTTTCCGTGATAGACATTTTCGGTTGTAATCAGCTTGTACATTATTCACAATGTTTGAATTTCCTTAGATGGCTCTCATGCCCACAAGGAGTTCGGCACTGCTATGTATATTATTTTCTCAAAGTTGCCTCACATCTCGAAAATAAAAGCAATCAAGCCGAACATATAATAAAATTGAAGTATCAAAGGCCTCAATTACTATTGAGCAAAAGGGTTTGAAAAACCTCTTTTACAAAACGTCACTGCTATATCTTGTTAAAACTGAACTTTTATACAAAATTCATACCCTTTGTATATAGGTGCAAACGAGGCATAACACTACTTCCAGATAATTGCACATTGACTCACACACACACACATTTATATAATAGTTTAATTAAAATGTGGCGGCTACCGTGGTAACACGGATGTCAGGGGGGTGCCTAACACCTTCCCTTCGCATAAACAAGCCCCCGGACCCTAACGAATATCGATTTCACAGACCTATTAAGTAGTGTCACATCACTGGGTCAATGTGCAAACCTTTTCTTGGTTGAGTTGGTGTAACCATTTAAAAATACAAACTGGCGACTCTTACATTCCAATCGTCGACATATACATGTCGGACCTTTTCACAACTTGTTTTTTCAAACAAATCTCACCTAACATGAGAACACCAAAAGACAAGAACAGAAAAGGGACAGTAAAATCCCAACGTTGATACCAGAATCTATTCGCAGACACAATGGAGAAAACACCTAGATGTTGGACGTTCTTGATTTTGATCTTATCTAAACAAATCATGCTAGGTGACTTTAATGCAATGGTTATCACTCTAGGGAACTTATCAAATGTTACATTATTTCCAATGGATGGAGGGTTCCTCAATTATCAAAGAGGAATTGGATAGTGCTGACCAGACAAAGTCAGGCTGAAAGACTGTAAATTAAGCGCTGGCCGGGAGGCAACCCGGGAATTTTTATATTTATATGCTTTACTAGTTTATTTAGTAGATAGGCATCAAGTTGTTATATTTTCTTATTAAGTTCTCTTATAATCCAAAGTGCTATTCTAATCCATGTTGTCTCTCTTCATTACAGGTATTGGAGGTTCAATGGATAGGCAAAAGATTATGGAAAGGGAAGCAAATGCACAGAAATTGAGGAAAATTTTTCAGAATAGAACAGGCCCACCCCAGCGGGCTTTCACGGTCAAAAATGTCCCGCCCTGGTGGGCTTATCAGCGACCATTCCCTCTCCATCCTAACTTCAATTACCAATGTCCTACCATCGAATTTAGTCCCAAAAATTTGTAAGCTTAGCTCCACCCACTCTCATCCATTCTCTTGACATTCGTTATTCTCCACCTAATTCATTAAGTTCTAAACCCCACATGCATTCACACTTTCACACATCCTTTCTCGGCTAAACTCAATACACCCAAATTACCTTGTTCTCTACAAGCTCTTACTCCTATTCTCTTATCGGACAAAGCCGTACACATACAACATGCTCACATTTAAGAAGTGGTTATCCAAGTAATTGAACGAATTTATCAAATTGGGTATATTGGGCAAGAATTTTTCCATCAACTTCACGAATTGCATGGATTTGTCATTGACTCTAGATCAATTTTAACGAACCTTAGTCGTTGAAGGTTTATCCACCACCAGTCATGAATAATTGGAGGTCACGTACGATGCTTAATAAATCAGGGAAGTCCTTAACTCTTCAATTCTTCTTTTAAACAATGAGGACATTGTTCACTTTGAGTTTGGGGGTGGATAATATTATATTACATAATGTTTTAGTTCACATACATTGCATTGATTAGTATGTTTATTTTTACATATTGTAGGCATGTTTCATTTAAAAAAATATATATTGTCTTTTGTATTGAGTGTTTGCATATAGAATGTTTGCATGAATCTAGGTAATGGATTGGGTTGAATTTAGCTCGGCCTATGATAAGATTGGTTTTGTTTGACCAAAACCATAGTTCAAACGAAGAAGTTATGGTCATTTTCCCAAAGGACGTCAGAGTAGAAAATTTCTAAAAAAGGACCCCTGTCGAGGCGGACATTATACATACAAACCCCCACCAGGTCGGGGGTACTGAGGCAAAAACAGTAGTACCCCAGAAGCCAGGCGGGCACAAGCCATATAAAAAAACCCCCCAGGAAATTTGGGGTATGGGAAGAAAAAGCTATTTTTTAGAATTTGAGTTCAAGTAGGATTGGTTCGAGCTGATTGTTCAAGGACTTCCAGGAGGACTAAAAGACATATGAAGAGACATATAAAAGGAAGAGAATAGCAAGGATTGGGGAGAAAATTCCATTAGATTAGATTAGAATAGATTAGGACAAAACCCTAGTTCTTATTAGTTTTGGAGATTGAAGCAACTTTGAGACCATTGAAGATCAAGAGCAGGAGCTTGAGGAAGATGGAGATTTTTTGACAACAGATTTATTCTTCACTCTACTCTTATTTTTGTCTTTTAATGTTTATTCAATTGTGGATTCTTAGTTTTAATTCATTAATCATGAACTAAATATTTTGTTTAAGATTACAATGGATCGTATTGCATAGTTTATTTTAGTATGCTTCTCTATTAATTATTGTGATTATTCTTGGATTATCTATTATGTTTTGTGATGAATTACTTAATTGTCTGGCTAACAATTACCGTGATAATATATATGAACTTCATAAATGAATTATAGGTTTAGATCTGATCATAATAGCATGTGATTGTGTTTTCTACATGGCATTGGAATTCATAATCTATGTATAGGATAGAGATATACCTATTCATCGCATGTAATCAGAAAAAGAATGTGTGCTTAAAATCCTCTTTAATTGTAATTCACATAGAGATATAATGAATTAGTTAATTAGGGTGTTCTTTTTAATTCTATCATCTGTGGATTTAAGTTAATTTGAGTATGATGCATTGAGAGATGGACATATTTACTTATGTGTTCTTGATTAACAATTCAGAATAGTGAGCTTAATTAATAAGAAGTGTAATAATTTAAATGAAGCAATAAGTGAAGTTGTGATCTTAAATCTCCATAATCTGATTTTTAATTAGTGGTAATTAGAATTAGTTTAATTAAATAATTTACTTTATAACATTAAATTGATTATTTAAATAAAATTAGTTTGGTTAAGATTTATTATTTGGTAATTTGTATTAATAATTCCTCGTGGGAACGATACTCTACTTTTATTGTATTACTTATTGACCACGTATACTTGCGTGTTGTTCGTAACTAGATTTTACCCAACACTTTTATCGGGGTTGTCTCCGAGGTTGGAACTAAAACTCCCGAGGTTATCTGTGGGATTGGAACTGAGTATCTCGAGGTTGTCTCCGAGATGGAAAACTAAGTATCCTTGGCTTGTCTCCGGGATTGAGCTGGTGTGAATTCCAGGGTTATCTCTGGATGACTATTATGCCCTCCTGTAAGGTTAGTAACAGGAATGCAAATCTTTGAGTGTCTACAGCTGCCTCTCTTTATCATATTCATGAAATGTAATGGCATGGATAGGATAAAGAATACTTGACACTTGAAATGTGACAAGATAATCATGATGCAATGTAATGTAGCATGATGCAAATGTATGATGAATGTGGTTTGTTGGATGTTCTCCAATGGGATGTGATGAGTGTTCGCTCCTATGACTTCTAATGGGGACTGGAGTTATCACTAATGACCCTGACGAACTGCTTGGATGTCTACTCCAAAGCTCTTAGGAACTTCCAGGATGTTGACTTTGGGGTTATCACCAAAGTCCTTAATCCTATACAGACTTCCCACTGAGGATGCACCTCTCATGTACGAGAGACTCTAGGGTCCTCCCCGTTGAGGATAGTTTTCCCTAGTTTATATCGTCAGGCCCTTCCAATGCTCTGTCGGAGTTACTGCCAACAGTCTGGGTTGTCAGGGTTGCCAGACCCTCGCTGAAATGTAATTTAACGGATACCATCATCATACCATTTTTGATGCTTCACTAGGTTTAATTGCTAATGGCTGGTGATGTCAAGGCTGCTTGACCTTCGTTGAAATGTTAGTGGCTGATGTCATCGGATGGCCTCCGTTGCTTCGCTGGATTTACTTGCCAACGCCTGAATAATGTCAAGGTTGTTTGACCTTCGTTGAAATGTGCTTCAACAACTGATATCATCGGATGGCTTCTGATGCTTCGTTGGATTTACTTGCCAATGGCTTAATAATGTCAAGGTTGCTTGACCTTCATTGAAATGTGCTTCAACGACTGAGATCATCGGATGGCTTCCGATGCTTTGCTGGATTTACTTGCCAATGACTGAATAATGACAAGGTTGCTTGACCTTCGTTGAAATGTGCATCAATGGTTGATGTCATCGGATGGTTTCCGATGCTTCGCTGGATTTACTTGCTAACATTTGAATAATGTCAAGGTTGCTTGACCTTCGCTAAAATGTGCTTCAACGGCTGAGATCATCATAGGGCTTCTGATGCTTCGTTGTATTTACTTGCCAACGACTGAATAATGTCAAGGTTGCTTGACCTTCGTTGAAATATGCTTCAACGGCTGAGACTGTATGAAGCATCCATTGGGGATAAGTTTTTGGAGTTACAACCCCGAACTGACGACATCAGACCTTTGTGAGGTATTGTCAAGTGTAGTTTGCAAAGGCTGTGATCATTGGTGTTGTAAACCCTGAGTCTGGTGTTGGTAAAAATCTAATTACGCTCACACGCAAGTGCACATGGTCAACAAGTAATACAATGATAAGTTAAGTATCGTTCCCACAGAGATTAAATATGAAATTAACCCTCACAATTACCATCTTTATATTAATCCAAATTTTATTAAACTATCCAATTTAAGAATTATAACTATTAAAACTAAAAATATTAAAAATACTAAAAATACCAAGCAATCAACAAACTTAAAAACTGTAATTTCAAACAAATATTGGAGAATTAGGCTTACAACTTCACTCTAAGTATCACTCTGATTATTACACCTTATTCCATTTTAATTCATTATCTCAGTTTATTAATCAAGAACACTCAAGTAGAACTAGCCATCTCTCGATGCAATAATACCATATTAACTCAAATCGACAAAGTAGATAGAATTAAGCTAAAAACATTAATTAACTAATTCACTATATCTCTTTGTGAATTACAATCAAAGAAGGTTTAAATTCAAGTTCTTTATCTGATTACATGCGACGCTAGGCATATCTCTACCCTAACATTCAACAAGATTCCATTGAATCACAAAATTCAAGAACACATGCTATACTGACTAGGTCTATAATCATATTTCCTCTCTCGAATCTATACAAATCCACATAGAATTGGTGATTAAGCAATTCATAGATTAAAGTATAAATCAATATAGATAAACTGAAAGATAGATTATTAAACTAAAAATCAAGAGCTACATAATCATCGTTCAACCCAAAGATCCATCATAAGCCTAACAAGTAAATTAGTTCATCATAATTGAAATGAAAATTGAATTCATCAAAGTAAACATTGTTAGTTCCCGGAGGCATAATAATTATCTAGAATGGGGGGGGGGGGGTTGAATAGATATTAAAAACTTTTCTTTGTATTAAGACAGTTTTGATAATGATCTTAAGTACAGCGGAATTAAGGTTTCTTTGAAATCCCCTTTTGGATAGTGAGTTAAATAGAGTGAGACAGTTATAACAATTATAGCAGTTGTAGCAAGAATGAAATAGACACAGTTTTTTATAGCAGTTATAGCAAGAATGAAATAGACACATTTGTTTTTAAGTGGTTCAGAGCACTTAAACCTCCTAGTCCACTCTTCTATTCTTCGAGTAGGAAATCCACTAAGGATGTCTTTTACACTTTCTCGAATCATGATTCCTTCTAGACCCAGCTAGATCCAGCACTTCTTAGTTCACTCTTGAACTCTTCAAGTCCAGCAGACTTGGTTCTTCACAGTTCACTTAGAACTCTTCAAGTCCTTCAGACTTGGAACTCTTACTTCAGTTGATTGGTTGTTGTTGAGATCGTGATTGAGACTACTCAGTTGTAGTTAAGCACTTGTTCGAAAGAATTGAGTAGCTGAGAAAGCTTCCTCTTTTTCTCAAATTGTAGAGTTGAGCGTTGAGTGTTCTTGTGCATTTTGTTCAATGCTTGCTTCCTTTTCTTACATCTATATGTGTTCTATATATATGTGATCTTTGAAATCTATCCGTTGAAGTCATCTGATGAGACATTAAATGCATTTGACATTTCTGAGCTTTGATGGAGACTTTTCTACACATCTTCTGGATTTCAATCTGGCCCACTGACACGGCAGACTGCTTTCTCACCTAACACCTAAAAACGTGTTTTCATCTACCCTATGGTCCTTTCCTAAGCTTCTTGAACACGTTCTTTTTGTTGAATACAAGGGATATCTTTTATACCGTTGGGACTGATGAGTGCTTCAATGTGCAAAACTTATTCCACATTTGTTGGAATTTGTCTCCAAACAAAAGGTAGGTCTCGATGCTTCTGACATAATATAAATGATACTCTACGATCCATATCATGGTGACTTGTCTCATTGGTGCATGGTCTGAAGAGAACACTACGATTTCTATCAAGGGATTGCACACTACGATCTTTGCTTGCTCGTCTTGCAGACTCTACGTTTTCGAGAGCTCACTACGATCTCTGAGTTAGCTTCAGCAAATGTCTGGATCACTCTACGATTTCAGAAGAAGTCCTTCAAGGCAGATACACTACGATCTTCTAAGCTCTACGATCCTGCCTTGGCTTCTACAATCTGTTGATCAGCTTGGTAGACTACGATTCTTGTTAAAGCCTATCTATACGTTTCAAGTCATAAATCAACCTAACATCTTTGATCTCTTTATCTATACATTTGTTTATAGAATGATGAACATTAAAAGCTAAGATCAACCTAACAAATTTGATCTATCACTAAGCCCTTGTAAATATATTCCTTGAAGGGCTTTACATATAATCATGAGTATTTACTTTAAACATCAAATCAAGATATGCATTCTTCCAACAATCTCCCCCTATTTGATGTTGACATAACCAAGGAGATTTGTTGTCATAATTATCAATATCTAGATGCATTTTCAGTAAAGTAAACGTGACTTAATATTTCAGTGAGCGGCTGAAATTTCTAGAGAATAAACATGGATTTATTGATGTCTGAAGAGTACATATTAGGAATAAGCTTTACATCAATAAGATTTTAAGTTTGAACTTATCTCTATTTCTTCGGCCTTTTGCTTCTCGGAGGATTTGCATATTCCTCAGCTCTCCTTTTTCTGTTTGCTTCATCTCTCCTGGCTACATCTTCTAGCTCACTTGGACTTAGTCTTGGATTGTGATCATGTCTGTTCATGAATGTTGGATCTCCTATTGGCATTCTTAGACCTGTTGGTGTCACCTCATGAGAGCTGGTACAAGGCCTTTGACTTATTAATGGTTCAGCCATTAACACTTCCTGCTGATCTCCGTGATGAGCATCAGATCGTTGAGGCTGATGGCTGGATCGTGGAGTCTGTTGGTGAAATTTCCTTACAGGACTTCTTCTTGATGATTGAGCTGAGAATATGCCTCTTCCTCTTCCTCTTCCTTTTCCTTGACCTCTGTCTTGACCTGCCTTCCCTTTGTTCTCCCTCTTTATATCAGCATCAAGAGTTCGAATGTCGTCAAAGAGGTGATTCAGCCCTTGGACAGGATCGTTGAGCTGACTTTTGGTCTGAGCAATGTCCTCACAATTTTCTTTGATTAGAGCTTCGGACCGAGCTTCTCTTTATTATAGGATGGATAGAATGTTGTCTGTTTGCTGGCCATTACTGACATAGAATTGTTGGAATTCTTTGACGGAAGTTTGTAGATTGAGGAAGCTTTCCAACATTTGTTTATTCTGATTTTCTTGGTTTGTCTATAGGGCGAGGACAACTTCTTTGTGTTTCTTGGCTGCCAGAAAGTGAATATCATCCATGTCCTTTATGCTCTGAATCATTTGCTTGATGAGCGCTTTAAATGTCTTAGATAGCGTAGAGCTTAGAGAGATTGGGAGATTATTTGCAGCATTGATCATTGATGTTAATCTTAACTGAATAAGTGCAGTGTGTTCTTCAAGACTCTCATCTAGTTCCTTGATCACTTTCTCAGACATGGCTGACAGATCAGTCTTTGTGGTCAACTCTGAAAGAATTTCATTCAGTTGGGGAATTTATGAAGGAGGTGGTGTGCTCTTGAATTGATCTTGCAATGAATAGAGGGCAAGGTCAAGGTTGAAGTATTTTTTGCTGGATGAAGAGGGAATATCTGATGGAGGGGCATGGTTTTGGATAGGTAGGTTCGATGGCTCTATGATTTAAGGTTGAGACTCTACAATGGGACTAGACTCAGTGATCATATAGATGATGGGAGGTGGGAGCAGTATAGATTTGGTCAGTTTTGGTTCATTAGTTGCAGAATTTTGGGATTTTGTAACTGGGAATTGATTTAGTGGATGTAAAATCACTTCCATCCATCATGGGAATTCATAGAATTAACTGAATGAGGATGATGGCAAGTGATTAACTCTGAAGAGGGTAGAGATAGACAGTACCTCCGGTTCATTCTTTGAGGAAGAGTTGTTTGTGACTAACTTTTTGGCAAAGTTGAATCTTCCTGGGAATCCATTAGCTAGCACGGAGATGGCCAGATATTCTTTGAAGCTCTAAAACATGTGTTTCCAAGAGTTTAGAATTTCAGCTTGATGGAAAGGCATCATGGGTAGATATGAAAACAGTTGCTCATAGTTAGCTCTTTTGTACCTATCAATGCCCATGGCTTTGATCTTGACCTCGTCACCTTCATCATCTTCTCTATTTTTGTTGGAGGATTCCATTATATCAATGGCCTCATGATGTTCTTGCACTGGCTCTTCTTCATTTCCTGCAGGAACCTCTTCTTCTGCCATGGAGATGTCATGAGCCTCCCCCTCAACTTGATCATCTTCTTGTAAGATTAATAGCTCCCCCTCAACTGGAGCATTTTCCAGAATGAGAGCTTCAGGTATCTCCCCCTTAGCAGGTATATTCTCTATAATTAGGACTTCAGGTGTCTCCCCCTCAGCTTGAGCTTTGACTTCTTGGCTTTCATTTGCTGGTTCCTTTTCAGCAGCCAATTCTTTGTCTCCCCTTTTTAGAGCTTTTTTATTGACAAGAATATATTTCTTGACTAGTTTTCTTCTTAGTTTTTAGGGTGAGCCACAGCCTCAGGACTTTCTTGAACTTCAGTTTTGTCCTGCTGATCAGCCAAAATGTTTGATGCAGCTACCTCCTTGCTTGATATATTTGGTCTGGTCTCTATAATCGGTAGAGACTCTATGATTGAAGAGATGGATGACCTTTTTGATTTGTGGCTGATTTTATTCTTCTTCAGCAGCTGAGATATGGTAGCTCTATCTTCTTCTGCCTCAGCCTGCTGTTGCTTCCTCCTCAGGATCCTTAGAGATTCAATGTCTGAGGATTCTACAGGCTTATCGGTAGTGGATCCCAGAGGCTCTTCTACAGATCTGGCTTTCAGCTTTCTTTTGCCCTTGCTTTTTCTGACCAAAGCAATGGGTTCTTCTTTGTTATCTTCTTCTTCTTCTTTAGTTTCTCTGACAACTGACATATTTCCTGGCACTCCTGATTCCTTTATTTCACCAGTTCTTCCACTGGATTCAGACATCATCCGCACATTTTAAGCTGGATTCCTTTTCCAGTTTTCGAATAGTTGATGGGTCATTCACCTGTTTAGATTAATGGCTTCTCCTTCGTCATCCTCAATCTTGTCACCCAAAGTAGCCTATAGGATGATGCTTATAAATAGCACGTAGAGCATCTTTTAAGAGCTCTTTGTCTTCTTTGAGCTGATTAACCATTTCCCAATCCATTCAAGAAATAGAGCCTCATTATTAAGTTGTATTTCATAACATATGGAAGTCATGAGCTTGAGTTGCACCTCATTTATAGAGTTATGACCAGAGCTCTTACAACATATGTATTTTGCAACAATATCAGCTAGAAATTCATACCTCTGTGGAAACTCCTTCTTCTTGTATCCTTTGATAGAGGGGGATTTCTTGTGATGCATCTGTTTAAGTCCCTTATGGAAGTCTATGCCATCTATGGATGGATACCCTTCAGGTTTGAGACCTAGGGCTAGATTGATGTCCTCAGCCTTAAGTCTGATTTTTACGTTCCCGACTTTCGCAGTGATGATGTTGTTTTCAAATACACCATTATTGTAGAATTCTTTTACTAGCTTTGGGTAAATCAATGTGTCTGTGCCCAGAGCTTCTTCGGGTTCAGCTGTTTTGAACTCATCAAAACAAAGTCTGTAGCCAGAGATGACATTGGAAGCCGCCATTAATTTTCTTGCAAGAAGTGTGACTGACTGAGCTTTCTTCTGGTTTAGGGTTTTTGTTTGAGAGAGGAAGAGAGAGATGATCTTTTGAACTTCTGATTTCAAAAAGACGATTTCAATTTGTATTTGTAACTTCCCTCTCTCTATTTTTCTTAGTGGGACAGGTGTCAAGTTTTGCTTGGCTCTACGAATCTGACTTAGGAGGATTGTACTAATTTACCCCTTAACTTCTTCTGAGCTAATGTCCATAGCAAAGACTATGATCGTTGAGATGGTCCTCGTCATCGTCGAGTCTGTTCTATAGTCGTCGAGTCTGTTCAACGTTCGTTGAGTCTGCTCAGCTATCGTTGAGTTTGTTCTCCAATCGTCAAGTCTGCACTGCGATCGTCGAGTCTGACTTATTCTTTGTGATGAACTTTTTGACTTTGCATTTTTCTCGGTTCAAGGTAACTCAGGAAGGGCCATCCTTATAGAGTGAATCAAGGGTTAGGTTTGTTCCTGAGGTGCTCTTTAGAGAGATTGCTTTGTTTTGATCTTCATCATCACAGGATGCTCCTTTGTTTTGTTGATGGAACTCTGTTATCGTTGAGTCTGCACCGCGATCGTTGAGTTTGCACTGCGATCATTGTCTTTTATGACACTTTGGCTCTACGATCGTGGACTTCTTTTGATCATGTCTATGATTTTTGAATATAGCCTTTAAATCTGTATGGTTAGCATAAACTAGAGCATATTTTTCATGGTTGCAAGTTAAGCATGCCTATCTCACTTATCAATTTGTTAAATCTAGATTCATCTAGAGGTTTTGTAAAAACATCAGCAAGTTGATTTTCAGTAGGGATATATTGTAAGGATATAGTTCTATTTTGCACATGATCCCTGATGAAGTGATACCTTATTTCTATATGTTTAGTCCTAGAATGCATGACATGATCATGAGTTATTGTAATAGCACTTGTGTTATCACAGTGAATGGGTATGGATTTGAATTCAAACCCATAATCTGCTAGCTGGTTTTTCATCCATAGGATCTGAGTACAGCAGCTGCCTGTAGCAATGTATTCAGCTTTTGCAGTTGAAGTAGATACTGAATTTCGCTTTTTGCTGAACCAGGACACAAGTCTATTTCTAAAGATTCGACAGGTGCCTGCAAGACTTTTTCTATCTATTTTGCAGCCTGCAAAATCAGCATCTGTGTATCCTGTTAGTTCAAATGAGGACTCCTTGGGATACCAAAGTCCCAAGTGAGGTGTACCCTTGAGATATTTGAAAATCCTCTTTACAACAGTTAAATGTGATTCTTTAGGATTAGCCTGAAATCTAACACAAATGCATGTTAAAAACATTATATTTGGTCTACTGACAGTAAGATATAAAAGAGAGCCTATCATACCTCTATATTGAGTTATATCAATACTTTTACATTTTTCATCTTTGTCAAGTTTGGTTGCAGGAGCAATTGGGGTTTTCATGGGAGAGGCTGATTCCATGCCATCCTCTTTATCTTTATGCTTTCTAAGAAATAGTGTGGTATCTACTCTACCTCTAGTGAATCTATTTTCAATAAGAAAGTTAGTTAGTGTTTCATACCATGCTCTAGGTGCTTGTTTAAAACCATATAAGGCTTTGTCTAATCTAAAGACATAATTAGAAAGAGATGGATTGATGAAACCTGGAGGTTGCTCTACATAGACTTCTTCTTGAAGTTCACCATTCAAGAATACACTTTTGACATCCATCTAAAAGACCTTGAATTTCATGTGAGCAGCAAAGGCAAGGAATATTCTGAGGGCTTCTAGTCAGGCAACAGGTGCAAATGTCTCATCATAGTCAATGCCTTCTTACTGAGAGTAGCCTTTGGCCACTAGTCTAGCCTTATTCCTGTTTATCACTCCATCTTCATCCATCTTAATTTTGAAGACCCACTTGGTTCCAATGACAAGATGATTCTTTTGTCTTAGAACCGATCTCCATACTTTGCTCCTTTTGAACTGATTAAGTTCTTCTTGCATGGCCTCTATCCAGCTGGAGTCTTCCATAGCATCCTCTATTTTCTTCGGTTCCATTTGTGATAGAAAACTTAGATAAAAGCATTCATTTTGGGTGTGATAGAAAACTTAGATAAAAGCATTCATTTTGGGTGGCAGCTCTTGTTTTGACTCTTGCATTCGAATCTCTAATGATTAGATCTTGAGTGTGATCTCTTGCCCATCTGCTTCCTGTTGGGACATCTGTTCTTATGCCTTCTTAGCTTAGATCTTCAAGATCTATTTCTTCTTCTTGGTGTGGAGGTTCGTCGTCTGTCATAGGCCTCTCTACGATCTCATTTACTTGTTCAACGATTTCATTATCTGGTACTACAATCGTAGTGTTGAGCTCGATGACCTTGTTCGTAGTGTCTGAACTGTTGGTCGTAGTGTCTTGGAGCATTGTTTTGACTATGTCTGTCTCATCGAAGATGATGTGAATCGAGACTTCAACACTCAGTGTCTTTTTCTTAAACACTCTGTAGGCCTTACTGTCTGTGGCATATCCAAGAAAGATTCCTTCTTCTGACTTTGGTTGAAACTTTGTCAAGTACTTCTTTCTATTGTTGAGTATGTAGCATGCACAGCCGAAAACATGAAAGTAGCTGACACTTGGCTTTCTTCCTTTCCATAGTTCATAAGGAGTCTTTTTAATCGTAGATTGTATGAGTGATCTGTTCTGAGTGTAGTATGCAGTGTTGATAGTTTACGCTTGAAGTATATTGAGGCGGATGGGTCTTTGCTATGAGTTCTTCTAACTTCTATCAATGTCCTGTTCTTTCTCTCAGCTACTCCATTTTGTTGGGGAGTTCGTGGAGCTGAGAAGTTGTGACTAATGCCATTGTCTGTGCAGAACTGGTCCATTTCTGAGAAATCAAATTCTCTGCCATGATCACTCCTTATAGCCTTGATTTTCTCTCCTTTCTCGTTCATTACCAGCTTGAACATCTTGATCAGCTGAGAGCTTGTTTTGTCTTTTGAGGTTAGAAAGAACACCCATGTAAATCTGATGTAGTCATCGACTACAACCAGAGAGTATCTCTTTCCTCTAAGGCTCGTCGTAGGAATTGGCCCAAATGATCCATGTGTAGTAATTGCAGAGGCTTGTCGATTGTATTGGTAGTTTTGCTCTTGAATGAGCTTCTGGTATGCTTCCCAAGTTGACAGGCATTACACGGCCTTTCTTTAACGAAGTTGAACTTGGGTAGGCCTACAACTAGATCTTTTGAAGCTAATTTAGACATACTTTTGAAGTTGAGATGAGATAATCTTCGATGCCATAGCCAGCTCATTTCTTTAGATGTTTTAGCCAGAAAGCATATAGTCTCGTCTGAGCTTAGTTGCCCAAGGTTCACTATGTAGACATTTCCTTCTCTTGTTCTGGTTAACTTTACAGCAGATGTCTATAGGTCTCGGATATGACATTGTTTGTTGAGAAATGTTACTTGATGACCCTTATCGCAGAGTTGGCTAATGCTTAGAAGATTGTGGTGTAGTCCTTCCACATAGGCTACTTTGCTAAAGGATACTGCACCATTTCTAGCTGAGCCATAGCCTCTTGTCTTTCCAGAGCCATTGTCTCCAAAGAAGACCGAGGGACCCTCCTTCTCTATGTAGTTCGACAGAAGGGCTTTGTTCCCTGTCATGTGCCTTGAGCATCCACTGTCCAGATATCAAGTTGTGATCGTGGAGCTCTTTTCCTGTAGTAACATTAAACCTTCATTTTGGTACCAATACTTGCATGGGTCCTACATTGTTAGTGCCTTTGGGGACCCAAATCTGCTTGATTTTAGGTCTCACATGCATAGAATTATATTGAAATTTTGCAGCCTGGTGGCCAACTTTGTAGCACACAAAACATTTGATATGATGCATATTTATGTGTGTGGGAAAGTTCTTCCTCCATTTGGACTTTTGTGGGTTATTGGTCATCCTCCTGTTAAGTTGATATTCCTTCTTCCATGTGTCCTTGGGTCTCATGATTTGTGAGGAGTACACCTTGCCTCTAATATACCTTCCTAGTTGGTTCGTAGAGTTGATCTTACTGGACTCTGCGATCCTTCGAGGTTGGTGAGTAGTGGTTAGGTTACTCTTCTCTTTTATGAAACCTAAACTGACATGAGATCCCTTACTCCTGGGAATATGGATTGAATTAGCTAAGCAGGGTTTGACAAGCTCATCCTTCTGTGAGGATTTCACAAATATAATGCCTCTACTAAAACCTGAGGCATTACTAGTGTTAGTTTCCTTTACTTTTTTCGAATATGGCTCTGAGGAAGATTCCACAAAGCCTAACCCTGTTCTGTCAGAGACACTTCTCTGGCTAGTGATTAGGGAGTCCATGGATGAAGAGGATTTGTTCCATGTAGAGATTGTCTTTTCTAGATCCTCAATTTTAGAGGTTAGACTTGACTCTCTTTTTGCATTGAGCTCATTTGTTTGTTTTAAGAGCTTATTCTCAACTTCAAACTTAGAGAGAGAATCAGTGCTGAGAAGGGTTGTTTCCAGTTCTTCTTGAACTTTTTCTTTCTCCTTTTGAAGAAGTAAATAATCTTTAGACAGAACTCTAAACCACTTTATGTATTGGTGCAGATCAAATGTTATGCCATGTAGTGCAGTTCTAAGGTCATCAATATCTACATCAGGAGAGTTGAAGTCAAATACCTCATCGATACTTACTTCATGTATGTTGGAGTTCTATTTGTCCCTTGCATTTTTGGCCTTCAGGCAGAGATTTTCCATTTGAGGATCTTCATCATCTCCAGATTTCGGAGTTGAGTCATTGTCTGAGTCACTCCACGATCCTCCAGCTACAAGGCCTTTGCCTTTCTTCTATGGCCTTTTGTTGCCTTTGTATTCCTTCTTTAAAAGTGATTTCTTCTTGAGTTAGCTCCAGTTCGTATGTGAGAAGGTTGCCATATAACTGTTGAACAATCATTTCATGTAGATTCTTTGATTCTCTAATAGCAGTGGTTTTGGCATCCCAATTGCTTGGTAAGGCTCTCATAAACTTTATGATTAGATCTTTGTTTGGATAGATCTTTCCATAGGCTCTTAGAGAGTTGAGCAGAACATTGAATCTCTCATATGTGGCAGTGACGTTTTCTCCTTGAACGTGAGCAAACATCTCATATTGCTGAGTCAAGAGAGATTGTTTGTTTTCTCTGACTTCTTCTGTTCCTTCATGCATGATGAGTAATGCTTCCCAAACTTCCTTTGTTGTTTTGCAGTTGACCACGTTTTCAAATAGATCATCTTCTAAGGATTGAAATAAGATGTTTTTGGCCTTTTTGTCAAGCTGGACAGCTCTCTTCTCATTTTTTATCCATTCTCCTTTGACCTTGATCTGTATTATGTTTGGGTCATCTTTAGTTGGTGCAAGATTTGTAGGAACGTAGGGCCTATTTTGAACAGTTTCAAATAGATCTTCATCTATTGAGTCCATGTAAGCTTGCATCCTAACCTTCCAGTTAACGAATTTGTCTTTGTTACACATAGGTGGCTTGCTGCCTCCTCCAGTCTTTGATTCGCTTGGTAAATGTGCCATTGGATTTACTCAGGCTTTGTAGGCTATATAATAGAACCTGGTCTAATACCAATTGTAAGTTCCCGGAGGCACAATAGTTATCTAGAAGGGGGGGTTGAATAGATATTAAAAACTTTTCTTTGTATTAAGACAGTTTTGATAATGATCTTAAGTACATCGGAATTATGGTTTCTTTGAAATCCCCTTTTAGATAGTGAGTTAAAGAGATTGAGACAGTTATAACAGTTATAGCAGTTATAGCAGTTATAGCAAGAATAAAATAGACACAGTTATTTTTAAGTGGTTCAGAGCACTTAAAGCTCCTAGTCCACTCTTCTACTGTTCGAGCAGGAAATCCACTAAGGATGTCTTTTACACTTTCTGAATCTCACAGATTCCTTCTAAACCAGCAGTCTAGGCACTTCTTAGTTCACTCTTGAGCTCTTCAAGTCCAGCAGACTTGGTTCTTCACAGTTCACTTAGAACTCTTCAAGTCCTTCAGACTTTGAACTCTTACTTTAGTTGATTGGTTGTTTTTGAGATCATGATTGAGGCTACTCAGTTGCAGTTAAGCACTTGTTCAAAAGAACTGATTAGCTGAGAAAGCTTCCTCTTTTTCTCAAATCGTAGAGTTGAGCGTTGAGTGTTCTTGTGCGTTTTGTTCAATGCTTGCTTCCTTTTCTTACATCTATATGTGTTCTATATATATGTGATCTTTGAAATTTATCCGTTAAAGTTATCTGATGAGACATTAAATGCATTTGACATTTCTGAGATTTGATGGAGACTTTTCTGCACATCTTCTGAATTTTAATCTGGCCCACTGACACGGCATACTGCTTTCTCACCCAACACCTGAAAAGGTGTTTTCCTCTACCCTATGGTCCTTTCCTAAGCTTCTTGAACATGTTCCTTTTGTTGAATACAAAGGATATCTTTTGTACCATTGGGACTGTTGAGTGCTTCAATGTTTAAAACTCATTCCACATTTGTTGGAATTTATCTCCAAACAAAAGGTAGGTCTCTATGCTTCTGACACAAGACAGATGATACTCTACGATCCATATCGTGGTGACTTGTCTCATTGGTGCATGGTTTTAAGAGAACACTATGATTTCTATCAAGGGATTGCACACTACGATCTTTGATTGCTCGTCTTGCAGACTCTACATTTCCGAGAGCTCACTACGATCTCTTAGTTAGCTTCGGCAAACGTCTAGACCACTCTACGATTTCAGAAGAGGTCCTTCAAGGCAGATACACTACGATCTTCTAAGCTCTACGATCCTGCCTTGGCTTCTACAATCTGTTGATCAGCTTGGCAGACTACGATTCTTGTTGAAGCCTATCTATACATTTCAAGTCATAGATCAACCTAACATCTTTGATCTCTTTATATATACATTCGTTTATAGAATGATGAACATTAAAAGCTAAGATCAACCTAACAAATTTGATCTATCACTAAGACCTTGTACATATATTCCTTGAAGGGCTTTACATATAATTATGAGTAATTACTTTAAACATCAAATCAAGATATGCATTCTTCCAACAAACATCATCCCAATTACAATTATTGAACTAAAAAAAAAGAATGAATCCAGAACCACCCTTCTCCCTAGCTTCAATATGCAATTATTATGAATTTTTCCTTCAAATCCTTCCTCCAATGCTTTTGCTCAAATTATCACTTCAAATTGCTAAATTGATTGATAGATAGATGGATGTTTTTTCTCTTACTATTTTGTTAATATCCAGCCTATGACATGTATTCTCACCATAATTTGGCGCCCATTGATGTTCCAAACCAAGCCAAACTCTTTCCTTCGTGCCTCTATAACAGTACAAGAGAAAAATGACATTTTGCTTTTCTTGTACCATCGGGCAGTACTTCTGTTCTTGACTAGGTTCCCCCGTCCTAGTGGGGGTTTAGCCTTTATAATGTCCGCCCCGATGAGGGGGTCTTTCTGCTGCAGTCCAACTTTTGCTCATTTTCTTTCTCACTTCAATCACGACACCCCTTTCTTAAGCCATACACGATACGCCACCATACCTAAACATAAAAACAACACTAAATAAGTAAAACGAATCATAAAACTGATGAGTTAACAAAGTTTAAGCTTGAATTAGAAGTCGATTCATAGGTATAAAACTCACTCATCTAACTCCCCCAAACTTAAACCCATGCTAGTCCTCGAGCACAAAACAAAACAAAACTTCTATGCAATGCAATGCAATGAAATGTAATGCAACTAATCTATATGCCTACGAATCCATCAGTAGTGATAAAAACAAATATGTTTAACTGGCCTCAGAAAAATCAAGCAAACACGATAATACTTCATATCAAAACCAATCAATAATTCCTATCAATCATCAAATCTTAAACTATTATTATTGGTATAGTGTGTTTGTGCTCAACATTCATGCTAACTGATATAATAGTAAATACAACACATATTAGATCTCTTTCAAGGCATCATACAATGTAAACTCACAAAATTCACGAACAAGCTAAATCTAACTAAAGTCAAACATCCACCTAGTTCAAGAGTCCAATCTGGGATTCTTATGCTTTACTTATCATTACGGGGGCTTTTTGCTCTTTTTCCGTTTTATTATTTTTTTTATTATATTTTTTTTTTGTTTTAAACATGACTGTGCAATGTCTCATTCCATTAGGCTAATAGTGTTACCCCTTAGCGAGCTTTCGACCAACGACTCCTAGACCATGAAGACCTTAGGGCGCTAGGTGTAGAGACAATCTCCTCGGACATACTAGCTCAAGTAGCAAAGGCCCCGAAACTAGACTAGTCACGGTATTTATTCATTTTTCTCTCTCTTTAATTTATTTATTTTTTTAAAGCTTATATATCCCAAAGTTTTCCCCCTAACTTAAGTCTTTGTCTAAATTTAGCCATCTCCGCCTTTTCATGTCTTTCATTCATTCAAACTAGTATTATCCTTAAGAAGTCCATTATGTGCCAAAGTAAACTTAATTAGTGTAACAACCCGATATTTTCTATACAAATAAATCAGAAATTTTGCGTATAAATTTTTTTTATTAAAATAAATATGGGAAATATGTGCCAAGATAATGTGTATATATATATATGTGATAAATAAAATATATTTATTACATGAATAATTACAAATGATTTTATTTTAGAATTATTGATCATTATAAACTATATTCTTATAATAATTAATTTTCTGGTAAAAATGTTGTTATTAATTATTTTCCATGAAAATATAAGTATTATATTATTTAAATAATATGTGAAATGATTACAACATTATTATAATAACTATTTTATTATATGAATTTATTTTAGATTAATTAAGTTAATTATTTAGCTTAATTAATAATGTTATATATGGTAGATAAATCAGATATGGAATCCAAACCCTAATTTTAGATTTTGATCAAGGAATGAGAATAATAATATTATATTATTATTTGTTAGTATTATAGATAAGTATGTTATGTGTGTAATGTTAATGTGTAGAACAGTTTTAATGTATTATGACCAAACCCTAATAATATTTTTATAAACCCTAATATTACTGATAAACCCTAGTTTTGGAAGTCAAATGAGACTTTAAAATCTCTCTAGTAATTTTGTTATATGATTAATGGCATTTATTATAATATTAATTATATTTTGATTTTTTAGTGCTATAAATATGTACTATATGTATGTGGACTGACAATGATTGGTCAATTATGGTGCAGTATTTGAAAACCCTAGTTGTACTGTGGGAAACCCTAAATTGAAACTCAATTGTGAGTTTAAGACTATTATATATCTGTGTTATATGATTTTATGGTTAAGTAGGTCAACCCTAATTAATATTTAGATATATTAAGTTCTAGAAACCCTATGTTTGAATTATAAACCCTAATTGCTAAATTAGCTAGGTTAATTATAATTAGTGATATTAAACCCTAATGTTCATGTATAAAGTAATTAGAAAACTAACCTAACTAAGAAAACCCTAATTACAAATTTTAGAAACTAAAATTTTTATTTTGTACAAACACTAATTACTAAATCTTGCAAATGCTATGTGTTAAACCTTAGGGTTAAACCCTAAGGGTTTGCTAATTGACCAATGAGCCATTAAAATGTCAAGCTAAATGACCATTATATCCCTTTTGTGCATTAAAGAAGCTAATGTATAGGTTTTGACATTAGAGGAAGTTGGTGACCAAGCCCAACAACTCCAGGTGACTGAAATTAATGTGTATCAGCCTCTATATCAACCATACAATGTATCTTACACTTATATATATAGATTGGAGAGAGAAAATATCATTTCGTAACCTAGTTTTGCACAACACATATCCTTAAGATTCTCTCACTAAAACCTACGAAATTTTATAGCAAATCAGTCCCCAATCCAAGCCCCACTATTATCTTTAACAAAATCAGAAGCTAGAATCAAGATAGATCAAAGCAAAGGAATAAACCCTAGCCATGAAATCTGACCATAAATTTGTTGTTAGATGTTATGATTCTGTGTTTTAATATGTTGTTAGTAGTGTATAATGATGATCTGGGTTGCTAGATGTTAGATCCATAACATCTAGAGGCTCGGATTTGAAATTTTACAAAATCTGGAAAAAGGTCAAACTGTGGTCTGACAATGAATGTCAGTGGCCACAGATCCTTGTTCGTCTATGATTTTTGTTGTTTTTAAGTTGTAATGTCTAGTTTGTTATGTGCTCTTTAAACTAGATTAAGAATCAAGCTTATATCTGGTCTAGATTGCAAGTTATTCGTGGTCAAACCACGTTGACCGGCATTAACCATGCAATTTTGGGCAGCTCAGAAATCGCCCAGAATGCTCTAACAGTATGTTCATGTGGCTAGATCTTGCAGGTGTTAGTTGTTTTGTTGTTGTAATCGATTTGTACTATGGTATATGGACTACAAGATTAAGCTTTTAGATCGCTTAAATATCAAATGGATCGAAGTCAGTGGAAGGTCAAACCAGGCCAGGAGATCACGAACTAAGTTTTCTGGGTAACACAGAAAACTTAAGAGCATGATCTCTGACAAGGTTTGACCAGAATATCTTTTGATTTTGATGTTCTTTTATCGATTTTATGTGATGGATCTCTACCCTTACATGTTGTCTAAACACTGAAGTTTATAGAACACAAAAACATTACACGATCAGCATGTAGTGGAGGCTAAAAGTGTGACCCGCGATCTGTTCTTCATTTCTGGGTAACCCAAAAATGAAGAACAGCCTCTGACAGCCACTTTGATGGCTTAGATCTCCCTCAATTTAAGCTTTTTGGCCATGCTTGTTGCTGGAACATGTAGATTTACACGAACACTTTAAGATCTGACCACAAGAATGCTATGAAACATCACAGTTTGAGATTAAAGCTTGGTCAAACTCACCCACTCGTTAACTGACATGGTGTTCTAGGTTTAATTATGAACATGAAGAACACCTATAGCGACAGTTCTGTCGCTATAGGTGGTTTTTGGCGACAATCTTTATATAAAAATTATATGTTTATTAAATAATTATAGAAAATTAGTTTTTAATTATTAAAAATACAAAATAAATTATTAAAAATTATTTTAAAGTCCAAAAATTAGTTTTTAACTATTTTTAATGTATTTCATAAATAATTAATATTTTTGAAATATTAAAAGTATTTAATTTATTTAATTATTATATTAAATAAATCATTTAAAAATGATTTTAATATTTCAAAAATCATTTAAAATTATATTATGGTATAAGAAAATATTTTAAGTTATTTTTAATGACTTTTAATATTTTGTGATGAATTTCATTAATTAACTAATATTAATGATAATTTAGTGATTTAATAAATGAATTAAATAAATAAATTAAAAATGATTTTAATATAATAAGGTATTTAAAAATATTTGAAGTTATAAAATATAACTTTCAATATTTAAAGGTGAATTTCATTAATTAATTATTATTAATGATATTAAAGTTATTTAATAATTATATTAAATAATTTAGTTTAAAAATGATTTTAATATTATAAAAATCATTTTAAATGAAAATAAAGTGTTTAAAGATATTTTAAGTTATAAAATATAACTTTTAATATTTAAAGGATAATTTCATTAATAATTTAATATTAATGATATTTATTTAACATTAATGATATTAAATTTATTTAATAATTGTATTAAATAAATGGTTTAAAAATTGTTTTATCAATTTAAAAATCATTTAAAAGGACATAATTAAATTAAAATATTTTAAGTTATACTTAATGACTTTTAATATTTTGAGGAATATTACACTAATATTTTAATATTAATGATAATTATTTAAAATGATTTTAAATGTTTTAAATATCATTTAAGGGTAATATAAATGTTTTGAAAATATTTTAAGTTATTATAAATAACTTTAATATTTTAGTAATGGTTTCATTAATATTTTAATATTAATTAAATATTAATGATAATAGAATTGTTGGGTATTTAAATCATTTAACAATGATTCCGGTGTTTGAAAATTCATGATAAATTATAATAAATGTTTAAAAATTATTATTAAGTCATTTAAAATAATATGACTGATACTTACGGATATTGAGATACAGAATAGAGTCTTAGACTCAATTATTATCTGATAAAGTTGTCGGTACACCGATATATTTCAGAAATTGATCTAGACTTATATATTTTGATTGTGTTAATGTTTATTTGTGATCCAATGACTGTTGAACATGTGTGATAATGTGATTAAGTTATGTGCTAACTGTGAAATGCAGTACTATGTGTTATGGTATATTGTTCTAATCGAACGAATGATCTGATTAATGATAGGTCGTGATATAAAAGATAAAACTAAGTTGCATTTTGTAAACAATAGACCAGGAAAGTATCCTACCTTTGCATTTTCTTTATGCAATGGACATGAGTAAGAATGTTTCAGAATTATATTATTACTGTACAGATTATTAACCCTATAATATATACGCCCATTGATTATCAACATGTTAGTATATGGTAATTCAGATATATATTATGTTCGTTAATTTCTATAAATGATTATACAAGTGTCCCCACTTGGATAATCATTGTATTTAATCACATGTTGATACACATTTGTTAATTACCCGTATATATATATATATATATATATATATATATATGTTGAATTATAGATTATTGTTGAACAAAATAAAACCTTATTATTATCCAACCGAATTGCTTTGGTTTGGAACCACGACAAGTATGAACATCCCTTACACGGGAAAACTTTTTATGCACCCAAGGTGGACAGAGTGAACGATAACATCGTTCTTGCAATGTAGTATTGATCAATACAGGGTACAACGGGCTGATCATCCTCCGTGCCTATAAGTTATGACGGTTTGCGGATGAAGTTCTGCTAAAGCTTTTCGAAAATGAAAACAATGTTCATAGTATGTCACCTTAACCCTATTTATAGTGAGTACGTAGTTTTAAAAATTTGAAAGAGGGTTGTTATGTTATTATTATCGGTTCAGATTACTTCACACCTATTGATTTGTTGTAGAAGGTAGTATAAAGAAAACATTTAAATTCTTTCAACTTATATATATATATATATATATATATATATATATATATATATAATTATTATTATCATGGGCACTCAAATGCTCATCCTTGCTTAATTTAAATGTTTTTACTAAGTGTGAACAACTGGAAGGCTCTGTCAAGAATAAAGGAAAAGAGAAGGTTGCTGAAAGAATTTTATGATATGTTATGTAATAATTTACTTTATTATGATAAGGATGATATATATTATTATTATCATGTAATGAATGTATTAAAGGTTGCATACTTGGGATTAGACTCTGATAAATCTAAGTTAAGTTTGGAATTTATATTATTGTTATTATTATTAGTATTATTTCGCTCAAAGAAATGGTATCGTGAAGCACCGAGTTCGGGTTTCAAGTACCTGGATTCGGGGGCTTTACAATATGGTATCAGAGCTTTAGGGTTAGAAACCTTAGGTAGGTTAGACCTTAGGCTATAACCTTGAAACAGAGGAAAACGTTGAAAATATAAATAACTCATATAGAGTTTAAAAAAAGAGATGAATTGAATAAGTTCATCGTCAAATCAAATAAAAGATAACTTATATAAAACTATTATTTGTTGTGTGTATATATTCTTTGTTAATCAAGATAGTTTGTGTGTAGATAAGGATTAGGATACCCTCAGGTCATAAAGAAAGAGTCAACCTCTATACACCCGAGCTAATATCGCAGTCAATATCTGAAGTAGAGCCTCACATTGAAAGGGACCTTGATACGATGGTTAGTATGGAAAAGTACAATACCGGACCCAGAAACGATAATATAACTGATAGGTATAGTATAGGTAAAGAATATGTTGTCAATGTCGAGTTCTTAAACTCATATATTTGTGGTGAGTTCTTAAACTCACAATGTGTTGTAAGTTTAACGAACTAGGTATAGTTAGGTGTGAAGGGATTAGTTAGGATGGTGTGAATATATAGAATATTAAGTAATTGATCCTTAGTGAAGGCGTAGGAAATGAGTAGTATTAGTATTACTTGATTATGTCTAATTCTGTGTAGTGTATATGATAAGTATGTCGGTGTAATGTAATATTTTGTATAATCTATGGTAGCGATTCCTGACTTTTGAGTCACAAAGGGATAGCGGATGTTTAAAGCAGTATGTGTTATGAAATGTCAAGTGTTATGAATATGAATCTATGTTTGATTAAGAAATAAGTTGGTATGAAGATAGTAATTATTTATCTGAATATTGGTTAATACGGTAAACCAAAGTTTTCAAAATCTAATATTTTGAGTACATGACTATTTGAATAGAAAATTTTGTGTGATATGTTAAACGGATATGATAAGCCTTAGAATGTAAGTTTATAAGGAATAATTTATGATAATGTTGCCAAGACGAAAGCGAAACTAAAGGACATAAGAACCTGTCGATAAAGCTGGAGGACAACCAGACCCGATAAAGAATTTTGTGAATGTGGACGCTTAAGCTAGGCAGAACAGAATACCAGCCGTGGGAAAGCAGCCAAACAATCGATCGGCAAACGCTAAAGACTTCAAGGCGGTTGTATAGCCAGGATTTAGAAGAGTAACTGACTCTATTGACGCATTTGTGATAGCTAGAATAACGGAGGGGCAAAAGACAGCTTTTGTCACCTATACGATGAAAGGGGGAAAGCAAATTTTTGGAGGAAGGCAAATCAAGCTAGAGCTAGAAAAGGGAGTAGAGGTAGTAGGACTGGAAAAAAAAGAAAGAAGATAAAGGGAAAGTTTGTGTGTTATAAGTGTGGGCAGAAGGGACGTGTCTCTCTTAACTGTCCCAATCCAAGAATTTATAGTGGGTGTTTTATTTGTGAATCAATGGAGTATAAGGTGGAAAACTGTTCAGGAAGGAGAATGGAGGCAAGGAATGCGAATACGGGAAAAGGCAGTAGGACATTGGCGATAACGGGACCAACTTCAACAAACAAACCAACAGAATCAACCGAAGGAGTCTTCAACATTATCGTTCAAGAAACTGTAGCAGCCGGGGATGCAACTCCAGGTATTATTCTAAACAAATTTTATTTTCTTATATATATATATATATATAGTATATTATTTTATAAATTATTTTGAAGGAGGAAATTGAGTTCTTTTAGAAATTAATTTTTCGTAAAAGCAGATAGATAAGCTTTATGCTGAGTAGTTAAAGATCAGTTCGATCAATTATGATCGTGATCTACTTGCAATGATTGTGTATGCTATGTACTCTGGTATGTATGGGTTTTAAAATGGTGCTTCCGGGGACGGAATCTTTATAAGGGATGGTGAATGTAAAAACCGATATTTTTTATACAAATAAATCAAAAAATTTGCATATAATTTTTTTTTTTTATTAAAATAAATATTGTGACGCCCCCAAATCCGGGTATCTTCTAACCCGACAGATGGTGCTACACGGTACTCATAACTATACATACATTCTATTGAAACGACAATCTTATTACATTAATAATATTACATCTCGTTCCCAAGTTCTAAAACCATTACATTCTTTGTTCATCATTCTATAATATATACAACTTACTAGTTTATTACAAGGTAAACTAATCGTTCAGCTTCATCTTGCCTCTATCCTTGTTAGATCCCTCGGTTCGTTCGGTCCTAGCTGCATTCATATGGTTCTAGCAAGAGTGAGCATAACAAGCTCAACAAGTAAAATAATTTCTTTTAAACAACATGCTTGAAACATAGGAATCGTATATCTTCAGTAACTGAACAATAGTTACGAAGTACTACCGACAATTTAAAATAGCACTTCTTTTTCTTCAAAACGTTTTACAATGACAATATTCAGTAAAACATCAATTCTGGCTCAAGACCATGAGTAGTGCATAATTTCTTTGAAAAGGACAACCCGGCACTAAGTCCGTAAGTTCGATATATCTTACGAGCACTTCTGGGTGATCAGCCCATAGTACTCTATGTTGATCAACACTACATCCATTAAACATATGTACGTTTAAGTTTTGGAAACCTCGCGTGCCCATCGAATAATCGATGAAAAATACATTTGTTTATTCATACCAATGCTTACATTGAATCCGTATCAAACAATTGGTGTAGGATAGCGTTATTAATTCTATATTGAAAGACTTGTAAACAAATCAATCAATCTTCAAGATTAGTCTAGCCGAGTTAAAACTGGCATCGACATTTTCGTAAAATAATTCATGCATCTCATAACATGAATCACGGAAAACTTGGCTAAGACGAATGTTAGACAAGCGTTTAAGAAAAACTTACCTTTAGCGTCTGCTACAGTATAATAACGTTTCCTTTCAGTCTTTATGATCTCTACAACACATAACCACATAACATACCACATTAGGTCATGAATGAACTTACATGGTTCCTAATGAATCTTACCCTTCTTCTCAATCTAATCATATATTAGATTTGTTACTATTGGTTTCGGCTTGCCATTATATTTTACATTATTCTTACCAACTTCTTTTTCTTCTATGTCTTATGTAGATTTATTGCATTAAATACAACTTGTTTCGAGTTAATCATCCTTCCTCACGGCTTACTAACATCCTTACGTTATTAATCGAAACTCGATCGTCATTGGTTAAGTACACTTACTGCATATCGTTCACGTTCAATTACTTAACAACTTTTAGTTGCAACTCTTAACGTTATAGTCATCATTGAATACAGTTCACGTTCCTTATACTTTACGTTCATCTTTTAACTACTCATTAAACAACATTAAATTCCTAAAGTCATCACTATAACAGTGATTTAGGAAAGGTCTTATCATGTTCATTAAGTAATTACATAACCCATACTGGTATTGCAAACCATTGGATTCATAATCAACTTGGTCAACAAATTTCTATAGCCGGCTTAACACATTACGTTGTTCTCATTACGTTCATCTTTAATTGATTATTAACCTTTAATCATCATACATTAAGTGTCTAACAATGCCTTAACAATGTTACATTAACACCTTATTTCATTACTAATGAGTTATCTTTCCTTCTATACTTGTAAACATTCTTATCTATCAAAACTCTAGAACTGGCGCCGCGGTGCCACACTTAGCTCTTCATCTCGCATCACATGCATGAAGTTAGCGAGATGCCTTGACACTATTATGAATGCTTAATTAGCCACCATTTAACCTTGGGTTGGCGGCCACGCTGCCAACTCTGCGGCCTTAGAAAATTTTTTGTGATTTTAAATTTTGTGAACTTCCCAGACGCATAACTTCTTCGTTATAAGTTCGAATTGGCTCGTTCAAAAGCCTACGGTTCACAAATTACATACTCTACACGTTCATGTAAGAATTTATCTATTTGACTTTGTTTGCTAAAAATTCACCTATTAGTTCATTTTTAACAAAAATGATAAACGTTCGTGAACGTTCAACGCTCGTTTCTTCGTTTTGAGTCGGAATCCGGTCATTTTCAAGTCCGCACCTCTATAATGACAAATATGACTTGTCTCTAATGAAAACTAATGTTTCCGAGCTCAATATCAAAATATGACTTCCATTCCGAGAATTTCACGAATTCGATGATTATCGTCCAAACTCGTAAATTTCTCCTTAACTTCATTTCTTATGATTTGTGCATCGTTTTTAATGGATTCAATCCATCATATTAACATCTTAACATACATACTTCATTAACTTATTGACATGATAAGTTATTACTTGTTCTTCATTAGTCTATAACTTATAAAAGTATGAACTACTTATGAATTCACTTTGCATGACTTATCATAGCTTAAATCTTTTAACCATCATCCTTACTTCTTTTTATCATACAACCTTATTATTTCAACATAAAACAAGTTCCTACAAGTTCTTCCTTGTTTCATAACTTATATGATTATGAATAGCTTATTCATAACTTATACGGCTTATTAAGACTTAAGTTCTTTGATTACTCATTCCTATCATTCCTTAGCATACATGTTCTACCACTACCCATCTCCCTACCAATGGAAGAGAAAGAGATTCATGGTTTAAGTTCTTACCCTTGAATATCACTTGACTAAGCTTTAATATCCTTCTTGCTTCTTGAAAATCTCATAATGGAAGTTTGACTTATAAGTGCTTATTCTCTCTAACCAATAAGTTTTTTTGTAAGAGAAGTTGTTGGATGAAATTTTTAACAAGAAACAAATGAAATCCTAAGCTTGCTATTTATAGGAAATCCTAAATGAGGGCTTAATGGTCAATAAGTCATTCCACCTCCTTAACTCCACCTCCTTACTATTCCTTATTTGCTCACCAAGTTTACTTGGCCTCCACAACTTTTATCTCTTGTTTTCTCACCACAAAACTTATCCTTTACTTAGCTTTTAAGCTACTTGGTCATCTCATAACTTATCTCTTGCTTAGCCACCAAGCATAAGCACTTTACTTGGCCACCACTTGACTTATCCATTGCTTAATCATTAAGCTTACTTGCTCATTACTTTTACTTAGCCACCAAGTACTTTATTTGGCCACTACTTTGGGTTATACATATGATCATGGGTTGCCCCATGGATCCACCTAATCCATTGGATTATTACATTGGGCTTAAGTCTAATTAACTTAGCTTATTCATTTGGGCTTGCATTAAGTTACTTTGGGCTTTTCATTAGCTTGCATTGGGCTTACAGATTCCTACACTTGGGCCTTATACATATCTCATTAGACTTTACAATTTCTTACTCAATCCTACAAGTCCATTACATTTGGCTTAAAGCCTTATAACGTATAATCTACATATTCGTCTCGTATTCCCACTCATATACTTAGTCATATACAACATATTATGCTTCATTCATACTCGTATAACACCTTGTATCATACTCGTATTCATTACTTTGTAAAATACCTACGTATTATACAATCATTACTTTAATTCATTACACGCATTAAAATTCCTTCTCGGAATTTACTTTCCTTAATCGTTAGGTTTTAAGTCCGCAGGCAAAAAACTGTGTTTGCCATAACTGATATATTATTGGATATTCTATCTCACCTCGATATTCTATCATTACGTATTTCTCAGAAGTTCAAAAATAATTTCCTAGCAGAAATGCGTGAATAGTGTTTTTCAGAAAATTTCTTGGAAAACTTTTATTTTCGTCTTAGAAATTCAAACACTTTAATTCTACCGTGTATCCAAAATACTACGATATTCTAATATGTCTAGGTCATAGAACGACCTTGAAATAGCTTACTCCCATAATTAATTAATTAAATTCATTTAATCCACATAATTAAATAAAAAATTTAATTCTCAAAAATCCAAATTTTCTGGGGCGTTACATTCTTCCCCCCTTATAAGGATTCTGTCCCCAGAATCTCGCTACAATTATCTAACTAAATGAGGAAAATTTCTTCATCATTTTAATCTCAAGTTCCCACAATGCTTCTTTGACATTGTGGTTCTTTCATTTCACCTTCAACTAAGGTATTATCTTATTTTTCATGACTTATTACTTCCTATCAATAATTTGAGTTGAAAGTTTAAATACTTATTGACACATTACGTTATTACCCTTTCATTATGTTTTAACTTAGAACTATTTAGAACTCAAATTCCTCCTTCAAAACAAGATTATACTTGATCTTCTCTTCATCATGCATCCTCTTCTTCATTTGCATACATTCCTCATTACCTAGTGGTATTTAATTAACTCGTTCCATTATCATGGATTGAGTCTACGTTGTGAATAACATTTCTATCCCTTCATTCCGAAATTTAACTTCTAACTCCGTTCTTGCCATCTCCGTTAATAACTCACTCTGAGTCGTTAACATCGATAGCTTTTCCATACCCTTCCTACTTAACGCGTCGTCTTCTACGTTTACCTTCCATATATGATATAATATATCAAAGTCATAATCCTTTATCCATTCCAATTATCTTCTCTACTTCATATTCAACTCCTTCTGTGTGGAGATATATTTTAGACTCTTAGAGTCCGTGTATATCTCACACTTCTCCCCCGTATAAATACTATCTTTCGATTTTTAATTCTAAAACTATAGCTGCAAATTCTAAATCATAAGTAGGATAAACCTTTTCATAATCCTTAATTGGCGTGATGTATACACAATGACCTTGCCATACTACATGAGCATGCAATCTCGTCATCTATGTGAAACTCGAGATACACTACAAAATTCCTCGTATCATCTGATAAAGACAATACAGATGCCACACTTAATCTTCCTTTTAGCTCCTAAAAACTATTTTCTCAGTTCTCATTCCCAACATACTTCTTAATAACAAATTTGTCTATCTCTTTAAGCTACAATTCACACGTAGTGAATTATGTATCCAACTTCTCCCTCCGTAGTGTTTCTCACACTATTTCTAGATGTTCAACATGATCTTCTGACGTCTTAAATTAGACTAGAATATCACCAAGTATCAATACGACACCCTCATCCAAATATTATTTGAACACCCTGTGACGCTAATGGTACTTTCAACCATAGCACCTCACAAGAGTACCTATCAATTTACCACCGACTTGCTCAGCGCCTCTTACAAAAAATCTAACTTCCGTACATTAGTCCACCTAATTGACATAACCAGAAACTTTTCATACCTATAACGAGTTCTGAATGTCATCTTAGGTACCTCCTCCTTCTTCCTTACTTTCAACAAACTATACCCCGTACGCAAATCTATCTTAGAAAAATTCTTTGCCCTCTTCAACTGATCAAATAGATCATCGATCCTGGACCATGGGTATTCACTCTCAACTAATAACTTACTCCTATTATGATAGTCGATACGTAACCATAACGACTCATCCTCGTTCTTAACATCCTCCTAACTTGCTTCATCGTTAGACAACAAGAGCGTCGCGGTATTTGATTACCGTAAAATACTACCTTGGGTTACTTAGAAAACCAAAGATTCATACTTTTATTCTAACAATTTATTAAAGTACTATGATTAATCAACCCATTCATACCGAGAATTACTTTAAATTCTCTTAACTTTATCGGTACTTATCTACCGATACTTGCTTACATTCCTTATTCATGAAACTTTTTCAACGAAAGTTATTTCCCGATTCTCTACCTTAATATTTAAAGGTACTTATAATCCCTTTCAGACAGACTCCTAAATGAGTCTTTCCACATGTCGTACATGCTTCAATCCTACGCTTAGGATCCCTTTGTCCCACTCCAGTATTCCTGGAGTTAAAATTCTTTATTGTTGGCATATTTCCACTACCACTGGCATTCTATGCCTTAGTTCCTCCCTTTCCCTTGCTCTTATTCTCCCTCTCTTTGTGATATTGAGTCAACACCTCACTACCACCCTCGGCTATAATCACTTTTTCCAAAATGTTCCCATAAGAAACACTCTGGAACACAGAAATCCTACTATAGAGCCAGGGTTTCAGGCCCTGCTCAAACATACGAGCCTTCATCTTCTCATTGTCCACTTGATGTGGAGCAAACCTTGCCAATTCATTGAATCTGGCCACGTACTGGGGAACAATCATATCCCTTGCTTAAGTTCTAAGAAATTAATCTTCATCCTCCCCTGCATACTTGTAGGGAAATAATTCTCGAAGAAGACCTTCTTGAATTGTTCCCATGCTACCGCATCTATTATAGCCCCACCCTGGTGAGCCTCCCACCAAAAGTTGGCTTCCCCTTTCATCATGTAAGTCACAAAAGAAGTCTTTTGCGCCTCATCTACGTTTTGTAATAACAAACGCCTTCTCTATTTCCTTTACCTATGTCCGGGCTGCTAATGGGTACGTCGTTCCTTTGAACTCCGGCGGACATATACTTTTAAATTCTTTAAAGGTAGTCATTCTGGCTAACCTAGGTTCGGCGGGTACTCTACCCCAAGTTTAGTTAAATGCAGCCGTTAATAAATTAACGAACTCTTACATAGGGTTGTTTTGACCCCCTTGATTTTCATTACGTGGTTCTGCTTCCTGATTATGTTGGCTTCTTCTTGACGGCATTTTCTGATTAAATAAATAAAATTTCATTATTATCTATTTACTTGCATGGTTATTATTCGCCACATAACAACTCATACCATAACAAAGCATATTAAATGAAAACTTCAATATATTCATATGCTTCTTCATAGTCTGAAACTATTTACACTTTACTTCCATAGCCAACGGCTAGTACATTTCTATCCCACAATTGAACTTCTCAAAAGTTGGAATTTACAAAAAAGACTACCCTTTTATACAAAAGAGGGTTTTACGTCACTACACACATAGTTATAATTCTAGCTTTCTAATAATATATAACAGCTTCCTCGTGTTTCTCATTTGCAATCTTCACTACAGTATCCCGACTAATAGTATGCCGAGTCTGCCCCAACTCTATAGAGTAACAAGCAACTTTAAGCTTGAAATCCTTATGAGCACTCTTATGGATGTAAGACATTTGTGTTATCTTCTGGTCCTTCTTCTCTAGTTTCCTACTATGATAACCCGGGGTTTCGAATAATCCAAATTTCACGAATAATTTTTTTTTTTATAAATATTGACATTGACTGTTAATATTGTACTGTGTATCTGTGATACTAGTATCGAGAAGTAGTTAATTTGTGTATTAACTGAGAAATTAGAGTAGAGTTGTGCTTAACGGAGAATAGAAACCCTAACCCTAAGTCCGGATAGAGATTCGATTAAAAATATAATTAAAATAATTATACTGATGAGTACGTGTTTGTACTGTATAGAATGTTAATCAATGATTGGTCAGGTAGGGTACAATATTTGTAAACCCTAATAAGGTATTGGGAACTCTAATCTCAAGATTTGAAAACCTAACACGTAGTTAGGAACCCTATTCGAAAGCTGGGAAACCCTAATTTTTAATTCGGGAATCCTAAACCCTAATTAGGAAACCCTAATCCTAATTATTAAGCTCTAAAGTGATTAGTATACTTTAATGTGATTAGTAACCTTTAATATAATTAGGGAACACTAATTATATTTTTGAACATCTTAATTTTCTATTTTAAAGATCCTAATTTAGAAAATCCTAGAAGCTAAAGTTATAAAACTTTAGGGTTAGAGCCTTAGGGTTAAACCCTAAGGGTCAAACTCTAAGGGTTAAACCCTAAGGGTTTGGTAAATTCCTTGTATGCCATTAAAATTTCATGTACAAAGTCCAAAGTACCCCTTACTTAGAAATTTAGTTAGAAGATTTGCAAGATCTAGTGAGTCATCACTTAATATTATCCCATGTGCTTAAATTCTATATCAAATCTTATCCATATCTTGCCAACTTGCACACTTGGATTCATTACATCTTTGATATAAGAGATCTAGGAGAGAGAAAGTTCACATATTAAGCTCATTAGCTATCTAACACCAACCCACTCTTTCTCTCACCTAAACCCACAAAATTGAAAGTAGTATGCACACAAGCCAATCATATTTGATGATAAAGCATATACTTTGTAACAATCTTATTCATTTATTAATAAAAAGTATTAATTTATTAAAGGCTTTTATTTATCTACATGATGCTGTTTTATAATATGTGATAAACCCATAGTTTTAAGCAATGCTTTTAGAATAATGATGATGATCATTCTAATGAGATCTAAATTCTTAGAAAGCTTAAAACTAAAATAGTTCCCAATCGTTAGATTACTAAATTGGGGATTAGTGAATCCGGATAGATTGGTACATACGTTGCTTGCTCATTGGATGAAGATGATTGATCTCATGATCATTTGTGTGGAGACACTAAAGCAAGTATGTAGGTGCTTATTAGAGAATAAGTTCTTTGAGCGTGGCTCGCTAAGGAATACCTAATGGAGTTTTACTCACTGTCAATAAGAATTCCTGTAGTGATAGTAGTACAAGTGATCCTTGGACTTGAGATCATCATAGTATCTTGTGTATGATGAATTATACTTTGACTTATTCCTTAAGATCCTTAGGGTATATTATAGGGTATGCTTGAGTATAATAAGTTGTGCATGGAGATAATGTATGATAAATAAAGAATCTCCCGCTTCTAGTAAAAGAAGAGAAATGTCCTATGTGATTCGATAAATGACAACCCAAGAGTCCTTGGGTTAAGGCGAATGAAATTAGAAAGGAGTTTCTAATTTGCATTATTTGGAGTTGTGCATTTAAGATTCGAAATACATATAATTAAATAAAATAAGACTTGACAGTAATTCTATGTCTTATATTTAATTGGGACATTGTATGGTGAAAGGATTGAATTGTACGGTAACTATTTACTCAAAGGTTCTTTTATGATTAATGTTGAAATCTATATTATCTGGAAAGTCGTTAATCGCTAGGGAGGCTTATCCCTATTGTAGAATAAATATTATTTATTTAAATAAATTAATTATTTAATTTATTTATTTAAATAAGATTAGAATTGTTCTAATTGATTTATTCACATAGGTTTAATATGGAGAACCTAAAGGGTCACATTAGAAAAGGAAGAATAATTATTTAAGAAGTTAATGGCATAATCATAATAATAAGTTAAGTATATTTAATTTAATCTATGGTGATAGAATAATTTAAATAACTTAATATTTATTATTTAATATTTTAGAAATATTAAATATAAATTAATAAGAGAGAGTCTTATTATTATTATTATTATTTATTATTATTATTTAATTTCCTAAAGGAGTTTTGGAATTAATTAATAAAAGTACTCTCATATATTCCTAATAAGATTAGGAGGTAAATTAATTAAAAGATTTTAATTAATTATTTCTAATAAGATTATGAGCTTAATTAATTAAAAGAATTTAATTAATTAAATAAAACCCAATTCCTTAATTGTTAAGAAGGGTTGCCTACATCTATAAATAAAATGAATCTTATTATGGGTGAGGTAGTGGTTGACTTTTTCAACATAAGTAATTCCAAGAAGTGGGAGAGTACACCCTTTTCTATGAGAGATAGAAAAATTAGGGTTTTGCCAAATACCCATCTTCTTGAATCCTTCTTCCTTGGTGGATCAACTCTAGAGGCCAAACACTTGGGTGGCTAACATTGACCAAAGGAAGGAACAAAACCCGGTGGATTCAAGTTGAACGCGAAAAGGATTGGAGGTGAACTTGTACCTGAGGAAGCTCGAATCTTCACTGGTATTATTCTTGTTCTTCATATCTTTTCGTTTAATTAATAATTGTGCATAAAGGGTGATCCGGGTATATGGTTTGTAAAATTTTAAACTCTGATTTTTACACGTTTCAGCTTATTTTGTGCAATTTGATTGCGTTCATGAATATTACAAACCTAACAGTGGCATCAGAGCCAAACCTTTATGCTAATTATTAATTGTTTTAATTTGATATGTATATTAATATGTGTTTAGAATAATTTAATTGAGTATAATTTTGTTGTATAAAATTAAAAAAAATAACGTAATCATCAATTCGCGAAATTCCGTGATATGCTGGCAATGCTTACTAATCATGTTTCACGTGGAGATGATTCATGTTTTGTTAACAGTATATTTGGGATTATATATGTGTGATACTAGCATGATTGTTGCTGATTCACGTGTTAGTATCCAAGTGAAACTTTTTTTTTTAAAGTTGTAGGTGATACTTTTTATATATATATATATATATATATATATATATATATATATATATATATATTATTTTAATTATTTTATAATTAAAATAAAAGTTTATTTTAATCTTAAAATAAAAGGTTTATTTTAATTTTAAAATTGAATTTCATGCTAACTAATTAGAGTTGGAATTAGATTCCATGATAACTAATTGGAGTTGAAATTGGATTACATGTTTCCTTAAATAAATGAGTTTATTTAGATATGAAATAAGATTTCATATTATTCAAAATAAAGGAGTTTATTTGCGAATAGGAAAGTGAATCTATCTTTCCTTAAATAAAAGAGTTTATTTAGATATGAAATAAGATTTCATATTATTCAAAATAAAGGAGTTTATTTATGAATAGGAAAGAGAATCCGTGTTTCCTTTAATAAAGTTTTTTTTTCTTAGAATTGGATTCCATAATTAATTAAAATAAAGGATTTTATTTTGATTAATGATTTTGATTAAAATAAAATAGTTTATTTTATTCAAAATTGGATAAATTAAAAAAAAGAGTTTTATTTTGATTTAAATTTGGATTAAAATAAAAAAGTTTATTTTGATTCAAAATTAGATTTTATATTAACTAAATTTGCCCATTAAATGATATCAATATATATATATATTGAATGTTTATTATTCATGAGATGAATGTTATTTATTGTTACATTTGGTGATGTGTATAATAATAAATGGGATTGATTATGGACTATTGACCAATGTGATTTGATTTTATTTTAGATGGATGCATGAATGTATGGGTTTTATTAAATGGGGTCTGCGTACCTTGTCTTCTCTAAAATTTTTTTAATGTAAATTCTAACTCCCTCCTATGTACTTCCCATTGACTGTTAATCAAGGTTTCTATTTATTTTAAATAGTTTTGTAATAGGAATAGTTAGAATTAATTTTGAAGAATTGGAGATCAAGGAGCAAGGAGTGCTTGAAGACCCGTTTGTAATGAAGCCCGGGTTTAAATGTAATAGTTATATTTAAATATTAATTCTTGCACCCCTAGGGTTTGACCTTTTGGTTCACTTAGTGGCTTTAGTGAACCAAACTAGAATAAAAGTCCATAATCAATCAGGGTAGAATATAGTATTCTATATGTGCATGCTTTATACTATATATATATATATATATATATATATATATATATATATATATATATATATATATATATATATATATATATATATATAAACATGCTTCGCATGTTAATTAATATGACGCGTATTTTATATATATATGTTCATGCGTGCTAAACAAGATGAGACAAATTAATAACAAACCCCTCAAATATTTATATTAAGTCTTAAGCGTTCAAAGATATTTGGAATATCAAACGTCGCCTTCTAGCATGATAAAATTAATACAGTATTAAATATTTAATATGAGTTTGTTGTGTCACCACAAGGCAAGTATTAAGTATTTAAGATGTTAATTTATCACATTTGATGCTTATAAAGAAAATTGAACAATATTGTTTTGTTGTGTCACCACAAGGATAATATTTTTCTTTTTTGAATATATAGAGTGCTAGGTTGGACTTAACTTGGATAATTTTGATTCGGAAGTGCCACCACTTGATCAAAATAATCTAAGAGGCAAAATAAAAGGAGTTGCATAGTTGATGTAATTGACAAGAGTTGTCTACCTATTTATTTATATATAGTTTGTTGTGTCACCACAAGACTAAAATGAGATCCTTATTCTCACTAGCAAATCTTTAATTAGATTTTGCCGAACTATATAAGTGAGGGTAATAAGTTTGATGAAAATAGTGGGAGATACCAATTTAAAACAAGACCTAAATTATTTTGGTAATTAATAAAAGAATGTATGCTAAAATGTTGTTAATCACAAATTCATTTACAGAATTATACAATGTCTAAATTACTATCACTGCGTAGGATATTAGATGCTAAATTAACCGGACCAAATTAAACTGATTGATTAAGGAAATTGAGAATAGTTCTCATGGCTGAAAAGATATCTTATATCCTTAATACGCTTATCCCCGCAATGGTTGCAAACAATACCTCTGAGGAAGAGATTGCTATTTTTACAAAGTGACAAGATGATGCACAGTTGGCTCAATGCATCATTCTCTCATCCATGAGTAACTTGCTTCAGTGTCAGCAGGAAACTATGGATGCTCTTACTATATTCCTGTACATCAAGTAGTTGATGGTGAGCAAAGTAGGACTGCTAGATATCAGATATCTAAGGAGCTCTTTCGATCTAGAATGACCAATGACACTACAGTATAAATAAAAGTCCTTAACATTATCAATTTGATTGATCAATTAGGACAACAGGTTTTGTCACGGATGGAGAGTTGAGCCAAGATTTGATCTTGCACTCACTCCCAGACTCCTTTCACAATTGTTGTGAATTTTTCATATGAACGAGCTAGATATCAGCCTCGCTGATTTGCTTAACATGATGAAAAATATTGAGAGTCACTTTCCAACTAAGAAAGACCATGTCTTACAGGTAGGAGCCAAAGGATCTTCTGAAAAGAAGAACAATTCAAAGAAGGTATATAGAAAGGCAAAAATAAAGGATAATAATAAGAAGAAAACTGATACGGATAACAAAGGAGTTTGCTTCCACTACAATAAGCCTAGACATTGGAAAGAAACTGCGAGAAACATCTTACAGAGGCTAACCAAAGAAGCTTAGTGATGTTTCGGTTACAAATACAAATTTGTTCATGATTTAAAATAAATTTTTCTTTAAGTCAAGGTTCTACTTGGGTAATGGATACCGACTTTGGTTATCATAAATATAGATTTATGAAGGGACCAAGCAGAAGTAGAAAGCTAAACAAATATAAGTAATCCTATGTGTGGGAAATGAAGCAAAGGTTGCTACATTAACCATAGGAACTTATTTTTTAGCATTACCTACGAGCAAGTCTATTAAGTCAATAAGTTGTTATTGTATTCCAGTTCTTGTTAGAAACATTATTTTTATTTTTTTGTTGGACAATAAAATTTGGTATTATATTTAAGAATAATTGTTGTTCTATTTATAATAATAATATTTTGTATAGAACTGGAATATTACTTAATGGATTTTGTATACATGACTTACGTGAAAATAATTTTGCAAATTGAACAAACTAGTATAAGAAAAGGAGATGACCATTCAAAGAGTTGAATGTATGTATTTGCTGAAATACAAGTGTGAATTATTTGAAAGGTTCAAAGAATTCAGAAGTGAAACAAATTGGCAAAGTATTAAGATTCTTTGATTAGATCAAGGAATAAATACTTGTGCAATAAGTTTCTAGATCATCTTAAATGGTTTTCTCATAATGGACGACTCCTGATACGCAATAATTGATTGATGTATCTGAACAAAAAAAATCATACCTTCTTGGACATGGTATGGTCCATAATGATTTTACCGACATTCCAGTATCCCTTTAGGGACATGCCCTAGAAATGGCTGCATATCTACGAAAAATATAACCTCAAAATCTGGCCCCAAGGCTTCATAAAAGTTATGGACAGGAAGGATTCCTAATCTTAAGTATGTTAAGATAAGGGGTTGTCCAACTTATGTGAAAAGGTTTCAAAGGATAAGCTTGGGACAAGATTTGACAAGTACAAATTTGTGGGACATCCGAAAGTAAGTTTAGGGTATATGTTCTATAATCCTACTTAGCAAAAAGGTGTTTGTTGCGAAACACGCTTCCTTCTAAGATAAAGGTGTTTATCATTGAAGGACTAGTGGGAGGATAATATATCTTGAAGAGTTCAAGAACCACAAAATACTATAAGTCAAATAAGAGGAACCTGTAGATGGACCTATTGTACCACAACCGAATCGTAAATCTGGAATAGTACCGAGGATACCTGAGAGGTATGGATTCATCATAGATGATGATGATGATGATGATGATGATGAGGTACGCATCATAGAAGATGATGATCCAGTTACATACGATGAGGTAAGAGTTGTAGACACTCCGAGAAATAGATTGAAGCAAGCTTCTCAAAAATAGAACATTTATTTTGATGAAATAATCAAAAGAGTTTGATTTCTTCAAAAATAAGAATGAACCTAGTGTGTACAAAGGGTCAGTAGGAGCGTCGTGACATTCCTAGTATTATATGTTGATATACTACGGATAAGGAATGACATACCAATGCTATAATCAGTAAAGATAAAGTTGTCTAAACATTCCTTCATGAATGATTTGGGAAGAGTATCGTAATTGGGGATACAAATCTATATAGATAGATTTAAAAGGATGCTAGACTTAACCGAAGAAAAGTATATTCATTTGATACTAAAGTCGTTCAGCATGGAAAACTCCAACAGATGTCTCATGTTGATGAGCCATGGAGTGTATCTCTCTTAATAGTCCCCGTAGACTCCTGAAAAGAGAGATCGCATGAGTGACAATCATGTATGCAATGAAATATACGAGACCTGATGTTGATCAGTCATATTCTAGAGAAGTTCACTATGAGTCAGTGAAAAACATCTTAAAGTACTTAACCGACACAAAGGATGTGATCATATACATGGTGGGTCTGAATTAAAACTAGAGGGCTTAACAAACTCAATTTTTTCAGACAGACCAAGACGACAGAAAATCCACTTTAAGGTAAAAGGTTACCTTGAACAGTGGTGCAGTGAATTGGAAAGGTTCCAAACAGCAAAATGTTGCTGGTTTAGTGATAAAGACAAATTATATAGCTGTAAATGAAGCTGCAAGTTGATTGTTTGGATGAAAAGTTTATTACAGAACTAGAAATAGTTCCTAAGTCTCATCTTGGATCTAAACATATATTGTGGCACTTTCAATTGATTATAGGAATCATTGAAAGATGGGAAATCACTATAGAGATAGTGGACTCTCAAGAACAACATTACATATCCATTAACTAAAGCTTATCCAACAGCAGGATAATCGTCACTTAGAGAAGAAGGGTATGAGATACCATGACGATTGGCTTTAGTGCAAGTGGGAGATTGAAAGTAGTATGCACACAAGCCAATCATGTTTGATGATAAAGCATATACTTTGTAACAATCTTATTCATTTATTAATAAAAAGTATTAATTTATTAAAGGCTTTTAATTATCTACATGATGTTATTTTATAATATGTGATAAACCCATAGTTTTAAGCAATGCTTTTAGAATAATGATGATGATCATTCTAATGAGATCTAGATTCTTAGAAAGCTTAAAACTAAAATAGTTCCCAATCGTTGGATTACTAAATTGGGGATTAGTGAATCCGGATAGATTGGTACATACGTTGCTTGCTCATTGGATGAGGATGATTGATCTCATGATCATTTGTGTGGAGACACTAAAGCAAGTATGTAGGTGCTTATTAGGGAATAAGTTCACTGAACGTAGCTCGCTAAGGAATACCTAATGAAGTTTTACTTGCCTGTCAATAAGAATTCATGTAGTGATAGTACTACAAGTGATCCTTGGACTTGAGATCATCATAGTATCTTGTGTATGATGAATTATACTTTGACTTATTCCTTAAGACCCTTAGGGTATATCAAAGGGTATGCTTGGGTATAATAAGTTGTACGTGGAGATAATGTATGATCAATAAAGAATCTACCGCTTCTAGTAAAAGAAGAGAAATGTCCTATGTGATTCGATAAATGACAACCAAAGAGTCCTTGGTTAAGGCGGAATGAAATTAGAAAGGAGTTTCTAATTTGCATTATTTGGAGTTGTGCATTTAAGAGTCGAAATACATATAATTAAATAAAATAAGACTTGTGAAGAATTACATGTCTTATATTTAATTAGGACATTGTATGGTGGAAGGATTGAATTATGCAGTAACTATTTACTCAAAGGTTCTTTTATGATTAATGTTGAAATCTATATTATCCGGAAAGTCGTTAATCGCTAGGGAGGCTTATCCCTATTGTAGAATAAATATTATTTATTTAAATTAATTAATTGTTTAATTTATTTATTTAAATAAGATTAGAATTGTTCTAATTGATTTATTCACAACCGGCTTAATATGGAGAACCTAAAAGGTCACACCATAAAAGGAAGAATAATTATTTAAGAAGTTAATGGCATAATCATAATAATAAGTTAAGTATATTTAATTTAATCTATGGTGATAGAATAATTTAAATAACTTAATATTTATTATTTAATATGTTAGAAATATTAAATATAAATTAATAAGAGGAGTCTTATTATTATTATTACTATTATTATTATTTAATTCCTAAAGGAGTTTGAGAATTAATTAATAAAAGTACTCTCATATATTCCTAAAAAGATTGGGAGGTAAATTAATTAAAAGATTTTAATTAATTATTCTAATAAGATTAGGAGCTTAATTAATTAAAAGAATTTATTTAATTAAATAAAACCCCATTCCTTAATTGTTAAGGAGGGTTTCCTACATGTATAAATAAGAGGAGTCTTATTATGGGTGAGGTGGTGGTTGACTTTTTCAACATACGTAATTCCAAGAGTTGGGAGAGTACACCATTTTCTATGAGAGATAGAAAAACTAGGGTTTTGCCAAATACCCATTTTCTTGAATCCTTCTTCTTCCTTGGTGGATCACCTCTAGAGGCCAAACACTTGGGTGGCTAACATTGATCAAAGGAAGGAACCAAATCCGGTGGATTCAAGTTGAACGCGAAAAGGATTGGAGGTGAGTCAGTATATCGAGGAAGATCGAATCTTTAAGGGGATTCTTATAATATCTTTCGTTTAATTAATAATTGTGCATAAAGGGTGATCCGTATATGGTTTGTAAAATTTTAAACTCTGATTTTTACACGTTTTCGCTTATTTTGTGCAATTTGATTTCGTTCATGAATATTACAAACCTAACAAAAATCACTAAGTGATTCAGTCACTCTTCAAGCCTTAAGATCACCAAAATTAGTTAAGGAGATCAAGGATCAAGGATTGGACAAGAGAGGTATAAACCCAAACTCAACCTAGATCTTGTATGCTATGAAACATTTTGTGTTTAAGTGTTTATATTTGTGTTATATGGTGTTTTTAGTTGATCTATATTGATCCATGATGGATCCATAGCGTCAAAGTGGGTAAAAAGGCAAGTTTTCAAAATCTGTTCTTGAGAAATTTTTGTGGTCTGACAAGATACGTCAGTGGTCCTAGATCTGTCTATGTTGGTGATAATTGTTGTTTTAATGTTGTTATTGGTAGCTTGTTAGGTTGTCTTTAATTTGCAAGTGGTTGTATAGCCATTAGATGTCTAGATTCGAAGTTATTTATGGTCAAAACCCATTGACCGACGTTGACCAAGCACAAATCTGGGCAGCCCAGAAATGTTTAAACTGTGTCTGACAACATGTTTCGTAGCCCAGATCTATCATGTGTTTGGTGTTATGTTGTTGTTGTTGTTGTAGCATACATGTAGCTGGTTAGGTGGACTATAGTTTTGAGCCTTTAAATACCTTAAATCATCAACAGGTTAATTGTAGTGAACGGTCAAACATGATCAGTTGATCGCGTTTTGCATTTCTTGAAAAACCCAGAAATTTTATGAGCAAAGTTTCTGACACCTTTTGACCATGCTGTAAGTTTTGATCTTGTTGATGTTAGACCGATCTGTTAATGTATAATGTTCACGGACATATGGGTTACATGTTGGAACCATAATATCACTTAAACCAAGACCAGAACGTTTAGAAATTTGGAATGCAAGAAGGTCACTCGAACTGCCTGGGTTTCATAAAAACCCAGGTGCACTCTGACAACGAGTTTGATTGCACAGATCTCCTCGTATGTTTGTTGTTTAATCAAGAAGTTAGTTGTGTGTTATAGTATTACATAAACACTACACGATCACACTTCAAGTTAGCCCAGAAACTATTTTGTCTGAGATTAAAAGCCGGTCAACTAGTGCCCCTCGAACACTGAGATTGTCAATGTTCTTGAGCCAAGAACACCTAATACGACAGATTTTTGTCACTAAAGGCTTTAGCGACGGTTCCTATTTATTTATTTTCAGAATTTCCGGAAAATGATTAAAAATAAAAATAAATTATAAAAATTACCAAAAATAGTTTTAAAAATTATTTTAAATTATGAAAAATAATTTTTGACTATTTGGAATATTTTTCTTTAATATTTATAATAATTTAAATATTAAAGTTATTTAATTTATTTAATTAATGTATTAAATAAATTAGAGAAAAATGACTTAATATTATGAAAAATCATTTTAAATAAGAATAATGTGATAGAAAATATTTTGAATTATAAAATATAATTTTAATATTTTTAGAGAATTTTTATTAATAATTTAATATTAATGATATTAGATTTATTTAATTATTATATTAAATAAATGAATTAAAAATGATTTTATTGATTTAAAAATAATTTAAAAATGAGAAAAATAATTTAAAAATATTTTAAGTTATAATTAATGACTTTTATTATTTTGATGATAATTTCATTAATATTTGATTATTAATGGTGATGATTTAAAAATGATTTCAATTATTTAAAAATTATTTAAGTAGAATATTGATGATTTAAAATATTTGAAGTTATTAAAATAACTTTAATATTTTGACAAGTATGTTATTAATATTTTTATATTATTAAATATTAATAATGATAAGAATATTTGATAATTAAATCATTTAAAAATGATTACGTTGTTTAAAAAAATTATTATAAATTATAATAATTGCTTATAAATTATTAAAAGCTTCCGAAAAATATTATAAATGATATTTGACTTATCTAAAATAATATTGAAGCTTAGAGACCAAGTTTAATTGACAATAGCTATGTTAATTGTCGGATTGGGTGACCAGATCACCGAGAATGGACCGAAATCCAACCAGACCAAAATAGTTAGACTTGTTATGTGTTTATATAGGTTATAAACACTGATGTGGCTATGTGGTAATGTGTCTAGGAGAAGTTTGACTGTGAATTACAATGTTATTTGTTATAAATTATTGTGCTAATTGTGAGACCGATATTATTGGTTATAGGTCTTACGAACGCAGATAAATTTATTGTGTAGCTGTAATCAGCGGAAGAGGCAAGTTTCCTAACTCAACCTTGAGTTATATTCATTCAATAATTATAGTGGTTAATTATTGCTAATTACACCACGTCCAGGGAATTTATTGTTGATTTTTCGCAGTTAATGCATGTTTAATAATTCAAAATGAATTACTGATTCAGAATATATACATTTGTAGAATAACTGTTGTTGGATATACATATCCTTAGAAGCTATAATTGACGGTACAGATAATTCCTATTTATTGTCGAATTATGTTGAGAAATGTCTTAGCCAATTATTCTGGAACATTCGTTAGAACATGATAGGTTCGAGAAGAGAATTCAATTGTTATTGACCGATCGATGCCAATTATTTCGGCTAGATCGAGATGTAAATAGAATTTGAAATCACTTTATTTCGTTGTTAAATCAAAATCTTGATCTTGAGACTGAGAAGAACAACCTTTTATATAAAGGGAATATTTTATTGGTCGTATATTCGGCCTTTGCGCGCGATTAAGTATTATGCATAATATAGGTTATACTAAAGCTGATCACTTTATATACTTGTAGAGGGGTATGATTTATTCTTTATGGTTATCTGATACATCTAGGTATATCAAAGTTTAACTTTGATAGTTACTCGAGAAGAGAAGTTCAAGATCCAATGGATCGCTCAGCATAAATCTGGAAAACACTCCACTTTGCTATTCCGTAGAATTAATTCTTGATTATTCATTTGAATATCATAGAAAACCTTGAAAGCGTTGTACCCTTTCATTATCAAATTATTATTGCGTAGAATGTGAGAAGGTTTGATATTAATTTCTATATCTTTATTATATCTCTTAACTTGTGGAGCAAACTTGTTGCTCACACTTGCTATAAATAAAACTTTTCAGCTAGGGACGAAGTTACAGAAGGTGCTGCGAAGAAAAACAAAGGAAAAGGAATAGTTATGAATTAGTTATGATGAACAATATTATTATTATGTTGTATTGTATTGTAAACCCTTTTTGTATATCTAAAGGGGTATGTCTATAATGTTAAGGTTAGTAGACATAAGAGTTATGTATTAACAATATATGTTAATGAGTTATGTATTCCTATTTATATTAAAATGGGTAGTTAGATGGTATTATATTGTGGATCGTGAACACCAAATTCGGGGGTCAGGTAGCCTGAATTTGGGGGTGTCACAGGTTGGTATCAAAGCTGTAGGTTATAAACCTTAGGTGGGGTGGGGAAAACCCTAGGATTATAACCCTGAGCGAGATAGAGAATACTCATTTGGAGTACTAAGTGAGGGACTGCTGAAGTGTATCGATAGTGAGATAAGTAGACACATAGTCTGAGGAATGTGTACTGGTAAAGTAGTAATCAAGTTGTTTAAACTAATGGTAGGATGTCGGGAGAAGATAAGATGAGTACGGATATGCTAGCAGCTGTTGCACCAGTGCCAGTAGCTGAGGTGCCAGCACAGAGCGAGTTAGTGGAAGAAGTGGAGAAAGATGAACCAATGATCAATCTCGGGAGTGTTCATGATGATTATCCCGAGATGTATCTAAGTGGTGATGAGGAGGCGGAGTCTGAAGAAGCTAAGGTGGAGTTGAAGAATAAGATCAAAGTTGGAGAACAAGATCAGCTAACTGTAGAAGTGCAGGAACTCCGGAGTAAGGTATTTCTCTTGGAGGAGTTGTGGAAGACAGAACGGGCATTATGCGAAATGACTGAAGAACAGAATGAGCTGAAGGCGCAGGTGGAGAGGATGAAGACTGAAGGTGGTGGATCATCTAAACGAACCAGCAAGAAAGATAAGAAGAAGAGAAAGAGGGCCAACAACAACGACAACTCTGAAAAGTCAAACCCGAAGAAGAGACAAGCTTGCAGCAAGTATGGAAAGACTCACGCGGGAGAATGCATGATGTGGAAAAACGTCTACTTTAGCTGTAAGCAGGAAGGACATATTTCTTTGCATTATCCTAAGCCGAATATGAGGAAGTGTTTCTCATGTGGAAGAACGGGTCACGGATTTAACAAGTGTCCCAACAAGAAGAAGACTGGTGAAGGGAGCGGTCGGTAGACAACTTAGATATATGTAATAGTATCTTTTGGTAGAAGCTTATGATAGTAAGTGTTATAATATCGAGAATGTTGTTTAAGCATATGTAAGTATATATGTTTGAATGAAGGAAATCTTTATTTTCTATATGAATATAAGATTAAGATAAAGTTGTGTGTTCTTAAAACTCATACTTATGGTAAGCTCGTGACTCATGATTATATGAAATATTTTGAACCCCTCGGCGAATGGACGCCAAAGGTCTGACTAGGATAATTTCATACACTCTTAAGTGTGGTAAGTTTGATGAACGGGGATTAGATATGTGAATTTGGTAAATGGCAACTTTTTGTGTAAAGTTGGAGAACTGTAGCTTCCTATGTAAAGTTAAGTATGTTAATCCTAGAATTATTTAAAAGGGATAGTAATATATGTTAAGTACTATATGTACTATGTGCTATTTGAATAAATATGCGACTACATGAGAACTATGTGTTGAATTCTTATTGTGTTAAGAATTTGTATAGAGAAAGAAAATTAATATAAGATTTTTATCAGATAATGCCGCCTAGACGACAGAATCAAAACCAACGAGAAGAGCAGTCGATGAATAACGAAGGAGGTCAAGCTGACCTAATGCAAAACTTTGCAAATATGATAGCCAAAGCTATGGAGAATATAGCTTCTTCTGCAAGAAGAAGAGCGAGGAATCAGCCAGCTGACAGATTGGCTAACTTTAAGGACTTTAAGGCGGTAGGACCTCCTGAATTCAAGGGAACCACGGATCCGATTGAAGTCCAAACTTGGGTAAAGGAGATAGAGAAAGCATTCGTCATTGCGCAAGTGGCAGAAGAGAAAAAGACGGCTTTTGCAACATACTTAATGAAGGGAGAAGCTAACTACTGGTGGGAGACTAATCAGGCAAGAGTTGGTACAACGGTGGTAGCATGGACAAGATTTAAGGAGTTGTTCTTTGAGAATTACTTCTCACCGAGTATGCAAGCTCGGATGGAAGCTAAGTTCTTGGAACTTAAGCAGGAGAACATGTCGGTATCGGAGTATGCTGCCAAATTCAACGAATTAACAAGATTTGCACCTCATCAGGTGGACACAGAAGCAAGAAAAGCGAGAAGATTTGAGAACAGACTAAAGCCGGGGATATTCAATAAAGTAGCGGTATTGTAGATCAACACGTTCTCGGCTTTGTTGGAGAAAGCGTTAATTACTGAAGGATGAAGTGAGGCTGCATCTCGATTTCATTAGGAGAAGAAGAAGAAGACCAATGATGGTGGAAGTAGTGGTGGTAGTAATCAGAATAAGAGGAAGTGGAGTGAGAATACCCAATTGGGTAGCAAGACTAAAGAGAATAGGAAAGGAAAGGAACCATGTGCGACCTGCGAAAAGAACCATTCTGGAGTCTGTTTAAAGAAGAAAGGAGTCTGTTATAACTGCGGGCAAGAGGGGCAAATGTCACCCAATTGTCCCAGTCCGAAGAAAATTCAAGGTTGTTTTGCCTGTGGATCAACTGATCATATAGTACAGAACTGTCCGAAAAGGAATGCGAAGAAGGAAAGTGTCAACAACGGACCCGGCGGTGGAACCTTAGCGATTCGAGGACCTGCACAACCAGGAAGACCAACAGCCCGTACTTTCAACATGATGACGCAAGATGTAGTGACTACTCAGGAGGTGGCAGGTAACAATTTCGTTTAGAAATTTAATTACGCGAGTAATCTTGGTTAGTTATTGCTGTGAAATTTTTTCTTTTATAGATTTAAGTCACAGGTTAGAATTTGAAACACAAATTAATATTGTGTTGTTGAAAATGAATTGATGATACAACTTTAAAAGATTGTAGAGAATAAGAAAGCGGTGATTCCGAGGATGGAATCCTTTTAAGGAGGGGTGGATGTGATAACCCGAGGTTTCGAATAATCCAAATTTCACGAATAATTTTTTTTTATAAATATTAACATTGACTGTTAATATTTTACTGTGTATCTATGATACGAGTATCGAGAAGTAGTCAATTTGTGTATTGACTGAGAAATTAGAGTAGAGTTGTGCTTAACGGAGAATAGAAACCCTAACCCTAAGTCCGGATAGAGATTCGATTGAAAATATAATTAAAATAATTATACTGATGAGTACGTGTTTGTACTGTACAGAATGTTAATCAATGATTGGTTGGGTAGGGTACAATATTTGTAAACCCTAATAAGGGATTGGGAACTCTAATCTCATGATTTGAAACCCTAACACGTAGTTAGGAACCCTAATCGAAAGCCGAGAAACCCTAATTTTTAATTCGGGAATCCTAAACCCTAATTATGAAACCTTAATCCTAATTATTAAGCTCTAAAGTGATTAGTATACTTTAATGTGATTAGTAACCTTTAATATAATTAGGGAACACTAATTATATTTTTGAACATCTTAATTTTCTATTTTAAAGATCCTAATTTAGAAAATCCTAGAAGCTAAAGTTGTAAATCTTTAGGGTTAGAGCCTAAGGGTCAAACCCTAAGGGTTAAACCCTAGGGGTTTGGAAAATTCCTTGTATGCCATTTGATTGGTATGATCATAACCATTGGTTTTATAGTTGAATATCTTTGGCACGTAGTGCAAAGGTAGACAACTGATTGGTATGATCATTGTTATTATATTTGAATATCTTTAGCCTTTGGGGTAAGGATATTGAGTAAACGTTCTATTAAGCCTTTGTGGCAAGGAGAAACTGTTGAGTTATATGATTATAAATAAGAATTGTGGATTTAACTATAATCTTTGGTGGTTTAGGTGAAGACAGGTGATGATAGTTCTTTTTATCTTGGGTATAACAAAGAACTGTTGTTGAGTATTATAAGAATGAAATATTAACGATGGGCTTTTAATCTAGAAGAGATAGTAGACATTATGTTCTACTTGACTCTTATAATGGATTGCTTATTCCGCTGTAGTTGTTGATCTAAAACTTGTTGTCTATTATATTCCATCAGTTGTTATACTGTTGAAGGTTAATGATAATTTATTTTGCATTATCTTAGCCATAATAATTCTTACTAGGCTAGTTGAGCTCACCCTTTTCTTTCGTTGCTCTCTTCAGGAAATAAAAATATAGCTGGGACGAGTCGGGGAATGGAGTGATGGTCCAGGATAAGTAGCTTTAGTAGTCCTCACTATTATGTGAAATAGTGTGATAATAATTGTAATGAGGACTTCATTGAGAGTGGATATTGTCTAGAAGGCAATATTCTTGTTTAAACTCTCAGCTATGTTTTGTCGTATATTTTGGACGATAGTTGTATAATTAAATTTGTAGTTGATTTCTGTACCATGTATCTGGCGACTCAAGATGGGTGATGTATACCTATTTTGGGGGCATCACAGTTGGTATCAAAGCTTAGGGATATAATCCTTGGCTGAGATGTGAGACAAAACTAGGAGGGGAGAGACGGGGAATTCCTTCGCTAGTATGACCTACCTAAGTTTATTTGTTATTTAATTGGTCGGTCAGAGTATAGGGATAATATGTGACATGCCAATTAACCTTTGTTTTGAAGATATATTCTAAAATGATATCTGAAATACAGGAGATGAGCAATGGGAAAATCATGATACATAGGAAATAACCGGGAATGTACAATTCGAAAAGAAAGCAAGGTATTCTCATCTCTTCGAACTACTAGGTACATAAATTTTGAGGGAAAAATTTCATAAAGAGGGGAGATTGTGAGATCTCGAATTTTATGAAATAAAAGTATTTAATTTTTTTTATTTTAGTAAATAGTTAAATTGATAAAAGATTAAAGTTAAGGGTGATATTTGAAAATTTTTCAAAGTAAGAAAGTTTTCATAAAATAATCGGTGATAAAAGTACAGTAATACGCTTGGTTGCATAGTAGCACACGGTATTGATTATTGATGCTTACGTAAGAAAGTCACTCAATTATACTCAATTATTGCTACAGTAATTGCTGCATCATATCTCTCATATTATTGATTCAATTATTGTCACAATATCATCTGCATAATATATATTATTAAATCAATAATTGAGATGGCAAAGTTATTCATATTATTGTTTGCAATATTGACAATGTCTAGAAGTTTTGTCAAGGAGAGGTTTGGTCACCTAATTGCGCGCCAATAGGGAGAAATCCTTATCGAAAAGCCCCCTCTTTCCTGGGAATGACCTGGTTGTTAAATATTGTGAATTATAATATTAATGATGAATAAGTTCGTGTTGATTAAAGATGAAATTGATAGTTCCATTGTGTGGAAATTATTAGTGTTAGTGGAAATCGACATTTATTTCGATAATAATTGATGTCTGGAGGTTATATCGACCAATCGGGTAATTAATCGGATAAATGAGCAATTAATTGCTATTGATTCACATGCTTCTAACTATGTGTTCACATGTGTGTACTATTGATTCACATGATTTACTATTAGGGGAGTTGGTGCAAGATTGATAATACTTGCATGACTAAGTTAAAAATAGAGGTATAGATGAAGGTACTATACTATAATTAATTTTTTCACATGTTTAGAACTATTGAGTCACATGATTTACTATTGATTCACATGATTTACTATTAGGGGAGGTGGTGCAAGTTTGATAATACTTGCAGGACTAAATTAAAAAGGAAGAAAAAGGGGAAGGTATTATACTGTAATATTTCAAGTCCCAAAATGTGCAATTATTGAAACTATATTTTCCTATAAATAGAAGCTCATTCTTCCTTCATTTCTCACCAATTCACTAAAGTTATATAGCAATTATTATAGAGAGAAATTATAGAGAGAAAGAAGAAGAGAAGCTAGCTACCTCACTATTCCAGTATCCAATTTTCTTCTGAGGTAAGGGGTATTATTTATTTCATATTCTGAAGAGATATTATTTTTTTGTATTCGTATGAATATTATTTTCGTTCAATATTCATAAAGAATATTATCTTCGTTCAATATTCGTAGGAATATTATCTTCGTTAAATATTCATTGGAATATTAGTTCCGTTCAAGGGATGTTATTTTTGTTCAATATTCTCTTGAAATAATATTTTCTTCCATATTCTGTAGTATGTAAATAATATTATTACGTTTCAGATTTTGAATTCTATACTCATTTTGTTGAAGTTTTAGCTTCTATACTCCATGAAATTAGTAGAATATCCTTAATATTTGCGCTTCATCCAGTATCTTTTCATGGAAATATTATTCTGAGATTTCTTGATAATTATTGATCTTTTCATGACGGAATACTATTCATGAGTTACTATTTATGGGTTACTATTCACTCAAATATTATTCACTCGGGTATTCGGGACACTTTTCATGCCAAAGTACTATTCATGAGTTACTATTCATAGGTTACTATTCACCCAACTACTATTCACCCGAATATTATTTACTCGGATATTTGGAGTACTTTTTATGTTGGGATACTATTCATGGGGTACTATTCTCGAAGTACTATTCACGGGGTACTATTTACCCGAAAAATATATTTCTTTTCTGTCTAAATTATTTTTGGTACATGAATATTATTCGTGAATTTTACTTCACAAAGTAGTATCATGTTGACAATTTGGATATTTTTAAACTTTGGATAAATTAAAGTCATTAATATTTATCCTTGATTTCGTTTGATTAATGTTTATATCATTGTCATCATCCTCATGCTTATATTGTGATGGAAGTCATCTTTAGCTTACATGCATAGATGGACTGTTGATTATTGGTTTTATAGTTGTATATCTTTGGCTTACGTGGAAAGACAAACTGTTGATTGAAAGCTTTGGCCCGTAGTGCAAAGATGGACAGGTGTATGACATGATCATGACCACTAGTGATAATAACGAATATCCTTGGCCCGTAGTGCATGTATAATTCGATGATGTGATTGGCAGGATCATGACCATTAGTTAACAGTTGAATGTCTTTGGCCGTAGTGCACTGACAGACAACTGATTGGTATGATCATGACCATTAGTTTTATAGTTGAATATCTTTGGCCCGTAGTGCAAAGGTAGACAACTGATTGGTATGATCATTGTTATTACATTTGAATATCTTTAGTCTTTGGGTTAAGGATATTCAGTAAACGTTCTATTAAGCCTTTATGGCAAGGAGAAACTGTTGAGTTATATGATTATAAATATGAATTGTAGATTTAACTATAATCTTTGGTAGTTTAGGTGAAGACAGGTGATGATAGTTCTTTTTGTCTTGGGTATAACAAAGAACTGTTGTTGAGTATTACAAGAATGAAATATTAACGATGGACTTTTAATCTAGAAGAGATAGTAGACATTATGTTCTGCTTGACTCTTCTAATGGAATGCTTATTCCACTGCAGTTGTTGATCTAAAACTTGTTGTCTATTATATTTCATCAGTTGTTATACTGTTAAAGGCTAAGGATAATTTATTCTGCATTATCTTAGTCATAATAATTCATACTGGGCTAGTTGAGCTCACCCTTTTCTTTCGTTGTTCTCTTCAAGAAATGAGAATATAGCTGGGACGAGTCGGGGAATGGAGTGATGGTCTAGGATAAGTGGCTTTAGTAGTCCTCACTATTCTGTGAAATAGTATGATAATAATTGTAATGAGGACTTCATTGAGAGTGGATATTGTCTAGAAGGCAATATTCTTGTTTAAACTCTCAGCTATGTTTTGTCGTATATTTTGCACGACAGTTGTATAATTAAGTTTGTAGTTGATTTCTGTACCATGTATCTGGAAACTCAAGATGGGTGATGTATACCTATTTTGAGGGCGTCACAAAACCCCCCATGATTTCATAATGTTTTAGATTCATTAAGTAATCTAATATTTGGCTCAAAAGTCCCCCAATACTAAGTTTTTCATCGTTTAACGTGTTTTACGAAAACTTTCATCACAACTTCAATTTAAATCATTTTTAGTTCGTTCAAATTGGAATATTTCCATACCTTCTTAATCTATAGATCCTTCTCCTTAGATTTTACACATAAATCAACCATCAACACTTTTACAAGTTTGATTTAAGTCCTCAACATAACTTTTGTTCATCCTCAAACATATACCCAACTTTTTGATCTTAAATTATATTATAACATGGATTAAACATAAAATCTTTATCATATACTTCCTTATTAATTTGGATCCATCATGATCCCCTATAACCCAACTTTCAACAAATCAAACTCTTAGGAAAATTAAAGAGATGAAAATTTTTGGTTTTACCTTTTGATTTCTTATTCTTCCTTCATGCTTCCATGATTTCATCTTCTTCTTTCTTCCTTTCTTCCTTTCTTCCTTTCTTTCTTTCTTTCTTTCTCTTTCTTTCTCTTTCTTTTTCTTTCTTTTCTTCCTGCTGATTTCGTTATAGGAGAAATGGAGGTGGGAGGAAGTATAATTATTTCTTTCTTTTCCTTTCCCTCTTTTCCTTCCTATCCCCCTCTTTTCTCCTTCTTTTTCTTTCTTTTGAACATGGGCTACGGGAGTATCAAATAAAGAGAAGGCTGAGAATTGCCTTAGTAGGCTAATAAGTTAGCCAACACCTTCACCCCACACTTGCCTAACATTTGAAAATTCACCAACCATAAAAGAATTTGGTGAATGAATTATGAAAAGTTTGGAGCATATACAAAATCAGCATTTCTCCCACAATTATTTCCCCCACCATTTCCCACTTACTCTTTTTCTTCTCTATTATCAACATTTCATTAATTCACTTTCCCCTTTTATTAGCTCATTTATCCAATTAATTGTTCATTTAACCATTTATCAATTTGACATTTTACAGTTTTAGAATAATAACAATAAATTAAATTAGACTTTTATTTCATAAAAGTCGGGGTCTTACAATCTCCCCTCCTTATGAAATTTCGCCCTCAAAATTTACGTACCTGGTAGTTCGAAGAGATGAGAATACCTTGCTTTCTTTTCAGAATGTATTTTCCCAGTCATCTCCTTTGTATCATGATTTTCCTATTGCTCATCTCCTGTATTTCAGATATCATTTTATAATATAGCTTTAAAACAAAGGTTAATTGACATATCACAATTTGTCAACTTAAGTAAGAAAATTTAGCTTAGGTAGGACACACACTAGCGAAGGATATTACTCATCTCTCCCCTCCTAGTTAAAATCTCGGATCTCCGCCAGAGATCATATCCCTAAGCTCTGATACCAAATGTTATGCCCCCAAAATAGGTATACACGACCCATCTTGGGTCATCAGAAAAAAAAACACTACTGATAACTTAATTAATCCAACTATTGTGCAAAATACGATAACACATATACTGTGAGTTTTAACACGAATATTGTCTCGTATATAATACGAAAATATTCATACTCAAATTATTACAATGCCATATAAAGTACAGCAACAAATATTTTAATTTCCCAAAGGAACACGAGAAGATTTGTGTCCTCCTCATTCTAATGGAATGCACTTGTGACGCTTCCAAATTCGAGTTTGCCTCACCCTATTATTGTTCACCAAAATTAAATATCAAATGATGTATAAAATATGTCACACACATTTTAAGTTCTCAGTACAATTATTATGCCACACCGTTTCATAATTTGATTAGGATTTTGACTAATTTGAAACACCACTTTATACCTCTGTTCTCTCTTCTAGTCTTAGCTACACTTTTATTTCCTAAAAGGGATGGTGAAACAAAAAGGTGAGCACAAACAGCCCAGTAAAGAATATCATGACTTAAGATAATTACATTATCAATAGCCTTCATTAATAATAAATCAGAGATTTAGAACATATGGTAGATAATAAAACTTTTCAACCATAATTGCAGCGGAATCAACAATCCATTAGAAGAGTCAAGTAGAACATAATGTCTACTATCCTCTCCAAATTAAAATTCCATCATCAATACTTCATTACTGTGATACCCATCAACAGTTCTTTGTTGTACCCAAGACAAAGAGAACTTTCATCACCTGTCCTCACCTGAACCACTAAAGATTATAGTTAAGTTAACAATTCATATTTATAATCATGTAAATCAATAGTTTCTCCTTGCCACAAAGACTTAATAGAACGTTTACTCAATATCCTCACCCCAAAGGCTAAAGATATTTAAATGTAATAACAATGATCATACCAATCAATTGTCTATCTTTGCACTACGGGCCAAAGATATTCAACTATAAAACCAATGGTCATAATCACACCAATCAATTCTTTGTCAATTCACTACGGCCAAAGACATTCAACTGTTAACTAATGGTCATGATCCGACCAATCACATCATTGAATTATCCATGCACTACGGGCCAAGGACATTCGTTAGTATCACCAGTGGTCATGATCATGTCATATACCTATCCATCTTTGCACTACGGGCCAAAGCTATCAATCAACAACTCGTCTTTGCACGTAAGACAAAGATATACAACTATAAAACCAATAATCAACAGTCCAACTTTGCACGTAAGCCAAAGATATACAACTGTAAAACCAATAATCAACAGTCCATCTCTGCACTACAGCCCAAAGATGACTTTCAACACAATATAAGCATGAGAATGATGACAATGATATATATAATGAATGAACATAAATAATCAGAGTCCAAATTGCCAACATGATATTAGATGAAACACAAATTAATAAGGATATTCTAATAATTTCAGGACTTTTTACCATTTAATGAATGATGAAGAAACGAATAATAACATCTTACCATAATATGGAGTATGAAAGAAAATTATATCACTTTACCATAAAAATGATACCCCTTACCACAATAATGATATCCCTTACCACAATAATGATATCCCTTACCTTAGCATTTGCTTTGATTCAGCTTTCTGTGAAACTGATCAACTTAAATAATGCTTGCATTCCTTATCTACACTTGGAGTAACCTTACACAACAAAAATACTCACAATATTATACTCCCAATATTTTAGTAAAAGAATTTTATAATTTTAGTGTAGTGATGGTGTGTGTTTAATTGCTGAACCGGGCAACTTATTTAAACTGAAAATTGAGGAAACAATTAGCACACACGCTTTGACAAAATAACCAAATGAGGTATATAATAATGGTAGTGGAATTTATGGTCCCACAGAGAAAATTAAACCAACTTGTTCACGTTTTAAAAATAATTGAGTTATGGTTTAGACCACTTTAGAAAAAGTAAAGTGTCGGCAAGTCCTGCCAAACTTACTTTTGTAAAAAAAAAATAATTGAATAAACATCTGTATATCATACTTATCTAATTCATCATTGATTAATATTAAATATCATTATATTTAATAATGTTCATGTTTTATAACTTAGAAAAACATCATTTATTGCCCGATGTCCACCGATTGTCTCTGAATGCACATCAGTCCCAAAAATAGCCATTTTAGGCCTTGATACCGACCTCAAATCTCAAATCATAAAGAATGAAAGTTTTAGTTCTACTCGTTATCTTTCCAAATCATCTTTAATCACCTCAATCGGAGTTCTTATGAAAACGTTATGCCCAATTTACTAAAGGATATCCGAATAGATTTTGGCTTAACACTTGACCAGCACCTAGGCGCCCAACTTTGGCCTTGGGCAAGTGCCTAGGTGCCCAAGAATAGGGTCTAAGCGCCGAGCCTAGCGCCTAGGCGCTCGACCCTTGGCACTTAACTCTAATTTTCCAGATTTTGCAACTTTTGACGCATATACTTCAAATCTCCATAACTTCTTCATTTTAAGTCAAAATTAGTCCGTTTTCGAGGCTATGGAAAGCTTGTAACATGCTATAAAAAAACCCCCATGATTTCATAATGTTTTAGATTCATTAATTAATCCGACATTTGGCTCAAAAGTCCCCCAATACTAAGTTTTTCATCGTTTAACATGTTTTACAAAAACTTTCATCACAACTTCAATTTAAATCATTTTTAGTTCGTTCAAATTAGAATATTTCCATAACTTCGTAATCTAAAGATCCTTCTCCTCAGATTTTACACATAAATCAACCATTAACACTTTTATAAGTTTGATTTAAGTCCTCAACATAACTTTTGTTCATCCTCAAACATATGCCCAACTTTTTGATCTTAAATTCTATTATGGAATGGATTAAACATAAAATCTTTATCATATACTTCCTTATTACTTTGGATCCATCATGATCCCCTATAACCCAACTTTCAACAAATCAAACTCTTAGGAAAATTAAAGAGATGAAAACTTTTGGTTTTACCTTTTCATTTCTTATTCTTCCTTCATGCTTCCATGATTTCATCTTCTTCTTTCTTCCTTTCTTCCTTTCTTCCTTTCTTTCTCTTTTCTTCTCTCTCTTTTTCTTTCTTTTCTTCCTGCTTATTTTGTTGTAGGAGAAATGGAGGTGGGAGGAAGTATAATTATTACTTTCTTTTCCTTTCCCTCTTTTCCTTCCTATTCCCCTCTTTTCTCCTTCTTTTTCTTTCTTTTGAACATGGGCTACAGGAGTATCAAATAAAGAGAAGGCTGAGAATTGCCTTAGTAGGCTAATAAGTTAGCCAACACCTTCACCCCACACTTGCCTAACATTTGAAAATTCACCAACAATAAAAGACTTTGGTGAATGAATTATGAAAAGTTTGGAGCATATACAAAATAAGCATTTCTCCCACAACTATTTTCCCCCGCCATTTCTCACTTACTCTCTTTCTTCTCTATTATCAACATTTTATTAATTCACTTTCCCCTTTTATTAGCTCATTTATTCAATTAATTGTTCATTTGACCATTTATCAATTTGACATTTTACAGTTTTAGAATAATAACCATAAATTAAGTTAGACTTTTATTTTATAAAAGTCAGGGTCTTACAATGGGCATATAGGACTGCCTACAAAACACCACTGGGTATGTCGTCATTTTAGCTAGTGTATGGAAATGCTTGTCACCTTCCCATGGAGCTTGAACATAAGGCCTATTGGGCAATTAAGAAGCTAAACTTCGACTTAAAGACTACAGGGGAGAAACGCCTTCTTCAACTCAATGAGTTAGATGAATTTCGATTGCAGGCCTATGAAAATTCCAAGTTGTACAAAGAGAAAGTGAAAAGGTGGCATGATCGCAGAATCATGGAAAGAACATTTGAGCCAGGGCAAGCAGTGCTGCTATTCAATTCTAGACTTTGACTCTTCCCAGGAAAGCTCAAATCAAGGTGGTAAGGACCTTTCACAGTAAAAACTGTATTTCCACACGGTGCAATAGAGATTTTTGATAAGTGCCCAGACAAGCCCTTCAAAGTTAATGGATAGAGGTTGAAGCATTATTATGGTGGTGAGGTCGATAGACGAAAGGTCTCCTTAATCCTTTCAACAACATGACCAAGACAGTGATAGTCAAGCTAATTGACTATAAACAAGCGCTCAATGGGAGGCACCCCATTCTCTATCTTCTCCCTCCTGTTTAATTATGCATGCATCATGTCTATTTCTCCCTACTATTTAATTCTCAGTTTCATATATCTCTGCTTCTTCCTACTGTTTAATTCTGATGGTATATCATTCTTATTTCCCCCAATATTTAATTCTTAGTTTCATGAAAATTTTGACACCAATTTTGAATAGAGCTAAATGTATATATCTTTTTGATAGAAATTGCATATAGAGCATTTTTGGGTATACAATCATACATACATGTTACACAGTTCAAAATTTGATTTGGAAATAGGTATATCTCATTTTTGTTAATGCTTGATATGCAGGTTAAATAGTGAATTGCAAGTTGCTACTTGTTCCTTCTTTAATCTGAGAATAGACTCGATCAGGGGCTCGATGTGGCAGCCAAAGACCAGCATAAATAAATCTGATGCACCCACGCCAGGTCTCAACACACTGTCCGCGCCACATTCAATACTACATCGGCCGCGCCCATGTTCAAGGCCAGGCAGTTTTAAATGATTCAAAAACATGACCCATTTCATTTAAACTTCTTCATTCAGTTAAGCAACCATAGAGCCCTTACGCCTTCTCCTTCTCCTACCCCATTCGGTCTCCTTCTCATACACTCCTAACCAACTGTAATCTCTCATCCCCTCTTCACATATTTGGTTTCCATATATCACCCATTTATATATAGAAGATTTTCCTAGGGTTTGTTCAGAGTAATCAAGATATAAAGTTTGGGGGTTTCTCATCTTCTACAATCCAATCACAGTTAGGGCTTACAAGTATATTCTCTAACAGCACTCATGGTACCCAAGCGAGCACAATCACGCACCCCTGAGTTCTCTTCAAGTAGCAGTCAGGATGAAGACATCTTAGACCTCACTAAATTTGTCAGTCTCGAGGCTCAAATAGAATACTACAGTATTGTCTCAAAAATATTTATGAAAGAAATGGGATTCAAGCCCGGGAAGTAGGATGGGCAGCTTTGGGAGATGATTAGGGAGAGATGCTGGTTGGGAGTTATATCCAGTCATATGCCTGCGTCGATGGCTATCATGCGCGAATTCTAGGCGAATGCAAAAGAAACGCAGAGTGGCATATCCTTTGTCAGAGGCTTCCTGGTGGATTATCGCCCGCAGGCGATTCGGGAGGTATTCCATCTGCCCGACCCTCCGACTGGCAAAGCCAATTAGGTGGAAGCTGTGAGGTTTGAGATAGACTTGGACAGGGTGATCAAGGATTTATGTGTGTCGGGCACCAAATGGAATCACAAGCAAGGCACAAATCCACTAATTTTCCATGTTTAGCGTTGAACCGTTACGCGAAGGCGTGGAACTTGTTCATATGTGCCAAGTTGATGCCATCAATGCACCAGCATGATATCCCATCTAAGAGGGTGATAATACTGTGGGGGATTATCACAGGAAAGTATATCAATGTGGGCCACCTCCTCCATTGGAACATGCTTCGTTACATGAGGGGGAACACCACTGGTAGTATCCCACATGCCTCAGTCGTAGCCCACTTGTGCGCAAAAGCTGGAGTGAACTGGGATGATAAGCAGCTATAAATTCTGAGCCAGGATATCACACATGCAATAATTTAGAAATTCGATAATTGGGCTGGTGGCACTGTGCGCCCTCGGGGAAAAGGGTTTATTTTGCCAGCTCCATCATCCGTACCATTTCAACAGCAAACCCCTCATACCACCACCCCTTGTGCCACTTCAGAGACTGATGATCGTAGGTTAAGGCAATTAGAGAGGAAGGTGGAACCTGTCGACATCGGGATTTTTGAGTGTCCCTTTTCATTACTTGTTCTTTGGTGTTCTCATGTTAATGTGAGATTTGTTTGAAAAAACAAGTAAAAAAGGTCTGACATGTATAATGTCAACGATTTGACTTTAAGAGTCGCCAATTGATGTATTTAGCTTGGTTGCACTAACATTAATCGAAAAAGGTTTGCACATTGACCCAGTGATTTGACACTGCTAGACGGGTCTGTGAAACCGAGATTCATTTTGGGTCCGGGGGCTTGATTATGCGGAGGAAAGGTGTTAGGCACCCCCCGACATCCATGTTACCACGGTGACCGCCACTTTTCAAAGAAATTGTTATATGAATGTATGTGTGTGTTTGTGTATGGGTCAATGTGCAATTATTTGAAAGTAGTGCAGTACCTCATTCGTACCTATATACATAGGGTTTAAATTTATAGAAAAATTCAGTTTTAAACAAGATATAACAATGATGTTTTATAAACTAGGTTTTTCAAACCCTGTGCTCAATAGTAATTGAGGCCTTTGATCCTTCCAGTTTTATTATTAAATTTTCGGCTTGTTTGCTTTTATTTTTGAGATGCGAAACATTCTCGAGAAAATAATATCCAGCTGTGCCGAACTCCTCATAGGCATGACAACCATCCAAGGAAATTCAATCACCGTAAGATAATGTATAAGCTACTTACAGCTGAAAAATGTCCATCATGGGAACCGAATCTAGATTCAGTGGACTGAATCTGTGATCACATGATTCCTAGGCTCACATGATACAGCACTTTGTATGGAAAGCAGTAAGCAGTTATATATATAAAAGCTATAAATATATATATATATATACAAACATGATCAACCACCACGAAACAACTCCATGGGGGATCAGAAATATAAATATATAAAAGCGGTAAATATATATATATATATATATGGACATGATCAACCACCATGAAGTAAACTCCAGGTGGGACGAAATGTAAATAAAGCTGTAAAAGCGATCAAGCGCCACTTAAGTGAACTTGAGCGGGGCGAAAATGTAAACAAAGGCGTAAAAGACCACGAATTAAACTCCGGACTTTGTGAAATGTAAATATATATATATATATATATATATATATATATATATATAAAGTGAATAAATGCTAGGATGTAAAATCCGGGCTCATCAGATATGTTCGACAACAATTATATATATAAGTATATATATATAAGCGATAAATGTCCGCATCAAGTTCAGGCTCAATCGAGGCATAACTCGATAATGTTAGTCCATATATAAAATATATACATATATATAAGTATATATATAAAGATAGAAATGAAAATCACGAGATAGAAATCAAGTCCCGCAAACGCATACTACGACTCTTAATGTGTATAGCAATGGTGTGCGCTAATATGAGAAGAAGGCTTTATATAATGTGAGAAGGCTTATAGTGGGCTGCCAAAGTAGACTTCTATAACTTTAAATGGATAAACACTCAGATTGCGCTGGAAAAAAGATAGCTATATGTGAGCTAACAAGTGTTTAAAGATGAGGAAATACTCAAAAGATGTGTATACAGAGTAAAATGGACAGGGCTTCCTTGCCTTTTTCTCTCCTTCTCTCTTTTCAAATGGCTGACCCCAAGGCTTGTATATATAGACAAATGGCCGCAGGTACACCTGCGGCAGCCGTGGTTGTACCTACGACTGGTCGTGGTGCATCTGAGCCTCGTGGGTCCTGTCGTCTCGTAGTACGTGCACTCATGCACTGTAATGTTCGCTCAAACTTGCAGAACTTCAATTCGAGCATCCGAACGAGGTATATCTGACCTTCTTTGGACCGCTTGTGTCGAGAGTTACGCAATAACATGGATTAGAGGTTGTACGAAGTCAGGAAGAGGGGTCTATGCCCATGGTCTTCAAGCTTCAAATTCTATCCAGAGTATTGCCACACATAATAGTCACTCGGGATTGTTACTCCTTGGTTCTTGTGGGACATTATTGGATGTATGTATGTATGAAGTGTCGAGACGATGCGCAAGTGTTGAAGGGACAAGATGATGTTTGACTCCTCGCCAGGGTTATCGCCGGTTTGAGTTGAAAGTAGATGTTGCTTAGGGTTACATCTGAGATTGGACTACTTGTTGGTATGCTGCGATATCATCTTGATGAGATGGTAAGATGACTTTTTTGACTCCTCACCGGGGTTATCGCCGATTTGAGCAAAAAGCAGACGTTGCTCAGGGTTACATCTGAGATTGGACTACTGCAAGTGTTTGAATACCGCAAGGTCATCTGTGGAAGAACCTATCTGCCCGTTGTTAGCTCTGGGTCTAACGTATGACTGCCTCCACAAGAGGTCTGAGCTTGAAGCTAATCGCATGTATTTGGAACAAACAATTTCGGAGTTATCACCGGAACTGCAAAAGCATCCCTTGGGGCTATCACCAAGGATGGCGTCGCTACTCCTAGTGTTATTTCACGGACTGGAACTGAGCGTCGTTGTGTTATCGTCGAGACAGAACTGTCCTCTCCGATGTTGTTACCGATCTTTTGATCTGCAAACCTCGGGGTTATCTTCGAGATTGGAAATGATATTCCCGGTGTGTGTTCCGGGGTTTAGAAAGACATTCCCGGTTTGTGTTCCAAGTTGGAACTGAACTTTCGGTAGTATCCGGAATGGATGTAAGCTGTCTTCTAGGGTTATCTCTGAAAGACGAATCTACCCTCCTGCAATGTTAGTAACAGGCATGCAGAAAATTTCGAGTGTCTACAGATGCCCCTCTTTATCATATTCATGCAATGCAAGGCATGGATAGGATAAAGAATCCTAGACACTTGAAATGCAAGCAAGATAAACATGATGCTATATGCATCAACATGATGTAAATGTATGATGCATGATTGGCATGTAATCCTATCGGGATGACAATCAGTGATGGCTTAGACATGCGATCCAAGTCTCCATGGATGTTGACGTTGGGGCTATCACCAAAGTCTTGAATCCTAGACACTGGCCTATATTCCATAGAGGTACCTCTTGTGTGTAAGAGATCTGTGGGGATAAAGCTTTATCTATTTGAGGATGTGTATAACATACTCCCTCATTCTATCGGAGTTACTACCAACAGTTTATCATCGTCAGGGTTGCCCGACCTTCGTTGATGTGTGTATCACCGGATAGATCCCTGCTGGGTGCATTGTCAAGGTTGCTTGACCTTCATTGATGTATGTGCCAATGGTAGTATTGCGTTGTAACCCCCGCCGGGGATACGTGGATGACTGACTTCGATGGGTTTACTTTCCATCGGCTGATATGATGTCAAGGCTGCTTGACCTTCATTGATGTGTGTATCAATGGTTGCATTGCGTTGTAACCCCCGCCAGGGATACGTAGATGCTTGAAAGATGTGCGTTGTGACCCCCGCTGGGGAAATGTGGATGTTTGAAAGATGTGCGTTGTGACCCCCGCCAGGGATACGTAGAAGTTTGATAACTTCGGCGTTGTAACCCCCACCGGGGAGGTTTGATATTTTGTGGTTTTGCGTTGTAACCCCCGCCGGGGAAGTTTAGGGTTGTGACCCTGCAAATGACGGCATCAGACCTTTGTGGGGTATTTCTGAGCATGATTTGTGAAAGCTGAGCTCATTGGTATAGTATACCCTGCATTCAGGCGAATACCGTTGAGACGACTGGAGTTTAACTCTGACCGACGAGAAACCAGGATTTCCGGCTATTCCGCTCAATCGCGTAGCATTTTTATTCCTGATTTGGCATTTTCAGCTTGTGAGACCTCCTTTGCAACTCTAAATGGAGCGAGTTGGAGGTGTGGGACCCATGTAGAAATGCCTCAGGTACACCTGCAGGAGCCGCAGGTGAGCCTGCGGCCAACCGTGCCTATGTATACGCGAATGGTTGCTTTCATAAGTCATTTTCAAGTTGTGCAGCGAAGGAAATCTGAGAGTTCTTCTTCAGATCTGCTGAGTTTGGCAAACTTTCTGCGTATTCTTCCACCGTACAAGCGTTCTTCACTGTCCTGGTAACATATGCATGTATTTTTTTCTAATTTATGTCCATTGGAAAATGACTTATCACATGAAATGCATTTAGACACATAGTAGTGAATATGCATGCTGATATGACTTAATAAAAAATATTCAACATAGCAAATGTTAGTATTAAACCATGTTGAACATAATGATGTGAAAAAAATTTAACTTTTGAAACAGTCAAATTGGCAACTTTTACTGTCATTTCTTATCCTATATGAGGACAAATGAGTAAAGGCATAAAAGTAAAATAATCCTGGTAATTAGACTACACTTACGGATTTTTTCACTGTGATGTGATAATGCATGTAGGATGTATATATTTGTATGCAGTGTGTGCTTCTTGAATGGCCACCTAGTCATGCCTATGTGCATGTGGATAGTCCCATTTACAAAGGGGGCTATGGCAAAATTTTCCCAAAATGTTGGTATTGGGTAGTCATGCATTTTTAACTCTACTGTAGATGTATGTTAAAACAATGCATTTTGAAAAGCTCCAGGTAAGAAATTTTCACACTCTTTCTGAGGTGATTTGGAGACTTGTTGTCCAGATATTATGGATCCGGATCAGCTGAGTAATTCCCGCAGGACCATTTCTGGTGTACGGAGGAGAGCTTCTGAAGAGTCTCAACGCCGTTCTGTTAGACAGCCTCGTCGTTTGGTGGAGGCGGTGATACGTCCTATTCGGGTTGACGTGTCGAATATCGAGGACGAGGAGGAGGATGCACCGATCGAGGTTCCTGCTCCTACTATACGTGTTCCCCGTAGGGAATTACCAGGTATTCAAGTGGTGAACCCAGATCTTCTGGGTAACTTGAGTAGGCATCCTTCAGTATACCTGCACGCAAACGAGGTATGAAGTTAGATTTTTAATCTTCCTTATTTCCTATTGATGTGGAGTCAAGGATTCTGATGTTGATCTGCATTTGATGTAGGTTCCCGGCTTCACACAGCCTCAAGGGAACTGGTTTAGCATCCACTCTATGTATCAGGCTTTGCATGATGACTATAGAGTGATCGTCCATGGCTGGGGATTTGGGATGTTCTTCTCCATTCTACCCCGTCGTTATCCCTGGGGTTACCTCGGGGCATTATGCAGCTGTGGTTTCACCGGCACTCGATCACTCCATTTTTCGGATGTGAGGTGATGATGACGCAGATGGATTGGCGATTTATCACGTGTATGGAGTTTGGAGAAATGGGGTGCCTTTTACTACGGATATCACCCCTCTTCGCCGTCGAGATCCTTATTGGGAGTTCGGTGAGGCGCTCAAAGGCGGGGCGTTTCGTACAAGTCCTCGGCGTAGATGCTATGAGCGGGCTATTGAGTGAGCCTATACCCGATGATGTGAGAGTCAGGGATCGCATTCTTCGGCGATTATTCTTGATGATCATTAGGGGCTGCTTCATAGCAGATAATTCCTCTACGGTGTCCTTCGCTTTGATCAGCGCCACTCGACACGTGGACTGTATAGGAGAGTATGATTGGGGTTCCTACACCTTTGCCTACTTCCTTACGGGAATGCGCATGCGATCGCAAGGCTTAACCGAGGCGTGGTTAAGATTCTACCCGTTTCTGTTGGTGAGTGTTTCTCTTGTCTTTTCCCATGTATAGGTTAAGAATGTTGACTGACAGTAGATGTTTGCCTTTGTGTTGGCAGTTTTGGGCCTATGAGAGGCTTCCTTGTTTGCGTCCTGTGAGCGTGTTAGGTTTAGACACCTATCCACGAGGAAGGAGATGGCATCATTCCATACTAGCGGAGGTCCCTGTTGCTGAGGGTTTCACTCATTGTCGCCTACAGTTGGAGTTGTTGACAGCCAATGTCATCACATGGGTTCCCTACTCTGGAGAGCATTTAGGAGTTGGTTTTGAGGATGGGTACCCGACTAGAGTAGAGTACGTCATTTCTACCCACAGGATTCCTCACTTCACAGATGGAGGATGGGAGCTCTATTTAGGAGAGCGTGCTATTAGGAGCACTACAGGAGAGATACGTATACGGATCTTGCCTCCTGCAGAGCGTTATTGGCACTTTTTTTCATGATCACCGTCATTGACATCCCATTGATGGAGATTGACGGTTTTACATTGTCAGAGGGCCCCTGGTCTCAGGAGATGTTCCAGCATTGGTGGATCCCTCGTACTATTGGAGCTCAGACCCGCGCCACACAGTTTATGGGGGATATGGTTCCAGGATCTGTGATGATGACGGATTGGCTAGCCTGTGTTAGTGATCCGACTCATATGACACAAATTGACAGATTGACCCGGCAGCTGGACCGAACACATCTTTTCATTTGGCATTTGGGCAGAGATCCTTTAGAGGTAGATACTTTTGATCCTTCCAGCTCTGGCGCTGGCCCCTTAGGTGACCCATATGGCTTTGCCAGTGCAGATCCTCCCTTGTATCGACCTGACATCCCTGTAGATAGAGATCCAGTGACTCAGGAGGAGTTACATCAGGTGGACAGTATTGATGATGTAGATATCGACACTCTTGACTTTTTCTGATGTATTTCTCGCTATTTCTTTTGATAGGCCTCTGTTAGCATCTGGGTAGCTTCACCCCATTCTCGCTATATCTTTTGATAGGCCTCTGTTGGATGTTGGGTAGCTTCGCCCCATTTCCCTGTATTTTAGCTGTATAGAGATGTATTAGATGATGATATACTTAGGAATGTATGTACAGTTTTCATTCCCTATATCATATTACCATCTATTATATCATGCATGTTATTATGTTATGCATATGTATGTATGTCCAGAGATATTCAGCATTGACCCCTGGATGGTCTTATGACACGGCCCGTACAGATGTCTTCTTCGACAGTTAGCCGTATTGATCATAACCCACCATTTTTTGTGGTATTTGGTATGCGCTCATGGTATGATAGTATATCACCATCAGACATGGTGATCGTAGATGATTTGCTACAGCATACTATGACCCTGTTGATGTTTCAGGTTCCCACAGGATTTATAGAGGGCATGCTAAAGCACTGGGTATCGGAGAGGCATGTTCTCCGATTTGGGACCCAGGAGTTGACTCCTACTTTGGAGGAGTATGCACGGTTGGCGATCTTTGCGCCACCGGACAGACCTTGCGTGCATATGGCTATTGGAGACATGAGTAGGCAGATTCATGACCCTCACCGGATTGAGGCGTAGAGAGTGGTGCAGGGCGAGATTACATCCGACCACGTGATATCCCGGCGTTTCTGTTTTGTGGGTTTGGCTCGAGTATAGTTATGCACGATATTAGGGATTTCACCACACCGGGAGGACCATTGGCGTTCAAACGAGTGGATGTCTTTGCTTTTATGCGTATTTTCATACGTCTTCATACTAGTGGTACATGGATGAAATTTGGATATCGGCGTCATTATGGCGATGAGAGCTCTCGGGGAGGTCATACCATTGTTAGATGATCATTGTAGAGACTACGAGGTCACTACATCTGCATTGCACTTATCCAAGCAGAGTGTTCTGAGTAGTTCGGTGGTGTGTTGTATGTGTGGTTTATGTCACACTTGAGACCAAATTAGCACACTTAGGCGGGCGGGGGTTTTGCTTCACCCATGAGATAGCCATATGTCATACTCCTTCGACTGCGGAGTGTCTGAATCTTTGCATCGTGGTCGACTTTCTGGCGAGGATTAGGGATCCATTTGCCATATTAAGTGTTCGGGGCTTAGTTCACCCTGACTTTATTACTCATGCTCCGGGCATGGATTATCTCCTTTAATTTGGATTGAGGGGCATGATCACTTACCACCCATTGGCCATGATGTGTCGGTTTGACCCGATTTGATTTTCATCCTTATGAGGGGAAGTGAGTCGGCGCTTCACTTCACCACCGTTATCGATGGAGGACAGATCCAAGTTGTATGCTTGTTGGGATCGGCGAGAGTATTTGAGTTTTCTCGTCGGTCATCGAGGTTGTTCTGCAGAGTATTCCGCATGGATGGAGACAGAGATCGCATTGGTCTTGGCAGTATCCACAAAGATGCGGGATGTTGATTAAACGATGAGGAGCCTATAGAGGAGGTCGTTATTCCCATCGATGATTTGGATCATTTGGTCGCCGGCATTTGTGATGGATTCTCCACCCCAAGTGCCCTTTGTTACTCAATTATTCAAAGACAACATTTGGAGCAGAGGTTACATCGATGACCTATGATAGAGATCAGGCTAGGGTCGCGATGTTGACAGCTCTTGATGAGAGAGATATCGCTCTGTTAGAGAGGGATGAGGTTAGATCAGCCAAGGATGCATTGATTGCAGAGCGGGATGTCGCCTTATCTGCTAGGGATGTGGCCATTGCAGACATCACTTCAGTGAGATCCCAGATGACTGTCAGTCTTGCCGACATGATTGCTTACATTGATGAGCATTATGCCACCATGCAGTTAGCCTCTGATCTGCTAGCTCGTGTTGATACCCTTGGGCAAGAGCTTGCAGTGCTACCTCCATCTTCAGAGAGGGATGCTATGTTAGATCTGATAGTCCGCATACACACAGATCTGTAGATAGCTTTGTATTTTCCTGCACAGACTAGCTTAGCCATTTTGTCATGTACAACACAGATGTATATATCAAACAATATTATGTATGGCCGGGAAATATATTTTGATTCACTTCCCTTTTAGTTATGCCTTGATACTTGCTTGATATTTGCCTATTTCTTCAGGGCCTTGTGATGTTGATGCATTCTGAACTTATCCTTGATAGATGGACATTGAGACGTCGCAAGATCTCTCAGAACGGATCATTTATTTTTGTAAATCCCCACCATCTTTGGTGTCTTGGGACTGGTATCTGTATGGAAAAGTGGAGAGGAGGGTGGTTTCTTCCTCTTTGAGATTAACCGCACCACAGATGGTCGCCAGTACTTCTATTTGTGAGAAGCCTAGTTAATTCCATCTCTTATGGGTTGGTATTGCTCTTTGAGGCACGATCACAGCTTAGATGGTCACCGAATCTTTTATTTGTGAGAAGAGGTTGGACAATTCCATCCCTTTGATCTGAAACCGATGAAATGTAGGCGAATTGAAGGTTGATCCTAGTACCGTGTGACAAGAATTTTTGTTATGGTTGGGGTTAGACTGAACCATGAATGGCTTCCTACGTACTCCTATTGAAGAGGAGATCAAGTATGCGTAGTTCGAACCTAGCGTAAGAGGTTCAACGCTGAATGTGAAAGGCAGATAGGAGTAGAAGTTGTTTTTGTATAGAAAGGGCAGAAATGTTTTTGTTGTTTTTTTTTTGTTGCGTCCGGGCCATATAGCATATGGTTGCCTACGTACTCCTATTGAAGAGGAGATCAGGTCGACGTAGTTCATCCCTCAGGTCAAATCGCAGCTGAAGAAAAAGTGTGAATCCCGTATGTGCGGAGCTATATCTGCGGGGAGAAGAAAGTTTGATCCCATAATGGGGATAAAGCTGCGAGGTGTGTAAAAAGTTTGATCCGAATCCTCGGGACAAAGCGCAAGCGTAGGAAAGTTTAATCCCGTCTTCGGGATAAAGCGCAGCGTGAGAAAAGTTTAATCCGTCTTCGAGGATAAACTACAAGTGTGAAAGGTTCAATCCCATCTTCAGGATAACCAAAATTGTGAAAGGTTAAATCCCGTCTTTAGGAGAACCGAAATTGTATGGAAGGTTTGAAATGAGGTAAAACCAGGCTGCTAGCTTGAAGTGTATGTTTCCCTGAGGGGCAGAAGAGTATGTAGAAAGGAAAGGGTTCAAAATCGGAATGACTGGTGATTTTATAATCAAAACCAGGATATTTGTTTGATGGTAACTTTAGACATAGTACCATTTCACGGTGTTTGAGTTGATAAGCTGTGGAAATTCATCGCCATCCATTTCCTGCAATCTGAGAGCACCTCCTGTCAATACTTCCTTGACAACAAATGGGCCTTCCCAGTCAGGAGCAAATTTTCCCTTAGATTGATCTTGGTTGTCAATGATCTTCTTCAAAACCAAGTCATGTTGTTCGAACTGCCGTAGTCGAACTTTTCTGTTGTAGGATCGTGTGATCCTTTGTTGATATAACTGACCATGGAAGATAGTTGCGGATCGCCTTTTGTCTATTAGAGACAATTGGTGATACCTGTTTTGTACCCATTGGTCTTCACCCAACTGAGCATCCATCAATACACTGAGGGATTCCATTTCCACCTCTATGGGGAGCAATGCTTCCATCCCATAGACTAATGAGTAGGGGGTTGCCCCAGTGGAAGTTTGCATGGAAGTTCTGTAGGCTAATAAAGTCAGAGGCAATAGGTCAGGCCATCCTTTGTGATTGGCGGACATTTTCTGCATGATCTTTTTGATATTTGTATTAGCCACTTCAACAGCACCATTCATCTTTGGACGATAGATGACGGAGTTGAGGTGTTTGATGTGGAATTGTCTGCATAACTCCTCCATCATTTTGTTGTTGAGGTTCTTAGCATTGTTTGACACAATGACCTCTGGTTGTCCATATCGACAGATGACATTATTTCTGATGAAAGCAATGATGACTTCTTTAGTAACCGTGGGGAAAGATGCTGCTTCTACCCATTTGGTGAAGTAGTCCATCATGGTGAATATGAATCGATGTCCATTACTGGCTTTGGGCTCGATAGGCCCGATCACGTCCATTCCCCACATTGAGAAGGGTCATGGCGAACTCATATTGTGGAGTTCCCTTGGAGGGGCGTGGATAGCATTCCCATGAATCTGGCATTGATAGCACCTCTTGACGTGATAATTATAGTCAGCCTTGAGTGTAAGCCAATAATGCCCCGTTCTAAGGATCTTCTTGACAAGTAGGGGTCCACTCATGTGAGGGCCACATACTCCACCATGGATCTCATCCATGAGTCTCTGAGCTTGGTCTTTACCCAGACATCTGAGGAGACCTAATCCAGCATCTCTTTTATAGAGTGCATCTCCACTCAGGTAGAATTTCATAGCAAGTCGATGAATCCACCTCTTCTCAGTTAGGCTCGCCTCAGCGGGTGTAGATCCATCTCGTAGATACTCCTTGATGTGCTGATACCAAGGATTATGAATGGGAGGTAGCTCTTCCGATACTTCTCCAACGTAATTCCCATAGACTGGGGCTCTTTGCAGAGTAAATGTGATGTTTGGCATGTTTTCCTTGTCAGGTATGTAAACCAAAGAGGCCAACGTTGCTAATGCATCTGCAAAATCATTCCTATTATGAGGAATATATAGAAAAGAGATTTCTTTGAACTCCAAAGCCATCTATAAAACTTGTCGATGGTAAGGCAGCAAATGTAATTCTTTGGTTTGATAGATTCTTGTGGATTGCTTGATTACCAATTCGGAATCCCCAAAGACAGGTAACCGCCTGATGCCCATTGAATGGGCAAGTTTTAGCCCCATGATACAGCCTTCATACTCATCTGTGTTGTTAGTGTTGACAAACTGCAATTTGATGGCGATGGGATACTGCTCCCTCGTATCGGATATTAGAATTGCTCCAGCTCCAGCTCCAGAGCCTTCTGTGTTAACAGCTCCATCAAAATACATTCTCCATGTACGGCATGTATCGTACTAATGTTGTTGTTGAACTGTCATTACCCCTTCATCGGGGAAGTATGTTTCCAAGGGTTTGTAATCCCCTGGAGGTGCGGCGGCCAGTTGATCTGCAATTCCCTGACCTTTGACAGACTTTTGCATCACATAGACGATGTCAAATTGCTGTAGGATCAACTGCCATCTGGACAGTCGACAATTTAGTATGGGCTTACTGAACACATACTTGAGAGGATCCATTCGGGATATGAGATGGGTTGTGTGACCATGAAGGTAATGTTGTAACCTCATGGAAGCCCATGCTAAAGCACAACAAGTCTTTTCAATCAGAGTGTACTTGTGTTCACTGATGTTGAATCTTTTGCTGAGGTAATAGATAGCTCGTTCTTGGCCTCTATTGTCTTTCTGCCCCAGCATGTAGCCCATGGCATTGTCATTTATGGAAAGGTACATGAACAGGGGAACATCATCCCTGGGAGGTACCAAAGTAGGAGCGTTAATCAGTTGCTCTTTAATGGTAAGGAAGGCTTTCTAACACTCATCGTTCCACTTCATGGAGGAGTTCTTCCTTAACAGCTTGAAGATAGGCTCACAGGTTGCTGTGAGTTGAAAAATTAATCTGCTAATGAAATTGATTCTTCCCAAAAATCCCCGTATTTCCTTCTCTATCTGAGGAATGGGCATTTCCTTGATGGCCTGGATTTTGGTAGGATCTAGTTCAATCCCCTTGTGGCTGACTAGGAAACCTAGCAACTTGCCTGACTTAACACCAAAGGCGCACTTGGCGGGATTCAACTTCAAGTTGTACTTACGCAACCTGTTGAAAAGTTTTGTGAGATGGTCTAAGTGGTCATCCTCCTTTCGGGATTTGACAATGATGTCATCCACGTAAATCTCTATCTCTCTGTGCATTAAATCGTGGAAAAGAGCCATCATAGCTCGCTGATAGGTTGCCCCCATGTTGATGAGGCCGAATGACAACCGTCTGTAGCAAAAGGTTCCCCAAGGCGTGATGAAAGCAATTTTCTCACGATCTTCCTCAGCGACCATAATTTGATGGTACCCCGCAAAGTAATCAACAAAGGAGTACATGTCGTATTGAGTAGTATTGTCAATAAGAATGTGGATAAAGGGCACGGGAAAGCTATCTTTAAGGCAAGCTTTGTTCAAATCCCGGTAATCCACGCAGACTCGCACCTTTCCTCCTGGTTTAGGCATGGGAACAATGTTGGATATCCACTCCAGATATGTAGACGCCATGATAATGCCAGCTTGAAATTGTTTCACAATTTCTTCTTTGACCTTTAAACTCCACTCAGGTTTCAATCGCCTGAGCTTTTGCCTAATCGGCTTGAATCCTTCTTTGATGGGAAGGCGATGAAGAACAATGTCCATGGACAAACCCACCATGTCTTCATGAGACCATGCAAACACATCCTGGAATTGGGTTAATAGTGCAACCATGTCATTCCGTTGATTTGTGGTAAGGTCTGAACCAATTTGGATTAGCTTAGGTTTGTCTAAGGTTCCAAGATTGAAAGAAGTGGTTTGATCAAGATTGAGTTTGGGTTTATCTGCGACCCATTCCTTAATCTCCTGAGGTGTCTCAATGTCCTCTTAGATGTCCATCAAGTCTGAGTCCAACTTTGCATCAAAGTTACAGCCCTTGTGGAGACAAGGCACTTCATCAGCAAGTACAGGCACATCTAAATTCAGAGTCCTGAAACAAAAGATGCTTTCACTTACTATATGCAACTATTCGATCATACAAAAGTGTTAACATATACTTGATAAAATAACTGCTAGTACTGTAAAGGAAAGCAAGCAATTAAAGTTATCTATAGAGGCGAGAGGATTTTACGCCCATTTTACCCTCGTCGACCAATGCATGGAGTCTTGCTCCAATTGTCGAGGGAAAAGTCTGATGGATTTGCAGTTGATGGAAGGATCGTCATTGTCCTCCTTCTCCGAATGATAACCATGACATCCGGACAATTATAAATGCAGGGGTGTATCTGTTTGTATGTTAATCATGAACAATGACGCGTATGCCTGCCATCATCAAGGCAATGTCATGTTTACGTTTCTGTTCCTTTCCTTCCACTTCGGGATCAGGGATCAGCACCTCTTTTGCTTTGATTGGTATTGGTTTCGGAAATAGCATAGCCACAACATGGGCTGGAACCTTTACTAGAGATTGCATCAACTCATGAGGTAAAGGTGTAGGAAATCTCCATACGGCGGAAGCTTGAGGAACCTGCTTGTGCTTATGAGGATTCTGTATTTGGAATGGCGAGAATAGCCTAGTCCAAAATTTGTTCAATTTGATTGGACATTTGAATAGGGTGCTTAATACCCTGCTTATCTTTACCAAGCCCTTGTCCAGGTTGATGACCCAATGACATCATTTCTTGAGTGGCCGACATAACCTCGGCAAAAATCTTGGGTATGGAAACTCCAATAGAATGGTATTGCGTGTTACTCACTTCCAGAGTATGGAAACTGGTCGGTTCAACTTCTGAATTAAAGTTGATAATTGGTAGAGTTCCTTGTCCAGGACATTCCGGCTCGCTGCGTTAACGATGACTAGATCGTTGTTGATAATGTATTTGAATTTGTTGATGTAGTGTGGAGGGAACGACTCCGACCATGTGTATCCATGGTCTCCCCAATAGAAGGTTGTATCCCGAGTCTATCTTGAGGACGTGGAAGGATACATTGAATGTATTTGGACCAATCTAAATTGGCAACTCAATCTTTCCAACAGCATTTCGTCGGGATCCATCAAAAGCTCTGATAACCGTATGGCTGTTTTGGATCCGCCTAAGATTGACATTCATCTTCACCAAGGTGCATAAGGACAGATATTTAGAGATGAGCCTCCATCTATCAAAACTCCAGCTAGCATGTACCCGAAAGATAACACTGTAATATGCAATGGCTTGCAATGACCGGTCCCTTCGGGAGGTATGTCGTCATCAGTGAAGGATATCACATTGTTGTTGAAAATGTGATCAACCAAATGTTGAAATTTTTCCACATCCACTGATTTTGGCAAGTAGGCTTCTTCTAAAACCTTTAGTAAAATCTTCCGATGATTCTCAGAAGAGAAAACCAAATCCAGTATTGAAATCTGGTGTGGAGCTTCACGCAAGCTTAAAACCATTTTGGCTTCATTGTGGCCCATAGTGCGGAGGAATTTTTTAATCTTCTCCATGGGAAACTTCCCCTTTACTTCGCAAGTAGGTTTAATAACCCGTTGAGGAAGATACAGTGGATTTTCCTTCGACACTGTAGCAGTAGTATGAGACGTGGATCCTTGACTTCTCCATAATTCCATGGAGCGTTGTGTGGTCGACAACGAGGATATTGTGGTGCGAAAGATAAAGAAATTGTCTACGGTGCGGCCACTTTCAAAGGATTGTCGACTCCTTTGAGTTGAATTGGTTGTATGGGAAAAACTTTGTGATCTCATCATCCACTTGAGATATAAGCGCCATCGATCCCTTCCATTTGGTAGGACATGCATTCCCACCCTTGAGATGCACAGTGTAATCATCTGCTATTGCAGGACACCGCTATCAATAAGATTCTGAATGAGATGGCGGAGTGCCCAAAGATTCTTACGTCTTTGTGATTGCGAGAATGTGAATGATATTGACACACTTCATCAGAATTAAACCGTCCTAAATGGGGATTGATTGGAGGGAGAAGGAAGGTAATTCTTCCTTCATTGATCAACATCTGTAATATCTCCTCCATAGATTGGCCCAAATAGGTGAATTCCCTCTGATTGGCAAAATCCCGACGGGCTTTAGCATTTGCTCTCTTCGCAACCTTATCCTCCATAGCTTCGCTTTCTGAAGGTGGTGAGGAGGCATTCATAACAAAAGGAAGGAGATAGGCATGCTCCTGCTCGGTTAATTGGCGTGTGACTTGATCTTTGGTGGGTCACCAGATTCGCTTAATTGCTCAATTTGTTTGCAAAGAGCTTTCATCTTTCGTTCCATGGTAAACTGGAACTTTGCATAATCCCATTTGTCAACACCGTCTTTGATGGTTTGGGATGATTCACCGTTAGAATTGGAACCTTGTACAGTGCTCCAACTGATCATGTTGACCTCTTCTTCTTTGTGTTAAGGAAGAGGGTTGTCTTGCACATGAGGTTAATCAGGTTTGGTGACCACGATCTCATCGTTGTCTATTAGATCTTAAATCTTGTGTTTCAAGGCCCAACAATCTTGAGTATCATGTCCAGGTGCTCCGGCATGATAAGCACACTTCCTTAAGTAGCATTAAAACCCTCCCATTAGGATTGGGTTTGGTGGAAGAAGATGTGTAATTTTCTTCCGAAAGCGATCGGAAGAGCAAGAATATTCTCGGCGAGTCCCCTAAGGGTGTGAACGCGTTTGAGGTCGCTTTACTTTCTACTTTTTAGGCAATGGAGGGTTTGAAGATTGTGCTAGAAAAGGGGAGTAGTTCTCCTCTGCATAGGCATGCTTTGATTGCCTTTTTGTCCTTGTAGTATCAAGGAAACATCCTCCTCTTTTTTTTTATGGACCCTCCAGGGTTGTTTCCATAAGATCCGGATTGGATGTGCTCAAAGACTTGACTTTAAGAAGCGGCTAGGTCTTGAATTTTATCGGACTTCAATCCCATCTCACCATCTCTCCATGCTTAATCATTTCGAGAATGGTTTGCCAATACTGTACTAGAACTCTTTCATAGAAAGGAGCTTCCTGTACATCTATGAAAGTCATGACCATTTCTGATTCTGTCATGGAAGGAATAACTTGAGCAGCAAGGCGCCTCCACCTTTAAGCGTACTCTCTAAATGACTCATTAGACTGTTTCTTGACCTTGGTAATTTGGTAATGGTCAAGAGCCATCTAAGATTGAAAACTGTATTGAGTGAGGAAGGCGTGAGCCAGCTTTTCCCAGCTATGGATCTTTGAGTTGTCTGTCTCGGTAAACCATGAGCAGGCTTCTCGATCAGGACTTTTAAAACAAATTGCATTCTCGAGCTTTTCATTTTCTCGCGAAGACCCAAGTTCTCCAATGAACACTTTAAAATGTGTATAAGGATCCCCTAATCCGTCATATTTCTCAAAATTAGGGGTCTTGAATTTCTCTGGATAATGAACACCAGGAAATATGCAAAGGTCTGTATATGAAACACTGCCATGTGTTCCAATCCCTTTGAGAACACAAATAGTTTCCTCCATTTAAAGGACCTTCTTCTTGATATCACCGGTGTCTGGATCTCCTTTGAGATGGGTGTGTTCAGGGTCTTTGTTGGGTGTATCTAACTGAGGTTCTGGAATTGTTTTTTCCAGACCTTGAACTCCTCCTTGTGTAAAGGATTTTGTATGTGGAGGGATCTTCATACCCTGAGTGGACTGGTGCAATTCTTTCAGTAGAATGTCCAAGTCTGTAATTTGTTTACTCAATCTGTCAAATTCTTCTCGGGAAACAGCATTAGACTGGTCAGAAGAAGACATGATTGGCTATAGGCTCGTGGCCTTTTTGGATTTTGAGCGGGTAACTGGCCCAATTGTTTCCTTACAATAGACTTATGTAGTTTAGTCTTAGGATAATATAAATGTTATCATAACATGTTTGTTTAGGAATTTTTATCCTGCAAAACCGGTTGTTAATTGATAACATGTCATGCATGCACATATATTCTTCATATTTTCCATTACATATAGATGAACATGAAATAAAATTACAAGTAAATGCGTTTACAAGTAATTGAAAATGGAAAGTATGAAGAGCCTTTCCTCTGCGTTTGGTTTATCAGAGGCTGACCTATCTCAGGGTTTCTCTCGTGGCTTTTTGGCATGAAGGTTCCCAAATCATCGCAATTTACTCGACGGGAAGTTAATCTGGTCTTTCAACTAGAGCGAATCTGGGTGGTGCCTTTCCCGAGCCTCGCTGAAATTATTCTTCCTGCAAGTCCAGTAATCAAACACCGACAGGATAGCCTCCTGATGGAGGAACCACACAACATACATTCACATACAATGTGTCTCACCGTTTATGCAAAATGATGACATGTGTGAAGCACTAATATCGCAGATAGATATTTAGCAGTGCAGTAAATAAAAATGCATCCGTACACATTCATCAGAAATGTAAATGCAACATTCACACACAAGCATATAACAATTTTGAAAAGCTTGTAATAGCGGCTTAAGCCCTCTTACTGGAGTCCCCAGCAGAGTCGCCACCTATCGACGTCGGGATTTTTGAGTGTCCCTTTTCGTTACTTGTTCTTTGGTGTTCTCATGTTAATGTGAGATTTGTTTGAAAAAACAAGTGAAAAAGGTCTGACATGTATAATGTCGACAATTTGACTTTAAGAGTCACCAGTTGGTGTATTTAATTGGTTACACCAACGCAATTGAAAAAGGTTTGCACATTGACCCTGTGATTTGACACTGCTAGACGGGTCTGTGAAACTAAGATTCATTTTGGGTCCGGGGGCTTGATTATGCGTAGGGAAGGTGTTAGGCACCCCCCGACATCCGTGTTACCACGGTGACCGCCACTATTCAAAGAAATTGTTATATGAATGTGTGTGTGTGTGTGTGGATCAATGTGCAATTATTTGGAAGTAGTGTAGTACCTCGTTCGTACCTATATACATAGGGTTTGAATTTATAGAAAAATTCAGTTTTAAACAAGATATAGCAATGATGTTTTATAAAATAGGTTTTTCAAACATTGTGCTCAATAGTAATTGAGGCCTTTGATCTTTCCAATTTTATTATTAAATGTTCGGCTTGTTTGCTTTTATTTTCGAGATGCGAAGCATTCTCGAGAAAATAATATCAAACGATCTTTGAACTCCTCATAAAGGCATAATGACCATCCAAGGAAATTCAGACACTGTAAGATAATGTACAAGCTGCTTATAGCTGAAAAATGTCCATCATGGGAACCGAATCTAAATTCAGTGGACTAAATCTGTGATCACATGATTCCTAAAGCTCACATGATATCGCAATTTGTATGGAAAGCGATAGCGATTATATATATAAAAAGAATAATATATATATATATATATATATATATATATATATATGGACATTATCAACCACCACGTAAGTAAACTCACGAAATATAAATAAAAGTCGTAAAAGCGATCAATCGCCACGTAAGTAAACTTGTGCGGAGACAAAAATGTAAACAAAAATGTAAAAGGCCAATGTAAGTAAACTCCGTGCTCGTGAAATGTAATATATATATATATATATATATATATATATATATATATATATATGTACAAATATATATAAAAGCAAAGAACGATTGGATGTGAATCCAAAGCTCATCGGATATGTCCGACAACAATTATATATATAAGCAAGTAAATGTCTAGGATGTAAAATCCGAGGCTCATCGAGATATGTCGACAACAATTATATATATAAGTATATATATATATATATATATATATATATATATATATATATAAAAGTAGTAAACGCTTTGGACCAAAGTTCAGGTTCAATCGAGGCATAACTCGATAATGTTAGTCCATATATAAAATATATACATATATATAAGTATATATATATACAGACAGAAATGAAAACCACGGACCGCTTAGGGTATACTTGCTATCTCTGTAAAAAAAAGAAGAAGAAAAATAAAAATGAATAAACCGTGGCTAGTCTGTTTTTGTGGCCTTTGCTATTTTGAGTAAGTAAGCCCGAGGGGATGTTTTTACACCAAGAGCCCTAAGGCCTTGATGGCTTGGGAGTCGTTGGTCGAAAGCTCGCTAAGGTAGCACTGTATAGCCTAATGGAATGAGACATTTCACAGCTATGGGAATTATAAAAATCAATAAACACTGCGAGAAAGTGCAAAAATCGCCCTTGTGAGTAAAATAAAGCAGAATAAACCCTTTGTTGAACCTTAACTTGTACTGATGTGTTGCAATAGTTGTTGTTTCATTTTTATGCATAATTCTTGATTTGAAATATCAATTGTCTTTCTTAAGAAGTATAGCATATGGTATCTTCTCCTTTGTCAAGCTTATCTGTGAACACAACACACACACACAACATCTTTATAGCAGGTTGGAATTATCTAATTGTATGTCATTATGCATTTAGCTTAGTGATGCTTTGTTCATAGATCTTGATATTTCTCTGCGGCATATCTTATTGGAATTCTTAACATGGTTGGAAATCTTGGGATTTATTTGCATGATAGTGTAATTGTATAGCATGCAGTTTGTATTTCTTAGTTCGTATTTGTGTTTATTGCTTGAGGTCAAGCAATAGTTCTAGTTTGGAGGTATTTGATAAGTAGGTTTTATACCTACTTATTGGCTATCAACTTGCTAGAATTATGCTTAAACTTAAGTATTTTTAGTATTGTTTGATTGCATTTTATGTTTGTTTTGTAGGTTAAATCAAGGAGACTCCAAAGGCATGGTGATGACATGGCAATGGCATGGCATGATGAGCAATGGCTAGAGTGAAGATTGTAGCAGAACTAATGCATGTGAAGAAGGTGTCCAGAAGTCAAGTGAAGAAAGAAGAAGAAATTAACAGCAACAGTGTAGCAGCAGAACACCACCAGCAGCAATGCAGCAAAGTGCAGCAGAAGAGGCCAGCGCGGCCGCGCCCAATAGTAGGCCAAACCCCGCGCCAGGAGAATCACAAATGCAGACACGGCGCGCCCGCTCCCAATTCCCTATTCTCTCCCGTGCAACCGCACCAATCAGACTTATTAAAATTGCTAACTTTTCATTTAAGATTGTTGTAGCGTATTTTCTATATAAGGGTGTATTTGATGGTTACAAAAGATAGATTTTATTGTTATCTTTTGCCTAGAGAGATTCCATAGAAATACTTTACTATTTGGCTTCTCTGTCTAGATCTAGTAGCTTGTGAATATTGAGTTTTACTTTGGTTGTGATTTTTGATCTAAACTGAGTTGGAAGCACATTTGGGAGCAGAGTTAATCAGATTTGCTATTTCTTTTCTCTCTAATCTCTTTGTTTCCATTGAATTTTCTCATGCTTGGCTTAAATTCCATAATGGTTATTGATTTAGAGATGAACTAACCACCATTATGGGATTCTAATGAAGTTTATTGTGTAGTTCAAATTTGTATGCCTTATTTTGATGCTTGTATGATTATAGATGGATTGCCTAACTTGGTTGTGCTTATTACTTGGATGCTTGATCACCATCTACCCTAATAACTTGTATGGAATTGAAAAAGGAAATATAAGTTCAAATTTGACCATGTTAGCGTGTGTTCATGAGATTTACATGTGATGGATTTCTTGATTCGTAACCCGGATAGACATATACCGGTTTACCATGTGTAGTCATTTATGAGAGCTTGTGCTTAAATTGATATTGCTTGTAATTCACATAAACATATAGTGGGTTGGGTAATATTGAGTTCATATGAATTCTATCTCTTTGTGGATTTTGTGTGATATGGACATGGTTTATTGAAAAATAGTCATGTTATACTTTCGTGCTCTTGACTAGCAGTCCATAGTAATTATTCAAGCTTAACAAGAGGTGTGCATTCTAGATAAAGTATTAAATGACATTATGATCCCATGTCTTTCCACTTTGAATCTCTTCGTTTATTAAGTAGTTATTTTGTATTGATCATTATTTTAGTTTTTAATCGATCGTTTAAGCAACCAGAAATAACTATAAAGTTGTTACATGCTAGATTAGGAATAATCACCTTTCTCCGTGGGAATGATACTTGACTTACTCTATATTACTTGTTGACTGTGTATACTTGCACGCGTTAGTGTCTGTTTTGTTAAACCCAAAACAATCCAACAATTCTACCCATTCTTTTATTTCTCCTACTTGTGCTCAACGTTTAAATTTAACTCCGGAGAAATTAGACTTTGACTTATCTGTTGAAAATCCGTTGGGAGAAACCTTCACTACATCCACTGTTTATAAATCTTGTTTGATTCAAATCGGCACCCGCACGTTACCTGTCGATCTTATCTCTTTGAAAATACTTGCATTTGATGTGATTTGAGGGATTGATTGGTTAACTACTCATCATGCTAAAATTGATTGTTTTCGTAAGGTTGTTAGCTTTCATATTCCTAACCAACCTATTATGCGAATTCAAGCAACCAAACCACTAAAGTCAATCACTGTCATATCAAGCCATAAAGTTATTCGTTTATTGAAAAACAAATGTCAAGCTTTCTTAGCCCATGTCACAAATTTAAACAAAAATACGTCAAATTTGAATGATATTTCTATTGTTAATAAATTTCTTGACGTATTCCCTGAAGAACTTCCCGGTCTACCCACGGAGCGTGAAATTGAGTTTTGTATTGACCTTGAACCCGGTACAAAACCCATTTCTAAAGCCCCATATCGAATGGCTCCTATTGAACTTCAGGAGTTAAAAACCCAACTGTAGAAGTTGTTAGACATCGGTTTCAGTCATCCTAGTACTTCTCCTTGGGGTGCTCCTGTTCTATTCGTAAAGAAGAAAGATGGAAGTATGCGACTTTATATTAATTATCGAGAGTTAATCATGTCACCGTCAAAAATAGGTACTCGTTACCTCGCATTGATGACCTTTTTGACCAATTTCAAGGAGCCAAATTCTTTTCAAAGATTGATATTCGTTCCGGATATCACCAGTTAAAGATTAAAACTGATGACATTCCGAAGACTGCTTTTAGAACTCGGTACGGGCATTACGAATTCCTAGTCATGTCTTTTGGATTGACTAATGCTCCTGCTGCCTTCATGGATATGATGAACTGAGCATTCAAGGAATATTTGGATCACTTTGTGGTTGTCTTTATTGATGACATCCTCATATACTCCAAAAGCCATGAAGATCATGAACAACACTTGGGTCTGATACTCCAAAAGCTTTATGAAAACAAGCTTTATGCCAAGTTAAAGAAATACGAGTTCTGGCTGGAGGAAGTAGCATTCCTTAGGCACGTGATATCAAGTCACAGAATATCTGTTGACCCAGCAAGATTGAAGCAATACAAAGTCGGGAGTAACCTAAGTCGATGGATCAAGTCACGTAACTTTACGGGCTTAAATTTGGTTATTATCGGAGATTCATGGAAGGATTTTCTCGAATTGCCACTCCGTTAACTCAGCTGACTCAAAAAAATACAAAATTCGATTGGAGCGAGGAATGTGAGAAGAGTTTTTAAGAACTCATAAGGAGACTCATTTCAGTTCCTATTCTGACAATACCATCTGGTTTAGAGGGATTTGTCATCTACAATGATGCTTCAGGCAGAGGGTTAGGATGTCTTCTCATGAAACATGGAAAAGCCATAGCCTATGACTTAAGGCAACTCAAAGAATATGAGAGAAATTATCCTACTCATGATCTAGAGTTGGCAGCCGTCGTTTTTGCACTTAAAATCTGGAGGCATTACCTGTATGGGGAGAAAATGGAGATCTATACGGATCATAAAAGCCTCAAATATTTCTTCACTCAAAAGGAACTCAACATGCGGCAATGACGTTGGCTCAAGCTGTTGAAGGATTACAATCATACCATTCAATACCATCCTAGAAAAGCGAACATGGTAGCTGACGCGTTGAGTAGAAGATTATATGCGGGTACGAGTGCGATATTGTCAATGCAAAGGCCCATTTTATATGACTTAAAAAGGATGGAGATAGAGTTAAAGACTCCAGGGACCCACGTGATGATGTTGAATATACGAGTAGAAACGACTTTAATCGATAAAGTTAAAGCTGCTCAAGCTACAGACCTGAAACTGATGCATATGAGGAAGAAAGTACAAGAAGGTGCTATTCCGAAAGCAAGAATCGATGAAGAATGAATACTTTGAGTCAACTCCAGACTTTGTGTTCCTAACAACTCTGATTTAAAGTATAAAATCATGATGGAAGCGCATAACACAGTTTTTAATCCATCCTGGGAGTACCAAAATGTATCATGATCTTAGACATACATTTTGGTGGAGCAATATGAAGAGAGAGATAGCGGAGTTTATCTCAAGGTGTTTAACTTGTCAACGTGTCAAGGCGGAGCATCAAGTGCCAAAAGGTCCATTGCAACTATTTGAAATTCTAGAATGGAAGTGGGAGCACATTACCATGGATTTTGTTACTGGTCTTCCCAAGGTTTCTCAAGGCATAGATGCAATTTGGGTCATTGTTGATAGATTAACTAAGTCTGCTCATTTCTTACCTATACGAGAAACTTATTCCCTTGAACGTCTTGCTCGTATATACATAAATGAAATTGTAAGACTGCATGGTATGCCAGTATCCATAGTTTCTGATCGAGACCCAAAATTCACTTTATGATTTTGGGTTAGTTTGCAAAAAGCTATGGGAACGGATTTACGATTCAGTTCGGCATATCATCCTTAAATGGACGGGCAGTCGGAGAGGACTATTCAAACTCTTGAAGATCTATTAAGACTTTGTGTCCTAGACTTCAAAGGAAGTTGGGAAAAGTTTTTGCCATTAGTAGAATTCTCCTACAACAACTGTAGCAAAATCTCTGTTCAGCCCTCAATCCCTGTTCAGCTAACTACAGGGCATATACCTGATATTTGATTTTCCCTCAATCCCTATTCAGCCCATACCTCCTAGACGCCATTAATTTCCGAAATGAGCATCAAGGTGAGCTCCCCATCCTCCTATATCGCCGGTGTACGACCCCAACTTTTATAAATAAAGATTAATTTTCTCTAAATATCTTTTTAAATATTAAGGTGTGGATTTGATATAATGTTATAGTTGTGGGTAATATTTATAAATTTTGTAAATTAATCGTTATAAAATATTCTATTAGTCGGGGAATATTCGTTTTATCAGGGAATATTAAATGCGGCAACACAATCATTGGTGGCCCATATAACTTGAATTCTTGTCGGAGATGAAAAACGACGTAAATAACTTTTTATAAAAATAACGGCAAAAGTTTTACCGATTAAGCTCGTTGAAATACCGGTGATGATAAAAATACGATGTCTGGCTGTGGTTGCATAATAGCATTACCGGTATTGTATTGTATTTTGATTATTGATGCTTACGTGAGAAGTCACTCAATTTTATTCAATTATTTCCACAATAATTGCTTCATAGTATCTCACGTTATTGATTCAATTATTGTCACAATATTTTATATTACTAAATCAATAATTGAGACGACAAAGTTATTCATATTATTATTTGCATTATTGACGATATCTAGAAAGTTATATCGAGGAAAGGGGTTTGATCACCTAATTATGCGCCAATAAGGAGAAATCCTTATTGGAAAGTTCCCTCTTTCTTGGGAATGATCTGGTTGTTAATATTGTGAGTTATAAAATTATTGATGAATGTCATTAAAAATGTGTTTTGTGAAGCCAAGTGAATTGAGATAAATAAAGGGAATTTTTATGAAGTATTTGTTGTAAGTTTGGCATATTATTTGGATCCCCACTAACTCATTTTTCAAAATAATCAGTATAAGTTATATATATATATATATATATATATATATATATATATATATATATATATATATATATATATATATATATATATATATATATGTGGTGTGATGATGCAATGGGAAAAGGGAGTATGGTGTGGTGATGCCATAAGAAAGGAGAGTGTATATATATATATATATATATATATATATATATAAGTTTTATTTTATTAGAATATTTTATTGCACATGATGAATAGTAAAATCGGAAAATCGATTTAATTTTTCACCCGTGAACTATTACTGTTGATCCGTGATTTTATTTTCTAAATAGTATCCTTCCATTTTACTATAAATAGGATGCTTAGTTTAGAATTGAAAATCACACCAAAATCAGAGAATTCTTCTTCTATAATATTGAGCGTATTTCTTTAGAGTTTAAGGAAGCTTTGAGTGTAGAAAACAGTGTAAGTTTTCTTCAAGAATATCACCGCCCTACCATTCAGAAGTACTCTCCTTTTAAGGTAAGGGATATTATTTTTGTTCAATATTCGTAAGAAATAATATTTTCTTCCATACTCTGTAGTATGTAAGTAATATTATTTCGTTTCAGATTCCGAATTCTACACTCATTTTGTTAAAGTATTGCTTCTATACTCCTTGAAATTAGTAGAATATCCTTGAAATTTGCGTTTATTCGAGTATCTTTTCACGGGAATATTTTTCTGAATATTCTTGTTAAATTTTAATCTTTTCATGTTGGGGTACTATTCACGGGGTACTATTCACAAAGTACTATTCATGGGGTACTATTCACCCAGAAAATTAATTTCTTTTCAGTCCAAATTATTTTTGATACATGTATATTATTCTTGAATTTTACTCCACAAAGTAGTATCATATTGACAATTTGGACATTATTTAATTCTGAATAAATTGAATTATAATTTTTTAAAATTTATCCTTGCTTTCATTTAATTGAATTCTTATATCATTGTCATCATCCTCATGCTTATATTTTGATAAAAGTCATCTTTGGCCCATAGTGCATAAATGGACTGTTGATTGGTATGATTATGACTATGTATCGGTATAATCATGACTATTGGTAATAATACGAATATCCTTGACCCGTAGTGCATGGATGATTCTTGGATGTTATAATAATGAATATCTTTGGCCCGTAGTGCATGGATAATTCAGTGATGTGGATTATTTATTGAGCTAAGTCTCAGCGATAAAATTTATGATAAACTTTTAAATCATAGAAGATAGTAGATATCATGCTCTACTTAACTCTTCTAATGGATTATTTGTTCCGCTGTAGTTAAACTTGTTGTCTATTGTATTCTATCAGTTTAATATTGTTGAAGGCTAACGATAATTTATTCTGCATTATCTTAGTCATAATATTCTTTATTGGGCTAGTTGAGCTCACCCTTTGCTTTCATTGTTCTCTTTAGGAAATGAGAATATAACTGAGACTAGTCGAAGAACGGAGTGATGGTCCGAGATGGTGACTATAATAGTCCTCACTATTATATGAAATAGTGTGATAATAATTATAATGAGGACTCTATTTGAGTTTGGATATTATTTATGAGATAATATTCATGTGACGCCCCCAAAATAGGTATACATCACCCATCTTGAGTCGCCAAATACATGGTACAAAAATCAAATACAAACTTCTTTAATACAACTGTCGTGTAAAAATACGACAAAACATAGCTGAGAGTTTAAACAAGAATATTGCCTTCTAGACAATATCCACTCTCAATGGAGTCCTCATTACAATTATTATCACACTATTTCATAGAATAGTGAGGACTACTAAAGCCACTTATCCTGGACCATCACTCCATTCCCCGACTCGTCCCAGCTATATTCTCATTTCCTAAAGAGAACAATGAAAGCAAAAGGGTGAGATAATAATCGTTATAAAATATTCTATTAGTCGGGGAATATTCGTTTTATCAGGGAATATTCAGATGCGGCAGACACAATCATTGGTGGCCCCATAATGGAATTCTCATCGGAGATAGAAACGCACGAAATAACTTTTTATAAAAATAACGGCAAAAGTTTTACCGTTAACTGTTGAAATACCCGGTGATAAAAAATACAGTAATACGCGTGGTTGCATAATAGCACACGGTATTGTATTGTATTTTTGATTATTGATGCTTACGTGAGAAGTCACTCAATTTTATTCAATTATTTCCACAATAATTGCTTCATAGTATCTCACGTTATTGATTCAATTATTGTCACAATATTTTATATTACTAAATCAATAATTGAGACGACAAAGTTATTCATATTATTATTTGCATTATTGACGATATCTAGAAAGTTATATCGAGGAAAGGGGTTTGATCACCTAATTATGCGCCAATAAGGAGAAATCCTTATTGGAAAGTTCCCTCTTTCTTGGGAATGATCTGGTTGTTAATATTGTGAGTTATAAAATTATTGATGAATGTCATTAAAAATGTGTTTTGTGAAGCCAAGTGAATTGAGATAAATAAAGGGAATTTTTATGAAGTATTTGTTGTAAGTTTGGCATATTATTTGGATCCCCACTAACTCATTTTTCAAAATAATCCAGTATAAGTTCTATATATATATATATATATATATATATATATATATATATATATATATATATATATATATGTGGTGTGATGATGCAATGGGAAAAAGGGAGTATGGTGTGGTGATGCCATAAGAAATAGGGAGTGTATATATATATATATATATATATATATATATATATATATAAGTTTTATTTTATTAGAATATTTTATTGCACAGTGATGAATAGTAAAAATCAGAAAATCAGACGAATTTTTCACCCGTGAACTATTACTGTTGATCCGTGATTTTATTTTCTAAATAGTATCCTTCCATTTTACTATAAATAGGATGCTTAGTTTAGAATTGAAAATCACACCAAAATCAGAGAATTCTTCTTCTATAATATTGAGCGTATTTCTTTAGAGTTTAAGGAAGCTTTGAGTGTAGAAAACAGTGTAAGTTTTCTTCAAGAATATCACCGCCCTACCATTCAGAAGTACTCTCCTTTTAAGGTAAGGGATATTATTTTTGTTCAATATTCGTAAGAAATAATATTTTCTTCCATACTCTGTAGTATGTAAGTAATATTATTTCGTTTCAGATTCCGAATTCTACACTCATTTTGTTAAAGTATTGCTTCTATACTCCTTGAAATTAGTAGAATATCCTTGAAATTTGCGTTTATTCGAGTATCTTTTCACGGAATATTTTCCGAATATTCTTGTTAAATTTTAATCTTTTCATGTTGGGGTACTATTCACGGGGTACTATTCACAAAGTACTATTCATGGGGTACTATTCACCCAGAAAATTAATTTCTTTTCAGTCCAAATTATTTTTGATACATGTATATTATTCTTGAATTTTTTACTCCACAAAGTAGTATCATATTGACAATTTGGACATTATTTAATTCTGAATAAATTGAATTATAATTTTTTAAAATTTATCCTTGCTTTCATTTAATTGAATTCTTATATCATTGTCATCATCCTCATGCTTATATTTTGATAAAAGTCATCTTTGGCCCATAGTGCATAAATGGACTGTTGATTGGTATGATTATGACTATGTATCAAGTATAATCATGACTATTGGTAATAATCTGAATATCCTTGACCCAGTAGTGCATGGATGATTCTTGGATGTTATAATAATGAATATCTTTGGCCCGTAGTGCATGGATAATTCAGTGATGTGGATTATTTATTGAGCTAAGTCTCAGCGATAAAATTTATGATAAACTTTTAAATCATAGAAGATAGTAGATATCATGCTCTACTTAACTCTTCTAATGGATTATTTGTTCATTGTAGTTAAACTTGTTGTCTATTGTATTCTATCAGTTTAATATTGTTGAAGGCTAACGATAATTTATTCTGCATTATCTTAGTCATAATATTCTTTATTGGGCTAGTTGAGCTCACCCTTTGCTTTCATTGTTCTCTTTAGGAAATGAGAATATAACTGAGACTAGTCGAAGAACGGAGTGATGGTCCGAGATGGTGACTATAATAGTCCTCACTATTATATGAAATAGTGTGATAATAATTATAATGAGGACTCTATTTGAGTTTGGATATTATTTATGAGATAATATTCATGTGACGCCCCAAAATAGGTATACATCACCCATCTTGAGTCGCCAAATACATGGTACAAAAATCAAATACAAACTTCTTTAATACAACTGTCGTGTAAAAATACGACAAAACATAGCTGAGAGTTTAAACAAGAATATTGCCTTCTAGACAATATCCACTCTCAATGGAGTCCTCATTACAATTATTATCACACTATTTCATAGAATAGTGAGGACTACTAAAGCCACTTATCCTGGACCATCACTCCATTCCCCGACTCGTCCCAGCTATATTCTCATTTCCTAAAGAGAACAATGAAAGCAAAAGGGTGAGCTCAACTAGCCCAGTAAGAAATATTATGACTAAGATAATGCAGAATAAATTATCTTTAGCCTTCAACAGTATAACAACTGATAGAATACAATAGACAATAAGTTTTAGATCAACAACTGCAGCGGAATAAGTAATCCATTAGAAGAGTCAAGTAGAGCATAAAATCTACTATCTTCTATGATTTAAAAAGATTTTCATCAACTTTATCGCTGAGACTCAGCTTAATAAATAAACCACATCATTGAATCATCCATGCACCACGACCAAGGATATTCATGTAATCATCAATGGTCATGATTATACCGAATAATCCCTGGTCATAATCATACCAACAACTGTCCATCAATGAACTACAGGCCAATGAGGACTTTTACGACATCATTCGTTACATTACGGTCATGATTATACTAAATAATCCCTGGTCATAATCATACCAAGTCCATCTATGCACGTAAGCCAAAGATGACTTTCATCACAATATAAGCATGAGGATGTTGACCATGACATAATAATTCAATAAAACAAGTTCAAGGATAAATTTTAAAGACTTATAATTTAATTTATCCAGAATTCAATAACGTTCAAATGGTCAACATGATACTACTTTGTGGAGTAAAATTCAAGAATGCTCAGAAGAATATTTCCATGAAAAAAATACTGAATGAAGCGCAAATATCAAGGATATTCTGCTAATTTCATGGAGTATAGAAGCCAAAACTTTAACCAACTGAGTATAATAGAATATATGAAACTGCAAATAGATTTTCACCCGCCATGCGGTAATCCACGTAGACAGATCATTTCCACAATTTAATAAAGAATGAATACGAAGGGTCATTCACCATGCATGCGGTTGTTCGCATAGACAGGTTATTCCAACAGAATAATAAAGAATGGAATAACAGAAGAATTCACCATACATGCGGTAATCCGCGTAGACAGGTTATTCCCAACAGAATAATAAAGAATGAAATATCAGAAGAATTCACCATGCATGCGGTAGTCGCGTGAGACAAAGTTATTCCAACGTAATAATAAAGAATGGAATAATGAAGAATTCACCATGCATGCTGTAATCTGCGTGAGCGAGTTATTCCACGAGAATAATAAAGAATGGAATAATGAAGAATTCACCATGCATGCGTGTCTGCGTGGAGACAAAGTTATTCCAATGAATAATAAAGAATGGAATAACAACCCTTTCGAGTATTGAAAGAAAATAACTCTCTTCATGAATACGAAATAAATAATACCCCTTACCTTATAAGAAAACTAGATACTGGAATAGTGAGGTAACAGACTTCTCTTCTTCTTTCTCTCTATAATTTCTCTATAATAATTGCTCTTGTGAGACTTAGTGAATTGGTGAGAAATGAAGGAAGAATGAGCTTCTATTTTTAGAAAAATATAGTTTCAATAATTGCACATTTTGGGACTCAAAATATTACAGTATAATACCTTCCTCTTTTTCTTCATTTTTAATTTAGTCCTACAAGTATTATCAAACATGCACCACCTCCCCTAATAGTAAATCAAGTGAATTAATAGTTCATTCATGTAACTCAATAGTATAATCATGTGAAAAAATTAATTACAGTATAGTACCTTCATCTATACCTCTATTTTTAATTTAGTCATGCAAGTATTATCAATCTTGCACCAACTCTTCTAATAGTAAATCATGTGAATTAATAGTACACACATGTGAACACATAGTTATAAGCATGTGAATTAATAGCAATTAATTTCTCATTTATCCGGTTAATTACCCGATTGGTCGATATAACCTCCAGACATCAATTATTATCGGAATAGATGTCAATTTTCACTAACATTAATAATCCCAACACAATGGAAATATCAATTTCATCTTTAATCAACATGAACTTATTTATTATTAATATTATAACTCACAATATTTAACAACCATATCATTCCCAGGAAAGAGGGGGCTTTCCGATAAGGATTTTTCCCTATTGGTGCGCAATTAGGTGACCAAACCCCTTTCCTTGACAGAACTTTCTAGACATCATCAATATTACAAATAATAATATGAATAACTTTGTCGTCTCAATTATTGATTTAATAATATAAAATATTGTGACAATAATTGAATAAAACTGAGTGACTTCTCACGTAAGCATCAATAATCAAAGATATTGTACAATATTGTGTGCTACTATGCAACCACGCGTATTACTATACTTTTATCACCGATTATTTTATGACAACTTGCTTACTTTGAAAAAAATTTCACATATCACCCTTAACTTTAACCTTTTATCAATTTAACCATTTACTAAATAGAATAATTATAAGAAAATTGAATACTTTCATTTCATAAAATTTGGGGTCTCACAATTCGTGTTAAAACTCAGCTATATTTTATCGTATTTTACAAAGACAGTTGTATAATTAAGTTTGTATTTGAATTTTGTATCATGTATTTGACTACTCATAATGAGTGATGTATACCTATTTTGGGGTCGTCACATAACATCTTGATATGGTAAATGAGTGCTTATGTACATAACATCTTGATATGGTAAATGAGTGCTTATATGTAAAAAACATATTTTTAATGAGATTAAATGATATAAAAAAATAACAATTAAACTAATAAATAACATAAATTAAAAAATTGCACAATTAACACTAATTAAACAAATTACACAAAACATAAAATAAAAATAATTACACAATTAACTAGATAAGTAAACATCTCAAATAATTACACAAATAACATGAATTAAACAAGTTATATAGTTAACTTAAAATAAAAAAACATCATTAGCAAATTATTACAAAAAAAATTCAATTAACAAATTAGACAATTAAAATATTTAGAACACCTCATCACTTCTAAATCATCAGCACACACAGAACTAAACCTTCATCGCATGATCCAGTTTCCATGAAGTTAACTTAATGGTAAGTTGGTCAATTGACCAATACAGTGATGACATGCATATATATATATATATATATATATATATATATATATATATATCACATCTCGCCTGTGTGTCGATGCTGTATTGATCAATTGACAAAAGTTAACTTCATGTTAACTACTCTCTTCATCATAATTTGCAGCCTTCCAAACCTTCACCATCATCGCAGACACCTCCATCTTCACCAAGAGTTTACAACTGCCCAAGCACAAATCAATTTGCACTAAGATAATCAAGTTATACCAAGCTTGCATGCCAAATAATTTTCCCCAAAAATCGAAACCTAATAGTCTCCATCTCGCTCTAATAGAAGGAACCAAGAAATCCTAGAATGTTTGAAATCCATCTATCATCTCCCTCGGTAAGCTCTTACGCTCTCTATATGGATTTGTCGGCGACAACGATATCTTGTTCTTTTAGGATGTTTGTTTACAAGGATTACACTTGTGATAGAACTATTAATTTCAAATGTCTTTGTTTATTTTCAAATTTGGACTTGGAACTATTAGTTCAGGGATTATAAATGACTTAATATGGAGGACTATTTAATATCATGTTCAACTAAGTATTACAATCCCCACCATTTGGGACTAAAAATTTATGAACAAAATTAACCTCAACCTTTAAAATCTTACTAATATATTAAGATGCCTACTAAATTAACTTATCAATATTTATGTGCTTGCCAGGAAAGCACAAGGACGATTCAGATTCATTCTAATTTTAATTCAAAATAATAATAATTATTATTATAATATAATAATAATATAATAATAATAATAATAATAATAATAATAATAATAATAATAATAATAATAATCTATATAATAAAACAGAACTTATTTTGAATTTCGGCGGGAAAAACACAAGGACGGTTCAGATTCATTCTAATTATAATTCAAAATAATAATTATTATTATTATAATTATAATAGTATTGATAATAATAATAATAATAATAATAAATAATAATTATAATAATAATTATAATTATAATTATAATTATAATAACAACAATAATAATAATAACAATAATAATAATTAGTGTGGTGGTGTAGTGAATTATGATAATTTTTATTAATGATTGTAAGTTTTGTAGACATGTTTAGATTTTTCTGGATATCTATTTTTAAAGAAAAATTAATTATTGTGGTGGTGTGGTGAATTATGATAATTGTTGTCTGATTGTAAGTTATTTTAGGTTGCAAAGAGTCTTTAAGTAATGTAATATTTTTTGAATTATATATATATATATATATATATATATATGGTAATGATCCATAGCATCTATTTGCTATGGATCAAAAATGAACAAATAGTATCATAATCGTCTGTTTTTTAGCATTTTATTATTTATATTAATAATTTTTATATCATATTATTACTTAATTAATTTAATTGTGACGGTTACTGTAAGACCCCAACTTTTATGAATAAAGATGATTTTTCTATAAATATCATTTTTGAATATTATGGAATGAATTTGATATAATATTATAGTTGTGGGTAATATTTATAAATTTTGCAAAAGTATGCAAGTTGTTATATAATATTCGATTGGTTTGGGAATATTCGTTTTAACAGAAAATATTCAGACGACGACGGCATAATCATTAAGTGGACCCCACAACGGAATTATTATGCGATTGAGAAAACGATAAAAATATCTTTTATAAAAATAACGGCGGAAGTTTTACTGTTAATCTGTTGAAACACCCGGTGTTAAAAGTACGATGTCTACGTAGAAGCAGAAAGTAGTAGCACACGGTTTTGATTATTGATGCTTATGTGAGAAGTCACTCAATTTTGTTCAATTATTGCTATAATAATTACTGCATAGTATCTCACGTTATTTGATTCAATTATTGTCGATATTTTATATATTATTAAATCAATAATTGAGATGACAGCGTTGTTAATATTATTGTTTACAATATTAACGATGTCTAGAAGTTCTGCCAAGAAGAGGTTTGGTCACCTAATTGCGCGCCAATAGGGAGAAATCCTTATTGGAAAGCCCCCTCTTTCATGGGAACGAACTGATCGATTAATATTATGAATTATAATAATAATGATAAATATTGTTAAAAATATTGAGAAAATTTTATGAAGTATTTGTTATAATTATATGGATTCCCATTTACCCATTTTTTTTTAAAATTATTGGTGAAAAGTTATCTTAGTTTTTGTTTTATATATATATAAGAAATTGTCACATGGGTTGATAATTGGGGGATTTAATGGACACAGGGAGGTGTACTATTATTGGTATATATATATATATATATATATATATATATATATATATATATATATATATATATATATATATATATGATATATTGACTTTTGAGGAAGCAAAATTTGATTCACGGGGGGTGATCACGGAATTCCTTCCGTGAATTTATATTGATCAGTGTTATATATTTATAATATATATATAATATATATTATATTTTATTTAAAAGATTTTGTTTTATTAGAATATTTTATTAATACTGCATAGTAAATCAATATGGACCATCCGTTTAAAAGTAAATCAATCTGGACCGTTCATGAATTAGTTACTATTCAGTCTATTCTCCTATAAATAGAAGCTCATTCCTTCATTATTTCTTATGAATTCACTGAAACTTTAGAGAGAGAAAATTATAGAAAGAAAGAAGAAGAGAAGTTTGTTACCTCTCTTTTCCAATATCCAATTTCTTCTAAGGTAAGGGGTATTATTTCTTTCTTTCGTCTTCATGAAGAGAACTTCTGTTATTCCATTCTTTGTTATTATGTTGGAATAACTTTGCTCATGCGTCAAGTACCACATACTTGGTAAAATTCTTACATTATTCCATTCTTTATTATTATGTTGGAATAACTTGTTTATGCTAAGCACCGCATACATGATAAAATTCTTACATTATTCCATTCTTTTTATTATACATTTGGAACATCACATGCATAATTACGCATGACACGGTTCCGTTATTTATTATTCTGTTGGAACATCACATGCATGCGTTTCGCATGACTCGTTCCGTTGTTTATTATTTTGTTGGAATATCATGTCTGTGCGTTTACGCATGACCTGGTTCTATTATTTATTATTCTGTTGGAGTATCCAGTCTATGCGTTTACGCATGACCTGGTTCCATTATTTATTATTCTGTTGGAATAACCTGTCTGTGCGGTCTATTGCATGCCTAGTGATTTCTTTTGTTATTCCATTTTTTATTATACTCAGTTGGTTAAAGTTTTGGCTTTTATACTCTATGAAATTAGTGAAATATCCTTGATATTTGCTCTTCATCCAGTATCTTTTCATGAAAATATTCTTCTGAGCATTCTTGAATTTTACTCCACAAAGAAGTATCATGTTGACAATTTGGACGTTATTGGTTCCTGGATAAATTAATTCTTGAACTTGTTTTATTGAATTTTTATATCATTGTCATCATCCTCATGTTTATAATATGTTGAAAGTCATTTGTGGCATGTAGTGCATAGATGGACTTGGTATGATTATGACCAGGAATTATTCTGTATAATCATGACCGTAATGTTACAAATGATGTGGTAAAAGTCCTCATTGGCCCATAGTGCATTGATGGACAGTTGTTGGCATGATCATGATCATGACCATTAATGAATACACGAATATCCTTGGCCCGTAGTGCATGGATAATTTATGATTGTGATACTAATGAATATCCTTGGTCGTAGTGCAGGGTTGATGTGGTTTATTTATTGTTGAGTCTCTCGCCGATAAAAGTGATGAAAAATCTTTTAAATCATAAAAGATAGTAGATTTTATTCTCTACTTGACTATTTTAATGGATTGCTTGTTTGTTCTACCGCAGATTAAACTTGATGTTTGTTATATTGTATCGGTTTTATTTGTTGAAGGCTAACGATAATTTATTACGCATTATCTTAGTCATAATATTTCTTCTTTGGGCTAGTTGAGCTCACCCTTTTCTTTCACCGTTCTCTTCAAAAAATGAGAACAACAAGGACTAAGCGGGAAAGCGGAGTGACGGTCCAGATGATAGCATTAGTAGTCCTCACTATTCTGTTAGATAGTGTGACAATAATTGTAATGAGAACTTCATTAACTGTGGATATTGTCTAGATGACAATATTCTTATTAAAACTCTTATATTATATTTTGTCGTATCTTACACGACTGTTGTATTATAAAGTTGTATTTGAATTTTGTACCATGTATTTGACGACTCAAGATGGATGATATATACCTATTTTAGGGGCGTCACAGTCACAATTTCATTTTTCAAAAATTATTAAAATGGTTAATATGTTTAATATAATTTTGAACCATAATCATATGGTTCCAACCCACACAACCCATATTAAAAATGGTTAATATGATTTTAGTTCTTAAATTGAACCATAACCATATTTTGAAAACCAAAACCAACTCATACCCATATTTTGTCAGGCCTAGGTATAACTTTCAATTATATTGTTTGTAATTATAAAAATATGGTGTATTAACTGGAATTGGAGAGAAATTATAATAGAGATGATCTAAATCCAAACTTGTCTTCTTTTAATGTACTTAACATTAAAAAGATAATTGGATCCTCAATTCCCGAAAAAAAATAATATGACAAAGATATTCACGTTTTATTCGATTTGCACATACTACAAAAGATCTACGTACTCTAAAAGAAAAAGTAATTTAAGTTTGATGCTCTACATTTGATATGAATAAAGTGGAGAAGTGAAATTTAAAAAATAAATAAAACAAACGTCATTTCATTAAAAAAAATGTACATATAAATTCAGACTCGAGAGTGCAAGTTAAATGTCCAAGAATAAATGAAACAGTTAAAGAAATACTAGTTTTTTACCCTTGTCGAGTGTTTTATTTACAATTTTTTTACATAACAAATTAGAAATAATAATGAGTCCATATATATATATATATATATATATATATATATATATACATATAATTACCTAAAGTTTGAAACAAATTTTGAATCAAATCGAATCAAAATCCAGTTAAACAATGTCACCAAAATAAAATGTCACTGAAGATACAACCAAATTATTTTCACGTCTTTCGATGCAAAGACTAAAGTATTACACTATTAGTTATTACTACCACTTACCTAAAATCCTATTTGTGACATTCATATTGGGACATCCATAAGTATGACATACAATATGGGACAGAACTAGAAAAGCATGTACACATCATCCTGACAGGGCAGGCATGCCTGCCATTCCAATCCCTCTACGAGTAGTTGGGAACAACAAAAACAAAAAGCTTGCCAAAACCCCAGATCCCAATGGAAAATTCATTAGCAATGCATTAGCATTTGCTCCTGCCACAGGAAAATAACCCCTCTGCACGTCCGAGTCACTTAGCGCGAAAACCAAGAACACAATTAGCGACACAAATGCGTGAACAAAATCCATGCAACATATTCTAAAATTGGCCAAATTATTATTCTCAATGCCCAATCCCTCTTCCTCATCATTATAATTATTGTAGTTAAATATTTTGAGCCGTTTAAATGTGGCAATGCCGAAGTACAATTTTCCATCGGAGTCGATGAAGCTATCGGTAAACGAAGAGAAAAAACAAACGACAGCACAGAAACCGATGAGACATGCCGTGAGGTACTTGTTGGAAGGTTGACAATGGCCTTTGTTGGAGAATGATGGTGTTAGGGCACGGAATCCGAGAAATGTGCCCGTAGGTAAAAGGTGTGCTAAGTTGGCAGCGCTTGCTAGGGTTTTGTGTACCGGGTGGCAAGTGGGGCCACGGTGGTTCTTTGGTGATGGTGGTGGAAATTGAGCCATGGAGAAAGAAGGGGGAGATTTGGATATGTTACGGAGTTGGTTATGTTTTTGTTGGATATGGTTTTGGTTTATAGACATTAAGACAATAGAAGGGGATGGGATTTTAGGTGGGAATTACGTAGGGTTGGGCATTAAACATGTGAACTGAAAGCTTTTTGAGAGGTGCAAGAAAGATAAGATGTGATTTCTAACACTTTTCTAACGTGATAACAACAATCTTTTTGAAATATGCATCTTTATGAAAGTGGCTAATCTGGGCTGGATTTTCAATTTTGAACTTATCTAATAGTTTCCAGTTCTCCATTTCATATTAACAAAAAAATAAAAAAATAAAATAAATAAATAGAGGAAACAAAATTACTTCAAAACTAGCCAAAGCTATGATTGTCAAAAAAAATTACCTATCATAAAGTTGATTATCGATCAATGCGTTGTAAATTAGTTCATGGATGCTTGTATTTCTTCCAATGTACGTCCTTTAGTCTCCGGAATCAGCTTTGCCACAAACAGAATAGTTAATCCGCACACGCATGAAAATATAAAAAATGTTCCTGAAAAAACAAAGAAAAACTTTCCTACTGTAGCCTTAATTATATATATAATACAAGTCCATCAAGAGTGTGTGCGAGAGGAAATCATACTTGGTTACTATCCCATTCTCTGTCCCATCCACTCTGTCGTCTCATGTATTTAATTATATGTACTCGCTTTCAAAATTAAATGTAAAGGAAAAATTGAATAACACTCGGGCAAAAATATATTAAGTGGGACAACAGGTGAGATGGCAGTTGGGACAAAAGATTTGGAATCGTGTGAGACAGAGGCAAAGAGAGAGGGAGATCAGCTGTTACCTTCTGAGCTCCATTTCATTAGGAAGTTAAAAGCATATGAAATAATCCAAGTACCAAACCAATTGACTACTGTCACAAGGCTTCCAGCTGAACCCTTAATATTTATGGGAAATATCTGAAAAAATTATTAAAAAAACTAATATTATTGTACCAAGAAATCTAAGTTATTTTGGTAAGGGTCGACTTCTGAAATATCAGACTCGAAATGTAACGAGTTCAGGCTCCATGAAGTGCCTACCTCTGACATTATAACCCATGGAATTCCTCCCATTCCCAATGAGAATGTCCCCGTAAATACCTAATTTGCATTATTAAAATGACAAAAGCACACAACATCATCCTTAACCAATATGAAATTTCATTAAAATGCAGAGGATTTCATAGAGCACCAAATTTTTAGCGTTTCCTACTGTTGTGTTTTAAGTCTTTTAAGACCGGAATGATTCTTACCGACAAATGAAATTCATTATTTCCCCCTTTTTTTATTATCAAAGGTAATTAAAAAAGACGAAATTAATACATGTAAATCTTGTAGAAAATAGAGAGAGAGAAATATTGAGAAACAATGACTTGACTTTTCTATTGATTAAGAATGAATATATACATACAAGATTAAGTGTTGCCCAACTACCTAAATAGGAAACTATCCTAAAATTATGGGATTACAATTAATTACAAGGATACTAATTGCTAGAATTATGATATTACAATTAATTATAAGGATACTAATTGTAATAATTATGGGATTACAACTAATTACAAGGATATTAAAATCTGTTGTGTTTAATTCTCTAATATGTCCCCTCAAGATGGAGCTCCTGTGGAGAGTCCAATTTTGGTCTTCAAGAACTGAAAGCGAGTGCGAGGGAGAGGTTTGGTCAAGACGTCGGCTAATTGATCTTCGGAGGAAACATGGGTGACACGTAAAGCTCCAGTTTGTACTTGATCCCGAATAAAATGATAATCAATCGCAACATACTTCATTCATGAATGGAAGACAGGATTGGAACATGGATGAGTTGTCCCAACATTGTCACAATATATAATCGGAGCAGCAGATATAAAAACACCAAGCTCAGGTAAAAGAGAACAAATCCAACGTAACTCGGCAGCTGTAGCAACAACCTGTGTTATTCGGACTCGGATGCGGGTGTCGGGTGCGGGTACGAATCTAGGTGTCGGATACGTGAAGCCAAAAAATAGAGGATACGCGGATATGGATCCAAATTTGGAAATGGGTGCGGGGATACGGTATGTTATGATTTTTTAACAATAATGTTTATACTGTCCAAATTCATATAGACATGCATTTATCATGAAACTTGTAGGGCTCAAGTGCAAATATATAAAGAAACAAAAGGCGAATCGAAACTACTAAAACTTGAGGGCTAAAATGGAAGAAAACAAAACTATGAGGTGAAGGCGATATGTAATTTTCCAAGGGCTATTTTGAACATTCAGAAAACCTGGGGGACTAAATTAAAAAATTATAAAAATTATGGGGTACCCAACTATAATTTTTCAAGGATATTTTAAATCCAGATCTGATCGACTCGTTCTCGTTGGAGAAGAAAAAGAAAAAGGCTCAGATACTCCAATACTCGTTCTCGTTGGAGAAGAAGAAGAAAAAGGCGACAGATTGTAAGTTTCTCACTCATTTTTCTTCGGTCTTTCCTCTTTCTTCTTCTTCCTCCTTCCTCGTCTCTTCTTATTCTCCTCCGATGAATCACCTGCAGTATCCGGATTTTGTGGTCGAATCTCATACGGATCCCGCACCCGTACCGGTGTCGTGTAGTGTCGACACGGGTACTCCGCCAAAAATAATGAGTCCGAGTAACACAGGCAACAACAGAACGATATTCGGCTTCAGTGGAGGAGCGTGCAATTGTGCGTTGTTTCTTGGAGGACCAGGATATCGAACTGCGACCGAGGAAAACAATATAAGCACTGGTGGAGGTGTAGTCATCCTTATTACCGGCCCAGACAGCATTTAAGAAGGCATGAAGAGATAAAGATGTGTGATGGTGCAATGCAAGACCATGATCAGCTGTACCAGAAAGATAGCGAAGCAGGCGCTTGACAGCATTCCAATGATCAGTAGTAGGTCAATGCATGAATTGAGACAACTTATTAACAACATATGCAATATCAAGGCGAGTGAGGCACATATATTGGACTTCCAACAACTGATCTTTATTCAGAAGGATTTGTCAAAGCAGTGCCGGAAAGAACTATAAGTGTGGCCTCGGTGGCAAAAGGAGTGGTGACAGATTTGGCTCCAGTCATATTTGTGCGAGCGAGAAGATTTGTGATATACTTCCGTTGAGAGAGAAGTAAACTAGTAGAAGTAGTTGCAACTTCAACACCAAGAAAGTAAGTCAAAATCCCAAGATCTTTGATGGAAAATCTTTTGCCAAGAAGATCAATAAAATGTTGAACTGTTGTGGTATTGCTTCTCGTAATAATTATGTCATCAACATACACAAGAAGATAAACTACATTACCGCAAGTGTTGAAGACAAAGAGGGATGTGTCTGCATGAGAGTTTGTAAATCTAAATGCTACAAGAAATTGTCGAAGCTCATGGTACCATGCTCGTGGTGCTTGTTTGAGACCATATATAGCCTTGTGTAACTTGCACACATATGTGGGAGTATCACGATCAAGAAAACCTAGTGGTTGCGCCATAAAAACATCTTCAGAGAGATGACCTTGTAAAAAGGCATTGTTGAGATCAAGTTGGCGAAGAGACCACCTACGACTAATAGCAAGGCTGAGTACCAAGCGAATAGTGGTAGGTTTAACAACCGGACTGAATGTGTCATGATAATCAACACCAGGACGCTGATGGAACCCTTTAGAAACTAGTCGCACTTTGTAACTGTCAATGGAGCCATCGGGTAAACGTTTAATTCAAAAAATCCATTTACAACCGACAAGATTTTGTGTTGAATTAGGTGGGACAAGTTCCCATGTGTCATTCTGCACAAGAGCATCATACTCCTCGGACATAGCCTGACACCATTTAGTATCTTTAAGTGCTTGGTTCAATGTTTGCGGCTCAAATTGAGGGTTCAATGTAGCAGTAAGATTAAGTGTATGCATTGGTTTATGGATTTGTTTTTAGCACGAGTGGTCATAGTGTGGGTTTTGGTGGGTGGTATTAGAGGAGGGTCTCAAGAGAGTGGTAAAGAAGAAGAGGGTTGGTTGTGTGGGTTATTATTGGTGTTGGGAGAATGTTCTGGTAGAGAGAATGAGGAGTGGTCGACTGGAGATTGTCTGTGAGAGGAATCCGAGTCCGAGGGCAAGGCTGTGGAGGGTGTGTTGAGTGGTCCAACCGTAGCGGGAAGAAATGACGCTGATGGAAACCAATTTGGGAGTGTGTCGGGACTTGGACGACTTAGATGACTTTGAATGGATTTGAATGGAAAAATAGATTCCACAAATCGAACATGATGGGAGGTATATATTTTAGAAGTAGAAGGATCAAAACAGATATAGGCACTTTGGGTGAGGGAGTACCCAACAAACACACAAGGGATGGAGCGAGACTCAAGTTTGTGACTAGAATAGGGACAAAGCCATGGATAGCATAAACAACCAAAAATACGACGCTTTGTGTAGTTTGGTGGAGAGCAGAATAGTGACTCATAAGGAGAGGAAATGGAAAGACAAAGTTCCAATATGTGAGCAGGAGTGAGGCATGAGTAAGTAAAGACCAATTTCAACAATATGTCGATGTCGGCGCTCGGAGAAACCATTGTGTTCAGGTGTATGTGGGGGAGAGGTAAGATAAGAAATTCCATGAAGGGACAAAAAATGATCTAATGCTCGATATTCCCCACCATTATCAGAGTAAAGAGTGACAATGGAGTGTTTGAGGTAATTTTTTACTAGTGCTGTGAAACGGATAAAAACATCACAGACATGAGATTTCTTTTTTAAGGGGTAATACCATACATAACGAGTAAAGTGATCAACGAAAATAACATAATACTTGAAATCATCAACAGAAAAACGGGAGATGTCCAAACATCAGAGAATATGACTTGCAAGAGATGAGAGGAAACAATTGTTGATGTAGAAAATGGAAGCCTGTGACTTTTATTGCTTACACATGCATTACAATGAGACTTGTGTGATATTGAATAAGGTAAAGAAAATGTTGACATAACATGCTACAGAATATGTGATGATAGATGACCTAATCTAGAGTGCCACTCGGAGGAAGTGGTCTTGACACTAGAAAAAGCAATGAGCGGAGAAGATAATTATGGAGAGGAGGTTGGCCACTCATAGACATCATCTTTAGACTTTCCCGTTAAAAGAATTGTCGTCGTGCTCAAGTCCTTCACATGAAAACCAATGGGTAAGAATTCAATAGAAACATGATTTGTATTGTAAAATTGATAGATAGAAATAAGGTTCTTTTTCATGTTAGGCACGCAAAGGATATTACGTAAATTGAAGGTGTAAGTAGGGGTAGGAAGTGTGGTGGAACCGGTATGGGTAATGTGAAGACACGAGCCATCGCCGATCATAACGTCATCAGACACTGCATAAGGAGTGTGAAGTGAAAGATTATTCAAGTCTGTGGTAACATGGTGTGACGCCCCACTATCAAGTAGCCAGGTGGGAGTGTCTGTGTTCTCAAGAGATGCAAAGTGTGCCCGCGGTTGCCATGGAGTAGTAGGACGCAGAGCTAGTGGACGTGATGTCGATGGAGCCAGCGAGGATTGGGCGTTGACAAGTCGATAAAGGGAGCATTTTTTGACAGTGTGTCCTTGAATACCAGAACCTTGGCAATACCCAAGATATGGGGGTTAAATGCTTTCTAGGTCACTCTACTATAGATCGACTTATAAATGGGTCACTGAACTTTTTTTTCTTATAGTCAACTCACTGAACTTTAGTTTACTAACGAGTTACAAAAAGCAGATTAAGTCGAGGTTGACTTAACGAAAATGATGATTTATGGCGGTGACTTGTCTAAAAAAAAAGCCTATGAAAGGCGATTAGGATCTTGACGATGGCGGTGAAGATATGGATTTGGAGGAAAATTTTTATGAAAAAATGGAAAAAAATATTTTAAAGTATAATATAAATTATAAAATTATCCAAAAAAACAAGAAAATAAATAAATAAATAAAAATAATTATTTTAATAAAAATTAAAAGCGCATTTTTTAAAAATTTTATAAAACACTGCATTTTTTTAAAATTTATAAAAAAGCGCATTTAAAAAAAAATTATATATGCAAATAATTTTAAAAAAGCGCATTTTGAAAACTTTTATAAAAATGCATTTTTTTAAAATCGCATTTTAAAAAAGCGCATTTTATTAAAAAAAGTAATAAAAAAATCTTTTATTAAAAAAGGCTATTTTTTTAAAAAAATTGCATTTTATTATTAAAAAAACTACATTTTTTTATTAAAAAAGCATATTTTTTTATTTTATTAAAATTATTTATTTTATTTAAAAAATATAGTTTTTATTTTTTTAATAAAAATAAACAAAACCAATTATTTTTATTTATTTATTTTCTTGTTTTTTTGGCTAATTTTTATAATTTATATTATACCTTTTAAATTTTTTTTCCCATTTTTTCATAAAAATTTTTCTCCAAATCCACATTTTCACTGCCACGTCGTATCCTAACTGCCACATAGGCTTTTTTTTAGACAAGTCAGCTGCCATGTCATCATTTCCGTTAAGTCAACCTTGACTTAACGGTTTTTGTAATTGCGTGTTAGTAAATGAGTTGATCAAAAAAAAGTTCAGTGACCCATTTGTAAGTCGACCTATAGTAGAGTGACCTAGAAAGCATTTAACCCCAAGATATGGACGTGGTGGAGGTCGATCATTACGAGGAACATTAGATTGTTGTCCTTGATTGAAAAAGGTGGCTGTGGAAGGATGCCAAGAAGAGAAGAAGGTCGCCAAAAGTGATTGTTGTGTTTGTTGATAGGATTGGCGGTGGCCGGAAAGAATGATGGTGGTGCATGTGATTGTTGGAGAGATGCCTCCTTGTTAATGAGTTTTTCATGAATTTCAGAAAAGTAGATGGGTGTCTCGCGTGCATTAACTGCGTTAACAATTCCTTTGTATTCCTCACCAAGAGCATTAAGAATCCTATCAATAAGATCTTCTTCATTTGCCAAGAAGAGCAAATTCATCAGCCCTATTCTTTATAAATTGCATATATTAGGAGATCGTTTTGGAACCCTTAACGTGTGCTTCAATTGGTCCTTAATTTGTTTAATGTGACCACGGGAAGGTTTGGCATAGGTGTTAGCCAAGGTGGTCCAAGCTTCTTGAGAGGTGGTAGTGCAGACAAGAAGAAGTTGAATAGATAGAGAGACTGCACCAAGGAGTGCACTGAAGAGAAGACGATCCTGGCGCTTCCATGTTGTGTAAGCTGGATTTGGAGCAAACTTATCATTAACAGTGACTGTTGCTGTGGGACTGGGATGAGACCCATCAAGAAATCCATAGAGATCATATCCTTCTAATATACTTCGGATTTGGAGGTTCCACGTGATGTAATTCGTGGTCATCAATTTTGTGATGTTTGAAGTGTTGATGGTAACAAGAGGATTATTTGGGTCAAGGGTATTTTGAATGGTGGTATAAGCAGTGGAAGATGCAGAAGTGTCTTCGGAAGCCATTATGGTTGAAGAAATATAAGCAAGAAAAAAGAGAGGAAGAAACAGGTCAGGAACGTGGGTGCTTTGATATAGAAAATAGAGAGAGAAATATTGAGAAACAATGGCTTGACTTTTCCATTGATTAAGAATGAATATATATGTACAAGATTGAGTGTTGCCCAAGTACCTAAATAGTAAACTATCTTAGAATTATGGGATTACAATTAATTACAAGGATACTAATTGCTAGAATTATGGGATTATAATTAATTACAAAGATACTAATTGCAAGAATTATGGGATTACAACTAATTACAAGGATATTACAATTTGTTGTATTTAATTCTCTAATAAATCTAAAATGCTAGCCATTACTTTGATTCATAGAGGTAAATAAAGAAAACATGTACAAATAACCTAAAGAAAAAAAAACAAATAAAGCATCTATTAACAGTTTTCACATCACTAATATATAGAGGATAGAAAAAATTAGGATCCTACGACTGAAAAATGCATTACCAGTACACCGAAAAGCGCCAAAATGGGACTAATCTCCTTGCACAATTGAAGGTCCTGCTCTCAATCAACTTTAATTTATAAAAAGATGATCTTAGTCAACAAGGTAATAATAAGGTAAAACTAGAATTCAAGTAGAGGGAACCTGTAGTAAGAACGACAACCCTACGAGGAAACAACCCAAGCACGTTCCTGCTGCCGAAACCTGCAATACTAGCATATTGCAGTGTAAGGTTTAGATGAACTACATTGCAAATTTTATAATACGTAGTTACATATAAATGTACCATTAGTAGTGGTCTTCGCCCCGATTTTTCCATTAAAAGTACGCCAAATAACGTCATTGGAACCTGCAGAAGATCGCCTCTAATGCATTTTAGATCTGATAAGCATATAATTATAAAACAAATCTGTATAAGAATTTGAAGAACCTGAACAATAACCATCCCTATGGTGCCAACACTACTTGAAAAACCTGCCATAACCCAATAAAAACAATTTATTTATAACTCGTTACTGGATATATAGTACTCCCTACATCCCATAAAAGAATCACATTTTTTATAAAATTTAAGAAAAACAGAAGAACACTAAAGATTCTCTCTTATTAGCCGCAATGAACCCTACATAGTTACGCTAAAGATTCTCTCTTTTTCTTAAAAGAAGTGGACCCTATTTAATTACTTTTGAGGGTAAAATAGACTTTATATAACGTTTTCATTTGAATTATGTACTTTAAACAAATTTTATGGGGAAATTTTTTTGTATTTTATTCATCGTGTGTGGGATGGAGGGAGTAATATACTAAAATTGCGCCAAGTATATCCATGTTTTCTTTTGTCTACACATCAACTATGAGAGTTAACTCACCAGCTGAAACGAAAATAGCGCTTGCATAATACGCAATCCCATTTACCCCTCCAAATTGCTGCAATACCATTAGACCAACTCCAACCTGCCATAAGATCAAAACAAAACTATTTTCATTCATGATAATAAATTACCAGCAGTTATAAATTTTAAAAATACAGACGAAACAGAATAGGAAGACTCACACTTAGTGAGCGAGCATATTTCCTCTGGAATAAGTCAAAAAAAGTAGAATCTGACAGCCGCTGAAGGGTTTCTACATAATCCTGAAAAATGTATGATCCTGAACTTTTTCATTTTCATGCATATAAGAGATAATAAACAAATGAAAAAGTAGTTAATTAAGAATATTAAACTCAAATTGCTTGTTCTTACTAAAACCAAGGGAAATAGAAAGGTACTTTCACGAAAATGAAGTCAAAATGTTACTCTAATTTCAGCTGATTCTTCAGATATGTCTGCATTCTTGCCCCTAAGGCGCTATAGAGCAGATTCACAGTCTCTCCCCCGACCAATCTTTGCCTGCACAAACTCAAACAATATGGAGCATATTAAACACTTCTGGACTGGATGCATGGTTATCGTTTAGGACTAGGCCCATTTAAGCAACATGTTAAAATGCATAGTTTACTCAAAGGCATCATGTGAATGCCACTTAAAAGTACAAAAAAATAAGAATACTACACTCTTGTGGATAAGGACATAGAAAAGGTCCACAAAGGCAAAGACCTCTAGATCGAGTGGAATGATTTCATCCTACGTGAAAGTGTGTAAGGTCCGAATAATTAGAGACACTATTTCCAAATATTAGCTTGCAATGTCTGACTAGGGTTACCGGGAACTCTTATTGACATGCGTTCTGCGTACTGGGTACTATTGTTCTGAATCGTGATACAAGAAGTAGGGTCATGTTTCTTTGCAAGGATCATAATCCCAACACTATATTCGCAAGGATTAAATAGTCCTAGTTACATGTTTTTTAAAATGGGTAATTTAAAATAATCTCATATTATGTTTGTTTTGTCCAATATTATATAAATAATTGGATAAAAACTTATCGTTTGGACTATTATACTCTTAACAGGAATAACAAAGTGATCAAATTCTCAGTAACGTAAGCATAGATGTATAAAATAGGATCCACTGATCATTTTAGTTAATTTTTGTTCGCAAATTTTTAATTCAAAATGGTAGAGATTATAATACCTGGTTGGACATAGTATTAAATAGTCCCCCATTCCAAGTCATTTTGTTATCCTGGATTAATAGTCTCAAGTCCAATTTTTAAAACAAACAAGGAACTTGGGATTAGTAGTCCAATCCCAGGTGTTATTCTTGCAAACAAACATGGCCTAGAAGCCTTATGCATTCTACCATAGGTAGCGTTTCTCATACCCGGTTTCGTTCTACGTACTCAAATCAATCAGCGTATCTGGTAACCAATATGACATTATTTCCTTTAAGGGTTTAAGACTAGATTATATCCCCTCTCAGTTCTTTCAAGTGTTGGCCACTAAAGCTGCCAGATTTGTATCATTTCGCCGTAGACGTGGCAATAATGAAGTACCAATTCAGCAGACATATTTAAGCACCGGTACCATAAAACCAATGACAGTCGATCAATGGTTAACTGTATATTAAACCTACTCACCAGCCACCTAGGGGACTAGGGGATGAAGAGTAGGCCAAGAAGATGTAGTATACATGGAACGATGCCTGCAATTTATACTCAATTCATATCAAAAAGGTGTCAATAAACAGATAAATGGATAACTACAAAGAGCAAGAAAGTTACCAATTATAGTCAAGATACGCCAGGGAATAAGAGTTCCAAATATATACATTACTGATACGCCACAACATATCATCAACTGCAGAATTAGCAGCACATTGGCCCTTTAGCTATCACTACATATTTGTGAACTTGCAACAGTTGTCTTTACCTGATTAACAGTCGTAAACATTCCTCGAAGGTTCTTAGGTGTTATTTCTGCTATGTAAACAGGTACCTATTTGAAAATGGGTGATCCAAAAAATATTCGTAAATCACGTAGATAAGTGAATCGAATATGAACTGCAAAACAAATCATAATTACCACATATGAAAGAATCCCAATTCCATAACCTATTGACAATCTTCCAGAGTCAAGCCACCAAGGGCCCTGTTAACAGCCACAAAACAATCATATGAAGAATAGTCTAGGAATAAAATGTAACAATTGGTCAATGTATATTATTGAATTCATGTAAGTGAACCATGGGCTGTTGTTTGTTCTTAATTTATGAAATAATTCTTTTTTTGAAAATGCAAAGAATTTGTTTGGAAGTTGTATTAATTAGTAGTTCCTACGAAATAACTGAGAATTTTATAGTTTATTTGAAGTAAATAATTTTCTACGCCATCTTTGATCACAATCTGAATTATATAGAGCTTGCAAGAGGTGATTAGAAGAAAAATTCATAGAAACTGTCATTTGTTTCTTTCTATTCCCAATTGGACGAAGTTATTATTCTTCATGAAGTTCCATGCAAAACAATGTAACAATTATATCTGTTGGATATTCAAGACAAGTGTCAAGCAGCATTAAAAATAAGGGTTAAAAAACCTTGGAGAATAAGATTGCAAACCATCCCAGAACACAGAACATCTCTGAAAACCCCATTGTCTGCATTATCAGATCAAAGATTTGTAAAAAAAAGTGAAGAAATGATACTGTCTGGAGTTGAAGCATGTGTAACGTGTAAAACTTACACCTCTCCGTCCCAAAAGATCTGCTAGCTTTCCACTCATAACTGCACCTGACATTGCTCCGATCGTCATTATTGAACCAAAAAGTGAATACTACAAGATAAAACCAAAAAGTTGATTATTACCTACTAAAACTAGCAGATATCAGAGCAATAGATTCTACTTCCTACGAAGAAGTTAGACTATCTTCTGTTCATATTCATAGAAAAGAAATTTCCGAGATTTTTTCCTTTAAAGATTGTTTCTTGAGCTCAGGGAGGTGCAGTCGATATAAAGTAGGATGCCCCTTTAGTTGCCATTCAAATAATTGTTGGGATGTTTGAGCAATTCCAATACCCGTCTCAGTGGAAATTAAAGACCGGCCCCAATGGCATTATCATGTCAAGAATAAAATAACAAGAACACAAGAACACCAAGTATTACGAGGAAAAGTCTCAAATTATCACAGAAATAAACCAATTGACATTCTCCAAGATAATCTCCACAATTAAAAATGCGTATACAAATAACTTGAAGCACATCAAAATAGTGAAAATACAAGAAACCTCTTTTGGGAAGAAAAATTGTATCCCGAAGTGATTCACAATCAATACTCCTGTATATTATCACTCCCTTTCCGTATATTAGCAAAACACTCTTAGACATAAAATCCGAACTCTCTACATAACAAAAACTCTCACTAGAATATTATGTTCTCTCTCTCCTTGATTGATGCAGTACAGTTTGAGGATTTTACTCCTCTGTTTAAAGCATTGTTTGCACTTTGCAGACAGCTTCCGTATTTTGAACGAATGATGTGCGGCTGAATTGGCGCCTATAATGTTATGCCGAACTTTTTGAATCACACAAAGTTATGACTCTTTTGTTAAATTTCCTCCTTCATATGAATGTAAAAAAGAATGCAAACAATATTGCTTTCGATGTGCAGAGCACACCCGTGACCAACAAGCTCTCCCTCCAAACCCATGAATGCCTAACTATTGCTAAGCACACCTGTGACCAACAATATTGCTTTCAATGTGAAGATAATGAATTTTTATCCACCGAACATTCTTGAACTTGAACAATCAGACTTAACCAAACAGACCAAAGGCTCAAACAATAAGCAAAGATCAAACTGCAAAAGTAAAGGTCAGTACTCTAGTTAGATGTTGCACTTGTATGGAAAGTGCCAATGTTTTTGAAATGCAAATGCAAGTATAGTGCTTACGTCTGCTAAAGAGAGGCCAAGGTCATCCATGATTCCAGACTGTGCAGGTGATGAAAAGCCAATCTGCAATTTAAGTAACACGGTTAAATAGTCCCATAAGAATACATGATTGTAAAAATTGGTGTACTAAGTTATATTTATAAACTAAAGCGTGCATGCATTTCAAGATTACAGAATCTCAAATTCTCACAATAACTATTTGTTGGAATTTGAGCCTAAATTAATGTGGGTGTCATTAATTACGTTTAATGATTCCATATATTAATGTGTTCTACTCCATGAGTAGATTAAATTAAGTATTTGGAAGCTCAAATCCATGGAGTAATGAATGAGATATTAACTCTCAAAGATCACACTTGGAAATGATAAAAGATAATAAATACATGTGGGAAAAATCAAGTCCCACATAGCTTAGGAATTAAATTTTTAATATGTTTATATACAAGGAAAGTGCTCTTGAGTTTGGGCCCCAAGGGGCACCCCACTTTTGTGGATGGGAGATGACCTAGCCAAGGTTAGGTTCTAATCACCTGTACTTGTCACGTCGAAAACTGGCTACGGCAGACTCTGAAGTGGGTCGTGGGTCTATATATAGGTCTTTTATATAATTTTTTAGACAAAATTTATTTAAATTTTATTTATTTAATTCTATTATCAAAACAGAAGCAGTATTTATTATATTATCAAAACTGTGTTGTTTTGAGAAGCGGTATCTGCTGAAAGGGTATAAAGTCTGAACAGACGGCCCAAAACTACGTCGTTTTTGTCGCTCCTTTTCTACTAAGCCTAAAACTACGTAGTTTTGGTTCTGCTAATACTTAAACTACGTCGTTTTAAGGGTCCGAACAGATGCACCTATTCTGCAAATGATCAAAACTACGTGGTTTTGACCAAAAGATACAAATAATACATTTTCAGAAGCACCCCATGCCTTTTCAGGGGTGAGGTGCCCATCCGAAGGGTCACCAACCCCTCTTATAAATAGATAGGAGGGGCCAGCCTTTTCATTCATTCAATTCTCAAGCATTCAAGCATATTAGAGTTTTAAGTCTTTATTTCTTCATCAGTTTCTTAGTTATTTTGTGAGAGAGAGTCTGAGCATTACTTTGGTTCGTAGAGTATATTTTTTGTAGTGCTGCAAAAGTATACAATGTCATTGTATCCTGGGAGACAAGTGCTATCCAACTCTAAGCACCATACGGAGGGCATAATTGTCTTAAGGACATAGTATCAAGTACTAGCTTTGACAAATCATTTTCTGTGAGATAAGTTTATATATATATATATATATATATATATATATATATATATATACAATTATCTTTTATCTATATATATATTTACAACAAATATGGATACCAATTCTGTTACTATAATTGGTTCTTCTTCTACAACTTCTATACCAAATGTTCCAGTGAACCATGGTGAAAAACCAAAAAAATTCAATGGAACAGAATTTAAAAGAAGGCAACAAAAGATGTTTTATCTTACTACTTTGAACTTAGCGAGGTTTTTTCACGAAGATCCCCCTGTGCTCAAAGAAGATGAAACAGACACACAAAGTTGTTGCCGCAATAGATGCATGGAAACATGCAAAATTTTTGTGCCGAAATTATATCCTTAATGGATTGGATAACACATTATACAATGTGTATAGTTCTCTCAAAACAGCAAGAGAATTATGGGATTCCTTGGATAAAAAATATAAAATAGAAGATGTTGGCACGAAGAAATTCGTAGTTGGTAGATTTTTGGACTACAAGATGATTGATTCCAAGGCAGTCATCAACCAAGTCCAAGAATTACAAGTAATCCTGCATGAAATACATGCAGAATGTATGTCTTTAAGTGAATCTTTCCAAGTTACTGCTATTATTGAAAAACTACCACCTATGTGGAAAGATTTTAAAAATTATCTCAAGCATAAACGCAAAGAGATGAAACTTGAAGACTTAATCGTAAGATTAAGGATAGAAGAGGACAATCGTGCCTCTGAAAAGAAAACTAGAAGGATCTTTGTGAGTATAAAGCCAACGTGGTGAAACAAGGTCCTAAGTCCAAAAAGAGGAAATTCTCCGGTAATGGGCCTCAACAGGGAACAAATAAAAACTTCAAGGCAAATGCTACATCTGTGACAAGCCCGGACATAGGGCAAAGGATTGTCGAAAACGCAAAGACCAGAACAAGAAGTCCGCACAAGCCAATGTAACGGAGGTAGATGGTCTTTTTCAAGATGTTTCTGAAATGAACCTTTCAGCGGTTGTTTCAGAAATAAATATGGTTGAGAATCCAAGAGAATGGTGGGTAGATACTGGAGTAACCCGCCATGTGTGTTCTGACAAGAAGATGTTCTCCACATATCACGAAATTGAGAATGGAGAATATTTATACATGGGAAATTCTTCTTCATCCAAGATTGTTGGAGAAGGAAAGGTGATTCTGAAGATGACATCTGGCAAGGAACTCACCCTCAACAACGTGCTCCACGTGCCTGATATTAGGAAAAATTTAGTGTCAGGATCCCTTCTTAGTCAAAAGGAATTTAAATTAGTCTTTGTATCAAACAAATTTGTATTAACTAAAAATGGGATGTATGTGGGGAAGGGTTATATGAGCAATGGGCTCTTCAAAATGAATGTAATGACTATTGTACCTTCCAATATTAATAAAATTACATCTGCTTATATGATTGAGTCATCTAATTTATGGCATGGTAGATTAGGACATGTTAATTATAATACTATACGTAGATTAATTAATATAGAATGTTTGCCAAAATGTGAGATTAACTCTAATCATAAATGTGAAATTTGCATTGAGGCAAAACTTAGAAAATCTTCTTTTAAATCAATTAAAAGAAGTACAGAACCTCTTGAATTAATACATACTGATATTTGTGATTTAAAGTATATACACACAAGAGGAGGTAAGAAATACTTTATCACTTTTATAGATGATTGTACAAGATATTGTTATGTTTACTTATTGAGAAGTAAAGATGAGGCTTTGGAAATGTTTAAACATTAAAAAAATGAGGTTGAGAATCAACTTGATAAAAAGATCAAGATAGTTAGAAGTGATAGAGGTGGGGAATATGAATTTTCATTTGTTGAAATTTGTTCACAACATGGTATAATACACCAAACAACTGCACCTTATTCACCACAACAAAATGGTGTTGCAGAAAGAAAGAATAGAACGTTAAAAGAAATGATGAATGCATTATTATTAAGTTCTGGGCTACCTCAGAATTTGTGAGGGGAAGCAATTCTTTCAGCAAATTATATTCTCAATCAAATACCTCAAAAGAAGTTTATTGTTACACCCCATGAATTATGGAAAGGACGTAAGCCGTCTTATAAACACTTAAAAGTGTGGGGGTGTTTAACAAAAGTAATGGTTCCTCCACTCAAAAAGGTGAAAATAGGACCGAAAACAATAGATTGTATATTCATTGGTTATGCTAATAATAGGAGTGCATATAGATTTTTGGTTAATAAATCAAAAATAGAGGAAATACATGAAAATATGATTATTGAGTCAAAAAATGCTGAATTCTTTGAAACAATATTTCCTAATAAAAAGGAACAAGAGCCAAGTTTTAACGAACATGAAACAAGTTCAAATAAAAGAACTTATGATGTTGTTAATGACAGTAATCATGGTTTAGAAGATATTGATGAACCTAGACGTAGTAAACGTGTTAGAACATCAAAATCTTATGGTCCAGATTTTCTAGCCTATTTGTTAGAAAATGAGCCTCAAACCTATAAAGAAGCAATATCGAGTCCTGAAGCTCCATATTGGAAAGAGGCTAGAAATAGTGAAGTAGAATCCATTTTGCATAATCATAGAATTAGTAGATCTCCCACCAGGCTCTAAACCTCTTGAATATAAGTGGATATTCAAGAAGAAAATGAAAGCAGATGGATCTATAGACAAATATAAAGCAAGACTTGTAATCAAAGGATATAGGCAAAAGGAGGGTTTAAATTATTTTGATACTTATTATCCTGTGACAAGAATATCCTCAATTAGGATGTTAATAGCCATTGCAACTATATATAATTTAGAAATACATAAAATGGATGTAAAAACAACTTTCTTGAATGGAGATTTAGAAGAAAAAATCTACATGGAACAGCCAGAAGGATTTATTGTTCCAGGACAAGAAAAGAAAGTTTGTCGGCTTGTAAAGTCTCTTTATGGATTAAAATAAGCACCTAAACAATGGCATGAAAAATTTGCTAATGCAATGTTATCAAATGGTTTCAAAATAAATGAGTGTGACAAATGTGTGTATGTCAAGGACAATAAGAATGGGTATGTTATTATTTGTCTTTATGTAGATGATATGCTCATTATGGGTAGTAATAATGAAATCATTAAAACTACTAAAAGAATGTTAAATAATATGCTTGACATGAAAGACATGGTTGTTGTCGATGGTAATATTAGTAATTAAAATTTCTAAAACATCGGATGGATTAGTGTTATCACAATCACACTATATTGAAAAAATACTCAGGAAATTCAATCAATATGATTGTAATCCTGTGGGAACGCCGGTAGATATAAATCTACACTTTTCTAAAAATAAAGGAGAGAGCATATCACAACCAGAGTATGCACAAATAATTGGAAGTCTTATGTATTTAATGAATTGTATACATCCTGACATAACACAAGCTGTCAATAAATTGAGTAGATTTATAACCAATCCAGGACAAGATCACTAGAAAGCGATTATAAGAGTTTTAAGGTATTTAAAATACACTCAAAATTTTGGATTGGACTACTCAAGATATCCAGTAGTACTTGAATGATACTGTGATGCGAATTGGACATCGGATACAAAAGACTCTAAATCCACAAGTGGTTTTGTGTTTACACTAGGTGGAGGAGCAATATCATGGAAATCTTCTAAACAAACATGTATTGCTCGATCAATGATGGAATCTGAGTTTATTGCATTGGATAAGGCTGGAGAATAAGCTGAATGGTTTCGTAAATTTTTAGAAGATATTCCTATGCGGGTAAATTTTTAGAAGATATTCCTATGTGGCCTAAACCTGTGCCGCCTATTTGTATCCATTGTGATAGTCAATCAGTAATTGGAAGGGCACAGAGTCACATGTAAAATGGTAAGTCTAGACATATCCGTCGTAGACACAATACCATAAAACAATTTCTCTCAAACGGCATTATGTCTATTGAGTACATAAAGTCAAAAGAAAATATAGCGGATCCATTGACTAAAGGTTTGACTAGAGAGCAAGTAAAAATAACTTCGAGGGGAATGGGTTTAAAGCCTATAAACAAGGATCGTCATGATGGAAACCCAACCTAATTGACTGGAGATCCCAAGATCTAGGTTCAAAGGGACAACTAAATTGTGAATGATTCAACCAAATCACTATGAAGAAATTAATTTCTTCTACTCATTCATATGATACGAGATAGTGATTCCTGCAGCGGTTACAGGATAAACTATACTTTTAATGATTCTTAAATCTTGATAAACATGTGGAGTATGGCAGGATACTCTTATTAAGAATCACCTATGTGAGTGTGAGCTGGGCCAATTCTATGAGAAGGATAGGGCTATAATTTTCTAAAGCACTCATATAAATCCGGGATTGTTCGGGGCCAAAATGAACAAAATCATGAGAACCAAATAATGTCTAGAAAGATTGTGTGAATTACTATTGTCTCGATTTACACAAACGATTGGACAGTTCAATACATCATGTTTCTGGACAACCAGTAAACCCGATAGTTTTTCACAAGAGAAGGTTCAAAGCCAAAAGCTACCTCTCTCGATACAAATGATTTCTAATTATGTCTCTCTCAGAATCTGCTTAACATTTGTATAAGACTGGTAGTCAATATCATTCATGTGGGGGATTGTTGGAATTTGAGTCTAAATTAATGTGGGTGTCATTAATTATTTTTAATGATTTCATATATTAATGTGTTCTACTCCATGAGTAGATTAAATTAAGTATTTGGAAGCTCAAATCCATGGAGTAATGAATGAGATATTAACTCCCAAAGCTCACACTTGGAAATGATAAAAGATAATAAATACATGTGAGAAAAATCAAGTCCCACATAGGTTAGGAATTAAATTTTTAATATGTTTATATACAAGGAAAGTGCTCTTGAGTTTGGGCTCCAAAGGGCACCCCACTTTTGTGGAAGGGAGAGGACCTAGCCAAGGCTTGGTTCAAAACACGTCTTTGCTGTGGCCTTATTATCAATAGCCAAGCAGGCACGGCTGGGATCGTAACGTGGCACGTGGGTGGGTCCAGGTCTGTATATAATTTTTTAGGCAAAATTTATTTAATTCTATTATCAAAACTGTGTTGTTTTGATATTATTATCAAAACTGTGTCGTTTTGAGAAGCAGTATTTATTATATTATCAAAACTGTGTCGTTTTAAGAAGCGGTATCTGCTGAAAGGATATAAGCCTGAACAGACGGCCCAAAACTACATCGTTTTTTCGCGCCTTTTCTACTAAGCCTAAAACTACGTAATTTTGGTTCTGCTAATGCTCAAACTACGTCGTTTTAAGGGTCCGAATAGATGCGCCTATTCTGCAAATGATCAAAACTACGTTGTTTTGACCAAAAGATACAAATAATACCTTTTCAGAAGCACCCCATGCCTTTTCAGGGGTGAGGTGCCCATCGGAAGGGTCACCAACCCCTCCTATAAATAGATAGGAGGGGCAAGCCTTTTCATTCATTCAATTCTCAAGCATTCAAGAATATTAGAGTTTTAAGTCTTTATTTCTTCATCAGTTTCTTAGTTATTTTGTGAGAGAGAGTACGAGCATTACTTTGGTTCGTAGAGTATACTTTTTGTAGTGTTGCAAAAGTATACAATGTCATTGTATCCTGAGAGACAAGTGTTATCAACTCTAAGCACCATACAGAGGGCATAATTGTCTTAAGGACATAGTACCAAGTACTAGTCTTGACAAATCATTTTCTGTGAGATAAGTTAATATAAATATATATGATTTCCTTTAAGGTTACCAATACTATTATATGCAAAACCCCGAGTAAGACCAAATGGTAAAGCCTCTTCCGTTGAACCCCCCAATGTCAAGCATTTAAGTTCATTCTTTAGATGTCCATTACTTGGTGGTGGGTTTCTAGTAGTAACAAGTGCAAAGAGTGCACACTTCACCACTTTGTAGTTACCTAATGAGAACTCTCCAATTCAATGCTGAAGTGTTTATACATAACTGTTAAGAACTTTTGAACCAACTAAGGGCCAGATACTTGCCTGAAAATAAGACATGGACACAGAGCCGGTCCTATGTTTTCTAAGGCTCAGGGCAAATTTTCTCAAGTGTGCCCCTTTATACAAATTAAATAAAAAAATAAATAAATTATCAACTAATTAATTTTATTAAAATCATAAGAATTTACAAAAGATAAGGAAGAACACTTTAAAATGTCATCGAAGCAAAGAATCATCACATGTACCTACAAAATAAAAATATCAATGAAATCGGTAAAACTAATGAAATACCCACTGTAGTTGGCAAGTTTTACTAATTATACAATTGAACTTTTATTTTTTCAAATTACCCCACTAAACTAATTATTATTTTGAAATTGGGTTATTCCGTTAAAAAAAATAAACGGACGTTAATTTTTATCTACAAAACTAATGAATTACCTTTGTAGTTGGCACGCTTTTCTTGATTATACTATTGAACTTTTAATTTTTGATTACCCCATTAAACTAATTAAAAATAAATATTTTAAATATTTTAAAAATAATTATTATTTTCAATAAAAATATTAGAAACTTTAATTTTTTTCCATAAAATGAGTAAAGTTTCATAAAATATAGATTTAAAAAAATTAAAGTTTTATGAAACCTTCTTGATTTAAAAAATATCCTTTTTTTCTTTTGAAAATAATGTTTATTTTTTTGAATCTATATTTTATAAAATTTTACTCATTTTTTTAAAATATGAAGAATTTTCCAATTTTTTTCTTGAAAATAATATTTATTTATAAAAAATTTAATTTCTTTTTGAAAAATTGAATCAGTTTGTTTATTTATCTTTGACTATTTTTTTTTATTTTAATTTCTATTTTAATTTTTTTTAAATTTCTAATATTAAGAATGGGTCATTCTGTTAAAAAATTAAGTAGACATTAATTTAATTTAAAATCACTTTAATTTTTTTGAATCTATATTTTATGAAACTCTACTCGTTTTATGAAGAAAAAAAAGTTTCTAATATTTTTTTACTTAAAATAATAATTGTTTTTAAAAATATTTAAAATAATTATTTTTAATTAGTTTGATGGGGTAATTTGAAAAATTAAAAGTTCAATGGTGTAATCAGTAAAATGTGTTAACTACAGTGGGTATTTCATTAGTTTTGTAGATAAAAAATTAACGTCCGTTTATTTTTTTTAACGGAATGACCCAATTTCAAAATAATAATTAGTTTAGTGGTGTAATTTGAAAAATTAAAAGTTCAATTGTGTAATCAGTAAAACCTACGAACTATAGTGGGTATTTCATTAGTTTTGCCCATTGAAATCTAAACCACAAAACATCATTTAAAATGTCTTCTTGTTGCACTTTTAGATGCAAAATCATCAATTATACTATCATATTTAATGTTTTCTAACATATTATTTTTAATGCATAATATCGCTAATCTTTTTATTATTTTATTTTTTTTATACACATAAATACATAAACTTATAAAAAAAGTTGGCCCCCTCAATCATGGCCCCTGGCAAGAGTCTCATAGCCTAGCCCTTACTGGCTTATGCTTATGCATGGACACCATAATATGGGCTATGCATATTGAGAAAAATGGCTTGATGGATCTGATGGATAAATAAAGATCGGATTTGTATTTCATTTTTTTGATGGTAGATCTGATCGAAGAGGAAAGGAAGAAGAGGGCTGCGTTTGTCTGTGTAATTATGCAGATCATCAATGAAGGATTTGTTTTAATTTCTTTTTTAACTTTTTTTTTAATTTGTAATATACTAAAACAATTTAAAGCTTACTTTTTAGCATATTTTTATTTTTAATATTTTTCTTTTATATTTAAGCCTAGATTTAATGATTTCATAATATAAATAATAATTAATTTTTAAAATTTTAGTTATATTTTTGAAGTTTGAATTTACTTTTTATGAACTTTAATTTTAAATTTGTGCTTATTATGAAAATACTTATGAGTAATGTTAAAGACATTATTAAAATTCAAAATTTACCCAAATTTCTCATATTTTAATAATATATGTAATATATCTAAATATAATAAAAGACAAATTTGTCAAAAAAAATAATTATTTTTCATTATTAATATTGAGGTATTATGACAAAATTAGTAATATAACATATGAGACATTTATATGTTATATTACTAATTTTAGTTTTATCTGAAGATGTGTTAATTAAATTCATTAATTTAATGAGTTATTTAAATTAAAAATTTATATATTTATATGTAATTTATATAATTTATTTAAAATTGTACCATACTAAAAAAAAGAAGATTTTTGTATGCTATAATACCAAAGTTTTACCATACCAAACAAATATTAATGATTAAAATAAATTTAAAAAAAATATTTTTATTGTACTTTTATTTTGAATGGATTATTTTATTTTATTTATTTGATTTTGATTAATTTAGCATTAAATTTATACAAATTTTCATCTAGGCATGCCACAAAGAAAAATATCTGATATGTAGGTTTTCTCTCTCTCATGCAGCTAATGTAATTTTTCCGTCCAATGTCGAACAATTTAACAGAATTTGTAACGGTGTAAAATAATTGTAGTTCAGTGAGTTGAATGTAAAAAAATCAGTTCGGTGATGCATTTGTAAACTGACCCCTAGTTAGGCCTGACAAAATATGGTTATGGGTTAGTTTTGATTTTCAAAATATGGTTATGGTTCCATTTAAGAACTAAAACCATATTAACCATTTTTAATATGGGTTGTGCGGGTTGGAACTATATGGTTATGGTTCAAAACCATATTAACCATTTTAAGATGTTTTGACTTTTAAACAAAACTTTTAAAAAATAAAATTGTGACCGTCACAATTAAATTAATTAAGTAATAATATGATATAAAATTATTAATATAAATAATAAAATTCTAAAAACTATACTAATAAAATTTTAAATTGAAATTATTAATTCCTTCCATATTTAAATAATTTTTCAAAATTATTATTAACTTGCTAATAGAAAGGAGTGTAATTGAATAGAATACTTAATAATGATATAACAAAATTAATACCGATAGAATTAAAATATAAAAATAATATTTAATACTTTAAGCGGTATTTATTACTTTAGTAAATATTGTTTTTATTATGACAATATTAATCACCTAAAATAAGTGTTAAAATACTCACTCTATTATATAATAATAGAATTTTTAAGAATTTTTTTTGTTCCAATTCACTTGTTTGTACTCTACTTTTCAAGAACAATAAATTATTTACTTTCATATATTATCCAAAAAATCTCTTATTTTCAAGAAACTCTCTTTCTTATATTGATAAATTCCAACTTCCCATGAAAGGACAGTGATAAAATTTTAATTATTAAAAGATAATATTAAATTATTTTCATAATTTGTGTATGAAAATATCGTTATGAAAGGAGTAGAAAGGAGTAATATGTATTTTTTTCCTATCAATTATTTAATTGATTAGATGATTAAAAAAATGCTTAAAAAATTATAAGTAATTATAAAAATTATTATTGTATCGGGTTGGTTGAAGTATGATTGTTGGTTGAAAATATTAATGGTATAATTTGAATTTAGTACGATAGTAGTAGTAGTAGTTGGGGCAGCCCGGAGGAGTGTGATTGAATAGAATATGGGTTAAAAATGGTTAACCGCTTTAAAACTATATTTACTTTAAAAAATATGGGTCCAAACTTTAACCAACCTGAATAAATAAAAATGATTAACCAACCCATTTGGTACCAGTTAATATGGTTTGACCCAACAGTTAACTAACTATATTGCCAGGTCTACCCCTAATAGAGTGGGGAAAGTGTATTTAACCCCATTTCAATATTGGGTTCATAGAGGAACATGGGGTAGGTCTAGGATAAGAACTAGGATAAACTTACCTTTAATATGTACCCATATTCTCTGTTCTAAAAATCGGCCTAGACGGCGCCTAGGCGCTAGGCAGGGGCCTGGCGCCGCGCCTAAGGCCAAATTGGTGAAAAAAGCGGGCTAGGCGGGAAAGGCCTAGGCGAATTTTTTTTTTTTTAAATTACTACCAAAACCAAATCTTAATATATTTATTTTTCTAATGATTTACCATATTCTTAATGCAAGTTGTAGCATATCAAATCACAACAAGAAGTGAACAAGATCAAGTCAAAATGAATAATTTTATTATAGTTATAATTTTTTGAACTTGTACCAACTTGAAATTCTATAAATGATGATACATTTGTAATATTTAGTTTAATTCAATATAATTCTTAAATTTATGTTTAGTTTCTTAAGTTTTAATATTGAATTGAATTCTTAAAATTTTAAATTTTATTATTTAATACCAATTTTGTTTATGAATAAAACTAATAACGTCAAAGATATGTTAATCATACTTAGTATAGGGTATTTGTCATTTTCTTTAAGTCCTCAATTTTGAAAATTACACAAATTAAAATAATTTCATAATTAATAATATCAAATGTCTCATTCAATAAACTTCACACTAATTTTTAAAAATAACATTTATTTATATTTTTAGAGAGAAGAAATAACGTATATAATTATATATATGAAGATATCAAGATACTTCTTACTAGTTACTATTTACTAGTAATATTAATTCTATAATTTAATTATTTCAAGCAATGGATATATATCTTACTACTTAAGTGCAATTACTACTAATTCTATAATTTTAGATTATTTTGCTTTATATTATTGTTTTGTTAGAATAATGTAAGATAAAATATTAAAATTGTCTTAAAATAAAAAATCTCGCCTAGGCCCCTCAGGCGCTAGGCCCCCCTGGCCGCCCGCCTCCCGCCTAGCGCCTTTTAGAACATTGCCCATATTCTGACTTAATACTTGAACATGTGTTCATGAACAGTAAAACGCTCTTACCACTAGGCTATAAAATTTGTTCTTAGCTAAATAGAGCTGATCCAACATGTTTGATGTGGGAGTTATTGCAATGAATTACGATACCCCAACAAAAATTCCCATTTTATCATAGGAGTAGTTATAAAGATTAAAATACATTTTACTATAAAAACATGAATAAATAAAATATAGATATATAATATTAATATATGGTTTAAATACATTCCATAACCCATTTTGATTTTTTACAAGTCCTACCTCCCTTGAATTGTATATACGAGTGTACACACAATTCATGCCAAACATTTGTGAAAAACGCCAAGTATATATTGTTGCAGTAGTTTTAGAAGTAGACTTAGTCTTAAATTCTGTTAATAAGTTCCTATTGTTTTGGTTGTAAAATGATTGTAAAAAGGTTTTTTATAATCTTGGCTACTAATTACATATATCTTGGTTAATGTGTAATATGTATTTAGATATTGTAAGATGTTTATTTGGTTACTTTATAATGTTATTGTATTTTATAATTGTTTCTTTTATATTGGTGGTTACTTATTGACTACATTGGTTACCTTCATACAACTGTTAATCTGATTATATATATTGGTTGTTGTATACTATTTAATTGGTTACTGTATAATGTTTATTTGGTTGCTGAATAATAATGTACATTTGTACTGATGTTTTTTATATTCATGGTTACTTATTAGCTACATTGGTTACCTTCATACAACTGTTAGTCTTTAGTTGGTAACAAACACATTATACTGGTTGTTTTTTTACTATAAAATTGATAAGTGGATTTTATATCCACGAATCGATTTCCAATTCGAGCTTAATCGTTGATAATTTCTTTTTTTATGTTTATTGTTGTTTTATGTGTAGGTGGGTTGGTGTGGCAAGTGATCAAAAAGGGAGGCATTTTGGACAAAGTTTTAGCAAGATTAGAGTTTAACCAAAGTCGGAAGAAGTGTCTTCACCGGTATAAAAGTGCATATTTTAACCTAATACCCCGCACGAGGTGGGTCTTCAACTCATATATCAGTAGCCTAGCCCGCCGGGACATGAATTTTGCAAGAATATACCCCCGCTGGGGTGGGGGGTCCCGAAACCTGACTGTCCTAGTTGGTTCTAACACTGCTGGGACGTGCGTTTTAGTACTTACATGGCTTTGGGACTCTAGATGGCATGGAAGTGAATTGAGATTACGTGTGTAGATATATATTAGCACCAAGAACAAGATCATACAACACACAAGGCAATTAACAGAGATTAAGGACAGATTTTTCATACCAAGCATTGGAGTGAAGATTTTGAAGGAACTTTCATATCGATTGCGGATTAAGGCTAAAGTGAAGGTTGTTCTGAATTATTCTTCATTTGGTTTTATATTTGTAATTGAAAGGATGATATCTTTAATTTTTTTTCAATTATTATTTCATTGATGATGAACTAGTTTACTTTTTAGGCTTATGACGTATCTTTAAGTGAAACGATGATTATGTAACTTTGATTTTCAGTTTAATAAGCTATTATCCAGTTTATCTATATTAATTTGAGTTTGAATTTATGAATTGCCTGATCAACAGTTCTTTGTGGATTTGTATGAATTCGAGAGAGGAAGTACGAGTCTAGACTTAGTTAATATAGCATGTGTTCTTGAATTTTGTGAATGAACAGAATCTTGATGAATGCTAGGGTGGAGATATGCTTAACATCGCATGTAATCAGATAAAGGACCTAAACGTAAACCTTCTTTAATTATAATTCACATAGAGATATAGTGAGTTAGTTGATTAAGGTGTTTAACTTGTTTATATCGAAATTGTGAATTTGAGTTAATAAGGTATTAGTACATCGAGAGGTGGCTAGTGCTACATACGTTTTCTTGATTAATAAACTGGGATAGTAAATTGAACTGGAATAAAGGTGTAAAAATTATAGTGAAGCTTAGGGTGAAGTCGTAAGCCTAATTCTCCAATAATTATTTGAAATTTCAGTTTTTAATATTTGTGATTGTTTTATGATCATAGCATTTTTAATAATTTAGTTTTAATAATTTTAATCATTAATTTGGATAGTTTAATAAAATTAGGATTAATAAGAAACTGATAATTGTGAGGTTAAAATTCTTACTGATTTCTCTGTGGGAACGATACTCTACTTATTATTATATTACCTGTTGACCACGTATACTTGCGTGTTGTGTGTAATTAGATTTTACCCAATAAGTTTTTGGCGCCGTTGCCGGGGAATATTAGTATAGATTTTAATAATTTACGATATCAGTTTAATTAGTCCAATTTTACTTAAACATTTTTATTTTTGTTTTGTTAATCTTATTTCAGGTTTTTGAAGTTGGTTTATGCAAACATGGTCTAAAAATCTAGACTTGCTTCCTTTTGAGGACGGCATTGAGAAACGCTTTCAAAGGCTGAGTAAGTGGATCAAGGAAACAAGAGAAGAATTCAAAAACTCTGAAAAAGAAGAAGCAATGGTTGCCGAAGATCAGAAAGCGTTGAGGGATTTTGCTACACCCAAGGTGATCGAAAGTCAAGATTCGAGTATCACCAGCTCGATATAGTGCATGAGCACATTTGAAATCAAGCCTGGGACTATTCAGATGATTCAAAATTCGGTTCAGTTTGGGGGGTTTAGTGTAAGACCCCAACTTATTATAAATAAAATTGAATTTCTTTTATTCATTATCTTGAAATAATAAGGAGCTAATTTGATATAATACTTTGGTTATGGGTGAAATGTGCAAATTTTGCAAAATATGCAAGTGGTTATAAAATATTCATTGTTGTCGGGGAATATTCTTTTTGTCGGGAATATCCGTACGACGGCGCAGTCATTTGTGGGCCCCATAACAGAATAATGGTCGAATGAAGAAAATGACAAATTTGAGTTTTTATAAATAACTGCGTAATTGTTACCGTTAACACTGTTGAATTACCTAGTGGTTAAAATATAGTAATACACGTGGTTGCACAAAGAGTACACCAGATTGCACATATATTTTGAATTATTGATTCTTACGTAAGAAGGCACTACTCAATAATTATTACTGAATTATTGTTTAATATTTTATTTTATTGATTCAATAATTGTCTGCGTTGATATTTTATATTATTGTTGTTTCAATAATTGTCATGGCACAATATTTCCCATTATCAAATCAATAATTCATATTATTTGAATAATATTAGTAGATAACATTATTGGCAATGTCTAGAAAGTTCTGTCAAGGAGATGTTTGGTCACCTAATTACGCGTCAGTAAGGAAAAATCCTTATGAAAAGCCCCTTTCCCGAGAAACTACTGGTTGTCATTATTGTGATTCTGTAATATTATTTGTGAATAATTAATTATTGATTTATATGATAAGGAAATATTTATTTTATGTGGATATTAACGAATGATATATTTATTTTATGAGGGTATAAATGAAGGAATTTTAGCATGAAATAATTGTTGAAAGTTTGACATATTTTTTGTGGAATTACAATTATTTTCTCTGATAAAATATTCATTCAAATATATTATTATAATATATTATAATTGTTTTAAAATATATATATATATATATATATATATATATATATATATATATGCATGTGATAAAGGGATAGAATTATTATTTGAATGCCTTATATTTCTTTCAAGAGTAATTGATGATGGATGCTTCTCCGCAAAACCAATTTTGTTTCAACATTTTGTGGGCCTTAAGAAGTTGATGGTTAGGCAAGAATGGTGCAGGAAAAGGTTATGAGAAGAAGAAAAGTAAAAGGTTAGCGAGTTAAATTGAAGAAGAAAAAAAAAAGGGGGAATGTTAGGCAAAATTGTGAGACCCCAGATTTTATGAATAAAAATTGAAGTATCTCGAAGTATTTTTTTTGAATATTATGGTGTGGATTTGATATAATGATATAGTTGTGGGTAGTATATATAAATTTTGCAAAGTATGCAAGTTGTTATATAATATTCGTTTGGTCGGGAAATATTCTTTTTGTCGGGGAATATCCGTATGACGGCACAATAATTGTCGTAGTAAGAAAACGACAGGATTATCATTTTATAAAATAACGGCGGAAGTGTTACCGTTAAAACTATTGAACTACTAAATTACTAAAAGTACGATGAATCTGGCGTGGTTGCATAGTACCACCACGGTATTGATTATTGATGCTTACGTGAGAAGTCACTCAGTTATACTCAATTATTGCTATAGTAATTGTTGCATCATATCTCTCATATTATTGATTCGATTATTGTCACAGTATCATCTGCATTATATGATATATTATTAAATCAATAATTAAGACGACAAAGTTATTCGTATTATTAAATTGCAATATTTACAATGTCTAGAAGTTCTGTTAAGGAGAGGTTTGGTCACCTAATTGCGCGCCAATAAGGAGAAATCCTTATCGGAAAGCCCCCTCTTTCCTGAGAATGACCTGGTTGTTAAATATTGTGAGTTATAATATTAATGATGAATAAGTTCGTGTTGATTAAAGATGAATTTGATAGTTCCATTGTGTTAGGATTATTGGTGTTAGTTGAAATCGACATCTATTCCGATGATAATTGATGTCTGAGGGTTATATTGATAAAACGGATAATTTATCGGATAAATGAGCAATTAATTGCTACTACTTCACATGCTCATATAACTATTTGTTCACATGTGTGTACTATTGAGTCACATTAGTTGGTGCAAGATTGATAATACTTGCATGACTAAGTTAAAAATGGAGGTATAGATGGAGATACTATACTGTAATTCATATTTTCACATGATTATAAGTATTGGTTCACATGATTAAACTATTGAATCACATTATTTACTATTAGGGGAGGTGGTGCAAGTTTGATAATACTTGTAGGACTAAATTAAAAATGAAGGAAAAGAGGAAGGTATTAGATTATAATATTTCGAGCCCCAAAACGTGCAATTATCGAAACTATATATTTCTATAAATAGAAGCTCATTCTTCCTTCATTTCTCACCAATTCACAAAAGCTATAGAGCAATTATTATAGAGAGAAATTATAGAGAGAAAGAAGAAGAGAAGTCTGCTACATTTCTATTCTAGTATTCAATTTTATTCTAAGGTAAGGGATATTATTTCTTTCGTATTCATGAAGAGAGCTAGTGTTATTCCATTCCTTATTATTCTGTTGGAATAACCTGTATATAAGAAGTACCGCATACATGGTGAAATTCTTCTGTTATTCCATTCTTTATTATTATGTTGGAATAACCTATATATGTAAAGTACCGCATACATGGTGAAAATTTTCTATTATTCCGTTCTTTATTATTACATCGAAATATCCACATGCATGCGTTTATGTTGATTTGGTTCCATTATTTATTATTCTCGTCGAATATCTTGTCTGCGTGCGTTACGTGGGACCGGGTTCCATTATTTATTATTCGCCGTGAGTATATCACATGCGTGCGTTAACGCATGACTGGGTTCCATTATTTATTATTCATTGGGAATAACCTATCATGCAGCATCTATCGCACGCATGGTGAATCTTACGTTATTCCATTCTTTATTATTCATTGGAATAACATGTCTATGTGGATTACCACATGCATGGTGAATGACCTTTCGTGATTTATTCTTTATTAAATTGTGGAAATGATGCATTTACGTGGATTACTGCAGACAATGGATGAAAATCCATTTGCAGTTTCGTATATTCTATTATACTCTTATGAGATATCATTTTTTTTGTACTCGTCATGAAATATCATTTTATTTGGTATTTTCTGTTACGAGTTACTATTCACCTAGTTACTATTAACTCTAGTATTATTCACTCGGGTATTCGGGGCACTTTTCATGCCGAAATACTATTCATGAGTTACTATTCACCCGAATATTATTCACTCGAGTATTTGGAGTACTTTTCATGCCGGGGGTACTATTCACGAGGTACTATTCCCGAAGTACTATTCACGGGGTACTATTCATGACGAAAAATTGATTCTTTTTTGTCCAAATTATTTTTGGTGCATGAATATTATTCTTGAATTTTACTCCACAAAGAAATATCATGTTGACAATTTGGACGTTATTGAGTTCGGGATAAATTAACTGATAAATCTTTAAAATTAATTCTTGAACTTGTTTTATTGAATTATTATGTAATTATCATCATCCTCATGTTTATATTATGTTGAAAGTCATCTTTGGCTTACGTGCATAGATGGACTTGGTATGATTATGACCAGGAATTATTCGATATAATCATGACCGTAACATGACGAATGATGTGGTAAAAGTTTTCAGTGGCCTGAAGTGCATTGCTGGATAGTTTTTGGTATGATTATGACCAGGGATTATTCGGTATAGTCATGACCATTGATGATTTAATGAATATCCTTGGCCGTAGTGCAGGGATGATTCGATGATGTGGTTTATTTATTAAGCTAAGTCTCAGCTATAAAAATTAATGAAAACATTTTTTTAAATCATAGAAGATAGTAGATTTTATGCTCTACTTGACTCTTCTAATGGATTGCTTATTCCGCTGCAGTTAAACTTGATGTCTATTGTATTTTATCAGTTTAACATTGTTGAAGACTAATGATAATTTATTCTGCATTATCTTAGTCATAATATTTCTTACTTGGCTAGTTGAGCTCGCCCTTTCCTTCACTGTTCTCTTCAGGAAATGAGAATATAGCTGGGACAAGTCGGGGAACGGAGTGATGGTCCAGATGATAGCATTAGTAGTCCTCACTATTCTGTTAAATAGTGTGACAATAAATGTAATGAGGACTCCATTGAGTGTGGATATTGTCTAGATGACAATATTCTTATTAAAACTCTCAGTTTATGTTTTGTCGTATTTTACACGATAGTTGTATTATTAAGTTGTATTTGTATTTTTGTACCATGTATTTGGCGACTCAAGATGGGTGATGTATACCTGTTTTGGGGGCGTCACAAGAATGCCTTATTTTTTTTTCTTTTCCTTCCGTTGTTATAAATAGAGGGTAACCCCTCTTTCCTCAACACACCAATTCATAATCAGAAATTCTTATTCTATAGTATTGTGAGTATTTTTCTTGAGTATAAGAATTCTTTGAGCGTAGTTTTCTGCAAGATTTTCTTAGAATAATATCCGATATTCCAGTCAAATCCAGCTTCTACTAAGGTAAAGGATATTATTTTCTTTCAATACTCGTGAGAAATATTATTTTCTTTCATACTCCATATTACATAAGCAATATTGTTTCATCTCATATTCCTAAGTTTGAACTTATTATAGTAAGTATTGCTTCTATAATTCCTGAAATGATTAGAAATTTTGCTTTATCTAATATCATTTCATAGGAATATTGGTCTGAACTTTTTAATTAAATTTGGAACTTTTCATGATGGGTACTGTCATTGACATTTTTCGCGTGTCATCGCGATTCACTTGCCATCGATTCACATGCCATCGCTCACGAGTACTATTCACTGGCATCGTTTCACAAAAGAAAAAAAAATATTTTTTTTTCAAGTTATCCGTTGTGACCCTTATTCTTGAAATTGAATCCATGTTTTGATCTTCATTCTTGAATTTTACTCCTTGATGGAGTATTTTTAAACTTGAATTATCTAAAGTACGAATCTCTAATTTTTGTCCTTTTGTCTCACTAGATTCGTTCTCTAAAATGTTTTTCATCATCCTCAGTCTTTAATGGTGATACTTGATGAATATCTTTGGCCTGTAGTGCAAAAATGAATGATTACCTGATGAATATCTTTGGCCCGTAGTGCAAAGATGAACAAGTGTTTAGATGAACATGACCAACTGGTGATACAAATGAATATCTTTGGCCCGTAGTGCAAAGATGAATAATTGATGAAAGATGTATATTGATTGATGTTACAGGGATAAAATATTGATGATGGACTTTTAAATTCATAGATGATAGTAGATTTCATTATCTACTTAACTCTTCTAATGAATTGTTATTTCCGCTGCGAATATTGATCTAAAATCGGTTGTCCATTATATTTTATCTAATTTGTTGAAGGCTAACGATAAATTGTTGTTCTTTATCTTAGTCATAATATTCTTTACTGGGCTAGTTGAGCTCACCCTTTTCCTTTTTGTTCCATTTTTCTTCTTAGGAGGTGAGAATGTAGCAGGAACTAGTCGGGGTATAGAGTGATGGTCCTCGATAGTTGTTTTAGCAGTCCTCACTATTTTTGTAAAATAGTGTATTAATAAATGTAATGAGGACTTATTTGAGTGTGGATATTGTCTAGAAGACAATATTTGTATTTAAACTCACAGCATTATCGTATTTTGCACGACAATTGTAATAGTGATGTTGTAGTTGTTTCTGCACCATGTATTTGGTGACTCAGAATGGGTGATGTATACCTATTTTGGGGGAATCACAGTTGGTATCAGAGCTTAGGGATATGGTCTCTGGCGGAGATCGGGGAATAGAACTAGGAGGGGAGAGACGAGTAAATCCTTCGCTAGTGTGTCCTACCTAAGCTTATTTGTTGGTCGGTCATAATATAGGGATATTATGTGATATGTTAATTTGTTTAATTAACCACTGTTTTATGGCAGTTTTTAAGAATGTCAGCTAAGAACGTTAACAATGGAGTGTATGAGACAGTGGAACAACCTTCAATAACCAACCAGGAGAACGTGCAACATGAAGGCAATATTCCTCCTGTAAACAACACTACTGAGTAAACGATTAATGATGCGATGTTTAGAAGTTTTTTGCAGTTCATGCAAAATCAGACGAGGGAGACTCGTGTACAAAATACGGGTGGAAATGATAGCAACGCGTGGTTTGTCACAGCCAAGCAGTTCAAGAAGTTGGGACCACCAAATTTCTGGGGAAAGCCAGATCCGATTAAGGCGAAAACGTGGGTCAAGCAAATTACCAAGATATTTGATGTCTTGGGCTGCACGGAAGAACATAAGGTTCTATTCGCCACCTTTATGTTTCGTGGTGAGGCAGATTACTGGTGGGAATCTGTGAAGCGTACCCAGCCAGCCGCACTCAGCATGTCTTGGGAAAGAATTCAGAAACTGTTCAATGACAAGTACTTTCCTAAAAGAATTCGTCATATGAAGGAGGTAGAGTTTATTAGACTGGAACAAAACAACATGATGGTGTCCCAGTACGAGGCGAAGTTCGCGGAGTTATCCAGGTTTGCACCTCATTTGGTGGAGAATGAGGAACGAATGACGCGAATGTTTCTGAGAGGTCTAAAACCCGAGATTCGGCAATATCTTATCTCTTATAAATTTTCTTTATATTCAGATGTTGTAAACAAGGCTCAATTATTAGAGCGAGATAATGAGTATGTTCAACCGAGGGACCACGACCAGGGTCATACCGGTGACAGCAGTCATTGGAGCTATGATAACCAGCGAGAAGGGAAAAATATGGACAGAAGCGGTAACCACTCGGGTGGTAATCGTGGCCATGATAATAGGAGAGGTGGGTTAAGTGGAAATTTCAAAAAGACGAGATTCAACAATGTTGGGAAGTCATCAGCAGCAGCACCAGCAAAAAATTCTAGGGGAGGAGAACAACCGCAAGTTAGATGCTATAGATGCGGAGATGAGAGACACATAAGTCCAAACTGTTCACAGCCTTCCAGGGTGTGTTTTAGATGTGGTAAAGACGGTCATATAGCCCGATTTTGTCCGGTAGCGAAGTCAAGTCCAGCAGGGACGACGACACCAAAGGCGACTACGGACAAAACAAAGTCAGTGATTCAAGGGAGGACGTTTGTCGTGACTGGCCAAAATATGAGAAACCCGAATGAGGTGATCACGGGTAACCTAATCTTGAACTCTTGTGAAGTTTATACCTTACTAGATACCGATTCTACCCATTCTTTTATCTCTGCTGCTTGTGCTCAACGTTTAAACTTGACTCCGGAGAAATTAGACTTTGACTTATCTGTGGAGACTCCGTTAGGAGAAACTTTTATTACATCCACTGTGTATAAATCTTGCTTGATCCAAGTTGGCACCATCACATTACCTATTGATCTTATCTCTTTAAAGATACTTGCATTTGATGTGATTTTAGGGATTGATTGGTTAACTACTCATCATGCCAAAATTGATTGTTTTCGTAAGGTTGTTAGTTTTTATATTCCTAACCAACCTGTTATATGAATTCAAGCAACTAAACCACTAAAATCAGTCACTGTCATATCAAGCCATAAAGCTATTCGTTTATTGAAAAACAGATGTCAAGCTTTCTTAGCGCATGTTATGGACTTGAACAAAAACACGTCAGATTTGAATAATATTCCTATTGTTAGTGAATTTCTTGACGTATTTCCTGAAGAACTTCCTGGTCTACCCCCAGAACGTGAAGTTGAGTTCTTTATTGATCTTGAACTGGGTACAAAGCCCATTTCTAAAAGCCCATATCGAATGGCTCCTATTGAACTTCAGGAGTTAAAAGTCCAACTACAGGAATTATTAGACATCAGTTTTATTCATCCTAGTACATCTCCTTGGGGTGCTCCTATTTTATTTGTAAAGAAGAAAGACGGGAGTATGCGACATTGTATTGACTACCGGAAATTAAACCATGTCACCATCAAGAATAGGTATCCCCTACCTCGCATTGATGACCTGTTTGACCAGTTGCAAGGAGCATAATTCTTTTCAAAGATCGATCTTTGTTCTGGATATCATCAGTTGAAGATTAAAACTGAGGATATTCCGAAAACTGCCTTCAGAACTCAATACGGGCATTATGAATTCTTAGTCATGTCTTTTGGATTGACAAATGCTCCTGCTGCTTTCATAGATATGATGAACCGTGTATTCAAGGAATATTTGGATCAGTTCATTGTTGTTTTTATTGATGACATCCTCATCTATTCCAAAATCCGTGAAGATCATGAGCACCATTTGAAGCTGGTACTTCAAAGACTTCGTGACAACAAGCTATATGCCAAGCTGAAGAAATGCGAGTTCTGCCTTAAGGAAGTAACATTCCTTGGGCACGTGGTGTCAAAACATGGAGTATCTGTTGACCCGACAAAGATTGAAGCAATACAAAGTTGGGAGCAACCGAAGTCGGTGACCGAAGTACGTAGCTTTTTGGGCTTAGCTGGTTATTATCGGAGATTCGTGGAAGGATTTTTTCGAATCGCTACTCCGTTAACTCAGCTGACTCAGAAAGATACAAAATTCGTATGGAACGAGGAATGCGAGAAGAGTTTCCAAGAGCTTAAGAGGAGACTCATTTCGGCACCTGTTCTGACAATACCATCTGGTTCAGATGGATTTGTTATCTACAACGATGCTTCAGGCAAAGGGTTAGGATGTGTTCTCATGTAACATAGGAAAGTCATAGCCTATGCCTCGCGAAAACTCAAAGAATATGAGAGGAATTATCCTACTCATGATCTGGAGTTGGCAGCAGTCGTTTTTGCGTTAAAAATCTGGAGACACTACCTGTATAGGGATCGAGAAAGTCGAGAGTTATACGGATCATAAAAGCCTCAAATATTTCTTCACCCAAAAGGAACTCAACATGCGGCAACGATGTTGGCTCGAGTTGTTGAAAGATTACGACCATAGCATTCAATATCATTCTGGAAAAGCAAACGTTGTAGCTGACGCATTGAGTAGAAGATCGTATGTGGATACAAGTGTGATGTTGTTAACACAAAGACCCATTTTATACGAGTTACAAAGGATGGAGATAGAGTTAAAGACTCTAGAGACCCACGTGATGATGGCAAATATATGAGTAGAATCGACTTTAATTGATAAAGTTAAAGCTGCTCAAGCTACAGACCTGGAGTTGATGCGTATGAAGAAGAAAGTGCAAGAAGTTGTTATTCTGGAAGCAAGAATCGATGAAGAAGGAATACTTCGAGTCAACTCCAGACTTTGCATTCCTAATGATTCTGACTTAAAGCATAGAACCATGATGGAGGCACACAACACACCATTTGTAATCCATCCTGGGAGTACCAAAATGTATCACGATCTTGGACATACATTTTGGTGGAGCAATATGAAGAGAGTGATTGCAGAGTTTATCTCAAGGTGTTTAACCTGTCAACGTGTAAAGGCAGAACATCAAGTGCCAAAGGGTCCATTGCAACCACTTGAGATTCCAAAATGGAAGTGGGAACACATTACTATGGATTTCGTTACAGGTCTTCCCAAAGTTTCTCAAGGCATAGATGCGATTTGGGTTATGGTTGATAGATTAACCAAGTCTGTTCATTTCTTGCCTATACGTGAGACTTATTCCCTAGAACGTCTTGCTCGTATGTACATGAATGAGATTGTGAGATTGCATGGCATGCCAGTATCCATAGTTTCAGATCGTAACCCAAGATTTACTTCACGATTTTGGGTTAGCTTGCAGAAAGCTATGGGCACCGATTTACGATTCAGTTCGGCATACCATCCTCAAACGGATAGGCAATCGGAAAGGACTATTCAGACCCTTGAAGATCTATTAAGACTCTGTGTCCTAGGTTTTAAAGGAAGTTGGGATAAGTACTTGCCATTGGTGGAATTCTCCTACAACAACAGTTATCAAGCAAGTATAGGCGTGGCTCCATTCGAGGCGTTGTATGGACAAAAGTGTCGTTCTCTAGTATGTTGGGACGAGGTGGGTGAATCAACGTTGTTGGGACCAGAATTAATACGCATGACTACAGAAAAGATTCAAATGATCCGACAACATATAAAGACCTCACAAGATCGACAAAAGAGTTATGCTGATCTTCATCGAAAGGACGTAAAATTTAATATTGGAGATCATGTACTATTACGTATTGCTCCATGGAAGGGAGTTACAAGATTTGGGAAGAGAGGAAAACTCAATCCACGATTTGTTGGTCCATTTGAGATTCTTGACCGAATAGGAAATGTGGCCTATAGACTCGTATTACCTCCAAGCATGTCTCGTGTTCATAATGTTTTTCATATATCTATGCTTTGTAAATATGTGAAAGACCCAAACCAAATTATTGCGTTAGAACCAGACGAGATAGCCGAAGATTTAACGTACGAGGAGGTACCTGTCAAGATCTTGGATAGGAAAGAACATATCCTACGAACACAGGTTATACCACAAGTCAAGGTTTTGTGGAGGAACCATGTTATTGAAGAGTTGGAATCAGAAATGAAAGCGAGGTACCCTTACCTTTTCGAAACACCAGGTACGTACGTCAATTTCGAGGACGAAATTTCATAAGGAGGGGAGGTTGTAAGACCCCAACTTATTATAAATAAAATTGAATTTCCTCTATTCATTATCTTGAAATAATAAGGAGTTAATTTGATATAATACTTTGGTTATGGGTGAAATGTGCAAATTTTACAAAATATGCAAGTGGTTATAAAATATTCATTGTTGTCGGGGAATATTCGTTTGGTCGTGGAATATTCTTTTTATCGAGAATATCCGTATGACGGCGCAGTCATTTGTGGGCCCCATAATAGAATAACGGTCGGATGAAGAAAATGACAAATTTGAGTTTTTATAAATAACGGCTTAATTGTTACCGCTAACACTGTTGGATTACTTGATGGTTAAAATATAGTAATATGCGCGGTTGCACAGTAGCACACGGTATTGCACAGTATTTTTGAATTATTGATTCTTACGTAAGAAGGCACTACTCAATAATTGTTACAGTAATTATTGTTTAATATTTTATTTTATTGATTCAATAATTGCTGCGTTGATATTTTATATTATTGTTGTTTCAATAATTGTCACGGCACAGTATTTCTCATTATCAAATCAATAATTCATATTATTTGAATAATATTAGTAGATAGCATTATTGGCAATGTCTAGAAAGTTCTGTCAATGAGAGGTTTGGTCACCTAATTATGCGCCAGTAAGGAGAAATCCTTATCGGAAAGCCCCCTCTTTCCTGGGAACGGCCTAGTTGTCATTATTATGATTCTGTAATATTATTTGTGAATAATTAATTATTGATTTATATGAGAAGAAAACATTTATTTTATGTGGATATAAACCAATCATATATTTATTTTATGTGGGTATAAATGAAGGAATTTTAGCATGAAATAATTGAAAGTTTGACATATTTTCTGTGGAATTACAATTATTTTCTCTGATAAAATATTCATTCAAATATATTATTATAATATATTATTATATTTTAAATAATAATATTATTATAATATATATATATATGCATGTGATAAAAGGGACGGAATTATTACTTAAATGCCTTGTATTTCTTTTAAGAGTAATTGATGATGGATGCTTCTCCTGCAAACCAATTCTTGTTTCAACATTTTGTGGGCCTTAAGAAGTTGATGGTTAGGCAAGAATGGTGCAGGAAAAGGTTGGCAGAAGAAGAAAAGTAAAGGGCTAGGCAAGTTAGGCCTGAAGAAAAAAAAAGGGGGAATGTTTGTAACGCCCCGGAAAATCGAACCTTTGTAAATATTTTTAATAATGAATAAAATAATATTATTTATTATTATTATGTGTTGATAAGATGATTGTCATTTTATAACCTAAAAACGTCGAAAAGCCGTAGTATTTTAACTACGTGGGAGAATTAAAGTGTTTGAATTTCTAAAACAAAAATAAAAGTTTTTCGAGAAATTTTCGGAAAAATACTATTCATCGATTTCTGCTCGGAAATTATTTTTGAACTTCCGAGAAATATGTAACGTTATAATATCAAGGTGAGATGGATTATTTAATAATAATCTAAGTATAGAAAACGTAATATTTCGCATGCGGACTTAATTTGGGGACGTTAGGTTTATTAAGCGTTAAGGAAAGAAAGTTGTAATCGTATGATGCGTATGCATTATACGAGGTAATGAACGTAAGTATAATACGACGTATTATACTATTGTGTATGGAGAATGAAATAACGTATATTACGAATAAATATACGAGCTAGCATACGAGAATTATACGTGGTGTATATATGTTAAGTTGTTAATTAAATGTAATGGACTTGCAGGATTATTTGCTTAATGATAAAAGTCCAATAGAATGTGATACTCAAGCCCAAGTGTTTGATAAATCATAAGTCCAATCTATTGTAATGTAAGCCCAATAAGAAATAACCTAGATAATTAGAAAGCCTAATGTGATTAAGCTATGATCCATGGGGCAAACTAAGTGAGAAATGGGTAGACTTGATAGGCCAACATTTTGTGTGGTGACCAAGTGTTGTGATGGCCAAGAAATAGAAGTAACTAGCAAGTTTACTTGGTTGCTAGGTTATGAATAGTAAGGAGGTGGAAGTTGAGGAGGTTAACTAAGGAGGTGGGATGGTCTAAATATCCATAATGCCCTAACTTAGGATTGCCTATAAATACTAAGCTTCATTTCATTTTGTTGGTTGTTAATTCATCCAACAATTTCCTCTCAAGATTAAGCAACTTATTTGGTAGAGAGAATAAGCCACATAAGCACTTATAAGCCACTTCAACCTTTGCTAGATTTTCCAAAGTGGAGTGAAGTAATAGTCTTCAAGGGTAAGACTCATGTCTATTATCTTTATCTCTTCTATGATAGGATTGATAGAGAAGTGGGATTGTTTAATAATAACATGTAATAAGTCATTGATAAATGAACTTAAGCTGAATAAGTGGAATAAGCAACTTGAACCTAAATAAGTTGATAAACTTGTGAAGAAACTTATCATATGTTGGTCATATGATGTTAGTATGTTCAAAATAGTATGAGAACATTGATTGATGGACTTAAGTCCATAGTAAGTCATAAACATGAGAATTTGTTGTTCATAAGTTAAATAAGTCATTAACTTATGAGAATAAGTCAAAACCTACTTTGATAATAGGTTGGTGTAATAAGTAACTTGAAATATTCATGTGTTGGTTAAAATCCATTATGAATCATTAGTAATGAGGTTTTGCCAGAATTCACACGATTGGACGATAATCGTCGAATTCGTGAAATTCTCGGAATGGAAGTCGTATTTTGTGTTTGAAGTCAAAAATGTTGGTTTTCGATGGAAACATGTCATATTTGGTATTATAGAGTTGTGGACTCGAAAATGACCAAATTCTGACTTAGAACGAAGAAACGAGCGTTGAACGTTCACGGACGTTTATCGTTTTCATTAAAAATGAACTAATAGGTGAAATTTTAGCAAAAAAAGTCAAATAGATAAATTTTTTGCATGAACGCATAGAGTATGAAATTTGTGAACAGTAGGCTTTTGAACGAGCTAATTCGGACTTATAACGAAGAAGTTATGAGTCCGAAAGTTTCGTAAAATTTTTAAGTTTTGCAAACTAGCTGAGGCACAGAGTTGGCGCCGCGACGCCAACCCAAGGCCAAATGGTGGCACTGCAAAGACCGTAATAACGATTGGTGTCGTAGGCATCTGCTAACTTTCATATGCGTGATGCGAGATGAAGAAAGCTAAGTGTGAAATATGCGCAGCTCCAGTCCAGTTTTTGATGCATAAGAATGTTTATAAGTATAAAATAAAAGATAACTCAATAGTAATGAACTAAGGTGTTAATATAACATTGTTAAGGAATTGTTAAACACTTAATGTATGATGATTAAATGTTAATAATCAATTGAAGATGAACGTAATGTGAATGACGTAACGAAAAGCCGGAAACCATAATAACAGATTTAAGTCAGGATTTAGATTGAGATGAAGGGTAAGATATAATAATATACCTACTTGATTATATAAGACCTAATGTGGTACGTTATATAATCATGTATTGTAGAGACTTAGAGTCTTAATGTGTACGTGTGATAATCAGTTAGCAGACGCTGAAGGCAAGTATTCTAACCCTTGTTCCAGTTCAGTCTGGACAAGCTTTGTAATTCATGTATCCTTTCGCATGAAGTTTTATATGAGGAAGTCAAAGCCAATTCTTTCGGCTAGAGTTATGTTATGATTCTATCAAGCATGTTTAATGTTTACCAAGTTATATTGGTGTGGTTTTCAATCAAAGACTGAGTATGCTAAAATGTTTTCGTCGTTTAACGACAGGCACGTGAGGCTTCCACAACTTAAACGTATACGCGTTTAATGAATGTCGTATTGATCAACATAGAGTACTATGGGATGATCACCCAGAAGTGCTCGTAAGTAATGTCGGACTTACGGACTTAGTGCCGGGTTGTCCTTTTCTAAAGAACTTATGAAATGCTCAAGGTCTTGGACTAGAACTGATGTTTTATGGAATATTGTTGTAAAATGTTTTGAATGAAAAGAAGTGCTATTTTGAATTATCGATAGTACTTCGTAACTATTGTTCAGCTACTGAAGATATATGAGTTTTATGTTTCAAGCATGTGGTTTATTAGAATTGTAGTACTTGCTGAGCTAGTCATGCTCACTCTTGCTTGAACCATATGAACATAGCCAAGATCGAACGGACCGAAGGCTCCGGCAAGGATAAAGGCAAGGCGAAGACGAACCCTTAGAGTTCTGATGTAATAGTATAGGTGAACGATTGTAATATATTTGATATTATGACAAGAACAAATGTATGGGTTATAAAGAACCTGGGGGAATGTAATATTATTTCTAATATATAGAAGACATATTCGTTCTTTTGAGACTTTTCAATTGAATGTATGTGTGAATGGTAGTATCGTGTATCACCATCTGTCGGGTTGGAAGATACCCGGATTTGGGGGCGTCACAGGTTGGTATCAAAGCATTAAGTTATTAAACTTAAGGGGGGATTAACAACCTTAAGTCATAACCTTCAGAGAAATCAAAGAAGTACAAGAAGAAAATAACCTTATAAAAATGCATTATGATTATGTTATGTGTTTTTATTATTCTATTGACGTGTACTAATCAACTTAATTGTTTTATGTAGATGTCAGGAGTAACGGAATGTTTGTAGATGGTCAGGCTATTAGTGAAGAATCGGTGAACCAAATAGAGGTTTTATCGAACCCCATAGCAGCAGATCCGAAGGTGGTAGTTATTGAGTCTGGAGACCCAGATGATGGGATGATAGAAGAGGAAGTGGAGACAGTTTCCTTTAATCCAGTAGCTATAGCAGTGGAGATAGCTCCTGGAGGGTTGATGATGTCTCTGTTCATGTCAGTATTAGATAAAAATATTCATTACTATTAGGAGGTTAAGGAGCTGAAGGCAGAGCTCCAGATGGTTATAGAGGACAAGACTGATGTTGAGTCCATATGGGAGCAGGAGCATGATGAACGTATTTTGGCTAAGGACAAAGTCCACGAGTTAAAGCATGAGGTCTTTGAGCTCAAGGAGGAGCTAAAGACCAAGGTGAAGAAGATAGGGAAAATGTCCTATATCTATAGGAGTTCCCATACAGATTTCAGCAGACAGTAGTTGGTTATCCAGAGAGGTGGGGGCGAACGCGACATACCATCACCGTGATATTATTCTTAGGTCTTGCCAAGGCAGATTTCAATAATGCCTTGAGGCAGATGTAGACTAGTAGTAGCTAGAGTAGTTTCAGTATGTAAATATTCTGTAATTAGTAGTGACATAAAGCCCTTTTTGTATAGTAAAGGGTAGTCTTTTGTAAATCCCAATATTTAGAAAGTGATAGCGGGAAAGTAATGTAATCAGCTTAGGCTGTGTATGTAATCGATGTGGTATTATACTACAAAGAATGAATATAAGCCTTTTTATGGAAAATAATGAGTAATGGATGTTGGAGTTATTGTTTAATATTAGATGATAACTAATAAAGAAAGGAATAATAATAAAATGTGTTTATTGTATCAGCAAAATGCCACCGAGAAGATTACAACGTAATCAAGGTGCTAACGTGAATCAACTGGAGGGAGGTCCGGTTAAACCGATGCAGGAGTTTGTTAATTTAATAACAGCCGCATTTAATAGAACAGGGGCTAATATCCCCGTAAATCCAGGAGTAGCACGAGCTACTACCTTTAAGGATTTCAAGAGCGTGGGTCCGCCGGAGTTCAAAGGAACTACGGACCCTATTGAAGCCCAAACGTGGGTTAAGGAGATAGAGAAGGAATTTGTGATAGCAAATGTCGAAGAGGCCTAGAAGATTGCCTTTGCAACCTATATGATGAAGGGAGAGGCCAACTTTTGGTGGGAAGCCAATCAGGCTAGGGTCGGGATAGTGAATCTAACGTGGGAGAGGTTCAAGGAGATATTCTTTGAGAACTACTTTCCCACGAGCATGCAAGGGAGGATGGAGTTGCGGTTTCTCGAGTTGAAGCAAGGGGACATGTCGGTTCCCCAATACGCCGCCAAGTTCAATGAACTGGCAAGGTTCGCTCCACACCAAGTGGATACCGAGATTAAGAAGGCGCGGCGGTTCAAGCAGGGCTTGAAACCTTGGCTCTATAACCATATTTCAGTGTTTCAAAGTACTTCTTTTGGAACCATTTTAGAGAAGGCGATAATCGCCGAAGGTGGTAGCGAGGCGTTGAGCCAGTACCACAAAGATAAGAAAAATAAGGGGAAAGTGGATGGGGGAGTAAAGATCGAAGGAGCCAGTGGGAGTGGTGAGGGTCAGAAGAGGAAGGTGTTTAGCTCTGGGAATACTGGAGTGAAGCAAGGAGACCCGAAGAGGAGGATGGAGGCCTGCAAGACCTGTGGGAAGACTCACTTAGGAGTCTGTCTCAAGGGGAAGGCCGTCTGTTATAACTGTGGACAGGAGGGGCACATTGTAACGACCCCCAAATTCATATAATTTAATTCTAGATTTCGGTCGTTAATAATACATTCAACCTCAAATTTTACATCATTAAACGATAATATAACCATTGAAATTTTTGGAATAATTAAAATTTTCTATTACAAACTATCCTCGTTCCCAAAACCTCAAACCTTTACATCTAAATATCTCAGAATCATTTTAATACTACAATAGTTTACATCGCAAAACGTTATTACAATTCAACATTTATACATTGTTCGGAACCTTAAACATGGTTCAAATAATAATAACTCAGCTAAAGTATATAATTCTTCAAGTATCACATCTGACTCATATCTTTCAAGTAAGACATAACTTTACCTTGAATCTTGAACCTGGAAAAGTGGTTATTTGCAAGGTTGAGCTCGACAGCCCAGCAAAATCTAACAGTTTTCATGCATCACGTAGCACATAATAACATGCTCAACATATATCTCATAAACATCAGACTAACATAACATACATGCTACAATTCATATAACAATTTTAAAGATTGAGTTCTTTACTCAATCAGCATGCTTTAGTCAAACAACGTAGTCATAAATTGACTTTAACATTTCATACATTCAACATATATAACACATAATGCTCTTTGCAATAAAGATTTAAAACAATCAAATTCATATAGCAAATAGGAACTGAAAGACTTGCCTTGATCGTTGTTTACCAATAACAGTTTAACAGCTTACAGTTATCTGTACTTCATGTGCCCTACACAATTATATAATCATTCACATTAACTATTAGTCACATAGCATTGCATAGTAGTTATAATGTAAACTTTAATCTACATCCTATAACCCTTCCTATTAATCAATACACAATGTTCAATTTGATTGTGTTAACTTTAGACTTATAACTCACTATATTTCTTCTTAGTCAAACTCGAAGTTCATTCAAGTGCTTAAGTCTTGCTAGGAGTACTTATTGGTTTTATATTAAATCCATTACATATCTTATAATATTCATTTCAATTGAATCAAAACACTTTTTAAGTTCACTAACACTTGTACTGCTGCTTTCGACATTCATTCATAAATACATCCGATTAAATCTCTCATGTGTGTGCTTAGTATGCTTATACAACTTATCTAATATATCATTTATTAATGTTAAACATCATTATATTTACTAATATTCATGTTTTATAACTTAGGACAACATCTTTTATCGTCAGGAGCACTACATTTGCATATGTGCATTCCCGACGCCCTCCGATTGCCTCCTAATACATATCAGTCCCATAAATGACCATTTTGACCCCTGTTACCGACCTCAAATTGAAAAACTTAAAGAACAAAATTTGTAGGACTATTCGTCCTCGTTCTGGATCATCTTGAATCACCTCAATCAGAGTTCGTATGAAAACGTTATGGCCATTTTACTACAGGAGGTCAAAACTGTTCGATCAGACAACAATTCCAGCGCTGGGGCGTGAGACAGTGGCGCTGGGGCGTGAATTCCAGCACTAGGGTGCAAACTTCTGGCCTATTTTTGGCGCTGGGATGCGAAATTTAGCGCTGGGCCACGAAATTTGGTGCTGGGGCGCCGAATTACAGAACACCCAAAAACCAGAAACAAAACCAAGCTACTGTGTCTTAATTTTAACACTAATTAACATGTGTAATCCATGTAAAGTACACATAAATATTACCAACCATATATGTACCAATTTAAACAGCTAAACAAAAATTTTAGAAAACTTAAATCCTTGAAAGCCAATTTTTTTTAAAAAACCAAACTCCTTTATTGACGTTGTTTGACAAAGTTTAACACTGTAATTCCTATTATACATCAAATTGATTCCTTTCAACTACGCTCTCTATAATTCTTAACAACTAATTAACATAATCACAGTTAAATTTTACCATTAGTTCACAATCATATATATATACATTCATACCTATATTCAAACTAAGTTCATACATATATTCACTGTAAAAACCATTTCTCTTCTTTTTGAACATACATGTAAACTACAGTCATATATCTATGCTAGTTATTACCAAAACACATGATTCCATAATCAATTAGTAAAACATATGGATTACAGACACTTTTTGTAAAGAATTTTTATACTACAGTCAAATTTAGAAACACAAAGACTTAGGAAATATGGCGTAGAACATATTTATTAAGGTTATGTGACATACCTTCAATTTGCTCAGACAATCCTTGTTAAACACCACATATAATTATTTGAAAGTCTTGATTCTCTCTCAGCCTCTCAAACTCTCTGAAAGCTCTTTCCTTTTCTTAGTTATCAGTATAGGCCAAATACATTATACGAAAATATCATAACAAAAACCAACGCACGATTTTTTTTTCCAAACATTTTAAAAACTGACGTTCTAATAATTGCCCCTATTAATTTTATCAGTTACCAAACTTAATATATATTATTTATATTTTATTTATTATTTGATTTATTTTATTAATAATTCAAATTTTAAAAATCCAAAAGCCATAAAAGGCTTCGTTTGGCAAAACTCTTTAAAAATTAAAGACTTAATATATTTAAGCCTTGTTTGGCAAAACTAAATTAAACTCCTTTAATTTATTTTAATAACTCCTTTATCATATAGTTATTTATCACACTTTATTTAATTAAGTTTTTATACTTAATTTAATTAATTCTAATAACAATTTATTGAATAAATCATTTAATCATTCTAAACTCTCTAACTTAATTATTAAATTAAATTAGAATATTATCTAATAACAATTAATTTCTTAACCCATTAATTATTTATTAATCAAATAATTAACCAAATCAAATCAAATCAAATTAAACAAATATATATTCAACAATAAACACATCCATTAAATATTTATATAATTCAATAAATATTTATAATTACAATTAAAATTCTGGATTGTTACATTATTCATATCGTAATAAGAATTTCAATTATTAAATTCTTATTTTAATAACTTATGAAAATTTGGGTTGTCACATTTTTTCCTCCTTATAAGGATTCCGTCCTCGGAATCAACGAAACCTCCCTTACTCAATTTTCACCAAATCTCTTTTCAAAAATTTATCGTTGAATATTTTCAACACATTACCTTAATATAGATTTTATATTTTCTACTACATTCATTACTTCAAAAAATTCTAGGTTTTATTTCATAACTTTCATTTGAACTCAATTATATTTTGAGTATTATATACTCTTTAACCCATTCATTTCCTTTACTAAGGATCGTTATCATAAACACTCGGGATATTACACACATTACGCCTAACTGTTCGAGTCCGAAGAAGAATCACGGATGCTTTGTGTGTGGGTCAACTGACCACATGGCAAAGAACTGCCCGAAGAAGGGGACGGAAGGGAATAGGGGAATTAATAGCGGTAAATTAGCTATTAGTGGACCAACGCAGCCGGGTAGGTCGATGGGCCATACCTTTAACATGACAGTCCAATATGCAGTTGCATCAGGGGACGTTGTCGCAGGTATTATTCCGATCAACGACATAAATGCTTACGTGCTGTTTGATTCGGGTGCTACTTGTTCGTTTATAGCATGCGATTTTTCTAGACGATTAGAATTACTTCCCGAAAAGTTGCTTATACCTTTAAATATTAAGGTAGCGAACGAAGAGATAATTCCTGTTGAAGATATTCATAGGAGTTGTTACGTAGACATACGGGGTTATAAATTATCGGTAGATTTGATACCGATAAAGTTAGGAGAGTTTGACGTAATTCTCGGAATGGATTGGTTAGTGAACCATGGGTAAATTATAGATTGTCAAAATAAATGTGTGAACATTAAATCGTTAAGACAACCTCAGGTAGTATTTTACGGGAATAGATCGCCGGGACATTCATGTTGTCTAACCATGACACAAACTAGGAAATTTTTGAGAAAGGGATGTGTAGGTTACCTGTGCCATGTTGTGGATATCCAGAGAGTGGAAGCAACCATGGACCAAATACCTATAGTGAGAGAATTCGCCGATGTATTTTCGAGTGAATTGCAGGGTCTTCCGCCGGATAGGGAGACAGAGTTTGTAATAGACATCGTGCCAGGAGCGGCACCAGTTTCTAGGGCACCGTATCGTATGGCGCCAGTGGAGATGAAGGAGTTGATGGTGCAGTTACAAGAGCCGTTGGACAGGAAGTACATTCAACCGAGTGTTTCATCGTGGGGAGCACCGGTACTATTTGTCAAGAAGAAGGACGGATCGTTAAGACTTTGTATCGACTACCGAGAGTTGAACAAGTTGACGATAAAGAATAAATACCCATTGCCCAGGATCGATGATCTCTTTGATCAGTTTAAAGGGGCTAAATATTTTTCTAAAATAGATTTAAGAACGGGGTATCACCAGTTGAAGGTTAGGAAGGAGGATGTACCAAAGACAGCATTCAGGACTCGTTATGGTCATTACGAGTTTCTGGTGATGTCATTTGGGTTGACTAATGCACCAGTTGAATTTATGGATATGATGAACAGAGTGTTCAAACAATATTTGGACAAGTTTGTAGTGGTGTTTATAGATGATATTCTAGTCTATTCTAAGACGCCAGAAGATCATGTTGAACACCTAAGATTAGTGTTGGAGACACTAAGAAATGAGATTTTGTACGCGAAATTCACTAAGTGTGAATTTTGGTTAGAGAAGGTATAATTTTTAGGTCATGTTATTGACCATGAGGGGATTTCAGTAGATCCAGCGAAGGTGGAAGCCGTGATGAATTGGGAACAATCGAAAACGCTGACTGAGGTGCGGAGTTTCTTAGGGTTAGCGGGTTACTATCGGAGATTCATCTAAGATTTTTCGAAGATAGCTACTCCATTGACTAACTTGACGAGGAAGACGGTGAAATATGCTTGGACTGACAAATGTGAGGATAGTTTTCAAGAACTGAAGAAGAGGTTGAGTGAAGCGCCTGTTTTGTCATTGCCCGATGACAGAGGAAATTTCGTAGTTTATAGCGATGCTTCGTATAGAGGACTTGATTGCGTGCTCATGCAGCATGGCAAGGTCATTGCGTATGCATCTAGGCAGTTGAAGGATTATGAGAAAGTTTATCCTACTCATGATCTGGAATTGGCCGCAGTAGTTTTTGCTCTAAAGATATGGAGACATTATCTTTATGGAGAAAAATGTGAGATATACACGGACCACAAGAGTCTAAAATATATCTTCACACTGAAGGAGTTGAATATGAGGCAGAGGAGATGGTTGGAGTTGATAAAGGATTACGATTGTGAAATCTCAGATCATCCTGGAAAAGCGATGTAGTTGCTTAGGCGCCTTAAGTAGGAAGGGTCGGGAAAAGTTGTCTTTGTTAACAGCTCAAACTGAGTTAATAACAGAGATGGCTAGGATGGAGTTGGAAGTGAAGCTGCCAAGTGAAAGTGGACAAATGCTATTTGCGACGGAGATGCAATCTACCATTGTAGAGAGAGTTAAGGGGGTGCAACTCAAAACTGATGAGTGCGACTGGATAAAGGAGTGGCTAGCCAATGAAAAAGATATTAAGTACAGTCTTGATAATGAGGGATTATTAAGATTTAAAGGAAGAGTTTGGGTTCCGAATGAGACGGAATTAAAGGAGCAGGTGTTACAAGAGGCTCAAAGTTCGAGGTTTTCGATTCATCCTGGTAGTACTAAGATGTATCAAGATCTTCGACTGAGTTTCTGGTGGCCGAACATGAAGAAAGAGATAGCCGAGTATGTGAGTAGGTGCTTGACTTGCCAGAAAGTTAAGGCCGAACATCAATGACCAAGTGGCTTGTTACAGTCATTGGAAATTTCAGAGTGGATGTGGGAGAATATCACGATGGATTTTGTGGTGGGACTTCCGACTACAACCAAAGGGTATGATGCGATTTGGGTAATAGTAGACCGATTGACAAAGTCGGCTCACTTTTTGCCAATTAGGGTCAAGTATAACTTAGACCAGTTAGCTAGACTCTATATTAAGGAAATAATTTCCAGACATGGAGTACCAGTATCGATTGTGTCAGATTGTGATCCACGATTCACATCGAATTTTTGGAGAAGTCTACAAGAGCAGTTAGGAATGCAGTTGAAGCTGAGTACGGCGTATCATCCACAAACAGATGGACAGAGCGAGAGAATAATTCAGACGTTAGAAGATATGCTAAGATCTTGCGTTATGGATTTCAAGGGTAGTTGGGATGATCATCTACCGTTAGTGGAGTTTGCGTATAACAATAGCTATCATGAAAGCATAGGTATGTCGCCTTACGAAGCTTTATATGGGAGGAAATGCAGAACGCCACTGTATTGGGATGAGGTAGGAGAACGCCGAATGTTGGGACCAGAGTTGGTGCAGCAAATAGCGGACATTGTTAAACCGACATGATATCGTTTGGTAGTAGCTCAAAGCATGATGTAAGAAGTTTACGGATTCGCATAGAGAGAATAGAGAATTTGAAGTAGGTTCGTACGTATTTCTAAAAGTATCTCCCTGGAAAGGAAAGATACGTTTTGGAAAGAAGGGAAAGTTAAGTCCAAGGTTTATAGGACCTTTTGAGGTATTGAAACGGGTGGGTGAGGTAGCATATATGATAGCATTACCTCCAGACCTAGAACGAATACATAATGTATTTCACGAGGTGTTACGTCCTTATAAGCGGATTATAAGCACGTGATAGAATATGAACCTATTCATATCGAGAAGGACTTAACGTACGAGGAAACGCTGATTCAAATTATCGATAGAAAAGAACAAGTTCTGCGGAATAAAGTCATATCTTCCGTGAAGGTGATATAGAAGAACCATGATGCGGAAGAAGCAACGTGGGAGTTCGAAGAAATGATGAAAAAGAATTACCCTCGTTTATTTGTGTAATTTTTTTTATATAGCAAGATTCTGGGGACAGAATACTTATAAGGGGGAGAGAGTGTAATGCCCCGAAAAATTGAACCTTTGTAAATATTTTTAATAATGAATAAAATAATATTATTTATTATTATTATGTGTTGATAAGATGATTGTTGTTTTATAACCTAGAAACGTCGGAAAGCCGTAGTATTTTAACTACGTGGGAGAATTAAAGTGTTTGAATTTCTAAAATGAAAATAAAAGTTTTTCGAGAAATTATTTGAAAAATACTATTCATCGATTTCTGCTCGGGAATTATTTTTGAACTTCCGAGAAATATGTAACGTTATAATATCAAGGTGAGATGGATTATGTAATAATAATCTAAGTATGGAAAACGTAATATTTCACATGTGGACTTAATTTGGGAACGTTAGGTTTATTAAGCGTTAAGGAAAGAAAGTTGTAATCGTATGATGCGTATACATTATACGAGGTAATGAACGTAAGTATAATACTGAATATTATACTATTGTGTGTATGGAGAATGAAATAACGATATTACGAATAAATATACGAGCTAGCATACGAGAATTATACGTGGTGTATATATGTTAAGTTGTTAATTAAATATAATGGACTTATAGGATTATTAGCTTAATGATAAAAGTCCAATAAAATGTGATACTCAAGCCCAAGTGTTTGATAAATCATAAGTCCAATCTATTGTAATGTATGCCCAATAAGAAAGAAGCTAGATAATTAGCAAGCCCAATGTGATTAAGCTATGATCCATGGGGCAAACCAAGTAAGAAATGGGTAGACTTGATGGGCAAACATTTTGTGTGGTGACCAAATGTTGTGATGGAAAATAAATAGAAGTAACTAGCAAGTTTACTTGGTTGCTAGGTTATAAATAGTAAGGAGGTGGAAGTTGAGGAGGTTAACTAAGGAGGTGGAAGTTGAGGAGGTTAATTAAGGAGGTGGGATGGCCTAAATATCCATAATGCCCTAACTTAGGATTGCCTATAAATATCAAGCTTCATTTCATTTTGTTGGTTGTTAATTCATCCAACAATTTCCTCTCAAGATTAAGCAACTTATTTGGTAGAAAGAATAAGCCACATAAGCACTTATAAGCCACTTCAACCTTTGCTAGATTTTCCAAAGTGAAGTGAAGTAATAGTCTTCAAGGGTAAGACTCATGTCTATTATCTTTATTTCTTCTATGATAGGATTGATAGAGAAGTGGGATTGTTTATTAATAACATGTAATAAGTCATTGATAAATGAACTTATGCCGAATAAGTGGAATAAGCAACTTAAACCTAAATAAGTTGATAAACTTGTGAAGAAACTTATCATATGTTGGTCATATGATGTTAGTATGTTCAAAATAGTATGAGAACATTGATTAATGGACTTAAGTCCATAGTAAGTCATAAGCATGAAAATTTGTAGTTCATAAGTTAAATAAGTCATTGACTTATGAGAATAAGTCAAAACCTACTTTGATAATAGGTTGGTGTAATAAGTAACTTGAAATGTTCATGTGTTGGTTAAAATACATTATAAATCATTAGTAATGAGGTTTTGCCGGAATTCACACGATTGGACAATAATCGTCGAATTAGTGAAATTCTCGGAATGGAAGTCGTATTTTGTGTTTGAAGTTGGAAACGTTGGTTTTCAATGGAGACATGTCATATTTGGTATTATAGAGTTGCGGACTCGAAAATGACCAAATTCTGACTTAGAACGAAGAAACGAGCGTTAAATGTTCACGAACGTTTATCGTTTTCGTTAAAAATGAACTAATAGGTGAAATTTTAGCAAAAAAAGTCAAAAAGATAAAGTTTTTGCATGAACGCATAGAGTATGAAATTTTTGAACCGTAGGCTTTTGAACGAGCCAATTTGGACTTATAACGAAGAAATTATGAGTCCGGAAGTTTCGTAAAATTTTCAAGTTTTGCAAACTAGCTGAGGCACAGAGTTGGCGCCGCGGCGCCAACCCAAGGCCAAATGGTGGCAATCGCAGTCACCGTGAATAATGTCGAGGGGGCATATCGCTAACTTGCATGTGTGCGAGATGAAGAGCTAAGTGTAGTAGCCCACTAGCGCCAATGATCCCAAAGTTTTGACAGACAAGAATGTTTACAAGTATAGAATGAAAGATAACTCAATAGTAATGAACTAAGCTGTTAATATAACATTGTTAAGGCATTGTTAAACACTTAATTTGTGATGATTAAAGGTTAATAAGAAATTGAAGATGAACATAATGTGAATGACGTAATGAAAAGCCGGAAACCATATTAACAGATCTAAGTCAGGATTTAGATTGAGATGAAGGGTAAGATATAATAATATACCTACTTGATTATATAAGACCTAATGTGGTACGTTATATAATCATGTATTGTAGAGACTTAGAGTCTTAATGTGTACGTGTGATAATCAGTTAGCAGACGCTGAAGGCAAGTATTCTAACCCTTGTTCCAGTTCTGTCTGGACAAGCTTTGTAATTCATGTATCCTTTCGCATGAAGTTTTGTATGAGGAAGTCAAAGCCAATTCTTTCGGCTAGACTTATGTTATGATTCTATCAAACATGTTTAATGTTTACCAAGTTATATTGGTGTGGTTTTCAATCGAAGACTGAGTATGCTAAAATGTTTTCGTCGTTTAATGACAGGCACGTGAGGTGGCCACAACTTAAACGTATACACGTTTAATGAATGTAGTGTTGATCAACATAGAGTACTATGGGCTGATCACCCAGAAGTGCTCGTAAGTAATGTCGGACTTACGGACTTAGTGTCGTGTTGTCCTTTTTAAAAGAACTTATGAAATGCTCAAGGTCTTAGACCAGAACTGATGTTTTACGGAATATTGTTGTTGTAAAATGTTTTAAATGAAAAGAAGTTCTATTTTGAATTATCGATAGTACTTCGTAACTATTGTTCAGTTAATGAAGATATATGAGTTTTATGTTTCAAGCATGTGGTTTATTAGAATTGTAGTACTTACTGAGCTAGTCACGCTCACTCTTGCTTGAACCATATGAACACAGCCAAGATCGAACGGGCCGAAGGCTCCGGCAAAGATAAAGGCAAGGCGAAGATGAACCCTTAGAGTTTTGTAATAGTATAGGTGAACGATTGTAATATATTTGATATTATGACAAGAACAAATGTATGGGTTATAAAGAACCTGGGGGAATGTAATATTATTTCTAATATATAGAAGACATATTCGTTCTTTTGAGACTTTTCAATTAAATGTATGTGTGAATGGTAGTACCGTGTAGCACCATCTGTCGGGTTGGAAGATACCCAGATTTGGGGGCGTCACAATGTTAGGCAGAATACCTTGTTTTTTTTCCCTTTCCTTCCGTTGCTATAAATAGGGGGTAACCCCTCCTTCCTCAACACACCAATTCCATAGTATTGTAAGTATTTTTCTTGAGTATAAGAATTCTTGAGTATAAGAATTCTTATTCTATAGTATTGTAAGTATTTTTCTTGAGTATAAGAATTCTTTGAGCGTAGTTTTCTGCAAGATTTTCTCAGAATAATATCCGATATTCCAGTCAAATCCATCTTTTACTAAGGTAAAGGATATTATTTTATTGCAATACTCGTGAGAAATATTATTTTCTTTCATACTCTGTGACGCCCCCAAAATAGGTATACATCACCCATTCTGAGTTGTCAATACATGGTACAGAAACAACTACAACTTTATTATTACAACAGTAAAATTATGAGTTTGAATACAAATATTATCTTCTAGACAATATCTATACTCAAATAAATCCTCATCACATTTATTAATACATTATTTTACAAAAATGGTAAGGACTACTAAACAACTCTCTCTAGAACCTTCATTCCATACCCCGACTCGTACTCGTTATATTCTCGCCTCCTGAGAAGAAAAATGGAACAAAAAGGAAAAGGGTGAGATCAACTAGCCCAGTAAAGAATATTATGACTAAGATAATATACAACAAATTATCATTAGTCTTCAACAGGGAAAAAAATCTAATAGAATAAAATAGACAACAAGTTTTAAATCAATATTCACAATGAAATAATAATTCATTAGAAGAGTTAAGTAGAGAATGCAAACTACTATCTTCTATGTATGAATTTAAAAGTTCATCGCTCTATCTTTTATCCTCGTAACATCAATCAATATATATCGGAATCAAATATTCATCTTTTGCACTACAGCCAAAGATATTCATCGATTGGTCATGTTCATCTAAACACTGTTCATCTTTGCACTACTGGGCCAAAGATATTCATCGAAATCATTCATCTTTGCACTATGTGCCAAAGATATTCAATAATATCATCATTTAAGATCAAGATGATGAAAATATTTTTAAAGAAACGAATCCAATTGAAACAAAATGACAAGGATTAAGGATTAAGGATTCATACTTTGTTTTATCCATGTCCAACAATACCTCAAAAATAATCATAGTGGTGTAAAATTCAAGAATGATCAAAACATGGATACAATCAAAGCTAGTATCCACAATAGATATTTTAGATTTAAAAGGAAAATTTTCATTTTTTGATGAATAGTGTCGATATCGTGAATAGTGCCAGATATCGTGAATAGTAACTCGACACCAAAAGTTCCAAATTTGATAAAAACTTCAGATCAATATTTCAAAGATAATGATATTGAAGAAATAATATCATTACTGAAAAAAATAATATCCCTTACTCGAAAGATCAAGACTTCTAAATTAAAACACCAGGATATAGGCTATGACTTGAACTTGCACCGTATAGCAATACTCAAAATACTCACAAGAATACGCTCGATAATATAGAGAGAGAAAACTTCAGTTTCTGGTGTGATTTTCAATTCTAACCTAAGCACCCTATTTATAAGAAAATGCTTAGAACACCAAAGTAGAAAATTTAATAAATTAATATTATTTATTTTTCCACATCTTCCTACGCATCCAAGCATCTGGATTCAGTCTCTAGTACATGTTAAAGATTCCCACCAAACACAAAAAATGTTTTTCTTATTTAAATTATTTTAAACTTCCAAAAATCAATTATTTCGGAGCTTCGGAGCTTCGGAACTTCAATAATTCATAATAAATAGCCCTTTTATCAAAAAATTCGAATCCTGCGAGTTTATAGGAAATTCAATTCACTACAACTTTGCAGAAGAAAGTTTTTTCAAATTCCAAACAGAAATTGACCGAAATCCACAAACGGGAGATTTTACAGGCTATAATCAAATTTCAGTCAAGAGATGGGGTCCACCGACACATAAAACATGCTTTAAATATTTTTGGTAACAAAAATACTCCTCCTCCACATATACTCATATATCCCACATTCATCGTGAAAATATCATCATTATTATATTATTTAAATATAATAATATATTTAAATGAATTATTTTATCAGAAAAAGATAAAATTTCAATTTTCAACAATTGTCACATTAAAAATTTTCTCCATCTATATCCACATAAAATCAATATTTTCCTCATCATATGAATCAATAATTAATTATTCACAAATAATATTATGAGAATCACAATATTGACAAACGTGCGGTTCAGAAAGAGGGGCTTTCAATAAGAATTTCTCCTTCTTGGCGCATGCAATTAGGTGACCAAACCTCTCCTTAAAGCGAACTTTCTAGACATTGTCAATAATGTTATCTAATAATATTATTCAGATAATATGAATTATTGCTTCGATATGAAAAAATATCGTGTAATGACAATTATTGAAACAACAAAGAATATAAAATATCAACGCAACAATTATTAAATCAATAAAATACGAATAAAGAATTATCGTAACCATTATTGAGTAGTGCCTTCTTATGTAAGAATCAATAATTGGTGCAATACCGTACAGTGCTATCTTGTGTTTTAACCAATAGAGTATTTTAATAAAGATTACTGCAGTAATAACTACGCCTGCTATTTTTTAAACAACTTATATTTGTCGTTTTCTTCATCCAATCTTCACGTTATGGGGCCCATAAAGATCTGGCACGTCGTGCACGAATATTCCCCGAAAGCAAGAATATTCCACGACCAAACGAATATTCCCCGACAACAATGAATATTTTATAACGACTTGCTTATTTTGAAATATTTGCGTATTTTACCCATAACTATCCACATTAATCAAATCAACCCTTACTATTTCAAAATAATAAATAGAGAAAATTAAATTTCATTAATAATAAGTTGGGGTCTTACAACCTCCCCTCCTTATGAAATTTCGTCCTCGAAATTGACGTACGTACCTGGTGTTTTGAAAAGGTGAGGATACCTCGCTTTCATTTTCGTTTCCAATTCCCAGGTCATCTCTTCTATAGCATGATTCCTCCACAAAACTTTAACTTGTGGTATGACCTTTGTGCGTAGGACATGCTCCTTCCTATCTAAGATCTTGACAGGTACCTCTTCGTACGTTAAGTCTTCGGCTATCTCATCCTGTTCTAACTCTATAACGTGGTTCGGGTCTTTCACATATTTACGAAGTACAGATATGTGAAACACATTATGAACACGAGACATACTCGGAGGTAACGCGAGTCTATAGGCTACATTTCCTACTTAGTCAAGAATTTGAAATGGACTAATAAATCATGGATTGAGCTTTCCTCTCTTCCCAAATCTTGTAACTCCTTTCCATGGAGCAACTCGTAACAATACATGATCCCCTATACTAAATTCCACGTCCTTTCGATGAAGATCCGCATAACTCTTTTGTCAATCTTGTGCCGTTTGTATACGTTGTCGAATCATTTGGATCTTTTCGGTAGTCATACGTACTAACTCGGGTCCCAACAATGTTGTTTCACCCACCACCTCATCCCAACATATTGGAGAGTGACACTTTCGTCCATATAATGCTTCAAATGGAGCCACACCTATACTTGCCTGAACTGTTGTTGTAGGAGAATTCCACCAATGGTAAATACTTATCCCAACTACCCTTGAAGTCTAGGACACAGAGTCTTAATAGATCTTCAAGAGTTTGAATAGTCCTCTCTGATTGTCCGTTCGTTTGAGGATGGTATGCCGAACTGAATCGTAAATCCGTGCCCATAGCTTTTTGCAAGCTAACCCAAAATCTTGAAGTGAATCTTAGGTTACGATCCGAAACTATGGATACTGGCATGCCATGCAACCTCACAATCTCATTTACATATATACTAGCAAGACGTTCAAGGGAATACGTCTCCGTGACGACACCTAAAATGAGCAGACTTGGTTAATCTATCAACAATAACCCAAATATCATTGATGCCTTGAGAAACCGTAGGAAGACCCGTAACGAAATCCATGGTAATGTGTTCCCACTTCCATTTTGGAATCTCAAGTGGTTGCAACGGACCCTTAGGTACTAGATGCTCCGCCTTTACACGTTGACAAGTTAAACACATTGAGATAAACTTTGCAATCTCTCTCTTCATATTGTTCCACCAAAATGTATGTCGAAGATCACGATATATTTTAGTACTTCCAGGATGGATTGCAAATGGTGTATTGTGTGCCTCCATCATAATCTTGTACTTCAAATCAGAGTCGTTAGGAACACAAAGTCTAGAGTGGACTCGAAGTATTCCTTCTTCATCAATTCTCGCTTAGGAATAGCACCTTCTTGTACTTTCTTCTTCATACGCATCATTTCCAAGATTCGGTGGCTTGAGCAACCTTAACTTTTTCTATTAAAGTTGGCTCTGTCGCGATACTTGTCATCATCGCACTCATTCCTCAGTATATGATCTTCTACTCAACGCGCGTACTACCACGTTCGCTTTTCGGGATGGTATTGAATAGTGTGGTCGTAGTCTTTTAATAGCTCAAGCCAACGTCAGCCGCCAGATGTTGTGTTCTTTTGAGTGAAGAAATATTTAAGGCTTTTATGGTCTGAATATATCTCCACTTTCTCCCCATATAGATAGTGCCTCCATATCTTTAGCGCGAAAACGACTGCTGCCAACTCTAGATCATGAGTAGGATAATCCCACGTTGCATGAGAACACATCCTAGCCCTTTGCCTGAAGCATCGCTGTAGATAACAAATCCATCCATACCAGATGGTATTGTTAGAACAGGTGCCGAAATGAGTCTCCTCTTGAGCTCTTGGAAACTCCTCTCGCATTCTTCGCTCCAAACGAATTTTGTATCCTTCCGAGTTAGCTGGGTTAATGGAGTAGCGATTCGAGAAAACCCTTCCACGAATCTCCGATAATACCCAACTAAGCCCAAAAAGCTACGTACTTCAGTCACCGACTTCAGTTGCTCCCAACTTTGTATTGCTTCAATCTTTGCCGGATCAACAGATACTCCATGTTTCGACACCACGTGCCCAAGGAATGCTACTTCCTCAAGCCAGAACTCGCATTTCTTTAACTTGGCATAAATCTTGTTTTCACGAAGCCTTTGGAGTACCAGCTTCAAATGGTGCTCATGATCTTCACGACTTTTGGAATATATGAGGATGTCATCAATAAAAACAACAACGAACTGATCCAAATATTCCTTGAATACTCGGTTCATCATATCCATGAAAGCCGCAGGAGCATTAGTCAATCCGAAAGACATGACTAAGAATTCATAATGCCGTCATAGGAGTTCTAAAGCGTGATTTGGAATATCCTCGATTCTAATCTTCAAATTTGATGATATCCGTAAGCTAAGATCGATCTTTGAAAAGAATTGTGCTCCTTGCAATCGGTCAAATAAGTCATCAATACGAGGTAGAGGATACCTATTCTTGATGGTGACATGGTTCAATTCCGATAGTCAATACAAAGTCACATACTACCGTCTTTCTTCTTTACTGAATAAAACAGAGCACCCCAAGGAGATGTACTAGGACGAATGAAACCGGATGTCCAACAACTCGTAGTTGGACCTTTAATTCACGAAGTTCAATAGGAGCCATTCGATATGGGGTTTTAGAAATGGGCTTTGTACCAGGTTCAAGATCAATAAAGAATTCAACTTCACGTTCTGGGGGTAGACCGGGAAGTTCTTCAGGAAATACGTCAGGAAAGTCAATAACAACAGGAATATTATTCAAATTTGACGTGTCTTTATTCAAATCCATAACATGGGCTAAGAAAGCTTGACATCCATTTTTCAATAAACGAATAGCTTTATGATTAGATATGACAGTGATTGATTTTAATGGTTTAGTTGCTTGAATTCGTACAACAGGTTGGTTAGGAATATGAAAACTAACAACCTTATGAAAACAATCAATTTTGGCATGATGAGTAGTTAACCAATCAATCCCTAAAATCACATCAAAAGCAAGTATCTTTAAAGAGATAAGGTCAACAGGTAAGGTGATGGTGCCAACTTGAATCAAACAAGATTTATAAACAGTGGATGTGATGAAAGTTTCTCCTAACGGAGTTTCCACAGATAGGTCAAAGTCTAATTTCTCCGGAGTCAAGTTTAAACGTTGAGCACAAGCAGGAGAGATAAATGAATGGGTAGCACCGGTATCAAGTAAGGTATAAACTTCGTAAGAATTTATAAATAGCTTACCTGTGATCACTTCGTTTGGGTTCCTCGCATTTTGACCAGTCACAACAAACGCTCTTCTAGGAACTGTTGACTTTGACTTTTCTGGGACAGTCTTTTGAGTCACCGTCCCCGCTGAACTAGGTTTCGATACCATACAATCTCGAGCGATATGTCCTTCCTTTCCATAATTATAGCATACCTTGAATTGTTGTGGGCAGTTTGGACTGATTTGTCCCTCTTTTCCGCATTTATAGCATACGACCGGTGGTCGTTCCCTTCCCTTGGAACCAGTTGCTGCCGGCACTGTCGTCTTCACATGGTCGTTGTTAAATCTCCTCTTTTTAAAATCTCCTCCTGACTCGCTTCTTCTATTTTCATGGCCATGATTACCACCAGAGTGGTTACCATTTTTGTCCGTCTTTTTCTTTCTCATTTGGTTATCGTTGTTTTATCGATCGCTATCTCCCAGATTATCTCGGTTGTGGTCCCTCGGTTGACCGTACTCGTTATCTCGCTCTAATAATTGAGCCCTGTTTACAAATTCTAGTAAAAAGAAAATTTTTTAGAAATGGAGAAACTGACGAATGCCGGGTTTCAAACCTCTAAGAAACATCCGCGTCATACGTTCCTCATTCTCCACCAAATGAGGTGCAAACCTGGATAACTCTACAAACTTTGCCTCGTACTGGGACACCGTCATGTTATTCTGCTCCAGTCTAATAAACTCCACTTCCTTCATATATGACGAACACTTTCGTGAAAGTATTTGTCATTAAATAGTTTCTGAAATGTCTCCCAAGACATGCCGAGTCTTGTTGGATGGGTACACTTCACGACTCCAACCAAAGAGATACGCTTCGCCACGGAACATAAAGGTGGCGAATGGAACCTTCATTCCTCGCGCATCTCATGACATCGAATATCTTGGTAATTTGCTTGACCCATGTTTCCACGCATGATCGGATCGGCTTTCCTTAAATTCGTGGTCCCAACTCTTTGAACTGCTTGTTCGTGACAACCCGTGAATTGCTATAATTTCTCTCCGTATTTTGAACACAAGTCTCCTCTCGTCGATTTTGCATGAAGCGCAAAAAGCTTCTAAACATCCCTCGTTCATCATCTACTCAGTGGTGTTGTTCACAAGAGGAACATTGCCAGCCTGTTGCACGTTCTCCTCGTTGGTGAGTACAGGCGTCTCCACGGTCTCATTTCCACTGTTAATATTCTCAGTCGACATTCTCAAATACAGTCATAAAACAAGGGATAATTAAGGAAATCAATATATCACATAATATCCCTATATACTGACCAACTAACAAATAAGATTAGGTAGGACACACTAGCGAAGGATTTACTCGTCTCTCCCCTCCTAGTTCTATTTCCTGATCTCCACCAAGCTCTGATACCAACTGTGACGCCCCCAAAATAGGTATACATAACCCATTCTGAGTTGTCAATACATGGTACAGAAACAACTACAACTTTATTATTACAACAGTAAAACTGTGAGTTTGAATACAAATATTATCTTCTAGACAATATCTATACTCAAATAAATCCTCATTACATTTATTGATACATTATTTTACAAAAATGGTAAGGACTACTAAACAACTCTCTCTAGAACCTTCATTCCATACCCCGACTCGTACTCGCTATATTCTCGCCTCCTGAGAAGAAAAATGGAACAAAAAGGAAAAGGGTGAGATCAACTAGCCCAGTAAAGAATATTATGACTAAGATAATATACAACAAATTATCATTAGTCTTCAACAGGGAAAAAATCTAATAGAATACAATAGACAACAAGTTTTAAATCAATATTCACAGCGAAAATAATAATTCATTAGAAGAGTTAAGTAGAGAATGCAAACTACTATCTTCTATGTATGAATTTAAAAGTTCATCGTCTCATCTTTTATCCCCTGTAACATCAATCAATATATATCCGAATCAAATATTCATCTTTGCACTACTGTGCAAAAAAATATTCATCAGTTGGTCATGTTCATCTAAACACCTGTTCATCTTTGCACTACGGGCCAAAGATATTCATCAGAAATCATTCATCTTTGCACTACAGGCCAAAGATATTCAATAATATCATCATTTAAGACTGAGGATGATGAAAAATATTTTTAAAGAAACGAATCTAGTGAAACAAAATGACAAGGATTAAGGATTAATGATTCATACTTTGTTTTATCCATGTCCAACAATACCTCAAAAATAATCATAGTGGTGTAAAATTCAAGAATGATCAAAACATGGATACAATCAAAGCTAGTATCCACAATAGATATTTTAGATTTAAAAGGGAAAATTTTCATTTTTGATGAATAGTGTCAGATATCGTGAATAAAGTCGTGAGTATCGTGAATAGTAACTCAGACACCAAAAGTTCCAAATTTGATAAAACTTCAGATCAATATTTCAAAGATAATGATATTGAAGAAATAATATCATTACTGAAAAAAAATAATATCCCTTACCTCGAAAGATCAAGACTTCTATTTGAAACAGGATATAGGCTATGACTTGAACTTGCATCAGATATAGCAATACTCAAAATACTCACAAGAATACGCCGATAATATAGAGAGAAAACTTGATTTACGGTGTGATTTTCAATTCTAACCTAAGCACCTATTTATAAGAAAATGCTTAGAACACCAAAGTAGAAAATTTAATAAATTAATATTATTTATTTTTCCACATCTTCCTACGCATCCAAGCATCCGGATTGATCTCTAGCACATGTTAAAGATTCCCACCAAACACAAAAAATGTTTTTCTTATTTAAATTATTTTAAACTTCAAAAATCAATTATTTTTGACTTGAACTTCAATAATTCATAATAAATAGCCCTTTATCAAAAAATTGAACCTCATGAGTTTATAGGAAATTCAATTCACTACAACTTTGCGGAAGAAAGTTTTTCAAATTCCAAGCGAAATTGACCGAAATCCACAAACCAGGCGATTTTCTGTGCTATAATCAAATTTTAGTCAAGAGATGGGGTCCCTGAGCACATAAAACATGCTTTAAATATTTTTGGTAACAAAAATACTCCTCCTCCACATATACTCATATATCCCACATTCATCGTAAAAAATATCATCATTATTATATTATTAAAATATAATAATATATTTAAATGAATTATTTTATCGTAAAAAGATAAAATTTCAATTTTCAACAATTGTCACATTAAAATTTTCTCCATCTATATCCACATAAAATTAATATTTTTCTCATCATATGAATCAATAATTAATTATTCACAAATAATATTATGAGAATCACAATATTGACAACCAGCGGGTTCAGAAAGAGGGGCTTTCAATAAGAATTTCTCTCATGGTAGCCGCAATTAGGTGACCAAACCTCTCCTAAGCAGAACTTTCTAGACATTGCCAATAATGTTATCTAATAATATTATTCAGATAATATGAATTATTGCTTCGATAATGAAAAATACTGTGTAATGACAATTATTGAAACAATAGCAATATAAAATATCAACGCAACAATTATTAAATCAATAAAATACTGAACAGTAATTACTGTAACCATTATTGAGTAGTGCCTTCTTACGTAAGAATCAATAATTGGTGCAATACCGTGTGCTACTTGTGTTTTAAACCACCGAGTATTTTAACAAAGATTAACTGTAATAACTACGCCGTTATTTTTAAACAACTTATATTGTCGTTTTCTTCATCCAATCGCTTTCCGTTATGGGGTCCACAAAAGACTGCGCCGTCGTACGAATATTCCCCAACAGCAAGAATATTCTACGACCAAATGAATATTCCTCGACAACAATGAATATTTTATAACCACTTGCTTATTTTAAAAAATTTGCGTATTTTACCCATAACTATTCACATTAATCAAATCAACCCTTACTATTTCAAAATAATAAATAGAGAAAATTAAATTTCATTAATAATAAGTTGGGGTCTTACATACTCCATATTACGTAAGCAATATTGTTTCATCTCGTATTCCTAAGTTTGAACTTATTATAGTAAGTATTGCTTCTATAATTCCTGAAATGATTAGAAATTTCGCTTCATCTAATATCATTTCATAGGAATATTGGTCTAAACTTTTTAATCAAATTTGGAACTTTTCATGACACGTACTGTTTATGGGTACTGTTCACAAAAGAAAAAAAAATTCAAGTTATCCTTTGTGACCCTTATTCTTGAAATTGAATCCATGTTTTGATCTTCATTCTTGAATTTTACTCCATGATGGAGTATTTTTAAACTTGAATTATATAAAGTACGAATCTCTAATCTTTGTCCTTTTGTCTCACTGGATTCGTTCTCTAAAATGTTTTTCATTATCCTTAGTCTTTAATGGTGATACTTGATGAATATCTTTGGCCTGTAGTGCAAAGATGAATAATTACCTGATGAATATCTTTGGCCGTAGTGCAAAAGATGAGCAGTGTTTGAGAGATGAACATGACCAATGGTGATACAAATGAATATCTTTGGCCCGTAGTGCAAAGATGAATAATTGATGCAAGATGTATATTGATTGATGTTACAGGGATAAAATATTGATGATGGACTTTTAAATTCATAGATGATAGTAGATTTCATTAACTACTTAACTCTTCTAATGAATTTTTATTTCCGCTGCGAATATTGATCTAAAACTGGTTGTCCATTATATTTTATCTGATTTGTTGAAGGCTAACGATAAATTGTTGTTCTTTATCTTAGTCATAATATTCTTTACTGGGCTAGTTGAGCTCACCCTTTTCCTTTTTGTTCCATTTTTCTTCTCAGGAGGTGAGAATGTAGCAGGAACCAGTCGGGGTATAGAGTGATGGTCCTAGATAGTTGTTTTAGCAGTCCTCACTATTTTTGTAAAATAGTGTATCAATAAATGTAATGAGGACTTATTTGAGTGTGGATATTATCTAGAAGACAATATTTGTATTTAAACTCACAGCATGTGTGTTGTTGTATTTTGCACGACAATTGTAATAGTGATGTTGTAGTTATTTATGCACCATGTATTTGGCGACTCAGAATGGGTGATGTATACCTATTTTGGGGGCGTCACATTTAGCAAATGATGATCCGAACGAACACTTAGTCAGCTTTCTAGAAATTTGTGACACTTTCAGGTACAATGGGGTGTTGGATGACGCAGTAAGACTTCGCTTGTTCCCTTTCACCTTACGGGACAAGGCGAAAAGTTGGTTACACTCTCTACCGCCGGGATCAATAACTACTTGGGAAGTCCTCGCTCAGAAATTTCTTGCAAAATTTTTCCCACCAGCGAAAACTGCAAAAATGAGGAATGAGATAACTATGTTTGAACATCAACATGGGGAATCACTGTATGAGACATGGGAAAGATACAAGGAATTGCTCAGAAAGTGCCCGCATCATGGATTGCCTAAGTGGTTGCAAATGAATACTTTCTACAATGTATTACATGGGAATCTCAGGACCAGTATTGATGCAGCTTCAAGTGGAGAGTTTATGGATAAGGGTTATGAGAAGGCCTACGAATTAATAGAGACAATGGCAGCTAACAACTACCAGTGGCCTATGACAAGAATGACACAGACGAAGGCAGCTGACATGTTAGAAGTAGATGGAGTGATGGCAATACAAGCGCAGATTTCAGCACTCTCTAAGAAGTTGGATGCTATGTCAGGGGTACAGACACAACATGTTGCAGTTATTTGTGAATTATGCGCGGGTGAACATCCTACAGATAAATGTGCAATAAACCCAGCGTCAGTGCAATTTGTGGGTAGATACAACAAAATTCCACAAAATACGTACCAGAATGCCTATAATCAGGGGAATATGAATCATCCTAACTTTTCGTGGAGTAATAATCAGCATCAGCAAGCTCCACGACCATCATTTCCCCCAGGATTTCAGAATCATCAACAACCAGCTCAATATCAAGAGAGGAAATCAGATTTAAAGGAGTTGTTGACAAAGTATATAACAAGCAATGAGGCAGCTATGAAAAACCAAGCAATGTCCATGAAATCGCAAGAGATAGCCATCAAGAATCTAGAGAATCAGATGGGACAAATTGCATTAGCATTGAATAATAGACCACAAGGGACTCTACCAAGTGACACCGAAAGAAATCTGAAGGGAAATCATGAACAGTGTCAGGCAATCACTTTGAGAAGTGGCATTTAGCTAAATGGGAAAAGTGTAGAAAATTCAGTTAGCACGGATGACAAAGTTGATGACAACAAAGTGGTTGAAGAAAAACAGGGTGAGGAAAAACAAATTGAGAAAACAAAGTTAGATGACAAGCCAGTTGTGTATCCTCCACCGCCGTATCAGCAGAGAGTCCAAAAGCAGAAATTAGACAAGTAGTTCGCGAAATTTTTGGAAGTCTTTAAGAAACTTCAGATTAACATCCCGTTCGCAGAAGCCCTAGAGCAGATGCCAAGTTATGCGAAATTCATGAAAGGGATTTTGTCCAGGAAAAAGAAGTTGGAAGATTTTAAAACAGTGGTATTAACAGAGGAGTGTAGTGAGGTTTTACAGCGAAAGTTGCCACCCTAGTTAAAAGATCCGGGGAGTTTCACCATTCCGTGCACGATTGGGAACATGGCATTTAACAAGTGTTTATGTGATTTGGGGGCGAGTGTGAACCTTATGCCGTTATCAGTTTATACAAAATTGGGTTTTCCAGCTCCAAAGCCTACGAACATCTCATTACAGTTGGCGGATAGGTCAGTTACGTACCCAAGAGGCATTGTAGAGGACATATTGGTCAAGGTTGACAAGTTTATATTCCCCTCGGATTTCATAATTCTGGATTTTGAGGAAGATAAGAACATCCCAATTATCCTAGGGAGACCTTTCTTGGCTACGGGTATGACGCTCATCATTGTTAAAAAAGGTGAACTAACTATGAGGGTCCAAGATCAAGAAGTAAAGTTTAATGTTTTCAAGGCCATGAAATTCCCTACGGATGAAGAAGAGTGTTTTAGGATGGATATCATTGATCAGATAATCAACGAAGACATGGGTAAAAGTTTGGGTAACGATCCATTGGAAACGACATTATTGGGAGATAAAGAGTTAGATGATCTGGAATTTGTGGATTACTTGCAGATACTAGACTCCTAGCCATGAGTGAGCAGATTTAAAGCACCATTTGAACCATTGCACATGGAGGAAAGATCCACAACCAGAATGAAACTATCATTGGAGGAGCCACCTTCTCTTGAGCTAAAGCCATTATTTCTACTGCACTTAACGAATTGCAGGAAGAAAAATTGCTGAGAGTGCTTAGAGAACATAAATCGACTATAGGATGGACAATTGCGGATATCAAGGGAATCAGACCATCCTTTTGCATGCACAAAATTCTGATGGAAGACGATGCAAAACCGACAATGGAACAACAAAGATGGCTCAACCCAATCATGAAAGAAGCAGTGAAGAAAGAAATCCTAAAATGGTTGGACGCGGGTATCATCTACCCAATTTTTGACAGTAAGTGGGTCAATCTGGTTCAATGTGTACCCAAAAAGGGAGGAATGACCGTGGTATAACATGATGATAATGAGCTACTTTCGACAAGGACAGTGACTGGTTGGAAGGTTTGCATGGATTATAAGAAGTTGAATAAGGCAACCCGCAAAGATCACTTTCTTTGCCCTTTATCGATCAAATGTTGGACAGATTAGCGGGACATAAGTACTACTGCTTATTGGATGGATATTCGGGATATAATCAGATCGTTATTTCCCCTGAAGATCAAGAGAAGACTACTTTCACATGCCCATACGACACATTTGCATTTAGGAGAATGTCCTTCGGCTTGTGTAATGCACCCGCTACCTTCTAACGGTGTATGATGGCCATTTTCTCAGACATGGTGGAGAAAAACGTGGAAGTCTTCATGGGTGAATTTTCTGTCTATGGAGACAATTTTGATGCTTGTCTAGAGAATTTGGTGATGGTGTTAAAGAGATGCGCATAAATAAATTTGGTACTTAACTGGGAAAAATGCCACTTCATGGTTGAGGAAGGCATAATTTTGTGTCACAAGGTTTCAGCAAAAGGATTAGAGGTTGATAAGGCGAAGCTGAAAATGATTGAAAAACTTCATCCACCAAGTTTAGTTAAGGGAATTCGAAGTTTCTTGGGACATGCTGGGTTTTACAGACGATTTATAAAAGACTTCTCTAAAATTTCAAAACCTTTGTGCAGTCTTTTAGAGAAGGATTCGGTTTTTAAGTTTGATAAGGAGTGTAATTTGGCATTCGAGCTATTGAAGAAGAAATTGATTTCAGCTCCCGTAATCGTTGCACCGGATTGGAATATGCCCTTTGAGTTAATGTGTGATGCGATCGACTATGCAGTTGGGGCTATTTTGGGTCAACGCCGAGAAAAGGTATTTCATGCCATATACTATGCGAGTAAGACACTTACAGAGACTCAAATGAATTACACAACTACGGAAAAAGAATTACTTACAGTAGTATATGCTTTCGATAAATTCTGGGCATATTTGATCGGATCAAAGGTTGTAGTTTATACTGATCACTCGGCTATTCGGTACTTAATTTTGAAAAAAGATGTTAAGCCACGCCTCATCAGATGGATTCTCCTTCTCCAATAATTCAATTTAGAAATAAAAGATAGAAAGGGTACGGAGAATCAAGTTGCAGACCATCTATCTAGGCTGGAAAATCAGGATAAAAAGAAAGAGGACAGATGTATAATTAATGAATCATTTCTGGATGAGCAGCTGTTTGAGATCAATACGAAATTTCCATGGTACACAGACTTCGTCAACTATCTAGTGAGCAATATACTTCCTCCTGATCTTACACATCATCAGAAAAAGAAATTCCTATATAACGTCAAGTGGTATATGTGGGATGAGCCATACTTATTCAAACAGTGCGCCGACAAGATGATTAGAAGGTGTATACCTTACAACGAGGTGAATAGTATATTGCATGAATGTCATTCATCTGTGTACGAGGGACATTATGGTAGTGAGAGAACAGCGACAAAAGTGCTTCAAGCCGGGTTTTATTGGCCTACATTATTTAAGGATGCCCACCAGTTTGTTAAAAGATGTGATAGATGCCAAAGGGTGGGCAACATATCGAAAAGGAATGAGATGCCACTAATAACAATCTTAGAATTTGAGATTTTTGATGTATGGGGCATGGATTTTATGGGATCATTCCCTTCCTCGTTCAACAATTAGTACATATTGCTTGCGATTGACTATATATCAAAATGGGTTGAAACTGTGGCGCTCCCAACTAACGATGCCAAAGTGGTCTTCAAATCTTTGCAAAAGAATATCTTTACAAGATTTGGCACGCCAAGAGCTATTATAAGTGTTGAAGGTAGTCACTTCTGCAACAGATCATTTACAGCTCTCTTGGTGAAGTATGGGGTAAACCATAAGGTGGCGACGACTTATCATCCCCAAACAAGTGGGCAAGCTGAAGTTTCAAACAAGGAGGTGAAAAAGAATCTTGGAAAAGGCGATGAACCCGAATAGAAAGGACTGGTCTCTCAGGTTGGACGATGCACTATGGGCCTACCAAACTGCATACAAAACACCAATTGGTATGTCACCATATCAATTGGTCTATGGTAAAGCATGCCACCTGCTTATGGAGTTACAACACAAAGCCTACTGGGCTATTCAAAAACTGAACTTCGATCAAGCAGTTGTGGGTGAAAAGAGACTACTTCAGTTAAACGAGCTCGACGAATTCCGACTGCAAGCTTACGAGAACTCGAACTTATACAAAGAAAAGGTAAAGAAATGGCACGACCAGAAAATCATGCAAAGAACGTTTGAACTAGGACAATCAGTTCTATTGTTCAACTCAAGGTTGAGGTTGTTCCCATGGAAGCTAAAATCATGATGGTCGGGTCTATTTACCATTAAAAGAGTTTTCTCACATGGCGCCGTTGAACTCTACAGTAGAAACCCATTGGAGAATTTCAAAGTCAACGGTTGAAGCATTATTGGGGTGGCAAATCCAACACGGATGTCATCGCAATCACATTATCTGACGTATCATAAACAGGGAGTAGTTAGGCTGAACGACTTAAAATTAAGTGCTAATTGGGAGGCAACCCAATCGTACTTTTATTTTTCATATTTTTATTCATAATCGTTAAATTATAGTTTAGAATAGTTAGTAATATAGAATAAATCAATTATTAATTAGTTAAGTTGCACGTTCTTGATAATCTCTCCACCATGCTTAAAATAATCAAAATCTACTCACATTGATGTTTTATGGTATTACAAGATCTTAAAATGATAATGGTTGGGAATATGAGGGAAGAAATAAGCAAACCAGATCAAGTTAGCAGGAGACTAGCCCACCGGGGCGGGCCCCAAAGTACAACACCCCTCGCCGGGGCGGGGGTCCTTAGTTCATTAGCAGGAGGCATACCCGTCGGGGCGGGCTTATTAAGACTAGTACCCCCCGCTGGGGCGGGCTTAATAAGACTAGTACCCCCCACCTGGGTGGGGGGTCTCTCACATTCAATTACAGTGAACATGCCCGCCGGGGTGGGCTTAATAAGCTTAGTATACTCTCGTCGTAGTATGGGTCATGAATTTGAACATACATCTTCAACAGTTGAAACTTCAATAACCCACTTCCCCCACTTCTTCATTCCACTACTACTTCTTCCTCACATACAATTCCCACTCCCATCACTTATCTCCCACGTTTTGGCAACTTACACTCTATCTTCCCACTTCTTTAACACATTTACCCACTAACCAATTACTTCAAACCACCAACTTGCACCATAACACCATCTCTATAAATTCACACCCTCACAACCCAATTTCATCACAAACTTTCAACTACATCTCCAAAAGCCACGAATTAGGGTTCTCATTGAGGTAAGTGTATAGAAATTGACAACCTTGCACCTTATCTTCTAATTCCTACCTTCCTAGCACCATAGTAGAGAAAAATCGTCAAGTTTGGGGAGGGGGGGTGTAAAACAGTGTGCACACCAAGTGTTTGTCAGATTGTGTGAGTGAAGTTTGGGGGGGGGATATTGTTGTTAAGGATACCTGAATTCAATGGCATCTAAACCCACATCAAAGAGGCAATGGGGAGAGAGTTCCACAACAACACCGCCATCACGAACCTTCGACCGACGCAAATTTGTAAGTGCCACTGCCGCCGACCGATACGATTACATAGCTATAAAAGCACTCACACCAAAGCGGGGGTTGGCACTAGACCATGTCGACGGTGAGATGATGCAACAGATATATCAGAAAGGCTGGAACAAGTTCACGGAGGAACCCGAGGCCACCGTTGTAAGTGTGGTCAAGGATTTTTATGCTAACGCTGAGGATAAGGCCCCTTTCAACGCTTTTGTGCGGGGAAGATTAGTCCTTTTTAGTGCCGATGCCATCAACACATACTATCAGTTATGGGTGCCTCGACATTGCAATTATGCTCACTTACGTGACAATGATCCCGATTATGAGACCATTCTAAAGGAAATGACTAAACCGGGAACAAAATGGATCAAGGGTCGAAAAGGGGGCACGATTTTTCACAGCAAAGATCTTAGTAGATATGGCAAGATATGGTACGCATTCTTATGTGCCAAATTATTTCCATCCACACACACGTCTGACGTGACCAAGGAGAAGGATGTGTTATTGTATGCTATTGTACAAGATTTCATCATCGACGTCGGGGCAATAATCAATTTCTCAATCTGATGGTGCTTACGAGGACATTTCTCGGGCGGCTTGCCACACCCGTCACTCATTTGTGGGTTGTGTAGGCAAGCGGGAGTTCGATGGTCCGATGATGAACCTACCCTAATGCCGCTTTAGACATTAGATTCGAGAATGATTACGCGATACTCGGTGTGGGAAGGCGGCGAATCACATCTGAGAGGATTAGGCTTTGTATTTCCCTCATCTTCAGAGGACGAGGCTGACGCTGAAGATACTTCAGATAATGATGAGTTTCAGGAGGATGCACCGATGGGAGACCAAGGAGCAAAAGAGGTTCCACAATCCGAGGCAATATCTAGCCCTCAGTTCCTCAACTTTCAGCGACAAGTGGATGAGCAAAATAAGCAAACAAGACGAGAGATGAGGCGACTCGCAGCTAGACAGGACCACATGTTCGAGGCTATGAACCTATCGTTCGCATCATTGAACACAACGCTCTAAAGCTTCAATCCAAATGCTCAATTCCCGTACCAGCAGCCAGTCCCAATGCCACGATTTCCACCAAGTGACTCTGATGAAGAAGACCAACAACCACCACCACCACAAACTTAGGCGATTACAATGAAGTCCTCACATTTTAATTCCTATATCTACACAATGAGGGCATTGTAATTTTCAAGTTTGGGGGGGGGGGATTTACTTTCATGTTTGCATATTTAAGTTCATTAGCTAGGTTTGCATAGTAGTTTATTGTTTAGTTTAGGATTATCAAATGTTGCATCCATGTAATCATGAATTTGCATAGTAGCTTAGGAACATAAATATTTTTTATTTAGTTATTTATTTATTATTGCATTCATGTTATGTTCACCATCCATTTATATAAAAAAAATTAGTGAAATAATGTGTTAATTTTGCATATGTCCAGCAGTTGTTGTAAGTTCATTTTATTTTGGCCGATGATGAGATTGAGATTAAGTCAACAATTACAATACTGATTATTTGAACCCTGATGTAGTTTCTGTTATGAATTGGATCTTGTTCTTGTTTGAAACTGGTATAAAACGGGTAGCACTTTAATAACATATGTGTCGACTGATTTGTTTAAATTGATACATAAAGAGTTTCTAAAGGATAATGCTAGTGTAAATGAGAAAATGGCAAGGATAGGCAGTGAAGACGAAGAATTAGGCAGGAACCTAAGTTTGGGGGATCAAGTGGAGTATATAAGCTTATCTAAAAAAAATAAAAAAAAATGAATAATTGAGTCTTGTGGTGGGTTGAGAAGAATCATGCAAAGCACTCCCCATAAACATAAGTGTGAGATGGAGCGTAAAACGCACTCACTATCTATAAAAAAAGAAGAAGAATAAAACGAGAAATAAGGGCAAAAAGCCCTCGTGATTGAAAGAAAAAAGAAGAAGAAAGCATAAGTACCTTATTTGAACCCTTAATATTGGTGATTGTTTAATTTTAGTTGGATCTCGTCTGTCTTTGAAATTCTTGAGTTTACTCTGTATGATTCCTTATAAGAAATTGGTTATGTGTTGAATTTGAATCTGTATCAGTTAGCACATATGTTGGACACACACACACACTATACCGGTGATAATGGTTTAAGATTCGAGGACTAATAAGGAATTATCGATTTGTTTTGGTAATTAAGAGTTGAATTATTTGCTTGATTTCTCTGAGGCCAGTGGAATAATTTTAATTATATGACACTGTTGGATTCGAGGACATATGGATTAGATGCGTTACATATCATTACATTTCATTGTATAGCATGGTAGTTTGTTTTGTGCTCGAGGACTAGCACGGTTTAAGTTTGGGGGATTTTGATAAGTGGATTTTATATCCACGAATAGATTTCCAATTCAAGCTTAATCGTTGATAATTCCTTGTTTTTTTGTTTATTTTTACTTGTTTATTATTGTTTTATGTGTAGGTGGGTTGGTGTGGCAAGTGATCAAAAAGGGAGGCATTTTGGACAAAGTTTTAGCAAGATTAGAGTTTAACCAAAGTCGTAAAAGCGGTGCTTGCTTTCACGGGGGGGTGGACATGTTTTGGTTTAATACCCGTGGTCGAGGTGGGGGGTCTTCAACTCAGATATCAGTAGCTTGTTTCACGTATGGAATTTTCTAGCGTATACCCGGCCAAGGTGGGGTCCCAAAGCTTGACTATCCTAGTTTGGTTCTAACACTGCTGGGACGTGCGTTTTAGTACTTGCAAGGCTTTGGGACTCTAGATGGCATGGAAGTGAACTAAGATTACGTGTGTAGATATATATTAGCACAAAGAACAAGATTATACAACACACAAGGTAATTAACAGAGATTAAGGACATATTTTTCATATCAAGCATTGGAGTGAAGATTTTGAAGGAACTTTCATATCGATTGTGGATTAAGGTTAAAGTGAAGGGTGTTCTGAATTATTCTTCGTTTGGTTTTATATTTTTAATTGAAAGGATGATATCTTTAATTTTTTCAGTTATTATTTCATTGATGATGAACTACTTTACTTTTTAGGCTTATGACAGATCTTTAAGTGAAATGATGATTATGTAACTTTGATTTTCAGTTTAATAAGCTATTATCCAGTTTATTTATATTAATTTAAGCTTGAATTTATGAATTTCCTGATCAACAGTTCTTTGTGAATTTGTATGAATTCGAGTGAGGAAGTACGAGTATAGACTAAGTTAATATAGCATGTGTTCTTGAATTTTGTGAATGAACAAAATCTTGATGAATGTTAGGGTAGAGATATGCTTAACATCGCATGTAATCAGATAAAGGACCTAAACTTAAACCTTCTTTAATTATAATTCACATAGAGATATAATGAGTTAGTTGATTAAGGTGTTTAACTTGTTTCTATCTAAATTGTGGATTTGAGTTAATACAATATTAGTACATCGAGAGGTGGCTAGTGCTACATACGTGTTCTTGATTAATAAACTGGGATAGTGAATTGAACTGGAATAAAAGTGTAAAAATCAGAGTGAAGCTTAGGGTGAAGTCGTAAGCCTAATTCTCCAATAATTGTTTGAAATTTCAATTTTAAATATTTGTGATTATTTTGTGATCATAGCATTTTTAATAATTAGTTTTAATAATTTTAATCATTAATTTGTATAGTTTAATAAAATTAGGATTAATAAGAAACTGATAATTGTGAGGTTAAAATTCTTACTTATTTCTCTGTGGGAACGATACTCTACTTATTATTATATTACTTGTTGACCACGTATACTTGCGTGTTGTGCGTAATTAGATTTTACCCAACAAAAATACAATGAAAAATGTGTTTATGTTCTGGTTACTAAATAGATATATGTTGGTTACTGTCTAATCTAAATGTGGTTACTGTATAATGTTGTTATGATTAATGTATAATATTAGTGTGCTTTATATTGGTTTGTTTTATATTGATGGTTACTTATTGACTACATTGGTTAACTTCATACAATTGTTAGTCTTTAGCTGATAACAAACTGATGCGGCTGAAGAGCATGCGTGTCAATTTATGGAAAGATTTGATCCAGTTTATAGAAAGATTTGATAGATTATGGAAAGATTTGATCTAGTGGCAATTTGGTAATTTTTGTCAAGTTTGGACTGTCAAATTTTGGCGTTTTCAGAGCCTAATTTCATTAAAAACGGGTCAACGTTCAAAAATCACCAGCTGTGCTCATGAACTGCAGGGTTTTTTGGTCAAATTCCATCATTTAGGCCTTCAAAATTGTATGTAAAAATGTGGTTTATGTTCTGGTTACTAAGATTATGCAGTTTGGTTACTGTCTAATATTGATTTGGTTATTTTGCAATGTTTATTCAGTTGTCAGACAATGGAGATGATTCTAGTTGTGCTTTATTTCAACGGAACGTGGACTGACAGTAACCAATACAATAAATTTGAAGTTACCACCAAACACAAGAAGACCAGCGGGAAGAACAAAGATAGGGAGGTATAAGCACGGATCTACAAACAAAATTCAAAACAAATGCAGCAGGTGCCAAGAAAAAGGACACAACAGGAAAACATGCAATAATCCACCAGTTTTAAGACCAAAAAAGATCTGATATAATACATAAACAAAAAGATTGTAAATATAGGAATATATAATTGTTTACTACTAGTAACCATTAACCACATGATTGGTAACATTTTTGATGGTGCACAGTAACCAAAATTGTTATTGATTAATATTTTGATTTTTGATTCCATCACAAGCTGTCAATATAAAGTAAACACATACATTGAAAAATTGGTAACTGTTCTGAAATATTTTTATGTAAATTTAGTTACCCATCTAAAATAAAATGGTTACCTCTATATTCATATTTAGTTAGCAACTGGACCATTTCCAAAAAACTTTTATAACTATGTAATTTAAAAGTATCCATCAGCTAGATAAATGAGAACCCTTACATGTACATTAAGCACTTGATATATGTTCTAATATAAGTTTTTAATTATTTGGTTACTAACAAAAACTAAAATGGTTACCTTTATATGCAGGTTTGGATACCAACTGCACCTCTCAAACTATTTTTATTTTAATATGAGATCTATGAGTGACTATCATATATATAAATGGGAACTCTTAATTAGAGTTTCTTATTCCATTATGTTGACAGGGTATAAATAAAATATATACATTTAACACTTTATAATAGTCCTGATACAAACTTATAATTATCTGGTTACTAAAAAAAACAAAAATGGTTACCATATATGTAGGTTTGGATACCAATCTAATATTTCAACTGAAATAGCTGATGGATACTGTTCTGAACCAATTTTATGTAAATTTGGTTACTCACAAAATAAAATGGTTACCTCTATATGCAGATTTAAATACCAATTGTACAATTTCCAGATAATTTTTATGAGTATGTAATTTACAAGTATACATCAGCTAGATAAATATGACACTCTCACATGTACATTTAACACTTGATGTTTATCCTGATACAAGCTTGTAACTATCTGGTTACTAATAATAGTAACCATAATGTAACATAATAAAATAGTAACCACATTGTTAGTTCCCAATAGGCACACAATAGATCTAGAAGGGGGGGTTGAATAGATCCTTTAATTTTTTATAATACTTTTCCTGTTTATTTTGTATTGCTAATGAATTAGCATATGACAAACATAAGAATCTTTTCAAACACAGCAGAATAAGTAAAAGATCCCCTTCATTGATATATTCAATCGTACATACATTGTTCTTAGAATTAGTTAAGTGGTAAGCAGTTAATACATACATAGCAGTTATAACAGTTAAGTACATAATGTAAATAACAGTAAGTAAATGACACAAGGGATTTTAAGTGATTCAGAGACTCAAGCTCCTAATCCACTCTAATGCTTTAACTCGCAGGATTTCCACTAAGGAAGGGCAGCACCCTGAATCACTAAGATTCCTTCAAGGCCAGCAGCCTTGGAACTTCAGTTCACTAAGAACTCTTCAAGCCCAGCAGGCTTGGAAGTCCTTTAGTTCCCTAGGAACTCTTCAAACCCATTAGGCTTGGAACTTCATTTAGTCTCTCTAGATAAAGACCCCTCAGGCCCTGGCTTCTTGTTGTTGTTGTTGGTGTTGTTGTTGTTGGTACCTTGCTGCTAAGATGTCTTTTAGCTTGAACATCTTCTGTACTTAGCAGCTTGGCGTGGTCCTCTTTGCATTCTATTTCGAGTCTAGACCACATCTTCTCTGGTGTAGCTGATCTTCACTCTTTTCTGCTCATCTTCATCTGATGTCAACTGTGCACCATCACCATCTGGATTTGCTAAGTTTCTGAGATTTTGGTAGTCTTCGTCTAGCACTTAGCAATCCCTGAACCCTTTTTGAATGTTTTACAGACATGATTCTGCATATGTTCTTTTTCAGCATTTGGTTCATGGTGATTTAGAGTGGCTTTTTGGATCTTCTTTCTGCTCTGCCACTTTTCTAAATATTATCTTCATGGCCTTCTCGGCTCTCAGCTTGGCTGCTATCTTTATTAGCATTCTCATCTTTGTTGAGTGAAGCTTTTTATCTATTTGACTGCTTCTTCAAAGCTGCTTCACTTCCACCTTTGTTGTCTCACTGTCACTGAGACTTGTCCTGTTTAGCTCTGGTGGAACTCATACAGTCAACAATATAGCATTCTAACAACTCAACGATCCTTTAACTCAGCAACCCTTGATCCTTGAAGCTCTGGCTTATTTATACTCCTTCCCAATCTTTCTGTTGGGATATAGCCATTGAAAGTTATTTGAATTACTTCGTAGATCTTGAGTTATTTGATGTAGACTGCAGATGTGACATGACATCCCCTTTTTCATCTTTTTGACACTGCAGTCTACTGTTTCACCTACCCCGTCATAGATGTTACTTTAATGTCTTGGGCATGTAGTCTTCTTTATTTCTTCTTTCTGACTTCTCAATTAGATCATCAGAGATTGTCCTTTTGCATCGATGCTCACAATAAGCTATATTCGAATATCACTTTTCAGATTGAACCGTTGCCAATGCTTTAATCTTCATATGACCGAACTTTACGATTCTGATGCATATATTCTTGGACCTGATCGTAGTTTCTTGTTGAATGTTTCTCATTGACTAATTGAGACAACACTACGATCCTGAAGAGTGTTCATTGGATCTTCAATGTAGAACACTTCTTCCTTCTATTATGCAGTACTTCAATACTTCTATTTGCCTTGACTGATCTCAAGAACTAATAGCTTAAATTCTTGTTCTGGCCTCTTCTGAATGGCAAGACACTTCAGATTTGTGGCATGCCCAGCTCACTTTCTCCTTATGATCTCCCGTTCACTTATCATCAATGGACTGACATGATGCTTAATCAATTTAGCCTTGTTCTTCAAAAGATGACCAGTATCTATATGTATACTTCATCAGTTCCTACTTTATTTGGCAAACACTAAGATCCTGGATACTTCCAAGATTGTTGTCTTCTGTTTACTCGACAGCTACTGCACTTGTTGACTTTCCTTAGTCAGTTACTGAAGTCTTCTTCTGATCAACTTGTGGAAGACTTCATCTTGAATGGCTTCACAACTCAATCTGGATGTTGATTGGGTTGGTGTTTAGATCTTCTATTATCTTGCATGCCATTCTCTGAGTGCTCTTTTGGTTTCCTTCATGTGGGATGTATCTTTGCAGCTCAGACTAGAGGCTTTATACTTTGGATATTCTAGGAGTGCTCATTTATTGAGAATCGTGTTTTACTCTATGATTCTTCCTTGGTGTTGTGAGCACTTTTGTTGAACTCTTAGTTCTACACTCTACGATTCTACTTGGATTCTACAGACACTACGACTCTGAGATCAGATCTTGACACTCTACGATTTATGCCTTTAAGCTTGCTGTCTTCATCTGATCTGGCTCGACTATGATCTCTGCTTCTTATTTGATCAGCAGACTCTACGACTCCGAGTGTGGTCTACGACTCTTGACTTGGCTTTGGCAGATGCTCGGTCGGCTCTTAGACAGACTATCTCTATGATTCTGAACATAACTTCCTCAGCAGACTACGACTCCGAGGAGGTTCTCCTCGATACACTACGATCCTTCCTCGTCTCTCCTGGCTGTCTACAAACTCCGAGATCTACTATCTTACAGACTACAATTCTGCCTTGATAGCTCTCGAGTTTTCCTCGACTCTCCTGACAGACTACGATTTCTGGTACAGTGCTCGACGATTTAACAAGCCTATCTATTACATTATAAGATCAACCTAACAAGTTTGATCTTTCTATATTTATAGTCCTTGTACATCATTTCTTTTTAAGGACTTTACAAAGCTGTCTTGCTTATGTAGGATCAACCTAACACATTTGATCAATTCATTCTATGTCCTTGTACATGTGTTCCTATTATCTATCAAAGGACTTTACAACTTTTCTTGATGCAAGCATACTTGCATATTCATTCATATATATCATAATCAAATCATATATATAAATAGGAAAATCATTCACATGCTTATTCCTGACAATCATGATTATGACAAAAATAATTAGTGCATATGCATGTTACGAATGAATCTTATATACAGTGAGAAGATGTATTTCTAAAACAGATAATCATGAATGTCATTGATAATAATGTGGAATTAAATAAGCTATGACACTTTACATCCTGGATCCAGAACATACCTAACTAGTTAGAGATGTACCTTTTTGGCTCCATGTGTGTCTTCCAGGATGTCTGTTGATTAGCTATTCATCCGTTTGATCTTTTTCCTCCCGCTCCCCCTTAGATGGCGACTCCATTTCTTTTCTCTGCTCTTTCTCAACTTCATGCTCTTCTTCTTTTTTTGGCTCCCCCATCTTTTTATTAATGGGATCATCATCCTTTTACTCCCCCTCAGATGATGATTCTACTACTGCTGCTGCCTTCTTCTTCTTTGCCTTCTTTTTGGTCTTCTTGTCTTCTTTTCTTCTGATCTCCTTACTCTTCCTTGAGTTCCTTTTTCTAGACCTCTTTTTCTCCCCCTTTTTGTCATTAATCACTTATGAGAGCTGCTCCATGTTGGACATAAGCTGTTCCATCAAGTAAGATGAGTTACCAACCTCCATCTTAAGTTCTTATTGGTTCAGTTCAAGCTGTAAGGAAAGAGATTGATTCAAAATGTCAAGCTTGTCGAAGAGGGATTAGATTTGTTCTTCATTAGCCTTTTGAGCTCGTAAAGCTTCTGCCCTCTGATCATTTATAGCCTTTAGATAGATTTAATCTCTCTATTTTATTTTGAGGAATATATCAGACAAAATGTCTTGAAATATGTCGTGGACTGCATTGCCTCCTGCTTCGGTCAACATTTTGGCCTCTTCAGTGATGATTGATATCTTCTCAGCTATCATCAGAATTCTTTACTAACTCCTGCTCCATAGGAGTTTAATCATGTGGTTGGGCAGGCTCTTGTGGAGCATCAAGGTCGACTCTACTATTTTCATTCTTAGATAGTTTTTTGAAGGCAGTGAGAATATGATAAATTTTTGAGTGCCAATCATTGTTAGAGGATGAATGGGTATCAAAAAATTGTGCTTGTGCAGAGGGAAGCTTCTCAATCTGAGCTTGATCAACTGAAATAGTAGAGTGAAGGGACTTTACGATCATCCACTTGGGCATACTCCTTCTGCCATCAGAACCCACTCTACAATTGTAGGGAATGTAATGGTTACCAGCATGTCTGTAGATTTTGAAGTGAAGCTATTCTTTAATCATTTTGATTGCAAACCTCCTTACCCTTGGAAAGTTCTGTGACACCAGCTTCAGGTTGGGAAGATGAGAGAAAACCCATGTGAGATGGTTGTTATCTTCAGGCTCATATATTACAGTTGAGGTGTCTAGCTTCATAGCCTTACGATTGTTGAGCGCATTTTCTGCAGTCATCATTACCACATTTAGCCTTTCATTCCCATGATTGATCCATCTGCTGGGGAACACATCCAGTGATTCATCAATTTTGACTATAATCTTTCTCTTGCGATTTACAGGATTAGGAATGTGACAATTTTTTGGCTCTTCTGTTTCAGAATTGGAGTCTTTGCCATCTTCATTTTGTCTGGGCTGGAGTTAGACCTCTGTAAACTTCCTTCATCGGACTCATCAGTGTGTTCCTCTAATTCTTGGTTAGACTCTTTTTCCATCTTTTCATCTTCTTCTTCAGCATCTACTTCCGTGGATTCAAACTCATCATCACTCAAATCAATGACAGCATTAGAAGATTCTCCTTTCTTCTTTAGAGCAGATCTGGCAAGAATTCTGTTACTCTTTCTTCTCCTTGGAGGTTCAGTTATAGAAGAGTCAGACTTTTTGTGAGACCCCGAATTTTATGAAATGAAAGTATTCAATTTTCTTATTATTATTTTATTTAGTAAATGGTTAAATTGAGAAAGGGTTAAAGTTAAGGGTGATATTTGAAAATTTTACAAAGTAAGCAAGTTGTTATTCGTTTGGTCGGGGAATATTCTTTTTGTCGGGGAATATACATGACGATGGCACAATCATTGGTGGACCCCCTAAGCGGAAGTATTATCGTAGTAACAAAACAGCGTAATTATCTTTTATTAAAAATAACAACGAAAGTGTTACAGTTAAAATTGTTGAACTACCAAAGTAGTAAAAGTACGATGTCTGGCGTGGTTGCATAGTAGCTTTACGGTATTTGTTATTGATGCTTACGTGAGAAGTCACTCGGTTATACTCAATTATTGCTACGAGAATTGCGGCAAGATCATATCTCTCGTATTATTGATTCAATTATTGTCACAAAGATCATCCGTATAATATGTTATATTATTAAATCAATAATTGAGAGGCAAAGTTATTCATATTATTATTTGCAATATTGACAATGTCTAGAAGTTACATCATGATGAGAGGTTTAGTCATCTAATGCGTGCAATAAGGAGAAATCCTTTATTGGAAAGCCCCCTCTTTCCTGGGAACGACCTGGTTGTTAAATATTGTGAATTATAATATTAATGATGAATAAGTTCGTGTTGATTAAAGATGAAATTGATAGTTCCATTGTGTTGGAATTATTAGTGTTAGTGAAAATCGATATTTATTTCGATAATAATTGATGTCTGGAGGTTATATTGACCAATCGGGTAATTAACCGGATAAATGAGCAATTAATTGTTATTAATTCACATGCTTATAAATATGTGTTCACATGTGTGTACTATTGATTCACATGATTTACTATTAGGGGAGGTGGTCCAAGATTGATAATACTTGCATGACTAAGTTAAAAATAGAGGTATTGTGACGCCCCCAAAATAGGTCCAATCCACCCAACCTATTGTAATAACCCGAGATTTCCTATATAAAATAAATAAGAAATTTTGCATATAATTTTTTTTTTATTTAATGATAAGAATATGTGTCTAGTAATGTGAACGATAAATACGAATATATTTATTACTTGAAAAATTAGAAATAATTTTGGAATAATTAATTACCACAAATTATATTGTTATGGTAATTAATTTCAGTAAGCCGAAATGTTTTATTAATTATTTTCCATGAAAACATAATTGGAAATAATATATGAAGTGACAATTAGAATTATATAATAAATATTTTATTATATGATTTGTTCAGAATATTTAAGTTAATTATTTTAACTTGATTATTGATGTTGTGTAAGAAAGAGAATTCAGATATGAGATCCAAACCCTGGATTGGGATTGTGATCAAGAGATGAGAATAATAATATTATATTATTTATATAATGATTTTCAGAGTACCATAAATATGTAATGTGTATGTATATGAGACGAGATAATATTGAAAGCAATGACGATCAATTAGGTCATAGCATATTACCGTGCTGTGAAACCCTAATTATTAAACTCAGTTATGAGATATGACTGAGTAGTGACTGTGTATATGAAGTTTACTGTGTATAAGAATTTCCGTAATTAGAAGAAACCCTAATTACTGTTTTTACGCCGATAATTAGGACAAACCCTAATTATTATATCAATAACCTTAATCGGTCGAAGATAGAAACTGTAATGACTGTGTTAGTAACGCACACAGATAATTAGAAAACCCTAATGGTTAATTAGAAACCCTAATTGATGACGTTAAGAAACCCTAATTATAGAACCCTAAATTTTTCTATAGAAAACCCTAATTTAAATTACCGGGTTTAATTACGATGTTATTGTATAAGTGTTTTAAATTTACCAAAGATAGAAATTAATTGGTAAATGATAATAATTACAATTTAGTGGTTAAATATTACATTTAATTGCCTTGTACAAGAATGCCCTTGAAATTATATGAGAAATTACCAAAATGCCCTTTTTGTCCATTTTAGTGTATTATTAGTAGCATTGTTGATAAGAATCTTCACACATGCTAGCTAATCACTTTCTTCTAGAAGTCACTCATGTTACTATGCTATTACACCCCCAATTATCAATCTCTTACATGATTGAATCCTCAATTATAAAATCAAGGTGAGAATTAAGCATTTTACACACTAAAATTTTCCAAAGCTTCTAGCTATACTCTCTCAAGCTATTACCTACGAATTTCTCTTGCCCATACACTCTTAAACAAAGCCCAACCATCACCCATAACAAATCAGAAGCAAGAATCAAGAATTTTTGGCATAAAAGGTATAAGAACACTAAACCTAGAAATCCTTTGATTCGATGTTATTTGTTGCAATTTATTGTTTAAAGATGTGTAATATGATGTTAATTGATGATATGGGTTGATAAATCAAAGACCCATAACATCAAAGTACACAAATTTGAAGATTTAAGAAATTTGGAAAATTTTATTTCTGTGATTTTTCGTCAAATGTCAGAGCTTATAGATCTTTGATCGATCATGATTTTTGTTGTTTGTAAGTTGTTATGTGTAGCTTGTTATGTGGTCTTTAATCTGCAAAAAGAATCAAGTCTATATCATGTATAGATTAGAAGTTATAGATGGTCAAACATGGTGGTTGATCATCATGAAAGCTGTTTTTGGGCGATCTGTAGCGGGGCATTCTCTTCCACTTTTTGTGCTTTAAAAGGTCTGGGCTTTTGATATGTTGTAGTACACTGAATAAGCTTTCCATAGACTCTGAAACGGACTAAATCCGATATCAGAGGAGAGAGTTATGACATTTCAAAGTAGTAGTGTCAAAACTGTCCAACAAGTGTGGTGCAGTTCACTTGAACGGAATTTCTGGGCTGATGTATTCGGAATTTTGAAACAAGTCAGTAGGGAAGAGTTGTAGTCTCGGAAGATAGCTTCGCGTGGGCTCAAGAATCGTCTAAAAATGTTTTAAAACGAAAGAGTTATGACTATTTTAGCGAAAGAGGGTAAATCTGGGAAATAGATAAAAACGGTTGCGAGTGGACACTTTTGGGGTCTGTTTTAGGCTTCCTAAGAGGTCCGAAATTACTGGGTTATATTTTTTAAAAATACTTTGGTATACCATGTATAACATATCCAAAGTTGGGAATTTTCTGATAAATGAGCAAGGTGTGAGAAAATCGCAAAGTGAGCTATTGAAAAATTAGTATAAACCAAGTCCCACATCGACTAAATTGAGAACTTCACCATTTTCTAAACCTATAAATAGAAGGGCTTGGCCTTTGTTTCATTCACCAACAATAAGACATCCAATTTTGAGAAATGTTTTGTTGTGGGAGGACTTTTTATAAAGATTTCCTTAGTTAAATCTTGGTCGAGTACGTATTCAGTTTGTGGAATTCGTATTTTCGGGTATGTTTTTTATTCAATTTTTTGTAATGTTATTATTTTAAAGATTGTATTTAGTTGTTGGTTAAAGTTTGAATTTTTGAAGTTTAATTAGTTTTGTTAATAAATTAGTTAGTTTACTATGTTTATTTTGGCTTGGAATTGATTATGTAAATGAGTTATTTGTGATGACTTTTAATATTTTGGGATGAATTTCATTAATTAAGTATTATTAATGATATTAAAGTTATTTATTGATTATATTAAATAATTAGTTTAAAAATGATTCTATTATTTTAAAAATTATTTTAAATGAAAATAAAGTGTTTGAAGATATTTTGAGTTATAAATATAACTTTTAATATTTAGAAGATAATTTCATTAATAATTATATATTAATGATATTTAGTTAATGATTTGTGATATTAAGTTTATTTAATAAATAGTTTTAAAATGGTTTTATTTATTTAAAATCATTTAAAAGGATATTAAGGATTTAAAAATATTTTAAGTTATAATTAATGACTTTTAATATTTGGATAAATAATACAATATTATTAATAATAGTATTGTTTGATGTTTAAATCATTTAATTATGATTACGATGTTTGAAAATGCATGATAAATTTTAATAAATGTTTTAAAATTATTTTAAGTCATTTAAAAATAAAATGGTGATATTTACATATGTTGAGGTCTGAGAATAAGAGTCTTAGACTCATTATTTACTGATAAAGTCAGTTTAATTTACAAACGATTGTCGAAATTGACCGAACTTAGATATTTGAATGTGTTAATGATTGTTTAGACGAACGTAATGTTATTAGATATATGTGATGATGTGATTAGACTATGTCTTTGTTGTAATAAAAGAGTCTTATATATTATTATATATTGTTCTAATCGAGCGAATGATCCGATTAATGATAGGTTGTGATATAAAGAGATAGAACCTAAGTTGAGATTTGTAATCATTGAATCAAAAAAGTATCTTACCTTTGCATTTCCTTTATGCAATGGACATGAGTAAGTTTGTAATTATTCTATTCTGCACAGATTATGCACGCTTTGATTATCAACATGTTAATTCAGATATATATATTCTGTTCGTAAATTTCTAAATGGTTATGCAAGTGTCCCCACTTGGATAATCATGGCATCTATTCACATGTTGATATATTTTTGTCAATTACCCATATATATATATATATATATATATATATATATATATATATGTTGAATTACATATTATTGTTGAGCAAGATTAAAAACCTTCGGGTTTGGAACCAGATATGTATGAACATCCCTATATGGGAAAATTTTTGCGCCTAAGGCGCATAGAGTGAGCGATGAATTTCGTTCAGGTTATGTAGTATTGATCAATCTGAGGTACAATCTGAGTGATCACCCTCCGTGCTTCGTAAGTTATGACGGTTTGCGGATGGATTTCTGCTAAACCTTTTCGAAAATGAAAAGAATGTTCATAGTATGTTTCTTAAACCCTATTCATGGGTAGAGCCAAATTTCAAGAATTTGAAAGAGAGTTGTTATGTGAATTTTTTTTATCAGTACAGATTACTTCACAACTTTCAATTCGTTATAGAAGTGTTATGTAAAGAGAATACTTATATTCTTTCAAATTTTATATATATAATTGCTATTACTTCTTTGGGCACTCAAATGCTCACCCTTGCTTAAATTAAATGTTTTCGATTATGTATGAGCAACTTTGAAGGCTCGTGCACACGAACAAGGGAAAGGAAAGTCATTGAATGAGTTTATATTATGAGTTAATGGTTATAGTCGATGATTGGTATCTATTCAAGTATTGTAAGGAATGTATTTGAAGGTCTCGTGCACGGGAAATAAACTTTGATGTATGTAAATTAAGTTTGAATGTATTATTATTTGTATTATTCAGCTTATAGAAATGGTATCGTGAAGCACCGAGTTCGGGTTTCAAGTACCCGGATTTGGGGGCGTCACACCTATTCTAAGTCGCCAAATACATGGTACAGAAACAACTACAACTTTATTATTACAATTTTCGTGCAAAATACGACAACACTTAAATTGTGAGTTTAAATACAAATATTGTCTTCTAGACAGTATCCACACTCAAATAAAGTCCTCATTACAATTATTGATACACTATTTTACAGAATAGTGAGGACTACTAAAACAACTATCATGAACCATCACTCCACACCTTTAACTAGTTCATTATATTTTAGCCTCACGAGAAGAAAAATGGAACAAAAAGGAAAAGGGTGAGCTCAACTAGCCCAATAAAGAATATTATGACTAAGATAATGTACAACAAATTATCCTTAGTCTTCAACGAGGAAAAATCGATAGAATATAATATACAACAAGTTTTAGATCAACAACTGCGGTGAAATAACAATTCATTAGAAGAGTTAAGTAGAGAATGAAATCTACTATCATCTATGAATTTAAAAGTCCATCATCGATATTTTATCCTGTAACATCAATCAATATACATCTTGAATCAAATAGTCATCTTTGCACCACTGAGCCAAAGATATTAATCGATCGATCATGTTCATCTCAACACTGTTCATCTTTGCACTAAGGGCCAAAGATATTCATCAGAAAATCATTCATCTTTGCACTACTGGGCCAAAGATATTGGATTATATCATCATTTAGGGTGAGGATGATGAAAATATTTTTAAAGAAAACGAATCCAGTGAGACAAAAGAACAAATATTAGGGATTCGTACTTTAGACAATCCAAGTTCAAAAATACTCCATAATAAACTATTGTGGAGTAGAATTCAAAAATGAAGATCAAAACATAGATCCAATCATAGATAGGAACCATAATAGACAATCTTGGACACAAAAAAGAAAATTTAATTTTTCTGTGAATAGTGTTGTATTTGTAAATAGTGCCGTATACATGAATAATGACGTATACGTGAATAGTAACTCCGACACTAAAAGGTAGAAATTCCACAAGAAAAATCATCACGCTTCGTGAATAGTACTCGTGAATAGTAACTCATGAATAGTAACCCCGACATGAAAAGATAAGAATTTCACAAGAAAAATCTTACCAATATTTCGGCATAATGATATTGAAAGAAATAATATCATTTTTAAAAAAATATAACATCCCTTACCTCAAAAGAATAGTACTTCTGGCTAAAATATCAGATATAACGCTGAAGGAAACTTGCACCGTATAGCAACACTCAAGATATCAAAATACTCACAAGAATACGTTGGATAATATAGAGAGAGAAAACTTCAGTTTCTGTTGTGATTTTCAATTCTAACCTAAGCGCCCTATTTATAGAAAAATGCTTAGAACACCAAAGTAGAAAATTTAATATAATATTAATATAATTATAAAATTGTCATGCCCACCTTTGAAATCTGATTTCAGCTCATTTAAATCACATGTCAGACCCACTCAACTCATCAAAAACGTTTTTCTTAAAAAACATTACTAAAACTTTCAAAAATCAATTATTCTGGAACTTCAGAACTTCAATAATTCATAATAAATAGCCCTTTTATCAGAAAACTTTTAGCTTTATGTCTTTTCCATAGGAAATTCCATTCTCTACAACTTTGTAAGTTTAAGTTTTTCCAAATTCCAAACAGAAATTGACCGAAATCCACAAACGGACGATTTTACAAGCTATAATCAAATTTCAGTCAAGAAATGGGGTCCCCCGACATGTTTAACATGTTTTAAATATTTTTAGTAACAAAAATACTCCTCTTCCACATATACCCATATATCCCACATTCATTGTAAAAATATCACCATTATTATATTATTAAAATATAATAATATATTTAAATAAATTATTTTATCAGAAAAGATAAAATATCAATTTTCAACAATTGTCACATTAAAAATTTTCTCCATCTATATCTACATAAAATGAATATTTTCCTTATCATATAAATCAATAATTAATTATTCATAAATAATATTACAGAATCACAACAATCGATAACCGGTAGTTTCAGAAAGAGGAGGCTTTCCAATAAGGATTTCTCCTTACTGGCGCGCAATTAGGTGATCAAACCTCTCCTTAGACAGAACTTTTTAGACATTGTCAATAATGCTATCTAATAATATTATTCAAATAATATAAATTATTGATCTGATAATGAAAAATACTGTGTAGTGACAATTATTGAAACAACAATAATATAAAATATCAACTTAGCAATTATTGAATCAATAAAATAAAATATTGAACAGTAATTACTGTAACAATTATTGAGTAGTGCCTTCTTACGTAAGATTCAATAATTGGTGCAATACCGTGTCTTCTTGTGTAACAACAACACGTATTCTTGTGTTTTAACCACATAGGGTATTCCAACGAAGATAATTGGTAACAACTACTGTAGTTATTTATAAACAACTTATACTTGTCATTTTCTTCATCCAATTGCTTTCCGTTATAGGGCCATTACAAGGCTGCTGCAGTAAATACGAATATTCCACAACGGTAAGAATATTACACGACCAAACGAATATTCCCCGACAACAATGAATATTTTATAACCACTTGCTTATTTAAAATATTTGTACATTTTACCCATAACTAACCACATTAATCAAATAAACCCTTACTATTTCAAAATAATAAATAAAGGAAATTCCATTTTATTTATAAAAAAATCGAGGTCTTACAACCTCCCCTCCTTATAAAATTTCGTCCTCGAAATTGACTTACGTACCTGGTATTTCGAAAAGGTGAGGATACATCGCTTTCATTTTCGTTTCCAACTCCCAGGTCATTTCTTCAATAGCATGGTTTCTGCACAAAACTTTGACTTGTGGTATGACCTTTGTGCGTAGGACATGCTCCTTCCTATCCAAGATCTTGACTGGTACTTCCTCGTACGTTAAATCTTTGGTTATCTCGTCTAGTTCTAACTCAATAATGTGGTTCGGGTCGTCCACATATTTATGTAACATAGATACGCGGAAAATGTTATGAACACGCGATATACTTGGTAGTAAAGCGAGTCTATAGGCCACAGTTCATACTCGATCGAGGATTTCAAATGGACTAATAAATTAAAGGTTTGAGCTTTCCTCTCTTCATCAAATCTTACTTGAATAACTCCTTCTTGCACCTTCTTCTTTATATCCATTAGCTCCAGTGTGTAGCTTGAACGATTTTAACTTTATCGATTAAAGTCGATTCTACTCGTATATCATCACGTGGGTCCCTAGTGTCTTTAACTCTATCCCTATCATTTGTAAGTTATACGAAATGGGTCTTTGTATTCGACAATATCGCACTCATACCCGCATATGATCTTCTACTCAACACGTCTGCTACCACGTTCGCTTTTTCCAGGATAGTATGGTCAGAACATGTGCTGAAATGAGTCTCCTCTTGAGTTCTTCGAAGCTCTTCCCACATTCCTTGCTCCATTCGAACTTTGTATCTTTTTGAGTCAGCTGAGTTAATGGAGTAGCGATTCGAGAAAATCTTTCCACGAATCTCCGATAATAACCAACTAAGCCTAGAAAGCTACGTATTTCGATTACTGACTTAGGTTGCTCTCAACTGTGACTCACATCCCAATCTTGGATAGCACGTCACAATGGCACCTATTAGTTTACTACCGCACGAATATGGCATCCGCTACAGACAGTTTGGCTTCAGTGCATTCCACAAAGGAAATTACCAATTAGAGGCTCGGTTATCAACTTCTATAGTTGGGTTTTTTAACTTCTGAAGTTCAATAGGAGCCATTCGATATGATATTTTTAGAAATGGGTTTTGTACCGGGTTCAAAGTCGATACAAAATTCAATATCACGCTCTGGGAGTAGGCCAGGAAATTCTTCAGGAAATACGTTAGGAAATTTACTAACAACAGAAATATCATTCAAATCTGACATATTTTTGTTCAAGTCCATGACATGGCCAAGAAAGCTTGACATTCATTTTTCAATAAACAAATGGCTTTATGGCTTGATATGAAAGTGTTTGACTTCAATGGTTTGGTTGCTTGAATTTGAATAACAGGTTGCTTAGGAATATGAAAACTAACAACCTTACGAAAGCAAACAATTTTGGCATGATGAGTAGTTAACCAATCAATCCCTAAAATCACATCAAAAGCAAGTATCTTTAAAGAGATAAGATCAACAGGTAATGTTATGGTGCCAACTTGGATCAAACAAGATTTATAAACAGTGGATATGATGAAAGTTTCTCCTAATGGAGTCTCCATAGATAAATCAAAGTCTAATTTCTCCGGAGTCAAGTTTAAACATTGAGCACAAGCAGGAGAGATAAATGAATGAGTAGAACCGGTATCTAATAAGGTATAAACTTCGCAAGAATTTATAATTAACTAACACGTGCTAACTTCGTTCGGGTTCCTTGTATTCTGACCAGTCACGACAAATGCACTTCCATGAACCGTTGACTTTAACTTTTCTGGGACAGCCTTTTGAGTCACCATGTCCGCTGGACTGGGTTTCGCTACCGTACAATCTCGAGCGATATGACCTTCTTTTCCACAATTATAACATACCTTGGAAGGCTGTGAACAGTTTGGACTTATATGTCCCTCATCTCCGCATTTGTAGCATCTAACTGGCGGTCGTTCTCCTCCCCTAGAATTTGTTGCTGGTGTTGGTGCTGCTACCGACATCTTCCCGTCATCGTTAAATCTTCTCTTCTTGAAATTTTCACTTGAGTTATTTCTTATATTATCTTGGTTATGATTACCACCGAAGTGGTTACCATTTTTGGCACGATAATTTCCTCCACGATGGTTATCCTTGTTCTGATGACCATTGCCATCGAGTCACGATTATCATCGAGTCAGAGGTCGTTATTCTTCGATTGAGTGACTCATTATCGCGCTCCAATAAGCGAGCCCTATTCACAACATCTGAATATAGAGAAAATTTATGAGAAATGAGATATTGACGTATGTCGGGTTTCAAACCTCTCAAAAACATCTGCGTCATACGTTCCTCATTCTTCACCAAATGAGGTGCAAACCTGGATAACTCCGCGAACTTTGCCTCGTACTGGGACACCGTCATGTTGTTCTGTTCTAGTCTAATAAACTCTACCTCCTTCATATGACGAATACTTTCAAGAAAGTACTTGTCATTGAACAGTTTTTGAAACATTTCCCAAGACATATTGAGTGCGGAAAAGTTTGAGTGCGCTTCTGATTCCCACCAAGAATCGCCTCATTACGGAACATAAAAGTGGCGAATGGAACCTTCTGTTCCTCCGTGCATCCCAAGACATCGAATATCTTGGTAATTTGCTTGACCCACGTCTCTGCCTTAATCGGATCCGGCTTTCCCCGGAATTCGGGTGGTCCCAACTCTTTGAACTGCTTGGCTATGACAAACCGTGCGCTGCTATCATTTCCACCTATATTTTGTACACGAGTCTCCTAAATGCGATTTTATATGAATCGCAAAAAGCTTCTAAACATCCCGTCGTTCATAAATGCGCTTTCGGTGGTGTTGTTCACAAGAGGAACATTATAGGCCTGTTGCACGTTCTCCTCATTGGTGAGCAAAGGTGTCTCCAGGGTCTCATTTACTCCACTGTTAACATTCTCAGTTGCCATTCTCAATTACTACCATAAAACAAGGGTTAATTAAAGAAATTGACATGCAATATAATAACCCTATACTCTGACCAACCAACAAATAAGCTTAGGTAGGACATAATAGCGAAGGATTTACTCGTCTCTCCCCTCCTAGTTCTATTCCCCGATCTCTGCCAGAGACCATATCCCTAAGCTCTGATACCAACTGTGACGCCCCCAAAATAGGTCCAATCCACCCAACCTATTCTGAGTCGTCAAATACATGGTACAGAAACAACTACAACTTTATTATTATAATTGTCGTGCAAAATCTTCTAGATAATATCTACACTCAAATAAAGTCCTCATTACAATTATTGATACACTATTTTATAGAATAGTTAGGACTACTAAAACAACTATCTTGAACCATCACTCCACACCCCGACTAGTTCCCGCTATATTCTCGCCTCCTGAGAAGAAAAATGGAACAAAAAAGAAAAGGGTGAGCTCAACTAGCCCAGTAAAGAATATTATTACTAAGATAATGTACAACAAATTATCCTTAGTCTTCAATAGGGAAAAATCTTATAGAATACAATAGACAACAAGTTTTAGATCAACAACTGCAGCGGAAACAATAATTCATTAGAAGAGTTAAGTAGAAAATGAAATCTACTATCATCTATGAATTTAAAAGTCCATTATCGATATTTTATCCCTGTAACATCAATCAATATACATCTTGAATCAAATAGTCATTTTTGCACTACAGGCCAAAGATATTAATCAGTCGGTCATGTTCATCTCAACACCTGTTCATCTTTGCACTAAGGGCCAAAGATATTCATCAAAAAATTATTCATCTTTGCACTACAGGCCAAAGATATTCAGTTATATCATCATTTAGGACTGAGGATGATGAAAAATATTTTTAAAGAAAACAAATCCAGTGAGACAAAAGGACAAATATTAGGGATTTATACTTTAGACAATCCAAGTTCAAAAATACTTCATAATAAACTATTGTGGAGCAGAATTCAAAAATGAAGATCAAAACATAGATCCAATCATAGATAGGAACCATAATAGACAATCTTGGACACAGAAAAGAAAATTTAATTTTTCTGTGAATAGTGTTGTATTTGTTAATAGTGCCATATACGTGAATAGTGACGTATACGTGAATAGTAACTACGATACTAAAAGGTAGAAATTCCACAAAAAAAATCATCATACTTCGTGAATAGTACTCATGAATAGTAACTCGTGAATAGTAACCCCGACATGAAAAGATTAGAATTTCACAAAAAAAATCTTACCAATATTTCGGCATAATGATATTGAAAGAAATAATATCATTTTTTAAAAAATATAACATCCCTTACCTCAAAAGAATAGTACTTACGGTTGGAATATCGGATATATATATTTGAAGAAAACTTTTAATCAGTAAAGCAACACTCAAGATATCAAAATACTCACAAGAATACGCTCAATAATATAGAGAGAGAAAACTTTAGTTTCTGGTGTGATTTTTAATTCTAACCTAAACACCCTATTTATAGGAAAATGCTTAGAACACCAAAGTAGAAAATTTAATATAATATTAATATAATTATAAAATTGTCACGCCCACCTTTGAAATCTGATTTCAGCTCATTTAAATCACATGTGAGACCCACTCAACTCATCAAAAACGTTTTTCTTAAAAAACATAACTAAAACTTTCAAAAATCAATTATTCTGGAATTTCGGAACTTTAATAATTCATAATAAATAGCCCTTTTATCATAAAAATTCAAACCTTATGTCTTTTCCATAAGAAATTCCATTCTCTACAACTTTGTAAGTTTAAGTTTTTCCAAATTCCAAACAGAAATTGACCGAAATCCACAAACGGGCGATTTTACTAGCTATAATCAAATTTCAGTCAAGAAATGGGGTCCGCCGACATGTTTAACATGTTTTAAATACTCCTCCTCATATACCCATTTATCCCACATTCATTGTAAAAATATCACCATTATTATATTATTAAAATATAATAATATATTTAAATGAATTATTTTATCAAAAAAGATAAAATATCAATTTTCAACAATTGTCACATTAAAAATTTTCTCCATCTATATCCACATAAACTGAATGTTTTCCTTATCATATAAATCAATAATTAATTATTCACAAATAATATTACAGAATCACAATACTGACAACCAGGCCGTTCCCAGGAAAGAGGGGGCTTTCTAATAAGGATTTTTCCTTACTGGCGCGCAATTAGGTGACCAAACCTCTCCTTAGACAGAAATTTCTAGACATTGTCAATAATGCTATCTAATAATATTATTCAAATAATATAAATTATTGATCTGATAATGAAAAATACTGTGTAGTGACAATTATTGAAATAACAATAATATAAAATATAAACGTAGCAATTATTGAATCAATAAAATAAAATATTGAACAGTAATTATTGTAACAATTATTGAGTAGTACCTTTTACGTAAGAATCAATAATTGGTGCAATACTGGTGTCTTCTTGTGCAACAACGCGCGTATTATTGTGTTTTAACCATAGGTTATTCCAACGAAGATAATTCAGTAATAACTACGTCGTTATTTATAAATAACTTATACTTGTCGTTTTCTTCATCCAATCGCTTTCAGTTATGGGGCCCATATTAAGACCTGCTACATTTGTCGCATGCGAATATTCCCGACAACAATAAGAATATTCCACGACCAAACGAATATTCCCCGACAACAATGAATAATTTATAACCACTTGCTTATTTAAAATATTTATACATTTTACCCATAACTAACCACATTAATCAAATAAACCCTTACTATTTCAAAATAATAAAGAAAGAAAATTCCATTTTATTTAAAAAAAATTCGGGGTCTTACATGTATAGATGGAGGTACTATACTATAATTAATTTTTCACATGTTTAGAACTATTGAGTCACATGATTTACTATTAATTCACATGATTTACTATTAGGGGAGGTGGTGCAAGTTTGATAATACTTGCAGGACTAAATTAAAAATGAAAAAAAAGGAAGGTATTATACTATAATATTTCGAGCCCCAAAATGTGCAATTATTGAAATTATATTTTTCTATAAATAGAAGCTCATTCTTCCTTCATTTCTCACCAATTCACCAAGTCTCACAAGAGCAATTATTAGAGAGAAATTATAGAGAGAGAAGCAATAGAGAGAAAGAAGAAGCGAAGTCTGCTACTTCACTATTCCAGTATCCATTCTTCTTCTGAGGTAAGGGATATCATTATTGTATAAGGGGTATTATTCTTTTGTATTCATGAAGAAAGTTATTTTCTTTCAATACTCGTAAGGGTTGTTATTCCATTCTTTATTATTATGTTGGAATAACTTTAATCTATCTCAATACCGCATACATGGTGAAATTCTTACATTATTCCATTCTTTATTATTACATTGGAATATCCATGCATGCGGATTACACATGACCTGGTTCCATTATTTTTTATTTTATTGGAATATCCTGTCTGTGCGGATTACGCATGACCTGGTTCCATTATTTATTATTCTATTGGAATAACCTGTCTATGCGGTCTATCGCATGCCTAGTGAATTCTTTTGTTATCCCATTCTTTATTATTATGTTGGAATATCCTGTCTGTGCGGATTACGTATGACCTGGTTCCATTATTTATTATTCTGTTGAAATAACACATGTCATGCGATTTCTATCGCATGCACGGTGAATTCTTTTGTTATTTCATTCTTTATTATTCATTGGAATAACACATGCGTGTGGACTCTGCATGCATGGTGAATGATCCTTCGTATTCATTCTTTATTAAATTGTGGAAATGATCATCATCTCACGTGGATTACCGTATGGCGGGTGAAAATCCATTGCGATTTCAGTATAATCTATTATACTCGTATGAGATATCATTTCTTTTGTACTCGTCATGGAATATCATTTTCTTTGGTATTTTTTATGAGTTACTATTCACGGATTACTATTCACCAGTTACTATTCTCTCTAGTATTATTCACTCGGGTATTCGGGGCACTTTTCATGTCGGAGTACTATTCACGAGTTACTATTCATGGGTTACTATTCATCCAAATTACTATTCACCCGAATATTTTTCACTCGGGTATTTGGGGTACTTTTCATGCCAGGGTACTATTCACGAGGTACTATTCCCGAAGTACTATTCATAGGGTACTATTGCGGGGTACTATTTACCCGAAAAATATATTTCTTTTTTGTCCAAATTAATTTTGGTACATGAATATTATTCTTGAATTTTACTCCACAAAGCAGTATCATGTTGACAATTTGGATATTTTTAAACACTAGATAAATTTAAAGTCTTTAATATTTATCCTTGATTTCGTTTGATTAATGCTTATATCATTGTCATCATCCTCATGCTTATATTATGATGAAAGTCATCTTTGGCTTACGTGCAAAGATGGATTATTGATTATTAGTTTTATGATTGTATATCTTTGGCTTACGTGCAAAGATGGACTGTTGATTATTGATTTTACAGTTGTATATCTTTGGCTTACGTGCAAAGATGGACCGTTTATTATTAGTTTTACAGTTGTATATCTTTGGCTTACGTGCAAAGATAAACTATTGATTGATGAGTATCCTTGGCTTATGTGCATAGATAAACTGTTTATTGGTATGATTATGACCAGTGATCATTCGGTATAATCATGACCCGTAATGTTATAGATGATGTGGTAAAAGTCCACATTGGCCCGTAGTGCATTGATGGACAGTTATTGGTATGATTATAACCAGGGATTATTCGGTATAATCATGACCATTGATGATTACATGAATATCCTTGGCCGTAGTGCAGGGATGATTCGATGATGTGGAATATCCTTCACAATACGACACGCTTATCTAAAGTTCTCAATAAAATTATTTTCATACTATTTAAGCGTGTCGTATTGTTTACGTCAATTGATATTTAATTTTGGTGAACCGAATAGGGTGAGGTGAACCCAACTTTAGAAGGGTGCTTTGCCACTATCATACAAGATGTCTAATGACATATAACCTCGTTCTATCATAAGACAGGGTTGTGCACATCCACTTGTTGAGTATATCTACGAGCACTACTTATATGATCTTGGAGTTTAGTTGAAATATAATTTTCAATTGCAGACAGTGGAGATAGTTATATGTCAAGAGAAGACTTACCATTGGAAAGAATGTGATAGTAATCTTCTCATTTTTTCTTTGGGGTCTATTGGGTCAACCAAGGATAATTCTGTGGACATATGATATCTATGATAACCTAGACGCATGGCCTCCCATGTATGAAGGTTTCCTTGAGCACTTCCCAAAGATTTTAATTTCTAAAATAGTTTTTGACTGCACTTTTATGAAAAGTACCATTGTAAGGTTGTGGTCGAGGCACCATGAGAGTTACATACATTTATATTAAAACTCACAGTTTAACTGTGGTCGTATTCTGCACGACAGTTCAATAGTTGTATAAATGAAGTTTGTAAATGATTTTTTTAAAGTGTGATATCTGGCGACTCAGAATGGGTCGTGTGGACCTATTTTGGGGGCGTCACAAATGGTATCAGAGCTTAGGGATATGGTTGTTGGTGGAGATAAGAGTCTAGAACTAGGAGGGGAGAGACGAGTTATATACTTCGCTAGTGTGTGACTTACCTAAGCTGAAATTGTTTACTTGATAAGTTGACAAATTGTGATATGTCAATTAACCTTTGTTTTGAAGATATATTCTAGAATGATATCTGAAATACAGGAGATGAGCAATGGGAAAATTATGATACAGAGGAAATAACCGGGAAGGTACAATCCGAAAAGAAAATAAGGTATTCTCATCTCTTCGAACTACCAGGTAAGTAAATTTCGAGGGCGAAATTTCATAAGGAGCGGACATTGTGAGACCCCAAATTTTATGAAATGAAAGTATTCAATTTTCTTATTATTATTTTATTTAGTAAATGGTTAAATTGAGAAAGGGTTAAAGTTAAGGGTGATATTTGAAAATTTTACAAAGTAAGCAAGTTGTTATTCGTTTGGTCGGAGAATATTCTTTTTGTCAGGGAATATCCGTACGACTGCACAATCATTGGTGGATCCCACAACGGAAGTATTGTCGTAGTAAGAAAACGACAAAATTATCTTTTATTAAAAATAACGGCGAAAGTGTTACCATTAAAATTGTTGAACTACCCGGTAGTAAAAGTACAGTAATACACGTGGTTGCATAGTAGCACACGGTATTGGTTATTGATGTTTACGTGAGAAGTCACTCAGTTATACTCAATTATTGTTACAGTAATTGTTGTATCATATCTCTCATATTATTGATTCAATTATTGTCACAGTATCATCTGTATAATATGTTATATTATTAAATCAATAATTGAGACGGCAAAGTTATTCATATTATTATTTGCAATATTGACAATGTCTAGAAGTTCTGTCAAGGAGAGGTTTGGTCATCTAATTGGGCGCCAATAAGGAGAAATCCTTATCGGAAAGCCCCCTCTTTCCTGGGAACGACCTGGTTGTTAAATATTGTGAATTATAATATTAATGATGAATACGTTCGTGTTGAGTAAAGATGAAATTGATAGTTCTATTGTGTTGGAATTATTAGTGTTAGTGAAAATCGACATTTATTTCGATAATAATTGATGTTTGGAAGTTATATTGACCAATCGGGAAATTAACCAGATAGATGAGCAATTAATTGCTATTAATTCACATGTTTATAACTATGTGTTCACATGTGTGTACTATTGATTCACATGATTTATTATTAGGGGAGGTGGTGCAAGATTGATAATACTTGCATGACTAAGTTAAAAATGGAGGTATAGATGGAGGTACTATACTATAATTAATTTTTTACATGTTTAGAACTATTGAGTCACATGATTTACTATTGATTAACATGATTTACTATTAGGGGATGTGGTGCAAGTTTTATAATACATGCAGGACTAAATTAAAAATGAAGAAAAAGAGAAAGGTATTATACTATAATATTTCGAGCCCCAAAATGTGCAATTATTGAAACTATATTTTCCTATAAATAGAAGCTCATTGTTCCTTCATTTCTCACCAATTCACTAAGTCTCACAAGAGCAATTATTATAGAGAAATTATAGAGAGAGAAGTATATAGAGAAAGAAGAAGCGAAGTCTGCTACTTCACTATTCAATATCGGTCTTCTTATGAGGTAAGGGATATCATTATTGTGTAAGGGGTATTATTCTTTCGTATTCATAAAGAAAGTTATTTTCTTTCAATACTCATAAGGGTTGTTATTCCATTCTTTATTATTATGTTGGAATAACTTTGTCTATACAATACATCGCATACATAGTGAAATTCTTACATTATTCCATTCTTTATTATTACATTGTTGAATATTCGTGCATGCGGATTACGCATGACGTGGTTCCATTCTTTTTTATTCTATTGGAATATCCTGTCTGTGCGGATTACGCATGACCTGGTTCCATTATTTATTATTCTATTGGAATAACTTGTCTGTGCGGTCTATCGCATGCCTAGTGAATTCTTTTGTTATCCCATTCTTTATTATTCTGTTGGAATATCCAGTCTTTGCGTATTACGCATGACCTGGTTCCATTATTTATTATTCTGTTGGAATAACCTGTCTGTGTGGTCTATTGCATGCCTGGTGAATTCTTTTGTTATTCCATTCTTTATTATTCTGTTGGAATAACCTGTCTGTGTGGACTACCGCATGCATGGTGAATGATCCTTCGTATTTATTCTCTATTAAATTGTGGAAATGACCTGTCTACGTGGATTACCGCATGGCGGGTGAAAATCCATTTGCAGTTTCGTATAATCTATTATACTCGTATGAGATATCATTTCTTTTGTACTCGTCATGGAATATCATTTTCTTTGGTATTTTTTACGAGTTACTATTCATGGGTTACTATTCACTCTAGTATTATTCACTCGGGTATTCGGGGCACTTTTCATGTCGGAGTACTATTCACGAGTTACTATTCACCCAAATTATTATTCATCCGAATATTATTCACTCGGGTATTTGGGGTACTTTTCATGCCAAGGTACTATTCACGAGATACTATTCTCGAAGTACTATTCATAGGGTACTATTGCGGGGTACTATTTACCCGAAAAATATATTTCTTTTCTGTCCAAATTATTTTTGGCACATGAATATTATTCTTGAATTTTACACCACAAAGAAGTATCATGTTGACAATTTGGATATTTTTAAACACTAGATAAATTTAAAGTCTTTAATATTTATCCTTGATTTCGTTTGATTAATGCTTATATTATTGTCATCATCCTCGTGCTTATATTATGATGAAAGTCATCTTTGGCTTACGTGCAAAGATGGTTGTTGATTATTAGTTTTATGATTGTATATCTTTGGCTTACGTGCAAAGATGGGTATTGATTATTGATTTTCTGATTTGTATATCTTTGGCTTACGTGCAAAGATGGACCGTTTATTATTAGTTTTACAGTTGTATATCTTTGGCTTACGTGCAAAGATAAACTATTGATTGATGAGTATCCTTGGCTTATGTGCATAGATAAACTGTTTATTGGTATGATTATGACCAGTGATCATTCGGTATAATCATGACCCGTAATGTTATAGATGATGTGGTAAAAGTCCACATTGGCCCGTAGTGCATTGATGGACAGTTATTGGTATAATTATAACCAGGGATTATTCAGTATAATCATGACCATTGATGATTACATGAATATCCTTGTCAGTAGTGCGCGAGGATGATTCGATGATGTGGATTATTTACTAAGTCGAGTCTCATCGATAAAATATTGATTATACACTTTTAATTAAGTAAAAAGATAGTAGATATCATACTCTACATAACTCTTCTAAAATACAGTTGTATGTCTTTGGCTCAAAGTAGTGCAAAGATGAATCGTTAATGAATATCTTTGGTCGTAGTGTAAAGATGAATTTATTATCATGATTATGAGCAGGAACTGTGATTTAGTATAACCATGATTTTTGATGTTTCAGGTGAAGATAAGTGATGAAAATTATCTTCGTCTTGGGCGCGAAGAGGAATTTAGAATCACAATTATGATTATGAGTTATTCATATGATTGTGGGCCGAGGAATTGTTGATTGATGTTACGAGGATAAAACATTATTGGTGGACTTTTTAATATAGAAGATAATAGACACGATGGTCTATTTGGTATTCTAATGGATTGCTCGTTCACGCAACTATGGTTGAAAAGTTTTTATCATCTACCATATGTTCTAAATCTCTGATTTATTACTGATGAAGGCTATTGATAATTTAATTTTCTTTAGTCATGATATTCTTTACTAGGCTAGTTGTGCTCACCCTTTTTGCTTCACAATTCCTTTCAGATAATAAAGAGTGTTAAAGATTGAGCGGTGATAATGAGGGAATAGAGCGGTGGTCTATAGCTGTTGAGGTTCTCCTTAAATAGTATGGAGATAATTTTATTGAGAACTTTAGATAAGCGTGTCGTATTGTATACGTCAATTGATATTTAATTTTGGTGAACCGAATAGGGTGAGGTGAACCCAACTTTAGAAGGGTATTTTGCCACTATCATACAAGATGTCTAATGACATATAACCTCGTGTTATCATAAGACAGGGTTGTGCACATCCACTTGTTGAGTATATCTACGAGCACTACTTATATGATCTTGGTGTTTGGTTGAAATATAATTTTCAATTGCAGACAGTGGAGATAGTTATATGTCAAGAGAAGACTCACCATTAGAAAGAACATGATAGTAATCTTCTCATTTTTCTTTGGGGTCTATTGGGTCAACCAAGGATAATTATGTGGACATATTATATCTATCATAACCTAGACGCATGGCCTCCCATGTACGAAGGTGTCCTTGAGCACTTCCCAAAGATTTTAATTTCTAAAATAGTTTTTGATTGTACTTTTATGTAAAGTATCATTGTAAGGTTGTGGTCGAGGCACCATGAGAGTTACATACATTTGTATTAAAACTCACAATTTAACTATGGTCGTATTCTGCACGACAGTTCAACTGTGACAACCCAAGAATTTAGACAATTTTACAAAATCTTAAATGATTGATTTAAGGTCAAATATTAGACCTAGATAGGAAATAAGTGTATGCGTTTGATGTTATTGGGAAGGAATTTTGAGGATTTCAAAATTTCTGTGAAGGATTGGGTGAATTATTCAGGATTAAGGATTTATGTGAATATGTTCTGTGTTTATTATTATGTATGTGTTCAGAATGTGGTTAAGGGTCATGGGTTGACCAGATAAATTATATCTGTAACAAACCCTAAGTTTATATTAAGAACGACAACGTTCTGTTAGAAAACCCTAACGTCTGATAAGAAAACCTAGAAATCGGTTCTGGAAACCCTAGTTTTGATTAAGAATCAAACCCTAATTAGGATATTAAAAAAAAACCTAGATTGGGAATGTAATGCTATATATAAGGTTTAACGTTATTAATTATAAATTTATTAGGGAAACCCTAATGAATTACTTGAAACCCTAAGTGCTTATTAGAAAACCCTATTCAAATTTATGAAACCCTAATTACGGTTCGAGAACCTATAACCCTAATTCGGGATATTAAAACCCTAAATGGGAAGCTAGAAGATAAGTATAGAGTTTCTATGTTATTAATTGTAAGTATAATTAGGGATAACCCTAATTGATTTATTTGGAAAGCCCTAATTTCTAATGTAAGAAACCCTAACATGCAATTAGAGAAAACCTAATTATTAGCTTATAGAGTGTAATGTTAATTAGGAAGCTTTAACCCTAATTAGCAATCTTGAATGAGATTAGTAAGCTTTACTGTAAATTAGAAAACCCTAATCTAAATTAGAAAACCTAATTTCTAAATTTAAAAGATTATTTTCTATGTAAAATCCTAATTAATGGGTTATAAATTCTAGTGACCAATTATGATCCTAATTGCTAAATTAGCAAATTTATTTAGGGAATAATAATCCTAATTGGCAAGCTAAATTTATGATTAGGAAATTGTAATATAATTATCAAATCCTAATTATAATTTAGAAATATAAATTTTTATTTTGAAAACTTAAATTAGAAATCCTAGAAATTTATTTTTTTTTCCTAAGGGCTCAAACCCTAAACCCTAAGGGTTAAAACCTAGTAGGTATGGGAAATTACCAAGTTGCCTTGTACCTTATGAGTAAAAAAGACCAAACTACCCTTCTTTATATTTTAATGGGGTGGAGTGTAGATCTAACCCTACTTGTAGTTGGTGAACAACTTTAGGCTAGCCATGTGGTCTAGAAAGTTGCTTTAATCATCAATTATCGACCCCTTGAATCGGCCATTTCAATTTGCAATCAACTTTATAAATAATTAAAGAAAAGAAAGAGCCACTTTAGTTTCATTTTTCACCAAGTCATCCTCTCTCTAAAATTCGAGATTTGAAGTGAGAGAGAGTGGTAAGATAAGCTAATATTAGTAGTCGGTTTTCCAAGAAGCATTCAAGGAGTCGAGAATCAAAAAAAAAAATCATAGCTAAAAGGTATGAAAACCCTAATTTTAGAAATCCTCGATTTTATGTTATTTGTTGCAATTGATTGTTCAAGGTTGTGTAATAGGGTGTCAATTGATAATGCAGGTTGGTAAATATTAGATCCATAACATCAAAGTGCTCGAAATTTAAGTTTTTCAAAATCACGGAAAATGTCATTTTTGTTCTACGACAACTAATGTCGGAAATTTGTAGATCTCGACTGTTAAGTGTTTTTGATGTTTAAAACTTGTAACATGTGATACATTATGTGGTCTTTAAGTTAAAAAATAATCGAGTCATATCATCTCTAGATCAAAAGATATGAGCGGTCGAACATCGTTGACCGATCACTGATTTCATTTACAGGCAAGCCCGGAATTGTTCGAATCGCTCGACAAGCTTTTTGAAGGCCATGAATCTTGTTGTCGTTTGCTTGTTTGGCCATGTTAGTGATTGATCCTTGTAGGGTGACATGTTGTGTACATACTAAAGCCTTTACATCACCTAGATCATGTGAGGATAGTAGAAAATCAAGGTCGAACATCGTTGCGAAATGTCTGTTTTGACAAATTGCGGAAATTTCGATTTTTGAAGAACACTTTTACGCGACATGTTTGACCGGATAAATCTTGCACATGTGATGTTGATAAGATGATACGAGAATTTAGAGTTTCTCTTTGGCATCTCTACTACATGTGTGAACCTTGGATCACACAAAACAAACATAGAATGCAAGTTATAAGGACCCAAATTAGGTCCCTCGGCTATTAAACCCGGATAGTTGAAGAACGACTCTGGCGGGGTTTTGGAGAGCTTAGATCTCTACGATCTGTTATGGAATGGCCATGATCTTGGTTTAGTGTTGTAGTATTACATAAGTACTACAACTTTAGTATGATTTCAAACTGAAAGCAGCAAAGAACAATGTTTTAATTGTGGTCAAAACTAGCCCTCGCGTCGGCGGTTTTTACGGGTTTGAGCTCAAGAACACCTATAGCGACAGTTCGATGTCGCTATATAGGATTTTTATGACAATTTAATTAGAAAATAATTATTTTATTAAATAAATAAAAATAAATGGTTTTAATTATTAAAAATACATAGTAAATTACGAAAAATTATTTTAAAGCTTGAAAAATAGTTTTACATTATTTTGAGTATATTTCAAAAATATTTAATATTTTTGGAATATAAATAGTATTTATTTATTTAATTATAATATTAAATAAATTATTTAAAAATAGTTTTAATTCATGAAAAATCATGAAAAATTATATTATGGTGTTAGAAAATATTTTAAGTTATTCTTGATGACTTTTGATATTTTGTGATGAATTTCATTAATATTTATTATTAATGATAATTAGTTTATTTAATGAATATATTAGATAAATTGTGAAAAAATAGAATTAATGCTTTAAAAATTATATAAAAATGATTTAAGTGTTATAAGAATATTTTGAGTTATAAAATATAACTTATGATATTTTGTTATGAAAATATTAATATTTTAATATTAATAGCGATTATCGGATAATGGATTTGATTGTTTAAAATCATAGAAATATGATTTTAAGATATTAAAAATACTTTGTGATGTTATAATTATGTTATAATATTATGTTATGATTTTCATTAATATTTAATATTAAATAAATGTTAATGATCAAGGAATAATGTGGTATTTATATTAATATCGATTATTGATTAATGTTTTTAATTACTTTAAAAACATTTAAAGGAAATAATAATGTATTGAAAATACTTTGAGATATTATAAATATGATATGATATTATGGCATATAATTCATTAATGTTTAGCAATAAATAAATATTAATGACTAAGGAATTATGTGGTATTTAATTCATTTAAATACGAGTTTAATGATTAAAAATCATGATAAATGATAATAATTACTTGAAAATTTTTATGAGCCTATGGAAAATTATTACGATTGATTAGAAAATTATACTGTGATAATTGTTAAGTGTTTAAGCAAGAGTTTAATTGAACTTAAACTCGAGTATTGTCGAATTAAATCGTCGGGATGATAGAATTATATCGAGTTCAACTCGAATTTGAAATAGTCGACTTGATGCTAAGTCTTATGTGTTGTATAGGCGATAGGATTATGTGATAATGTGTTTAGGTTATTTTATCTTGTGATGATATTATTCTAATATTTGGAGATCGGTATTATCGTATTAGGTCTTGGATAAAGCTAAGTTATATTTCGTGTATCGGTAATCAGCGGATCTTAAGCAATTTTGTTTTTCTTAACTCTACTAAGAGTGTTTCATTCGATTATGCTTATGGTTAATCATTCTTGATTTCCATGTAGAATTATACTATGTACATCTTGTATGTATAAGTCAGGTATGAAAGGCTGATCACCTTCATTACCAAGTTGGTCCAGATATATATTGTTCATGTTTAATACTTGTTCAGTCAAAGGTTGTTCATGCTAATTCACAACTACATTGTGAATTATAGCCAGCTTGTTATTCAGACTCTTTCAATCATGATATATCCTTAAATTGTATTTAAACTTGCTGGGCAACTTTCATGCTCACCCTTGCTATATCATGATAAAACATTGCAGATTAAGGTGAATCGTGGGATACTGAGGAAAGTTAAAGACAGTTCCAGCTTAAAGTTAATGTGCGCGATTAGATTTGTAATAGTCTTGTATGATAATGATGTCAGGTGTTAGATAAGTTATGAATTGTGTGAGTTATGGTTACTCGACCTTGGGGATAGTGTATAATGTTTAATTTATAAATAATTTATGTTTATATCTTTTGCAATAGTAGTAGAATGATTGAACCGGATCCGCGGTGATTTGGGGCTCGGATTCGGGGCTCTCACATCAACAGTTGTATAAATGAAGTTTGTAAATGATTTTTATAGTGTGATATCTAGCGACTCAGAATGGGTCGTGTGGACCAATTTTGGGGGCGTCACACTTTTCTTCTTCTTCAGAATCTGAAGCTTCTGAATTACCAGACAGGCTTCCTTGATGTTCAACATTAATATGGGCAGGTCCTTCTTCAGACTCAACATCTTTGGAGTCATTATGTGAACTTATTGGAGCATTTTTCAGTAGAGAATGCAATTGTGTTAACCTGCAACCTTTCTTCATCAACAGAGTGGATGCTCTGAGGACTAGCCATAGGACTTGTATATTCTTCTACATTTCCAGACTTGCTCTTTGGGGACTCAATCTTGAGACTTTCTTTTCCCTTCTTATCTTCTGACTCCACGCTCTCATCCTTGGAAGATAGACTTTCTTTGGGAACTAGGGCTGACTTCTTTATCACCTTTTCTTTCTTTTTAGATGGCCCTTGGAGTAATCTTTTACTCCTCTTTGGGGTTTCTGCAGTTGAGACCTTTTCTTCTCATGCTTCTTTGCTATCAGTGGAGAGACTTCTTGATGGAGCCTCTATTTTCTTTACACCCTTGGACTTCTTCTTTGCTAGCGTGGTTCCTATTGGTACTGAGTCATTAGATTGATAGCTTTCCACCTCTTGTGTCTTCCTCTTCTTTGCAGAGACCTTGCTGTTGCTCCTACTTGTCATAAGCCTCCTGTTTTCCTTGGGATTTTTCTTCCAATTTACAAACAGCTGTGGAGACATGACTTTATAGATATTTAGTGGTTCTCCTTCATCATATTTGATCTTAATTCCTAATCTCTTCTTCAGCACAATGCTCAAGAGTCTTCCACAAAAAACCTTTGTAAGGAGTTTATCTGTAGACTTCTTCATTTCAGCCTTTTCCAGCCATTTGGAAATTTGATCGAGCAAGATAACTCCAAAGTTTATTCGCTTCTTCAGAACTATTATAGACATAATCTTTAGTTGTAGATCGATCACAGTGTCATGTGCAGTATCCTTGCATAGTATATATTTACCCACTATCTCAACAAGGAACTCGAATTCTTCAGGAAACTCCTTTTTCGTTATGTCCTTCAGACTAGGGTTTCTTTTGTATACCATAATCTTGTTTGCTTGTTCAGTGTCGATCTCATCAAGGCTTTTCAGTCCTAGGTCAGGAAGGCCTAAGCATTGATTGATGTTAGACGATTTCAGCTTTAGAATCTGACCTTTGACCTTGGTAGAAAGGGTTCCAGAATTTATGGATGCGTTTGAGTAAAACTCGTTGACCAGGTCACCATATATTCGTGCGTTTGCCTCAAGACATTCAGAGAATCCTGCCTTCTTCACGAGTTCAAGAACATCTCTGAACTTCTTCTCAGATTTCTCAAAAGTTTTTGTTCTGAGCTGAATGCCAATGATTACTCGCCAATCTGCCATTTGAATAGTTTGAAGTATGTGGGTATTTAATTTTAGGTGTCTAATGAGAGGTAGCAGAATATACTTAGGGCGAAGCTTGAGGTTTGATAGATTTAGGCTTTGAAGAGAGTTTTAGGGTTTAGACAAGAGAGGGAGAGAGAGACTCGATAGCTTTTGATAACTTGATCAGAAATTTTGGCTGTTTAGAGGTAGCTAGGTTTTGCCTTAGGTATAAATTTGATAGGTTTGCAAATTTTGAAGAGCCCGCTAATATGAGACTACAAATTATTTGAATTTCCCTCTTGTAACTGTTCCTTCCACGTTTCTTAGTGGGACAGTTGTAAGTCGCTGATAAGTCATCATCTATAAGTCTTCCATGTGTCCGTCCTTCAGATTCGACTTTTCTTCTATTGACTATTTCAGTACGTAGAGTAGCTTGTTGCGGTAGCTATGGACTTTATGATTTTCTTTATCGACTCAATGATCGTCTTCTGAGAGATGCTTCAGTGGATGATTTGACACTAATCCTCATCTTTGAAGTTGTATGGCTTAACCACTGATGTACCTCATGATAGTTTGGGTACTAAACCTCTGAGATGAGTCTACAGGGCATCTTTCCACACAATCTGAATAGTTGAGCATGTGTCTAGTTTTTTCGAGCTCCCTATGAGCTATTGTATCCTCTGGGAAGACTGCGATCGTCGAGCCTACTCTACGATCGTTGAGGTTGCACTACGATTGTCGAGTTCACTTCAGAATCTACTCTAAGAACGTCGTCTGCTCTGGTTCTTGAGATGAACTTGACTAATCATTCCTTCTGGGTTAAATTAGCTCAAGAAGGGCCAACCTTTTAGAGTGAACTAAGGGTCAGTTTTGTCCCTGAGGCGCTTTCCAGATGAAAGACTTTAGAAGTGATTAGCACTGATATCTCTAATATCTTTAGTGTTGCTGTTATTTAGCAGATCACTGCTCCCCCATAGTTGATATTATCTTCTCAGAGAGGTGTGAGTTCTTCCTTTTTATGTGCATTAGAAGGCGGCCTTGTCTATCTCCTTTTGACTGGAATCATCCTACGATAGTTTGTTAGAACTACGAATATAGTCGTCTTTGATGATTTGAACTTGTAGAGTCTGCTTCCATATATATAGATCAGCAATCATGTGAGCTTTATTCATGTTAGCTCAGCAAGTCTTTAAGCACAGGCTTTGACAAATAAGGATTTTGTCAGAATCATTTTTGAAATGTCTTAAGCCTTCTGCTGGTTGAATCTCCTTAACTGAAGTCTTCTGCTTCAGCATTCCTTAGTGTGGTCAGATAGATCAAGCACTTGTAGGTTAGATAAATTTCTATTTTTGGTACCCATGGTTAAATGGGTCCTGCTAGGTCAGCTTTCAAAATCCATGTTCCTCATATATTTGAACTTTCATCATATTGATCACCAACAATCATATTCATGCATGTATCCAATTTAGATATGACATTTTAAGATGCATGATGATAAGTGTGTGTAAGATTAACCAATTTAATAAAACCCTCTTTCTCTTTGATGGTTTCATCATTTGCTTAGTTATGTTCACAGGGTTTAAATGTTCACAGAGTTAGAATCAACTCTATTACTTAATTGTATCTGGTTGATTCATGGAGGTGATCAGTTTCTACGAGTCTTCAAGATACTCTTGTAGAACTGATCATACTCTATATGTTATCAAAAACTTAGAACATAGGTTTGTACATACATACTAACCTATCAGCAACGAATTCTCCACTTAAGAATAATTAAACCTTGGTATGCTTATGACCTATTTCAAGCTTCTTTCAAGATGTTATCTTCAACCTAAAACTTGGATGGAGAGAAAGTTTGTTAGCATTCAAGTTTCCAACTTTAGTATAGTTTCTCTTTTTTTCTTTTTAGGTAGAGTATTGTCTCTTGATAGAATACTTTTATAGTGCATAAGGTGGTGCTAAAAGATGTATACATTTATACTGATGAGGAACCGTACCTTTACATTGTCAGTTTCTTGACAATCATTTATCTTGATATACTGAGGTTAGGCACTGATGTGCATACTTTTTCCTTCACTTCTGACAACTTGTTGCTCCACTTGTCCTTTGATCAATCAGTCATAGTCTTGAAGATGTAGGCTCAGAGAATCTTGACATATTTAGCTCTTTGTTAACCTTGAGTCCTCAAGGTTCACATCCAACTGTTGGTTGGCCAAATATAGATTTGAGAGATTTTTCTTTCTTCTCTGAATGAGTACTTCTCAACTCTTTGCTGTTGATGCCTCTTGAGCTCCCATATCTGCTCTTCAGACTACAAGATTGACTGTGGACATGGATTGGTCTTGTTGCTATAGCATTTAAGAACATGGACCAATCTGAGCAGCTTCAGGTGTATATATACATTTACCTATACACAATATTTCCAACTTGTGATCTCATCTGCATTTACAAGTGACTTACTACTAAACTAAGTTTAGAACAAAGTTTGTGTCTAGGATCAGACGCAAAGCAATTAGCTTTTCAATATAGCATGAGAACCTGCTTTGATACCAATTGTTAGTTCCCAGTAGGCACACAATAGATCTAGAAGGGGGGCTTGAATAGATCCTTTAAGTTTTTATAATACTTTTCCTGTTTATTTTGTATTGCTAATGAATTAGCATATGACAAACATAAGAATCTTTTCAAACACAGCGGAATAAGTAAAAGATCCCCTTCATTGATATATTCAATCATACATACATTATTCTTAGAATTAGTTAAGTGGTAAGCAGTTAATACACACATAACAGTTATAGCAGTTAAGTACATAATGTAAATGACAGTAAGTAAATAACACAAAGGATTTTAAGTGGTTCAGAGACTCAAGCTCTTAATCCACTCTTCTGCTTTAACTCACAGGATTTCCACTAAGGAAGGGCAGTACCCTAAATCACTAAGATTCCTTTAAAGCCAGCAGCCTTGGAACTTCAGTTCACTAAGAACTCTTCAAGCCCAGCAGGCTTGGAAGTCCTCTAGTTCCCTAGGAACTCTTCAAACCCAGCAGGCTTGGAGCTTCATTTAGTCCCTCCAGACAAGGACCCCTCAGGCCCTGGCTTCTTGTTGTTGTTGATGGTGTTGTTGTTGGTGCCTTGCTGCTATGATCTCTTTTAGCTTGAACATCTTATGTACTTAGCAGCTTGGCATGGTCCTCTTTGCATTCTGCTTCGAGTCTGGACCACATCTTCTCTGGTGCAACTGATCTTCACTCTTTTCTGCTCATCTTCAGCTGATGTCAGCTATGCACCATCACCATCTGGATTTGCTAAGTTTCTGAGCTTTTGGTAGTCTTCGTCTGGCACTTAGCAATCCCTGAACCCTTCTTGAATGTTTTGCAGACATGATTCTGCATCTGTTCTTTTTCAGCGTTTGGTTCATGGTGATTTGTAGAATGGCTTTCTGGATCTTCTTTCTTCTTTGCCACTTTTCTGAATGCTATCTTATTGGCCTTCTTGCATCTCAGCTAGGCTGCCATCTTCAGTGGCATTCTCATCTTTGTTGAGTGAAGCTTTTTGTCTATTTGACTCCTTCTTCAAAGCTGCTTCACTTCCACCTTTGTTGTCTCACTGTCACTGAGACTTGTTCTGTTTAGCTCTGGTTGAACTCATAGAGTCAACAATATAGAATTCCAACAACTCAACGATCCTTTAACTCAGCAACCCTTGATCCTTGAAGCTCTGGCTTATTTATACTTCTTCCCAATCTTTTTTGTAGGGATATAGCCGTTGAAAGTTATTTGAATTGCTTCGTAGATCTCGAGTTATTTGATGTAGACTGCAGATGTGACATGACATCCCCTTTTTCAACTTTTTGACACTGCAGTCTACTGTTTCACCTACCCCATCAGAGATGTTACTTTGATGTTTTGGGCAGGTAGTCTTCTTTATTTCTTCTTTCTGACTTCTCGATTAGATCATCAGAGATTGTCCTTTTGCATCGATTCTCTCAATAAGCTATATTCGAATATCACTCTTCAAATTGAACTATTGCCAATGCTTCAATTTTCAGATGACCAAACTCTACGATTCTGATGCATATGTTGTTGGACCTGATCGTAGTGTCTTGTTGAATGTTTCTCATTGACTAGTTTAGACAACACTACAATACTAAAGAGTGTTCATTGGATCTTCAATATAGAACACTTTTTCCTTCTATTGTGCAGTACTTCAATACTTCTGTTTGCCTTGACTGATCTTAGGAACTAATAGATTAACTTCTTGTTCTGGCCTCTTCTGGATGGCAAGACACTTCAGATTTGTGGCATGTCCAGCTCGCTTTCTCCTTGTGATCTCCTGTTCACTTATCATCAATGGACTGACATGATGCTTAATCACTTTAGCCTTATTCTTCAAAATCTGACCAGTATCTATGTGTACATTTCATCAGTTCCTGCTTTGTTTGGCAAATACTACGATCCTGGATACTTCCAAGATTGTTGTCTTCTATTTACTCGATAGCTACTGCACTTCCTGACTTTCCTTAGTCAGTTACTGAAGTCTTCTTCTGATCAACTTGTGGAAGACTTCATCTTGAATGGCTTCACAACTCAATCTGGATGTTGATTGGGTTGGTTCTTAGATCTTCTGTTAGCTTTCATGCCATTCGTTGAGTGCTCTTTTGGTTTCCTTCAGGTGGGATATTTCTTTGCAGCTCAGACCAGAGGCTTCATACTTTGGATATTCTGGGAGTGCTTATTTGTTGAGAATCGTGTTTTACTCTATGATTCTTCCTTAGCGTTGTGAGCACTTTTGTTGAAGTCTTAGTTCTGCACTCTACGATTCTGTTTGGATTCTACAGACACTACGACTCTGAGATCAGATCTTGACACTCTATAATTTATGCCTTTAAGCTTGTTGTCTTCATCTGATCTGGCTCGACTACGATCTCTGCTTCTTATTTGATCAGTAGACTCTATGACTCCGAGTGTGGTCTATGACACTTGACTTGGATTTGGCAGATGCTCGGTCGGCTCTTAGACAAATTGTCTCTATGATTCTGAACATTACTTCCTTAGTAGACTACGACTCCGAGGAGGTTCTCCTCGATACACTACGATCCTTTCTCGTCTCTCCTGGCTGTCTACGAACTCCGAGATCTACTATCTTGTAGACTACGATTCTACCTTGATAGCTCTCGAGTTTTCCTCGACTCTCTTGGCAGACTACGATTTCTGGTGCAGTGCTCGACGATCTAACAAGCCTATCTATTACATTATAAGATCAACCTAACAAGCTTGATCTTTCTATATTTATAGTCCTTGTACATCATTTCTTTTTAAGGACTTTACAAAGCTGTCTTGCTTATGTAGGATCAACCTAACACATTTGATCAATTCATTCTAAGTCCTTGTACATGTGTTCCTATTATCTATCTAAGGACTTTACAGCTTTTCTTGATGCAAGCATACTTGCATATTCATTCATATATATATATATATATATCATAATCAAATCATATATATAAATAAGAATATCATTCACATGCTTATTCCTGACACACATAATTATATGATAGTAACTAGAATAGGTTTTAATGGTAACCAAAATAGAAACATCATGTAATGAAACCCAGCTTAGGCAATCCATGTATACTAAACAATTACATATTAACCAGAATAAAAAATAAAAGTAACCAAAATCCCACACTGAGGGCACAATAATAGTAGCCAAACCATAAGATAACAGTAACCAAAACATAATAAAGAAGTAACCAAATAGTTATATGAAAGTAACCAGAACAGGTTTTAATGGTAACCAAAACAGAAACATGTATATCCAACCCAGTTTAGGCAACAAATGTATACTCTCACATGTACATTTAACACTTGATATATGTCCTGATACAAGCTTGTAACTATCTGGTTACTACCAAAAAATAAAATGGTTACCCTTCTATGTATATTTGGTTACCAACTGCACCTTTCAAACAATGTATCAGACACATCTTAGAAGTAACAAATACGAACCAACAAACAATGTCAAACCACTGGTAATATAATCAAATATGTAATCTCATTTACTTAATCTCCAATAAACATTACAGACTCACTAACCATAACAAATGGTTATGGATATCCAACAAAAACCAAAGTACGAAACACAATTCAGAAGGACAATACAACGACAATCAAACTAATCAAAATCTGGTACAAATCTTCCTGAAAATTCTCTGAAGTTGTGAAAAAGCCAACTGCGGAGGCGCATCTCGTCTGGAGGGAAATCTCTAGTTCCTTTGGGAGGATTAACGTCAATTGGAGGCGAAGACCGGGAACCAGACCTACCCGTTTCATTTGTGTCAGATTTGAGAGACTATGATGTTGCAGCGGCGGCGGAAGAGGAGGACGACGAGTGGCTTCGAGAGGAAAGAAAGAAGTAGTAAGGGCGGAGAGAGAGGCCGAACGAGAAGGGAGGGTTTCAGGAAGATGGAGAAGCGTGTTGGGTGGAGGATAAGGAGTGAAGGGTTTGTAGACATAGTTATTGGTGGTGATCAACGGAGTGGGAGGAACCACAACCATGATTAACGAGAAGAGATAAAGGAGATAATTGTGAGCCACAATTAAAGGATACTCAAATGTATTAATTTTGTAAATAAATATGAAAAAATGTATTACTTTTGTAATTATTTTATTAATGCACAATTATTGTAATTATTTTTAAAAATGTACTAATATATGTAATTAATTCAAATTAAAATAGGTGAGATTTCAATGGCAGACATGTAAAATTTGAAATTTTAGTCCTAAAAGACTGTTTTTAAGGCCCAAATCAATTTAAAATACCAGGCCTAGGACCGGTCCCAATGGACAAGCCTGATCAGTTCGGATCCAGTACTCTTCGGTCCCTAACAGTCTTCAGGCCAGTTCAGTCCCCAAACCGATCTAGTTTTAGGCCGGTCTTTAATCCTAACTTGTCCTAGACTGGTCCAAGCTTTTTGAGGTAGGTAAGTTTTCGTGTGAGTGCCCAGAATGAGATTATCTTGCCTAAACAATTATTTCTTTTGTATTATTAAATTTGTGACATGTCTTAAAAGATCATTATTGAACATACACAAATAAAAATTAAAAAGAAAATAAGAAGTTATTTTTTAGCCTTACACTTTTATACTATTTTCGAATTTTATTTAAAATTTTGTACTTTTTTGTATTTAATTTTTTCTTGTAATGTGACATTTCAAATTTTGCCCTTACTTCTCTTATTCAATTTTGAGTTAGCGTCAGCTTATTCGAATATCAAACAAGTATTCAATTTCTTATCGAAAGGGGGTGGGGTTTGATACACATAATTTATATATTTTATTATCTCTAATTTTGTCGTTTTAATTATATTAGTTTATTAAATTAATATGTTTTATTTGATTTTGTAGGATTTAATATTTGTTGCAATAAAATCAAAATTTTGGTGATCAATGGATATTTAATGCTCTTATTCATATAAAGAATATCCAAAGAAGAATCCTACAAGGAGTAGGAAAAAGGTTGAACAATCTTGGTGTACAAGTCAAATCCAACAACAGAAAGAAAAGTATATCTAGAAGATCTCTTTTAGAAGTTGATTGGGAACAAAACTGTCCAAGTTCAATAAATCTAAATTAGGGTTCAAAGTTATTTTTCCTATAAATAGGCCTCTTGTTTTAGAGAGAAAGACAACACTTGTTATTTTCTTTTTCTTAGTTTTTCGCTAGTTTAGAAGGAGTAAGATATTTAGAGTTCGTCTTTTCTCTTATTCCAATCACGTGTGGTATTACTGTGAAGGAGTATTTGTAACTTTCTTTTATTTATATATTAGAAATTCTCTTTTTAATATTGTTCTTATTTCTTGCGAATAGTAGTACTAATATTATTTGTCTTTGTTTTTAGTTCCATGGCTAGCTAAATTTCTAATACCTAGTATTATGATGAAACTAAGTATTTCATAATAATATTTTCTTTCCGATTCAAAATTAATGCATAATTATTTCCGCTTTCATATTTTTCTCCGCATAAATTGTATATGATTTTTATATTGATTGCGAGGTTTTGATAAGTTATAGTTAATCTGTGAATTTTTCATAACTTATGCTTACCCATATTAATTATATGAATCATTATTTTTAGAGGGAAGGGAAAATAATTTGGGAATTGATTTAGGAAATAAGAAATTATTTATTATGTTAATATTTGGTGGATTCTAATTCGTAGGTATCTTTTCTCATTAATAGTTTTCGTCATTAATTAATAGTTTTCATAATTTAGTTAATAAATCTTCTCCACTATTTTTGTTTCTAATTTGCCTAAAATATTAATTAAGGATATATTAAATAATTGATCCAGTCTCTGTGGGTTCAACATGTACTTGTTCTTCAATTAGACACTGTGCACTTGCATTATATATTTTTGTCACATCAGGGTCAAAAAAATAATAATTCAACATTTTAGAACACTACTAGGAAATTGAGAATATTGCAAATGCATTTATATTTAATATTATATGTATGTTTAATTAATTGAACTTTTCTCGATATTGAAGTATTAAGCCCTTTCTTCCTGGTCAATCTAAAACCGAGCCCTTTGAATCCCTCAGCGCCACATATGCGTTGACTTGTCGACGTGGTACACGTATATTTACGTGGCATATCGATGTCAGTATTTTATATTTTAATTTGACACGTGGCAGATGTGATGTGGCTTTTTTAAGATTATTTCCACGTGACAGATGCGACCTTGGGAGAGACAAATTTTTAGAAAAAAATTCTAAAGAAGCCATATCACATCTGTCACATGTCAAATTTAAATATAAAACGTCAGATGTGCTTACGTGTTCACGTCGTCAACAGGCCAACGCATTACGAAGCGCTGGGGTTCAAAGTCTAAATTTTTTTGAATAGAAAAGACTGGATTTGCGTTGAACAGGAAAAAAAGTTCAGTGATCGACTTTGCATTTAACCCTATATATTAATAATGCCAAAAATTGAAACTCACATTTATTTGGGCTAACAGGAGGGCTACTCGGAGTCCGCTCCTGATTTCCATTATAAAAAGAACTCAATGAAGACTTTCGCTCGATCATCTATTTAGAATTCCCTTCGCTCTTTGGAGATCCTCACTGCTTTCAAATTATGTTGTTATAGCGTATAAAGTGATCACGGAATCATTCATATAAGAGAAATTCTCGGAATTTTCAAATTTACAAGTATACCCTTAAAAGTCTTTTGCCCAAAAAAAAGTAGAAAAAAAAAAAAAAAGAAGATGACAAATCTTGTCATAGTCTTTTTTTATTGATTTTCTTTATTTTTTATTTTGTTTTATACTCCCTCCGTTCCTAAAAGATTATCGTTTAAGATTTTTGCACATGAATTAAGAAAATCATTTAATATTATGAGAAATTGAATTAATTTATTTGAAATTTCATCGCTACCCCTTAATGGGAAATTAAAAACTATTAATACAAGGGAGAGAATTTATTGGGACAATGAGAGAAGATAGGAGTAATATAGAAAAGTAAATAATTTATTCTCCTCGAAAGTTGTAAACGACAAATATTTTGAAACAAATTTTTCTTCTAAAGCGACAATCTTTTATGAACGGAGAGAGTAATATTTTCGAATCGTTGATTGCTGCCTATTACTATGACGGTGGCTTAATCCAATTGCATATCTGGGGGGCCTAATGTCTTAATATGACATTATACTAAGAGCGGCATGCGTACATGGTGAGGTCAAGTTATTATGTTGGTATGGAGCGGAATCAAATGGTTCTAATATCTGGCGATCAACAGGTAGGCTGGAGGTCTGTTTGGAAGCTAAAAAAAAAATCCCTCCAAAGCCAAAATTATTTCTTTCAAGAGCTTGTAAAGGAATTACCCCGGTTGGTCAAAATGTTAATAAGAGAGAGGTGGAGTATGAGTTTACTTGTCCTCGGTGTGGATGGAAGATTTAGACGGTGATTCATGATTTATTCCTATGTTTGGCAAAAATTGTTATATGGTTTTATAGCTCTTTGTTTAGAATATTCGGCCCATATATGTTCATTTGAAATTATATTTTGACCCAAAATGTTAACATATTAAGTTTACAATTCATTAAAATATATATATATATCCTCATTTTTTCTCCTTGTGTGTTCGATATAAGATTTTACTATCATACAGTACCTCAAAAATCTCCCTCTTAACACGTTATCTCTCCTTTATCACGTCTCTCCCTAATAACGAGCCCACATTATTCAACATCTCTTGTCAAGAGCAGGGGCGGATTGTAAGACCCCAATTTTTATGAATAAAGAATATTTTTCTCGAAATATATTTTTGAATATTATGGTGTGGATTTGATATAATGTTATAGTTGTGGGTAATATTTATAAATTTTGCAAAGTAAGCAAGTGGTTATATAATATTCGATTGGTCGGAGAATATTCGTTTTAACGAGGAATATTAAATTACTGCAAGACAATCATTGAGTGGACCCCACAATGTAAGTATTGTCGTAGTTAAAAACAATGTAATTATCTTTTTATAAAAATAATGGCGAAAGTGTTACCGTTAAAACTGTTGAACTACCCGGTAGTAAAAGTACAGTAATACCATTGGTTGCATAATAGTACACGATATTGATTATAGATGCTTACGTGAGAAGTCACTCAGTTATATTCAATTATCGCTATGAGAATTTGCCGCATCATATCGCTTCATATTATTGATTCAATTATTGTCACAAAGATCATCTCGCATAATATGTTATATTATTAAATCAATAATTGAGACGACAAAGTTATTCATATTATTATTTGCAATATCGCGATTGTTCAGAAGTTACATCGAGGAGAGGTTTTGTCACCTAATTGCGCGCCAATAAGGAGAAATACTTATCAGAAAGCCCCCTCTTTCCTGGGACCGACCTGATTGTTAAATATTGTGAATTATAATATTAATGATGAATAAGTTCGTGTTGATTAAAGATAAAATTGATAGTTCTATTGTGTTAGAATTATTAGTGTTAGTGAAAATTGACATTTATTTCGATAATAATTGATGTCTGGAGGTTATATTGACCAATCGGGTAATTAACCAGATAAATGAGCAATTAATTGCTATTAATTCACATGCTTATAACTATGTGTTCACATGTGTGTACTATTGATTCACATGATTTACTATTAGGGGAGTTGGTGTAAGATTGATAATACTTGCATGACTAAATTAAAAATGGAGGTATAGTTGAAGGTACTATACTGTAATTAGTTTTTTTCACATGATTATACTATTGAGTCACATGAATGAACTATTAATTCACATGATTTACTATTAGGGGAGGTGGTGCAAGTTTGATAATACTTGTAGGAATAAATTAAAAATAAAGAAAAAGAGGGAGGTATTTTATTGTAATATTTTGAGTCCCAAAATGTGTAATTATTAAAACTATATTTTCCTATAAATAGAAGCTCATTCTTCCTTCATTTCTCACCAATTCACTAAAGCTATAGAGCAATTATTATAGAGAGAAATTATAGAGAGAAAGAAGAAGAGAAGTCTGCTACCTCTCTATTCTAGTATCCAGTTTTATTCTAAGGTAAGGGCTATTATTTCTTTCGTATTCAAGAAGAGATTTATTTCTTTTAATATTCGTATGGGTTGTTATACCATTCTTTATTACTCTGTTGGAATAACATGTCTGTGCGGTCTATCGCATGCCTGATGAATTCTTCTGTTATTCCATTCTTTATTATTTTGTTGGAATAACTTGCATGCGCACGGCCCATCGTATGCACGGTGAATTTTTCTCGTTAATTCCATTCTTTATTATTACATTTGAATAACCCGTATGCATGCGGATCATCATATGCCTGATGAATTCTTCTGTTATTCCATTCTTTATTATTCTGTTGGAATAACCTGTATATGCGGTCTATCGCATGCATGGTAAATTCTTTTGTTATTCCATTCTTTATTATTCTGTTGGAATAACCTGTTTATGTGGATTATCGCATGCATGGTGAATGATCCTTCGTATTCATTCCTTATTAAATTATGGAAATGATCTGTCTACGTAGATTACCGTATGGCGGGCAAAAATCCATTTGCAGTTTCATATATTCTATTATACTCAGTTGGTTAAAGTTTTAATTTTCTATACTCCATGAAATTAGTAGAATATCCTGGATATTTGTGTTTCATCCAGTATCTTTTGATGAAAATATTCTTCTGAGCATTCTTGAATTTTACTCTACAAAGCAATATCATGTTGACAATTTGGACGCTATTGATTTATGGATAAATTAGATTATAAATCTTTAAAATTTATCCTTGAACTTTTTTTATTGAATTATTATGTCATTGTCATCATCCTCATGCTTATATTGTGATGAAAGTCATCTTTGGCTTACGTGCATAGATGGACTTAGTATGATTATGACCAGGGATTATTCGGTATAATCATGACCATAATGTGACGAATGATGTGGTGAAAGTCCTCATTGGCCTGTAGTTTATTTTACAGTTGTTGGTATGATTATGACCAGGGATTATTCAGTATAATCATGACCATTGATGATTACATGAATATCCTTGGCCGTGGTGCATGATTGATTCGATTTTATTTATTTAGACGAGTCTCAGCGATAAAGTTGATGAAAAACTTTTTAAATCATAGAAGATAATAGATTTTATACTCTACTTGACTCTTCTAATAGATTGCTTATTCTGCTGCAGTTGTTGATCTAAAACTTGTTGTCTATTATATTCTATCGGTTGTTATCTTTGTTGAAGGCTAAGGATAATTTATTACGCATTATTTTAGTCATAATATTTCTTCTTTGGGCTAGTTGAGCTCACCCTTTCTTTCTTTGTTCTCTTCAGAAATGAGAATATAAATTTGGAACGAGTTGGGGAATGATTGACCGGTCCGGATGGTTGTTTTAGTAGTCCTCACTATTACGTGAAATAGTGTGACAATAAATGTAATGAGGACTCTATTGAGAGTGGATATTGTCTAGATGACAATATTCTTATTAAAACTCTTAGATTATGTTTTGTCATATATTTTTACATTGTTGTATAATTAAGTTGTATTTGAATTTTGTACCATGTATTTGGCGACTCAAGATGAGTGATGTATACCTATTTTGGGGGCGTCACAATTGGTATCAAAGCTTAGGGATATAATCCCTGGTTAAGAGGTGAGACAAGAACTAGGAGGGGAGAGACGGGGAATTCCTTCGCTAGTATGACCTACCTAAGTTTATTTGGTATTTAATTGGTCGATCAGAGTATAGGGACAATATGTGATATGTTAATTAACCCTTGTGTTGTGGCAGTATTTGAAAATGGCATCCGAAAATGTTGAGATAAGCAATGAAGCACATGAGACCGTTGAGTCACCACAGATTAATACCCAGGATAATGTGCAACAGGAAGAAAATAATCCTCAGGTAAACAACAACGATCAAATGATGAACAATGGGACGTTCAGAGGTTTTATGCAATTCATGCAACATCAGGCGAGGGATGCTCCTGTCCAAAATGCAGGTGAAAACACTGACAACTCTCGGACGGTCACCGCTAAGCAGTTCAAGGAGCTGGGACCACTGGAGTTTTTTGGAGAGCCAAAACCACTTAAGGCGGAGATGTGGATAAAACAGATCAACAAGATATTCGATGTCTTGGGATGCTCCGAGGAGAAAAAGGTTCCCTTTGCCACCTTCATGTTGCGAGAAGAGGCAGATTACTGGTGGGAATCTATAAAGCGTACTCAACCTGCCGCACTGAAGACGTCTTGGGAGAAGTTCCAAAAACTGTTCAACGACAAGTACTTTCCTGAAAGTATTTATCACATGAAGGAGGTAGAGTTCATCAAGCTTGAGAAAAACAATATGACCGTGGCGCAGTACGAAGCTAAGTTTGCCGAGTTGTCTCGGTTTGCGTCCCACTTGGTTGATAATGAGGAGAGAATGACGCGGATGTTTCTAAAAGGTTTGAAACTCGAGATACGTTAATACCTAATTTCTCATAAACTGTGTTTGTATTCGGATGTTGTGAATAGGGCTCAGTTATTGGAGCGCGATAATGAGTCAACCCAACCAAGAAAGAGCAGCCGACAAGTCGATAATACCAGTGGTAGCAGTCATCGAAGCGGTGACAACAAGCGTGGAGGAAATCAACATGCCAGAAATGGTAGTCACTTCGGTGGTAATCATGGCCATGACAATAAGAGTGGACATTTCAAGAAGAGGAGATTCAAAAATGATGGAAAGACGTCAGCACCAGTACCTGTTGTTAAGGAAGGAGAACGATCGTCAGTCATATGTTACAAATGCGGAGGGGAGGGATATATCAGTCCAAACTGCGTGATGCAGTCCAAAGCATGTTACAATTGTGGAAGAGAAGGTCACCTAGCCCGATTTTGTCGTGCACTAAAGTCAAGTCCAGCTGGGATGGAGGCATCAAAGGTCGTCCTAACAAAGATAAAACCGGTAGTTCAAGGGAGAGCGTTTGTTGTAACCTCCCATAAAGCCAGGAATCCGAACGAGGTGATCACGGGTAAGCTAATCATAAACTCTAGTGAAGTATATACCTTATTTGATACCGGTTCTACCCATTCTTTTATTTCTCCTACTTGCACTCAACGTTTAAATTTGACTCTGTAGAAATTAGACTTTGACTTATCGGTTGAAACTCCTTTGGGAGAAACCTTCATTACATCCACTGTTTATAAGTCTTGTTTGATTCAAATTGGTAACCGCACATTACCTGTCGATCTTATTTCTTTGAAAATACTTGCATTTGATGTGATTTTAGGGATTGATTGGTGAACTACTCATCATGCTAAAATTGATTGTTTTCGTAAGGTTGTTAGCTTTCATATTCCTAACCAACCTATTATACTTAATTCAACAACCAAACCACTAAAGTCAATCTTTGTCATATCAAGTCATAAAGCTATTCGTTTATTGAAAATGGATGTCAAGCTTTCTTAGCCCATATCATGATTTAAATAAAAATACGTCGATTTGAATGATATTTTTATTGTTAATAAATTCTGACGTATTCACTGAAGAACTTACGGCCTACCCCAAAGCGTGAAATTGAATTTTGTATCGACCTTGAATTTGCAGACAAAACCCATTTCAAAGCCCCATATCGAATGGCTCCTATTGAACTTCAGGAGTTAAAAACCCAACTACAAGAATTGTTAGACATCGGTTTCATTTGTCCTAGTACGTCTCCTTGGGGTGCTCCTGTTCTATTCGTGAAGAAGAAAGATGGAAGTATGCGACTTTGTATTGATTATCGGGAGTTGAATCATGTCACCATCAAAAATAGGTACTCGTTGCCTCGCATTGATGACCTATTTGACCAGTTGCAAGGAGCCAAATTCTTTTCAAAGATTGATCTTCGTTCCAGATATCATCAGTTGAAGATTAAAACTGATGACATTCCAAAGACTGCTTTCAGAACTCGGTACGGGCATTATGAATTCCTAGTCATGTCTTTTGGATTGACTAATGCTCCTGCTGCCTTCATGGACATGATGAACCAAGTATTCAAGGAATATTTGGATCACTTTGTGGTCGACTTTATTGATGACATCCTCATATACTCCAAAACTCATGAAGACCACGAGCAACACTTGAGGCTAATACACCAAAAGCTTCGTGAAAACAAGCTATATGCCAAGTTGATGAAATGCGAGTTCTGGCTTGAGGAAGTTGCATTCCTTGGGCATGTAATCTCAAATCATGGAATATCTGTTGACCCGGCAAAGATTAAAGCAATTCAAAGCTGGGACCAACCTAAGTCAGTGACCGAAGTACGTAGCTTTCTCGGCTTAGCTGGTTATTATCGGAGATTCGTAGAAGGGTTTTCTCGAATCGCTACTCCATTAACTCAGCTGACTCGAAAAGATACAAAATTTGGTTGGAGCGAGGAATGTGAGAAGAGTTTTCAAGAACTTAAGAGAAGACTCATTTCAGCACCTGTCCTGACAATACCATCTGGCTCGAAGGGATTTGTCATCTATAGTGATGCTTCAGGCAAAGGGTTAGGATGTGTTCTCATGCAACATGGGAAAGTCATAGCCTATGCCTCACGATAACTCAAAGAATATGAGAGGAATTATCCTACTCATGATCTAGAGTTAGCAAACCAATCATTTTTTGCGCTTAAGATTTGGAGGCATTACCTGTATGGAGAGAAGGTGGAGATCTATACGGATCATAAAAGCCTCAAATATTTCTTCACTTAAAAGGATCTCAACATACGACAACGACAATGGCTTGAGTTGTTGAAAGATTATGATCATACCATCCAATACTGTGACGCCCCCAAAATAGGTATACATCACCTATTCTGAGTCGCCAAATATATGGTATAGAATATAAATACAACTTAATTATACAACAGTCGTATAAAATACGACATAACATAATCTAAGAGTTTTAATAAGAATATTGTCATCTAGACAATATCCACACTCAATGGAGTCCTAATTACATTTATTGTCACACTATTTAACAGAATAGTGAGGACTACTAATACTATCATCTGAACCGTTATTCCGTTCCTCGACTAGTCCCAGCTACGTTCTCATTTCCTGAAGAGAACAGTGAAAGAAAGGAAATATTATGACTAAGATAATGCAGAATAAATTATCGTTAGCCTTCAACAGTGTTAAACTGATACAATATAACAAACATCAAGTTTAACTACAGCGGAACAAGCAATCCATTAAAAGAGTCAAGTAGAGAATAAAATCTACTATCTTTTATGATTTAAAAGGTTTTTCATCACTTTTATCGCTGGGACTCAACTTAATAAATAATCCACATCATCCCTACACTATAGCCAAGGATATTCATTAGTATCACAACCACAAATTTTCCATGCACTATGGGCCAAGGATATTCGTGTATTCATCAATGGTCATGATCATGCCAACAACTGTCCATCAATGCACTACGGGCCAATGAGGACTTTTACCACATCATTTATAACATTACAGGTCATGATTATACCGAATAATCCCTGGTTATAATCATACCATGTCCATCTATGCACGTAAGCCAAAGATGACTTTAATCACAATATAAACATGAGGATGATGACAATGACATAATAATTCAATAAAACAAGTTCAAGAATAAATTTTAAAGATTTATAAGTTAATTTATCCTGAACTCAATAATGTCCAAATTGTCAACATGATACTGCTTTGTGGAGTAAAATTCAAGAATGCTCAGAAGAATATTTCTATATAAAAAAGATTTGGATGAAGCCTTGAAATATCAAGGATATTCCACTAATTTCATGGAGTATATAAGTCAAAACTTTAACCAACTGAGTATAAATAAGAATGGAATAACAAAAGAAATCACCAGGCATGCAATAGACCGCACAGACAGGTTATTCTAACAGAATAATAAATAACGGAACTAGGTCATGTGTAAACGCATAGACAAGATGTTCTAACAGAATAATAAATAATGGAACCAGGTCATGCGTAAACACATAGACAAGATGTTCCAACAGAATAATAAAGAATGGAATAACAGAAGAATTTCACCATGTATGCGGTACTTCGCATAGACAGGTTATTCCAACATAATGATAAAGAATGGAACAACATAAGAATTTCACCATGTATGCGGTACTTCGCATAGACAGGTTATTCCAACATAATGATATATAATGGAATAACAGAAGAATTTTACTAAGTATAGGTAGCTTGCAGATATCTGAGTTATTCAACGTAATAATAAAGAATGGAATAAAAGAAGTTCTCTTCATGAATACGAAAGAAATAATACCCCTTACCTTAGAAGAAACTGAATATAGGAGTAGTGAAGTAGCAGAATACTTTTCTTCTTTCTCTTTATAGTTTCTCTCTCTAGAGTTTTAGTGAATTCGTAAGAAATAATGAAGGAATGAGCTTCTATTTATAGGAGAATGAACTTTATAGTAACTAATTCATGAACGGTCCAGATTGATTTTACTTTTTAAGCAGACTCAATAATATTGATTTACTATGCAATTATAAATAAAATATTCTAATAAAATAAAATCTTTTAAATAAAATATAATATATTCTATTTATAATCTAATAAAACGAATAACTTTATAAAAGTATTCATTTTATATAAAAAGATTTTACTATGCAAATACTATGCATGCCTTTATGCAAACACTATGCATAATAAAATATAATATATTCTAATTATTATCTAATAAAACAAATAACTTTATAAAAGTATTTCATTTTATATATAAAAAGATTTTACTATGCAAAATACTATGCATAATAGAATATAATATATTCTATTTATAGTCTAATAAAACAAATAACTTTATAAAAGTATTCTATTTTATATAACAAGTTTTTTTGTTTTATTACATTAATAATATTAATAAAATTTTTTATATATATATATAAACTTTCGTGACTTCATAAAAAGACACCTCAATATATTTAACAACATTTATCATCATTATTATAATTCACACTATTAATCGACCAGGTCGTTCCCAGGAAAGAGGGGGCTTTCCAATAAGGATTTCTCCCTATTGGCGTACAATTAGGTGACCAAACCTTTCCTTGGCAGAACTTCTAGACATCGTTAATATTGCAAATAATAATATTAATAACTTTGTCAACTCAATTATTGATTTAATAATATATAAAATATTGACAATAATTGAATCAAATAACGTTAGATACTATGCAACAATTACTGTAGCAATAATTGAACAAAATTGAGTGACTTTTCACGTAAGTATCAATAATCAATACCGTGTGCTACTATGCAACCACGCGTATTACTGTACTTTTAACATCGGGTGTTTCAAAAGTTAACGGTACAACTTTCGCTGTTATTTTCATAAAATATTTTTGTCATTTTCTCAATGTGACAATAATTCCATTGCGGGGTCCACCAATGATTGTGCCATTGTACGAATATTCCCTGTTAAAACGAATATTTCCCGACTAATCGAATATTATATAGCAACTTGTGTACTTTGCAAAATTTATAAATATTACCCCCCAACTATAACATTGTATCAAATTCATTCCATAATATTCAAAAATGATATTTATAGAAAAATCATCTTTATTCATAAAAGTTGGGGTCTTACAACCTCCTCTACTTAAGAAATTTTGCCCTCGAAATTAGGGTATGTACCTGGTATGTTGAAGAGGTAAGGATACCTTGATTTCATTTCAGATTCTAACTCCCAGGTCATTTCCTCAACATCGTGGTTTCTCCACAAAACTTTGACTTGAGGTATATTCATTAGTATCACAACCACAAATTTTCCATGCACTACGGGCCAAGGATATTCGTGTATTCATCAATTGTCATGATCATGCCAACAACTGTCCACCAATGCACTACGGGCCAATGAGGACTTTTACTACATCATTTATAACATTACAAGTCATGATTATACCGAATAATCCCTGGTCATAATCATACAATGTTCATCTATGCACGTAAGCCAAAGATGACTTTAATCACAATATAAGCATGAGGATGATGACAATGACATAATAATTCAATAAAATAAGTTTAAGAATAAATTTTAAAGATTTATAAATTAATTTATCCTGAACTCAATAATGTCCCAATTGTCAACATGATACTGCTTTGTGGAGTAAAATTCAAGAATGCTCAGAAGAATATTTCTATAAAAAGATACTAGATGAAACACAAATATCAAGGATATTCCACTAATTTCATGGAGTATATAAGTCAAAACTTTAACCAACTGAGTATAAATAAGAATGGAATAACAAAAGAAATCTGTGACAACCCGAATTTTTATAAATTATTAAAATAAGAATTTAGTAATTAAAATTCTTATTATGAGATGTATATATTTTGAATTATGTGTTTTGGTGTGAAGAAATTAATTTTTTTATGAGATTTAATAGTTGTTTAAACTATTGAAGAAAGTGAAGCAATTTAGTTATGAAATAGGAAAATGGTGGCAAAAGAAATTAACTGAATAATATTAGTTAATTAAGATGGAAGTTATATTGTGGAATAATATAATTTAATTGGTATGCCTTGATTGGCGATGGAATTGTTATGAATTAAATTTCATAAATAATATGAGTAATTCACTTAATTAAAATAAAGAATTAATGCGAATAAATTTGTTTTAATAAAATGAGAGAGTATATATATAAATATGGTATGTTAATGTAATATGATTGTGAATTTTGTAAATAGTTAAAATATTTATTAAATAGAATAAATATTTTAATTGAAATATTTATTGAGAAAAGTAAATATTTGATGGAAATATTCTAATTTAATCTAATAATTAAGTTAAAGGGTTGATTTGTTGAATAAAATTATAATTATGGTTGGATAAATAGAAACTATAATTATAATAATAAGGTTTAATTTGAGTTAAAATATTAGAATTTGTTAATGGTTGTGACATGAATGAATCATATGTTAAAGGGAATTATAAAAATAAATTAAAAAGGATTTATGGGTCTAGCCAAACATGGCCTTGTGACCCTTTGCCTTTTGTAATAGCTGGGATAAAGCTACGTAAAGACTACTTTTCAGTTATTTGGTGTTACGCTTATTATTTTCATAGGTTTGAGAGAAGAGAAGAAAAGATGAACTGAGAGAGGAGATAGATTCTCTTTGAAGTTGAGAGAGTTTTGAGAATCTAAGGAGGAAGAAGAAGGAGATTAATATCATCTAATTGAGCTTAGAAGAATCAAAGGTAAGTTCTAAAGTTTTTGTTTATTTTCTAAAGTATACTTCTCTAAAAATGAATTTCTATGGTTAATCTATTAAGGAATTTGTTATATATGTTCTTGAGTATGTATAATATGTTCTATATTGTTTATTGTTGAGTTTTCGGTAAACAAATTCATATTGTTGATGATAAATAAGAAGAGTTTGGTTTTAACTTAAAATATATATTTTAGGTTTGTTTTAAGACTAAAATTGGTTAGGAGTTTATGTTATAATTATAAAATTGGTGATGGATTATGTTAATACGATAAGAAACAAAAAGAACGCAAGTTAAATGAATCAATTTGGTTAAGAAACGAATTCGTAGTGAATGAATTCGCTAAACATGTTAAAACATGAAAGTTTGGTATGAAGATGAGTTTTGGGTTAAGATTTAGGCTAGCTAGTATTTCTATAAATTGTTATAATTCTAGTATGTTGTAGTTCTATGAATTACAAATTCATAGAATCGAAAATGGACTAATTTGGATGTGTATAACTCAAGTTATGAAGATTAGTAGGAGAAAAAGGAATCGCGAAGAACAGTAGCTTCAGCTCCCATTTATGCTAACAGGCGCAGCTACGCTGTGCCCTAAGTCATTTGGGGTGCAGCTGCGCTATGCCCAAGGCTTAATTGGGCGCAGCTGCTCCCAAAGTTTGTCAGGTGTGACTGCTTTGACCTATTTTAGTAAAATAAGCATAACGTTTTCATAAGAACTCCGATTGAGGTGATTCAAGATGATCCGGAACGAGGACGAATAGACCTACAATTTTTATGCTTTAAGTTTTTCAATTTGAGGTCGGGAACAGGGGTCAAAATGGTCATTTGTAGGACTATTGTGTTTTCGGAGGCAATCGGAGGGCGTCGGGCATGCACGTATGCGAGTGTAATGCTCTTGACGAGAAAAGATGTTGTTCTAAGTTATAGAACATGAATATTATGAAGTATAATGATGCTTAATATTAATAAATGATATATTAGATAAGTTGAATACGCATACTAAGCACACACAAGAGAGACAAATTGGGCGTGTGACGAATAAACGTCGAAACCCCGTGATAAGTGATAATGAATATAAAAAGTGTTTTAAATCAAATGAAATGAATATAATAAGATATTGAATAGTGTTAATATAAAACCAATAACTAGTCCTAGTAAGACTTAAACATTTGAATGAACTTCGAATATGAAATACAGTGAGATATAAGTTGAAAATTAACACAATAAAATTGAACATTGTGTATACGTAATAGGAAGGGTTATGAGATGTAGAGTAAAGTTTACATTACAGCTACTATGCGTTGCTATGTGACTAATAGTTGATGTGCATGATTATATAATTGTGTAGGGTACGTGAAGTGCAGATAACTGTAAGCTGTTAAACTATTATTGGTAAACCACGATCAAGGCAAGTCTTTCAGTTCTTATTTGCTATGTGAATTTGATTGTTTTAAATCTTTATTGCAAAGAGCATGATGTGTTATATATATGTTGAATGTATGAAATGTTAAAGTCAACTTATGACTACGTCAATTGAGTAAAGCATGCTGATTGAGTAAGGAACTCAATCTTTATACATCTTTATACTTGTTATATGAACTGTAACATGTATGTTATATTAGTCCAATGTTTATGAGATATATGTTGAGCATGCTATTATGTGCTACGTGATGCATGAAAACTGTTAGATTTTGCTGGGCTGTCGAGCTCAACCTTGCAAATAACTATTTTTGCAGGTTAAGGATTGAAGGTAACACTATGTGCTGCTTAAATGACGTGGATCAGAAATAATACACGAAGATTAATATATTAGTTAAAGTTGTTATTTCTTTATACCATGATTAAGATTCATGAGATGTACTAAATGTTTTATGATGTATAGTTTAATGTTGAGTTGTAAAGCTAAAGTTAGAGTTATTTGATATTTAAAGGTTATCGGATTGAAATGTAAAATTTTATATAATAACAGTGATAAAGTGAATCATAAAATAAGATTGATTCAAAGACATGTAGATGATAAAGGTTTTGATTTAGGGAATTAAAGTAAGAAGACATAAAAGTTTAAATTATTCTGCATTATACAAAGTTTATCATCGAATAATGATGTAAAATCAGAAGATAGATATGTTATTAACGACCAAAGTTAATAATTAAATTGTATGAATTTTGGGGTCGTTACAGTTGGTATCAAAGCCGTAGGTTATAAACCTTAGGTAGGAGTACCGTAGGCTATAACCTTAGAGAAGGAAGGTGAATATAATGAAAGAATAAGCTCAAGTAGAGTTTGAACAATAAGAAATAATTTAAGAAATTTATAAAGAAGGGATTAAAACATGCGTGAGAGGATTCAAAGAAGAATCTCGCAGAGTTATAAGGAATATGAATGTGGGGTACCCAACTCCAATAATAAGAATTTAAGGTGATAATAAATAGACAATGTCTATAAGAAGAGAGTGATAAAGAAGTTAAGAATAAAAAGTTATATTTAAATATAGTACAATTGTACTCTTTAATAGTTGATGTGTAGTATCTGGGCTAAACGATTCCTTCATAGAGCGGAGGTATATACGAACTAGCAACTCGGAACCTAGTTTGTTGGTTGTTTGTGAGAAACCACTCAACATACTATATTGAAACTATTAGAGACTCGATGTGTACCAAGTATAGAAAGTGGATACGTATGATGAAAATGTGAAACTCGAATGAAATGTTGAGCAATGTAAATAAAGTTAGAGATTCTTAAAGGATGAAGTGTAATGTAAACAAGAAGATTCAAAGAAGAATCTTAAAGAGATATAAAGATAAGAAATGGGAGTTACCCTAACTCCAATAGCCAAGATAACGAATAATGTAGTAAATGATGAAAAAAGAAAGAAAAGGGATCGTAAAACAAAATGATCACGAGTTAAGAAAAGACTTTTAAGGGAGATGATTCTAGAATAAGATCACGACGTGATCTATTTAAGTTATAAAAGAAAGATGGTCTATAATGTTTGAATAATTATAGCTTGATGCTATAAAGATGATGTACTATGAAATAGTACGAGATAACTCACGAGGAGTTATAGATGATGTGATATGAGGAATTTGTATCGAGCAAAGAGCAAGTTAAGAGTAAGATAAAGTTAGGTGGGATTTCAAATGAGGACTCATGTGATGGTTGAGTTGTACAAATCTTTGTATGGGCGAGGGTTTTGTGCTTGCACTCAGTTTATCACATTGATAATCATTAGAATGTTGGTGTTGCGCTATCAATGTATATGTGGTGAAAATGTGATTATTTTCTCATGTGTATATTTGATAGTTAGAAACTATTAAGATTAGTCAGATATTATTAGGATTAGGTGCGGTTCTTAAAACTAATGCATATGGTAAGTTCGTGACTCATAATAATATGGTATGTTTTGAACCCCTCAACGAATGAACGCCTATGGTCTGACTAGGATAAGTTCTTAAACTCATATTATTGTGGCAAGTTCCTAAACTTCCAATGTGCGATAAGTTTGATGAACTATACTGGGGGTATAGGAAGATTGTAAGTTGAAATACAAGAATATTTAGTATAAAGATTAAAATTGATGGAGAAAATTAGGTATTCCAAATCTTCTAGCTTGGCTAGATTTTCAAAATTTATTGACTTCGTGCCGATGGTTATACTTTTGATTTTTGGAAAAAAATGTTGGGTCACACTAGTGAACCAAAGATTTTTTAAAAACAAGTCTTATTATTCAGTATGTCTATGCTAATTGCTTTGGTTAGACAAAAATGATTTGAAATATATCAAAATATATTTTTTTTATATATCATCAATGAATCATGTAACCTGGTGAAAAGATGATAAAAATGATGGAGTCATCGATACAGTATTACTTAGTGTTGGATGTGATCTAAGGATCGTCAGCCCACTATGGTATGATGTAGTATGATAAAATCACCAAATGACGGAATCCTCAAACGGACTGTAAATACAGTACGATATCATGAAGTTATAAAAATATATTTGAGATTTCTTTAAGATATGAGAATATATATATGTATATGTATATTTCGATTGATGTCTGAATTATTGTAGAAGTCTATGCTATTTGATTCAGCTAGATGAATATTGAAAGATGTTCATGAAATTCAAGCATTTATTGAAAAGTTATGCCAAACCAAATTGTTTTGGTGCAGATTCAGATGTTGAAAAGCTGAGGTGAACAACCCTATAAGGGGATATGCTTTTGGGGACAATGGTTCCAAGCGTAACGCATATAGTCGTTACAAAATGCTACGTTGCGGCCCAACGTAGTGGTACAATAAGCTGGCCACCTAGTGTACGTGTGGAGGGTGTTTTCAGTCTTTGTGATTGATAAACACTCCGGTTTGCAGTGTGAAGGATTGAGTTGAAGCACTAGTAAACCGAGAATAGAGTTCACGATCTTGTGACCCCTCAGCATGATTTGGAATCTTTGAAATTCCTGTTATTCATATCGCTTCCCAATTATTGAGCAATTGTGGAAGATTCTTATTATTTTGAAAGGTGAAAGTGGGAAGGATGAGAAAATTAAGCAAACCATAATAATTTCAAGAAATAATTGAAACTCCAGAAAGAAGAGAAATGTGAAACTTTTAGAAGAGGAAGAGGTGAGGAATATGATGATCTTAGAAAGATCCTTAGAGAAAGAATTTGGTTGTAGAACCCAATGAATGAATAAAGTATTAACGTAAAATCTATTTTGATAGACTGAATGCATAAAGATTAATAAATAAATTTCCAGGACGAAATTCTTAGAAGAATGGGTGAATGTAATATCCCGAGTGTTTATGATAATGATCCTTAGAAAAGGAAATGAATGGGTTAAGGAATATATAATACTCAAAATATAATTGAGTTCAAGGGAAAGTTGTGAGACCCCAGATTTTATAAATAGAGATTTATATTTCTCAAAATATTTTTTTGAATATTATGGTGTGGATTTGATATAATGTTATAGTTGTGGGTAGTATTTATAAATTTTGCAAAGTATGCAAGTTGTTGTATTATATTCGATTGGTCAGGGAATATTCTTTGTGTCGGAGAATATTCGTACGACAGCACAATCATTGGTGGACCCCACAACGGAATTATTGTCGAATTGAGAAAACGACAAAAATATTTTATTGAAAATAACGGCGAATGTTTTACCGTTAATATTGTTGAACTACTCGGTAGTAAAAGTACAGTAATACGCGTGGTTGCATAGTAGCACACAGTATTGATTATTAATGCTTACGTGAGAAGTCACTCAGTTTTGTTCAATTATTGTTATAGTAATTGTTGCATAGTATCTCACGTTATTTGATTCAATTATTGTCGATATTTTATATATTATTAAATCAATAATTGAAATGATAGAGTTATTAATATTATAAATTGCAATATTAACGATGTCTAGAAGTTACATCGAGGAGAGGTTTGGTCACCTAATTACGGCATGATAGGGAGAAATCCTTATTGGAAAGCCCCCTCTTTCATGAGAACGACCTGGTCGATTAATATTGTGAATTATAATAAAGGTGATAAATGTTGTTAAAATTATTAATGTGATTTTTATGAGGTATTTGTGTAAGTTTTGCTTATTTTATAAATCTCCATTTACCCATTTTTTAAAATAATCGATAAAAATTATTTAAAGGTGGGGCCCACATGTGGGGGCCACATATGTTAAAAAACTAATTTTGGAATTGGGGGTGGGAGAGAGATACATATAGGGGAGGGAGTTTATGTATATAAGGTTGTTATGTGTGAGTGTGTATATATAATATAATATGTGTGTGAGTGGGAAGTGGTGGGGGAAAAGAAAGGGTGAAAGTAATGTGTGTATGATTATAGTATATATGTTTATTATGTGAGTGGGAAATGGTGGGGGAATGGAGTTGAATTATAATAGAGGTAGTTAGTATTATATATATATATATATATATATATGTTTATAACATGTGGATTTATATATATATATATATATATATATGTAATATATTTTGTCTTGCTTTGTTATGATTGGTTGAAGGTTTGACAATTTGAATATGTAGTATCAAATTTTTCATCCGTGAGTCTTTGAATTATTTCATCTGTGAAGAAATCCTTACACAGTTTCTTTCCATTCTCCTATAAATAGAAGCTCATTCCTTCATTATTTCTTACAAATTTACTGAAACTCCAGAGAGAGAAATTATAGAGAAACTATAGAAAAGTATTCTGCTACTTCCCTACTCTTATATCCAGTTCTTTTACGAAAATGAGAACGTAGTTGGGACGAGTCGGGGAACGGAGTGATGGTCCGGATGATAGTATTAGCTAGTAGTCCTCACTATTCTGTTAAATAGTGTGACAATAAATGTAATGAGAACTTTTTCTGAGAGTGAATATTGTCTAGAAGACAATATTTGTATTAAAACTCACAGCATGTATTTTATCGTACTATACACGACTGTTGTATAATTTATTTGTATTTGAATTTTGTACCATGTATTTGGCGACTCGAGATGGGTGATGTATACCTATTTTGGGGGCGTCACAAAAGTTATGAAATAAAACTTACAAAAATTTATTATCAAGAATGGTGGGAGTAGAAAATATAAAACCTATATTAAGGTAATGTCTTGGGATGCTCCGAGGAGCAAAAGGTTCCCTTTGCCACCTTTATGTTGCGTGAAGAGGTGATTCTTGGTGGAATCATAGAAACATACCTTGACTTCTAACGCACTCAAGATGTCTTGGGAGAAGTTCCAAAAGTTGTTCAATGACAAGTACTTTCCCGAAAGTATTTGTCACATGAAGGAGGTGGAGTTTATCAAGTTGGAGCAAAACAACATGACCGTGTCGCAGTAGGAAGCTAAGTTCGCCGAGTTGTCTCGATTTGCGTCCCATTTGGTTGATAATGAGGAGAGAATGACGCGAATGTTTTTAAGAGATTTAAAACCTGAGATACGTCAATATCTTATTTCTCATAAACTGTGTTTGTATTCAGATATTGTTAATAGGGCTCAGTTATTGGAGCGTGATAATGAGTCAACCCAACCAAAAGAGAGCAGTCGGCAAAATGATAATACCAGTGATAGCAGTCATCGAAGCGGTGAAAATAAGCGTGATGGATTTGGAATGTTTGATGTGTTGTTGTTGTGATTTGGATTTGGACTAGGTTACCTTGTTCTGTATTAGCTTATGTGATTATTTGGATTTGGACTGGGTTACCTTGTCATGTATACATTAGCTTATGAGATGTTATTGTGTCATGTATTAACTTATGTGATGTTACTGTGTGAATTCAGTAATTCCTTCTGTCCGCTAGAAGTTCTGCCGGACTTAATAATTCCTTAGGCTTCTATCAGTATTTTGGGGGCATAATTGTCTGATATTTTGATTAACTCAGTCCGCTAGAATTTCTAGCAGACGGTGATTTTAGGTTTTAAATCTCAGCCCTCTATTTTTGTAATGAAAAATATAGATGCTATATGTCAATTTTTAATCCATAGCAAATAGATGCTATAGATCATTCCCCATATATGGTAATGATCCATATCACGTATTTGCTAGGAATAAAAAATTAATAAATAATATCTCTTTCATAACAAATATCAACAGTGGGGATTTAAAAAGCACACACCGTCCGCTAGTTATTCTAGCAGACAGAATGAAAAAAAAATTTGGTCGCTTCTACCCCCAATTCATGCCCCATCTCAACGCAAATATAGAGATGACTAGCAAACATGGGCGGATCTACGCTAGGGGCAGGGGGGCACCTGCCTCCACTGAATTTTCGTCCATGTGTTTGTGCCCTCCTTGGCTCCTTCCCTTCCCCCACAGTACACACCTCCACCACTACCCTCTTTTTGTACAAGTGACTTTTTAAAGTAATGATAATTTTGTACTACTTCTCTTATTTCTCTCTCCATGTGTAATATTTGGCTCAAAAAGTAAGTACTCTCTTCTACTTTCTTTTCTTTTTTAACTAACATCTTGTAAAGTTTTAGTTGTAGAAAAAAAATGAGAAGACATTTTTTGACTCGAAATACACTCATTTTTTTTATATTTTTTTTCTAATTAAAACTCAAAAACACCACTTTTTTTAAAAAAAATTCTTTTCTATTACAAAACTGACATGATCTCTTTTTGTTTTCATTCGCTTCCTTTTCTTTTATCACCAAATTAAAACTTAAAGACAAAGACAAGGTGTTAAAACTCCAAGATTATTTACTTAGTTTTCTTTATTTCGTGTGGCCTTATCCAACTCTTTTGAATTTGTCACATTTATACTATATTGGGTTTTTAATAAAAAAATTTGTTGATTAAAAAAATCATTCTAATATTTTCTTTATAAGAAAATTATGAATATATATATATATATATATTAAACTTAACAACTTAAGTGATGAGAAATTATATTGGATTTAGAGAAGTGTGTGTATATATATAGTTATAGTTTTTATTCTTAACAAAAAAAAAATTCGAATTTGACCCCACTGAACTTTTTGGCTAGATCCACCCCTGCTAACGAACAAGAAAACTCAAGTTTGAAACAATAGCAAGGGTTTTGATCCTTCTATGTTTCTCCTTTTCATCTTCGAGTTGAATCAACAATTTTTACGGGAATGTTTATGAAAAAACCAAACAAAAAGCATCTCTGAAGCAACTTTGGACCCGCGTAACCATGTTCGGGGCATGTGTGACAACCCGAGAAATTAGTCAATTTATTAAAATCTTAAATAAATGATTTAAGGTCAAATACTAGACCTAGACAGTAAATATGTGTATGCATTTAATGTTTTTGGGAATGAATTTTGAGGGTTTCAAAATTCTGTGAGGGATTTAGGTGAATTTTTCAAGATTAAGTGTAAATGGGAATATGTTCTGTGTTTATGGTTATGTATATGTTCAGAATGTGGTTAAGTGTCAAGGGTTGACCAGATAAATTTTATCAATGTCAAACCCTAAGTATATATTAAGAACGACATCGTTCTGTTAGAAAACCCTAACGTTTGATAAGAAAACCTAGAAACCGGTTCTGGAAACCGCAATTTTAGTTTCAGGAATTCGAAACCCTAATTCAGAAATTTGAAACCCTAATCTGGGAAGTTAAAAGATAATTATAATGCATATGTGCTATTAATTGTAATATTAATTAGGGTAAAGCTTAATTAATTAGCAAACCCTAATTTCGAATTTCTGAACCCTAATTGTCCGTCAGAAACCCTAAATGTACAATGGTGGTTTTAATTGCTAAATTAGCAAATTTTAATTAGGAAATACTAAATCCTAATTAGTAATCTTGAAATTATGATTAGGAAAATTTTATTATAATTATAGAATTCTAATTATAATTTTGAAATATTAAATTTCTATTTTTGAAACCTAAATTAGAAATTTTAGAAATCAAGTTGCTAAACCCTAAAGGGTTAAACCCTAAACCCTAAACCCTAAGGTCCAAACCCTAAACCTTAAGGGTTTGGTCAATTGACAAGTTTGCCATTAAATTTGCTAGCTAAAAGACCAAAATACCCTTTTTATATATTAAATGAGCTAACTTGTAAATTTGGCTAAAACCTTTAGTTGTTCACCAAACCTCGACTTGCTATGTGACTGAAATCTCAGCATTTCAGCCTCCTTTTGACACATGTGCTAGCAAGTTCATTGCATCAAGAGATTATAAATAATTTGGGAGAGAGAAAGTATAGTATTTGGTTTATTTTGTACACAAGCTCCCACCAACTCTCTCTCTATCCCAAAGCTCCGAATTCCTTGAGTAGATCAGTCACCAAATAAACCCTAAAAACACCAAGATCATTTAAGGATAATCGAGATCAAAACTTGGACTAGAAAGGTATAAATCTAAATTTTAATTTTGATCCAAGTTGCTAAGAAAAATTTTGTGTTTATGTGTTTAGATCTTTGCTAGATGATGCTTTATGGTGATCTATGTTGATATAACATAGATCCATAGCATCAAAATGCTTTAAAAGTGATGATTTTCAAAATTGCCCAAGAACAGTTAAGAGGTCTGACAACCAAATGTCAGTCGCTCTAGATCTCTATGTGTTTATGCTTTTTGTTGTTTTAAGCTTTTCATTTGTATCCTGATATGCTGTCTTTAATCTGGAATTGAAATCGTAGCTATTGGATGTATAGATTTCATTTTATTCGTGGTCAAACACCGTTGACCGAGCTTGACCGGCTGGATTGTGGGTTACCCAGAATGCCTTGTCTAGCGTCTGACAGCGTTTTGTGGCCTTAAGATCTGTCAGTATAAATGTGATTTGTTGATGTTGTGTTAGTCAATGTGTAGCCTGTTATTTGGACTGAAGACCCATTCCTTAAGATCCTTTAGAACATCAACCGATCGAGTGTTATAAGTGGTCAAAATAGGCCAAACGAACACGGATGACATTTCTGGAAATTTCCAGAAATCATAAGAACAGGATGTCTGACAAGGTTTGACCGTGTCATAATCTATGGATATGTTGTTTCTGGATTGAGATCGTTTTATATCATTGTTCTTTGTCATGTTTACTACGATTATGAACCAAGAAACAACCAAAATAGTTAACAGAACACTTAGATAAATGAGATTGAAAGTGGTCTTTCGAGTTTACGGTTTACGAAGAAACCCAGTTTAGTCTGACGAGGACTTTGAGAGTTCGAGATCCTTTTGATGTATTATTGTTTGATCAAGTTGTTGGTTGTGTATTGTAGTGTTACATAAACACTACACGATCGATCATTAACTTATCCCAAAACATGAATAGATTGGAAATTAAAAGGCGTTCAAACGAGCCACCTTGAACTAAAGAATTACATAAATTGTTCTTGAGCTCAAGAACACCTAAGACTACAGAATGTGTCGCTAAAGGTCTATAGCAACAGTTTATTTAATTTTATTTTCCTAATTTCCAGAAAATGATTAAATAAATAGAAATAAATAGTTTTTAATTATTAAAAATACATAATAAATTCGAAAAATTATTTTAAAGCTTGAAAAATAGTTTTTAATTATTTTGAGTATATTTCAAAAATATTTAATATTTTTGGAATATAAAAGGTATTTATTTATTTAATTATAATTTTAAATAAATTATTTAAAATAGTTTTAATTCATGAAAAATCATGAAAAATTATATTATGGTGTTAGAAAATATTTTTAAGTTATTTTTGATGACTTTTAATATTTTGTGATGAATTTCATTAATAATTTATTATTAATGGTAATTAATTTATTTAATAAATATATTAAATAAATTATGGAAAAATAGAATTAATGTTTTAAAAATTATATAAAAATGATTTAAGTATTTTAAGTTATAGAATATAACTTTTGATATTTTTTGTCATGAAAATATTAATATTTTAATATTAATATCGAGTTATCGATAATGGATTTAGTGTTTAAAAATCATATAAATATGATTTTAAGGTATTAAAAATACTTTGATATATTATAATAATATATTTATGATTTTCATTAATATTTAATATTAAATAACTTTTATGATTAAGGAATTATGTGGTATTTAATTCATTTAAATACGATATAAGTGATTGAAAAATTATGATAAATGATATTAATTATCTGAAAATTATCACAAGTCTATGAAAATTGTTTTGTCTGATAATATGATTATCTAAGATATTGATTAGTGTTTAGACAGAGTTTAATTGAACTTAAACTCGATATTTGTCCGACTAGACCTTCGGGATGATAGAATTGTGTCGGTTTCAACTCAAACTTAAATAGTTTGACTTGATGCTATGTCTTATGTGCTGTATTATAGACTGATAGGATTATGTGCTATGTGTTTAGGTTATTCTATGTGTATATATATATATATAATAGTATTATATTGTGATGATATTATTCTAATATTGGGGATCTATATTAATAATATTAGGTCTTTAGATAAAGCGTTATAAATTGTGTAGCGGTAATCAACGGTTCAGGCAAGTTTTTACTTAACTCTACTAAGAGTTGTTTCATTCGGATAAGCTTATGGTTAATCATTCTTTGGTTGCCATGAATTGTACTCATATACATATTGCATGTATAAGTCGGTATGAAAGGTCGATCACCTTCATTACTAGGTTGGTTCGAGGATATCTTTGTTCATGTTTAATACTTGTTAGGTCAAAAGTTTGTTCGTGCTTTAGTTCTCAATTATATTGATGAATTATAGCCGACTTATTATTCGAGACTCTTTCAATCATGATATATCTTTAAATTGTATTTAAACTTCTTTGGGCAACTTTCATGCTCACCCTTGTTATATCATGATAAACATTGCAGATAAGGCGAATGCGTTCGGATACAGGAAAAAGGATAATGCCAAGTTCAGCTTGGGATAAAATGTGTGGCTAGTTGTAATAGTATAGTTGGATAATAGTGTTATGTGTTAGATAGTTTATGATTTGTGTATAAGTTAAGGTTACTCGATTTTGGGGAATAGTGTGTAAAGTATAATGTATAAATAATTTATGTATATATCTTCTGCAAATAGTTATAGAATGATTGAACCGAATCCGTGGTGATTTGGGACCCGAGTTTGGGGCTATCACAGCATGAGTCGCGGTGGCCCGGGTGTAAGACCCCAACTTTTTAATAAATAAAATTGAATTTCCTCTATTTATTATCTTGAAATAATAAAGTGATAATTTGATATAATACTTTGGTTATGGGTGAAATGTGCAAATTTTGCAAAATAAGCAAGTGGTTATAAAATATTCGTTGTTGTCAGGGAATATTCATTTGGTCATGGAATATTCTTGTTGTCGGGGAATATTCGTATGACGGCGCAGCCATTTGTGGGCCTATAACGGAATAACTGTCGGATGAAGAAAACGACAAGTTTGAGTTTTTATAAATAACGACGTAATTGTTACCGTTAACACTGTTGGAATACCTGGTGGTTAAAATACGATGAATACGCGTGGTTCGCACGAAGAGCACACGGTATTGCCTGTGATTTTTAAATTATTAATTCTTATGTAAGAAGACACTACTCAATAATTATTACAGTAATTAATGTTCAATATTTTATTTTATTGATTCAATAATTGCTGCGTTGATTTTTTATATTATTGTTATTTCAATAATTGTCATTGCTTAGTATTTCCCATTATTAGATCAATAATTCATATTATTTGAATAATATTATTAGATATCATTATTGGTAATGTCTAAGGAAGTTCTGTCTAGGAAAGAGGTTTGGTCACCTAATTGTGCGCCAGTAAAGAGAAATCTTTATCGAAAAGCCGCCTCTTTACTGGGAACGACCTAATTGTCATAATTGTGATTCTGTAATATTATTTGTGAATATTTAATTATTGATTTATATGATAATGAAATATTTATTTTATGTGGATATAAATGATGGATTTATTTATTTTATGTGGTTATAAATGAAGGAATTAAAGTTGAGATTTTTATCAGTATTTTGTCTGAATAGATGTATTAAAAATCATTCGTATGTGGATTTCGGACATTTTCTGTTTGAAATTTGGAAAAACTTAAAGCTACAAAGTTGTAGAGAATTCGATTTCCTATGGAATGGACATAAAATTCGTATTTTTCTGATAAAAGGGCTATTTATTATAAATTGTTGAAGTTGCAAAAATAAACATTTTTATTAAAATTATGGGTGGGACACACTTTTGTTTTTTGTAAAAACATGTGCTGAAATTTTTTTTTCAAAGATGGCATGCTTAACTTATTCAACAAAGGAGGTTGCGTGGAAGAAAAAAAATATTATTTTATTAATCTAGCCTCCTTTGGCGTTCTAGTATTTTCCTATAAATAGGTGTTTAGGTTAGAATTGAAAATCACACCAGAAACATAAGCTTTCTCTCTATATATTATTGAACGTATTTTTGTGAGTATTTAGATACTTTGATAGTTGTTATTCAGTGCAAGTTTTCTTCAGCATTACATCCGATATTCAGGTCAGAAGTACTGTTCTTTTGAGGTAAGGGATGTTATTTTCTTCGTAAATAATATTATTTGTTTCAATATCATTATGCTAAAATTTTGGTATGAATTTTATTGTGGAATTTCTATTTTTTTGTGTCTAGGTTACTATTCACGTATACGGCACTATTCATGTATACGGCACAATTCACCGAAAAATGAAATTTTCTCTTCTTTGTCCCAGATGTCTATTTTTGTTACTATCTTTGATTGTATCTATGTTTTGATCTTCATTCTTGAATTTGACTCCACTATGGTTCATTATGGAGTGTTTTTGAACATGGATAAACCAAAGTACGAATCCCTAATATTTGTTCTTTTCTCACTAGATTCGTTTCTTAAAGATATTTTTCATCATCCTCAGTCCTAAATGATGATATTACTGAATATCTTTGGCCTGTAATGCAAAGATGAATGATTAACTGATGAATATCTTTGGCCCATAGTGCAAAAATGAACAAGTGTTGAGATGAACATGACCAACTGGTTGTGAGACCCCAAATTTTATGAATAAAGATTTAATTTTTCTCGAAATATTTTTTTTAATATTATGGAGTAAATTTGATATAATGTTATAGTTGTGGGTAATATTTATAAATTTTGCAAAGTACGCAAGTTGTTATATAATATTCGATTGGTGGGGAATATTCGTTTTAACAGGAATATTAAATGCACGACGATTAATAATCATTAGTGGACCCCACAATGTAATTATTGTCGGATTGATAAAATGATAAAAAATATTTTTATGAAAATAATGGCGGAAGTTTTACCGTTAAAACTGTTGAACTACTTTCGGTAGTAAAAAAGTACAATAATACTGGCTGGTGGTTGCATAGTAGCACACGGTATTGATTATTGATGCTTACGTGAGAAGTCACTCGATTTTGTTCAATTATTGCTTGATAATTATTGCATAGTATCTCACGTTATTTGATTCAATTATTGTTGATATTTTATATATTATTAAATCAATAATTGAGATGACATGAGTTATTAATATTATTATTTGCAATATTAACGATGTCTAGAAGTTCGCGAGGAGAGGTTTGGTCAACTAATCACGGCGTCAATAGGGAGAAATCCTTATTGGAAAGCCCCCTCTTTCCTAGGAACGACCTGGTCGATTAATATTGTGAATTATAATAATGATGATAAATGTTGATAAATATATTGAGGTGTCTTTTTATGAAGTCACGAAAGTTTTATATATATATATATATAAATTTTGTTTTATTAGTATTATTAATGTAATAAAACAGAAAAACTTTTTATATAAAACATAATACTTTTATAAAGTTATTGGTTTTATTAGACTATAAATAGAATATATTATATTCTATTATGCATAGTGTTTTGCATAGTAAAATCTTTTTTATATAAAACAAAATACTTTTATAAATTTATTTGTTTTATTAGACAATAATTAGAATATATTATATTTTATTATGCATAGTGTTTGCATAGTGCCTACATAGTGTTTGCATAGTAAAATCTTTTTATATAAAGCATGAATACTTTTATAAAGTTATTTATTTTATTAGACTATAAATAGAATATATTATATTTTATTTAAAAGATTTTGTTTTATTAGAATATTTTATTTATCTTTGCATAGTAAATCAATATGGACCGTCTCGTTTTAAAAGTAAATCAATCTGGACCGTTCATGAATTAGTTACTATTAGGTCCATTCTCCTATAAATATAAGCTCATTCCTTCATTATTTCTTACTTAATTCACTGAAACTCTAGAGAGAGAAACTATAGAGAGAAAGAAGAAAAGTATTCTGCTACTCACTTTTCCAATATCTAGTTTCTTCTAAGGCAAGGGGTATTATTTCTTTCGTATTCATGAAGAGAACTTCTGTTATTCCATTCTTTATTATTACGTTAGAAGAATAATGTATATCTGTGAGCTACCTTATACTTGGTGAAATTCTTCTATTATTCCATTCTTTATCATTATATTGGAATAACCTGTCTATGCGAAGTACCGCATACATGGTGAAATTCTTCTGTTGTTACATTCTTTATCATTATGTTGGAATAACTTGTCTATGCGAAGTACCACATACATGGTGAAATTCTTCTGTTATTCCATTCTTTATTATTCTGTTGGAACATCCTGTCTGTGCATTTACGCATGACCTGGTTCCGTTATTTATTATTCTGTTAGAATTTCACATGGGGTGCGTATTACGCTTTGACACAGTTCCATTAATTATTATACATTGGAATAACTCAGTATATGTGCGATCTATCGCATGCATGGTAATTTTCGTTGTTATTCTATTCTTTATTATTACATTGGAATATCCTGCCGTCTTAATTTTGCCCGACTGGTTCCGTTATTTATTATTTTGTTGGAATAACCTGTCTGTGCGGTTTATCGCATGCCTGGTCATTTCTTTTGTTATTCCATTCTTTACTATACTGAGTTAGTTAATGTTTTGACTTCTATACTCCATGAAATTAGTGGAATATCCTTGATATTTGCACTTCATCCAGTATCTTTTCATGGAAATATATTCTTCTGAGTATTCTTGAATTTTACTCTACAAAGAAGTATCATGTTGATAATTTGGACGTTATTAGTTCCTGGATAAATTAATTCTTGAACTTGTTTTATTGAATTCTTATATCATTGTCATCATCCTCATGTTTATTTTATGTTGAAAGTCATATGTATTCTGTGAGTGCATAGATGGACTTCGGTATGATTATGATCGGGATTAATCGGTATAATCATGACCGTAATGTTACAAATGATGTGGTAAAAGTCCTCATTGGCCCGTAGTGCATTGATGGACAGTTGTTGGCATGATCATGACCATTGATGAATACACGAATATCCTTGGCCCGTAGTGCATGGATAATTTGTGGTTGTGATACTAATGAATATCATTGAGATTCATTTAGTTCTGGAGAAATTTTCTTTTATGAGGCTAGTTGATTGAAATAATGCGAAATGAGGGTGAAGAAGGATGGTATATGGGGAACCTTTTGAAAGGATGCCACTTCCAGACCTTATCCATCATTAAGGAAGAGTTAGACTCAGACATCGGAAATTCTCCTATTTTTTCAGTCTATCTGCTAATTAAGAAACATGTTAGTCATTGAAGTTGGGGAAATTTTCTTTCACTTCTATATTGTACTTAGGCTGTTAGTCACACAATGGTTTCCAACTAAACTTAGGAAGTAGAAATTTTCTGCCTTGGGAATTTATTGATATTGCAATGCAATGAGAGATTACTCTAGTAGTAGTGAATTATCTCTCCCCATCATAGTGTGGTGATATGTAAAGGCATAGTCCAAAGTACTGGATGTACTCTAGATATACATGATCGAAATAAGGCTGTTGGACTTCACTTAATTTTCATTGGTAATATTCTATTAAGATGAACTTTGATGATTAATTTGAGTGACAACCTTTAATTTTATTAGCTTTAAATTAGTTTATTTGAAGATGTCCTTTATTTCTATGAATGTACTTATTTAATGAATCTAGTGGCACACCTTCCTAAAGACCCCAATCCCACCCCATTCATTTATATATGAAGATGTATATGTAAATAGGATTATATTATTGTCAAGACATCTACCTGGTTAATTTTGTATTATTGTCAATATTATTGATTAATGTGTTGTTTTCTTGTGGTGCAGCTGTTCTGAAAGGGAAGAAATGCCTAGATTAAATGGAGTTCTCAGTTCCATAACTTGTGCTTTTTACCTTTTCCTATCCCTATCCCTTTCCCTATCCCTTTCCCTTTCCCTTTCCCAAGCCAACGTTTTTACATATTGAATAGCATGTAGGGAAATTTCTTAATAGGCTTGGATTCTCTTGTATCTGGTACTTTTGAAGAGATAATATTATTACACTGAATTTCAGTGGTTGTTTTTATGTAATTACTCTTCCCAAATTGTTAAGCTCTTATCATGAGCTTGTCGTCCTCTTACAAGCATAAGCACTTGTGGAAATGGTTACTATATGGTCACTACTAGTATTTACTCTTAACTGGGGTCTAGAAGAATGGGAAGTTTATTTAGTGTTGTTATAAATGACTTGCAGCCTGACAAAGTTAACTTTCTGAGTCGTCATCAACTAAGATTACTCTATGTTGATATTATAATAACTAAAAATCAATGTGTCACCATTTTTTTGAAAAATATTTTCATCTACCATGAAGTTGATAAAGATTGGGAGAGGAGGCGAGTTTATAGCCATGGTTTTTAAAGCATTGATTTTCTACTTCTTTCTGCTTTATTTGGTGTCCAATTTATGGTACTTTCCTTGAGCAATAAAAATTGTTGCCATACATAAAGGTAAACCCACCACCACACACAAATCTACCCTTTATTGTTGGAGTATAGATTCTAATCATAATCATTATGAGATTGAGTTGTATGGTGTAGTTTATCATACAAGATTTAATAATTGCAAGAAAAATAAATGTGGTCTTTAAATGTACGTTCATTAATTAATCTTGGCAACTTTTACACTAAAATAAAGTGTCAAGTATTCATACCCTTGTCCGAGTGTCGAATGTCGGACTCAGGTACTTTACGACAAAGTGAAGAGTCCATGTAACATAGCTCTTAACATATATGCGACAAATTCAAAATCTATAAATGGCAGGTGCTATCGATTCTCACACTAACCGGAGCATGCTCAAAAGCCAGCGTTGTCGATCTTCTACTGAAAGCAGAGGTGCCTTATTTCCGTCCAAAGGTTTGTAGTAGATATCAGATATTTGCTATAATGGCCTTCTTGTCATGGTCCTTATTTTGGCTTCATCTCTTGTCAATCTTTGGCTGCACCACAAGAAAACAACAACACATTAATCAATAATATTGACAATAATACAAAACTAACCGGTTACAGTAGATGTCCTGACAATAGTATAATCCTATTTACATATACTGTAATTATCTTCATATATACATGAATGGGGTGAGATTGGTGACTTTAGGAAGGGGTGCCACTAGATTCATTAAAAAGGTACATCCATTCAAAAACTGAGTGTCGTTAATCACTCCTATTTCTCATCATCAATCAAATTCTTGAGGACCATCGGAAATCACCCTAATTAATATCAGCTTCAACATAATGTAAAGTACATATTAGAGAAAAGACAATATTTTTTTCTTGAGTACCAATCACTATGATGTAGAATTTGCATCTATTTCTAAAGGTCGTTGGCAGCCTAAGTTTCAACAACAGGAGACATGTTCTTACTTATAGATTGTAAAAACATACACGTACACATCTCTCATGCATGCCTGGGGATGGGATTACTTACACACACACACATATATAGACAGATATAGAGAGACCGTCAGATTACAAACATGCACGATTATAGACAGAGATAGATGGCCCATGGGATTAAAAATGTACAGAGAGAGATAAAGGACATCTTCAAATAGAATAATTTAAATCTAATAAAACTAAAGGTTGTGTTAGTAATAAAAGCTCACAGAAGCACAAGATCAATTCAACAATAGATGAATCGTTGTTTATTGAATAGCCAACAAGCTGGCTTAAATAGCCATTACAAAACAGAAATACAAAATGCATAAGCACATCTCAACAAACCTTAAGATAGTGCTAAAGACTTGGTCTATCTAAAACAAACCCAACTGACTCTCTAACTCTCCTAAAACCTAGGAGTTTATTTGACTAAAGAAAACAGTCCTAGACTAACAAGGACACATCTCAACAATCCTTCCCCTAAAATGAAGCTACTGTAAGTAGTTCAGTTTACTTCCTTCTTATCCACAACTCCAAACATTCCTCGAAGTTTTTCAAAGGCTTCCAGCTTTAGAGGCTTTGTCAATATGTCTGCGAGCTGCTCATCGAGAGTCTATTGATATCCTTAGACTCTTCTATCGAGCAAACTATGTAGTTGAACCTCTCCGTGAGCGTTCTCAAGATCTTCTCAACTATCTTTACGTCTGGAATGTCTTCTCCGTAATTTCTCATCTCATTAGCTACTTGTCATTACCCTTCCAAAGTAATTAGCCATTGTTTTGACTTCATTTCCGAGATTTGAAATTCTTGCAAAGAATCAAAGTTATGATCTTTGAACCCTATCATTTCCTTGATATCCGACCTTCATACAGTCCATATCTCTGCTTGGATGTTTCCTTTTGTGGCGAGTCTTGATGACACTCTTATCAATGGATCAAGGAGGTAATTTCTCACCTTCAGATCCTTTAGCTTCAACTCATCTAGAGCCTTTCTCTGATCTGAAGTCACGGCTTCTCCTGCAACAGGTTCTGCATACCCCGCCTCCATTAAGTTCCAGTACTCCTTGGACCTTAAGAGATTATCTATGAGCAAGCTCCAAAACTCATAGTCTCCATCAAACTTAGGAATACTCAACAAATTATGCCCTTCGTTGGACATCTCTCTCCCCAGACTCTCTTTCTACACTCACACTGTTTCACTCTTCTCAATTTCAGGCCCCTTTCAAGCTCTGATACCACTGTTAGTAATCAAAGCTCACAGAAGCACAAGATCAATTCAACAATAGCTGAATCGTTGTTTATTGAATAGCCAACAAGTTGGCTTAAATAGCCATTACAAAACAGAAATACAAAATGCATAAGGACGTCTCAACAAACCTTAAGATAGTGCTAAAGATTTGGTCTATCTAAAACAAACACAACTGACTCTCTAACTCTCCTAAAACCTAGGAGTTTATTTGACTAAAGAAAACAGTCCTAGACTAACAAGGACACATCTCAACAGGTTGTCACTCAAATCAATCATCAAAGTTCATCTCAATTAAATATTAGCAATAAAAATTAAGTGAAGTCCAGCAGCCCTATTTCGATCAGGTATGTACATCCAGTCTTTTCTATGCCTTTACATATCACCACGCTATGATGAGGGAGAGAATTCACTATTACTAGAGTAATCTCTCATTGCATTGCAATATCAATAAATTCTCAAGGTAGAAAATTTCAAATTTCTAAGTTTAGTTTGAAACCATTGTGTGTCTAGCAGCTTAAGTACAATATAGAAGTGATAGAAAATTTTCCCAACTTCGATAAATAACATGTTTCTTAATTAGCAGATAGACTGAAAAAATAGGAGAATTTTCGTTACTTAAATGTCCCAGTCTAACTCTTCCTTAATGATGTATAAGGTCTGGAAGTGGCATCCTTTCAAAAGGGTCCCCATATACCATCCTTCTTCACTCTCATTTCAAGACTATTTCAATCAACTAGCCTCATAAATGAAAATTTGTCCGGACCTAAGCAGGTTATCAAATATTCTTGATAAGTAATTTATATACGAAAGGTACAAAATCAAGGTGATGGTATAGATATATAAAATTACATAAGTAATTATGACCAACATAATTTTCAAATCACTCAAATTTAATACCAATTCTCACATTCAGTAACATATATACAAACTTGCTTTCTGATGAACCTAAATAATAACATATGAGTGGTGTGTTCAAGCTCGCATATTACTCGTAACAAATTGACACATTACTCATAACTAAAAAACAACTCATAATTCACAATTTTTGATAAAAACACAAAAAAAAAAGCATGATATAAGCATAGTGTAAAAAGGCACCCTAATTTTTGCAGCAAACGATCCAATTAGTTCAAAATTATAGCAACAGAAATCCAGTAAAGAGAATATATGGACCATGTAATAAAAAATCAAGCTTGAATTCTTATTTCGATCAAAAAGTATTGAAGAATGTAAGGGTGACCGGGACCATCATGCGACCCATGCCCCGAACATGGTTACGTGGGTCCGAAGTCATTTAAGAGCTACCTTTTGTCCGATTTTTCAAAAACATTCCGAAAACATTACCGATTCGATTTGAAAGAGGGAAAGGAGAGAGAGAGAAGGATCAAAACCCTAGTTATTGAGTTTTTGTCCGCTAATCATCTCTATTGGCGTTGAATTGGGGCATGAATTGAGAAAAATGTATATACACGCACAGTGTAGATATACATAGTAAATCTATGATGACGATTTTTTTGGACTATGACTATGGCGACGGTTCAACCGTCGCCATAGATATTATGATCTATGGCTACAGTTGAATAGTCGCCGACTGTGTAATACACAACGGTGTATATACATAAAACCCTATGTAGATAGAAAACTTTCTGGCTATTTTGACTCGAGGCACTTTGGTGTATAACATTGGAAAAAGCAGATACATACATCCATCAACTAAAGTTAACCCAGTTTTTATCGTTATAAGAACTGAACCCGAGTGTTGCTTATATTATACATTCATTTTGTATGAAAAAAAATAAAATTATAGAATATAATAATTTAGATTGTGTAAATTGAGATAAGAAGAAGAACTTTCTTACCTGACGACATATAATAATTTAGATCTATAAATATAATATTCTGATCATGGCGATTGATCTGTGCCGGGCATGTAGACTGGATCAAACCAATAAAGTAAACGGGCGGCCAATAAACAATACAAAATGCTTATCAAATACAACCATTACGAAAGTCATTCATCAATAGAAACAAACTTAACATCATAGCTGTCTTCATGGTAAACGTAAAATATTCATGTCTTCAAAATACTAAATAAAGTCGTTCATCATTTCAATTTGATAACTCGTCTGCCTATAAAAAATTCATCGTTCTCTTGAATTTTCAGCCACCTTTCTCGTGCCAAAAAATTGCTTCCAATTCTACCTGACCTAATTAGTTTTATACGGTCAGGTCTATAACAAAATCTCATCGTTAAACAAGTTATATATGTCAGACAATACATAGAAGAAAAATAGAACTTATTATATGAAGTATAATCAATATAAAAAATATTTATATTGTTCTAAAATATAGGATCAATATTATTCTTTAATGTCAATTGAGATGCTTTTAAATTCAAAACTTATAGGAACTAATACTTGTTAACGCCAAGATCTTCTGCCACGTCCCAATCACTAAAGACGTCCTGATCCTGCACAATAAACATGATTAACACCAAAAGCTTGACGACTTCGACCGTCGGGGGATAGCTCAGGCGTGAGAGTCAGTACAGGCGATCACAAGGTTAACAATGGAGGATAAAATATCTAGTGTATTTAGAGAGATAAAATTATCAGTTACCTTTGCATGTATGACTTCCTTGCTATGATATACTATCATTCCAGGTTTCTTGTGCCACCCACTACTACTAAACCACAGTCCCCCACAATTTGGCGATCTCGGTTGGATTGAATAAAGACTTGCCACATCCCATCAATCATTTATTTGCCACCTTCAAATTTATTTGAATCCCATCCACATTAATGTCTTGCAGATATATCGGTCAACATCTATCTTACTCATCATTACCAGTCAAAGATGTAGATTTTTAAATATCTATTTGGAGTGAAATTAATGACGAACCCAATAAAGAGGACCCAACTGAAATGACCCGGTAGATTAACCAAGTAACTCGGCCCAAGCCCTTTGGCCCAATATCTAAAATATCATGGCCCAACATTGCCCCCCAATCTTTTATTAAACAGGATGTTTAATGAAAGAGTATAAATGACATCGGTTCAGGACAAAAGGAATTATAATAAGATCAAAAGTCCCAAAATATAGCTTACCGAAGCTCATCTGGTGAACATCAAATAGCAACACAAAGGGTTCATCTTAAATAAACCTCTCTGAAGTACCAATCAAGAGCCTTTAACTACTGAAGCTCAAGCCACAGAATCAACTCCCACTGAAGGGACAAGCCAACCTCGCCAAAGAAAGCAAGCTAGCTGAAAACCAAAATACCCCATCACCCAGACTTACAACGAGTGCTTCCTCGATATGCCCGTTGATGAACGGACCCGAGTCCTTCATGCAAAAAAGAGAAAAATCCAAATAACTCCTCCAACTGCCAAAGAGCCACAAGTACCTCCCACAGAAGCCGATCTTCCTTCGGACACCCTGGTTGAAATCGTGGTTTTTGACAAAGAGCCCAAAAAACAAGTAAAGCGCATATCGATGAGATCCCTCACTCTCTGCCAGAATCCAATGAGAAATTCCCATGTCGACCTCTAATAACATGCGTTCGTGATACCGATGATCATCGGTTTGGCAATAGTTCCATTATGGACCTGATGGGCGAAGGAATGAAATACCGGACTAAAGGAATTTGATATTTTGACTTATCCATTTACATCACTGCCCATCAATTTGAACTGATTGACTAATAATGGTCATCTGTAGGCAAACGCTATCTTCGGGTGCCTCCGTCCCAAATACAAAGAAGCCGAAGAGGATGTCGCCCGAAGGGAGAACGTCATTCTGAAGTCAGGTCATCATTGATATAAATGTCGATCCAAGCTAAAGAATCAAAGCATCTGGCACATCGTCAGAAGCTTGAAGAAGAGCTCAAAGAGCTTCGGGTCCTTAGGAATTTGGGTCTGCCACTGATCGAAGACCTTCGTAAGGAAATTCGGGTAGCATACAGAAAATCCGCCGAGTTGAACGATGAGATCGTCCATATGTATGCCAAAGGATATAAAATCTGCCGAAGTAAAGGCAAGAAAAAGCTTGTCGTGGCCAAGGTAGATCCATCTCTTCTAGACTCTTCAGATGGTGATGATGACGATGAAGAAGCCTGAAGATGACCTCCCCTCTAACTTTAGTTGTAGAACTTTTTGTAAAAATTCTAACTTTTTATGAACAGTTAATATTAATAAAATATCAACTTCATGCCTTATTACTTCTGGGTAAACATTTCTTGTCAATAATTCATCATTCATCAACATGAAAAATGTACAAGCTTCTCTTAACTTAAACTGTTAGTCAATAATCAAGCAAATTATATAACAGATAAGATTAATAATGAGATAATCTGAACTCAACACTTGAACAAAATAAAGTAATACATACTTATCGTTACCGAAGTGTGAGACAGATCATGCAAATAAGATGAATCCAGCCGATCCTCCTTGCACCATCGGGAATTTGTTTACCGCACAGGGTATAACAAAGATATAAGGACATTTGTCTACCATGCAGGGTATAATAAAGATATAAGGACATTTGTCTACCATGCAGGATATAACAAACCCATGAGGACACACCTGCCGATAAGGCTACCATCGAATGGTCAGCGAGTCCACCCGAACCTCCTTACACCGATGAAGTTTGCCTACCACAAATGGCCTAAAAAATTCATAAGGACCACCTGCCAATAAGGCTACCATTGAATGGTCAGCGAGTCCACCCAAACCTCCTTACTTTGGTGAATTTTGTGTGTTGAATATGAACCTGACAGCCTGCTGCACTGATTGTCCGGAGTAGAATATCTGTCTGCACACAGCGTCCATGAACTCTGCTTCTGCCAATTTGGACATAAACCTCCTCAAAGCTTCTTCTGAACGGCCCGGTCCTTTCCATCATAACCTGCAGCTTTAGATGGATTTCTCCGAAGACAAGTACCCACAGGGCGGTGTGCCCTTAGTGGATTCTCGGGAATGTGACTTCTGGATCTACTTCGTTGATGAGCCATTTCACTGTGGTGAGAATACTCAAGGCAGAATGCCTTATTTCTATTCTCCGGATCCTTAGAAATATAGCTTCTGGGTCTTCTTTGATCCTGAGGACCGCCTCGAGACATGTCTTCAAAGTGTATAGACTGTTTTCCAACTCATGGTTGTCCATCTTTAGTCTTACTACGTCTTTCAGACTGGACATAATTGGACGCCTCGTCCCTCAGCTCTGCCATCTGAAGCATCTGCTCATAATTGGACGCCTCGTCCTTCAGCTCTGCCATCCGAAGCATCTGCTCAGTTATATCCTCGCTTTGCTTCAAGAGAACCTCCAAAGCTTTATCTGCTTCGTCTGCCATCTTCGCCAACTTGGCAGCCTTGTCGTCCTGACCACTTCCGTGCCGAGTTCTAGGCGAGGTGCCTTCGGCCATGATCATGCTCCTTGTCAGCAGCAAAGACCAACCATATTCGGGCTTCACCATGGGCTCTCGAACGAGAACCCCCCGATTCATATTTGGAAGTTGTCTCTTCGGCATCGGCTGTCCCTCCGGTGTAATAGTTTTACTCCTCACCATCTTCCGACGTAGAACAACTGAAAAAGATTATGATTGAAAACTCAAGGACACTAGAACACACCCCTCCTTCTAGCGCCAATGTTAACGCCAAGATCTTCTACCACGTCCCAATCACGAAAGATGTCCTGATCCTGCACAATAAACACAATCAACACCAAAAGCTTGACGGGCTGATTGTCGGGGATAGCTTTCAAAGCGTGAGAGTCAAGATCTGCGATCACAAGGTTAACAATGGAGGATAAAATATCTAGTGTATTGAGAGAGATAAAATTATCAGTTACCTTTGCATGTATGACTTCCTTGCTATGATATATTATCATTCCCGGTTTCTTGTGCCACCCACTACTTGCAAACCACGGTCCCCCACAAATTGGCGATCTCAACTGATCGCATGCAAAGACCGCCACATCCCATCACTGTTTGCCACCTTCGGCCGATTGAATCCCATCCACATTAATGCCTTGCAGACATATCGGTCAACAGCTATCTTACTTATCATTACCAGACAAAGATGTAGATATTTAAATATCTGTTGGGTCAGCCCACTGACCCGACCCAACAAAGAGGATCCAACTGATCGGGCCCAACTGAAATGACCCAGTAGATTAACCAAGTAACTCGGCCCAAGCCCTTTGGCCCAATATCTAAACTATCATGGCCTAACACTTGTTATAAAAAAAAATATAATATAACAAGTATTTGAAACAGAGAGAATCTTATATTCATTGAAACATAGAGAATACTAATTATAATAGAAAATACTAGGTTGAATGACACCATAAAGTTCAATTTTTATTAGTTAGGTCCTTAAAGTGATATTTTGTAAGTGTTTCCGTTCCTTCAACCCCAATTTAACCTCAACCCGACCAATTTTGATCAATTTTGACCCAACCCAAAATTTGAATATTTTAAAATATAAAATTATTTTTAAAATAAGTTTAAATAATTATATTTAACATTTAAATATATATATATATATATTCAATATTTTTAAATAAATTTTTATTTTTAAAATAATAATTATTTTAATATTATAAAATAAAATAATTATATTAAAATATTTATTTTTAATATTTAAAAATTAAATAATAATTATATTTAATATTTTAAAATAAAATATTTTTAAAATAATTATTATTGTTAATATTTTAAAATAATATTTATTTTTATATTTAAAATAAAATATGATTTTTTAAAAGTTATAAAGATAATTATTATTATAAGAAAAAAATATTAGAAACTTTTATATTTTCAAAAATGAGTAAATTTTCATAAAATATAGATTCAAAAAATTACATAAGAAAATAAAACTTTATTTTTAAAAATAAAGTAGATTTTTTTCATTTTATATAAAAAAATTTTTCGGAAAAAAAGAAGTTAATATCTTTACAATTATTATAATGTATTCTTAATATTAAAATTTTAAAAACAAAAACTAAAAATAGAAATTAAAATATAAAAGGTAAATAAAAATTGATTCAATATTTTTCAAATAAATAAATAAATAATTTTTTAAAAATAATTATTATTTTAGGAAAAAATTTAGAATTTTTTTTAGAAATAATTAAGAACTTTAGGGATTCAATCTTAATTATTTCTATTTTTTTCTAAAAATTAAGATTTAATCTATATTTTATGAAATTTTAAATATTTGTGAAAAAAAATTAAAAGTTTCTAATATTTTTTCCTTAGATAAATTATCTTTATAAATTTTTTAAATATATTTTATTTTAAATATAAAAAATAAATATTATTTTAAAATATTAAAAATAATTATTATTTTGAAATTATTTAAAAATATATATTATTTTAAAATATTAAATATAACTATTATTTGAAAATTATTTTTAAAATAATATTTTATTTTAAAATATTAAAATAATAATATTTTAAAAATATTAAATATAATTATTATTTATTTTTTTTTAAAAAACTAATATTTTATTTTAAATATTAAAATAACTATTATTAAAATAATTATTTTATTTTAAAATAATAAAATAATTAATATTTTTAAAATAATAATTTATTTTGAAATATTAAATATATTTTTTTAATGTTAAATATAATTATTATTTTAAACTTATTTTAAAAATAATATTATAGTTTAAAATATAAAAATTTTGGGTTGGGTCAAACTAGGTCGGGTTTAGTCAAAATGGGCCAGGTTGAGGTCAAATTGGGCTAAAGGAACAAAAACACCAACAAAATGCCACTTTAAGGACCTAATTGACGAAAATTGAACTTTAAGAATAATTTTAAAAATAGATGAGAACTTGAAGGGACAGAAGTGTCATTCAACAAAAAACACCATTCAAAATCATACTTTAACACATGTGAAAATTATGAAAAATTATTATATAATAAGGTGGAGAAGGTTCAAAAATGCCCTGACTTTTATCGCGATGTCTACCGAGCACCCTATACCTTTTTTTTTGTCCAAAAATACCCTTAACGTTACACTTTTTGGGTCAATCATGCCCCTGCCGTTAACAGAATTGCCAAATAGACAAATAGAGTTAACATTTGGACATATTTTGCTGACATGTCAAATAATTAAAACAAAAATTACTACCGTACCATCTGATGTGTATAAAAATAATATTTTATATATATTTGATAATTTATTTATTATGTGTATTTTATTAATAATTTTTATTTATTACTATTCCCCAATATTAATAACTATCCCCAATATTAATTAATAACTATCCCCAATATTCTCCTCCACCACCATCCGCCACCCATCACCGACGTCTTCCACCAAATAAAAATTCATGGAACCAATAATCCAAGAAGTTGTAGCAAAGAGCAAGAAAATAACATCACCAACACTTCATACCCACATCAAAATCATTCCTTTTTAGAACAATCATGCTCCTCAAATCAAACCCGAAAACCCAAAAGGTTGAAGATAAAACCGATCCTCGTAATAAAGCAGAAGCGGTCCATCCAAGCCTACATAGGCACCAAAACTCAATTAAAGGAAAACACTTTTGTCCAAGAACCATCCAAGAACCAACATAAAATCAATGAACAAAAAGCATCAGTTGATAGGAAATTAAAACATTAATAAACCGAAACAAATATAAAAAAAAAACCCCATTCCTGGCGACATCAAGTCAAGATCTCGAGAAAAAATAAGCTTAGCAAAACATATAAACCCATCCCCAAATCAGACCACGCAAGCCCTGCACGGATCCTAAACAAACCAAATCCAATAGGGTGCTCGTGAGAACGAGAAGATGAGGAAGAAGAGTTTTGAGCCTTCCATCAATCGTAACGCATCGCTGTAGAAAACCTTAAAGAGAGAGAAAATAGATCTGATGACTGATATGAAAAAGAAGATTTGAAATAGAATGGGTTTAGATGACTGATTTAGTAATAGAAAAAAGAATGGGTTTAGATAGAGAAAATAGAATGGGTTTAGATGACTGATTTAGTAATAGGAAAAAAAATTAAGTTAAATTTTAGTATATTCGTATTTTAGTAAAATGTAATACTAAATATTTAGTAAAATTTGATATGTTATACTAATATTTAATAAAAAGTAAAAAGTATATAATACTAATATTTAGTAAAATAATTTTAGTATTTTAGTATTTTTTTTAATTAATAAAATAATTTGAATTTTAGTATTTTTTTAATTTTATTTTTTTTATTTTTTTAGTATTTTTTAATTAGTATTTTAGTATTTTTTTAATTAGTATTTAGTATTTTTAAATTAGTATTTTTATTATATCCATGTGGCAGCCATGTAATCAATTTGGACGAATGTTAGTCTAGTTGGCAGTTCTGTTAACGGCAGGGGCACGATTGACCCAAAAAGTGTAACGTTAAGGGTATTTTTGGACAAAAAAAGTATAAGGTGCTCGGTAGACATCGCGATAAAAATTAGGGGCATTTTTGACCCTTCTCCCTATAATAAGGTGGCAACAATGAAGCAACATTAACTCATTAACTAGGGCAAAATACACTTTTGTTACAATAAATTCCACTCTCCTCACAATTCGGCTCCTAAATTAATTGGGCTTACACATCTGTTACCTCAACTACTTAATTTCACACAATATCCTCTCAATTCAATTTTTTGACTAAAATTAGCCGAAATACATAAATTTTTGACAAGAGAAATAATTTTATACAGTTTGACCGTATCAAACTGTATAAAATTATGGTTTGACTTCATTAAAAAAATTAATTAATTAAAAAAAAATTCACAAAACCCTAAATTTAATTGTAAAATAAAATTATTATTTCTTTGTCTCCCCACCTGCAAATCCAATACACACACTAAAACACCAAGACCAATCGATCCAAGAACAAATTCACCACTTTTGTCTCCCCTACTTGAAAATCCACCACGACCACCTGCGACATCAAGTCCCTCATTTTTCCACCACCTTCACATCTAGATCTGAATCAACATCCAGATTTGAACTTAATACACACTAACAACACGTAAACCCCCAACCCAGATACAAACTCTTCTTCACCTCAGGCTCCAACTAAATTTCAGATCCAAAGGAACGCACCTCCGATTCGTCTCTCTCTCAATTACCCTGAACCTCTGCGGTCAAACATGGCCACATTACAAACAAATCTCATTAACTATAATACATAAAGCAAATAAATAATACATATTTAAATAATGGGTTGTAAAGCCAGATACGATGGGTTGTTGGTCAATTGTAGAAGACAAAAAATGATGGAGAAGGAGTGAAGGTTGGGTTTATGCCGACGAATTTGGGGTATTCCAACTAAAAGTGTGAATTTTTGATCTAGGATGATGACCACGTGTGTGGAACAGTGAAGTAGTTCTTGTTGGAGATAAGAGTTGACATAGTCTATGTTATTCTCTCAGTTGTTGTATATGAATAAGAGTTGATATAGTCTATGTTATTATCTCTCAGTTGTTATATATGATAAATATATCTTGTTAGTTAGGCTAGATTAATTTATATCCCTTATTGTTAGCCACTGATATGTATAGATATGTATAGACTTATTCCATCTTTATCCTTGTTTTAGCTTCTCATACGTGTAGCTATTTATATTGTAATATTAACATTGAATAACAATCATCATTTTTAAAACCTTTCATGGTATCAGAGTAGATTGTATCCTCAACCTAATTTTTTTTTCATGGCATCCATTACCATCCCCAATGATGCTGACTCAAATTCACTTCTCATCGTTGTTACGCTTACAAACATTCTTAATCTAAACACGACCAATTATATGTCATGGAAACTCCAAAATTATGCTACTCTTATTAGGTATGGCCTTCTTAAGTTCTTGGACAGTACCTTTCCGTCCCCATCTCCCACCATCATAACAGAGTCGACCTCTGAACCCAATCTTCTTTACAGCACTTGGGTTCACCAAGATAAGCTCCTCCTTGGAGCCCTCATTGAAACCTTGGAACCAACCATTGTTCCGCTAGTCTCTCATGCTGACACTACTAAACAAGCCTGGGATATTCTAGCAAATACCTTTGCTAAGCAATCTCGAGGTCACATCAAGCTCATCAAAGCCAACCTTCAGTCCATTTCAAAAGGATCCCAAACAGTGACTGAGTATATGAATGCTCTCAAAATTTGTTCTGATCAATTGGCTATTCTTTGTGTCCCTATGAGCAATGAGGACCTCACTGATCAACTTCTTGAAAGACTTGATACCAACTACCAAGCTGTGATTGATTTGGTCCATGCCCAAGATGCGCCAATTTCCTTCGATGAACTTCATGAGAAGCTGTTGAACCGTGAATTAACCATCAGATCTCAAACACCTCCACCCTCTTTACCCACTTCTGCACACGCCACCACTACCAGGTACAATAATCACAACCAAAACACCCAACCCACCACTACCAGGTACAACAATCAAAACCAAAACACCCAACCCACTTTTAACTACAGCCACAATTCAGCCCCAAAACCCAACTCCACTCAACCAAATGCATCAACCAAACCAAAGGTCCAGGCTACCAAGGAAAATGCCAATGGTGCCATACCATAGGCCATTCCCTATCCTTCTGCCCCATCTTACAGGAAAAGTTTCCCAATATTCAACCACCTCCTCACCCCACCAATTACTTCCACCAACCACCCCAAGTTCATGTCACCATTGCCGCCCCTATTACTCCTCCTTCCCCATGATTACTTGACACTAGAGCTAGCCATCATGTCACCCATGATCTCTCAAACCTCTCTTTACATCACCCTTATGATGGTTCCGAGGAAATTATTGTAGGTGATGGCACCGGAGTTCCCATTACTCACACTGGTTCTCTCTCTATTCCTACATCATCTCAGTCTTTAATTATGTCTAATGTTCTATGTGCACCTACTATGTCTCGTAATATCACGTCTATCTCCTAACTTTTTTCGGAAAATAATCTTCTAATTGAGTTTTCTTCTAATTTTTTTATTGTGAAGGATCGTCTCACGGGGGCACATCTTATCCAAGGTCTAACTAGGAACAGTGTTTACGAGTTGTCAGCCCCTTCCTCTATTCTTGCCTATTCAAGTATGTTAGGAATAAGCATTTGTATAATATTCCTATTTTTATATGATTTGATTGTGATATAAATGAATAAATATACAAGTATGCTTGCATCAAGAAAAGCTGCAAAGTCCTTTGATAGATAATAGGATCATATGTACAAGGACTTTGTCAGGAATAAGCATATGAATGATATTCCTACTTACATATGATTTGATTATGATATATATATATATATATATATATATATATATATATATATATATATGAATGAATATTCAAGTATGCTTGCATTAAGAAAAGTCAGTAAAGTCCTTTGATAGATAATAGAAACATATGTACAAGGACTTAGAATGAATTGATCAAATGTGTTAGGTTGATCCTACATAAGCAAAACTTGACTTTGTAAAGTCCTTAAAAAGAAATGATAAACAAAGACTATAAATATAGAAAGATCAAGAATGTTAGGTTGATCTTACGATGTAATAGATAGGCTTGTCTGATCATCGAGCACTACACCGTAAATCGTGATGCGCGCCAGAGAGTCAAGAAAACTCGAGAGCTATCGAGGCGTAATCGTAGTCTGCAAGATAGTAGATCTCGGGAGTTCGTGAGGCTTCCGGAAGAGACGAGGAAGGATCGAAGTAGTGTGTCAAGGAGAACTTCCTCGTAATTTGTAGTCTGGCGAGGAAGTCATGTTCGAATCGTGAGATAGCACCTACTGAGCCGACCGAGCATCTGCCAAAGCCAGTCAAGAATCGTAGACTACACTCGGAGTCGTAGAGTCTAATAACGGCTAAGTAAAGGATCGTAGAATACACTCAAAATCGTAGAGTCTACTGATCGTATCAAAGTCAAAAAACGTAGTCGAGAAAGATCAGATGAAGACAACAAGAACAACGACAGAAATCGTAGCGTCAAGATCTGATCTCAGAGTCGTAGTGTCTGCACAGCCACAACTGAATCGTAGAGTGCAAAACTAAGACCTCAACAGATGTGCTCACAACACCAAGGTAGAATCGTAGAGCTAATGTGACTCTCAAGAAATGAGCACCCCCTGAATATCCAAAGGAATGAAGCCTCTGGTTGATACTGTAAAGATACATCTCACCTAAAGAAAACCAGAGAGCACTCAACGAATGGCATGCAAGCTAACAGAAGACCTAAGTACCAACCCAATCAACATCAAGATTGAGTTATGAAGCCATTCGAGATGAAGTCTTCCACAAGGAGATCAGAAGAAGACCTATGTAACTGGCTAAGGAAAGTCAGTAAGGGCAGTAGCTGTCAAGAAGAAAGATGACAACGATCTTGGAAATAATCAAGATCGTAGTGTTTGCCAAACTAAGAAGGAACTGATGAAGTACACACTGAGATACTAGTCAGCCTCTGAATAACAAGGCTAAAGTGATTAAACATTGGGTCATTCCATTGATGATAAGTGAACGGGAGATCACAAAGAGAAAGCGAGCTGGACACGCCACAAATCTGAAGTGCCTTGTTATTCAGAAGGGGCCAGAGCAAGAAGTCAAGCCATCTGTATCTGAGAACAGTCGAGGCAAACAGAAGTGTTGAATCACTACACTAGAAAAGGAAGAGGTGTTCCACATTGGAGATCTAATGAACACTCTTCAAGATCGTAGTGTTAACTCCAAAAGTCAACAAGACACTACGATCAAGTCCAAGAATATATGCATCAGAATTGTAGAGTTCGAACAACCAAGGATTGAGGCATTAACAACAGCTCAATCTGAAGATTGATATTCGAATAGAGCTTATTGAGAGCATCGATGCAAAAGGACAACCTCTGATCTAGAAATCAGGAAGAAGAAATAAAGTTGACTACCAGCCCGAGACATGAAAGTGACATCTCTGATGAGGTAGGTGAAACAGTAGACTGCAGTGTCAGAAAGTCAAAAAAAGATGTCATGTCACATCTGCAGTCTGCACCAAATAACTCGAGACCTGCGAGGCAATTTGAATAGCTTTCAACGGATATATTCCAACGAAAATATTGAGAAGGAGTATAAATCAACAGAGCTTTAAAGATCAAGAGTTGCTGATGATTGGGAAGTTGCAGAATCATTGAGTTGGTGAATGCTATTGTTGACTCTACGAGTTCCACCAAAGATCAATAGAACAAGTCTCAGTGACAGTGAGACTACCAAGGTGGAAGTGAAGCAGCTTTGAAGAAGGACTAAAAAAGATCAAAGCTTCACTCAACAAAGATGAGAATGCCACTAAAGATGAAAGCCAAGATGAGAGCCGAGAAAGCCAAGATGATAGCATTCAGGAAAGTGGCTGAGTACAAGGAAGATCAAGAGAGCCACTCTACGAATCACCATGAACCGAAAGTTAAAAGTGAACAAGTGTAGAACCATGTCTGCAAAGTATTCAAGAAGGGTTCAGGGTTTGCTAAGTGCCAGACAAAGTCAACTAAAAGTACAGAGACTTAGCAAACCCAGATGGTGATGGTGCACAGCTGATACCAGATAAAGATGAGCAGAAAAGAAAAAAGATCAGCTGCACAAAAGAAGATGTGGTCCGGACTAGAAGCTGAAAGAAAAGAGGATCACACTAAGCTGCTAAATACAAAAGATGTTCAGAGCTTAATGACATCTTAGCAACTCAGCACCAACAACAACAACAACTACAACAACAAGAAGCCAGGGCCTGAGGGGTCCTTGTCCGGAGGGACTAAATGAAGTTTCAAGCCTGCTGGGCTTGAAGAGTTCCTAGGTGTGACGCCCCCAAAATAGGTATACATCACCCATTCTGAGTCGTCAATAACATGGTACAAAAACAACTACAACTTTATTAATACAACCCATAAACTGTGAGTTTAAATACAAATATTGTCATCTAGACAATATACATACCCAACTAAGTCCTCATTACAATTATTGATATAATACTTTACAAAAATAGTGAGGACTACTAAAACAACTTCCTAGAACCTTCATTCCGTACCCCGACTAATACTCGCTACATTCTCGCCTCCTGAGAAGAAAAATGGAACAAAAAGGAAAAGGGTGAGCTCAACTAGCCCAGTAAAGAATATTATGACTAAGATAATATAGAACAAATTATCGTTAGTCTTCAACAGGGAAAAATCTGATAAAATACAATAGACAACAAGTTTCAGATCAATATTCGCAGCTGAAATAATAATTCATAGAAGAGTTACGTAGAGAATGAAATCTACTATTATCTACGAATTTAAAAGTCCATCATCAATATTTTATCCCTGTAACATCAATCAATATACATCTTGAATCAAATATTCATCTTTGCACTACAGGCCAAAGATATTCAATAATATCATCATTTAGGACTGAGGATGATGAAAAATATTTTAAAGGAAACGAATCCAGTGAAACAAAAGAATAAATATCAAGGATTCGTATTTTAGCTATTTCATGTCTAAAAATACCTCATAAATAATCATAGTGAAGTAAAATTCAAGAATGATCAAAACATGGATACAATCAAAGCTAGTATCCATAATAGATATTTTGGATTTAAAAGGAAAAAATTTCATTTTTAGATGAATAAGGTCGATTCGTGAATAGTACTGCAGTACGTGAATAGTAACCCCGACACAAAAAGTTCCAAATTTGATTAAAAGTTCAAACCAATATTCTGGCATAATGATATTGAAGAAAATAATATCATTTAAAAAGAAAATAACATCCCTTACCTCGAAAAGACGGTACTCCTGACTGGAATACTAGATATAGTGCTGAAGGGAACTTGCACCGTATAGCAACACTCAAGGTATCAAAATACTCACAAGAATACCCTCAATATATCAAGAGAGAAATAGAAAGAAAACTTCAGTTTCTGGTGTGATTTTCAATTCTAACCTAAGCACCCTATTTATAGGAAAATGCTTAGAACACTAAAGCAGAAAATTTAATATAATATTAATATATTTATCAAATTTTCCTTAGCCCGCCTCTAGACATTTCAGTACTTTGCATATGTTAATGATGTCCACAAAATACAAAAAACGTTTTTTATCAAAAAAATAAATAAAACTTCCAAAAATCAATTATTTCAGAACTTCGGAATTTTAATAATTCATAATAAATAGCCCTTTAATCAGAAATATTCAAACCACATGTCCTTTCCATAGGAAATTTTATTCTCTACAACTTTGCAGAAGAAAGTTTTTCCAAATTCCAAACAGAAATTGACCGAAATCCACAAACGGACAATTTTATAGGCTATAATCAAATTTCCGTCAAGAATTGTGGTCTACCGACACACAAAACATGTGTTAATCATTTAATGCAACAAAAATACTCTTCCTCCTCATATACTCATATATCCCACATTTATTGTAAAAATATCACCATTATTATATTATTAAAATAATATATTTAAATGAATTATTTTATCAGAAAAAGATAAAATATTAATTTTCAACAATTGTCACATTAAAAATTTTCTCCACCTATATCCACATAAAATCAATATTTTCCTCATCATATAAATCAATAATTAATTATTCATAAATAATATTATTGAGTAATCACTATAATCGACAAACGTACATTCGCAGAGAAAGAAGGGCTTTCAATAAGGATCTCTCCTTCTTTGGAGCGCAATTAGATGACCAAACCTCTCCTTGAGATGTAACTTTCTAGACATTGCCAATAATGTTATCTAATAATATTATTCGGATAATATGAATTATTGCTCGATAATAGAAAAATATGTGTAATGACAATTATTAAAACAACGGTAATATAAAATATTCAACGACAATTATTGAATCAATAAAATAAATCTTGAGCAGTAATTATTTGTAACAATTATTGAGTAGTGCCTTCTTACGTAAGAATCAATAATTGGTGTAATACCGTGTGCTACTGTGTTTTAACCACCATGTATTCCAATAGTATTAACGGTAACAACTACGCCGTTATTTATAACTAACTTATTCTTGTCATTTTCTTCATCCAATCGCTTTCCATTATGGGGCTCACACAAGGCTGCGCTGTCGTACGAATATTCCCCGACAGTAAAAATATTCCACGACCAAACGAATATTCCCCGTCAATAATGAATATTTTAAAACCACTTACTTGTTTGAAATAATTGCGCATTTTACCCATAACTTACCACATTAATCAAATCAACCCTTACTATTTCAAGATAATAAATAAAGAAAATTTAATTTTATTAAATAATAAGTTGGGGTCTTACAACCTCCCCTCTTTATGAAATTTCGTCCTCGAAATTGACGTACGTACCTGGTGTTTCGAAAAGGTGAGGATACCTCTCTTTCATTTCCGTTTCCAACTCCCAGGTCATTTCCTCTATAACATAGTTTCTCCACAAAACTTTAACTTGTGGTATGACCTTCGTGCGTAGGACATGCTCCTTCCTATCCAAGATCTTGACAGGTACCTCCTCGTACGTTAAGTCTTCAGCTATCTCGTCCGTTTCTAACTAAATAACGTGGTTTGGGTCTTTCACATATTTATGAAGTACAGATATGTGAAACACATTATGAACATGAGACATACTCGGAGGTAACGCGAGTCTATAGGCTACATTACCTACTCGGTCAAGAATTTGAAATGGACCAATAAATCGTGGATTGAGCTTTCCTCTCTTCCCGAATCATGTAACTCCCTTCCATGGGGCAACACGCAACAATACATGATCCCCAATACTAAATTCCACGTCCTTTCGATGAAGATCCGCATAACTCTTTTGTCGATCTTGTGCCGTTTGTATAAGTTGTCGAATTATTTGGATCTTTTCCGTAGTCATACATACTAACTCGGGTCCCAACAATGTTGCTTCACCCACCTCGTCCCAACATACTGGAGAGCGACACTTTCGTCCATACAATGCTTCAAATGGGGCCACACCAATGCTTGTCTGATAACTGTTGTTATAGGAGAATTCCACCAATGGTAAATACTTATCCCAACTTCTTTTGAAGTCTAGAACACAGAGTCTTAATAAATCTTCAAGAGTTTGAATAGTCCTCTCTGATTGTCCGTCCGTTTGAGGATGGTATGCCGAACTAAATCATAAATCCGTGCCCATAGCTTTTTGCAAGCTAACCCAAAATCTTGAAGTAAATCTTGGGTCACGATCTGAAACTATGGATACTGGCATGACATGCAATCTCACAATCTCATTTACATACATATGAGCAAGACGTTCAAGGGAATAAGTCTCCCGTATCAGTAAGAAATGAGCAGACTTGGTTAATTTATCAATAATAACCCAAATAGCATCGATGCCTTGAGAAACCGTAGGAAGATCTGTAACAAAATCTATGGTAATGTGTTCCCACTTCCATTTCGGAATCTCAAGTGGTTGCAATGGACCCTTAGGTACTTGATGCTCTGCCTTTACACGTTGACAAGTTAAACATGTCGAGATAAACTTTGCAATCTCTCTCTTCATATTGTTCCACCAAAATGTATGTCGAAGATCATGATACATTTTGGTACTTCTAAGATGGATCGCAAATGTTGTATTGTGTGCCTCTATCATAATCTTGTACTTCAAATCAGAGTCATTAGGAACACAAAGTCCGGAGTGGACTCGAAGTATTCCTTCTTCATCGATTCTCGCTTCTGGAATAGCACCTTCTTGTACTTTCTTCTTCATAGGCATCAGCTCCGGGTCGGTGGCTTGAGCAACCTTAACTTTTTCTATTAAAGTTGGCTCTATGCATATACTTGACATCATCCTTTTCGTTCTCGTGATATGATCTTCTACTCAACGCGTCACTACCACGTTTCGCTTTTTCAGGATGGTATTGAATAGTGTGGTCGTAATCTTTCAACAACTCGAGCCAACGTCATTGCCGCATGTTGAGTTCCTTTTGAGTGAAGAAATATTTGAGGCTTCTATGGTCTGAATATATCTCCACTTTCTCCCCATATAGATAGTGCCTCCAGATCTTTAGCGCGAAGACGACTGCTGCCAACTCTAGATCATGAGTAGGATAATTTCTCTCATATTCTTTAAGTTATCGCTAGGCATAGGCTATGACTTTCCCACGTTGCATGAGAACACATCCTAACCACGTTGAGGAAATGACCTGGGAGTTAGAATCTAAAATGAAAACAAGGTATCCTCACATTTTCGATCTACCAAGTAAGTACACCAATTTTGAGGACAAAATTTCATAAGAAAGGGAGGTTGTAAGACCCCAACTTTTATGAATAAAGATTTAATTTTAGCCAAATATCATTTTGAATATTATGGTATAGATTTGATATAATGTTATAGTTGTGAATAATATTTACAAATTTTGCAAAGTAAGCAAGTTGTCATAAAATATTCAATTGGTCGGGGAATATTCGTTTTATCAGGGAATATTCGTATAACGGCACAATCATTGGTGGACCCCACAACAAAAATTATTGTCGGAGTTAGAAAACGACAAAAATAACTTTTTATAAAAATAACGACAAAAGTTTTACCGTTAACTGTTGAAATACCCGATGATAAAAGTATAGTAATATGTGTGGTTGCATAGTAGCACACGGTATTGATTATTGATGCTTACGTGAGAAGTCAATCAGTTTTATTCAATTATTGTCATAGTAATTACTACATAGTATCTCATATTATTGATTCAATTATTGCCACAATATCATCTGCACAAATCAATAATTGAAAACAAAGTAATTCATATTATTATTTGCATTATTAACGATGTCTAAAAAGTTTTGTCGAGAAAAGGGGTTTGGTCACCTAATTACGCGCCAATATGGAGAAGTCCTTATCGAAAAGCTCTTTCCTGGGAATGATCTGGTTGTTAATATTGTTAGTTATAATATTAATGATGAATGTTATTAAAAATATATTTTGTGAAGCCAAGTGAATTGAGATAAATAGAGAAAATTTTTATGAAGTATTTGTTGTAAATTTGACATATTATATGGACTCTAACTTTCCCATTTTTCAAAATCATCGGTAGAAGTTATCTCAATATATATATATATATATATATATATATATATATATATATATATATATATATATATATGTGTGTGTGTGTTTTGGGGGCGTCACAAACATATTGGTAATAATGATCTTATTGGTAATAATCCGTAAATTGAGACTATGTTCCTACTGGTGATAATCCTTGTGAAAGAGTTGATAAATTTGAAATTACTAGTTTAAACCTATTGATTAAGATCAAACTTGATTCATCGTGTTTCATAAAAAAATATTTTTGGAGTAATATTTGTTTTGGGATTTGCCATGGTTGTTATCTTGGAAACCTAGATTAGTAAGGTTGGCTAAATTTTGTATAATCTTCTAATAGGAAAAAAGACGTGCAAGTTTTGAATACGGACGCTATGGAAATCCTGCAACTGTTGTTGCAGAGGAAAAGCTAAGGTCTCCCTCTATTTTTGAATTCTTCCTTATTCACCTATATCATCTATTACATTGACTTATAAAAAGAAAGAGTAATTGAGTTTCTTACTCAAATAGTGCACTCAAAGGAGCTGAATCAACCCTTTTAATGGCATCTGGAATGTGTGTTAGTACTTGTTGATGGCATTGGTCCCAGCTGGTGGACATATTGTGACGACCACGGACTGTTATCGGAAGATTCGAATTTTTATTGCGACAGTTTTCCCAAAATGGGGATCAAGCTAATGTCGATGCTCCTATAGATTATTAGCATGCATTAAGTTTGATCTACAATTTAGATCACTATTAATTAAACTATAGCCTTGATTCTTAGAGAACAGAAAAACAATCGTTGTACATGGTTAAGGGAAACTACGAATGATTAATTGAGTTTTTAATTAGGCTTTGATCACTTTAACATGCATATCTTGGTATAAACTCGAATCTTTGCATGGTATCTTGTTTCAGTTGAATTTTAAGTTGGTCTACTACTATACTATAACATTAAAATTAAGTTTTTAAGGAGCTTAATGTTTTAAACTTCATTACTTCATTTTAAAATAGCAATTTAGAGAATATATAATGTGCATGTATACATGTTTACTTTATTCCTATCTTGAGCAGAGTGTCATTTCATATTGTGACTTTAGTTTATCCTACTAATTAGCCTCATACTTTAGCTTCTCCTATTCTCTTATTGTCAAGATCTGATTAAAGCATTACACTAATTAAAATTATTGGAATATGATGTATTGGATTTGGAATTTGATGTTTCTTGTCACTGTGATTTGGATTTGGATTTTGAATGTTTGATGTGTTGTTGTAATGATTTGCATTTGGACTAGGTTACCTTGTTCTGTATTAGCTTCTGTGATTATTTGGATTTGGACTGGGTTACCTTGTCATGTATACATTAGCTTATGAGATGTTATTGTGTCATGTATTAACTTATGTGATGTTACTGTGTGAATTCAGTAATTCCTTCTGTCCGCTAGAAGTTCTGGCGGACTTAATAATTCCTTAGGCTTTTATCAGTGTTTTGGGGGCATAATTGTCTGATATTTTGATTAACTCAGTCCGCTAGAATTTCTAGCAGACGGTGATTTTAGGTTTTAAATCTCAGCCCTCTATTTTTGTAATGAAAAATATAGATGCTATATGCCAATTTTTAATCCATAGCAAATAGATGTTATAGATCATTACCCATATATGGTAATGATCCATATTAAGTATTTGGCAGGAATAAAAAATTGATAAATAATATCTCTTTCATAACAAATATCAACAGTGGGGATTTAAAAACACACCGTCGTCCATTAGTTATTCTAGCAGCATGTAATGAAAAAAAAAATTTGGTCGCTTCTACCCCCAATTCATGCCCCATCTCAACGCAAATATAGAGATGATTAGCAAACATGGGCGGATCTACGCTAGGGGCAGGGGGGCACCTGCCTCCACTGAATTTTCGTCCATGTGTTTGTGCCCTCCTTGGCTCCTTCCCTTCCCCCACAGTACACACCTCCACCACTACCCTATTTTTGTACAAGTGACTTTTTAAAGTAATGATAATTTTGTACTACTTCTCTTATTTCTCTCTCCATGTGTAATATTTGGCTCAAAAAGTAAGTACTCTCTTCTACTTTCTTTTCTTTTTTAACTAACATCCTGTAAAGTTTTAGTTGTAGAAAAAAAATGAGAAGAAATTTTTTGACTCGAAATACACTCATTTTTTTTTTTCTAATTAAAACTCAAAAACACCACTTTTTTTTAAAAAAAATTCTTTTCTATTACAAAACTGACATGATCTCTTTTTGTTTTCATTCGCTCCTTTTCTTTTATCACCAAATTAAAACTTAAAGACAAAGACAAGGTGTTAAAACTCCAAGATTATTTACTTAGTTTTCTTTATTTCGTGTGGCCTTATCCAACTCTTTTGAATTTGTCACATTTATACTATATTGGGTTTTTAATAAAAAAATTTGTTGATTAAAAAAATCATTCTAATATTTTCTTTATAAGAAAATTATGAATATATATATATATATATATATATATATATATATATATATATTAAATTTAACAACGTAAGTGATGAGAAATTATATTGGATTTAAAGAAGTGTGTATATATATATATTTATAGTTTTTATTCTTAACAAAAAAAAAAATTCGAATTTAACCCCACTGAACTTTTTGGCTAGATCCACCCCTGCCAACGAACAAGAAAACTCAAGTTTGAAACAATAGCAAGGGTTTTGATCCCTTCTATGTTTCTCCTTTTCATCTTCGAGTTGAATCAACAATTTTTACGGGAATGTTTATGAAAAAACCAAACAAAAAGCATCTCTGAAGCAACTTTGGATCCGCGTAACCATGTTCGGGGCATGTGTGACAACCCGAGAAATTAGTCAATTTATTAAAATCTTAAATGAATGATTTAAGGTCAAATACTAGACCTAGATAGTAAATAAGTGTATGCGTTTAATATTTTTGGGAATGAATTTTGAGGGTTTCAAAATTATGTGAAGGATTTAGGTGATTTTTTCAAGATTAAGTGTAAATGGGAATATGTTCTGTGTTTATGGTTATGTATATGTTCAGAATGTGGTTAAGTGTCAAGGGTTGACCAGATAAATTTTATCAATGTCAAACCCTAAGTATATATTAAGAATGACAGCGTTCTATTAGAAAACCCTAACGTTTGATAAGAAACCCTAGAAACCGGTTCTGGAAACCGTAATTTTAGTTCCGGGAATCCGAAACCCTAATTCAGAAATTTGAAACCCTAATATGGGAAGTTAAAAGATAATTATAATGTATATGTGCTATTAATTGTAATATTAATTAGGGTAAATCTTAATTAATTAGCAAACCCTAATTTACAATTTTTCAACCCTAATTGTTCCGTCAGAAACCCTAAATGTATAATGGTGGTTTTAATTGCTAAAGTAGTAAATTTTAATTAGGAAATACTAAATCCTAATTAGTAATCTTGAAATTATGATTAGGAAAATTTTATTATAATTATAGAATTCTAATTATAATTTTGAAATATTAAATTTCTATTTTTGAAACCTAAATTAGAAATTTTAGAAATCAAGTTGCTAAACCCTAAAGGGTTAAACCCTAAACCCTAAGGTCCAAACCCTAAACCCTAAGGGTTTGGTCAATTGACAAGTTTACCATTAAATTTGCTAGCTAAAAGACCAAAATACCCTTTTTATATATTAAATGAGCTAACTTGTAAATTTGGCTAAAACCTTTAGTTGTTCACCAAACCTTGACTTCTTTATGTGATTTGAAATCTCAAAGACATTTCAAACCTCTCTTTTTGACATACATGTGCTAGCAAGTTCATTGCATCAAGAGATTATAAACAATTTGGGAGAGAGAAAGTCTAGTATTTGGTTTATTTTGTACACAAGCTCTCACCAACTCTATCTCTATCCCAAAGCTCCGAATTCCTTGAGTAGATCAGTTACCAAATAAACCCTAGAAACACCAAGATCATTTAAGGATAATCAAGATCAAAACTTGGACTAGAAAGGTATAAATCTAAATTTTAATTTTGATCCAAGTTACTAAGAAAAATTTTGTGTTTATGTGTTTAGATCTTTGGTAGATGATGCTTTATGGTGATCTATGTTGATATAACATAGATCCATAGCATCAAGATGCTTTAAAAGTGATGATTTTCAAAACTACCCAAGAACAATTAAGAGGTCTGACAACCAAATGTCAGTCGCTCTAGATCTCTATGTGTTTATGCTTTTTGTTGTTTTAAGCTTTTCATTTGTATCCTGATATGCTGTCTTTAATCTGGAATTGAAATCGTAGCTATTGGATGTATAGATTTCATTTTATTCGTGGTCAAACACCGTTGACCGAGCTTGACCGGCTGGATTGTGGGTTACCCAGAATGCCTTGTCTAGCGTCTGACAGCGTTTTATGGCCTTGAGATCTGTCAGTATAAATGTGATTTGTTGATGTTATATTAGTCAATGTGTAGCCTGTTATTTGGACTGAAGACCAATTCCTTAAGATCCTTTAGAACATCAACCGATCGAGTGTTATAAGTGGGCAAAATAGGCCAAACGAACACGGATGACATTTCTGGAAATTTCCAGAAATCATAAGAACAGGATGTCTGACAAGGTTTGACCGTGTCATAATCTATGGATATGTTGTTTCTGGACTGAGATCGTGTTATATCATTGTTCTTCGTCATGTTTACTACGATTATGAACCAAGAAACAACCAAAATAGTTAACAGAACACTTAGATAAATGAGATTGAAAGTGGTCGCTTTGAGCTTTCGGGTTTCAAGAAACCCGGGTGTAGTTTGACAGAACTTTGAGAGTTCAGATCCTTTTGATGTATTATTGTTTGATCAAGTTGTTGGTTGTGTATTGTAGTGTTACATAAACACTACACGATCAATGTCTAACTTATCCCAGAACATGAATAGATTGGAAATTACAGGCAGTTAAACGAGCCACCTTGAACTCGGGTCTGACAATGTTCTTGAACTCAAGAACACCTAAGACTACAGAATCTGTCGCTAAAGGTCTATAGCAACGGTTTATTTAATTTTATTTTTCTAATTTCCTGAAAATGATTAAATAAATAGAAATAAATAGTTTTTAATTATTAAAAATACATAATAAATTCTAAAAAATTATTTTAAAGCCTGAAAAATAGTTTTTAATTATTTTGAGTATATTTCAAAAATATTTAATATTTTTGGAATATAAAAGGTATTTATTTATTTAATTATAATTTTAAATAAATTATTTAAAATGGTTTTAATTCATGAAAATCATGAAAAATTATATTATGGTGTTAGAAAATATTTTAAGTTATTTTGATGACTTTTAATATTTTATGATGAATTTCATTAATAATTTATTATTAATGATAATTAATTTATTTAATAAATATATTAAATAAATTATGAAAAATAGAATTAATGCTTTAAAAATCATATAAAAATGATTTTAAGTGTTTTAAGTTATAGAATATAACTTTTGATATTTTGTCATGAAAATATTAATATTTTAATATTAATATCGCTTATCAAATAATAGATTTAAGTGTTTTAAAATCATATAAATATGATTTTAAGGTATTAAAATACTTTGATATATTATAAATATATTATAATAATATGTTATGATTTTTATTAATATTTAATATTAAATAAATATTAATGATTAAGGAATTATGTGGTATTTAATTCATTTAAATTTATATAAGTGATTGAAAAATTATGATAAATGATATTAATTATCTGAAAATTATCACAAGTCTATGAAAATTGTTTTGTCTGATAATATGATTATCTAAGATATTGTTTAGTGTTTAGGCAGAGTTTAATTGAACTTAAACTCGATATTTGTCCGACTAGACCGTCGGGATGATAGAATTGTGTCGGTTTCAACTCAGACTTAAATAGTTTGACTTGATGCTATGTCTTATGTGCTGTATTGTAGACTGATAGGATTATGTGCTATGTGTTTAGGTTATTCTATGTGTGTATATATATAATAGTATTATATTGTGATGATATTATTCTAATATTGGTGATCTATATTAATAATATTAGGTCTTCAGATAAAGCGTTATAAATTGTGTAGCGGTAATCAACGGTTCAGGCAAGTTTTTACTTAACTCTACTAAGAGTTGTTTCATTCGGATAAGCTTATGGTTAATCATTGCTGGTTGGCATGAATTGTACTCTGTACATATTGCATGTATAAGTCAGGTATGAAAGGCTGATCACCTTCATTACCGGTTGGTGCAGATATCTTTGTTCATGTTTAATACTTGTTCAGTCAAAAGTTTGTTCGTGCTAGTTCTCAATTATATTGATGAATTATAGCCAGCTAATAATTCAGACTCTTTCAATCATGATATATCTTTAAATTGTATTTAAACTTGTTGGGAAACTTTCATGCTCACCCTTGCTATATCATGATAAACATTGCAGATAAGGCAAATGCGTTCGAGTACAGGAAAAAGGATAATGCCAAGTTCAGCTTGGGATAAAATGTGCGGCTAGTTGTAATAGTATAGTTGGATAATAATGTTATGTGTTAGATAGTTTATGATTTGTGTATAAGTTAAGGTTACTCGATTTTGGGGAATAGTGTGTAAAGTGTAATGTATAAACAATTTATGTTTATATCTTCCGCAAATAGTTATATAATGATTGAACCGAATTCGTGGTGATTTGGGACCCGGATTTGGGGCTGTCAAAGTTGGTATCAGAGCTGTTGGTTTTGAAGCGTAGGTAGGAATACCTGAGACCAATAACCGCAGTGATTAGGATAAGTACTAACTCACATAGAATTAGTTGGTCGGTAAGATTCAAAGACGAATCTCGGCGAGTTGTTAAGATACAGAGTTCCCTAACTCTGATAATAAAGGTGAACAGTAGTGCAGGTATAGGAGATCGTAAAACAAAACGATCAAGACATAAAATTAAATCGTAATATATACGATGAGATCACCCCGTGATCTAATAAGGTTATGACAGTCAGAAAGAATTAATCTGATGATTGAAAAGTTTACAGCAAGATTGTTGTGTGAATTGGTACAGATTCAGTAAAGGATTATGAATACGGATTAAATGAATTTTGTATTGAGAAGGGGGTTAAGATTAGGTGGGGATTCAATTGAGGACTCATGTCGGTAGCTGAGTTGTATGATTCCTTGTATGGGCGGAGAATTGTACTTGGTGTAACAACTACTTAGTTTCTGGCATTGATAATCATTGAAATGTTGTGTCGCGCTATTTGCTATATGCATGTTAAGAGGGTGATTCCTTTCTCATATGTATAACAGATAGATAGGTCATAGATAGAGAATATAGGGTTAAGTACGAGTTCTTAAAACTCATACTTATGTGACATTCTTGACTCATAGTTATATGAAATGTTTATGAACCCCTCAAATGAATGGACGCCAAAGGTCTCGACTAGGTAAGTTCTTAAACTCATATAATTGTGGCCTAGTTTATGGACTCATAAGTGTGGTTTGATTTAACCGGGTATAGTGTGTGTAAATGGAGAATGGAGGATTATAGGAATAGATAGATTGTTAAGTAAATGATTATTAGTGGAGGCATTAGGTTTTCCTAAACTCCTAGCTAAGCTAAAATTTGAAATTTTGACATCAAGATAAATACGCACTATGTTCTTTTAAAAAAAAATGTAGACTTGTAATCATTTTTGAAACGGTCTAAAGTATAGTCTATGCTACTTATTTCAGCTAGACTCAAATGATTTGAAATATCAAAATTTATTTTATTTATCACTTATGTACCATGAAACCTGGTGCAGAGATGATAAAAAGGTGATGGAGTTGTAAATACAAGAATATTTAGTGTGAATTTGACCTAAAATCGCTATTCCACTATTGTATGATGTGTTATGACAAAGTCATACAATGACAGCATTCTCAAACGGACTGTTAATACAGTACGACATCATGACGTCATTCTCGAAAATGTTTTCAAAAAGTTTAATTTGCCAACGGGGTTTGGCTACACCTAAATAATTCGATTGAACTGAATTATTAATATGAGTCTACGCTATTCGATTCAGCTAGACTAATGTTATGAAAACTCTAAGTGTTCATTGAAAGAAATTTCCCGAACCAAATTTTTTTGGTGCGGAATCCTATGATAAGACTGAGGTGAACTATGTTGTTTGGATAAATAATCAAATCTAGTAGCGTAAATATTCGCTAAACATGATTAATACGTTATGCATGACGTAAGAGTACGATAGGCTAATCACCTAAATTACTAGCAACGATAGTTTACCTTCTTTGTGATTGTAAACCTACCAAGTAATGTATTGTTTTGCGGTATGAATACCGTTAAAACTATGTGTTCATGGTCTATATGACCCCTCAGCACAATTTGAAAACTTTTACTCTTGTGAGTGGTGTATTGGGTAGCATGTGATGATGCGTATGAATGGTGTATGGTGCATGGTATAAGGAGTAAGGTATAAGGTGAATTTCGGGGACGAAATTCTTAGAAGAAGGGGTGAATGTGACAACCCGAGAAATTAGTCAATTTATTAAAATCTTAAATGAATGATTTAAGGTCAAATACTAGACCTAGACAGTAAATAAGTGTATCGTTTAATGTTTTGGGAAGGAATTTTGAGGGTTTCAAAATTCATGAAGGATTTAGGTGAATTTTTCAAGATTAAGTGTAAATGGGAATATGTTCTGTGTTTATGGTTATTTATGTGTTCAGAATGTGGTTAAGTGTCAAGGGTTAACCAGATAAATTTTATCAGTGTCAAACCCTAAGTATATATTAAGAACGACAGCGTTCTGTTAGAAAACCCTAACATTTGATAAGAAACCCTAGAAACCGATTCTGGAAACCGTAATTTTAGTTCCGGGAATCTGAAACCCTAATTCAGAAATTTGAAACCCTAATCTGGTAAGTTAAAAGATAATTATAATGCATATGTGCTATTAATTATAATATTAATTAGGGTAAAGCTTAATTAATTAGCAAACCCTAATTTCCAAATTTTCAACCCTAATTGTTCCGTCAGAAACCCTAAATGTACAGTGGTGGTTTTAATTGCTAAATTAGCAAATTTTAATTAGGAAATACTAAATCCTAATTAGTAATCTTGAAATTATGATTAGGAAAATTTTATTATAATTATAGAATTCTAATTATAATTTTGAAATATTAAATTTCTATTTTTGAAACCTAAATTAGAAATTTTAGAAATCAAGTTGCTAAATCCTAAAGGGTTAAACCCTAAACCCTAAACCCTAAACTCTAAGGTCCAAACCCTAAACCCTAAGGGTTTTGTAAATTGATAAGTTTGCCATTAAATTTGTTAGCTAAAAGACCAAAATACCCTTTTTATATATTAAATGAGCTAACTTGTAAATTTGGCTAAAACCTTTAGTTGTTCACCAAACCTTGACTTGCTATGTGACTGAAATCTCAGCATTTCAGCCTCCTTTTGACACATGTACTAGCAAGTTCATTGCATCAAGAGATTATAAATAATTTGGGAGAGAGAAAGTCTAGTATTTGGTTTATTTTGTACACAAGCTCTCACCAACTCTCTCTCTCTATCCCAAAGCTCCAAATTCCTTGATTAGATCAGTCACCAAATAAACCCTAGAAACACCACGATCATTTAAGGATAATCAAGATCAAAACTTGGACTAGAAAGGTATAAATCTAAATTTTAATTTTGATCCAAGTTGCTAAGAAAAATTTTGTGTTTATGTGTTTAGATCTTTGCTAGATGATGCTTTATGGTGATCTATGTTGATATAACATAGATCCATAGCATCAAAATGCTTTAAAAGTGATGATTTTCAAAACTGCCCAAGAACCGTTAAGAGGTCTGACAACCAAATGTCAGTCGCTCTAGATCTCTACGTGTTTATGCTTTTTGTTGTTTTAGGCTTTTCATTTGTATCTTGATATGCTGTCTTTAATCTGGAATTGAAATCGTAGCTATTGGATGTATAGATTTCATTTTATTCGATTCGTGGTCAAACACTGTTGACCGAGCTTGACCAGCTGGATTCTGGGTTACCCATAATGCCTTGTCTAGCGTCTAACAGCGTTTTGTGGCCTTGAGATCTATCAGTATAAATGTGATTTGTTGATGTTGTGTTAGTCAATGTGTAGCCTGTTGTTTGGACTGAAGACCCATTCCTTAAGATCCTTTAGAACATCAACCGATCGAGTGTTATAAGTGGTCAAAATAGGCCAAACGAACACGGATGACATTTCTGGAAATTTCCAGAAATCATAAGAAACGAGGATGTCCGACAAGGTTTGACCGTGTGTCATAATCTATGGATATGTTGTTTTCGGATCGAGATCGTGTTATATCATTGTTCTTTGTCATGTTTACTACGATTATGAACCAAGAAACAACCAAAATAGTTAACAGAACACTTAGATAAATGAGATTGAAAGTGGCTGCTCGAGTTTCTGGGTTTCTGAAGAAACCCAGGTTTAGTCTGACAGGGACTTTGAGAGTTCAGATCCTTTTGATGTATTATTGTTTGATCAAGTTGTTGGTTGTGTATTGTAGTGTTACATAAACACTACACAATCAGTGTCTAACTTATCCCAAAACATGAATAGATTGGAAATTACAGGCAGTCAAACGAGCCACCTTGAACTCGGGTCTGACAGTGTTCTTGAGCTCAAGAACACCTAAGACTACAGAATGTGTCGCTAAAGGTCTATAACAACGGTTTATTTAATTTTATTTTCCTAATTTTTGGAAAATGATTAAATAAATAGAAATAAATAGTTTTTAATTATTAAAAATCCATAATAAATTCTGAAAAATTATTTTAAAGCTTGAAAAATAGTTTTTAATTATTTTGAATATATTTCAATAATATTTAATATTTTTGGAATATAAAAGGTATTTATTTATTTAATTATAATTTTAAATAAATTATTTAAAAATAGTTTTAATTCATGAAAAATCATGAAAAATTATATTATGGTGTTAGAAAATATTTTAAGTTATTTTTGATGACTTTTAATATTTTGTGATGAATTTCATTAATAATTTATTATTAATGGTAATTGATTTATTTAATAATTATATTAAATAAATTATAGAAAAATAGAATTAATGTTTTAAAAATCATATAAAAATGATTTAAGTGTTTTAAGTTATATAATATAACTTTTGATATTTTGTCATGAAAATATTAATATTTTAATATTAATATCGGTTATCAAATAATTGATTTAAGTGTTTAAAAATCATATAAATATGTTTTTAAGGTATTAAAAAAATACTTTGATATATTATAATAATATGTTATGATTTTTATTAATATTTAATATTAAATAAATATTAATGATTAAGGAATTATGTGGTATTTAATTCATTTAAATACGATATAAGTGATTGAAAATTATGATAAATGATATTAATTATTTGAAAATTATCACAAGTCTATGAAAATTGTTTTATTCGATAATATGATTATCTAAGATATTGTTTAGTGTTTAGCGAGTTTAATTGAACTTAAACTCGATATTTTTGCCCGATTAGACCGTCGGGATGATAGAATCATGTTTCGGTTTCAACTCGAGACTTAAATAGTTTGACTTGATGCTATGTCTTATGTGCTGTATTGTAGACTGATAGGATTATGTGCTATGTGTTTAGGTTATTCTATGTGTATATATATATATATAATAGTATTATATTGTGATGATATTATTCTAATATTGGGGATCTATATTAATAATATTAGGTCTTTAGATAAAGCGTTATAAATTGTGTAGCGGTAATCAACGGTTCAGGCAAGTTTTTACTTAACTCTACTAAGAGTTGTTTCATTCGGATAAGCTTATGGTTAATCATTGCTGGTTGCCATGAATTGTACTCTGTACATATTGCATGTATAAGTCAGGTATGAAAGGCTGATCACCTTCATTACCGGTTGGTTCAGATATCTTTGTTCATGTTTAATACTTGTTCAGTCAAAAGTTTGTTCGTGCTAGTTCTCAATTATATTGATGAATTATAGCCAGCTTATTATTCAGACTCTTTCAATCATGATATATCTTTAAATTGTATTTAAACTTGCTGGGCAACTTTCATGCTCACCCTTGTTATATCATGATAAACATTGCAGATAAGGCGAATGCGTTCGGATACAGGAAAAAGGATAATGCCAAGTTCAGCTTGGGATAAAATGTGTGGCTAGTTGTAATAGTATAGTTGGATAATAGTGTTATGTGTTAGATAGTTTATGATTTGTGTATAAGTTAAGGTTACTCGATTTTGGGGAATAGTGTGTAAAGTATAATGTATAAATAATTTATGTTTATATCTTCCGCAAATAGTTATAGAATGATTGAACCGAATCCGTGGTGATTTGGGACCCGGATTGGGGGTCATCACAAGATTAGTCGCATGTGGCAGTGTGTAAGACCCCAACTTTTTAATAAATAAAATTGAATTTCCTCTATTTATTATCTTGAAATAATAAAGTGATAATTTGATATAATACTTTGGTTATGGGTGAAATGTGCAAATTTTATAAAATAAGCAAGTGGTTATAAAATATTCATTGTTGTCAGGGAATATTCATTTGGTCATGGAATATTCTTGTTGTCGGAGAATATTCGTATGACGGTGCAGCCATTTGTGGGCCCATAACGGAATAACTGTCGGATGAAGAAAACGACAAGTTTGAGTTTTTATAAATAACGGCGTAATTGTTACCGTTAACACTATTGGAATACCTAGTGGTTAAAATACAGTAATACGCGTGGTTGCACAGTAGCACACGATATTGTACAGTATTTTTAAATTATTGATTCTTATGTAAGAAGGCACTACTCAATAATTGTTACAGTAATTAATGTTCAATATTTTATTTTATTGATTCAATAATTACTGAGTTGATATTTTATATTATTGTTATTTTAATAATTGTCATTGCAAAGTATTTCCCATTATTAGATCAATAATTCATATTATTTGAATAATATTATTAGATATCATTATTGGCAATGTCTAAGAAAGTTCTGTCTAGGAAAGGGGTTTGGTCACCTAATTGTGTGCCAGTAAAGAGAAATCATTATCGAAAAGCGCCCTCTTTACTGGGAACGACCTAATTGTCATAATTGTGATTCTGTAATATTATTTGTGAATAATTAATTATTGATTTATATGATAAGAAAATATTTATTTTATGTGGATATAAATGATGGATTTATTTATTTTATGTGGTTATAAATAAAGGAATTAAAGTTGAGGTGTTTTATCAGTATTTTGTCTGAATAGATGTATTAAAAATCATCCGTATGTTGATTTTGGACATTTTCTGTTTGAAATTTAGAAAAACTTAAAGCTACAAAGTTGTAGAGAATTCGATTTTCTATGGAATGGACATAAAATTCGTATTTTTCTGATAAAATGGCTATTTATTATAAATTGTTGAAGTTGTGAAAATAAACATTTTTATTAAAATTATGGGTGGGACCCACTTTTGTTTTTTGTAAAAACATATGCTGAGATTTTTTTTTCAAAGATGGCATGCTTAGCTTATTCAAAAAAGGAGGTTGCGTGGAAGAAAAAAATATTATTTTATTAATCTAGTCTCCTTTGGCGTTCTAGTATTTTCCTATAAATAGGTGTTTAGGTTAGAATTGAAAATTACACCAGAAACATAAGCTTTCTCTTTCTATATTATCGAACGTATTTTTGTGAGTATTTAGATACTTTGATAGTTGTTATTCAGTGCAAGTTTCCTTCAGCATTACATCCGATATTCCGGTCAGAAGTACTGTTCTTTTGAGGTAAGAGATGTTATTTTCTTCGTAAATAATATTATTTGTTTCAATATCATTATGCTAAAATTTTGGTATGAATTTTATTGTGGAATTTCTACCTTTTTGTGTCGGGGTTACTATTCACGTATACGGCACTATTCATGTATACGACACTATTCACCGAAAAATGAAATTTTCTCTTCTTTATCCCAGATGTCTATTTTTGTTACTATCTTTGATTGTATCCATGTTTTGATCTTCATTCTTGAATTTTACTCCATTATGGTTCATTATGGAGTGTTTTTGAACATGGATAAACCAAAGTACGAATCCCTAATATTTGTTCTTTTCTCACTAGATTCGTTTCTTAAAGATATTTTTCATCATCCTCAGTCCTAAATGATGATATTACTGAATATCTTTGGCCTGTAATGCAAAGATGAATGATTAACTGATGAATATCTTTGGCCCATAATGCAAAAATGAACAAGTGTTGAGATGAACATGACCAACTGGTTGTGAGACCCCAAATTTTATGAATAAAGATTTAATTTTTCTCGAAATATTTTTTTTAATATTATGGAGTAAATTTGATATAATGTTATAGTTGTGGGTAATATTTATAAATTTTACAAAGTACGCAACTTGTTATATAATATTCGATTGGTAGGGGAATATTCATTTTAACAGGGAATATTCGTACGACGGCACAATCATTGGTGGACCCCACAACGGAATTATTGTCGGATTGATAAAATGACAAAAATATTTTTATGAAAATAACGGCAGAAGTTTTACCGTTAAAACTGTTGAACTACTCGGTAGTAAAAGTACAGTAATACGCGTGGTTACATTGTAGCACACGATATTGATTATTGATGCTTACGTGAGAAGTCACTCAGTTTTGTTCAATTATTGCTTCAGTAATTATTGCATAATATCTCACGTTATTTGATTCAATTATTGTCGATATTTTATATATTATTAAATCAATAATTGAGATGATAGAGTTATTAATATTATTATTTTCAATATTAACGATGTCTAGAAGTTCTGCCAAGGAGAGGTTTAGTCGACTAATTGCGCGTCAATAGGGAGAAATCCTTATTGGAAAGCCCCCTCTTTCCTAGGAACGACCTGGTCGATTAATATTGTGAATTATAATAATGATGATAAATGTTGTTAAATATATTGAGGTGTCTTTTTATGAAGTTATTTAAAGTTTATATATATATATATATATATAAATTTTGTTTTATTAGTATTATTAATGTAATAAAATAGAAAAGCTTTTTATATAAAACATAATACTTTTATAAAGTTATTGGTTTTATTAGACTATAAATAGAATATATTATATTCTATTATGCATAATGTTTTGCATAGTAAAATCTTTTTATATAAAATGTAATACTTTTATAAAGTTATTTGTTTTATTAGACAATAATTAGAATATATTATATTTTATTATGCATAGTGTTTGCATAGTGCCTACAAAGTGTTTGATAGTAAAATCTTTTTATATAAAATGTAATACTTTTATAAAGTTATTTATTTTATTAGACTATAAATAGAATATATTATATTTTATTTAAAAGATTTTGTTTTATTAGAATATTTTATTTATCTTTGCATAGTAAATCAATATGGACCGTCTCGTTTAAAAGTAAATCAATCGAACTGTTCATGAATTAGTTACTATTCAGGTCCATTCTCCTATAAATAGAAGCTCATTCCTTCATTATTTCTTACTTAATTCATTGAAACTCTAGAGAGAGAAACTATAGAGAGAAAGAAGAAAAGTATTTCGCTACTCACTTTTCCAATATCCAGCTTTCTTCTAAGGTAAAGGGTATTATTTCTTTCGTATTCATGAAGAGAACTTTTGTTATTCCATTCTTTATTATTCTATTGGAATAACCTGTATACGCTGGCTACCCTATACTTGGTGAAATTCTTCTGTTATTCCATTCTTTATCATTATGTTGGAATAACCTGTCATGCCAAGTACCGCATACATGGTGAAATTCTTTTGTTATTCCATTCTTTATTATTCATTGGAACATCACATGCGTGCATTTACGCATGATTGGTTTTGTTATTTATTATTCTCGTTGGAATATCCCGCCGGGTGCGTATGACGCTTTGATTCGGTTCCATTAATTATTATTCTGTTGGAATAACCTGTATGTGCGGTCTATCGCATGCATGGTAATTTTTGTTGTTATTCCATTCTTTATTATTCATTTTGAATATCCTAGGGTCTGTAATTTCACCGACTGGTTTCGTTATTTATTATTTTATTGGAATAACATGTCTGTGCAGTTTATCGCATGCCTGGTCATTTCTTTTGTTATTCCATTCTTTACTATACTCAGTTGGTTAAAGTTGTGACTTCTATACTCAATGAAATTAGTGGAATATCCTTAATATTTGCGCTTCATCCAGTATCTTTTCATGAAAATATATTCTTCTGAGCATTCTTGAATTTTATTCTACAAAGAAGTATCATGTTGATAATTTAGACGTTATTAGTTCCTGGATAAATTAATTCTTGAACTTGTTTTATTGAATTCTTATATCATTGTCATCATCATCATGTTTATTTTATGTTGAAAGTCATATGTGGCCTGTAGTGCATAGATGGACTTGGTATGATTATGATCAGGGATTAATCGGTATAATCATGACCGTAATGTTACAAATGATGTGGTAAAAGTCCTCATTGGCCCGTAGTGCATTGATGGACAGTTGTTGGCATGATCATGACCATTGATGAATACACGAATATCCTTGGCCCGTAGTGCATGGATAATTTATGGTTGTGATACTAATGAATATCATTGAGATTCATTTAGTTCTGGAGAAATTTTCTTTTATGAGGCTAGTTGATTGAAATAGTGCGAAATGAGGGTGAAGAAGGATGGTATATGGGGAACCTTTTGAAAGGATGCCACTTCCAGACCTTATCCATCATTAAGAAGAGTTAGACTCGGACATCGGAAATTCTCCTATTTTTTCAGTCTATCTGCTAATTAAGAAACATGTTAGTCATTGAAGTTGGGGAAATTTTCTTTCACTTCTATATTGTACTTAGGCTGTTAGTCACACAATGGTTTCTAACTAAACTTAAAATTTTCTGCCTTGGGAATTTATTGATATTGCAATGCAATGAGAGATTACTCTAGTAGTAGTGAATTATCTCTCCCCATCATAGTGTGGTGATATGTAAAGGCATAGTCCAAAGTACTAGATGTACTCTAGATATACATGATCGCAATAAGGCTGTTGGACTTCACTTAATTTTCATTGGTAATATTCAATTAAGATGAACTTTGATGATTAATTTGAGTGACAACCTTTAATTTTATTAGCTTTAAATTAGTTTATTTGAAGATGTCCTTTATTTCTATGAATGTACTTTTTTAATGAATCTAGTGGCACACCTTCCTAAAGACCCCAATCCCACCCCATTCATTTATATATGAAGATGTATATGTAAATAGGATTATATTATTGTCAAGACATCTACTGTAACTGGTTAATTTTGTATTATTGTCAATATTATTGATTAATGTGTTGTTTTCTTGTGGTGCAACTATTCTGAAAGGGAAGAAATGCCTAGATTAAATGGAGTTCTCAGTTCCATAACTTGTGCTTTTTACCTTTTCCTATTTCCCTTTCCCTTTCCCAAGCCAACTTTTTTACTTATTGAATATCATGTAGGGAAATTTCTTAATAGGCTTGGATTCTCTTGTATCTGGCACTTTTGAAGAGATAATATTATTACACTGAATTTCAGTGGTTGTTTTTATGTAATTACTCTTCCCTAATTGTTAAGCTCTTATCATGAGCTTGTCGTCCTCTTACAAGCATAAGCACTGGTGGAAATGGTTACTATATGGTCACTACTAGTATTTACTATTAACTGGGGTCTAGAGAATGGGAAGTTTATTTAGTGTTGTTATGAATGACTTGCAGCCTGACAAAGTTAACTTTCTGAGTCGTCATCAACTAAGATTACTCTATATTGATATTATAATAACTAAAAATCAATGTGTCACCATTTTTTTGAAAAATATTTTCATATACCATGAAGTTGATAAAGATTGGGAGAGGGGGCAAGTTTATAGCCATGGTTTTTAAAGCATTGATTTTCTACTTCTTTCTGCTTTATTTGGTGTCCAATTTATGGTACTTGCCTTGAGCAATAAAAATTGTTGCCATACATAAAGGTAAACCCACCACCACACACAAATCTACCCTTTATTGTTGGAGTATAGATTCTAATCATAATCATCATGAGATTGAGTTGTATGGTGTAGTTTATCATACAAGCTTTAATAATTGCAAGAAAAACAAATGTGGCCTTTAAATGTACGTTCATTAATTAATCTTGGCAACTTTTTCACTAAAATAAAGTGTCAAGTATTCATACCCTTGTTCGAGTGTCGAATGTCGGACTCAGGTACTTTACGACAAAGTGAAGAGTCCATGTAACATAGCTCTTAACATATATGCGACAAATTCAAAATCTATAAATGGCAGGTGCTATCGATTCTCACACTAACCGGAGCATGCTCAAAAGCCAGCGTTGTCGATCTTCTACTGAAAGCAGAGGTGCCTTATTTCCGTCCAAAGGTTTGTAGTAGATATCAGATATCTGCTATAATGGCCTTCTTGTCATGGTCCCTATTTTGGCTTCATCTCTTGTCAATCTTTGGCAGCACCACAAGAAAACAACAACACATTAATCAATAATATTGACAATAATACAAAACTAACCGGTTACAGTAGATGTCCTGACAATAGTATAATCCTATTTACATATACTGTAATTATCTTCATATATACATGAATGGAGTGAGATTGGTGACTTTAGGAAGGGGTGCCACTAGATTTATTAAAAAAGTACATCCATCCAAAAACTGAGTGTCGTTAATCACTCCTATTTCTCATCATCAATCAAATTCTTGAGGACCATCGGAAATCACCCTAATTAATATCAGCTTCAGCATAATGTAAAGTACATATTAGAGAAAAGACAATATTTTTTTCTTGAGTACCAATCACTATGATGTAGAATTTGCATCTATTTCTAAAGGTCGTTGGCAGCCTAAGTTTCAACAACAGGAGACATGTTCTTACTTATAGATTATAAAAACATACACGCACACATCTCTCATGCATGCCTGGGGATGGGATTACTTACATACACACACATATATAGACAGATATAGAGAGACCGTCAGATTACAAACATGCACGATTATAGACAGAGATAGATGGCCCATGGGATTAAAAATGTACAGAGAGAGATAAAGGACATCTTCAAATAGAATAATTTAAATCTAATAAAACTAAAGGTTGTGTTAGTAATCAAAGCTCACAGCACAAGATCAATTCAACAATAGATGAATCGTTGTTTATTGAATAGCCAACAAGCTGGCTTAAATAGCCATTACAAAATAGAAATACAAAATGCATAAGCACATCTCAACAAACCTTAAGATAGTGCTAAAGACTTGGTCTATCTAAAACAAACCCAACTAAATCTCTAACTCTCCTAAAACCTAAGAGTTTATTTGACTAAAGAAAATAGTCCTAGACTAACAAGGACACATCTCAACAATCCTTCCCCTAAAATGAAGCTGCTAGAAGTAGTTCAGTTTACTTCCTTCTTATCCACAACTCCAAACATTCCTCGAAGTTTTTCAAAGGCTTCCAGCTTTAGAGGCTTTGTCAATATGTCTGCGAGCTGCTCACCGAGAGTCCATTGATATCCTTAGACTCTTCTATCGAGCAAACTATGTAGTTGAACCTCTGCGTGAGCGTTCTCAAGATCTTCTCAACTATCTTTACATCCGCATGTCTTCTCCGTAATTTTTCATCTCATCACATGTCATTACCCTTTCAAAGTAATCGCCTATTGTTTCCCAAACTTCATTTTCGAGATTTGAAATTCTTGCAAAGAATCAAGTTATAATCTTTGAACCCTTTCATTTCCTTGATATCCGACCTTCATACAGTCCCATATCTCGCTTGGATGTTTCCTTTTGTGGCGAGTCTTCAAGACACTCTTATCAATGGTGAAGGAGGTAATTTCTCACCTTCGAGATCCTTTAGCTTTAACTCATCTAGAGCCTTTCTCTCGATCTGCGATCACGGCTTCTCTCCTGCTGGCTGGTTCTGCATACCCCGCCTCTATTAAGTTCCAGTACTCCTTGGACCATAAGAGATTATCCATGAGCAAGCTCCAAAACTCACAGTCTCCATCAAACATAGGAATACTCAACAAATTATGCCCTTCGTTGGATATCTCTCTCTCCCCAGACTCTCTTTCCACACTTACAGTGTTTCACTCTTCTCAATTTCAAGCCCCTTTCAAGCTCTGATACCACTGTTAGTAATCAAAGCTCACAGAAGCACAAGATCAATTCAACAATAGCTGAATCGTTGTTTATTGAATAGCCAACAAGCTGGCTTAAATAGCCATTACAAAACAGAAATACAAAATGCATAAGCACGTCTCAACAAACCTTAAGATAGTGCTAAAGACTTGGTCTATCTAAAACAAACACAACTGACTCTCTAACTCTCCTAAAACTTAGGAGTTTATTTGACTAAAGAAAACAGTCCTAGACTAACAAGGACACATCTCAACAGGTTGTCACCCAAATCAATCATCAAAGTTCATCTCAATTAAATATTAGCAATAAAAATTAAGTGAAGTCCAGCAGCCCTATTTCGATCAGGTATGTACATCCAGTCTTTTATATGCCTTTACATATCACCACACTATGATGAGGGAGAGAATTCACTATTACTAGAGTAATCTCTCATTGCATTGCAATATCAATAAATTCTCAAGGTAGAAAATTTCAAATTTCCAAGTTTAGTTTGAAACCATTGTGTGTCTAGTAGCTTAAGTACAATATAGAAGTGATAGAAAATTTTCCCAACTTCGATAAATAATATGTTTCTTAATTAGCAGATAGACTAAAAAAACAGGAGAATTTCCGTTACTTAAATGTCCCAGTCTAACTCTTCCTTAATGATGGATAAGGTCTGGAAGTGGCATCCTTTCAAAAGGGTCCCCATATACCATCCTTCTTCACTCTCATTTCGCACTATTTCAATCAACTAGCCTCATAAATGAAAATTTGTCCAGACCTAAACAGTTATCAAATATTCTTGATAAGTAATTTATATACGAAAGGTACAAAATCAAGGTAATGGTATAGATATATAAAATTACATAAGTAATTATGACCAACATAATTTTCAAATCACTCAAATTTAATACCAATTCCCACATTCAGTAACATATATACAAACTTGCTTTCTGATGAACCTAAATAATAACATATGAGTGGTGTGTTCAAGCTCGCATATTACTCGTAACAAATTGACACATTACTCATAACTAAAAAACAACTCATAATTCACAATTTTTGATAAAAACACAAAAAACAAAAAAACAAAAAAAAAGCATGATATAAGCATAGTGTAAAAAGGCACCCTAATTTTTGCAGCAAACGATCCAATTAGTTCAAAATTATAGCAACATAAATCCAGTAAAGAGAATATATGGACCATGTAATAAAAAATCAAGCTTGAATTCTTGTTTCTGATTAAAAAAGTATTGAAGAATGTAAGGGGTGACCCGGACCACCGCGACCCATGCCCCGAACATGGTTATGTGGGTCCGAAGCTGTTTAAGAGCTACCTTTTTGTCCGATTTTTTCAAAAACATTCCCGAAAACATTACCGATTCGACTGAAAGAGGGAAAGGAGAGACAGAGAAGGGATCAAACCCCTAGTTATTGAGTTTTTTGTCCGCTAATCATCTCTATATTGGCGTTGAATTTGGGCATGAATTGAGAAAAATGTATATACACAGTTGTGTAGTACATAGTCGTCTATGACGACGATTTTTTTGACTATGACTATGGCGACGGTTCGACCGTCGCCATAGATATTATGATTTATGGCTACAGTTGAACCGTCGCCGACTGTGTAATACACAACGGTATATATACATAAAACCCTATGTAGATAGAAAACTTTCTGGCTGTTTTGACTCGAGGCACTTTGGTGTATAACATTGGAAAAAGCAGATACATACATCCATCAACTAAAGTTAACCCAGTTTTTATCGTTATAAGAACTGAACCCGAGTGTTGCTTATATTATACATTCATTTTGTATGAAAAAAAATAAAATTATAGAATATAATAATTTAGATTGTGTAAATTGAGATAAGAAGAAGAACTTTCTTACCTGACGACATATAATAATTTAGATCTATAAATATAATATTCTGATCATGGCGATTGATCTGTGCCGGGCATGTAGACTGGATCAAACCAATAAAGTAAACGGGGCAGCCAATAAACAATACAAAATGCTTATCAAATACAACCATTACGAAAGTCATTCATCAATAGAAACAAACTTAACATCATAGCTGTCTTCATGGTAAACGTAAAATATTCATATCTTCAAAATACTAAATAAAGTCGTTCATCATTTCAATTTGATAACTCGTCTGCCTATACAAAATTCATCGTTCTCTTGAATTTTCAGCCACCTTTCTCGTGCCAAAAAATTGCTTCCAATTCAACCTGACCTAATTAGTTTTATACGGTCAGGTCTACAACAAAATCTCATTGTTAAACAAGTTATATATGTCAGACAATATATAGAAGAAAAATAGAACTTATTATATGAAGTATAATCAATATAAAAAATATTTATATTGTTCTAAAATATAGGATCAATATTATTCTTTAATGTCAATTGAGATGCTTTTAAATTCAAAACTTATAAGAACTAATACTTGTTAACGTCAAGATCTTCTGCCACGTCCCAATCACGAAAGACGTCCTGATCCTGCACAATAAACACGATCAACACCAAAAGCTTGACAGCTTCGACCGTCGGGGGATAGCTCAGGCGTGAGAGTCAGTACAGGCGATCACAAGGTTAACAATGGAGGATAAAATATCTAGTGTATTGAGAGAGATAAAATTATCAGTTACCTTTGCATGTATGACTTCTTTGCTATGATATATTATCATTCCCGATTTCTTGTGCCACCCACTACCTACCGACACAGTCCCCCACAGCTGGCGATCTCAGCCGACTGCATGCAGCACTTGCCACATCCCATCACTATTTGCCACCTTCAGCCGATTGAATCCCATCCACATTAATGTCTTGCAGACATATCGGTCAACAACTATCTTACTCATCATTACCAGTCAAAGATGTAGATATTTAAATATCTGCTGGGTCAGCCCACTGACCCAACCCAACAAAGAGGACCCAACTGATCGGGCCCAACTGAAATGACCCGGTAGATTAACCAAGTAACTCGACCCAAGCCCTTTGGCCCAATATCTAAAATATCATGGCCACAACTGAATCGTAGCATCAAGATCTGATCTCAGAGTCGTAGTGTCTGCACAGCCACAACTGAATCGTAGAGTGCAGAACTAAGACCTCAACAGATGTGCTCACAACACCAAGGCAGAATCGTAGAGCTAATGCGACTATCAAGAAATGAGCACCCCCTGAATATCCAAAGGAATGAAGCCTCTGGTTGATACTTCAAAGATACATCTCACTTAAAGGAAACCAGAGAGCACTCAACGAAAGGCATGCAAGCTAACAGAAGACCTAAGTACCAACCCAATCAACATCAAGATTGAGTTATGAATCCATTCGAGATGAAGTCTTCCACAAGGAGATCAGAAGAAGACCTATGTAACTGGCTAAGGAAAGTTAGCAAGGGCAGTAGCTGTCAAGAAGAAAGATGACAACGATCTTGGAAATAATCAAGATCATAGTGTTTTGCCAAACTAAGAAGGAACTGATGAAGTACACACTGAGATACTGGTCAGCCTCTGAATAACAAGGCTAAAGTGATTAAACATTGGGTTAGTCCATTGATGATAAGTAAACGGGAGATCACAAGGAGAAAGCAAGCTGGACACGCCACAAATCTGAAGTGTCTTGTTATTCAGAAGGGGCCAGAGCAAGAAGTCAAGCCATCTGTATTTGAGAACAGTCGAGGGAAAAAGAAGTGTTGAAGCACTGCACTAGAAAAAGAAGAGGTTTTCCACATTGGAGATCTAATGAACACTCTTCAAGATCGTAGTGTTAACTCCAAAAGTCAACAAGACACTACGATCAAGTCCAAGAATATATGCATCAGAATCGTAGAGTTCGAACAACCAAGGATTGAGGCATTAGCAACAGCTCAATCTGAAGATTGATATTCGAATAGAGCTTATTGAGAGCATCAATGCAAAAAGACAACCTCAGATCTAGAAATCAGGAAGAAGAAATAAAGTTGACTACCTGCCCGAGACATGAAAGTGACATCTCTAATGAGGTAGGTGAAACAGTAGACTGCAGTGTCAGAAAGTCAGAAAAAGTAGTCTGCACCAAATAACTCGAGATCTGCGAGGCAATTTGAATAGCTTTCAACGGATATATTCTAACAAAAAGATTGAGAAGGAGTATAAATCAACAGAGCTTCAAAGATCAAGAGTTGCTGATGATTGTGAAGTTGCAGAATCATTGAGTTGATGAATGCTATTGTTGACTCTACGAGTTCCACCAAAGATCAATAGAACAAGTCTCAGTGACAGTGAGACTACCAAGGTGGAAGTGAAGCAGCTTTGAAGAAGGACTCAAACAGATCAAAGCTTCACTCAACAAAGATGAGAATGCCACTAAAGATGGAAGCCAAGCTGAGAGCCGAGAAAGCCAAGATGATAGCATTCAGAAAAGTGGCTGAGTACAAGGAAGATCAAGAGAGCCACTCTACGAATCACCATGAACCGAAAGCTGAAAGTGAAAAAGTGCAGAACCATGTCTGCAAAGTATTCAAGAATTGTTCAGGGTTTTCTAAGTGCCAGACAAAGTCTACTAAAAGCACAGAGACTTAGCAAACCCAGATGGTGATGGTGCACAGCTGATACCAGATAAAGATGAGCAGAAAAGAGAAAAGATTAGCTGCACCAAAGAAGATGTGGTCCGGACTCGAAGCTGAAAGCAAAGAGGATCACACTAAGCTGCTAAGTACAAAATATGTTCAGAGCTTAATGACATCTTAGCAGCTCAGCACCAACAACAACAACAACTACAACAACAAGAAGCCAGGGCCTGAGGGGTCCTTTTCCGGAGGGACTAAATAAAGTTCCAAGCCTGCTGGGCTCGAAGAGTTCCTAGGTGTGACGCCCCCAAAATAGGTATACATCACCCATTCTGAGTAGTCAATAACATGGTATAGAAACAACTACAACTTTATTAATACAACCCATAAACTGTGAGTTTAAATACAAATATTGTTATCTAGACAATATACATACCCAACTAAGTCCTCATTATAATTATTAATATAATACTTTACAAAAATGGTGAAGACTACTAAAACAACTTCCTAGAACCTTCATTCCGTACCCCGACTAGTACTCGCTACATTCTCGCCTCCTGAGAAGAAAAATAGAACAAAAAGGAAAAGGGTGAGCTCAACTAGCCCGAAAGAAGAATATTATGACTAAGATAATATAGAACAAATTATCGTTAGTCTTCAACGAGGAAAAAATCGATAAAATACAATAGACAACAAGTTTGAGATCAATATTCGCAGATTGGAAATAATAATTCATAGAAGAGTTACGTAGAGAATGAAATCTACTATTATCTATGAATTTAAAAGTCCATCATCAATATTTTATCCCTGTAACATCAATCAATATACATCTTGAATTAAATATTCATCTTTGCACTACAGGCCAAAGATATTCATCAGTCGGTCATGTTTATCTCAACACCTGTTCATCTTTGCACTACGGGCCAAAGATATTCATTATAAAATTATTTATCTTTGCACTATAGGCCAAAGATATTCAATAATATCATCATTTAGGACTGAGGATGATGAAAAATATTTTAAAGGAAACGAATCCAGTGAAACAAAAGAATAAATATCAAGGATTTGTATTTCAGCTATTTCATGTCCAAAAATACCTCATAAATAATCATAGTGAAGTAAAATTCAAGAATGATCAAAACATGGATACAATCAAAGCTAGTATCCATAATAGATATTTTGGACGAAAAGGAAAAAAAAATCATTTTTCGATGAATACTGCCGTATACGTGAATAGTAACCCCGACACAAAAGTTCCAAATTTGATCAAAAGTTCAAACCAATATTCCGGCATAATGATATTGAAGAAAATAATATCATTTAAAATTAAAATAACATTCCTTACCTCGAAAAGACGGTACTCCTGACTAGAATACTAGATATAGTGTTGAAGGGAACTTGCACCGTATAACAATACTCAAGGTATCAAAATACTCATAAGAATACCCTCAATATATCGAGAGAGAAATAAAGAGAAAACTTCAGTTTCTGGTGTGATTTTCAATTCTAACCTAAGCACCCTATTTATAGGAAAATGCTTAGAACACCAAAGTAGAAAATTTAATATAATATTAATATATTTATCAAATTTTCCTTAGCCCACCTCTAGACATCTGATATCAACACTTTGCACATGTTAATGATGTCCACAAAATACAAAAAACGTTTTTTATCAAAAAAATAAATAAAACTTCCAAAAATGAATTATTTCGGAACTTCGAAACTTCAATAATTCATAATAAATAGCCCTTTTATCAGAAAAATTCAAACCACATGTCCTTTCCATAGGAAATTTCATTCTCTACAACTTTGTAGAAGAAAGTTTTTCCAAATTCCAAACATAAATTGACCGAAATCCATAAACGGGCAATTTTACAGGCTATAATCAAATTTCGGTCAAGAATTGGGGTCTACCGACACACAAAACATGTGTTAATCATTTAATGCAACAAAAATACTCTTCCTCCTCATATACTCATATATCCCACATTTATTGTAAAAATATCACCATTATTATATTATTAAAATAATATATTTAAATGAATTATTTTATCAGAAAAAGAAAAAATATTAATTTTCAACAATTGTCACATTAAAAATTTTCTCCATCTATATCCACATAAAATCAATATTTTCCTCATCATATAAATCAATAATTAATTATTCACAAATAATATTACGTAATCACAATATCGACAACTGTGCGGTTCTAGGAAAGAGGGGCTTTCAATAAAGATCTCTCCTCACTGGCGCGCAATTAGATGACCAAACCTCTCCTTAGACAGAACTTTCTAGACATTGCCAATAATGTTATCTAATAATATTATTTAGATAATATGAATTATTGCTCCGATAATAGAAAATACTATGTAATGACAATTATTAAAATAACAGTAATATAAAATATCAACGCAGCAATTATTGAATCAATAAAATAAAAAATCGAATAAAGAATTATTCTTGTAACAATTATTGAGTAGTGCCTTCTTACGTAAGAATCAATAATTGGTGTAATACCGTGTGCTACTATGTTTTAACCACCGGGTATTCCAACAGTATTAACGGTAACAACTACGCTGTTATTTATAACCAACTTATTCTTGTCGCTTTCTTCATCCAATCGCCGTTATGGGGCCCTACATAAGGTCGCTGCTGGTAAATATAATAATATTCTCCGACAGTAAAAATATTCCACGACCAAACGAATATTCTCCGTCAACAATGAATATTTTAAAACCACTTGTTTGTTTAAAATAATTGCGCATTTTACCCATAACTTACCATATTAATCAAATCAACCCTTACTATTTCAAGATAATAAATAGAGGAAATTTAATTTCATTAAATAATAAGTTGGGGTCTTACAACCTCCCCTCCTTATGAAATTTTGTCCTCGAAATTGACGTACGTACCTGGTGTTTCGAAAAAGGTGAGGATACCTCGCTTTCATTTTCGTGTCCAACTCCCAGGTCATTTCCTCTATAGCATGGTTTCTCCACAAAACTTTAACTTGTGGTATGACCTTCGTGCGTAGGACATGCTCCTTCCTATCCAAGATCTTGACAGGTACCTCCTCGTACGTTAAGTCTTCAACTATCTCGTCCGATTCTAACTCAATAACGTGGTTCGGGTCTTTCACATATTTATGAAGTACAGATATGTGAAACACATTATGAACACGAGACATACTTGGAGGTAACGCGAGTCTATAGGCTACATTACCTACTCGATCAAGAATTTGAAATGGACCAATAAATCGTGGATTGAGCTTTCCTCTCTTCCCGAATCTTGTAACTCCCTTCCATGGGGCAACACGCAACAATACATGATCCCCAATACTAAATTCCACGTCCTTTCGATGAAGATCCGCATAACTCTTTTGTCGATCTTGTGCCATTTGTATAAGTTGTCGAATCATTTGGATCTTTTTCGTAATCATACGTACCAACTCGGGTCCCAACAATGTTTCTTCACCCACCTCGTTCCAACATACTGGAGAGCGACACTTTCGTCCATACAATGCTTCAAATGGGGCCACACCAATGCTTGTCTGATAACTGTTGTTATAGGAGAATTCCACCAATGGTAAATACTTATCCCAACTCCCGTTGAAGTCTAGAACACATAGTCTTAATAAATCTTCAAGAGTTTGAATAGTCCTCTTTGATTGTCCGTTCGTTTGAGGATGGTATGCCGAACTAAATCATAAATCCGTGCCCATAGCTTTTTGCAAGCTAACCCAAAATCTTGAAGTAAATCTTGGGTCACGATCCGAAACTATGGATACTGGCATGACATGCAATCTCACAATCTAATTTACATACATATGAGCAAGACGTTCAAGGGAATAAGTCTCCCATATCAGTTAGAAATGAGCAGACTTGGTTAATCTATCAATAATAACCTAAATAGCATCGATGCCTTGAGAAACCGTAGGAAGACCCGTAACAAAATCCATGGTAATGTGTTCCCACTTCCATTTCGGAATCTCAAGTGGCTGCAATGGACCCTTAGGTACTTGATGCTCCGCCTTTACACGTTGACAAGTTAAACACGTCGAGATAAACTTTGCAATCTCTCTCTTCATATTGTTCCACCAAAATGTATGTCGAAGATCATGATACATTTTGGTACTTCTAGGATGGATCGCAAATGGTGTATTGTGTGCCTCCATCATAATCTTGTACTTCAAATCAGAGTCGTTAGGAACACAAAGTCTGGAGTGGACTCGAAGTATTCCTTCTTCATCGATTCTCGCTTCCGGAATAGCACCTTCTTGTACTTTCTTCTTCATACACATCAGCTCCGGGTCGGTGGCTTGAGCAACCTTAACTTTTTCTATTAAAGTTGGCTCTATGCATATACTTGACATCATCGCACTCGTTCCTGCATATGATCTTCTACTCAATGCGTCAGCTACCACGTTCGCTTTTCCAGGATGGTATTGAATAGTGTGGTCGTAATATTTCAACAACTCGGGCCAACTTCGTTGCCGCATGTTGAGTTCCTTTTGAGTGAAGAAATATTTGAGGCTTTTATGGTCTAAATATATCTCCACTTTCTCCCCATATAGATAGTGCCTCCAGATCTTTAGCGCAAAGACGACTGCTGCCAACTCTAGATCACGAGTAGGATAATTCCTCTCATATTCTTTAAGTTATCGCTAGGCATAGGCTATGACTTTTCCACGTTACATTAGAACACATCCTAACCCTTTGCCCGAAACATCGCTGTAGATAACAAATCCATCCGAACCAGATGGTATTGTTAGAACAGGTGCCGAAATAAATCTCCTCTTAAGTTCTTGGAAACTCTTCTCGCATTCCTCGCTCCAAACGAATTTTGTATCCTTCCGAGTTAGCTGAGTTAATGGAGTAGAGATTCGAGAAAACCCTTCCACAAATCTCCAATAATAACCAGCTAGGCCCAGAAAGCTACGTACTTCGGTCACCGACTTCGGTTGCTCCCAACTTTGTATTGCTTCAATCTTCGCCGGGTCAACAGATACTCCATGTTTTGACACCACGTGCCCAAGGAATGCTACTTCCTCAAGCCAGAACTCGCATTTCTTCAACTTGGCATATAGCTTGTTTTCACGAAGCCTTTGGAGTACCAACTTCAAATGGTGCTCATGATCTTCACGGGTTTTGGAATATATGAGGATGTCATCAATAAAGACAACAACGAACCGATCCAAATAATCCTTGAATACTCGGTTCATCATATCCATGAAAGTTGCAGGAGCATTAGTCAATCCAAAAGACATGACTAAGAATTCATAATGCCCGTACCGAGTTCTAAAGGCAGTCTTTGGAATATCTCCAGTTCTAATCTTCAACTGATGATATCCAGAACGAAGATCGATCTTTGAAAAGAATTGTGCTCCTTGCAACTGGTCACACAGGTCATCAATACGAGGTAGCGGATACCTATTCTTGATGGTAACATGGTTCAATTCCCGATAGTCAATACAAAGTCGCATACTCCCGTCTTTCTTCTTTACGAATAAAATAGGAGCACCCCAAGGAGATGTACTAGGACGAATGAAACCGATGTCCAACAACTCCAGTAGTTGGACCTTTAACTCCTGAAGTTCAATAGGAGCCATTCGATATGGGGTTTTAGAAATGGGCTTTGTACCAGGCTCAAGATTAATAAAGAATTCAAAGAATGACATGCAAGCTAACAGAAGATCTAAGCACCAACCCAATCAACATCCAGATTGAGTTGTAAAATCATTCAAGATGAAGTCTTCTACAAATAGATCAAAAGAAGACTTTAGTGAAAGTGACTGACTAAGGAAAGTCAGCAAGTGCAGTAGCTGTCAAGTGAAGAACTGGTGTATCTTCTGTTGGGGACAACTAGGATCGTAGTGTTTGCCAAGGAAAATAGGAACTGGTGTAGTTTACACAGAGATATTGACCAGCTTCTGAAGAACAAGGCTAAAGTGATGAAGCACGGGTCAGTCAATTGATGATAAGTGAACGGGAGATCACAAGGAGAAAGCGAACTGGGCATGCCACAAATCTGATGTGTCTTGTTGTTCATAAGAGACCAGAACAAGGAGTCAAGCTATTAGTTCCTGAGATCAGTCGAAGGAAAACAGAAGTGTTGAAGCACTGCACAATTAAAGGAAGAGGTGCTCTACATTGAAGATCCAATGAACACTCTTCAGGTTCGTAGTGTTGTCTCAATCAGTCAATGAGCAACATTCAACAAGACACATTACGATCAGGTCCAAGAGCATATGCATCAGAATCGTAAAGTTCGATCATCTAAAGATTGAAGCATTGGCAACAGTTCAATCTAAAGACTGATATTTTAATATTGCTAATTAAGAGCATTCATGCAAAATGACAACTTCTGAGGTTTTAATCAAGAAGTCATAAAGAAAAAAATAAAGATGACTACCTGCCTGACAGGGAAAGATAACAACTCTAAGGCGATAGGTAAGGTAGCAGACTGCTGTGTCAGTTAAGTCATAAAAGAGCTGTCACATCACATCAAGCAGTCTGCACCAAATAACTTAAGATCTACGAAGCAATTCAAATTACTTTCAACGGCTATATTCCAACGGGAAGATTGGAAAGGAGAATATATCAGCCAGAGCTTTAAAGATCATGAGTTGCTGAGTTAAAGGATCGTTGAGTTATTGGAATGCTATATTGTTGACTCTACGAGTTCCACCAGAATTGAAAAGAACAAGTCTCGATGGCAGTGAGACTACGAAGGTGGATGTGAAGCAGATTTGAAGAAGGACTTGAAAAGACTAAAGCTTCACTCAATAAGGATGAGGATGCCACTGAAGATGGCAGCTAAGCTAAGAGCCGAGAAGGCCAAGAAGATAACATTCAGAAAAGTGGCTGAGCAAAAAGAAGATCCAAAGAGCCACTCTATGAATCACTAAGAACAAAAGCTGAAACAGAACAGATGCAGAACCATGTCTGCAAATAATTCAAGAAGGGTTCAGGGATTGCTAAGTGCCAGATAAAGTCTACCAAAAGCTCAAATACTTAGCAAACCTAAATGGTGATGGTGCACAAATGACATCAGATGAAGATGAGCAAAACAGAATGAGGATCAGCTGCACCAAGAGAAGATGTGGTCCAGACTATACGCAGAATGCAAAGAGGACCACACCAAGCTGGTAAGTACAGAAGATGTTCAAGCTTAAAGACATCTTAGCAGCAAGGCACCACCAACAACAACAAGTAGCTAGAGCCTGAGAGGTCCTTGTCCGGAGGGACTAAATGAAGTTTCAAGCCTGCTGGGCTTGAAGAGTTCCTAGGGAACTAGAGAAATTCCAAGCCTGCTGGGCTTGAAGAGTTCTTAGTGAACTGAAGTTCCAAGGTTGTTGGCCTTGAAGGAATCTTAGTATTCAGGGTGCTGCCCTTCCTTAGTGGAATTCCTGCTCGTTGAAGCAGAAGAGTGGATTAGGAGCTTGAGTCTCTGAACCACTTAAAATATCTTGTGTCTTTTACATTCAGTTATTTGCTTTATGTACCTAACTATTATAAATGCTATGTATGTATTAACTTCTTACAACTTAACTAACTCTATGAACAATGTATGTATGTTCATGAATATATCAATGAAGGAGATCTCTTACTTATTCCGTTGTGCTTGAAAAGATTCTTATGTTTGTCATATGTTGATTCGTTAGCAATACAAAATAAATAGGAAAAGTATTTGAAAATGAAAAAGGATCTATTCAACCCCCCTTCTAGATCTATTGTATGCCTTCTAGGAACTAACAATTGGTATCAGAGCAGGTTCTCATGTTATATTCAAAAGCTAATCACTTTGAGTCTGATCCTAGGCACAAATATTGTTCTAAACTTAGTTAGTAGTAAGTCACTTGTGTGTACAGGTAAATGTGTATGTACACCTGAAGCTGCTCAGATTGGTCCATGTTCTTAAATGCCATAACAACAAGACCAATCCTTGGCCACAGTCAATCTTGTAGTTTGAAGACCAGGCAAGGAAGCTCAAGAGGCGTCAACATCAAAGAGTCAAGCATCCACCAGTCTAAAAGATAAAATGGCCATATAGTACTTATCCAGAGAAGAAAGAAGAATTTCTTAAATATGTATTTGGCTAACAAGCAGCTGGATGTGAACCTGAAGGTTCAAAGTTATCAAAGAACTAAAGATGCTAAGATTTTCTTAGCTTACATCTTCAAGACTATGATTGATTGATCGAAGGACAACTAGAGCAACAAGCTTTCAAAAATGAATGTAAAAATATGCACATCAATGCCTAACCTTATTATATCGAGATAAATGACTGTCAAGAAACTGACAGTAAAAAGGTACGATTCCTTAGTGATATTAATGTAAACTTCATGTTGCATCGACTTTTGTACTATAACAGTATTCTATCAAGAGACCATGTTCTACCTAAAAAGGGAAAGAGAGAAAGTACAGTAAGGGTGGAAATTCAAATGCTAACAAACTTTCTCTCCATCCAAGTTTTAGGGTGAAGATAACATCTTGAAAGAAGTCTGAAATAGATCATAAGTGTATCAAGATTTAATTAACCATAAATGGAGTAATCCTTGCTGACGGGTTAGTATGTACTTACAAACCTTTGTTCAAAATTTTAAAAAAAACATAGAGTTTGATCAGTTGAACAAGAGTATCTTTAAGATTCATAGAAACTGATCATCTCCATGAATCAACCAAATATAAATAAGTTATAGAATTGATTCTCACTCTGTGAACATTTAAAATTCATGAACATAATCAAGCAAATGATGAAACCATTAAAGAAAAAGGGTGTTCTATTAAAATGATTAATCTTACACACTCATCGTCGTGCATCTTAAAATGTCATACCTAAATACATGCATAAAAATAATTATTGATGTGATGAAAATTCAAATATATGAGGAACATAGATTTTGGAAACTAACCTAGCAGGACTTATTTAACCATGACTACCAAAAATAGAAATTTATCCGAGCTGCAGGTAGTTGGTCTATCTTACCACACTAAGGAATACTGAAGCATATGACTTCAGTCGAGAAGAGTCAACCAACTGGAGGCTTAATACATTTCAAAAATGTTCTGACAAAATTATTCTCTGTCAAAGTTTATTCTTGGAGACTTGCTGAGCTAACATGAATGAAGCTCACATGATTGCTGATCTCTATATGGAAGTAGACCATTTACCGTAAAATAAAAATGATCTTATATACTCAATCATCCGAAGCATATCATCTGAGAAGAACCCTCGAGAAACTCATTAGAGAAACAGAACTCCAAAAGTATAAACTGTCAAGGAAGACTACGTTTGTAGTTCTTTCAAAATATCATAGAATGATCAGTCCTGAAGATATCTATTTCTTTGATCCAATGATTTTTAAATGATAGTGATGATTCCAGTCAGAAGGAGATATGCAAGACTGCCTTCTGATACACATAAAGAAGAAGATCTCACACTCCTCTGAGAAGGTAGTATCGACTATGAGGGAGCAGTGATTTGTTAAGGAAAAGAAGCACTGAAAGTATCATAAATACCCTATGGAGTAATATATCAGTTACAAAGTCCCAAAACTTTGTGGCTGACTAACCAAATGAAGATCCATAGTCAATAGGAACGTCTCAAAACTTACTACTATTAACATTGTCAATCACCCAACACAAAATCGTGGAGCGCCTACGATTAAACATCTAATCGTAGTCTAAGAACCGGAGAACACCACGATTACAACCAATGCAAATGTCTAAATTTGATAGATGAACTTTTTAGTAGAAAATGTCAAATGAGATATCAGTGTTAATCACTCTTAAAGTTTTTCATCTGGAAAGTGCTTCAGGGATAAACCTGACCCTTAGTTCACTCTAAGAGGTTGGCCCTTCCTGAACTACCTTAATCCAGAAGGAATGCTTAGTCTAGTTCATCTCAAGGACCAGAACAGACAATGATCGTAGATTAGATTCTGAAGTGAACTCAATGATCGTAATGCAAACCTCAATGATCGTAGAGTAAGCTAAATGATCGCAGTCTTCCTAGAGGATACACTAGCTCATGGGGAGCTCGGAGGAACTAGACATGTTCAATCATCTAGATTTTATAGAGATAAGTTCGGAAAGATGCCCTACAGTCTCACATCAGAAGTTTAGGGCCTAAACTATCATAAGGTACATCAGTGGTTAAGCCATGCAACCTCAAGATGAGGATTAGTGTCAAAAAATCTACTGAAGCATCTCTCAGGAGACAATTGTTGAGTTATCAAAGAAAATCATAGAGTATATAACAACCTCATCAAGCTACTCTATGTGCTGGAATAGTCAACGAAAGAAAAGTCAAATCTAAAGAATGGACATGATGGAGGAGTTATAGATTGTGACCTATCAACGACTTACAAATGTCCCACTAAGGAACGTGGTAGGAATAGTTACAAGAGGGAAATTCAAATAAATTGGCAACTTTATTTTATCGGGTTCCTACAATTCTACAAGACTGTCAAATCCATATCTAAGGCAAAACCTAACTAACTCGAAAATAGCCAAACCCTCTCAAATAATTATCAAACCAAGAATCTCTTTCTGAAATCTCAAGAGCCTCAAAAAGTTATAAACCCAAAAAATTCAAACTCTTCAAATGGCAGATTGGCGAGTAATCACTGACATTCAGCTCAGAACAAAGACGTTTGAGAAATCTAAGAAGAAGTTCAGAGATATTCTTGAACTTGTGAAGAAGGCTGGATTCTCAGAATGTGTGGAGGTAAACACTCGGATATATGTTGACCTGCTTAAAGAGTTTCACTCAAATGCAACTATAAACTCTGGAATCCTTTCTACCAAGGTTAAGGGTCAGATTCTAAAACTGAATTCTTCAGACATCAATCAATGCTTAGGTCTTCCTAACCTAGATCTAAAAATTCTGGATGAGATCGACACTGAAAAAGCTAAGAAGACTATGCATTATAGAAGAAACCCTAGTCTGAAGGACATGAAGAAAAAGGAGTTTCCTAAGGAATTCGAGTTACTTGCTGAAATTGTAAAACCCCAAATTTTACGAATAAAGGATTAATTTTCTCGAAATATTTTTTTTAATATTATGGTGTGGATTTGAGATAATGTTATAGTTGTGGGTAATATTTATAAATTTTTTAAAGTACGCAAGTTGTTATATAATATTCGATTGGTCGGGAAATATTCGTTTTAGCAGGGAATATTCGTACAATGGCATAATCATTGGTGGACCCCATAACGGAATTATTGTCGGATTGAGAAAACGACAAAAATATTTTTATGAAAATAACGACGGAAGTTTTATCGTTAAAACTGTTGAACTACTCGGTAGTAAAAGTACAGTAATACGCGTGGTTGCATAGTAGCACACGATATTGATTATTGATGCTTACGCGAGAAGCCACTCAATTTTGTTCAATTATTGCTTCAGTAATTATTGCATAGTATCTCGCGTTATTTGATTCAATTATTGTCGATATTTTATATATTATTAAATCAATAATTGAGATGACAGAGTTATTAATATTATTATTTGAAATATTAATGATGTCTAGAAGTTCTGCCAAGGAGAGGTTTGGTCACCTAATCAAGGCTACCAATGGGGAGAAATCCTTATTAAAAAGCTCCCTCTTTCCTGGGAACGACCTGGTCGATTAATATTGTGAATTATAATAATGATGATAAATGTTGTTAAATATATTGAGGTATCTTTTTATGAAGTCACGGAAGTTATATATATATATATATATATATATTGTTTTATTAGTATTATTAATGTAATAAAAGCAGTAAAAGCTTTTTATATAAAAGCAGAATACTTTTATAAAGTTATTTATTTTATTAGACTATAAATAGAATATATTATATTCTATTATGCATAGTGTTTTGCATAGTAAAATCTTTTTTATATAAAATATAATACTTTTATAAAGTTATTTGTTTTATTAGACAATAATTAGAATATATTATATTTTATTATGCATAGTATTTGCATAGTGTATCTGCATAGTGTTTTGCATAGTAAAATCTTTTTATATAAAATGTAATACTTTTATAAAGTTTTTATTATATAATAATTAGAATATCTTATATTTTATTATGCATAGTGTTTGTATAGTAAAATCTTTTTATATAAAACAGAATACTTTTATAAAGTTATTTGTTTTATTAGATTCTAAATAATATATATATATATATATATATATATATATATATTTAGAATATATTATATTTTATTGCATAGTATCTTTTCTATTTTTCCTATAAATATGATGCTTAGTTAGAATTGAAAATCACACCAGAAGTTCAGAGAATTCTCCTTCTATAATCTTGAGCGTATTTCTTTAGAGTTTAAGAAAGCTTTGAGCGTAGTGCAAGTTTTCTTCAAGTATATCCCCGCCCTACCTGTCGGAGTACTCTTCTTTATAAGGTAAGGGATATTATTTGTTGTACTCGTAAGGGGTATTATCTCTTTCGTATTCATAAAGAGAACTTCTGTTATTCCATTCCTTATTATTCTATTGGAATAACCTGTATATGCGAAGTACCGCATACATGGTGAAATTCTTCTATTATTCCATTCTTTATTATTATGTTGGAATAACTTTGCCTACATGCCAAGCATCGCATATATGGTGAAATTTCGTTGTTATTCCATTCTTTATTATTCGTTGGAATATCCCATCGGTTCAATTTTGCCTCGACTGGTTCCATTATTTATTATTACGTCGGAATATCACGTCTGTAGCGCTTACGCATGACTGGTTCTATTATTTATTATTTTGCTCTGAATATCTCATGCATGCGTTTACGCATGACCTGGTTCCATTATATATTATTCTGTTGGGAATAACCTGTCTATGCGAAGTACCGCATGCATGGTGAATTCTTTAGTTATTCCATTCTTTATTATTCTGTTGAAAATAACATGTCTATGCAAAGTACCGCATGCATGGTGAATTCTATTGTTATTACAATCTTTATTATTCTGTTGGGAATAACCTGTCTATACGAAGTACCGCATGCATGGTGAATTCTTCAGTTATTCCATTCTTTATTATTTTATTGGAATAACCTGCCTATGTGGATTACCACATGCATGGTGAATGATCCTTTGTATTCATTCCTTATTAAATTGTGGAAATGATCTATTTACGTGAATTATGATGAAAGTCATAATATAAGCATTGGACTGTTGATTATGATGAAAGTCATAATAAAAACATTGGACTGATGAAAATCATGGGTATATGTAGTATTAGTAAGTGTTATGATGAGTTATGTTGGTTAGTATGTGAAAACATGAAAGTTTCTTATAAATCACAAAGGGTTGAAAATCAGATTTTGGTAAAAATAGAACATGAAATTCAATTGACCATATCTCCTATAATATTTCGAATTTTTGAGTGTGGTCAAGTTCTAGAGTTAGATCTATGAGTTTTATAACTTATCCAAGTGGAATCACTGGAAAAACTGTTGTAGATTTTCGTGTGGACTGATTTTAGCAAAGGAGTCAAAAACTACAAAATACCAAAAAGCTACTGCCCATAAATTTAAAAGGGCATTTTTGGCCACTTAATTTGTAAGAAAAATTTTGGCTTTTTGGGACATGGAAATATATGGTATAAAGTACCTCCTGTCCAAAAATGAGCTCATTCCGACTTAAAATGAGCAAGTTATGACCATTTCAATATTTAGGTTTTTCTGATAAAAAATGCTATAACCGGAGTTCTATAACTCCGATCACCATAAAATTTAAACTGAAAGCTCACGTTAACATGTGTAAGATCCTGCCAAGATTTGGGAATTTCTGGAGTTAAACTTTAGGTAGCTAATTTCTTAAAGAATTAATTAGAAATTGATTTTTGAAAAATACTTTAGAGAGTTGAAAAATTATAAAAAAAATACTTGTTCTGTATGAAATATATGTATATATGTTTGGAAAAAGGATAGAAAAATAATAAGTCGATTTGGTAATTTTTCATGAAAATGGTTTAGTTTCAAACATATGAGTTAAATATGTTATGTGAAGTTGAAGAATTGGTAAATAGGATTTTAGGGCTTGAAAATCCTATATAAGGTATATGCAGATTTTTGATGAGTGATTTGATCATTGGTGATGAAATCTTATGAGTATGGCATTTTTGAATGATTAAATGCATTATTTGGTAAAGTGTAAACAATTAAATTAAATTGTTTATAAGTTTAAGAAGTGATTAAAATATTGTTATAATATTAACAATATTATATTATGAGTTATTTAAGTGACGGATAATATTTAGAAAAATTTAAAGTCTTTAATATTTATCCTTATTTTTGTTTGATTAATGCTTATATTATTGTCATCATCCTCATGCTTATATTATTGTCATCATCCTCATGCTTATATTGTGATGAAAGTCATCTTTGGCTTACGTGAAGAGATGGACTTGGTATGATTATGACCAGGGATTATTTGGTATAATTATGACCGTAATGTAACGAATGATGTGGTAAAAGTCTTCATTGGCCTGTAGTTCATTGGTGGACAGTTGTTGGTATGATTGTGACCAGAGATTATTCGGTATAATCATGAGCATTGATGATTACATGAATATCCTTGGCCGTGGTGCAGGGATGATGTGGTTTATTTATTAAGCTGAGTCTCAGCGATAAAGTTTATGAAAATCTTTTTAAATTATTGAAGATAGTATATTTTATGCTCTACTTGACTCTTCTAATGGATTACTTGTTCCGCTGCAGTTAAACTTGATGTCTATTGTATTTTATCAATTTAACATTGCTGAAGGCTAATGATAATTTATTCTGCATTATCTTAGTCATAATATTTCTTATTGGGCTAGTTGAGCTCACCCTTTCTTTCACTGTTCTCTTCAGGAAATGAGAATGTAGCCGGGACTAGTCGGGGAACGGAGTGATGGTCCAGATGATAGTATTAGTAGTCCTCACTATTCTGTTAAATAGTGTGACAATAAATGTATTGAGGACTCCTTTGAGTGTGGATATTGTGTAGATGACAATATTCTTATTAAAAACTCTCAATTTATGTGTTATCGTATTTTACACGACTGTTGTATAATTAGTTTGTATTTGTATTCAGTACCTTGTATCTGACGACCCAAGATGGGTGATGTATACCTATTTTGGGGGCGTTACAGTTGGTATCAAAGCTTAGGGATATGATCCCTGGCTGAGATGTGAGACAAGAACTAGGAGGGGAGAGACGGGGAATTCCTTCGCTAGTATGATCTACCTAAGTTTATTTGGTATTTAATTGGTCGGTTAGAGTATAGGGATAATATGTGATATGTTAATTAACCTTTGTTTTGTGACAGTGTTTGAGAATGGCATCTGAAAATGTTGAGATAAGCAATGGAGCAAAATAATATGACCGTATCGCAGTACGAGGCTAAGTTTGCGGAGTTATCTCAGTTTTCATCCCATTTGGTCGATAATGAGGAGCAAATGACGCGAATGTTTCTAAGAGTTTTGAAACCTGATATACGTCAATACCTCATTTCTCATAAACTTTGTTTATATTCAGATGTTGTGAATATGGCTCAGCTATTGGAGCGTGATAATGAGTTAGCACAACCAAAAGGTAATGACCAACAACACGATAATAATCATACCGGTGGCAACGGCCATCGGAACAATGATGACCATCGTGGGGGAAATTATCATGCCAAGAATGGTGTCCACTTCGGTGGTAATCATGGCCAAGATAATAGAAGTGGAAATTTCAAGAAGAGAAGGTCATTTAGCTCGATTTTTGTCATTATATAGTGAAGTCAAGTCCAATTGGGAGGTGGCACCAAAGGCGGATACGGACAAAACAAAGTGGGTTGTTATAGAAGAAGCGTTTTTGTGACTTCTCAAAAGCGGAAGTAACCCGAACGAAGTTAGCACGCGGGTTAGTTAATTATAAAGTTTTTACAAGTCTATACCTTATTAGATCCGGTTCTACCCATTCTTTTATCTCTCTTGCTTGCGTTCAACGTTTAAATTTGACTCCGAAGAAGTTAGACTTTGACTTATCTGTTGAAACTCCGTTAGGAGGAACCTTCATTACATGTGCTATCCAAGTCTTGGATGAGAGTCACAGTTTTGAATGATATTTCTATTGTTAATAAATTTCCTGACGCATTCTTGAACAATTCTTAGCTTACCCCAGAACGTGAAATCGAATTTTGTATTGACCCCAGTACAAAACCCATTTCTTCAACCCTTAAATATTTCTTTACCCAAAACGAACGTATAATGTGCCAAAGACGTTGGTTCGAGCTGTTGAAGATTACGACTATACCATTCAATATCATTATGGAAGAGCGAACGTTGTAGCTGACGCGTTGAGTAGAAAATCGTATGCGTTTATGAGTACGATGTTGTTAACACAAAAACCCATTTCGTATAACTTACAAGTGATGAAGATAGAGTTAAAGACTCTAGGGACCCCGTGAAGATAACGAATATACGAGTAGAATCGACTTTAATCGATAAAGTTAAAAGTCATTTCAAGCTCTGTAACCGAATCGATGAACACGAAAAAGAAGGTTCAAGAGGGCGTTATTCTAGAAGCAAGAATCAATGAAGAGAGGAAATCTCAACCCTCGATTTAATTGGCTGATTTGAAATCCTTGATCGAGTAGGAACTGTGGCCTATAGACTCGTTTTACCGCCAAGTATGTCGCGTGTTCATAATGTTTTTCACGTATCGATGTTACATAAATATGTGGATGACCCGAACCACATTATTGAATTGGAACTAAACGAGATAGTAGAAGATTTAACGTATGAGGAGATACGTGTGAAAATCTTGGATAAGAAGGATCATATTCGACACTCAAAGGTTATACCTCAAGAGTTAGAATCTGACGAGGTGTCCTCATCTGTTCGGCATACCAGGTACGTACGTAAATTTCGAGGGCAAAATTTCATAAGGAGGAGAAATTGTAAAACCCCAAATTTTACGTATAAAGATTTAATTTTCTCGAAATATTTTTTTTTTAATATTATGGTGTGGATTTGAGATAATGTTATAGTTGTGGGTAATATTTATAAATTTTGCAAAGTACGCAAGTTGTTATATAATATTCGATTGGTCGAGGAATATTCGTTTTAGCAGGGAATATTCGTACAACGACACAATCATTGGTGGACCCCACAACAAAATTATTGTCAGATTGAGAAAATGAAAAAAATATTTTTATGAAATTAACGGTGGAAGTTTTACAGTTAAAATTGTTGAACTACTCGGTAGTAAAAGTATAGTAATACGCGTGGTTACATAGTAGCACACTATATTGATTATTGATGCTTACGTGAGAAGTCACTCAGTTTTGTTCAATTAGTACTACAGTAATTGTTGCATAGTATCTCACGTTAATTGATTCAATTATTGTCGATATTTTATAGATTATTAAATCAATAATTGAGATGACAGAGTTATTAATATTATTATTTGCAATATTAACGATGTCTAGAAGTTCTGCCAAGGAGATGTTTGGTCACCTAATTGCGCGCCAATAGGGAGAAATCCTTATTGAAAAGCCCCATCTTTCCTGGGAACGACATGATCGATTAATATTGTGAATTATAATAATGATGATAAATATTGTTAAATATATTGAGGTGTCTTTTTATGAAGTCACGGAAGTTTATATATATATATATATATATATATATATTATAAATTTATTTTTATTAGTATTATTAATGAAATAAAATAGAAAAACTTTTTATATAAAATAGAATACTTTTATAAAGTTATTTGTTTTATTAGACTATAAATAGAATATATTATATTCTATTATGCATAGTATTTGCATATAGTAAAATCTTTTTTATATAAAAATGTAATACTTTTATAAAGTTATTTGTTTTATTAGATAATAATTAGAATATATTATATTTTATTATGCATAGTGTTTTGCATAGTGCTCGCATAGTGTTGTGCATTGTAAAATCTTTTTATATAAAAATGAATACTTTTATAAAGTTATTTGTTTTATTAGACAATAATTAGAATATATTATATTTTATTATGCATAGTGCATGCATAGTGTTTGCATAGTAAAATCTTTTATATAAAACATAATACTTTTATAAAGTTATTTAGTTTATTAGATTTTAAATAAAATATATATATATATATATATATATATATATATATATATATATTTAGAATATATTATATTTTATTGCATAATATCCTTTCTATTTTTCCTATAAATAGGATGCTTAGTTAGACTTGAAAATCACACCAGAAGTTCAGAGAATTCTCCTTCTATAATCTTGAGCGTATTTCTTTAGAGTTTAAGAAAGCTTTGAGCGTAGTGCAGGTTTTCTTCAAGTATATCCCCGCCCTACCCGTCGGAGTACTCTTCTTTATAAGGTAAGGGTGTAGGGGTTCGACACATAAAACGCAGCAGAAATAGAACAATTCAAAGAAATTTTCGAAACCCAAAAACAGGATCCATGCGAAACAGAAATTAATCCAGTGGTTTAGAAATTATACCGATTATTTCGGTTGAATCAATGCGGTCGAATCTCCAACGCAATTCAAACGGACTGCCACTCTACGGTATCCACACAAATCGTCCTACGATCTGCAGAAGAAGGAATTGCGGTACTAGCCACCAAAAGGAATGGATTTTCTGTTTTTCTCTAGTCTCTCTCTAAGAGCGGCTAGGGTTTTTGTTTTTGATTATGATGTAACCCTAAGTAGGCTGCTATATATCATATATATAGTAGTTAAAAGGAATTAATCAAATCAAAACCTAATTTCATAAAAAATCAAATTATATATATATATATATATATATATATCTTAATTAAGTCTTACTTAATTAATATACATATATACAAATTATCCTTTTAATTTAAATTCGTGATTTAAATACTATTAATCATATTAATATATTTAAATTCTTAAAATTTAAATTAATTTCATTTTAAATTACGTTCTATGTGTGTGACCCTATATGTTATTATTACGTTGGCAATAATTTTAAAATCATATTATAAAATTATAAGCAATGTAATGCATCTAGTAATGCATCATCGCTACCCAAGTAATAATAAGATCGATGATTCGATGCAACCTTTTTTGTGACCAATGTTTCAATGTAATTTAATCCTTTTAACCTTAATATCCTAGATTAAACTCGAGTCATGGAATGTGTCATACTCTTCATAATTTAATTTGAGTTTTCTTGATCAATGAGTAGACTATATGAAACAAATCACTATTTGAGCATGGCCATGCATTTCATAGTCCTACTCAATCAAGAGGCCTATGGATATCACCCCTAATATATAGGAGGGTTAAATTCCATCTAGATCACTCATATTCCTCACACGATTCATGATGTACCCAATAATCACCTTTATAGTCCACCCTATTAAAGGTGACATTTGATGATATCAAAGTACATAAATTCCCGTGTAGTAATATAGTGATTTTAGGTCGGAGGACCATTACATTATTGTCACTATGAGAATTTCTAATGACACTTCGCATAATACTCCACATAGAATTCTCATGGTGGGTCTGTCCAGTACATCGTTCTCTAACATGTACCTATGCATTGACTTAATATCTCATATATTTATGACCAATGAGATTTGGTCATCAGTCAACCCACATACTAGTTTCAATGCATCATTGTTGTCCCATCAACAATGATACTCAACTAGGGACATTTAAGAACAATGATACTAATTATAATTATATAATCTCATGTTCAAGTCACATACTTGAAACTATATAATTTGTATCACTATTCTAAGGAATTTTATTATGTTAACAATTATATAACGCAGTAAATAAAACCATAATAAAATCATTCATTTATTCAATCAAATATAATATCAAAACATTAAGCAATTATATCAAATAATTGGCCTCTAGGGCATAAACTCTAACAAAGGGATATTATTTGTTGTACTCGTAAGGGGTATTATTTTTTTCGTATTCATGAAGAGAACTTCTGTTATTCCATTCCTTATTATTCTGTTGGAATAACCTGTATATGTGAAGTACCGCATACATGGTGAAATTCTTCTATTATTCCATTCTTTATTATTATGTTGGAATAACCTGTCTATCTCAATCTGCATACACGGTGAAATTCTGTTGTTATTCCATTCTTTATTATTCTGTTGGAATATCCTATCGGTGCGAATTTTGCCTTCCCTGGTTCCATTATTTATTATTCTGTCGAAATATCCTCTCTGTGCGTTTACGCATGACCTGGTTCCATTATTTATTATTCTGTTGGGAATAACCTGTCTATGGGAAGTACCGCATGTATGGTGAATTCTTCAGTTATTCCATTCTTTATTATTCTCTTGGGAATAACCTGTCTATGCGAAGTACCGCATGCATGGTGAATTCTTCAGTTATTCCATTCTTTATTATTCTGTTGGAATAACCTGCCAATGTGGATTACCACATGCATGGTGAATGATCCTTTGTATTCATTCCTTATTAAATTGTAGAAATGATTTGTTTACGTGGATTATGATGAAAGTCATAATATAAGCATTGGACAGTTGATTATGATGAAAGTCATAATAAAAGCATTGGACTGATGAAAATCATGGGTATATGTAGTATTAGTAAGTGTTATGATGAGTTATGTTGGTTATTATGTGAAAACATGAAAGTTTCTTAGAAATCAAAAAGGGTTGAAAATCAGATTTTAGTAAAAATGGAACATGAAATTCAATTGACCATATCTCCTATTGTATTTCAAATTTTTGTCTATGGTCAAGTTCTTGAGTTAGATCTATGAGTTTTCTAACTTATCCAAGTGGAATCACTGGAAAATGTGTTGTAGATTTTCGTGTGGACTGATTTTAGCAAAGGAGTCAAAAGCGCAAAATACCAAAAAGCTCGCCTATAAATTTAAAAAGGGCATTTTTCGGCCACTTAATTTGTGAGAAAAATTTCGGCCTTTTGGGACATGGAAATATATGGTATAAAGTACCTCCTGTCCAAAAATGAGCTCATTCCGACTTAAAATGAGCAAGTTATGACCATTTTAATATTTAGGTTTTTCTGACAAAAAATGCTATAAACCGGAGTTCTATAACTCCGATGACCATGAAATTTAAACTGAAAGCTCACGTTAACATGTGTAAGATCCTGCCAAGATTTGGGAATTTCTGGAGTTAAACTTGAGGTAGCTAATTTCTTAAGGAATTAATTAGAAATTGATTTTTGAAAAATACTTAAGAGAGTTGAAAAATTATAAAAAAATATTTGTTGTGTATGAAATATATGTATATATGTTTGGACAAAGGATAGAAAAATAATAAGTTGATTTGGTAATTTTTCATGAAAATGGTTTAGTTTCAAACATATGAGTTAAATATGTTATGTGAAGTTGAAGAATTGCTAAATAAGATTTTAGGGCTTGAAAATCCTATATAAGGTATATGCAGATTTTTGATGAGTGATTTGATCATTGGTGATGAAATCTTATAAGTATGGCATTTTTGAATGATTAAATGCATTATTTGGTAAAGTGTAAATAATTAAATTAAATTTTTTATAAGTTTAAGAAGTGATTAAAATATTGTTATAATATTAACAATATTAGATTATGAGTTATTTAAGTGATAGATAATATTTGGATAAATATAAAGTCTTTAATATTTATCCTTGTTTTAGTTTGATTAATGCTTATATTATTGTCATCATCCTCATGCTTATATTGTGATGAAAGTCATCTTTGGCTTACGTGCAGAGATAGACTTGGTATGATTATGACCAGGGATTATTTGGTATAATTATGACCGTAATGTAACGAATGATGTAGTAAAAGTCCTCATTGGCCTGTAGTTCATTGGTGGACAGTTGTTGGTATGATTATGACCAGGGATTATTCGGCATAATCATGACCATTGATAATTACACGAATATCCTTGGTCGTGGTGCAGGGATGATGTGGTTTATTTATTAAGTTGAGTCTCAGTGATAAAGTTTATGAAAATCTTTTTAAATCATAGAAGATAGTAGATTTTATGCTATACTTGACTCTTCTAATAGATTGCTTCCTCTGCTGCAGTTAAACTTGATGTCTATTGTATTTTATTAGTTTAACATTGTTGAAGGCTAATGATAATTTATTCTGCATTATCTTAGTCATAATATTTCTTACTGGGCTAGTTGAGCTCACTCTTTCTTTCACTGTTCTCTTCAGAAAATTAGAACGTAGCCAGGACTAGTCGGGAAACGGAGTGACAGTCCAGATGATAGTATTAGTAGTCCTCACTATTCTGTTAAATAGTGTGACAATAAATGTATTGAGGACTCCTTTGAGTGTGGATATTGTCTAGATGACAATATTCTTATTAAAACTCTCAATTTATGTTTTGTCGTATTTTACACGACTGTTGTATAATTAGTTTGTATTTGTATTCAGTACCTTGTATCTGGCGACGCAAGATGGGTGATGTATACCTATTTTGGGGGCGTCACAGAAATAGTGGACAAATGTAATCTATGCAAAGACAATGCACATGACACTGTGATTGATCAATAGCTAAAGATCATGTTTGCAATAGTTCTGAAGAAACATATAAACTTTGGAGATATCCTGCTTGACCAAATGTCAAAATGGCTGGATAAGGAAGAGAAGAAAAGGTTAACTAAAAAATCCATTACAAAGGTTTTTCATGGAAGGTTTTTAAGTATCATTTTGAAGAAAAAGTTGAAGAATAAAATTAAGGATGATGAAGGTGAAATCCTTAATGTTCATAAAGTGATGTTCCGACAGTTGTTTGAAAATTGGAAGAAAAATCCCAAGAAAAATAATAGGCTAATAACATCTGGGAGCAGCATCAAGGTCTCTGCAAAGAAGAGGAAGGCAAAAGAAATAGAAGACAAGATGTCTGAATCTGACGAATCTGTACCTACACCATTCACTTCAGCAAAAAAGAAATCTAAGAATGTGAAGAATATAGAAGCTCCACCAAGCAGTCTCTCCACTGACAAAAGGAAACAGGGAGCAGGAGAAGAACAAGCATCAACTGCAGAAACCCTAAAAAGAAGAAGTAACAGATTACTTCAAGGGACATCCAAAAAGAAAGCAAAGATGATGAAGAAGTTAGTCTCAGTTCCCCCAAGAAGTCTATCTACTGAAGAATAAAATATAGAGTCAGAAGATGAGAAGGGAACTAAGAACCTCAGGGTTGAATCCTCAAGAGGCAAGTCCAGTAATGAAGAAGAAGCAAAATCTATGAAAGGAACATCTAAGTCTGGTGATGAAAAAGAAATGTACAAGTCTTGTGGCCAACAATCAGAGTAGTAACTTTGTTGTTGAAGAAAGTTTATATGATGAAACAACTACATCTCCTACTGCTGAAGTCCAGACAAGTCCATATGATGGTTCAAAAGATATTGAGTCCAAGGAATTAAGAAGTACATGTTCCTACTATTGTTGAACATCAAAGAATCTTATATGGGGATACAGAGGCTTCAGACTCTGAATAAGAAGAAAAGTTTGAAACCCCTATAGCTGACCCTCCAATAAAAAGAAAAAGTAACAGACTACTTGCTAAATCTATCTCAAAAAGGACAGGAGAACACTCCACTGCTGTCATTGATTTGAGTGATGACGAGTTTGAATCCACGGAAGAAGATGCTGAAGAAGAAGATGAAAAGATGGAAAAAGATTCTAATTCTATAAACCAGGAATCAGAGGAACACACTGATTAGTCTGGTGAAAGAAGTCAGCATGATTCAAGCTCAGGAGGTGAAGAGATAGAGGAATCAGAGGAATCAGCAGACCATTATCCTGTTCTCTCTAGCAAAAATTTGCAGAAGAATAGTGGTGGATGTCTTTTATGAACCACCGGATACACCACCAGCAAGATGGATAAGCCATGGAAACGAATAACTCAAAGTTGTAAGGTTGACTACAGATGAGATGCTTAACAACTAGAAAAACATGGAGTTAGATTGCACAACAATACTTTACAATCCTGATGATCTTCTGATGAGATGGTTCTTCCCTTGAATGCCCTAGTTAAAAGCATATACTGACAAAGATGGGAGCTACTTCAGCTGGTGTTATTCACAGTTTCTGAACTTGGAGCTGGTATCTCAAAACTTTCCAAGGGTAAAGAAGTTTGCAACCAAGATGATAAAAGACTAGTCTCACTTCAAAGTCTACCGACATGCTGGTAACCACTACATTCCCTACGATTGTAGAGTGGGTTTTGAAGGCAGAAGAATTATGGCCAAGTGGATGTGTTAGGAATAAGCATGTGAATGATATTCCTATTTATGTATGATTTGATTATGATATAAATGAATGAATATACAAGTATGCTTGCATTAAGAAAAGCTATAAAGTCCTTTGATAGATAATAGGAACATATGTACAAGGACTTAGAATGAATTGATCAAATATGTTAGGTTTATCCTACATAAACAAAACAACTTTGTAAAGTCTTTAAAAAGAAATGATGTACAAGGACTATAAATATAGAAAGATCAAACTTGTTAGGTTGATCTTATAATGTAATAGATAGGCTTGTCTGATCATCGAGCACTGCACCAGAAGTCGTAGTCTGTCAGGAGAGTCAAGGAAAACTCAAGATCTATTAAGGCAGAATCGTAGTCTACAAGATAGTAGATCTCGGAGTCCGTAGACTGCTAGGAGAGACGATGAAGGATCTTAGTGTGTCGAGAAGAACATCCTCGAAGCCATAGTCTACTGAGGATGTCATGTTCAGAATCGTAGAGACAGCTTGTCTACGAGCCGACCAAGCATCTGCCAAAGCCAAGTCAAGAATCGTAGACCACACTCGGAGTCTTAGAGTCTACTGATCACATCAGAGGCAGAGATCATAGTCGAGCTCGATCAGATGAAGACAGGAAGCTTGGGGACAGAGATCGTAGAGTGCCAGCATCTGATCTTGGAGTCGTAGTTTCTGCAGAACCAAAGCTAAAATCGTAGAGTGAAAAACTAAGGCTTCAACAGAAGTGCTCACAACCCCAAGGCAGAATCGTAGAGCAAATATGATTCTCAACAAATGAGCACTCCAAGAATATCCAAAGTATGAAGCCTCTGGTCTGAGCTATAAAGATACATTCCACCTGAAGGAAACCAGAGAGCACTCAACGAATGACATGCAAGCTAACAGAAGATCTAAGCACCAACTCAATCAACATCCAGATTGAGTTGAGAAGCCATTCAAGATGAAGTCTTCCACAAGTTGATCAGAAGAAGACTTCAGTAACTAACTAAGGAAAGTCAGCAAGTGCAGTAGCTGTCAAGTAAATAGAAGACAACAATCTTGGAAGTATCCAGAATCGTAGTGTTTGCCAAACAAAGTAGGAACTGATGAAGTGTACATAGAGATACTGGTCAGCGTATGAAGAACAAGGCTAAAGTGAGTAAGCATCGTGTCAGTCCATTGATGATAAGTGAACGAAAGATCACAAGGAGAAAGCGAGCTGGACATGCCACAAATATGAAGTGTCTTGCTATTCAAAGGAGGCTAGAATAAGAAGTTAAGCTATTAGTTCCTGAGATCAGTCAAAGCAAGCAGAAGTGTTGAAGCACTGCACAAGAGAAGGAAGATGTGTTCTACATTGAGGATCCAATGAACACTCTTCAGGATTGTAGTGTTGTCTCAACTAGTCAATAAGCAACATTCAACAAGACACTACGATCAGGTCCAACAATATGCATCAGAATCGTAGAGTTCGGTCATCTAAAGATTAAAGCATTGGCAACGGTTCAATCTGAAGAGTGATATTCGAATATAGCTTATTGAGAGCATCGATGCAAAAGGACAATCTCTGATGTTCTAATCAAGAAATTAGAAGGAAGAAATAAAGTTGATTACCTACCCAACACATCAAAGTGACATCTTTGACGGGGTAGGTGAAACAGTAGACTGCAGTGTCAGAAAGTCATAAAGGGGATGTCATGTCACATCTGCAGTCTACCTCAAATAACTCGAGATCTGCGAAGCAATTCAAAAATCTCCCAACGGATACATTACAACAGAAAGGTTGTGAATGAGTATAAATCAACAAGAGCTGTTGAAGTTGCAGAATTGTTGAGTTGTTGGAATGCTATATTGTTGACTCTACGAGTTCCACCAGAGCTAAACAGAACAAGTCTCAGTGACAGTGAGACTACAAAGGTGGAAGTGAAGCAGCTTTGAAGAAGGAATCGAATAGACTAAAAGCTTCACTCAACAAAGATGAGAATGCCACTGAAGATGGCAGCTAAGCTGAGAGCCGAGAAGGCCAAGAAGATAGCATTCAGAAAAGTGGCAGAGTACAAAGAAGATCAAGAGAGCCACTCTACAAATCACCATAAACCAAAAGCTAAAAAGAACAGATGCAGAATCATGTCTGCAAAACATTCAAGAAGGGTTCAGGGATTGCTAAGTGCCAGACAAAGTCTACCAAAAGCTCAAAGACTTAGCAAATCCAGATGGTGATGGTGCACAACTGACATCAGATGAAGATGAGTAGAAAAGAGTGAAGATCAGCTGCACCAGATAAGATGTAAGACCCCAACTTATTATTAATGAAATTTAATTTTCTCTATTTATTATTTTGAAATAGTAAGGGTTGATTTGATTAATGTGGATAGTTATGGGTAAAATACGTAAATATTTTGAAATAAGCAAGTGGTTATAAAATATTCATTATTGTCGGGGAATATTCGTACGACGGCGCAGCCATGTGTGGGCCCCATAACGGAAAGCGATTGAATGAAGAAAACGACAAATATAAGTTGTTTAAAAATAACGGTGTAGTTATTTACAGATTATCATTGTTAAAATACTCGGTGGTTAAAACACAAGAATAATACCAGTATTGCACCAATTATTGATTCTTACGTAAGAAGGCACTACTTAATAATGGTTACGATGAATAATCATTCAAAGATTTTATTGATTTAATAATTCTTTGCGTTGATATTTTATATTGTTGTTATTTCAATAATAGTCATTACACAATATTTTTCATTATCGAAGCAATAATTCATATTATCTAAAAAAATATTATTAGATAACATTATTGGCAATGTCTAGAAAGTTCATCTAAGGAGAGGTTTGGTCACCTAATTGCGCCAAGATGGAGAAATTCTTATTGGAAAGCCCCTCTTTCACAGGAACCGCTGGTTGTCAATATTGTGATTCGTAATATTATTTGTGAATAATTAATTATTGATTCATATGATGAGGAAAATATTGATTTTATGTGGATATAGATGGAGAAAATTTTAATGTGACAATTGTTGAAAATTGAAATTTTATCTTTTTTGATAAAATAATTCATTTAAATATATTATTATATTTTAATAATTAATAATGATGATATTTTTACGATAAATGTGGGATATATGAGTATATGTGGAGGAGGAGTATTTTTTTTACCAAAAATATTTAAAGCATATTTTATGTGTCGGTGGACCCCATTTCTTGATTGAAATTTGATTATAGCTTGTAAAATTGCCCGTTTATGGATTTCGGTCAATTTCTGCTTGGAATTTGGAAAAACTTTCTTCTGCAAAGTTGTAGAGAATTGGATTTCCTATAAAAATTCGTGAGATTCAATTTTCCGATAAAAGGCTATTTATTGTGAATTATTGAAGTTAGGAGTTCAAATAATTGATTTTTGGAAGTTTTAATTGTTTAAAATAACAAAACGTTTTTTATGGTGGGTTGGTGGGCTCATGTGTTGTTAAGCATCTTTGAAAATCTGAATTCAAAGTGGGCGTAGACAAAATTTGTTAATAATTATTAATTTATGAAATTTTCTACTTTGGTGTTCTAAGCATTTTCCTATAAATAGGGTGCTTAGGTTAGAATTGAAAATCACACCAGAAACTGAAGTTTTCTCTCTCTATATTATCGAGCGTATTCTTGTGAGTGTTTTGAGTATATTTTGAGTATTGGTATATGGTGCAAGTTCAAGTTATAGCCTATATCCGGTGTTTCAGCTAAAAGTACTGATCTTTCGAGGTAAGGGATATTATATTTTTTTAAATGATATTATTTCTTCTAATATCATTATGCCGAAGTATTGATCTGAACTTTTAATCAAATTTGGAACTTCTGGTGTCAGAGTTACTATTCACGTATACGACACTATTCACGAAAACGACACTATTCATCGAAAAAATGAAAATTTTCCCTTTTCGTCTAAAATATCTATTGTGGATACTAGCTTTGATTGTATCCATATTTTGATCATTCTTGAATTTTACACCACTATGATTATTTCTGAGGTATTTTTGGACATGGATAAAACAAAGTACGAATCCTTAATCCTTAATCATTGTCATTTTGTTTCACTGGATTCGTTTCTTTAAAAATATTTTTCATCATCCACAGTCTTAAATGATGATATTATTGAATATCTTAGTTCGTAGTGCAAAGATGAATGATTTCGATGAATATCTTTGGCCGTAGTAGTGCAAAGATGAGCAGTGTTTAGATGAACATGACCAATCGATGAATATCTTTGGCCCGTAGTGCAAAAGATGAATATTTGATTCGGATATATATTGATTGATGTTACATGGATAAAAGATAGGCGATAAACTTTTAAATTCATACATAGAAGATAGTAGTTTGCATTCTCTACTTAACTCTTCTAATGAATTATTATTTCACATGCTAATATTGATTTAAAACTTGTTGTCTATTGTATTCTATTAGATTTTTCCTTTTGAAGACTAACGATAAATTGTTGTATATTATCTTAGTCATAATATTCTTTCTTGGGCTAGTTGAGCTCACCCTTTTCCTTTTGTTCCATTTTTTTCTTCTCGGGAGGCGAGAATATAGCGAAAGTGCAGTCGGGGTATGGAATGAAGGTTCTAGAGAGAGTTGTTTAGTAGTCCTCACCATTTTGTAAAATAATGTATCAATAAATGTGATGAGGATTTATTTTAGTATAGATATTTTCTAGAAGATAATATTTGTATTCAAACTCACAGTTTTACTGTTGTAATAATAAAGTTGTAGTTGTTTCTGTACCATGTATTGACAACTCAGAATGGGTGATGTATACCTATTTTGGTCTAGACTCAAAGCAGAATGCAAAGAGGACCACGCCAAGCTACTAAGTAAAAAAGATGTTCAAGCTGAAGGAAAGCTTAGCAGCAAGGCACCAACAACAACAACAACTACTGTGACGCCCCCAAAATAGGTATACATCACCCATTCTGAGCCGCCAAATACATGGTACAGAAATAACTATAACTTTTATTATTACAATTGTCGTGCAAAATACGAAAACACACATGCTGTGAGTTTAAATATAATATTGTCTTCTAGAAAATATCCACACTCAAATAAGTCCTCATTACATTTATTGATACACTATTTTACAAAAATAGTGAGGACTGCTAAAATAACTGTCTAGGACCATCACTCTTTACCCCGACTGGTTCCTGCTATATTCTCACCTCCTGAGAAGAAAAATGGAACAAAAAGGAAAAGGGTGAGCTCAACTAGCCCAATAAAGAATATTATGACTAAGATAAAGAACAATAATTTATCGTTAGTCTTCAATAAATCAGATAAAATATAATGGACAACCAGTTTTAGATCAATATTCACAGCGGAAATAATAATTCATTAAAAGAGTTAAGTAGAGAATGAAATCTACTATCATCTATTAATTTACAAGTCCATCATAAAAATTTTATCCCTGGAACATCAATCAATATACATCTTGAATCAAATATTCATCTTTGCGATACGGCCAAAGATATTCATTTGTATCACCAGTTGGTCATGTTCATCTCAACACCTGTTCATCTTTGCACTACGGGCCAAAGATATTCATCAGGTAATAATACATCTTTGCACTACAGGCCAAGATATTCATCAAGTATCACCATTAAGGACTGAAGATGATGAAAAATATTTTAGAGAACGAATCCAGTGTGATCAAATGATAAAGATTAGAGATTCGTACTTTAGATAATTCAAGTTTAAAAAAACTCCATAATAAATCATAATGGAGTAAAATTCAATAATGAAGATCAAAACATGGATTCAATTTCAAGAATAAGGGTCACAATACATAACTTGGAAAGAAAAAAAATAATTTTTTTTCTTTTGTGAATAAAGACCCATGAACAAAGAATGTGAAGCATGCACCGTGAATAAGTACTGTGAATGAGCGAATCGTGAACAAGCGACCGATCATGAAAAGTTCTAAATTTGATTAAATTCATACCAATATTCCTATGAAATGATATTAGATGAAGCAAAATTTCTAATCATTTCAGGAATTATAGAAGTAATACTTACCATAGTAAGTTCAAATTTAGGAATACGAGATGAAATAATATTGCTCACGTAATATGGAGTATGAAAGAAAATAATATTTCTCACGAGTATTGCAATAAAATAATATCCTTTACCTTAGTAGAAACTGGATCAGACTGGAATATCGGATATTATTCTGAGAAAATCTTGCAGAAAACTACGCTCAAATTATTCTTATACTCAAGAAAATACTCACAATACTTTAGAATAAGAATTTCTGAATTTTGAAGGTGTGATTTAGGAAGGAGGGGTTACCCCCTATTTATAGCAACGGTTGGAGAGATAACGAATCTGCCTAATTCTTTCTTTTTCAAAGTTGGGGGCCCATTCCTTGAAAATTTGTTTTTGCAGGCAATTGCCTAACTCTCATTCTCAATCATGCCTAACAATCTTTCTTTTCCAAGGTTGAGACCCCACACGTGAAAAAAAACATCACTTGAAATGCCTTTGCAGGACATATAATTCCACCAACCATTTCACCAACCAAATTAGGAAAACAACGGACAAGCAATGTAATTTGCTCACTCCTTCTCTTTAATCACATACATATATATATATATATATATATATATATATATATTATAACAATAATATTAATATTTAAACAATTATAAAATATTTATAATAATATTTTTGAATGAATACTTTATCGGAGAAATGATTGTAATTCCACAAAAATTATGCCATACTTTCAACAATTATTTCATGCTAAAATTCCTTCATTTATATCCACATAAAATAAATATATCCTTATCATATAAATCAATAATTAATTATTCACAAATAATATTACGTAATCACAATAATAATAACAACCCAGTAGTTCGTGAAAGTAGGGCTTCAGATAAGGATTTCTCTCATCGGGCGCCGCAATTAGGTGACCAAACCTCTCCTGGCGTAACTTTCTAGACATTGCCAATAATGTTATCTAATAATATTTTCAAATAATATGAATTATTGATCTGATAATGGGAAATACTATGCACTGACAATTATTGAAATAACAATAATATAAAATATCAACGCAGCAATTATTGAATCAATAAAATAAAATATTAAACAGTAATTATTGTAACAATTATTGAGTAGTGCCTTCTTACGTAAGAATCAATAATTCAAAAAATACTGTGCAATACCGTGTGCTACTGTGCAATCACGCGTATTACTATATTTTAACCACCGGGTATTCCAACAGTGTTAACGATAATGATTACGCCGTTATTTATAAAAACTCAAATTTATCGTTTTTTTCATCCAACCGTCATTCTGTTATAGGGCCCACAAATGACTGCGCCGTCATACAAATATTTCTGACAAAAAGAATATTCCCCGACCAAACGAATATTCCCCGACAACAATGATTATTTTATAACCACTTGCTTATTTTGTAAAATTTACACATTTCACCCATAACCAAAGTATTATATCAAATTATCACCTTATTATTTCAAAGTAATCATTAGAGGAAATTCAATTTTATTTATAAAAAGTTGGGGTCTTACAACTACAATAACAAGAATCCAGGGCCTGAGGGGTCCTTGTCCGGAGGGAGTAAATGAAGTTCCAAGCATGCTGAGCTTGAAGAGTTCCTAGGGAACTAGAGGAGTTCCAAGCTCTTTGGGCTTCAAGAGTTCTTAGTGAATCAAGTTCCAAGGTCATGGGCCTGAAGGAATCTTAGTGATTCTGTGGTGCTGCCCTTCCTTAGTGGAAACCCTGTTACTTGAAATTAGAAGAGTGGATTAGAAGCTTGAGTATCTGAACCACTTAAAATCCCTTGTGTCATTCACTTTATGTCATTTACATTATGTACTTAACTGTTATAACTTCTATGTATGTATTAACTGCTTATAACTTAACTAACTTTAAGAACAATGTATGTATGTTTATGAATATATAATTGAAGGGGATCTTTTACTTATTCCACTGTGCTTGAAAAGATTCTCATGTTTGTCATATGCTAATTCATTAGCAATACAAAATAAAAGAGAAAAGTATTTGAAAATTAAAAAGGATCTATTCAACCACCCCTTCTAGATCTATTGTGTTCCTATTGAGAACTAACAATTGGTATCAGAGCAGGTTCTCATGCTATATTCAAAAGCTAATCGCTTTGAGTCTGATCCTAGGCACAAACATTGTTCTAAACTTAGTTTAGTAGTAAGTCACTTGTAAATGCAGATGAGCTCATAAGTTGGAAATATTATGTACAGGTAAATGTTTATATACACCTGAAGCTTCTTAGATTGGTCCGTGTTCTTAAATGCTATAGCAAGAAGACCAATCCGTATACACAGTCAATCTTATAGTCTGAAGAGTAGATACGGGAGCTCAAGAGGCATCAACAGCAAAGAGTCAAGCATCCACCAGACTGACAGATGAAAAGGCCATATGTGCTAAGAAGTACTCATTCAGAGAAGAAAGAAGAATCTCTCAAATCTATATTTGGCCAACCAACAGCTGGATGTGAACCTTGAGGACTCAAGGTTGTCAAAGAACTAAAGATGTCAAGATTCTTTAAGCCTACATCTTCAAAACTATGACTATTAATCAAAGGAGATCTGGAGCAACAAGCTGTCAGAAGTAAAGGAAAAAGTATGCACATCAATACCTAACCTCAGTATATCAAGTTAAATGACTGTTAAGAGACTGACAATGTAAAGGTACAGTTCCTCATCAGTATACATGCATACATCATATTGCACCACCTTATGCACTATAAAAGTATTCTATCAAGAGACCATACTCTACCTAAAAAGGAGCAGAGAGAAAGTACATTTAAGTTGGAAACTCAAATGCTAACAAATTTTCTCTCCATCCAATTTTTAGGTTGAAGATAACACCTTGAAAGAAATCTGAAATAGGTCATAAGCACATCAAGGTTCAATTAATTTTAAGTGGAGAAATCTTTGCTGATGGGTTAGTATGTTTTTACAAACCTATGTTCTATGTGATTCCCCAAAACAAGTATACATCACCCATCTTGAGTCGCCAAATACATGGTACAAATTCAAATACAACTTAATTATACAACAGTTGTGTAAAATACGACAAAACATAATTTAAGAGTTTTAATAAGAATATTGTCATCTAGACAATATCCACACTCAATGGAGTCCTCATTACATTTATTGTCACACTATTTAATAGAATAGTGACGACTACTGTGACGAACGAGAATTTTGTAATTAATTTTAATATTTATTGAATTAAATAAATATTTTTCAATGATTTAATTATTAGATTAAATAATTAATTGACGCAATTGTGGTAGATTAATTTAATTATATGTGTTACATTTATTAAATTAATGTAGAGAATAATTTTTATTCAAAGCATGTAATTATGTGAGCTTATTGAATTAAATGAATTATTTAATTAAGCATGATGTTATTTTAATTATTAATTAGAGATTTAATAAATTGACATTATTTATTAATGAGTTATTTAATTATGTGACTATCTCGAATTTATGAGAAATTATTATATTTTATTTATAATAAATTAAATAAAATATAAGTTTATTTTATAAAGGAGTGTGACATTAATTAAACTATATGATAAAGGTTTTATTTAATTAAATGAGATTAAGTCTTTTGAAGCTAGCCAAACAAGGCCCTAAGAGGAGTTGGTGCGATTAACCCATGATTGGGCCAATGACCACTCGCGCTTCGATTATCTCGATCATTATATCTGACGCCTTCTTTTTCTTTTTTCATTTTTGCTTAAGTCTAAGAAATATTCAGAGAGAGTCTGAGAATTTCAAAGAAGAATTAAGATACTGTGAAAGAGAATTGAGAGTGAGAAAACTAAGCCTACTAATTATATTCTACAGAGTAATCTCCTCCTTCCCAAATTTTACTTTACGTATTTAGTTTTCATAAAATGGGTTTCATAGTTTTTGGCTTTCAAACCTCTGTTATGTCTCTGTAATTGAGAAATTGTGCTATTATATGGATATATGTAATAATAAGAGTAGCATAACATGTTTTATATATATATATATTGCATGATTCCATATCATCAGTTTCATAGTATTACATCGTATATGATTTCTACAAAATTACAAAGTTTGGGTTTTGGCCTTAAGGCCTTATACGTGATTTTAGTATGTCAAACATAAACGTTTTCGTAAAATTTACACTCGTATGATGTTATGCATGTTGATATGAAGAGACCAAAGTTTAAATAAACGGATTCGGTGTTATAACGAATCCGTAGTGACAATTTTCATATTTTATTTTCAAAACCTTCAAGAACATCAAGAACAGTGAAAGTAAATGTGTTGATTTTGCAAATTATGTGTTGTAACTTGTTAAAAATCATGCTAGATGGGTTAAGTAATGATTATATATGTATTACAATGATTGGGTAAGTCTAAATTCGTGTAAAAAATAACTAATTGGAAGTTATGGCCATATTCATGTATAATTTTACGTGTGATTGATTTTTGGCCTAATTTGGCCTTGTTATGTTCATTGAATCGCAGAATCGCAAAAGCTGCAGAAAATGAGTTCAGGTAACCAGCTTCCTATGAGTTACCAAACTAAATTACCATTTTGCCAAAAAAAAAAAATAAAAATAAATTAATAAATAAATAAAAAATAAAAAATAATAAAAAAATAAATATTTGATGAAAATTATTATTAAAATATTTATAAAATAAATTAAATATTTTAATTGAGATATTTATGAAATAAAATAAATATTCGATGAAAATTATTATTAAAATATTTATAAAATAAATTAAATATTTTAATTGAGATATTATGGAATAAAATAAATATTCGATGAAAATTATTATTAAAATATTTATAAAATAAATTAAATATTTTAATTGAGATATTATGGAATAAATTAAATATTCGATGGAAATTATTATGACATAATTTATTCGAGTATAATAATAGTAAGAGAATGAAAATATTCTAATTTAATTAAGTAATTAAATTAGAAGGGTAATGATTTGTTAAATAAAGTGGAGTTTATATTTAATAATTAAGTGAAAATGTAACTAATGAATGTCGTGAATACATATGGTATGTGTGTAGGATTTGTGGTGAACGGAAGTAGTAATCGTTTAGCCTACGCACGAGGCAAGTTTCCTAACCCTACTTGTTATTATTGTTCAAGTTTATTAATTACCTTGAGTAAATTATCATTATTATTATTCATGTTCAAATGTTATATTAAAGATTGATTATCTTTTCAAAGCATGATTCAGTTATACAATAATTGTCCTATTGTATACTTCCTGAGATTATTATTCAATTTGAATATCATTATTATTGAACCTTATTAGACTAGCGAACCCTTATTGATTCGACTAGTCCATTGTTGATGAGCGTTCTAAATTTTCGAACCCTTGATGAATTGTCCAAACCAAACTTCCTTTGGTGCGGACTCGAATGTCAAACTGAGATGAACAACCCTGCAAAGGGATTTACTTATGCGTTAGCGTTAAGTTATTATTAGCACATGATGGTACTAAGGGTGATCCTAAAATACGAGTATAGTCTTACGATTGTTAAAGGTTTCAAGTATAACCCTTGATAACCTAGGACATAGTTCAAGGTCTTATGACCCTCATAAATCTTTTGATTCTTGTTATTCATTCTTGATTCAAAAGTTGAGCTTTTATTCAGATGTCTTTGATTCACTCGCATGTTATTATACTGTTATTTCATTGTTATACTTGTGGGCATTTGTGCTCACTCTTGCGTAATAATAACATTGCAGTTAAGAACGAAAGAACTGACGAACCTTCTACTAGTAAAGGCAAGGGCAAGGTTAACAAGTGATGAAGACTTGTTGTTTTATATGATGATATATTTGCAACATTTATACTGAAGTCTGAGGCTAGCTACTGGTGGCAAGCAAACAAAGTGCGAGGAGGTGAAGGTGTAATTACATGGGAGAGATTTAAAGAGATGTTTTTTGAAATGTATTTCCCAACTAGTTCACAGAACCAGATGGAGGTTCAATTTCTAGAGTTGAAGTAGGGAAATATGAGTGTGCCTGACTATGCGGCTAAATTCAATGAGTTGGCAAGGTTTGCCCCGTATCAAGTTCACACGGATGAGAGGAAGGCGAGACGGTTTGAGCAAGGACTAAAGCCTTGGGTGTACAGCAAGGTATCAATGTTTCAGCTAAACACGTTTTCTGGAGTACTGGAAAAGGCCATCCTCGCTGAAGGAGGAAGTGATGCGGTGACCAAGTACAATCAAGATCAAAAGAAGAAGAAGAGTGAAGGTGAAGGAAATAACAAGGTCAGTGGAAGTGGCACAGGAGGTGGAAATTTCAATCAGAAGAAAAGGTGGAACGACAGCTCATCATCGGGGAATCAGCAAGGTAGTCAGAAGAAAAGAATCAAAGCATGCCCAACTTACAGGAAAGCCCATCTGGGAGTTTGTATGAAAGGAAAAAGAGTGTGCTACAATTGCGGACAGGAAGGCCACATAGCACCAAACTGTCCAAACCCAAAAAAGGGTGCTTGTTTTACTTGTGGTTCGAAGGACCATCTGGCAAGAGATTGTCCCAAGAAGGGATCGGGAGGGTCAGGATTTACTTATGCGTTAGCGTTAAGTTATTGTGCACAGTATGGTACTAAGGGCTGATCCCCCTAAGTACGAGTATAGTCTTATGACTGTTAAAGGTTTCAAGTATAACCCTTGATAACCTAGGACATAGTTCAAGGTCTTATGACCCTCAGAAATCTTTTGAATCTTGTTATTCATTCTTGATTCAAAAGTTGAGCTTTTATTCAGATGTCTTTGATTCACTCGCATGTTATTATACTGCTATTTCATTGTTATACTTGTGGGCATTTGTGCTCACTCTTGCGTAATAATAACATTGAAGTTAAGAATGAAAGAACCGACGAACCTTCTACTAGTAAAGGCAAGGGCAAGGTTAACAAGTGATGAAGACTTGTTGTTTTATATGATGATGTATTTGTTTAAGACTTAAGTTAATGATGTTGTTTAAGACTTAATTGTTTATGATTACATGACATGATGTTTAAGGTTAGAGTAACTTTGGGATTGTATTTATTATGTAGTTGATGTAACCCCATAAGGGAGATTTATTATTATTTCTATCTATTGCATGGTTTGCATTTATTATGGGTAGATAGATAGATGATATTTTATGATGAACACCAAATCCCGTGGAATTGAAGTACCCGGATTTGGAGGTGTCACAACTACTAATGCTATCATCTGGACCGTCACTCCGTTCCCTGACTAGTCCCGGCTACGTTCTCATTTCCTGAAGAGAACAGTGAAAGAAAGGGTGAGCTCAACTAGCCTAGTAAGAAATATTATGACTAAGATAATGCAGAATAAATTATCATTAGCCTTCAACAATGTTAAACTAATAGAATATAATAGACAACAAGTTTAACTGCAGTGGAACAAGTAATCCATTAGAAGAGTCAAGTAGAGCATAAAATCTACTATCTTCTATGATTTAAAAAGTTTTTCATTAACTTTATCGCTGAGACTCAGCTTAATAAATAAAATTGAATCATCCCTGCATCACAACCAAGGATATTCATGTAATCATCAATGGTCATGACTATACCGAATAATCCCTGGTCATAATCACACCAACAACTGTCTATCAATGAATTACAGGTCAATGAGGACTTTTAACATATCATTCGTCACATTACGGTCATGATTATACCGAATAATCCTTGGTCATAATCATACCAAGTCCATCTATGCATGTAAGCCAAAGATGACTTTCATCACAATATAAGCATGAGGATGATGACAATGACATAATAATTCAATAAAACAAGTTCAAGGATAAATTTTAAGGATTTATAATTTTAATGTATCCAGAAATCAATAACGTCCAAATTGTCAACATGATACTTCTTTGTGGAGTAAAATTCAAGAATGCTCAGAAGAATATTTCCATGAAAAGATACTGGATGAAGTGCAAATATCAAGGATATTCCACTAATTTCATGGAGTATAGAAGTCAAAACTTTAACCAACTGAGTATAATAGAATATATGAAACTGCAAATGAATTTTTGCCTGCCATACGGTAATCTACGTAGACAGATCATTTCCACAATTTAATAAGGAATGAATATGAAGGATCATTCACCATGCATGCGGTAATCCACATAGGCATGTGTTATTCCAACAAAATAATAAAGAATGGAATAATGAAGAATTCACCAGCGTCGTAATCCGCATGCAGACGAGTTATTCCAAATGTAATAATAAAGAATGGAACCGTGTCACGCGTAATCTTGCATGATAGGATATTCCAATAGAATAATAAAGAATGGAACCAGTCATGCGAATCCGCATGCATGAGGATATTCCAACAAAATAATAAAGAATGAAACCAGGTCATGTGTACGCACAGACAGGATATTCCAACAGAATAATAAAGAATGGAATAACAACAGAATTCACCAGGCATGCGATAAACCGCACAGACAGGTTATTCCAATAGAATAATAAAGAATGGAATAACAGAAGAATTTCACCATGTCTACGGTACTTCGCATAGATAGGTTATTCCAATATAATAATAAAGAATGGAATAACAACCCTTACGAGTATTAAAAGAAAATAACTCTCTTCATGAATACGAAAGAATAATACCCCTTACCTTAGAAAAAACTGGATACTGGAATAGTGAGGTAGCAGACTTCTCTTCTTCTTTCTCTCTATAATAATTGCTCTATAGCTTTTGTGAATTGGTGAGAAATGAAGGAAGAATGAGCTTCTATTTATAGGAAAATATAGTTTCGATAATTGCACGTTTTGGGGCTCAAAATATTACAAAGATAATACCTTCTCTCTTTTCTTCATTTTTAATTTAGTCCTGTAAGTATTATCAAACTTGCACCACCTCCCCTAATAGTAAATAATGTGAATCAATAGTTCAATCATGTGAATCAATAGTTATAATCATGTAAAAATACGAATTACAGTATAGTACCTCCATCTATACCTCCATTTTAACTTAGTCATGTAAGTATTATTAATCTTACACCAACTCCCCTAATAGTACAAGAATGTGAATCAATAGTACACACATGTGAACAAATAGTTATAATCATGTGAATTAATAGCAATTAATTGCTCATTTATCCGATTAATTACCCGACTGGTCAGTATAACTTCTAGACATCAATTAATATCGAAATAAATATCGATTTCCACTAACACTAATAATTCCAACATAGTGGAACTATTAATTTCATCTTTAATCAACACGAACTTATTCATCATTAATATTATAACTCATAATATTTAACAACCAATTCATTCCTAGGAAAGAGGGGGCTTTCCGATAAGGATTTCTCCTTACTAGCGCGAAATTAGATGACCAAACCTCTCCTTGACAGAACTTCTAGACATTGTAAATATTACAATTTAATAATATGAATAACTTTGTCGTCTCAATTATTGATTTAATAATATAACATATTATGCAAATGATACTGTGACAATAATTGAATCAATAATATAAGAGATATGATGCAGCAATTACTGTAGCAATAATTGAGTATAACTTAGTGACTTCTCACGTAAGCATCAATAATTAATACCGTGTGCTACTATGCAACCAAGCGTATTATTGTACTTTTACTACCGGGTAGTTCAACAGTTTTAACGGTAACACTTTCGCCGTTATTTTTATAAAATGATAATTCTGTCGTTGTTTAACTACGACAATACTTCCATTGTGGGGTCCACCAATGATTGTGCCGTCGTACGAATATTCCCTGTTAAAACGAATATTCCCCTACCAATCGAATATTATATAACCACTTGCTTACTTTGCAAAATTTGTAAATATTACCCACAACTATAACATTATATCAAATCCACACCATAATATTTAAAAATATATTTCGAGAAAAATTAATCTTTATTCATAAAAGTTGGGGTCTTACAACCTCCCCTTCTTATGAAATTTCGTCCTCGAAATTAGGGTACGTACCTGGTATATCGAAGAGGTGAGGATATCTTGACTTCATCTCAGATTCTAACTCCCAGGTTATTTCTTCCACATCGTGTTTTCTCCACAAAACTTTGACTTGAGGTATAACCTTGGAGCGTAGAATATAATCCTTCTTATTCAAGATTTTAACAGGTAAGTCTTCATACATTAAATCTTTCTCTATCTCGTCTGGTTCTAGTTCAATAATATGGTTCGGGTCTTTCACATATTTACGTAACATAAATATGTGAAAAACATTATGAACACGAGATATACTTGGCGGTAAGGCTAGTCTATAGGCCACAGTTCCTACTCGATCGAGGATTAAAAATGGGCCAATGAATCAAGGATTGAGCTTTCCTCTCTTTCCAAATCTCGTAACTCCTTTCCATGGAGCAACACGTAACAACACATGGTCTCCAATATTGAATTCCACGTCCTTTCGATGAAGATCAGCATAACTCTTTTGTCGATCTTGTGAGGTTTTTATACGTTGTCGGATCATTTGAATCTTTTTCGTAGTCATACGTACCAAATTCGATCCCAACAACGTTGCTTCACCCACCTCATCCCAGCATACTGGAGAACGACACTTTCTTCCATACAACGTCTCAAATGGAGCCATGCCAATACTTGCTTGATAACTATTATTGTAGGAAAACTCCACTAATGGTAAGAACTTGTCCCAACTTCCCTTGAAGTCAAGGACACAGAGTCTTAATAAATCTTCAAGAGTTTGAATAGTCCTTTCCGACTGCCCATCCGTTTGAGGATGATATGCCGAACTAAATCGTAAATCCGTGCCCATAGCTTTTTTGCAAACTAACCCAAAATCTTGAAGTGAATCTTGGGTCTCGATCAGAAACTATGGATACTGGCATACCATGTAATCTTACAATCTCGTTTATGTACATACTAGCAAGACGGTCAAGTGTAAATGTAATAAACCGATATTTTCTATATAAGCAAATAAGAAATTTTGCATATAAATTTTTTTATTTATTTTAAATGATGAGAATAAGTGTCTAGTAATGTGTATGATAAATGCAATTATATTTATTACCTGAAAAATTATAAATAATTTTAGAATTATTAATCATTACAAATTATATTCTTGTAGTAATTAATTTTTATAGCAGAAATGTTTTTACTATTTATTTTCCATAAAAATATAATTTCTATTTTATTTTAATAATATATGAAATGAGAATTAGAATTATAATAATAAATATTTTATTATATGAATTTGTTTAGAATATTTAAGTTAATTTTTTTTAACTTAATGTTGTATATGAAAGATAAACCAGATATGGAATCCAAACCCTAAATCTGGGTTTTGATCAAGGAATGAGAATAACAATATAATATTAATAATATTTTAATTTTTCAGTGCTATAATAATTAGTACTGTATATGTGTGGACAGATAATGGTTGGTTAATTATGATAAATTATGTCATAACCCTTATATCGTGTTTTTACACCCTAATTATTAAACTCAGTTATGAGTTTGAGACTGTGTAGTAATTGTGTTATATGAATTTTTACTGTGTATTATAGAATTTCTGTAATTAGGAAAAACCCTAATTATTATTTAAATCCTAATTGCTAAAATTAGAAACCCTGATTATTGTTTTAGTAAATTATAATGATAATTAGGAAACCCTAATTGTTAATTTGGGAACCCTAATGATATTAAGGAACCCTAATTTTAAAAAACCCTAATTTTCTATTAAAAACCCTAATTTTAAATTAGTCTATTTTAATTAAAATTTTATTACACTTCAATTTTAATTTTTCAAGCACTAGAAATTATTTGGGAGATTTTAAGGCTTAAAATCTAGTGAATAAACCCTAGATTTAAGCACCTTGGACAAGAATACCCTTGAAATTATAAGTGAAATTACCAAAGGGCCCTTTTTGTCCCATTTGGTGTATTATTGCTAGCCAAATCTTTGAAAATCTGGCCAGCCACCCTACACTACCTACCTATGAGCTACAAGACTACAACTCTCAGCCATTACTAGCAACCAAATTCATTGCACCAATTGATATACAAGATTCAAGAGAGAGAAAAGCAAAACAAAGTTCATTTGTGCAACAAACACTTAGCCATATGCTCTTAAGACTAAACCCACGACATTTTAGGGTTAGATCAGTCACAAATCAGCCCCACCAACTCACATAACAGATCAGTAGACAAGGAATCAAAATTTGTGCATAATAAGGTATGAACCCTATTTTATAATCTGATCTTGAAGGCCAATTTAGATGTTAGTTTTTTTGTGTTAAACATGTAGTATATAGTATATAATAATGATCTGGGTTGCTAGATGTTAGATCTATATCATCTAGGGACTCGAATTTGGTGTTTTATAAAAATCGAAAAAAAAAATCAAGCCCCAGCGATAAACGAATGTCAGTGGCCACAGATCTTTTGTCGTTTACTATTTTTGTTGTTTTTAAGTTGTTACGTGGACCTTGTAATGTGTTCTTTAATCTTCAAAAAGAATCAGAATTATTTGATGTCTAGGTTGGTAGTTATTAACGATCAAAAACCGTTGACCGGCATTGATCGGGCCTTTTCTGGGCAGCCCAAAAAGCCAAGAATAGAAGTCTAACAAGTTTTTCTATGCCTTTGATCTGTCATTCCTGATGTTGTTTTAATGATTTGTTGTATTAAACTTGTAGCCTATAATATGTTCTATGATTCCATGGCCTTAGATCATGTAAATAAACAACAGGTAGATCATAACAAGTGGTCAAAGTAGGCCACTCGCACTGACTTAGCATTTCTGGGAATTTCCAGAAATGGTAGAAGCTTATTTCTGACAGTGGTTGACCGACTTTTATCTTTTTTATTTATTGATGTTATGGTGATGTTTTGTGATAGATCTATACACTTGTATGTTGGTTACACACTACAACTCTTAGATCACAAAAAAATCAAAAGGATTTCAAGTTGTGGGAGCTCAAAAGTGAACAGTCGAACTGTTCTTCATTTCTGGGCAAACCCAGAAATGAAGAACAGCTCTGACAGTGAGTTTGAAGACTTAGATCTTTCTTGTAGTTGATGTTTAGACTTGAACATGACTTGAATCATGTTCTCTGTTAGTTACTCTACATATCCCGACGTGTAGACCACCCATAACATGAACCTATTGACCGGAATGAGGCCTTGAAAAGCGTTGACCGGCTACGACCAGATTTTCTGGGCAGCCCAGAATATGATGAACACGTTCTGATAGCTAGTTCAAGGCTTAAAATCTTTTGATTGTGATGATGTATGACATGGTTATTGGTTGTTACATGTATTGTTACACTAGTACTACAAGATCTATGTATTATCTTGCCCATGAACATCAAGATCTGACATTTATTGTTGGTCAAATTTAGTCCCTCGATAACTGGCTATGAAGGTTCTGGATTCCTCAAGAACACACTAAATGACACTACTTTCATCGTCGCCAAAGGGCTTTTAGCGACAAACTTTCTAAAATTAATTAATTTAATTTCTAAAATCAATTAAAAATAGTAAATAAATTCTGAAAATTACAATAATTATTTTAAAAATTATTTTAAGTTATAAAAATTAACTTTTAATAATTTGACATATTTTTCATAAATATTAATATTTATTTGGATATTATTGGTATCTAATTTATTTAATAAATGCGCTAAATAAATTAATTAAAATTATTTATTATATTAAAAATTATTTTAAATGATAATAAGGTATTTAATAATATTTTAAGTTATAAAACATAACTTTTAATATTTTAAGATAAGTTTCATTAATTATTTAATATTAATGACATTATGATTATTTAATAAATAAAGTAATTTAAAAATGATTTTTAATATTAGAAAAATCATTTTAAATGAAAATAAAATGTTTAAAGATATTTTAAGTTATAAAACATAACTTTTAATATTTAAAGGATATTTTCATAAAAAAAAAATCAATATTATCGATAATAATGTAATATTAAGGATATTAAATTTATTTAATAATTATATTAAATAAATAGTTTTAAAATGGTTTTAATTATTTGAAAATCATTTAAAAGGATATAAATGAATTAAAAATATTTTAAGTTATAATTAATGACTTTTAATATTGGATAAATAGTACATTAATATTAAATATTAATAATAATTATTTAAAAATGATTTTAAATGTTTTAAAAATCATTTAAGGGTAATATTAATACTTTAAAAATATTTTGAGTTATTATAAATAACTTTAATATTTTGGCAATGCTTTCATTAATAGTTTAATATTAAATTAAATGTTAATGTTAGTAGAATTGTTTAATATTTAAATTATTTAATTGTGATTCCGATGTTTGAAAATTATGATAAATTATAATAAGTGTTTAAAAATTATTTTAAGTCATTTAAAAATAATATGATTGATAATTACAGTTATTGAACTAACTGGATAGAGTCTTAGACTCGATTATTACCCGATAAAACTGTTGGTACATCGACATGTTTCAGAAATTGATCAAGACTTAGATATTTTGATTGTATTAATGTATGTTTGTGATTCAATGACTGTGTGATATGTGTGACAAGGTGATTAGGTTATGTGCTGACTGCAATAGGCAGTAATATGTGTTGTGATATGTTATTCTAATCAATAAAATGATCTTATTACTGATAAGTGATTACATAAAAGATAAAACTAAGTTGTGAATTGTAAGTAGCATACCAGGCAAATATTCTACCTTTGCATTTCCTTTATGCAATGGATATGAGTAAGAAGGTTTCAGAATTATATTATTAACCCTATTGTGATATATTATATATCCGATCATTGTTTATCAACATGTTAGTATATGGTAATTCAGATATATATTCTGTTCGTTATTTTCTAAACATGGTTATACAAGTGTCCCCACTTGGATAATCATTGTATTTAATTACATGTTGATATATATATATATATATATATATATATATATATATACCTCTAAGCTATTTGATCAGCTAGAGACATATTTAGAAATATCATTGAATATGATAGAACCTTTTTGTATCCAATCAAATTATTTTGGTTCGGATTCCAGACTAAGTATGAACATCCCGATCAAGGGAAAACTTTTATGGACCCAAGGTGGATAAAGTGAACGATGATATCGTTCTTGTATGTAGTATTGATCAATACAGGGTACAACGGGCTGATCACCCTCTGTCCCCGTAAGTTATGACGGTTTACGGATGAAGTTATGCTAAACCTATTCGAAAATTGAAAACAATGTTCATAGTATGTCACCTTAACCCTATATATAGTCAATACGTAGTTTCAAAAATTTGATAGAGAGTTATTATGTTATTATTATCGGTTCAGATTACTTCACAACTATTGACTTGTTGTAAAAGGGTAGTACAAAGAAAACATTTAACCCTTTCAGTTAATATTTATAATTGTTATTACTTGTTGGGCACTTAATTGCTCACTCTTGCTTAAATTAAATGTTTTCAGTTAAGTATGATCAACCCGAAGGGTCAGGCAAGAACAAGGGGAAAGGAAATCTGTTCGAATGAGATTTATAATATGTTGTGTAATAGTTATAGTTTATTAAGACAATGATACTTATTATCTAAGATCTAATGAATGTTTAAAGGTCTCGTACCTGGGAGTAAAATTTGATGCATATGTAAATTAAGTTTGAATTTTATATTATTGTTATTATTATTAGTATTATTCAGCTTATGGAAATGGTATTGTGAAGCACCGAGTTCGAGTTTCAAGTACCCGAATTTAGGGGCGTCACAGTAAAAGTTTTTTGTATCGGTAAAAATGAGCAGACTTGGTCAATCTATCAATAATGACCCAAATCGCATTTATGCCTTGAGAAACCTTGGAAAGACTAGTAACGAAATCCATGGTAATGTGCTCCCACTTCCATTCTAGAATTTCAAGTGGTTGCAATGGACCTTTTGGCACTTGATGCTCTACCTTGACTCGTTGACAAGTTAGACACCTTGAGATAAACCTCGTTATCTCTCTCTTCATATTGCTCCACCAAAATGTATGTCGAAGATCATGATACATTTTTGTACTCCCAGGATGGATTGAAAATGGTGTGTTGTGCGCCTCCATCATGATTTTATACTTCAAGTTAGAATCGTTAGGAACACAAAGTCTGGAGTTGACTCGAAGTATTCCTTCTTCATCGATTCTTGCTTCCAGAATAGTGCCTTCGTGTAATTTCTTCCTCATATGCATCAGCTCCAGGTCTGTAGCTTGAGCAACTTTAACTTTATCAATTAAAGTCGGTTATACTCGTATATTCGCCATCATCATATGGGTCCCTAGAGTCTTTAACTCTATCTCCATCCTTTGTAAGTCATACAAAATGGGCCTTTGCGTTGACAATATCGCACTCGTACTCGCATATGATCTTCTACTCAATGTGTCGGCTACCACGTTCGCTTTTCCAGGATTGTATTGGATGGTATGATCATAATCTTTCAACAGCTCAAGCCATCATCGTTGCCGCATGTTGAGCTCCTTTTGAGTGAAGAAATATTTGAGGCTTTTATGATCCGTTTAAATCTCCACCTTCTCTCCATACAGGTAATGCCTCCAAATCTTAAGCGCAAAAACGACTGTTGCCAACTCTAGATCATGAGTAGGATAATTTCTCTCATATTCTTTGAGTTGTCGTGAGGCATAGGCTATGACTTTCCCATGTTGCATGAGAACACATCCTAACCCTTTGCCTGAAGCATCATTGTAGATGACAAATCCCTCCTAGCCAGATAGTATTGTCAGAACAGGTGCTGAAATGAGTCTCCTCTTGAGTTCTTGAAAACTCTTTTCACATTCCTTACTCCAACCGAATTTTGTATCTTTTCGAGTAAGCTGAGTAAATGGAGTAGCGATTCGAGAAAACCCTTCTATGAATCTCCGATAATAATAAGCTAAGCCAAGAAAGCTATGTACTTCGGTCACTGACTTAGGTTGCTCCCAGCTTTAAATTGCTTCAATCTTTGCCAGGTCAACAAATATTCAATTATTTGATATTACGTGCCCAAAGAATGCAACTTCCTCAAGCCAGAATTCACATTTCTTTAACTTGGCATATAGCTTGTTTTCACGAAGCTTTTGGAGTATCAGCCTCAAGTGTTGCTCATGGTCTTCACGGGTTTTGGAGTATATGAGGATGTCATTAATAAAGACGACCACAAAGTGATCCAAATATTCCTTGAATACTCGGTTCATCATGTCCATGAAGGCAGCAAGATCATTAGTCAATCCAAAAGACATGACTAGGAATTCATAATGCCCGTACCAAGTTCTAAAAGCAGTCTTTGGAATGTCATCAGTTTTAATCTTCAACTGATGATATTCGAAAAGAAGATCAATCTTTGAAAAGAATTTGGCTCCTTGCAACTGGTCAAACATGTCATCAATGCCAGGAAACGGGTACCTATTTTTGATGGTGACATGATTCAACTCCCGATAATCAATACAAAGTCGCATACTTCCATCTTTCTTCTTCACAAATAGAACAGGAGCACCACAAGGAGACGTACTAGGACGAATGAAATCAATGTTTAACAATTCCTGTAGTTGGGTTTTTAACTCCTGAAGTTCAATAGGAGCCATTCGATATGGGGCTTTGGAAATGGGTTTCGGATTCAAGGTTGATACAAAATTCAATTTCACACTCTAGGGGTAGGCCAGGAAGTTCTTCAGTGAATACGTCAGGAAATTTATTAACAATAGAAATATCATTCAGATCTGACGTATTTTTATTTAAATCCGTGACACGGGCTAAGAAAGCTTGACATCCATTTTTCAATAAACGAATAGCTTTTTGACTTGATATGACAGTGATTGATTTTAGTGGTTTGGTTGCTTAAATTCGCATAATAGGTTGGTTAGGAATATGAAAGCTAAAAACCTTACAAAAATAATCGATTTTAGCATGATGAGTAGTTAACCAATCAATCCCTAAAATCACATCAAATGCAAGTATTTTCAAGGAAATAAGATCGACAGGTAACATGCGGTTACCGATTTGAAACAAACAAGACTTATAAACAGTGGTTGTAATGAAGGTTTCTCCCAACGGAGTTTCAACAGATAAGTCAAAGTCTAATTTCTCCGGAGTCAAATTTAAACGTTGAGCGCAAGTAGGAGAAATGATAGAATGGGTAGAACCGGTATCAAATAAAGTATAAACTTCACTAGAGTTTATGATTAGCTTACCCGTGATCACCTCATTTGGATTCCTCGCTTTTTGGGAGGTTACAACAAACGCTCTCCCTTGAACTATCGGTTTTATCTTGTCTGGGACACCCTTTGATGCCTCCATCCCAGCTGGACTTGACTTTAGTGCACGAAAAAATCGGGCTAGGTGACCTTCTTTTTCATAATTGTAATACGCTTTGGACTACATCGCACAGTTTGGACTGATGTGTCCTTCCCATCCACATTTGTAACATACAACCGGCAGTCGTTCTCCTTCCTTAACAACAGGTGTTGGTGCTGACGTCTTTCCATCATTGTTAAATCTCCTCTTCTTGAAATGTCCACTCTTATTGTCATGGCCATGATTACCACCGAAGTGATTACCATTTATGGCATGTTGATTCCCTCCACATTTTTTGTCATCACTTCGATGACTGCTACCGCTGGTGTTATCGACTTGTCGACTGCTCTCTCTTGGTTGGGTTGACTCATTATCGCGCTCCAATAACTGAGCCATATTCACAATATCTGAATACAAACACATTTTGTGAAAAATTAGGTATTGATGTATCTCGGGTTTCAAACATCTTAGAAACATCTGTGTCATTCTCTCCTCATTATCAACTAAGTGGGATCCAAACCGAGACAACTCGGCAAACTTAGTTTTATACTGTGCCACGGTCATATTGTTTTTCTCAAGCTTGATGAACTCTACCTCCTTCATGTGACGAATACTTTCAGGAAAGTACTTGTCGTTGAACAGCTCTTGGAACTTCTCCTAAGACATTTTGAGTGCGGCAAGTTGAGTACGCTTTACAGATTCCCACCAGTAATCTGCCTCTGCTCGCAACATGAAGGTGGCAAAGGGAACCTTTTGCTCATCGGAGCATCCCAAGACATCAAATATCTTGTTGATCTACTTTATCCACGTCTTCGCCTTAAGTGGTTTTGGCTCTCCAAAAAACTCCGGTGGTCCCAGCTCCTTGAACCGCTTAGCGGTGGACCGTCCGAGAGGTGTCGATGTTCCACTGCATTTTGGACAGAGCCGCCTACTTTGATGTTGCATATATTGCATAAAACCTCTGAACATCCCATCATTCATCATTTTATCATTGTTGTTTACCTGAGGATTATTGTCTTCCTGTTGCACATTATCCTGGGTATTAATCTGTGGTGACTCAACGGTCTCATGTGCTTCATTGCTTATCTCAACATTTTCGGATGCCATTTTCAAATACTGCCACAAAACAAGGGTTAATTAACATATCACATATTATCCATATACTCTGACCGACCAATTAAATACCAAATAAAATTAGGTAGGTAATACTAGCGAAGGAATTCCTCGTCTCTCCCCTCCTAGTTCTTGTCTCACATCTTAGCCAAGGATCATATCCCTAAGCTTTTATACCAACTATGACGCCCCCAAAACAGGTATACATCACCCATCTTGAGTCGCCAAATACATGGTACAAAATTCAAATACAACTTAATTATACAACAGTCGTGTAAAATATGACAAAACATAATCTAAGAGTTTTAATAAGAATATTGTCATCTAGACAATATCCACACTCAATGGAGTCCTCATTACATTTATTGTCACACTATTTAATGTAATAGTATGGACTACTAATGCTATCATCCGGGACCGTCACTCCGGTTCTCGACTAGTCTCGGTTACGTTCTCATTTCCTGAAGAGAACAGTGAAAGAAAGGGTGAGCTCAACTAGCCCAGTAAGAAATATGATGACTAAGATAATGCAGAATAAATTATCATTAGCCTTCAACAATGTTAAACTGATAGAATATAATAAACAACAAGTTTAACTGCAGAAGAATAAGCAATCCATTAGAAGAGTCAAGTAGAGTATAAAGCCTACTATCTTCTATTATTTAAAAAGATTTTCATCAACTTTATCGCTGAGACTCAGCTTAATAATTAAATCACATCATCCCTGCACCACGGCCAAGGATATTCATGTAATCATCAATGGTCATGATTATACCGAATAATCCCTGGTCATAATCATACCAACAACTGTCCACCAATGAACTACAGGTCAATGAGGACTTTTACCATATCATTCTTCACATTATGGTCATGACTATACCGAATTATCCCTGGTCATAATCATACCAAGTCCATCTATGCACGTAAGCCAAAGATGATTTTATTCACAATATAAGAATGAGGATGATGACAATGACATAATAATTCAATAAAACAAGTTCAAGGATAAATTTTAAAGGTTTATAATTTAATTTATCCAAAAATCAATAATGTCCAAATTGTCAACATGATACTTCTTTGTGGAGTAAAATTCAAGAATGCTCCGAAGAATATTTCCATGAAAAGATACTGGATGAAGCGCAAATATTAAGGATATTTCACTAATTTCATGGAGTATAGAAGCCAAAACTTTAACCAACTGAGTATAATAGAATATATGAAATCGCAAATGGATTTTTGCTCATTATGCTGGTAATCCACACGAGATGCATCATTTCCACAATTTAATAAGGAATGAATACGAAGGATCATTCACCATGCATGCACGGTAATCCACATGTATGTAAAAGTTATTCCAATGTAATATTAAAGAATGGAAGAATGAAGAATTCACCCAGCGCATGTAATCCGTCACATGCATGACGAGTTATTCCAATGTAATAATAAAGAATGGAACTGTGTCATGCGTAACTTGCATGCACGAGACAAGATATTCCAATGAATAATAAAAAATGGAACCGGTCACGCCAGAATCCGCATGCAGACGAGGATATTCCAACAAAATAATAAAGAATGGAACTGTGTCATGCGTAATCCGCATGCGAAGGATATTCCAAATGTAATAATAAAGAATGGAATAACAACAGAATTCACGTGCATGCGATAGATCAGCATGACAAAAGTTATTCCAACAGAATAATAAAGAATGGAATAATGTAAGAATTTCACCATGTATGTTGTACTTCGCATAGACAGGTTATTCCAACATAATAATAAAGAATGGAATAACAACCCTTACGAGTATTGAAAGAAAATAACTCTCTTCATGAATACGAAAGAATAATACCCCTTACCTTAGAAAAAAACTAGATATTGGAATAGTGACGTAGCAGACTTCTCTTCTTCTTTCTCTCTATAATTTCTCTCTATAATAATTGCTCTATAGCTTTTGTGAATTGGTGAGAAATGAAGGAAGAATGAGCTTCTATTTATAATATAGTTTCGATAATTGCACGTTTTGGGGCTCAAAATATTATAGTATAATACCTTCCTCTTTTTCTTTATTTTTAATTAGTCCTGCAAGTATTATCAAACTTGCACCACCTCCCCTAATAGTAAATAATGTGAATCAATAGTTCAATCATGTGAATCAATAGTTATAATCATGTAAAAATACGAATTACAGTATACTACCTCCATCTATACCTCCATTTTTAACTTAGTCATGCAAGTATTATCAATATTGCACCAACTCCCCTAATAGTACAAGAATGTGAATCAATAGTACACACATGTGAACAAATAGTAATAATCATGTGAATTAATAGCAATTAATTTCTCATTTATCCGATTAATTAACCGACTGGTCAGTATAACTTCCAGACATCAATTAATATCGAAATAAATATCGATTTCCACTAACACTAATAATTCCAACACAATAGAACTATCAATTTCATCTTTAATCAACACGAACTTATTCATCATTAATATTATAACTCACAATATTTAACAACCAGGTCATTCCCAGGAAAGAGGGGGCTTTCCGATAAGGATTTCTCCTTATTGACGCACAATTAGATGACAAAACCTCTCCTTGACAAAACTTCTAGACATTGTAAATATTGCAATTTAATAATATGAATAACTTTGTCGTCTCAATTATTGATTTAATAATATAACATATTATGTAGATGATACTGTGACAATAATCAAATCATTAATATGAGAGATATGATGCAGCAATTACTGTAGCAATAATTGAGTATAACTTAGTGACTTCTTACGTAAGCGTAAATAATTAATACCGTGTGCTACTATGCAACCACGCCTATTACTGTACTTTTACTACCGGGTAGTTCAACAGTTTTAACGGTAACACTTTGGCCGTTATTTTTATAAAATGATAATTGTCGTTTTCTAACTACGACAATACTTCCGTTGTGGGGTCCACCAATGATTGTGCCATCGTATGAATATTCTCTGTTAAAACGAATATTCCTCGACCAATCAAATATTATATAACCACTTGCTTACTTTGTAAAATTTGTAAATATTACCCACAAATATAACATTATATCAAATCCACACCATAATATTCAAAAATATATTTTGAGAAAATTATTCTTTATTCATAAAAGTTGAGGTCATACATTCTAAGTTTTTGATAACACATAGAGTATGATCAGTTCTACAAGAGTATCTTGAAGATTCCTAGAAACTGATTATCTCTATGAATCAATCAGATACAAATAAGTGTTAGAGTTGATTCTCACTCTGTGAACATTTAAACTATGTGAACATAACCAAGCAAATGATAAAACCATCACAGAAAAAGAGTGTCTTGTTAAAATGGTTAATCTTATACACACTCATCATCATGTATCTTAAAATGTAATATCTAAATTGTATACATACATGAATAGGGTTGGTGGTGATCAATATGATGAAAATTCAAACAAATGAGGAACAGGGATTTTGAAAGCTAACCTGGCAGGACCCCTTTAACCATGGGGACCAAAAATAGAAATTTATCTAACCTGCAGGTGCTTGGTCTATCTGACCACACTAAGGAATGCTGAAGGAGAAGACTTCAGTCAAAAAGATTTAACCAGCAGAAGGCTTAAGACATTTTAAAAGAATTTCTGACTAAATCTTTATTTATCAAAGCTTGTCCTTGAAGACTTGCTGAGCTAACATGAATGAAGCCCACATGGTTGCTGGTCTTCATTACGGAAGCAAAACTCCATAAGTACAAACTGATAAGGAAAACTACGTTCGTAGTGCTATCAAATGATCGTAAAGTGATCAGTCCTAAAGATATCCACATCTATGATATAAGGAGATTTAATTGATAGTGATGATTCCAGTCAAAAGGTGATATGCAAGGCTACCCTCTAATGCATATGAAGAAAAAGAAATCACACCTCACTAAGAAGATAGTATCACCTATGGGGGAGCAGTGATCTGTTAAGGAACAGCAACACTGAAAGTATCAGAAATACACTATGAAGCAATATACCAATTATAAAGTCCCAAAACTTTGTGGCTGATGAACCAAATGAAGATCCATAGTCAGTAGGAATGTCTCAAAATGTACTACTAATAACCTTGTCAACCAACCAACTCAAAATCGTGGAGCGCCTATGATCAAACATCTGATCGTAGTGTAAGAGCAAGAGGACACCACGATTACAGCCAAATGTCTAAAGTTGGTAGAGGAACTCCCAAGCAGACAAGGTCAAAGGAGAGATCAGTGCAAATCACTTCTAAATTTTTTTATCTGGAAAGCGCCTCAGGGACAAACCTAACCCTTAGTTCACTCTAAGAGGTTGGCCCTTCCTGAGCTACCTTAACCCAGAAGGAATGCCTAGTCAAGTTCATCTCAAGGCCCAGGTCAAACAACGATCGTAGAGTAGATTCTGAAGTGAACTCGACGATTGTAGTACAACCTCAACGATCGTAGAATAGACTCAAAAATTGTAGTCTTCCCAAGGGATATACTAGCTCATGAGGAGCTCAAAAAACTAGACATATGCTCAACTACTCAGATTGTGTGAAGATAAGATTGGAAACATGCCCTGCAGACTCACCTTAGAAGTTTAGTGCCCAAACTATCATAAGGTACATCAGTGGTTAAGCTATGCAACTTCAAGATAACGATTAGTGTCCAATCATCTACTGAAGAGTCTCTCAGAAAACGATCGTTGAGTAGATAAAGAAAAACGTAGAGTCCACAAGCCACTCTACGTACTGAAAAGGTCAACGGTCAATCTACGTCAGCAATGCTTATTTTCTTAAAATGAAATTAAAACTAAAAAGCTATTCAGTTCATGGGGAGTTATAGTTTCTTATTGGGCATCGTGCAACCAGTGATTGGCTGACACATCACAGCTTATGCAGAGTCAGAAAAAACTGTCATAAAGACAAATTCAAAATCTCCAAATAGTTATCAGAAGTTATTAAACCTCTCTCCCTCTCTTTTTCAAACCCTAGAATCCTCTTCACAACCTAAATCAATGAACCTTCCAAAGCCTTGCCCAAATCACACTCAACTATCTTTTATAAAACTTCCTAAATCAAATACCCATATTCTTCAAACTCTTCAAATGGCAGATTGGCGAGTAATCACTGGCATTCAGCTCGGAACCAAGATGTTTGAGAAATCCGAAAAGAAGTTCAGAGATATTCTTGAACTGGTGAAGAAGGCTAGATTCTCAGAATGTCTTGAGGTAAACACTCAAATATATGCCAAACTGGTTAAAGAGTTTTACTCAAACGCATCCATAAATTCTAGAACCCTTTCTACCAAGGTCAAAGGTTAGATTCTAAAGCTAAAATCGTCTGACATCAATCAATGCTTAGGCCTTCCTGACCTAGGACTGAAAAGCATTGATGAGATCGACACTAAACAAGCAAAGAAGATTATGGTTCATAAAAGAAACCCTAGTCTGAAGGACATGAAGAAAAAGGAGTTTCCTGAAGATTTCGAGTTCCTTGTCGAGATAGTGGGCAAATGTATACTATGCAAGGATATTGCACATGACACTGTGATTGATCTACAACTAAAGATTATGTCTGCAATAGTTCTGAAGAAGCGAATAAACTTTGGAGTTATCTTGCTCGATTAAATCTCCAAATGGCTGGAAAAGGCTGAAATGAAGAAGTCTACAGATAAACCCCTTACAAAGGTTTTTCATAGAAGACTCTTGAGCATTGTGCTAAAGAAGAAATTAGGAAGCAAGATCAAAGATGATGAGGGAGAACCACTAAACGTCCATAAAGTCATGTCTCCACAGCTGTTTGTAAACTGGAAGAAAAATCCCAAGGAAAACAGGAGGCTTATGACAACTGGGAGCAACAGCAAGGTCTTTGCAAAGAAGAGGAAGGCACAAGAGGTGGAAAGCTATCAATCTGATGACTCTGTACCAGTAGCAGCAACACAAGCAAAGAAGAAGTCGAAGGGTGTGAAGAAAACAGAGGCTCCACTAAGAAGTCTCTCCACTGACAGCAAGGAAGCAAGAGAAGAAAAGGTCTCAACTGCAGAAACCCCAAAGAGAAGAAGTAACAGATTACTCCATGGGCCATCTAAAAAGAAAGAAAAGGTGATAAAGAAGTTAGCCCCAGTTCCCAAAGAAAGTCTATCTTTCAAGGATGAGAGTGTAGAGTCAGAAGATGGGAAGAGTACTGAAAGATTCAAGATTGAACTCTCAAAGAGCAAATCCAGTAATGAAGAAAAATGTACAAGTCCTATGGACAATCCTCAGAGTAGCCACTCTGCTGCTGAAGAAAGTGTGAAAGATGAAATAATTGAATCTCCAACTGCAAATGCTCCAACAAGTTCATATGATGGCTCAAAAGATGTTGAGTCTGAAGAAGAAAAGCCTGAAACCCCTATAGCTGAACCTCCAAGAAGAAGAAAGAGCAACAGACTGCTTGCTAAATTTGTCCCAAAGAAGCAAGGCGAACACTCTATTGCTGTCATTGATTTGAGTGATGATGAGTTTGAATCCTCGGAAGAAAAAGTTGAAGAAGAAGATGAAGAGATGGAAAAAGATTCTCACCAAGAATCAGAGGAACACATTGATGAGTCTGATGAAGGAAGTCTACACAGGTCTAACCCTAGCCCCGGAAAAAATTAAGATGGAAAAGACTCTAGTTCTGAAACAGAAGAGCCAGAAAATTCTAACATTCCTAACCCTATAAATCGGAAGAGAAAAATTATAGTAGAAATTGATGAATCATTGGATGTGCTTCCCGGTAGATGGATCAATCATGGGAATGAAAGGCTAAATGTGCTAATGATGACTGCAGAAAATGCGCTCAACAATCATAAGGCTATGAAGCTAGACACCTCAACTATAATCTATGAGCCTGAAGTCAAGAACCATGCAATAAGGTGGTTTCATCCTCATATGCCATGGGTAAAGGCATCTCTCACTAAGACAACAGCTATCTCACATGGGTTTTTTCTCATCTTCCCAACCTAGAGCTGGTGGTGCAGAACTTTCCAAGGGTGAAGAAGTTTGCAACCAAGATGATCAAAGACCAGTCTCATTTCAAAGTCTACCAACATGCTGGTAACCACTACATTCCCTACGATTGTAGAGTGGGTTCTGATGGCAGAAGGATTATACACAAGTGGATGATCGTAGAGTCCCTTCATTTTACCATTGAAGATGTTCAAGTTCAATTTAAGAAGCTTCCCTCTGACCAAACACAGTTGTCTGATATTCCTTCATCCTCCAATAATCATTGGCACTCAACAATTTATCATATTCTCACTTCTTTCAAAAAACTATCTGAGAATGAAAATGGTAGAGTCGACTCTGATGTTCAACAAAAGTCTTCTCAACCAAATGATAAAACTTCTACGAAGTAGGAATTACTGCAGAATTCTGATGAGTTGGTCAAGCAAATGTCTATCATAACTAAAGAGGCAAAGATGTTGACCGAAGAAGGAGGCAATGTAGTTCAAGATAGACTTCAACCCACCATGACTAAAATATCTCTCAAAATCAAAGAAAGAGATCAAATCTACTTGAAGGCCATGAATGATCAGAAGGGAGAAGCTCTACGAGCACAAAAGGCAAATGAAGAGGAAACCCAATCCATCTCTCATAAGATTGACAATCCGAATCAGTCTCTATCCCTGAAACTTGAGCTGAGTTAACAAGAACTCAAGATTGAGGTCGGTAACTCATCTTACCGGATGGAGCAACTTATGTCAAAAGTGGAGCAGCTTTCACAAGTGATTAATGACAAAAAGGGGGAGAAAAAGAGGCATTCAAGAAAGAGCAAGGAGAGAAGAAGAAAAGAAAATAAGAAGGCCAAGAGAAAGCCAAAGAAGAAGACAACAGCTACAGAAGCAGAATCATCATCTGAGGGGGAGTTAAAGGATGATCCCATGAATGTAAAGTTTGAGGGGGAGCCAGAAAAAGAAGAGTATGAATCTGAGGAAGAGTAGAGAAAAGAAATGAAGTCACCATCTCAGGGGGAGAAGGAGCATAAAGACTAAGCAGAAAAATAGCTGATAAATAGACATCCTGGAAGACACACTTGGAGCCAAAGAGGTACATCTCTAACTAGTTAGGTATGTACTGGATCCAGGATGTAAAGTGTCATAGCTTATATAATTCCACATTATTATCAATGACATTCATGATTATTCTTTTTAGAAATCTGGGTTGCTCATTTGTATATAAGATTCATTCATAACATGCATATGCACTAATTGTTTTTATTATAATCAAATAGGGGGAGATTATTAGGAATAAACATGTGAATGATATTCCTATTTATGTATGATTTGATTATGATATAAATGAATGAATATGCAAGTATGCTTGCATTAAGAAAAGCTGTAAAGTCCTTTGATAAATAATAGGAACATATGTATAAGGACTTAGAATGAATTAATCAAATATGTTAGGTTGATCCTACATAAGCAAAACAGCTTTGTAAAGTCCTTAAAAAGAAATGATGTACAGGGACTATAAATATAGAAAGATCAAGCTTGTTAGGTTGATCTTATAATGTAATAGATAGCTTTTTTCTCGATCATTCGAACGCATCGCACCAAAAAATCGTGAGTCCGTCAGAGAGTCAAGGAAAACTCGAGAGCTATCAAGGCAGAATCGTAGTCTACAAGATAATAGATCTCAGAGTTCGTAGACTGTCAGGAGAGATGAGGAAGGATCGTAATGTGTCGAGAAGAACATCCTCGGAGCCATAGTCTGCTAAGGATGTCATGTTCAGAATCGTAGAGACAGCCTGTCTACGAGCCGACCAAGCATCTGCCAAAGCCAAGTCAAGAATCGTAAACCACACTCGGACTCATAGAGTCTATTGATCACATAAGAGGCAGAGATCGCAGTCAAGCTCGATCAGATGAAGGCAGCAAGCTTGAGAACAGAGATCGTAGAGTGTCGGCATCTAATCTTGGAGTAGTAGTGTCTGCAGAACCAAAGCTAAAATTATAGAGTACAGAACTAAGGCTTCAACAGAATTGCTCACAAATCCAAGGCAGAATCATAGAGCAAATATGATTCTCAACAAATGAGCACTCACAAAATATCCAAAGTATGAAGCCTTTGGTCTGAGCTACAAAGATACATCCCACTTGAAGGAAACAAGAGAGCACTCAACGAATGACATGCAAGCTAACAGAAGATCTAAGCACCAACTCAATCAATATCCAGATTGAGTTGAGAAGCCATTCAAGATGAAGTCTTCCATAAGTTGATCAGAAGAAGACTTCAGTAACTGACTAAGGAACGTCAGCAAGTGCAGTAGCTATCAAGTAAACAGAAGATAACAATCTTGGAAGTATCCAGGATCGTAGTGTTTTCCAAACAAAGTAGGAACTAATGAAGTGTACACAGAGATACTGGTCAGCGTATGAAGAACAAGGCTAAAGTGATTAAGCATCGTGTCAGTCCATTGATGATAAGTGAATGGGAGATAACAAGGAGAAAGCGAGCTGGACATGCCACAAATCTGAAGTATCTTGCTATTTAAAAGAGGCCAGAACAAGAAGTTAAGCTATTAGTTCCTGAGATCAGTCAAGGTAAACAGAAGTGTTGAAGCACTGCACAAGAGAAGGAAGAGGTGTTCTACATTGAGGATCCAATAAACACTCTTCAGGATCGTAGTATTATCTCAACTAGTCAATAAGCAACATTCAACAAGACACTACGATCAGGTCCAAGAATATGCATCAGAATCGTAGAGTTCGATCATCTAAAGATTGAAGCATTGATAACAGTTCAATCTGAAGAGTGATATTCGAATATAACTTATTTAGAGAGGACAATCCCTGATGTTTTAATCGAGAAATCAGAAGGAAGAAATAAAGTTGATTACCTGCCCAAGACATCAAACTGACATCTCTGACGGGGTAGGTGAAACAGTAGACTGCAGTGTCAGAAAGTCATAAAGGGGATGTCATATCACATCTGCAGTCTACCTCAAATAACCCGAGATCTGCGAAGTAATTCAAAAAGCTCCCAACGACTACATTACAACGGGAAGGTTGTGAAGGAGTATAAATCAACAAGTGCTTCAAAGATCAAGAGCTGCTGAAGTTGCAGAATCGTTGAGTTGTTAGAATGCTATATTGTTGACTCTACGAGTTCCACCAGAGCTAAATAGAACAAGTCTTAGTGAAAATGAGACTACAAAGGTGGAAGTGAAGCATCTTTGAAGAAGGAATCAAATAGACTAAAAGCTTCACTCAACAATAATGAGAATGTAACTGAAGATGGCAGCTAAGCTGTGAGCCTAGAAGGCCAAGAAGATAGCATTCAGAAAAGTGGCATTGTATAAAAAAGATCAAGAGAGCCACTCTACAGATCACCATGAACCAAAGTTGAAAAAGAATAGATGCAAAATCATGTTTGCAAAACATTCAAAAAGGGTTCAGGGATTTCTAAGTGTCAGATGAAGTCTACCAAAAGCTCAGAGACTTAGCAAATCCAGATGGTGATGGTGAACAACTGACATCAGATGAAGATGAGCAAAAAAGAGTGAATATCAGCTGCACCAGAGAAGATGTGATCCAGACTCAAAGTAGAATGCAAAGAGGACCACGCCAAGCTGTTAAGTAAAGAAGATGTTCAAGCTGAAAGAAAGCTTAGCAACAAGGCACTACCAACAACAACAAGAAGCCAGTCCTGAGGGGTCCTTTTTCGGAGGGACTAAATGAAGTTCCAAACCTACTAGGCTTGAAGAGTTCCTAGGGAACTAGAGGAGTTCCAAGCCTGTTGGGCTTGAAGAGTTCTTAGTGAACTAAAGTTCTAAGGCTGCTGGCCTTGAAGGAATCTGAATGATTCAGGGTGCTGCCCTTCCTTAGTGGAAATCCTACTAGTTGAAAACAGAAGAGTGGATTAGGAGCTTGAGTCTCTGAACCACTTAAAATCCCTTGTGTCATTTACTTTATGTCATTTACATTATGTACTTAACTATTATAACTGATATGTATGTATTAACTGCTTACAACTTAACTAACTCTAAGAACAATGTATATATGATTATGAATATATCGATGAAGGGGATCTTTTACTTATTTCGTTGTTCTTGAAAAGATTCTCAAGTTTGTCATATGCTAATTCATTAGCAATAAAAATAAAAGAGAAATGTATTTGAAAATTAAAAATGATCTATTCAACCCCCCCTTCTAGATCTATTGTGTGCCTATTGGGAAATAACAGGATGATCGTAGAATAACTTCATTCTACCATTCAAGATGATCAAGTTCAGGTTGAGAAGTTTCCCTCTGACCATGCACAATTGATTGATTTTCCTTCATCCTCTAATAGTGAATGGCACTCAATGATTTATCAGATTGTCAATGCTTTTGAAAAACTGTCCGAGAATGAAAATCGTAGGGTTGACGCTGGAAGACAACAAAAGTCTGCCCAATCGTATGACCAAACTCCTACGGAGCAGGAACTATTGAAGAATTTTAATGAGTTGGTTGAGAAGATATCTATCATCACTAAAGAGGCAAAGATGTTGACAGAAGCAGGAGATAATGCAGTTCAAGACGGACTCCAAGCCACTATATCTGATATGTCTCTCAAAATCAAAGAGAGAGACCAAATATATCTGAAAGCTTTGAATGATCAAAAGGAAGAAGTTCTACGAGCACAGAAGGCTAATGAAGAGCAAATTCTTTCTCTCTCTGACAAAGTTGACAATCTGAATTAGTCTATCTCCCTATAACTTGAGCTGAGACATCAAAAACTCAAGATTAAGGTTGGTAACTCATCTTAATTGATGGAGCAACTTATGTCAAAAGTAGAGCAGCTTTCTCAAATGATTAATGACAAAAAGGGGGAGAAAAAGAGACAGGGAAAGATGGGAAAGAAGCACTCAAAGAAGGCTAAGAGAAAAGCAAAGGAATAGAAAAAGAAAAATGCAGTAGCAGAAGCAGAGTTATCATCTCAAGGGGAGCCAAAGGATGATGATCTTATGAACGTGGAGTCTGAGGGGGAGCCAAAAAAAATGAAGAGTATAAATCTTAGAGAGAGCGGAGAAAAGAAGAAGAAGATAAGTAGAGTAGCTAATCAACAAACATCCTGGAAGACACACATGAAGCCAAAAAGGTACATCTCTATCTAGTTAGGTATGTTCTGGATCCAGGATGTAAAGTGTCATAGTATATGTAATTCCATATTATTATCAATGACATTCATGATTATCTGTTTTAGAAATACAGTTGCTCACTGTATATATGATTCATTCATCTCGTAAATATGCACTAATTGTTTTTGTCATAATCAATTAGGGGGAGATTGTTAGGAATAATCATGTGTATGATATTCCTATTTTTATATGATTTGATTATGATATAAATGAATAAATATACAAGTATGCTTGCATCAAGAAAAGCTACAAAGTCCTTTGATAGATAATAGGAACATATGTACAAGGATTTAGAATGAATTTATCAAATGTGTTAGGTTGATCCTACAGAAGCATAATAGGTTTGTAAAGTCCTTAAAAAGAAATGATGTACAAGGACTATAAATATAGAAAGATCAAGCTTGTTAGGTTGATCTTATAATGTAATAAATAGGATTTTCTGATCATCGAGCACTGCACCGAAAATCGTAGTCTTCCAGGAGAGTCAAGGAAAACTTGAGAGCTATCAAGGCATAATTGTAGTCTGCAAGATAGTAGATCTCGGAGTTCGTAGACTGCCAGGAGAAACGAGGAAGGGTCATAGTGTGTCGAGAAGAACTTCCTCGAAGTCATAGTCTATTGAGGAAGTCATATTCTGAATCATAGAGACAGCCAGTCTAAGAGCTGACCGAGCATCTGCCAAAGCCAAGTCAAGAATCGTAAACCACACTCGAAGTCGTAGAGTCTACTGATCAAATAAGAGGCAGAGATCGTAGTCGAGCCAGATCAGATGAAGACAACAAGATTAAAGGCAGAAATCGTAGAGTGTCAAGATCTGATCTCGGAGTCGTAGTGTCTGCAGAACCCAAGCAAAATCATAGAGTTCAAAACCAAGACTTCAACAGAAGTGCTCACAACGCCAAGGAAGAATCGTAGAGTAAACACAATTCTTAACAAATGATGTACAAGTACTATAAATATAGAAAGATCAAGCTTGTTAGGTTGATCTTATAATAGATAGGCATGTCTGATCGTCGAGCACTGCACTAGAAATCATAGTCTGCCAGGAGAGTCAAGGAAAGCTAGGGAACTATAAGGCAGAATCGTAGTCTGCAAGACAGTAGATCTCAAAGTTTGTAGACTGCCAGGAGAGACGAGGAAGGATCGTAGTGTGTCGAGAAGAACTTCCTTAAAGTCGTAGTCTGTTGGGGAAGTCATGTTAAGAATCGTAGAGATAGCCTATCTAAGAGCTAATCGAACATCTGCCAAAGACAAGTTAAGAATTATAAGTCACACTCGGAGTCGTAGATTCTACTGATTAAATAAGAGGCAGAGATCAAAGTCGAACCAGATCAGATGAAGACAACAAGCTTAAAGGAAGAAATCGTAGAGTGCAGAACTAAGGCTTCAACAAAAGTGTTCACAATGCCAAGGCAGAATCGTAGAGTAAACACGATTCTCAACAAATGAGCACTCCCAGAATATCCAAAGGATGAAGCCTCTAGTCTGAGCTGCAAAGACACATTCCACCTAAAGGAAACTAGAGAGCACTCAACGAATGGCATGCAAGTTAACAGAAGATCTAAGCACCAACCCAATCAGCATCCAGATTGAGTTGTGAGGCCATTCAATATGAAGTCTTCTACAAATAGATCAAAAGAAGACTTAAGTGAAAGTGACTTACTAAGGAAAGTCAACAAGTGCAGTAGCTATCAAGTGAACAGAAGATAACGATCTTGGGGCCAACCAGGATCGTAGTGTTTACCAACTAAAATAGGAACTAGTGTAGTTTACACAGAGATACTGACCAGCTTCTGAAGAACAAAGCTAAAGTGATTAAGCATGGGTCATTCCATTGATGATAAGTGAACGGGAGATCACAAGGAGAAAGCGAGATGGGCATGCCATAAATCTGAGGTGTCTTGTTGTTCAGAAGAGACCAGAATAAGGAGTCAAGCTATTACTTCCTAAGATCAGTCAAAGGCAAATAGAAGTGTTGAAGCACTGCACAATTGAAGAAAGAGGCGCTCTACATTGAAGAACCAATGAACACTCTTCAGGATCGTAGTGTTGTCTCAACCAGTCAATGAGCAACATTCAACAAGACATACTACGTTCAGGTCCAAGAGCATATGCATCAGAATCGTAGAGTTCGATCATCTAAAGATTAAAGCATTTGCAACAGTTCAATCTGAAGACTGATATTTGAATATTGGTAATTGAGAGCATCGATTCAAAAGGACAACTTCTGATGTTCTAATCAAGAAGTCAGAAAGAAAAAAATAAGGATGACTACTTGCCTGACACGGAAAGATGACAACTCTAAGGCGGTAGGTAAGGTAATAGACTTTTGTGTCAGTAAATTCATAAAGGAGCTGTCACATCACATCAAGCAGTCTGCACCAAATAACTTGAGATCTACGAAGCAATTCAAATAGCTTTCAATGGTTATATTCGAATGAGAAGATTGGGAAGGAGTATATATCAACCAGAGCTTCAAAGATCATGAGTTGCTGAGTTGAAGGATTATTGAGTTGTTGGAATGCTATACTGTTGACTCTACGAGTTCCACTAGAACTGAAAAGAACTAATCTCAGTGGCAGTAAGACTACAAAGGTGGATGTGAAGCAAATTTGAAGAAGGACTTGAAAAGACTAAAGCTTCACTCAACAAGGATAAGGATGCCACTGAAGATGGCAACTAAGTTTAGAGCCGAGAAGGCCAAGAAGATAACATTTAGAAAAGGGGCAGAGCAAAAAGAAGATCTAGAGAGCCACTCTATGAATCACCAGGAACCAAAATCTTAAATAGAACAGATGCAGAACCATGTCTGCAAATTATTCAAGAAGGGTACAGGGATTTCTAAGTTCCAGACGAAGTCTAGCAAGAGCTCAAATACTTAGCAAGCCTAAATTGTGATGGTGCACTACTGACATTAGATAAAGATGAGCAGAACAAAATTAGGATCAGCTGCACCAGAGAAGATGTGGTCCAGACTCTACGCAGAATTCAAAGAGGACCACGCCAAGTTGCTAAGTACAGAAGATGTTCAAGCTTAAAGACATCTTAGATGTAAGGCACCAATAAAAACAACGCCAACAACAACAAATAGCCAGGGCTTGAGAGGTCCTTGTTCGGAGGGACTAAATGAAGTTTTAAGCCTACTGGGCATGAAGAGTTCCTAGGGAACTAGAGAAGTTCCAAACCTGTTGGGCTTGAAGAGTTCTTAGTGAACTGAAGTTCCAAGGCTGCTGGCCTTGAAGGAATCCTAGTGATTCAGGGTGCTGCCCTTCCTTAGTGGAATTCCTACTCGTTAAAGCAGAAGAGTGGATCAGGAGCTTGAGCCTCTGAACCACTTAAAATCTCTTGTATCTTTTACATTCAGTCATTTACTTTTTATCATTTACTTTATGTACCTAACTGTTATAAATGTTATGTATGTATTAACTGCTTACAACTTAACTAACTCTACGAACAATGTATGTATGTTCTTGAATATATCAATGAAGGGGATCTCTTACTTATTCCGCTGTACTTGAAAAGATTCTTATGTTTGTCATATGTTGATTCGTTAGCAATACAAAATAAACAGGAAAAGTATTTAAAAATGAAAAAGGATCTATTCAACCCCCCCTTCTAGATCTATTATGTGCCTACTGGGAACTAACAAAGTTTTAAATCGTCAGCAATAGATTGGCATCATCGTCTAGGCCACCCTTAATTTACTATTTTTAAGAATTTAGTTTCAACTTTCAAGCTTGATGTTTTCAGTGTTCTTCCTTTCAATTGCAACTCTTGTCAATGTAATAAAGCCACAAGCTCCCTTTTAGTAAATCAACTTTATTTTCTCATGCTCCTCTTGATCTTATATACACTGATTTATGGACTTCTCCTGTCTACTCCATTGATAGCTACAAATACTATGTCATTTTTATTGGCCATTTCACAAAATATATTTGGTTCTATCTTCTCAAAAACAAATCTGACACAAAAGCAATGTTTATTAGATTTACAGCCTTAGTGGAAAAATACTTTGAGAAAAATATTAAAGTCCTTTATTCTGACAATGGGGGAGAATATCAAGACTTAGAAAGCTATCTTACTATTGATGGAGTCTCACATCTTACCTCCCCACCCCACACTCCAGAACATAATTAACCGCTGAGAGACGACACAGTCATATAGTTGAAATAGGATTATCCCTCCTAAACCATGCATAACTTCCTATAGAGTTTTGGTCATATGCCTTCACCACCGCCGCTTATTTAATTAATCAACTTCCCACCCCAACTTTATCTCATCAATCTCCTTTCCAATGTCTTTTTGGGATGTCTCCTAACTACTCTAAGTTGCAAAGTTTTGGTTGCTTATGTTATCTGTGGCGTCGACCTTATGCGTCTCACAAGCTAAACTCTAAGTCCACTCCATGTATTTTCATTGGATACTCCAAAACTCAAAGTGCCTATCATTCTTGGGACCCCATCACACTCAAAGTCTACACTTCTTGACATGTTAGATTTGTTGAAAATGAATTTCCTTACCGTAGACTCACTGACAAAACTATTCTTCCATCCATGCCTAGCCTAGACTCATGGTGCCCTTTGGTTCTGCCCCTATTCCTACCCACTACAACTTTGCCTCATCACCAACCCAATGACACACCCCCCCTCTATTGCACCTGATCAGGCCCAACTCATAACGTCTCTACCCACAGCCCCACCAATGCCTCCTTCCTCGCTCAGCTCACCTCAAACATCCACCTCGCATTAGCCCAATCCAATAACAATGCCCACCACTCAACATGTCTCTTCTCCCTCAACAAGTAACACCCAGCCCACCCCACCATTTACTACAACCGAACCCACCCAACCAACTCGGCCCACTACTGCCCCTAATCTGCTAATACAACCAGCCTAGAGGATGATTACTCGGTCCAAAAACAACATTCATAAGCCCAATCCCAAATACCTACACCACACCACGGTTCATGCCAAACCCACCGAACCTACTACCATGGCTCAAGCATTGAAGAACCCCATACGGCGTAAAGCATTAGAAGATGAGATCAAATCTTTATATAGACTTGGCACTAGGGACTTGGTGTCACCCGAAAACACTCGAAACCTTGTAAAATTAAAATGGGTATACCGAGCTCGTCTTATTGCTAAAGGTTTTCAACAGCGACCCGAAATTGATTACACGAAGACCTTCAGCCTGGTTGTAAAACCTGGCACAATTCAGACCTTACTATGTCTTGCAGTCACGAATAAATGGCATCTTCTACAGCTTGATATGAACAATTCATTCCTTTATGGAACGCTACAAGAGGACGTTTACATGTCACAACCTCCAGGTTTTGTTGATATGGCAATCCCCAACTGTGTGTATAAATTACGAAAGGAAATATATGGGCTCAAACAAGAACCTCGGGGTTGGTACACTGCACTCACCAACTTTCTCCTAAGTACGGGCTTCAAGCGATCCATGGCCGATACCTCACTCTTTATTTTGCACCAAGCTATTAGTTCCCAGTAGGCACACGATAGATCTAGAAGGGGGATTGAATAGATCCTTTTTTATTTTCAAAAAGTTTTCCAGTTTATTTTGTGTTGATAATGAATCAACATATAACAAACATAAGAATCTTTTCAAGCACAGCGGAATAAGTAAAAGATCCCCTTCATTGATATATTTAATCATACATACATTGTTCTTAGAATTAGTTAAGTAGTAGGCAGTTAATACATACATAGAAGTTATAGCAGTTAAGTACATAATGTAAATGACAGAATGTAAAAGACTCAAGGGATTTTAAGTGGTTCAGAGACTCAAGCTCCTAATCCACTCTTCTGCTTTAACTAGCAGGAATTCCACTAAGGAAGGGCAAGACCAGAATCACTAAGATTCCTTGAGGCCGGCTGACCTTGAAACTTCAGTTCACTAAGAACTCTTCAATCCCAGCAGGCTTGGAACTCCTCTAGTTCCCTAGGAACTCTTCAAGCCCAGTAGGCTTGGAACTTCATTTAGTCCCTTCGGACAAGGACCCCTCAGGCCCTGGCTTCTTGTTGGTGGTGTTGTTGTTTGTGCCTTGCTGCTAAGATGTCTTTAAGCTTGAACATCTTCTATACTTAGTAGCTAGGCGTGGTCCTCTTGTATTCTGCTTTGAGTCTGGACCACATCTTCTTTGGTGCAGCTGATCTTTATTCTGTTCTGCTTATCTTCATCAAATGTCAACTATGCACCATCACCATTTGGGTTTGCTAAGTGTTTAAACTTTTGGTAGACTTCGTCTGGCACTTAGCATTCCCTGAACCCTTCTTGAGTGGTTTGCAGACATGGTTCTGCATCTATTCTGATTCAGCTTTTGGTTCTTGGTTATTCGTAGAGTGGCTCTCTTGATCTTCTTTGTACTCTGCTACTTTTTTGAATGCTATCTTGTTGGCCTTCTCGGCTCTTAACTTAGCTGCCATCTTCAGTGGCATTCTCATCTTTTTTGAGTGAAGCTTTGAGTCTATTTGATTCCTTCTTCAAAGTTGCTTCACTTCCACCTTTGTAGTCTCACTGTCACTAAGACTTGTTCTATTTAGCTCTGGTGGAACTCGTAGAGTCAAGACTACAGCATTCCAACAACTCAATGATTCTGCAACTTCAGCAACTAAGCAACATTTTATCTTTGTAGCTCTGGCTTATATATATGCTCCTTCCCAATCTTCCCGTTGGAATATAGCCATTGAAAGTTATTTGAATTGTTTCACAGATCTCGAGTTATTTGATACAGACTGCAGATGTGACATGACATCCCCTTTTTCAACTTTCTGACATTGCAGTCTACTGTTTCACCTACCCCGTTATATATGTCACTTTGATGTCTTAGGCAAGTAGTCAATTTTATTTCTTCTTTCTAACTTCTCAATTAGAATGTCAGGATCTATCCTTTTGCATCGATGCTCTCAATAAGCTATATTCGAATATCACTCTTCAGATTAAATTGTTGCCAATGCTTCAATCTTCAGATGACCAAACTCTACGATTCTGATGCATATTCTTGGACCTGATCGTAGTGTCTTGTTGAATGTTGCTCATTGACTGGTTGAGACAACACTACGATCCTGAGGAATGTTCATTGGATCTTTAATGTAGAACACTTCTTTCTTCTATTGTGCAGTGCTTCAATACTTTTGTTTTCCTAGACTGATATCAAGAACTGATAGCTTGACTCCTTGTTCTGGTCTCTTCTAAATAGAAAGACACCTCAGATTTATGGCATGCCCAGCTCGTTTTCTCCTTGTGATCTCCCGTTCACTTATCATCAATGGACTGACCCATGCTTAATCACTTTAGCCTTGTTCTTCAGAAGCTGGCCAGTATCTCTATGTAAACTATATCAGTTCCTTCTTTGCTTGGAAAATACTACGATCCCGGTTGACCCCAAGATCGTTATCTTCTTTTCATTTGATAGCTACTACACTTGCTAACTTTTCCTTAGTCAGTCACTTTTACTGAAGTCTTCTATTGATCTACTTGTAGAATGCTTCATCTTGAATGGCTTTACAACTTAATCTGGATGCTGATTGGGTTGGTGCTTAGATCTTCTGTTAGCTTTCAAGCCATTCGTTGAGTGCTTTCTGGTTTCCTTTAGGTGGAATGTGTCTTTGAAGCTCAGACCAGAGGCTTCATCCTTTAGATCTTCTGGGAGTGCTCATTTATTGAGAATCGTGTTTACTCTACGATTCTTCCTTGGCGTTGTGAGCATTTCTGTTGAAGTCTTAGTTTTGCACTCTACGATTTTGTTTGGGTTCTGCAGACACTACGACTCCGAGATCCGATCTTGACACTCTACGATTTCTACCTTTAAGCTTGTTGTCTTCATCTGATCTGGCTCGACTATGATCTCTGCCTCTTATTTAATCAGTAGACTCTACGACTTCGAGTGTGGTCTACGATTCTTGACTTGGCTTTGGTAGATGCTCGGTCGGCTCTTAGACTGACTGTCTCTATGATTTTGAACATGACTTCCTCAATAGACTATGTCTTCGAGGAAGTTCTTCTCGACACACTATGATCCTTCCTTGTTTCTTCTGGCAGTCTACGAACTCTAAGATCTACTATCTTTCAGACTACGATTCTGCCTTGATAGCTCTCGAGTTTTCCTTGACTCTCCTGGTAGACTACGATTTCCGATGCAGTGCTCGACAATTAGACAAGCCTATCTATTACATTATAAGATCAACCTAACAAGCTTGATCTTTCTATATTTATAGTCCTTGTACATCATTTCTTTTTAAGGACTTTACAAAGTTGTTTTGCTTATGTAGGATCAACCTAAGACATTTGATCAAATCATTCTAAGTCCTTGTACATATGTTCCTATTATCTATCAAAGGACTTTACAGCTTTTCTTGATGCAAGTATACTTGCATATTCATTCATTTATATCATAATCAAATCATATATAAATAGGAATATCATTCACATGCTTATTCCTAACAATCCCCCCTATTTGATTATGACAAAAACAATAAGTGCATATGCATGATATGAATGAATCTTACAGTGAGCAGTTGTATTTCTAAAAATAGATAATCATGAATGTCATTGATAATAATATGGAATTACATGAACTATGACACTTTACATCCTGGATCCAGAACATACCTAACTAGATAAAGATGTACCTTTTTGGCTCCATGTGTGTCTTCCAGGATGTATATTGATCAGCTATTTATCTGTTTGATCTTTTTGCTCCTGCACCCCTGAGATAGTGACTTCATTTCTTTTCTCTGCTCCTTCTCAGATTCATGTTCTTCTTCTTTTTTTGGCTCCCCCTCAAACTTTGCATTCATGGGATCATCATCCTTTGACTCCCCCTTATATGATGATTCTGCTTCTGCTGTTGCTATCTTCTTCTTTGCCTTCCTCTTGGCTTTCTTATCTTCTTTTCTTCTGGTCTCCTTGCTCTTCCTTGAGTTCATTTTTCTATGCCTCTTTTTCTCCCCCTTTTTGTCATTAATCACTTGTGAGAGCTACTCTATTCTGGACATAAGTTGCTCCATCAAGTAAGATGAGTTACCAACCTCCATCTTAAGTTCTTGTTGGCCCAGCTCAATTTATAGGGAGAGAGACTTTTTCAAATTGTCAATCTTGTCAAAGAGGGATATGATTTGTTCTTCATTATCCTTCTGTGCTCGTAGAGCTTCTTCCTTTTGATCAATCATACCCTTCAGGTAGATTTGATCTCTCTCTTTGATTTTGAGAGATATATTAGTCATAGTGGTTTGAAGTCTGTCTTTAACCTCAATATCTCCTGCTTCTGTCAACATCTTTTCCTCTTTAGTGATGATATACATCTTCTCAACCAACTCATCAGCATTCTTCACTAACTCATGCTCCGTAGGAGTTTGACTATTTGGTTGGGCAGACTATTGTTATCTTCCAGCTTCAACTCTACGATTTTCATTTTTAGATAGTTTTTCGAAAGCAGTAACAATCTGATAAATCGTTGAGGGCCATTCACTGTTGGGGGATGAAGGGATATAAGACAATTATGCTTGTGCAGAGGGAAGCTTCTCAAACTGAGCTTGATCATCTTCAATGGTAGAGTGAAGGGACTCTACGATCATCCACTTGGGCATACTGCTTCTGCCATCAGAACCCACTCTACAATCGTAGGGAATGTAGTGGTTACCAGCATGTCTGTAGATTTTGAAGTGTGACTGGTCTTTTATCATCTTGGTTACAAACTTCTGTACTCTTAGAAAGTTCTGTGACACCATCTCCAGGTTGGGAAGATGAGAGAAGACCCATGTGAGATATATGTTATCTTTAGTGAGAGATGCCTTTATCCATGGCATATGAGGGTGAAACCACCTTATTGCATGGTTCTTAACTTCAGGCTCATATATTATAGTTGAGGTGTCTAGCTTCATAGCCTTACAATTGTTGAGCACATTTTCTGCAGTCATCATTACGACATTTAGCCTTTCATTCCCATGATTGATCCATCTGCCGGGGAGCACATCCAGCGACTCGTCAATTTTTACTACAATCTTTCTCTTGCAATTTACAGGATTAGGATTGTGAAAATTTTTTGGCTCTTATGTTTCAGAACTGAAGTCTTTTCCATCTTCACTTTGTCTGGGGCTGTAGTTAGACCTTTGTAAACTTCCTTCATCAGACTCATCAGTGTGTTCCTTTGATTCTTGGTTTGTAGAATTAGAATCTTTTTCCATCTCTTCATCTTCTTCTTCAGCAATTTCTTTCGTGGATTCAAACTCATCATCACTTAAATCAATAACAGCAGTAGAGTGTTCGCCTTGCTTGTTTGAAACAGATTTAGCAAGCTGTCTGTTGCTCTTTTTTCTTCTTGGAGGTTCATCATATGAGCTTGTTGGAGCATTTGCAGTTGGAGATCCAATTGTTTCATCTTTTACACTTTCTTTAGCAGCAGAGCGTCTACTCTGAGGATTATCCATAGGACTTGTACATTCTTCTTCATTATCAGATTTGACTATTTCTTCCATAGACTCAGCTTATTCTTTATTACTGGATTTGCTCTTTAAGAGTTCAATCTTGAATCTTTCAGTACTCTTCCCATCTTCTGACTCTGCGTCCTCTTCTTTGTTAGATGGACTTTCTTTAAGAGTTGGGGCTGAATTATTTATCACCCTTGCTTTCTTTTTGGATGGTCCTTTGAGTAATTTGTTACTCCTTCTTCTCTTTGAAGTTTCTGCAGTTGATGCTTGTTCTTCTCCTTGTCTCTTGTTGTCAATGAAGAGACTGCTTGGTGGAGCCTCTATTTTCTTCACACTCTTAGACTTTTTCTTTGCTGGTGTGACTTTTATAGATACAGAATCATCAGAATGGGATGGCTTGCGTTCCACCTCTTGTGCCTTCCTCTTCTTTGCAGAGACCTTGCTGTTGCTACCTGATGTCATTAGCCTCTTGTTTTCCTTGGGATTTTTCTTCTAGTTTTCGAACAATTGTGGGGACATCACTTTATGAACATTCAATGGTTCTCCCTCATCATCCTTTATCTTGCTTCCTAGTTTCTTCTTCAGCACAATGCTTAAGAGTCTTCCATGAAATACCTTCATGAGGGGTTTATCTGTAGACTTCTTCATTTCAGCCTTCTCCACCCATTTGGTTAACCAATCAATTAGAAGGGCTCCAAAGTTTATCTGTTGTTTCATGAAAACTGCAGTTATGATTCTCAGTTGTAGATCACTTACAGTATCATGTGCAGTGTCTTTGCACAAGATGTATTTTCCTGTAATCTCAGCCAAAAATTCAAACTCTTCTAGAAACTCCTTCTTCTTCATATCCTTCAGATTTGCGTTCCTCTTGTAATGCATTAACCTCTTGCCTTCTTCAATCTCAACCTCATCGAGGTTTATCAAACCTTGGTTGGGAAACCCTAGACATTGGTTGAAGTCTGATTCCCTTATCTTCAAACTTGCTCCTCTGACCTTTGTGGATAGAAACCCAGAACCTATTGTTGCATTGGAATAGAATTGATTCACTAGTTCGGTATAGACTGGAGTGTTAGCTTCCAAGAACTCATAAAACCCAACATTCTTTACAAGTTCAAGTATATCCATGAACTTCTTTTCAGATATTTTGAACTTCTTGAAGCCGAGTTGGATTCCAGTTATAACATGCCATTCTTCCATTTTGAGAGTTTGAGATGTATGGGTAGTTAGTTTTAGACCTTCTATTAGAGATTGTTGAATGTGATTTTGGCGAATCTAGCTGTTTAATGGATTCGGGCTTTGAAGAGGATTTTAGGGTTTGAAAAAGGGAGGGAGAGAGGTTCGATAGCTTCTGATAACTGTTTTGAGATTTTGAATTTGTCTTTATGATAGTTCCTTTTGACTCTACATAAGTTGTGATGTGTCAACCAGTCATTGGTTGCACGACACCTAATAAGAAACTATAACTCCCCATGAACTGTATAGCTTTTCAGTTTTAATTTCCTTTTAAGAAAATAGACATTACTGATATAGATTGATCGTTGACCTTTTCAGTATGTAGAGTAGCTTGGTGAGGTAGCTATGGACTCTAAGTTTTTCTTTGTCGACTCAATGATCATTTTTTGAGAGATACTTCAGTGGATGTTTTGACACTAATCCTCATCTTAAAGTTACATGGCTTAACCACTGATGTATCTCATGATAGATTGGACACTAAACTCCTGAGGTGAGTTTGCAAGGCATCTTTCCAAACTTATCTCCACACAATCTGAATAATTGAGCATGTGTCTAGTTCTTCCGAGCTCCTCATAAGCTAGTGTATCCTCTAGGAAGACTGAAAGTAGTATGCACACAAGCCAATCATGTTTGATGATAAAGAATATACGTTGTAACAATCTTATTCATTTATTAATAAAAAGTATTAATTTATTAAAGGCTTTTAATTATCTACATGATGATGTTTTATAATATGTGATAAACCCATAGTTTTAAGCAATGCTTTTGGAATAATGATGATGATCATTCTAATGAGATCTACATTCTTAGAAAGCTTAAACTAAAATAGTTCCCAATCGTAGGATTACTAAATTTGGGATTAGTGAATCTGGATAGATTGGTACATACGTTGCTTGCTCATTGGATGAGGATGATTGATCTCATGATCATTTGTGTGGAGACACTAAAGCAAGTATGTAGGTGCTTATTGGAGGATAAGTTCACTGAACGTGGCTCGCTAAGGAATACCTAATGGAGTTTAATTGCCTGTCAATAGGAATTCCTGTAGTGATAGTAGTACAAGTGATCCTTAGACTTGAGGTCATCTGTGACGCCCCCAAAATAGGTATACATCACCCATTCTGAGTGGCCAAAAAACATGGTACAGAAACAACTACAACTTTATTAATACAATTGTCGTGAAAAATACGACAACACATAAAATGTGAGTTTAAATACAAATATTGTGTTCTAGACAATATCCACACTCAAATAATTCCTCATTACAATTATTGATACACTATTTTACAAAATAGTGAGGACTGTTGAACAACTGTCTAGAACCTTCATTCCACACCCCGACTACTACCCGCTATATTCTGTCTTCCTGAGAAGAAAAATTGAACAAAAAGGAAAAGGGTGAGCTCAACTAGCCCAGTAAAGAATATTATGACTAAAATAATATAGAACAAATTATCGTTAGTCCTCAACAAGGAAAAATCTGATAGAATATAATAGATAACAAGGTTCAGATCAATATTCGCAGCGGAAATAACAATTCATTAGAAGAGTTAAGTAGAGAATGAAATCTACTATATATCTTCTATGATTTAAAATTACATTATCAATATTTTATCCTTGTAACATCAATTAATATACATCTTGAATTAAATATTCATCTTTGTACTATAGGTCAAAGATATTCATCAGTTGGTCATGTTCATCTCAACACATGTTCATCGTTGCCCTACGGGCCAAAGATATTCATCAAGAAATCATTCATCTTTGTACTACAGGCCAAAGATATTCAGTAATATCATCATTTAAGACTGAGGATGATGGAAAATATTTCTAAAGAAACGAATCCAGTGAAATAAAAGGACAAAGATTAAGAATTCATAATTTAAACAATCCAAGTTCAAAAATACTTCATAATAAACCACAGTGGAGTAAAATTCAAAAATGAAGATCAAAACATGGATACAATCAAAGATAGTACCCATAATAGACATCTTGGACAAAGAATGAAAACTTAATTTTTTTTTTGTGAATAGTGCCGTATTCGTGAATAGTGCTGTGACACCCCCAAAATAGGTATACAACACCCATTCTGAGTCGCCAAATACATGGTACAGAAAGCAAACTACAACTTCAATAATATAATTGTCGTGCAAAATACGACAACACATACTGTGAGTTTAAATACAAATTTTGTCTTCTAGACAATATCAACACTCAAATAAGTCCTCATTAAAATTATTCATACACTATTTTACACCTCTTGAGAAGAAAAATGGAACAAAAAGGAAAAGGGTGAGCTCAACTAGACCAGTAAGAATATTATGACTAAGATAATATACAACAAATTATCATTAGTCTTCAACAGGGAAAAATATGATAGAATATAATAGACAACAAGTTTTAGATCAATAAATACAGCGAAAATAGCAATCCATTAGAAGAGTCACGTAGAGAATGAATTCTACTATCTTCTAAGATTTAAAAGTTCATCATCAATATTTTATCCCTGTAACATCAATCAATATACATCTTTAATCAAATATTCATCTTTGCACAACAGGCCAAAGATATTCATTTATATCACCGTTTGTTTGTAATATTCATGAACTTGATCAAATTGCACAAAATAAGCGGAAGCGTGTAAAAATCGAGTTTTAAAAATTTTACAACCATATACCGGATCACCCTTTATGCACAATTATTAATTAAGCGAAAAAAAGAAGAACAAGAATCATACCCTTGAAGATCAAGAGCTTCCTCGGTACAAGTTCACCTCCTCGATCCTTTTTCGCGTTCAACTTGAATCCACGGGTTTGGTTCCTTCCTTTGATCGGCGTTAGCCACCCAAGTGTTTGGCCTCAGAGGTGATCCACAAGGAAGAAGAAGAATTCAAGAAGATGGGTATTTGGCAAAACCCTAGTTTTCTATCTCTCATAGAAAAAGGTGTACTCTCTCCAACTATTGGAAATTATATACGTGTTGTAAAAAGTCAACAACCCCCCTCACCCATAATAAGACTCCTCTTATTTATAGATGTAGGCAACCCTCCTTAACAATTAAGGAATTGGGTTTTATTTAATTAATTAAATTCTTTTAATTAATTAAGCTCCCTAATCTTATTAGGGATAATTAATTAAACTCTTTTAATTAATTTTGCCTCTAATCTATTAGGATATTTGAGAGTACTTTTATTAATTAATTCCCAAACTCCTTTAGAAATTAAATAATAATAATAGTAATAATAATAATAAGACTCCTCTTATTAATTTATATTTAATATTTCTAAAATATTAAATAATAAATATTAAGCTATTTAATTTATTCTATCACCATAGATTAAATTAAATATACTTAACTATTATTATTACGATTATGCCATTAACTTCTTAAATAATTATTCTTCCTTTTATGGTGTGACCCTTTAGGTTCTCCATATTATTAAGCAGGTTGTGAATAAATCAATTAGAACAATTCTAATCTTATTTAAATAAATAAATTAAACTAATAATTTATTTAAATAAATAATATTTATTCTACAATAGGGATAAGCCTCCTAGCGATCAGCGACTTTTCGGATAATATAGATTTCAACATTAATCATAAAAGAACCTTTGAGTAAATAGTTACCGTACAATTCAATCCTTCCACCATCTGATGTCCCAATTAAATATAAGACATGGAATTCTTTGTCAAGTCTTATTTTATTTAATTATATGTATTTCGACTCTTAAATGCCTGACTCAAATAATGCAAATTAGAAACTCCTTTCTAATTTCATTACGCCTTAACCGAGGACTCTTTGGGTTGTCATTTATCGAATCACATAGGACATTTCTCTTCTTTTACTAGAAGTGGTAGATTCTTTATTGATCATACATTATCTCCATATACAACTTATTATACCCAAGCATACCCTTTGATATACCTAAGGGTCTTAAGGAATAAGTCAAAGTATAACTCATCATACACAAGATACTATGATGATCTCAAGTCAAGGATCACTTGTACTACTATCACTCTGAGAATTCTATTGTGATGCAAGTAAAACTCCATTAGGTATTCCTTAGCGAGCCACGTTCGGTGAACTTATTCTCTAATAAGCACCTACATACTTGCTTTAGTGTCTCCACACAAATGATCATGAGATCAATCATCCTCATCAATGAGCAAGCAGCGTATGTACCAATCTATCAGGATTCACTAATCCCCAATTTAGTAATCAACGATTGGGAACTATTTTAGTTTTAAGCTTTCTAAAAATTTAGATCTCATTAGAATGATCATCATCATTATTCTAAAAGCATTGCTTAAAACTATGGGTTTATCACATATTATAAAACGACATCATGTAGATAATTAAAAGCCTTTAATAAATTAATACTTTTTATTAATAAATGAATAAGATTATTTACAAAGTATATGCTTTATCATCAAACATGATTGGCTTGTGTGCATACTACTTTCAATCTCCCACTTGCACTAAAACCCGATCGTCATGGTATCTCATACTCTTCTTCTCTAAGTGGCGATTATCCTGCTTTGTTGGATAAGCTTTAGTTAATGGATATGTAATGTTGTTCTTGAGAGTCCACTATCTCTATAGTGATTTCCCATCTTTCAATGATTCTATAATCAAATGAAAGTGCCACTGACACATGTTTAGATCCAAGATGAGACTTAGGAACTATTCTAGTTACGTAATGAACTTTTCATCCAAACAATCAACTTGCGAGCTTCATTTATAGCTATATACTTTGTCTTTATCACTAAACCAACAACTCTTTCTTTGTTTGGAACCTTTCAATTCAACTTTGCACCAGATTCGAGGTAACCTTTTTACCTTAAAGTGGATTTTTTTTGTCGTCTTAGTGCATCTCTAAAAAAAACTTGAGTGCATTAAGCCCTCTAGTTTTAATTGGACCCACCATGAATATGATCACATCCTTAGTGTCGGTTAAGTACTTTAAGATGTTTTTCCTTTGTCTCATAGTGAACTTCTCGAGAATATGGTGATCGACATCGGGTCGTACATTTCATTGCATACATGATAGTTACTCATGCGATCTCTCTTTTGGAGTCTATGGGGACTATTAAAGAGATACACTCCATGGCTCATCAACATGAGACATCTCTTGGAGTTTGCCATGCTAAGCGACTTTAGCATCAAATGAATATCGTTCCTTGGGTTAAGTCGAGCATCCTTTTAAATCTATCTATATAGATTTGTATCCCCAATTAAGATACTCTTCCCAAATCATTCATGGAGGAATGTTTAGACAACTTTATCTTTTCTTGATTGTAGCATTGGTATGTTATTCCTTATCCAGTAGTATATCAACATATAATATTAGGAATTTCACGGCGCTCCTTTTTTGACCCTTTTGTACACACTAGAACTCTTACCTCATCGTATGTAACTTCTGGATCATCATCTTCTATGATGTGTACCTCATCATCATCATCATGATGAATCCATACCTCTAGGTATCTTGATCTTATTCGATTTCTGATTCGGTTTTGTGGTACAATAGGTCTATCTCTGAGGTTCCTCTTATTTGACTTATAGTGTTTTGTGGTTCTTGAACTCTTCAAGATCTATTATCCTCCACTAGCCCTTGATGATAAACATCTTTATCTTAGAAGGGTGGCGTGTTTCATCAATAAACACCTTTTTTTGCTAAGTAGGATTATAGAACATATACCCTAAACTTACTTTAGGATGTCCCACAAATCTGTACTTGTCAAATCTTGTCCCAAGCTTATCCTTTGAAACCTTTTTCACATAAGTTGGACAACCCCTTATCTTAACATACTTAAGATTAGGAATCCTCCCTATCCATAACTTTTATGGAGTCTTGGGCCGGATTTTGAGGTTACCTTTTCGTAGATATGCAACCATTTCTAGGACATTATCCCAGAAGGATACTGGAATGTCGGTAAAATCATTATGGACCGCACCATGTCCAACAAGGTACGATTTTTCCTTTCAGATACATCAATCAATTATTGCGTATCAGGAGGCGTCCATTATGAGAAAACCATTTGAGATGATCTAGAAACTTATTGCACAAGTATTTATTCCTTGATCTAATCAAAGAATCTTAATACTTTGCCAATTTGTTTCACTTCTGAATTCTTTGAACCTTTCAAATAATTCACACTTGTATTCAACAAATACATACATTGACTCTTTGAATGATCATCTCCTTTTCTTATACTAGTTTGTTCAATTTGCAAAATTATTTTTCACGTAAAGTCAGTATACAAAATCCATTAAGTAATATTTCGATTTCTATACAAAACATTATTATTATAAATAGAACAACAATTGTTCTTAAATATAATACCAAAGATTTCATTGTCCAACAATAAAATGGAAATAATGTTTCCAACAAGAAGCTGGAATACAATAACAACTTATTGACTTAATAGATTTGCCGTAGGCATTGCTAAACTATAAGTTTCTATGGCTAATGTTGCAACCTTTGCTTCATTTTCCCCACATAGGATTACTTATATTTGTTTAGCTTTCTACTTACCTTGGTCCTTCATAAATCTATATTTATGATAACCAAAGTCGGTATCAATACCAAGTAGAACCTTGACTTAAAGAAAAAATTTATTTTAAATCATGAACAAATTTGTATTTATGTAGAAACTTCACTAAGCTTCTTTGGTTAGCCTCTGCAAGATGCTTCTCATGATTTCTTTTCGGTGTCGGGCTTATTGCGGTGGAAGCAAACTCCTTTCTTTATCCGTATCGGTTTTGTTCTTATTATCCTTTTTTTTTTGCCTTTCTATTTACCTTCTTTGAATCATTCTTCTTCTTTTAGAAGATCCTTTGGCCCCTACCGGTAAGACTTGGTCTTTCTTGGTTGGAAAGTGACTCTCAACATTTTTCAACATGTTAAGCAAATCGTGAGGTGATATCTAGCTTGTTCATATGAAAAATTCACAACAATTGTGAAAGAGTTAGGGAGTGAGTGCAAGATCAAATCTTGGCTCAACTCTCCATCCATGACAAAACCCGTTGTCTAATTGATCAATCAAATTGATTATGTTTAGGACTTTTTTATGCATCTTGTAGTGTCATTGGTCATTCTAGATCGGAAGAGCTCCTTGAATGTCGATATCTATTAGTCTACTTTCCTCACCATCAACTACTTGATGTGCGGGAATATAGTAGGAGCATCCATAGTTTCATCTTGTTTGAAGCTTCGTTACTCATGGATCTGAGCATGATGCATTGAGCCACCAGTGTGCATCATCTTTGCCACTTTCTAAAAGTAGCAATCTCTTCTTCCTCGGAGGCATTATGCGCAACCATTTGCGGGGATAGGCGTATTAAGGACATAAGATAGCTTTTTTGGCCGTGAGTGAGAACTATTCTCAAATTCCTTAACCAATCCGTTTAAATTGATTAGGTTAAATAACATCTAATATATTTTCCTTGATGATAGTAATTTAGACATTGTAAAATTTTGTAAATGAATTTGTAATTAACAACATTTTAACATACATTCTTTTATTAATTACCAAAATAAATTAGGTCTTGTTTTAAATTGGTATCTCCACTATTTTCTTCAAACTATATTACCCTCGATATATATAGTTTGGCAAAATCTAATTAAAAGATTTGCTAGTGAGAATAAGGATCCCATTTCAAATGTATATAGCCTTGTGGTGACACAACAAACTATATATAAATAAATAGGTAGACAACTCTTGTCAATTACATCAACTATGCAACTCCTTGTATTTTGCCTCTTAGATTATTTTGATCAGTGGTGGCACATCAGAATCAAAATTATCAAGTTAAGTCAACCTAGCACTCCATATATTCAAAAAAAGAAAAATATTGTCCTTGTGGTGACACAACAAAACAATATTGTTCAATTTTCTTTATAAGCATCAAATGTGATAAATTAACATCTTAAATACTTAATACTTGCCTTGTGGTGACACAACAAACTCATATTAAATATTTAATACTCTATTAATTTTATCATGCTAGAAAGCGACGTTCGATATTCAAATATCTTTGAGCGCTTAGGACTTAATATAAAAAATTTGAGGGGTTTGTTATTAATTTGTCTCATCTTGTTTAGCATGCGCATATATATATATATATATATATATATATAATAAAATCGCATCATATTAATTAACATATACGAAGCATGTTTATATATATATATATATATATAGTATAAGCATGCACATATATAGAATACTATATTCTACGGATTGATTATGGACTTTTATTCTAGTTTGGTTCACTAGAGCCACCAAGTGAACCAAAAGGTCAAACCCTAGGGGTGCAAAATTAATATTTAAATATAACTATTACATTTTAAACACGGGCTCCATTACAAAAGCAGGTCTTTGGCGCTCCTTGCTCCTTGATCTCAATTCAATTTCAAAATTAATTCTAACTATTCCTATTACAAAACTATTTAAAATAAATAGAAACCTTGATCGTGATCGAGGGAAGTACATAGGAGGAGATAGAATTTACATTAAGAAAAAATTAGAGAAGGCAGTCATGAGACCCCATTTAATAAAACCCATACATTCATGCATCAACTAAAATAAAAATCAATCACATTGGTCGATAGTCCATAATCAATCCCATTTATTATCATACACATCACCATATGCATCAATAAATAACATTCATCTCATGAATAATAAACATTCAATATATATATTGATATCATTTAATGGGCAAATTTAGTTAGTATAAAATCTAATTTTGAATCAAAATAAACTCCTTTATTTTAATCCAAATTTAAATCAAAATAAAACTATTTTATTTTAATTTATCAATTTTGAATAAAATAAACTATTTTATTTTAATCAAAATCTTTAATCAAAATAAACTCCTTTATTTTAATTAATTATGGAATCAATTCAATTCCAAAAAAAAAAAAACTCCTTTATTAAAGGAAACACGGATTCTCTTTTTTCTATTCACAAATAAACTCCTTTATTTTGAATAATATGAAATCTTATTTCATATCTAAATAAACTCCTTTATTTAAGGAAACATGGATTCTCTTTTCTATTCACAAATAAACTCTTTTATTTTGAATAATATGAAATCTTATTTCATATCTAAATAAAACTCTTTATTTAAGGAAACATAGAATCAATTTCAACTCCAATTAGTTATCATGGAATCAATTCCAACTCTAATTAGTTAGCATGAAATTTAATTTTAAAATTAAAATAAACTTTTTATTTTAATATTAAAATAAACTTTTATTTTTTTTTAAACTTTTTTTAAAATTAAAATAAACTTTTTATTTAATAAAAATTAATATATATATATATATATATATATATATATATATATATATATATATATATATATATATATATATATATATATATATATATATATATATATATATATATATATATATATATATATATATATATATATATATATATATATATATATATAATAATATATAAATATAAATATATATATGATACATATATATATATATATATATATATATAATATATATATATATATATATATATATTATATATATATATATATATTATATATATATATATATATATATATCATATAGTAATATATATCATATACAATGAGATAAATCACGAATTTGATCACGATGAACGAAAGAAACGAAAAAAAAACAAAAAAAAATTTTTTTTTTTTTTTTTTTTAAATAAATTTTATACAACAAAATTATGCCCAATTAAATTATTTCTAAACACATATCAATATACATATCAAATTAAAATAATTAATAATTAGCATAAAGGTTTGGCTACGATACCCTTTATTAGGTTTGTAATATTCATGAGCATGATCAAATTGCAAAAAATAAGCGGAAGCGTAAAAAATCGAGTTTAAAATTTTACAAACCATATACCGGATCATCCTTTATGCACAATTATTAATTAAGCGAAAAAAGAAAGAACAAGAATCATACCCTTGAAGATTCGAGCTTCCTCGGTACAAGTTCACCTCGATCCTTTTCGCGTTCAACTTGAATCCACCGGGTTTGGTTCCTTCCTTTGATCGGCGTTAGCCACCCAAGTGTTTGGCCTACAGAGGTGATCCACCGAGGAAGAAGAAGAATTCAAGAAGATGGGTATTTGGCAAAACCCTAGTTTTCTATCTCTCATAGAAAAAGCGTCTCTCCCAACTATTGGAATTACATATATGTGTTAAAAAGTCGTCAACAAAACACCTCACCCATAATAAGACTCCTCTTATTTATAGATGTGTAGGCAACCCTCCTTAACAATTAAGGAATTGGGTTTTATTTAATTAATTAAATTCTTTTAATTAATTAAGCTCCCTAATCTTATTAGGATAATTAATTAAACTCTTTTAATTAATTTGCCTCCTAATCTATTAGGATATTTGAGAGTACTTTTATTAATTAATTCCCAAACTCCTTTAGAAATTAAAATAATAATAATAATAATAATAATAATAATAAGACTCCTCTTATTAATTTATATTTAATATTTCAAAATATTAAATAATAAATATTAAGCTATTTAATTTATTCTATCACCATAGATTAAATTAAATATACTTAACTTATTATTATGATTATGCCATTAACTTCTTAAATAATTATTCTTCCTTTTATGGTGTGACCCTTTAGGTTCTCCATATTAAATAGGTTGTGAATAAATCAATTAGAACAATTCTAATCTTATTTAAATAAATAAATTAAACTAATAATTTATTTAAATAAATAATATTTATTCTACAATAGGGATAAGCCTCCTAGCGATCAAGCGACTTTCCGGATAATATAGATTTCAACATTAATCATAAAAGAACCTTTGAGTAAATAGTTTCTCTGTACAATTCAATCCTTCCACCATCTGATGTCCCAATTAAATATAAGACATGGAATTTTTGTCAAGTCTTATTTTATTTAATTATATGTATTTCGACTCTTAAATGCACAACTCCAAATAATGCAAATTAGAAACTCCTTTCTAATTTCATTACGCCTTAACCGAGGACTCTTTGGGTTGTCATTTATCGAATCACATAGGACATTTCTCTTCTTTTACTAGAAGTGGTAGATTCTTTATTGATCATACATTATCTCCATGTACAACTTATTATACCCAAGCATACCCTTTGATATACCCTAAGGGTCTTAAGGAATAAGTCAAAGTATAACTCATCATATACGAGATCTATGATGATCTCAAGTCAAGGATCACTTGTACTACTATCACTCTGAGAATTCCTATTGTGATGAAAGTAAAACTCCATTAGGTATTCCTTAGCGAGCCACGTTCGGTGAACTTATTCTCTAATAAGCACCTACATACTTGCTTTAGTGTCTCCACACAAATGATCATGAGATCAATCATCCTCATCAATGAGCAAGCAGCGTATGTACCAATCTATCGGATTCACTAATCCCCAATTTAGTAATCAACGATTGGGAACTATTTTAGTTTTAAGCTTTCTAGAATTTAGATCTCATTAGAATGATCATCATCATTATTCTAAAAGCATTGCTTAAAACTATGGGTTTATCACATATTATAAAAGCGACATCATGTAGATAATTAAAAGCCTTTAATAAATTAATACTTTTTATTAATAAATGAATAAGATTATTTACAAAGTATATGCTTTATCATCAAACATGATTGGCTTGTATGCATACTACTTTTTGATGGCTATCTCATCTCGGTTCTAACTCAATAATATGGTTTGGGTCTTTCACATATTTACGAAGCATAGATATGTGGAAAACATTGTGAACATGAGACATACTTGGAGGTAATGCGAGTCTATAGGCCACATTTCCTATCCGGTCAAGAATCTCAAATGGACCAACAAATTGTGGATTGAGCTTTCCTCTCTTCTCAAATCTTGTAACTCCCTTCCATGGAGCAATACGTAATAGTACATGATCTCCAATATTAAATTCCACGTCCTTTCGATGAAGATTAGCATAACTCTTTTGTCGATCTTGTGAGGTTTGAATACGTTATCGAATCATTTGGATCTTTTTTGTAGTCATGCGTACTAATTCTGGTCCCAACAACATTGCTTCTCCCACCTCGTCCCAGTATACTGGAGAACGACACTTTCGTCCAGACAACACCTCAAATGGAGCCATGCCTATACTTGCTTGATAACTATTGTTGTAGGAGAATTCCACCAGCGGTAAATACTTATCCCAACTCCCTTTGAAGTCTAGAACACAGAGTCTTAATAAATCTTTAAGAGTTTGAATAGTCCTCTCTGATTGTCCGTCCGTTTGAGGATGGTATGCCGAACTGAATCATAAATCCATGCCCATAGCTTTCTGCAAGCTAACCCAAAATCGTGAAGTGAATCTTGGGTCACGATCCAAAACTATGGATACTGGCATGCCATGCAATCTCACAATCTCATTCACGTACATACGAGCAAGACGTTCAAGGGAATAAGTCTCACGTATCGGCAAGAAATGAGCAGCCTTGGTTAATCTATCAACAATAACCCAAATCGCATCTATGCCTTGAGAAACTTTGGGAAGACCTGTAACGAAATCCATAGTAATGTGTTCCCACTTCCATTTCGGAATCTCAAGTGGTTGCAATGGACCTTTTGACACTTGATGCTTCGTCTTTACTCGTTGACAAGTTAAACACCTCGAGATAAACTCCGCGATCTCTCTCTTCATATTGTTCCACAAAAATGTGTGTCGAATATCATGATACATTTTGGTACTCCCAGGATGGATTGCAAACGGGGTGTTGTGCCTCCATCATGATTCTATGCTTCAAGTCAGGATCGTTAGGAACGCAAAGTCTAGAGTTGACTCGAAGTATTCCTTCTTCATCGATTCTTGCTTCGGAATAGCACCTTCTTGCACTTTTTCTTCTTCATACGCATCGCCCCCTGGTCCGTAGGTTGAAAGCGCTTTAACTTTATCGATTAAAGTCAGTTCTACTCGTATATTCGCCATCATCATGTGGGTCCCTAGAATCTTTAACTCAATCTCCATCCTTTGTAAATCATACAAAATGGGTCTTTGTGTTAACAACATTGCACTCGTACCCGCATACGATCTTCTACTCAATGCGTCAGCTACTACGTTTGCTTTTCCAAGATGATATTGAATAGTGTGATCGTAATCTTTCAACAGCTTAAGCCAACATCGTTGCCGCATGTTGAGTTCTTTTTGGGTGAAGAAATATTTGAGGCTTTTATGATCCGTATAAATCTCCACTTTCTCCCCATACAGGTAGTGTCTCCAGATTTTTAACGCGAAAACAACTGCCAACTCCAGATCATGAGTAGGATAATTTCTCTCATATTCTTTGAGTTGTCGTGAGGCATAGGCTATGACTTTCCCGTGTTGCATGAGAACACATCCTAACCCTTTACCTGAAGCATCGTTGTAGATAACAAATCCATCCGAACCAGATGGTATTGCCAGAACAAGTGCCGAAATGAGTCTCCTCTTGAGCTCTTGGAAACTCTTCTCACATTCCTCGCTCCATACGAATTTTATATCTTTTCGAGTCAGCTGAGTTAACGGAGTAGCGATTCTAGAAAATCCTTCCACGAATCTCTGATAATAACTAGCTAAGCCCAGAAAGCTACGTACTTCAGTCACCGACTTCGGTTGCTCCCAACTTTGTATTGCTTCAATCTTCGTCGGGTCAACAGATACTCCATGTTTTGACACCACGTGCCCAAGGAATGCTACTTCCTCAAGCCAGAACTCGCATTTCTTCAGCTTGGCATAAAGCTTGTTTTCACAAAGTCTTTCAAGTATCAGCTTCAAATGGTGCTCATGATCTTCACGGCTTTTGGAATAGATGAGGATGTCATCAATAAAGATAACAACGAACTGATCCAAATATTCCTTGAATACTCGGTTCATCATATCCATGAAAGCAGCAGGAGCATTAGTCAACCCAAAAGACATGACTAAGAATTTATAATGCCCGTACCGAGTTCTGAATGTCGTCTTTGGAATATCCTCAGTTTTAATCTTCAGCTGATGATATCCAGAACGAAGGTCGATCTTTAAAAAGAATTGTGCTCCTTATAACTGGTCAAATAGGTCATCAATGCGAGGTAGCGGATACCTATTCTTGATGGTGACATGGTTCAATTCTCAGTAGTCAATACAAAGTCGTATACTCCCGTCTTTCTTCTTTACGAATAAAACAGGAGCACCCCAAGGAGATGTACTAGGACAAATGAAACTGATGTCTAATAACTCCTATAGTTGGACTTTTAACTCCTGAAGTTCAATAGGAGCCATTGGATATGAGGTTTTAGAAATAGGCTTTGTACCCGGTTCAAGGTCAATAAAGAATTCAACATCACGTTCTAGGGGTAGACCGGGAAGTTCTTCAGGAAATACATCAGGAAATTCTCTAACAACAGAAATATTATCTAAATCTGACTTGTCTTTATTCAAATCCATAACATGGGTTAAGAAAGCTTGACATCCCTTTTTCAATAAACGAATAGCTTTGTGGCTTGATATGACAGTGACTGATTTTAGTGGTTTAGTTGTTTGAATTCATATAACAGGTTGGTTAGGAATATGAAAACTAACAAACTTACGAAAATAATCAATTTTGGCATGATGAGTGGTTAACCAATCAATTCCTAAAATCACATCAAAAGCAAGTATCTTTAAAGAGATAAGATCAATAGGTAATGTGATAGTGCCAACTTGGATCCAGAAAGATTTATAAACTGTAGATGTAACGAAGGTTTCACCCAACGGAGTTTCAACAGATAAGTTAAAGTCCAATTTCTCCGGAGTCAAGTTAAAACGTTGAGCACAAGCAGGAGAGATATAAGAATGGGTAGAACCGGTATCTAGTAAGGTATAAACTTCGCAAGAATTCAAGATTAGCTTACCCATGATCACCTCATTCGGGTTCCTCACGTTTTGGCCAGTCACGACAAACGCTCTTCCAGGAATCACTGATTTTGACTTATCCAGGACAGCCCTTGGAGTCACCATCCCCAATGAACTTGGTTTTGCTACAGAACAATCCCGAGCTATGTGACCTTCCTTTCCACAGTTATAACATACCTTGGATTTTTGTGGACAGTTTGGGCTGATATGTCCCTCTTTCCCGTATTTGTAACATCTAACTGGCGGTCGTTCTCCTCCCCTAGAATTTGTTGTTGGTGCTGGTGCTGCTGCTGATGTCTTCCCATCATTGTTGAATCTCCTCTTTCTGAAATTTCCACTTGACTCACCTCTCCTATTATCATGGCCACGATTACCACCCGAGTGGTTACCGCCTTTGTCCGTATTTTTCCCTCCTCTCTAGTTATCATCGCTCTGATGACTGCTATCACCGGTATGACCCTGGTTGTGGTCCCTCGGTTGAGTATACTCATTATCTCATTCTAATAATTGTGCCCTGTTGACAACATCTGAATATAGAGAAAATTTATGAGAAATAAGGTATTGACGAATCTCGGGTTTTAGACCTCTTAGAAATATCCGCGGCATACATTCCTCATTCTCTACCAAATGAGGTGCAAACCTAGATAACTCCGCGAACTTCTCCTTGTACTGAGACACCGTCATGTTGTTCTGTTCCAGTCTAATAAACTCTACCTCCTTCATATGACGAATACTTTCAGGAAAGTACTTGTCAGTGAACAGTTTCTAAAATCTTTCCCAAGACATGTTGAGTGCAGCTAGCTGGGTACGCTTCACAGATTTCCACCAGTAATCTGCCTCTCCACGGAACATAAAAGTGGTGAATGGAACCTTCTGTTCCTCCATGCATCCCAAGACATTAATATCTTGGTAATTTGCTTGACACATGTTTCTGCCTTAATCGGATCGGGCTTTCCCCAGAAATCTGGTGGTCCCAACTCCTTGAACTTCTTGGCTGTGATAGACCGCACGTTTCCATCATTTCCACCCGTATTTTGTACACGAGTCTCCCTCGTTTGATTTTGCATGAACTGCAAAAAGCTCCTAAACATTCCATCGTTCATCGTTTGCTCGGCAGTGTTGTTTACAGGAGGAATATTGTCATTCTGTTGCACGTTCTCCTTGTTTGTGACTAAACGTTGTTCCACAGTCTCATACACTCCATTTTTAACGTTCTCAGCAGCCATTCTTAAATACTACCATAAAACAAGGGTTAATTAAACAAATTAACATAACACATAATATCCTATATTATGACCAACCAACAAATAAGCTTAGTTAGAACACACTAGCGAAGGATTTACTCATCTCTCCCCTCCTAGTTCTATCCCCCGATCTCCGCCTTGGAGACCATATCCCTAAGCTTTGATACCAATCTGTGGCGCCCCAAAATAGGTATACAACACCCATTCTGAGTCGCCAAATACATGGTACAGAAAGCAAACTACAACTTCAATAATACAATTGTCGTGCAAAATACGACAATACATACTGTGAGTTTAAATACAAATATTATCTTCTAGACAATATCAACACTCAAATAAGTCCTCATTACAATTATTCATACACTATTTTATAGAAATAGTGAGGACTGCTAAAACATCTTTCTAGAACTATCACTCCATACCCCAACTCGATCCTGCTATGTTCTCACCTCCTGAGAAGAAAAATGGAACCAAAAGGAAAAGGGTGAGCTTAACTAGCCCAGTAAAGAATATTATAACTAAGATAATATACAACAAATTATCATTAGTCTTCAACAGGGAAAAATCTGATAGAATATAATAGGCAACAAGTTTTAGATCAACAAATGCAATGAAGCAAAGAATCCATTAGAAGAGTCACGTAGAGAATGAATTCTACTATCTTCTAAGATTTAAAAGTCCATTATCAATATTTTATCCCTATAACATCAATCAATATACATCTTTAATCAAATATTCATCTTTGCACCTGAGCCAAATATATTCATGTATATCACCAGTCGGCCATGTTCATCTCAACACTGCTCATCTTTGCACTACGGGCCAAAGATATTCATCAATTAATCATTCATCTTTGCACTACAGGCCAAAGATATTCAGTAACATCATCATTTAAGACTGAGGATGATGAAAAATATGTTAAAAGAAAATGAATCCAGTGAGACAGAAGGACAAATATTAGGGATTCGTATAACAGTTTATCCAAGATCAATAATACTTCATAATAACCAATTGTGAAGCAGAATTCAAAAATAACGATCAAAACATGGATACAATCAAAGATAGTAGCCAAAATAGACATCTTGGACAAAAAGGAAAATTTTCATTTTTCGGTGAATAGTACCGTATTCGTGAATAGTGTCGTATATGTGAATAGTAACCCCGACACAAAAAGTTCCAAATTTGATTAAAAAGTTCAACCAATATTTCGACATAATGATATTAAAGAAAATAATATAATATAAGAAGAAAATAACATCCCTTACCTCAAAATAATAGTACTTCTGACTGAATTTCGGATATAGTGCTGACAAAAACTTGCACCGTATAGCAACACTCAAAGTATCAAAATACTCACAAGAATACGCTCGATAATATAGAGAGAGAAAGAGAGAAAATTTGTTCCTGGTGTGATTTTCAATTCTAACTTAGCCCTCTATTTATAGGAAAATGCTAGAATGCCAAAGGAGACTAAATTAATAAAATATTAATAATTCTTATCTTTTCTCTACGCATGCTAGGTTGGACAATCAGCCATCTTTGAACAAAATTAGCAGCCCATGTGCATTCAACACCAACCAAAAAGTGGGTCCCACCCATAATTTAATAAAAATTATTTTATTTTCTAAAACTTCAGCAATTCATAAAAAATAGCCCGTTTATCAGAAAAATACAAATTTTATGTCCATTCCACACGAAATCGAATTCTCTACAACTTTGTAGCTTTGAGTTTCTCCAAATTCCAAACCAAAAATATCGAAAATCCACAAACGGATTATTTTTAATACCTCTATTCCGACAAAAATACTGATAAAATACCTCAGCATTAATTCCTTCATTTATATACACATAAAATAAATAAATCCATCATTTATATCCACATCAAATAAATATTTCTTTATCATATAAATCAATAATTAATTATTCACAAATAATATTACAGAATCATAATTATGGCAACCAGGCCGTTCCCAAGAAAGAGGGGGCTTTCCAATAAGGATTTCTCCTTACTGGCACGCAATTAGGTGACCAAACCTCTCCTTGACAGAACTTTCTAGACATTGCCAATAATTCTATCTAATAATATTATTCAAATAATATGAATTATTGATCTGATAATGGAAAATACTGTACAGTGACAATTATTAAAACAACAATAATATTAAATATCAACGCAGTAATTATTGAATCAATAAAATAAAATATTGAACAGTAACTACTGTAACAATTATTGAGTAGTGCCTTCTTACGTACGAATCAATAATTCAACAATACTATGCAATACTATGTGCTACTGTGCAACCACGCGTATTACTATATTTTTACCACTAGGTAATCCAACAGTGTTAATGGTAACAATTACGCTGTTATTTATAAAAACTCATACTTTGTCGTTTTCTTCATCCGACAGTTATTCTGTTATGAGCCCCAAGAATGGGTCATGCGTGGTCGTATTTAATATTCCCACGACAAAAAGAATATTCCACGACCAAAAGAATATTCCCCGACAAAAATGAATATTTTATAACCACTTGTTATTTTGTAAAATTTGCACATTTCACCCATAACCAAAGCATTATATCAAATTAACACCTTATTAATTTAGAATAATGAATAGAGAAAATTCAATTTTATTTATAAATAGTTAGGGTCTTACAAGTGTCGTATACATGAATAGTGTCGTATACGTGAATAGTAACTCCGACACAAAAAGGTAGAAATTTCACAAGAAAAATTATACTAATATTTCGGCATAATGATATTGAAAGAAATAATATCATTTGCGAAGAAAATAACATCCCTTACCTCAAAAGAAAAGTACTTCTGGCTGGAATATCAGATATAACATTGAAGGAAACTTGCACCGTATAGAAACACTCAAAGTATTAAAAGACTCACAAAAATACGCTCGATAATATAGAGAGAGAAAACTTTAGATTCTAGTGTGATTTTTAATTCTAACTTAAGCATCCTATTTATAAAAAAATGCTTAAAATACCAAAGTAAAAAATTTAATAAAATATTAATATTTTATTTTTAATTTCCTACGCATACCACCAGACCAAAACATCAGCCACAAGTGGGACCCACCCCACAAAAAATAAAAAAAAACATTTTTCTTAATAAAAACATTTATGACTTCAGAAATTAATTATTTCAGAACTTCAATAATTCATAATAAATAGCCCTTTTATCAGAAAAATTCGAATCTTATGTCTATTTCGTAGGAAATTCAATTCTCTACAACTTTATAGCTTTAAGTTTTTTCAAATTCTAAACAAAAATTGACCAAAATTCACATACGAACGATTTTGCAGGCTATAATCAGATTTCAGTCAAAAATAGGGTCTACCAACATGCTTAATATGGTTTTAGCATTTATTGTAACAAAAATACTCTTCCTCCTCAATTACTCATATATCACACATTCATTGTAAAAATATCACCATTATTATATTATTATATTATCACATTATACATTTATAATGTAATATAATAATATAGATAAAATATCAAATTTCAACAATTGTCACTTTTTTAAAAATTCCTCCATTTATATCCACATAAATAAATATTTTCTTTATCATATAAATTAATAATTAATTATTCACAAATAATATTACAGAATCACAATAATGACAACCAAGTCGTTCCCAAGAAATATGGGGCTTTCCAATAAGGATTTCTCCTTACTAGCGCAATTAGGTGACCAAACCCCTTTCCTAGACAGAATTTCCTTAGACAATGCCAATAATGCTATCTAATAATATTATTCAAATAATATGAATTATTGATCTGATAATGGGAAATACTATGCAGTGACAATTATTGAAATAACAATAATATAAAATATCAACGTAACAATTATTGAATTAATAAAATAAAATATTGAATAGTAATTACTGTAACAATTATTGAGTAGTACTTTCTTACGTAAGAATCATTAATTGGTGCAATACCGTGTGCTACTATGCAACATCGCGTATTACTCTGTTTTAACCACCGGGTACTCCAACAATGTTAACGGTAACAACTACGCCGTTATTTATAAAAAAAACTCATACTTGTCGTTTTCTCCATCCAATCGCTTTCCGTTATGGGGCTCACAAAAGGCTGCGCCGTCGTACGAATATTCCCCAACATCAAGAATATTCCACGACCAAACGAATATTCCCCGACAACAATTAATATTTTATAACCACTCGCTTATTTAAAATATTTGCGTATTTTACCCATAACTAACCACATTAATCGAATCAACCCCTTATTATTTCAAAATAATAAATAGAGAAAATTCCATTTTATTAAAAAAAAAATTGGGGTCTTATATCATCATAGTATCTTGTGTATGATGAGTTATATTTTGATTTATTCCTTAAGACCCTTAGGGTATATCAAAGGGTATGCTTGGGTATAATAAGTTGTACATGGAGATAATGTATGATCAATAAAGAATCTATCACTTCTAGTAAAAGAAGAGAAATGTCCTATGTGATTCGATAAATGACAACCCAGTAGTCCTTGGCCAAGGCAGAATGAAATTAGAAAGGAGTTTCTAATTTGCATTATTTAGAGTTGTGTATTTAAGGATCGAAATACATTTAATTAAATAAAATAAGACTTGACAGTAATTCCATGTCTTATATTTAATTGAGACATTGTATGGTAGAAGGATTGAATTGTACGGTAACTATTTACTCAAAGATTCTTTTATGATTAATGTTGAAATCTATATTATCTGGAAAGTCGTTAATCGCTAGGGAGGATTATCCCTATTATACAATAAATATTATTTATTTAATTAAATTAATAGTTTAATTTATTTATTTAAATAAGATTAGAATTGTTCTAATTGATTTATTCACAACCGGTTTAATATGGAGAACCTAAAGGGTCACACCATAAAAGGAAGAATAATTATTTAAGAAGTTAATGGCATAATCGTAATAATAAGTTAAGTACATTTAATTTAATCTATGGTGATAGAATAAATTAAATAGCTTAATATTTATTATTTAATATTTTGGAAATATTAAATATAAAATAATAAGAGTCTTATTATTATTATTACTATTATTATTATTTAATTCCTAAAGGAGTTTGAGAATTAATTAATAAAAGTACTCTTATATATCATAATGAGATTAGGAGACTTATTAATTAAAAGAGTTTAATTAATTATCCCTAATAAGACTAGGGAACTTAATTAATTAAAAAAATTTAATTAATTAAATAATACTCTATTTTCTAATTAGATTAGAAGGGTTAACTGATATCTTTATAAGATGAGTCTTATATCAAATATCAAAAGACGTGATTCCAATTATTGGAGAGTACGCTCTTTTTCTTTGAGAGATAGATTTGTCAAATACCCTTTGTAATAACCGTAAATTTTATGATTTAATATTATTATTAAATAGAGCCTGCGATTATTTATTTTACATGGCATGAGGTGAGTAACTCAATTGTATTAAAATTGAACTCTTAATGATTGCTAGGATGTGGAGAATTATGATAGGTTCATGAAATGTCTTGTGTGAGACAAGGATGGACTTAGTGAAGGATGATTAAGTATTTGCATGTTTAAAGTCCAAATAATAAATTGGGAGTCTAGCCCAATAAGTTAATTGATGGACTTTTGAGTTAGCCCAATAAACTTGGGATATTTAGAATCCAATTCGGAATCCAACAAAATAGTTAACTAAGAGTACAAGGTATTGGTTAAATTAAAATGTGGCGTGGGGGCGGTGGGCTGACCGACTAGCCCCTTGTCTATGTCTGAGATCTGTTCTCTTGTCCCCAAATTACAAAGTACAAAGAACAGTAGCCTAAACTCTCTTTATGCAAACTTTCAAGTCGCTAATCCTAGCATGCATGCATGGCTAGCTAAGTGTTTGGTATGGAGTGGTTGAACAACTCCTTAAGTAACCATTGTTCATTTCTATTGCACCATGAATCCCAACATTGGGTAAAAGCAAGTGTCTAGTCCATGTTTTCTCTTTAAATACAAGCCACCGAGGCGATCTGTTTTAGTGATAAGAGTGTGTTGAAGAAATCGAGTAAAGAATTCTTAGTTGCTTTAAGCATTACCAAATCGGTGTGTGAGATATCAAGGTTAAAGCTCGAGAAGGTATAATTTATACTCCGTTCTTAATCGGAGTCTTGTTGATTCTCGGTTTTCAGATTAATAGGTCAAGTATGATGAATTATCATGATATAGGGTGTTTAGAAAGTTTACCTGCGTGCATGAATACGTTAAAAATTATCCGAAATCAAGTTGTGGCTACTCGCAAAAGCAGAGAGCATGTTCTTCGCTCGAAATCCATGGGGTACAAATTGCACTGCACTTAGGAACCGGTGATGGGTTCGGTCATGTTAGACCATGTATTAAGAAATTCCCTTAGGTTGTATGCATATAGTAAAGTCTTAATGAAATTAAACCAACGAACTTAAACTTGTCGAAATAGTGTAGATCAAGTCTCTCGAAGGAGCCGGGTTTCGGACAAAGCGTGATGTCTTCGGACAAAGCGTGATGTCTTCGGACAAACGTGATGTCTTCGGACAAAGCGTGATATCTTCGGACAAAGCGTGATGTCTTCGGACAAAGCGTGATGTCTTCGGACAAGGCGTGATGTCTTCGGACAAAGCGCGATGTCTCTTGGACGAAGCATGTTGTCTTGGACAAGTCATAATATCTTTGGACATGGCGAGATGTCACGGGACTCGGAGACTGACATCATAACTTGATATAAGGATGGATTAATAAATACTCCTATATTGTTATAAACTATTAGTACACCGAATAAGTTCTAAGTAGAGAATTTTACAAACTTCGGAAAATAAATCTAATGCTTGCAAACATGCGTAGAAAAAGGTCGGTGGGATTAATAGGCGTTATGGTCTACTTAAAGCAATGAACCTCTTAGAACTTCGAGGAAGAAAGATTATGAATAAACTAGCAAAGTGGTCAATAGTATGAGCATGTTAAGTGTACGGTTATGAGTTTTGATGGAGTACAAGCAGATAGAAAGAAAAATGTGTTATGTGTACATGTTGTTGATATATATCAAGTGTGTTTGGCTAATGAATACCTATACTTACATGAATAGGACGACATAGTTCGTTGAGGTGATTTTCGCTATTAGTAGTAATCAACGCCTAAAGGCAAGTTTCCTATCCCCAAAAACTTGTTACTTATATCATGCAAGTTTTCTATCCCTAACTTATTGTTATTGTTGGGCAAGTTCCTAACCTCACTCAAATTTACATTGAGCAAGTATCCTAACACTATTATTATTGTGTTGCAAGTTCCTTAATTCACACACTTTATACGTTGAATTGTTGTCATATCAATCATATTTTATCAAGCAAATATCGCGCTTCTATTCGAAAATCACTTGTATACCTTGGACGTTGTTGTAAGCATTGGACTTATCATTCCTAAATGCATGATGAAAAACTATCTAAGCCCTTGATTCGGCTAGACTATTATTATGAGTTAAAGAGCTATCCAAACCGATTGACTTGGTGCGGACTATCGTAAATCTACTGAGATGAACAACCCTCATTGAAGGGGAAATTATATATTGTCGGGAAACCGACGTGCGCACACGAGTATGATTAAATGTTATGCATAACGTAGGGTACTTTAGGCTGATAACCTGTTGTACTCGTTTATATTGGATTACAGTGTAATACTGCTAATTCTAGTAAGAGTTCTTAGTCCTTAGTGGCTGCTAAGTACTCATTCGTGTTGAACCTCGAAATGGATAAATCCTGAGATTTTGTTGATATCCTTCAGTCTATAGCGACACCTATTGAATACTCTTGATATTTCTTGATATCCTTGAACTACCGATTATTATTATACCCTTGAAAGATTTAAATACTATAACTGCTTGTTCTTCTAGCTATATTACTTGCTGGGCAAACTTGTTGCTCATTCTTGCTTCCTAAAACATTACAGTTAAGGCAGAGCAAGGCGGTACTTCAGGAAAGGACAAGGGGAAGGGCAAGGCGACAGATTAACTTAGTCCTTAGGACTAGAAGTATTATTATTATTGTTATGCTTGTTATGATGTATTCAAGAATGATTAAGCTATGTTAAGCTAATCACAGAATTGTTGTAGTAATGGTTACGGTACCTTGGGACGTGAATATTTATATTACATCAATGTAAATTATTCTATTATTTCCGTTGTTAATGATTTTGTAAGATATTCGTAGTAGCACGTGATGCACCAAAAATTCGAGATATGGGTGTCTGATATGGGTGTCTGAATTTTAGGGGCGCCACAGGTTGGTATCAAAACTATAGTTATAAACCTTAGGAGCGAGAGCCCTTAGATTATAACTTAGGAGAACTCAGAGGATAGAAAGGGATGAAACTCATATAGAGTTTTCATAGAGAGAGACTTAGCTTGTTATAGAATATAATTTCATTCTATACAATGAACTTATGTTATTTAACATTCTAATGGAGTGTTACTTGTTTTGTCTTGTGTTGGTGATTGTAGGATGACTGACATGGGAGGACCTAGCCGAGTAGTAGAAGAGGAGTCATGTGACATACACGTGGTATATGAGACACCATTGATATGAGCCCTATATCAATCTGTAGTTCCTATCGATGATGATGACGAGGAAGAGGAGATAGAGCCACACCAGAGAGAGTCGATCCGGAAGAGGAGCGTATGGTGGATGAGCCCATGGGGGACCCCTGACGAGGCTACTTTTTGAGGATAGGATGTTGGGGGGAGTATGAGGGTGATTTTAGAGTTAGGGTGCAGAGTTGAGGAGTTAGAGGTTGAGTCCAAAGACAGAGAGTCCGAATTCCAAAAGTTGAAGGACGAAGACCACCAGAGAAAGTTAGTGATGCAGGAGATGGAAGTAGAGATTGCTCACCGTAAGGAGGCAGGAATCCAGATGGGGCTTTGTTTCACAAGGCTGTGGCTAGGAATGTAGAACTGGCAGGGAAGTTGGAAGAGATGGAGCAGAGGGAGTTGAGCGAGGGGACATGGAAGGAAGCTATCCATACTTAGTTAAGGATGGAAGTAATGGATAGGATCCATTTCGAAGAAAAGTGGAAAGGGGCCAATGATAGGGCTAACGATCTAGAAGATGAAGTGAGGTGCAAAAGGAGGAAGATGAATAGGATGAGCTATGCATTGCATTTTGACGGCCATGGAGGGACTGATTGATGGGTTAAATCACTACCCGACAGAAAGAGGGAGGATGTAACTAAGACACCATGTAGAGATGTGGTGGTGCACATTACTCGAGAGAGGAGTACCAGAGAGCGTGTGTGGAGCGGAATGATAAATTAAGTATAGGCGTTAAAAGTTATTAGTTGTAGTTCGTTGTGTAGTGTATTATCTGTTGTTGTAATCTTTATGTAGAATGTGAGATGTTGTAAACCCCAAACTTTTGAGTTATGTTAGAGGGGTAGTATGTTAATGGTTGTCCCCATCTTTTGTGATATTAGGGGATAAGTTGTGTCATTTATAGAAGTATGTTGGAGATAATCATGTAATGTAACAATTTGGCATATGAATATAAATGATCTTGTTCTGAAATGTATTCCGAAATCTTATTCATTTTATGGAGAATTGTTTAAGTAATATAATTAGATAATAAAAATGGAAGTTTTGTAATGTAGGAAAATTCCGCCCAGACGTAGATTAACTGCACCGGAAGAGTCGGTTAATGATGAGAGAGGACAAGTAGATCCCATTCAGAGGCTTGTAGATTTGTTAGGGGAGGCTCTTAGGGGAAGAAATGAACAAGTACGACTTTAAAAGTGTAGGACCTCCGGAATTCATGGGTACTACCGACCCTATCATAGCGCAAACGTGGATCAAGGAAATGGATAAAGCCTTCGCCATTGCTCGTGTGGGTGAAGACCAGAAAACTGTGTTCGCTACATATATGATGAGGGGTGAGGCAAACTACTGGTGGGAAGCAAATCAACAGAGGGCGGGAGAAGGGACTATAACCTGGGAAAGGTTTAAGACTTTGTTCTTCGAGAATTACTTCCCGAAGAGCATGAAGAATAGGATGGAGGTAAAGTTTCTAGAACTAAAACAAGGGAGATGACGGTGTACAAGATGTCGTCCAAGTTCAACGAACTCGCACGATTCGCAACACATCAAGTAGACACTGAAGAAAGAAAATCTCGACGCTTCGAACTTGGACTAAAACCTTGGTTGTTCAACAAGGTGTCAGTCCTTCAAATTGACTCGTTCGCCACATTATTGGAGAAGGCGATAATTGCTGAGGGAGGTAGCGAGGCATTGAGCCAATACAACAAAGAAAAGAAGAACAAGAATGCTGGGGGAGAGACTCGTGGAGGGAGTAGCAGTGGTGAAAGTTATCTGGGAAAGAGGAAATGGGATAACCGCAACAACAACAACACCAACCACCGAAACATCAACCAGTCAGGAAGTTATCAAGGAGGGTTTAAGAAAAGAAGTGAAAATTGCTCGAAATGCGGGAAAAACCATCAAGGGAATTTGGAAGGGTGCAAAGATCTCGCTACAATCATGCCAAGAAGGGCACATTTAACCCAACTGCCCAAAACCGAAAAAGATCAAGGGATGTTTCTCGTGTGGCTCAACTGAGCATCAAATCAAGGATTGCCCAAAGAAAGGGAGCAACGGAGGAAGCGGCCAATAGGGAAGGGGCAGCAAGCTGATGATTGGCGGACCAACGCAATCCAACCGATCGACTTCCCGAACCTTTAACATGACTGTCCAAGACGCAATGACTACAAGGGACATGGTGTCAGGTATTCTCCCAATCAATAATATAAATGCCTATGTATTATTTGATTCGGGTGCTACCTATTCCTTTGTGTCTGAAGAATTTGCTAATCGACTAAACATACCTCCTGAACATTTAGAAAACTCATTGAATATAGAGATTGCGAATAAGGAAGTAATTCCCATAGAGTTTGTTTCATCAAAATCATTGTGCAAACATTAGAGGTCACGAACTAAACGTAGACTTAATTCCAATTAAAGCTGGGAAAGTTTGATGTGATATTAGGAATGGATTGGTTATCCGCCACGCCGCTGCGATAATCGATTGTCGGGAAGAAGAGTGTGAACCTTCGGACCTTAAATCGATTCTAAGGTAGTGTTTTACAGTAGCTCATCGCTCAAGCAATCGTGTTGCCTTACGATGATGCATGCTAAGAAATTGTTAAAGAAAGGATGTGTAGGTTATTTAGCCTATATAGTGGACACTCAGAAAAAGGGAATAGAAATGAAAGATATACCAGTGGTAAGAGAATTCCAAGCGTGTTTCAGATTAAGCTATCGGCCTTCCCATGCACAAAGAAATTGAATTCATAATAGACTTAGCACGGGGACCGCACCAATTTCGAAAGCCCCATATCGTATGGCGCCAGTAGAAATGAAGGAATTGATGATTCAATTGCAAGAGTTACTAGATAAGGGTTACATTAGACCAAGTGTGTCTCCTTGGGGAGCACCAGTGTTGTTTGTAAAGAAAAGGATGGATCGATGAGGCTCAGATCGATTATCGGGGAATTGAACCGAAAGTTACAATTAAGAATAGATATCCATTGCCAAGGATAAACGACCTTTTCGATCAACTAAAGGGAGCGAAGTGTTTTTCCAAGATAGATTTACGAACAGGTTATCATCAATTGAAAGTGAGAGATGAGGACATACCAAAAGGCGGCATTTTAACTCGCTACGGACATTCTGTAATTTCTAGTGATGTCATTTGGGTTAACCAATGCTCCTAAGAAAGATTCATGGACTTGATGAACCGGGTTTTCAAGCCATACTTAGATAAGTTCGTAGTAGTATTTATCGATTACATTTTGATTTATTCAAAGACGAAGGAAGAGCACGCCGAACACCTGAAGATGGTATTGGAAGCATTGAGAAGGAAGAAGATGTACGCAAAATTTTCAAAATGCGAATTTTGGATGGAAAGGGTTCAATTCTAGGACACGTGATAGATCAAAATGGAATTTCTGTGGATCTTGCAAAGGTGGAAGCGGTAAGTAACTGGGAACAGCCGAAGATGCCAACAGAAGTTAGGAGTTTCTTAGGTTTAGCCGGGTACTATCGACGATTTATCCAAGATTTTTCTAAGATAGCAACCCCGCTGACCAATCTAACAAGGAAGACAGAGAAGTTCGTGTGGACGGAGAAATGCGAGGAGAGTTTCAAATAATTGAAGAGGAGATTGAGTGAGGCGCCTGTATTATCATTACCAGACGATACGGGAGGATTTGTGGTGTATAGTGATGCATCGCATAGAGGACTTGGTTGTGTACTAATGCAACATGACAAGGTCATTGCATATGCCTCACGACAGTTGAAAGATTTCAAAAAATGATACCCTACCCATGACTTGGAGTTAGCGGCGGTAGTCTTTGCATTGAAGATTTGGAGGCACTATTTGTATGGAGAAAAATGTGAGATATATACGGATCACAAGAGTCTGAAATATATCTTCACATAGAAGGAGTTGAACATGCGACAAAGAAGATGGTTGGAACTAATCAAGGATTACGACTGTGAAATTCTTTATCACCCGGGAAAAGCAAACGTTGTAGCCGACGCTTTGAGTAGAAAAGGAAGGGAGAAGTTATTCAAACTGACAACTCAAGAGGAATTAATAAGAGAAATGGAAAGGTTGGAAATAGAGGTGGAGGAACCAAGAGAAGCGGAAGGAAGATTTCTCATGATGAGAGCTCACCCGACGTTATTGGATAGAATAAAGGAAGCACAAGAGAAAGATGAAGAATGTGAGAAGATAAAGAAGAGAATAGTAGAAGATAAGGAAGAAAGGTTCAAAGTAGATAAGGATGGTATATTGAGATTCGAGGGTCGATTATGGGTGCCGGTATGAATCGAACCGAGAGAGGAAATCTACACGAAGCACACAATACACATCGTATTCTCGTTTCATCCAGGAGGCACAAAATGTACTGGGATCTTGACACCATTTTGGTGGCCTAATTTCAAAAGAGAGGTCAGCAGAGTGTGTTAGCGAGATGTCTTACTTGTCAAAGAGTCAAAGCGAGAACACCAGAGGCCAAGTGGACTACTTCAATCACATTTGGAAATACCGAATGGAAATGGGAGCACATTATGATGGATTTCGTGGTTGGACTTCCGATTACGTAAGAGTTACGATGCCATTTGGGTTATTGTGGACCCACTAACAAAGAGGCGACTCATTTTCTACCCATCAAGATTTGATTCAATTTGAACCCAGTTAGCAAATTTGTATGTAAAGGAAATCGATCGCGACATGGGGTGCCGGTGTCGATTGTCTCCGATCGAGATCCGCGTTTCACGCCAAAAATTCGGAAAAGTTTGCGAGAACGAATGGAAACTCAATTGAGATTAGTAATCGCTTATCACCCTCAAACCGACAGTGAGAGTGAACGAACCATACAAACGTTGGAGGACATCCGAGAGCTTGCGTGATGGACTTCAAGGGAATTGGGACGACCATTTACCATTAGTAGAATTCGCCACAATAATAGCTATCATGCGTAGTATCCAGATGCCGCCATATGAAGCTCTTTACGGGAGGAAGTGCAGGATGCCATTATGTTGGGATGAAGTTGGAGAACGACGACTTTTGGGACCAGAATTAGTCCAGCAAACGACCGACGTGGTAGCAACAATAAGGGGCAAATTAGTAGCAGCTCAAGATCGCCAAAAGAAGTACACCGACTTGCATCGCCAGAACCGAGACTTTGAAGTTGGTAGTTTTGTGTTTTTGAAGGTATCTCCTTGGAAGGGAAAGATCAGATTCGGAAAGAAAGAAAAATTGAGTCCGAGGTTCATAGGGCCATTCGAGATATTGAAGCGAGTGGGCGAAGTGGCATACAAAGTTGCTTTGCCACCCGAATTGGAACATATCCACAACGTCTTTCACATTTCCGCATTTACGCACGTAGTAAGAGTCTGACTATAAGCACGTGATTTCCTATGAGCCCATTCAAGTAGAGAAGAATCTGGCATATGAAGAAATTCCTGTTCAGATAATAGATAAGAAAGAACAAATTCTAAGAAACAAAGCTATATCTTCTGTAAAGGTTGTTTGGCGAAACCACGATGTCAGGGAGGCCACGTGGGAATTAGAAGTTAGGATGAGGAGAGACTATCCCCATCTTTTCGTATAACCTTGTATCAATTCCGAGGACGGAATTTTTATAAGGGGGAGAGGATGTAATAACCGTAAATTTTATGATTTAATATTATTATTAAATAGAGCCTGCGATTATTTATTTTAAATGGCATGAGGTGAGTAACTCAATTGTATTAAAATTGAACTCTTAATGATTGCTAGGATGTGGAGAATTATGATAGGTTCATGAAATGTCTTGTGTGAGACAAGGATGGACTTAGTGAAGGATGATTAAGTATTTGCATGTTTAAAGTCCAAATAATAAATTGGGAGTCTAGCCCAATAAGTTAATTGATGGACTTTTGAGTTAGCCCAATAAACTTGGGATATTTAGAATCCAATTCGGAATCCAACAAAATAGTTAACTAAGAGTACAAGGTATTGGTTAAATTAAAATGTGGCGTGGGGCAGTGGGCCTGACCGACTAGCCCCTTGTCTATATCTGAGATCTGTTCTCTTGTCCCCAAATTAGGGTCACCAAGTACAAAGAACAGTAGCCTAAACTCTCTTTATGCAAACTTTCAAGCTGCTAATCCTAGGCATGCATGGCTAGCTAAGTTGCTGGTATGGAGTGGTTGAACAACTCCTTAAGTAACCATTGTTCATTTCTATTGCACCATGAATCCCAATATTGGGTAAAGCAAGTGTCTAGTCCATGTTTTCTCTTTAAATACAAGCTACCTGTAAGGCGATACCGCTTTAGTGATAAGAGTGTTGAAGAAATCGAGTAAAGAATTCTTAGTTGCTAAGCATTACCAAATCAATTGTGTGAGATATCAAGGTTAAAGCTCGAGAAGGTATAATTTATACTCCGTTCTTAATCGGAGTCTTGTTGATTCTCGGTTTTTCAGATTAATAGGTCAAGTATGATGAATTAGCATGATATAGGGTGTTTAGAAAGTTTAACCGTGCATGAATACGTTAAAAATTGTAAAGAAATCAAGTTGTGGCTACTCTCGCAAAGCGAGCATGTTCATCGCTTCGAAATCCACGGGTACAACCGCATTTGCATTTAGGAACCAACTGATGGATTCGGTCATGTTTGACCATGTATTAATAAATTCCCTTAGGTTGTATGCATATAGTAAAGTCTTAATGAAATTAACCCGACGAACTTAAACTTGTCGAAATAGTGTAGTAATCAAGTCTCGAAGGAGTCGGCCGGACAAAGCGTGATGTCTTCGGACAAACGTGATGTCTTCGGACAAAGCGTGATGTCTTCGGACAAAGCGTGATGTCTTCGGACAAGGCGTGATGTCTTCGTACAAAGCGCGATGTCTTCAGACGAAGCATGTTGTCTTCGGACAAGTCATAATATCTTCGGACATGGCGAGATGTCCTGGGACTCGGAGACAGCATCATAACTTGATATAAGGATGGATTAATAAATACTCCTATACTGTTATAAACTATTAGTACACGAATAAGTTCTAAGTAGAGAATTTTACTAACTTCGGGAAAATAAATCTAATGCTTGCAAACATGCGTAGAAAAAGGTCGGTGGGATTAATAGACGTTATGGTCTACTTAAAGCAATGAACCTCTTAGAACTTCGAGGAAGAAAGATTATGAATAAAATAGCAATGGTCAATAGTATGAGCATGTTAGTGTACAGTTATGAGTTTTGATGGGTACAGCAGATAGAAAGAAAAATGTGTTATGTGTACATGTTGTTGATATATATCAAGTGTGTTTGGCTAATGAATACCTATACTTACATGAATAGGACAGACATAGTTCGTTGAGGTGATTTTCGCTATTAGTAGTAATCAACGCTAAAGGCAAGTTTCCTATCCCCAAAAACTTGTTACTTATATCATGCAAGTTTTCTATCCCTAACTTATTGTTATTGTTGGGCAAGTTCCCTAACCTCACTCAAATTTACATTGAGCAAGTATCCGAACACTATTATTATTGTGTTGCAAGTTCCTTAATTCACACACTTTATACGTTGAATTGTTGTCATATCAATCATATTTTATCAAGCAAATATCTCGCTTCTATTAGAAAATCACTTGTATACCTTGACGTTGTTGTAAGCATTGGACTTATCATTCCTAAATGCATGATGAAAAAGCGCTCTAAGCCCTTGATTGGCTAGACTATTATTATGAGTTAAAGAGCTATCCAAACCGATTGACTTAAAAGGACTATCGTAAATCTCTCGAGATGAACAACCCTCATTGAAGGGAAATTATATATTGTCGGGAAACCGAAGCGCATGCTTCTACAGTATGATTAAATGTTATGCATAACGTAGGGTACTTTAAGGTGATCACTGTTGTACTTCGTTTATATTGGATTACAGTGTAATACTGCTAATTCTAGTAAGAGTTCTTAGTCCTTAGTGGCTGCTAAGTACTCATTCGTGTTGAACCTCGAAATAGATAAATCCTGAGATTTTGTTGATATCCTTCAGTCTATAGCGACACCTATTGAATACTCTTGATATTTCTTGATATCCTTGAACTACCGATTATTATTATACCCTTGAAAGATTTAAATACTATAACTGCTTGTTCTTCTAGCTATATTACTTGTTGGGCAAACTTGTTGCTCATTCTTGCTTCCTAAAATATTATAGTTAAGGCAGAGCAAGGCGGTACTTCAGGAAAGGACAAGGGGAAGGGCAAGGCGACAGAATAAATTAGTCCTTAGGACTAGAAGTATTATTATTATTGTTATGCTTGTTATAATGTATTCAAGAATGATTAAGCTATGTTAAGCTAATCACAGAATTGTTGTAGTAATGGTTACGGTACCTTGGGACGTGAATATTTATATTACATCAATGTAAATTATTCTATTATTTCCGTTGTCAATGATTTTGTAAGATATTCGTAGTAACACGTGATGCACCAAAAATTCGAGATATGGGTGTCTGAATTTTGGGGGCGTCACACCCTTCTTCTTGAATATTTCTTATTCCTTGGTGGATCACCTCTAGAGTCCAAACATTTGGGTGGCTAACATTGATCAAAGGAAGAAACCAAACCCGGTGGATTCAAGTTGAATGCGAAAAGATTGAAGATAAACTTGTACTTGAGGATGCTCGAATCTTCAAGGGTATGATTCTTGTTCTTCATATTTTCGTTTAATTAATAATTCTGCATAAAGGATGATCCGGGTATATGGTTTGTAAAATTTTTAAACTCTTAATTTTCATGCTTCCGCTTATTTTGTGCAATTTAATTGTGTTCAAGAATATTACAAATCTAACAATGGTATCAGAGCCAAATCTTTATGCAAATTATTAATTATTTTAATTTGATATGTATATTGATATGTGTTTAGAACAAATTTAATTGAGCATAATTTGTAGTATAAAATTAAAAAAAAATTGTAATTCACTGATCCGTGTTGTTGGCTGATTTATTTTTCAAAAACTGATCTGTGATCCGCGTGGTAGCTAGATGCTTCTTGGAGGTTAAATATATATATATATATATATATATATATATATATATATATATATAGTTAGTAAGGATTAACCAGGTGACTCACATGAAATATGTTAAGGCTTTATCCTTCTGCAGCTTCGTGGAAATATATGATGTATATATATTTAATAATTAACTAGGAGATTCTTCCCACGAGGTGGCCACATAGAAATAATATATATATTATTTTAATAATTTTATAATTAAAATAAAAAATTTATTTTAATTTTAAAATTAGATTTCATGCTGACTAATTTAGTTAGAGTTGGAATTGGATTCCATGATAACTAATTGGAGTTGAAATTGGATTCCATATTTTCTTAAATAAAAGAGTTTATTTAGATATAAAATAAGATTTCATATTATTCAAAATAAAGGAGTTTATTTGTGAATAGGAAAGAGAATCTATATTTCCTTAAATAAAGGAGTTTATTTAGATATGAAATAAGATTTCATATTATTCAAAATAAAGGAGTTTATTTGTTAATAGGAAAAAGAATTCATGTTTCCTTTAATAAAGGATTTTTTTTACTTAGAATCAAATTTAGTAATTAATTAAAATAAATGAGTTATTTTGATTAAAATAAATAGTTTATTTTATTCAAAATTGAATAAATTAAAATAAAAGAGGTTTATTTTGATTTAAATTTGGATTAAAATAAAGGAGTTTATTTTGATTCAAAATTAGATTTTATGCTAACTAAATTTGCTCATTAAATGATATCAATATATATATTGAATGTTTATTATTCATGAGATGAATGTTATTTATTGATGCATATAGTGATGTGTATGATAATAAATGAGATTGATTATGGACTATTGACTAATGTGTTTGGATTTTATTTTAGTTGGATGCATGAATGTTAGGGTTTTATTAAATGTGATCTGCGTACCTCGTCTTCTCTAAATTTTTTTAATTTAAATTTTATCATCCTTCTATATACTTTCCATTGACTGTTTATCAAAGTTTCTATTTATTTTAAATAGTTTTTGTAACGATCGAGAAATTTATAATTTAATTTAAATATTTATTGAATTAAATAAATATTTTAAATAATCTATTTATTAAGGAAAATAAATAATTGATGAATTGTGGTGAATTAATTTAGTAACTAAATTGATTAATGTTAATTAAATTGAGTAATGATAATTTTATTTGAAGGATTTAATTTAAGAAAATAATTAAATTAAATCAATTGCTTAATATTTAAGAAAATAATTAAGCTAAATAAATTGTTTAATTTAATGGAAATAAATAAATTAAATAAAGTGATGTGTCTAATTTATTAATTAAATTAGATATATAATTATTTATTAATTATAAGTATAATGATAATAAGAATTTTAAGTTATTTAAATTAGCTAAACTAAGGTTATTTAAATTAACTAAATTAATGGTGTGACATGAAAATTATATAATAAGAATAATATAAAAATAAATTAGTTTATGGGATTTATGTGGTAGCCAAACAAGGCCTTGTGGCCTTTGGCTAATTCTAACTGACGTCTTTTGTTTTTCTTTAACGGATGAATACGTGGATAGTTAAGCCAGGTTGGTATCAAAGTCTTAGGTTATGAACCTTAGGTGGAAAAACCTTAGGAAGTAACCTTTAAGGAAACAGAAAACAAAGAGGTGTTTAACTCTTACTGAGTTTTAAGGAATGGATTAAAGTATCCATTGAAGTTAAATAATAAAAGACATTATGTGCTATGTGTTAATAACTTATGTGCTCGCGAGTATCAAAAAATGTTTAGTAAAACTTAAAACATTTTGTTGTCAGGATGTCTACCGAAGGAGGATCCAGTCCAGCTAGGGAGGTGATACCTCAGGTACCTAGAGATGACGAACCCCGGGATATTCATGTAGTGCGGGAACAGTTGATCCAGGAGGATGTGCCTGTGACCGATCCCGAGGAGGATAGTTCTGAGGATATAGAGGAGGAAGATGAGGAAGAGGATGCTGAGGAGTTTCCACCAAACTCCATATTAGCGGAGATGTATGATGCTCTGTATGACCGTAACATAGAATTGTAGGATGAGGTTGAGGAACTGAAGGAGATGGTTGAGATGCATCATGCTTCAATAGAGCAGAAGGATGCGGAGATCCAAGAACGTGACTCAAAACTTGGAAACACGGAGTGGGATCTAGTTCATACCAAGGGTCAGCATGAAGACTTGTTAGCGATAAATGAGAAGATGAAGACTGACATGGAGAAATTAAAACCTGACTTCAGGGAGGAGTCGGCTAAGCATACAAGAACAGAGGATACCTGGATGAAGGTGACTCAACGTGCAGACCGTGCTGAGGCTAAGGTCCAAGTGAAGAAAGCCAAGATGAAGGAGATGGATTATTCTTTTAATTTGGTGATTGATAGGGCCCAGGATCGAGTCTATTATTACCCACCTCAGTTTGAGAATTCATCGTGGTTCGTGATGGATCGTAGAACGGCGTATCGTATCATGGAGGAAGAGCGTCAGAAAGCCTTACAACGTCTTAATATGCCTAGCTAGAATAGGATAGATAACAATATGTGGTTAATTATGTGAATAAATAAATTGTGAATCCCTTATTTTGAGATGAATAAAGGGATAGTATGAGTATGTAATCCTGGAACGTGTTTAGTTCAGGAAAGTGGATGTTATAGCGATTATGCTATCTTTAGTATGTTTTAAAACGTTATGAATGAATAAAATATCAAAGGTTATTTGAAATGTTATGTGTTAAAGCTTTAATCTTGGAATGTTTAAGTTAAACTTTAAATACCCAAGAAGTTGAGTAATGAGCTAATAAGCGTACATTTTAACAGAAAATGCCTCCTAGAAGAAGACAACCACATTAGCAAGCACCTCCTGAGGGGTCTACCAATAATAACAACGAGACCAACGCTAATCCGGTTCAGCAGTTGGTAGCTCTATTGATGGGTGCACTTGCGAATCAACCACAAGCTCAAGTCACGACTTTCAAGGAATTCAAAGCGGTTGGACCGCCAAAGTTTTAAGGGTCTATTAATCCAGTGGAAGCCCAAACTTGGATCATGGAAATGGAGAAGGTGTTCGACGTTGCTAGAGTTAACGAAGATCAGAAGATGCGTTATAGCGCAACTTTGATGTCAAAGCTGAAAGCTATGGTGGCAAGCAAATAAGGTTCGTGGAGGACAAGGAGTGATAGCGTGGGATAGATTTAAGGAGATGTTCTTTGAAATGTACTTTCCAGCGAGTTCTCGAAATCAGTTGGAAGTGTAATTTCTAGAGCTGAAGCAAGGAACAATGACGGTTTCAGAATATGCTATGAAATTTAACGAGTGGGCAAGGTTTACCACTTATCAAGTCAATATTGATGAACGCAAAATAAGAAGATTTGAACAAGGATTGAAGCCCTGGCTTTACAGCAAGGTTTCAATGTTCCAGTTAAATACATTTGCGACTATACTGGAGAAGGCAATTATCACAGAAGGTGGAAGCGATGCCTTGACCAAGTATAATCAAGAACAGAAGAAGAGGAAGAATGAGAATGAGAATAAGGCTGGTGGAAGTAACGTTGGAAGTAATAATCAGAAGAGGAAATGGAGCGAGAATTCGACTGCGGGAGGACAACAAGGAAATCAGCAGAAGAAAAAGTTTGAAGCTTGCGCAACTTGCGGGAAGAACCATACCGGGGTATGTTTGAAAGGAAAGCGAGTGTGTTTCAACTGTGGTCAGGAGGGACACATTGCACTGAACTATTTTAGCTCAAAGAAAGGAGCATGTTTTACCTGCGGTTTGAAGGATCACATGGCTCGTGATTGCCCTAAGAAGCCAGCGGGAAGTGCAAGTGGTGGAAAAGGAAACAACAACGGTGGTGGTGCATTGGCTATCTCTGGACCAGCTCAGTCAAGCCGACTTACTGTGAGGACTTTTAATATAACCATGCAGGATGTTGTACAGTCTAAGGATGTAGTGTCAGGTATCATTCTGATTAATGGTATTAATGCTTATGTACTATTTGATTCGAGTGCTACTTGTTCATTTATATCCGATGAATTTGCTCAGAACTTAGATTTGCCTCAGGAAGAATTAAAATTTCCCTTAAGCATAGAGATTGCGAATAGGGAAGTGATTCCTGTTAGATATATATATAGGAATTGTATAGTGGTTATAAAGGGTCACGAGATGATGGTAGATTTGATACCAATTAGACTTGGTGAGTTTGATGTTATACTAGGAAAGGATTGGTTATTCAATTATGGAGTAGTAATTGATTGCCAAAGGAAGTGTGTTAACCTTATGACTCCGTTAAAGGTTGTGTTCTTTGGCAGCAAGTCACCTCGATAAGCAAGTTATCTGACGGTGATGCAAGCCAAGAACTTGTTGAGACAAGGATGTGTAGGATACTTAGCCTACATCATCGATACACAGAAGAAGAGTGCAAAGTTGGAAGAGATACCGATCATAAGAGATTTTGCAGACGTATTTCCAGACGATTTGTCTGGTCTTCCGCCGGATCGACAAATCGAGTTCGTGATTGACTTACTACCAGGAACGACCCCAATATCTAAGGCACCATATAGAATGGCCCCGGTAGAGATGAAAGAGTTGATGGTTCAAATGCAAGAATTGCTTGACAAGAAGTATATTCAGCCGAGTGTTTCGCTATGGGGAGCACCGGTGTTGTTTGTTAAGAAGAAAGATGGATTAATTCTGCTCTGCATTGATTACAGAGAATTGAATAAGGTCACAATTAAAAATAGGTAGCCATTACCTAGAATCGATGACCTATTCGATCAGTTGAAGGGAGCAAGGTATTTCTCGAAGATAGAATTGAGAAGTGGTTATCATCAGCTAAAGGTGAGGCTGGAGGATGTACCAAAAATAGCGTTCAGAACTCGGTATGGTCATTACGAGTTTCTGGTTATGTCTTTTGGTTTAACCAATGCACCTGCAGCGTTCATGGACTTGATGAACATGGTGTTTAAACCATTCTTAGACAATTTTGTGGTGGTGTTTATTGATGATATATTGGTATATTCCAAAACCAAGGAGGAACATGTGGAACACTTGAGATTGACGTTGGAGACGTTGAGAAAAGAGAAGTTGTACACTAAGTTCTCAAAATGTGAATTTTGGTTGGAACGTGTACAGTTTCTCGGACACGTTATTGATAAGGACGGAATTTTGGTAGATCCATCAAAGGTTGAAGCTGTAATAAACTGGAATCAGCCGAACACACCGTCAGAAGTAAGGAGTTCTTAGGATTAGCAGGATACTACAGGCGTTTTATTCAAGACTTTTCCAAGATCGCGACTCCGTTGACAAATTTAACTAGGAAGGCGATTAAGTTTGTTTGGACAGAGAAGTGTGAGGAAAGTTTTCGAGAATTCAAGAAGAGGTTGAGTTTAGCCCCTGTGTTGTCGTTGCCTGATGATACAAGAAATTTTGTGGTGTATAGTGACGCATCGCATAAAGGAGTAGGTTGTGTGCTTATGCAGAACGACAGAGTTATTGCGTATGCATCACGTCAATTGAAAGATTACGAGAAGGGGTATCCAACTCATGACTTAGAGTTGGCAGCAGTGGTGTTTGCCTTGAAAATTTGGAGACATTATCTTTATGGAGAGAGGTGTGAGATATATACCGACCATAAAAGTTTGAAGTATATCTTTACACAAAAAGACTTGAACATGCGATAAAGAAGATGGTTGGAGCTGATCAAAGATTATGATTGTGAGATTTTCTATCATCTCGGAAAGGCGAATGTTTTTGCTGATGCCTTAAGTAGGAAGGGACAGGAGAAGTTAATGATGTTAACTGATCAAGAGAAGTTAGTGTCGGAAATGGCTAAGATGGAGTTAGAAATTAAATGTCCGACAGAATCCGATGAAAAGTTGTTCCAAATGGGAAACGGTTCAACGTTGGTAAATAAAGTAAAAAATGCGCAAATTCAGGATGAAAACTGCGAAAAGATAAAACAGAAAATATTTGAAGGTGAGGAAAACAAATTCAAAATCGATTTGGAATGGTTACTTCGGTTCGAAGGGAGAATTTGGGTTCCGCAAGTACCAGAAATTAAAGAAGAAATTCTGAGTGAAGCTCACAATTCAAGATATTCGATTCACTGTGGGAGTACAAAGATGTACCAAGATCTTAAACATCATTTTTGGTGGCTGAATATAAAGAGGGATGTGGCTAAGTGTGTGGCGAAATACTTAACGTGTCAGAAATTCAAAGCTGAACATCAAAGGCCAAGCTGATTGTTACAACCGTTGGAGATACCAGAATGGAAATGGAAGCATATCACAATGGATTTTGTGGTAGGTCTTCCAACGACTCAGCAAGGTTATGACGCCATTTGGGTGATTGTTGATTGACTGACGAAGACGGTACACTTTTTGCCAATCAAGATTCGGTTTACACTAGATCGGTTAGCAAAACTGTACGTGAAGGAAATTGTGTCAAGACACGGTGTACCTATGTCCATTGTATCAGACAGAGATCCACGTTTCACATCTAATTTCTAGAAACGATTACAAGAGTGTTTGGGAACACAGCTGAGAATGAGCACAGCGTACCATCCTCAGACCGACGGACAAAGTGAGAGAACCTTCCAAACACTAAAGGATATGCTCAGAGCATGTATCATGGATTTCAAGGGAAATTGGGATGACCATCTACCATTGGTAGAATTTGCTTATAATAATAATTATCACGCGAGTATTGTCATGTCGCCTTACGAAGCGTTATACGGCAGGAAGTGTAGAACTCCGTTATACTGGGACGAGGTAGGTGAATGTCAGCTATTAGGTCTAGAATTGGTACAACAAACTGTGGAGATCATTAAAGTGATTCGAGCAAGATTAATAGTAGCATAAGATAGATAGAAGAAATATGTTGATCAGCATTGACAAAATTGGGAATTCGATGTCGGTAGTTATGTTTTCCTGAAAGTGTCTCCCTGGAATGGAAAAATTCGGTTTGGCAAGAAGGGAAAATTAAGCCCTAGATTTATAGGACCTTTTGAAGTGCTTCGCCGAGTTGGTGAAGTGGCATACGAGATAGCTTTACCTCTGGAGTTGGAGCATATTCATAATGTTTTCCATGTATCGGTATTGAGGCCATATAAGCCTGATTATAAACATGTTATAGAATATGAGCCCTTACAGTTTGAGAAAGATTTGTCATATGAAGAAGTTCATGTTCAAATTATTGACAGAAAAGAGCAAGTACTGAGGAATAAGGTGATACCTTCTGTTAAGGTAATTTGGAGAAACCACAATGCTGAGGAAGCTACGTGGGAACTTGAAAGTGTTATAATGAAGAATTATCCTCAGTTGTTTGCTTGATTTTGTATAGCGATTCTGGGGACAGAATCTTGTTAAGAAGGGAAGAAAATGTAACGAATAAATTTTTCGAGTTGTGATTCTGGAGACAGAATCCTTTTAAGGAGGGAAGGATGTAACGATCGAGAAATTTGTAATTTAGTTTAAATATTTATTGAATTAAATAAATATTTTAAATAATCTATTTATTGAGGAAAATAAATAATTGATGAATTGTGGTGAATTAATTTAGTAACTAAATTGATTAATATTAATTAAATTGAGTAATGATAATTTTATTTGAAGGATTTAATTTAAGGAAATAATTAAATTAAATCAATTGCTTAATATTTAAGAAAATAATTAAGCTAAATAAATTATTTAATTTAATGGAAATAAATAAATTAAATAAAGTGATGTGTCTAATTTATTAATTAAATTAGATATATAATTATTTATTAATTATAAGTATAATGATAATAAGAATTTTAAGTTATTTAAATTAGCTAAACTAAGGTTATTTAAATTAACTAAATTAATGGTGTGACATGAAAACTATATAATAAGAATAATATAAAAATAAATTAGTTTATGGGATTTATGTGGTAGCCAAACAAGACCTTGTGGCCTTTGGCTAATTCTAACTGACGTCTTTTGTTTTTCTTTAACGGATGAATACGTGGGAGAGTTAAGCCATATTAGTTTTGTTTCGCGTCTTATTTTTTTCTAAGGCTTCATAACATAGAGATACAGAGAAAAAGAAAACACAGAGTCTTGAGAGTGTAAAATTGAGAGGGTAATCTCTGAGATTTCAAGAGGAATGAGAGGATTGCTAAACCTTGTTATCATCTTTTGCTAGCATATAATCAAGGTATAAACTATTTCTATTTTTACTGTTAGTTTGGTGGTATATATATGTATATTTGATATAATTTGAAAATCACGTGAATTGTGATGTATATATGTTCATATAGAATTACAAAACTCTGTTAATTATCATGTAAACATGTTATTTGTTATCAAATTCATGAGAAATTGGGTTTGAGGAAGAAAATGAAATCACAGTGTTTATGTTCATATAAAGTAGCTTAGAAAGTACCAAATTTCTTGTCTAATATGTGATGTAATCTGTAATTTGTTGGTAGATTGTGAATATATATTAAGAAACAAAAGCAGCGTAGTTTAAATCATGTCTATTGGTTAAGAAACGAATTCGTGGTAGTCGAATTCGTTAAAAGTATAAAAATAAGGAAATTTGGGGAAAATATAGTTTTGATTCTTCAAAATGATGTTTATATAATGTTTTGTGTATAGAATGGTGTTTAGCATGTATAACTATAAATATGGCAAAGTTTTAGATGTTGAAGTGTGATGAAATTCTGTAAAATTGGGATTTTTGGCCAAAGCAGAGTCTGTTTTCGAGGTTCTGCAAAACTGAGTCTGGTGCATCGCGCGGGCGTGCAACATTTGGGCGAGGGCGCTGGCTTTCATGAGCACGCATGGCGTCATGTATGAATAGCCCAAAGTGTGTTACTATCACTACCACATGAGTAGCTATCACGTCATGCGAGAGAAGTTTGTTTAATTGCAGGTTATACGTAATGGACTTGGGTTAGTTTAGCATGCATGTTAAGGGTATTAAAACATAAAGTGGACTACAATAACAGATTGTAAGGTGTTGTAATGCGAAGTATAAAAGAGTTTTAGGTGATTGTTAATTGAGTTATACAATGAAACTAAAAGTGATGTTTTCAAAAGTTAGAAATGAACGAGTAAGTTATGTTGGCTAGTAATGCAATTTCAGATTCGTTAAGTATGTTAACCTAAATGGTTAGGTACTAGGTTAGGGTTATGGCCTAAATGATGGCTTAATACCCATAGTGTAAATATTCATACAACTAATTGTTGTTGCGATTTTAATGATATGTGTAGCGTAATTGGAGATTATTTTACACTTGTGTAGCTTACAAACAAGGCAAGTTCCTAAACCTTAACTCTTTACATTGAGTAAGCTTTCGAACTTCATTCTTTTCATATTGAATGCATGTTCCCATTCCTAAATCTTTATTGTACAAGTTCCTAAAATTCTTGCAAGGTTGAACATGTCTAGTTTATCTCGAGTATGTTTGTGCAAGCTCTTGTAACCTAATTCGTTACATTGAGCGAGCTTTACTTTCCTGATTATCATACGAAACATATATTATTCTAAAACATTGATTCATAGAAGATTGTTCTAAACTCCTTTGAATATAGCACTTTGCATGTATATTATGTTATTCAGTTATACATATTATTGATATCTGATCTTTGACTTTAATAGCCTTGTTCAATTATACATTCTCGTATTAAACCTTTATTGATGGAAGTTGAATAGTGTTCTAAAATTCTAGAGACACTGATAAACTAGTTCCAAACTAAACTTTCTTTAGTGCGGAAATTCTAAATTCAAACTGAGACGAACAAACCTAATATAGGGGATTTTGTACGTGTAACGTTTAGATGTTTGTGCACAATACATGGTACAAAGGGCTGATCCCCCTAAGTACACTAAGAAGGGTCTGTATAGTCTAATGACTGTTAAGGTTAAGGTAATAATACCTATATACCGGAGACATAGTTCATGGTCTTAAGACCCTTATACATTGATTTTGAACTTGTGTTCTATTCTTAATTCACAGAACAAATTCATTATTGCTAGAATTCATTGTTTATTTCCATGTTGTGATTATTACTACTTCCTATATCAGTGAGCAATTGTTTTCTCACTCTTGCATTTAACACTGCAGCTAAAGTTGAGAAAGTCGATGAGCCGTCTACTAGCAAAGGAAAGGGCAAGATGTCCAAATGTTGAAGATATATGAGAATTTTATTTTAATGAATCATGTTAAAGACTTGTTTTAATGTATGATGTATTCCGCAAACTTATGTAATAATTTTAAGGTTAGATTACCTGGAATTTATTTTGAGATGATGATGTAACCTTTTAATGGGAAAGATAATTGTTTAAGTTATTTAAATTACATCTTTATCCTTTGATTATGGGTAGTTAGATGTAATAGTTTTGATAAGTAAGCACCAAATCTTGTGGGAATGAAGTACCTGGATTTGGGGGTGTCACAGTTTTGTAATAGGAATAGTTAGAATTATTTTGAAGAATTGGAGATCAAGGAACAAGGAGCGCTTGAAGACCCGTTTGTAATGGAGCCCGGGTTTAAATGTAATAGTTATATTTAAATATTAATTCTTTCACCCCTAGGGTTTAACCTTTTGGTTTACTTGGTTGCTCTAGTGAACCAAACTAGAATAAAAGTACATAATCAATTCGGGTAGAATATAGTATTCTATATGTGCATGCTTATACTATATATATTATATATTATGCAAACATGTTTCACATGCTAATTAATACAATGCATATTATATATATATATATATATATGTGTGTGTGTGTGTGTGTGTGCATGCGCGCTAAACAAGATGAGACAAATTAATAACAAACCCCTCAAAGATTTTATATTAAGTCTTAAGCGTTCAAAGATATTTGGAATATCAAACGTCGTCTTCTAGCATGATAAAAATTAATAGAATATCAATTAATTATTATAAGTTTGTTGTGTCACCACAAGACTTATCTTAATTTTTTGAGATGTTAATTTTATCACATTTGATGCTTATAAAGAAAATTGAACAATGTTGTTTTGTTGTGTCACCACAAGGACAATATTTTTCTTTTTTGAATATATGGAGTGCTAGGTTGGACTTAACTTGGGATAATTTTGATTCGGATGTGCCACCACTTGATCAAAATAATCTAAGAGGCAAAATACAAGGAGTTGCATAGTTGATGTAATTGACAAGGGTTGTCTACCTATTTATTTATATATAGTTTGTTGTGTCACCACAAGGCTATATACATTTGAAATGGAATCCTTAGATTTTACCGAACTATATAAGTGAGGGTAATATAGTTTGATGAAAATAGTGGAAGATACCAATTTAAAACAAGACCTAATTTATTTTGGTAATTAATAAAAGAATGTGTGCTAAAATGTTGTAAATTACAAATTCATTTATAGAATTTTACAATATATAAATTACTATCAATGTGAAGCATATTAGATGATATTTAACCAGACCGAATTAAATTGATTGGTTAAGGAATTTGAGAATAGTTCTCATGGTTGAAAAGCTATCTTATGTCCTTAATACACCTATCCCTGCAATGGTTGCAGAAAATACCTCTGAGGAAGAGATTTTTACTTTTAGAAAGTGACAAGATGATGCACAGTTGACTCAATGCATTATTTTGGCATCCATGAGTAACGTGTTTCAGCGTCAACATGAAACTATAGATGCTCCTACTATATTCCTGCACATCAAGTAGTTGATGGTGAGGAAAGTAAGACTGATAGATATCAGATATCTAAGGAGCTCTTCCGATCTAGAATGACCGATGACACTACAGTACAGATAAAAGTCCTTAACATTATCAATTTGATTGATCAATTAGGACAACGGGTTTTGTCATGGATGGAGAGTTGAGCCAAGATTTGATCTTGCACTCACTCCTGGACTCCTTTCACAATTATTGTGAATTTTTCATATGAACAAGCTAGATATCAGCCTCGCTGATTTGCTTAATATGTTGAAAAATATTGAGAGTCACTTTCCAACCAAGAAAGACCATGTCTTACTGGTAGGGGCCAAAGGATCTTATGAAAAAAAGAATGATTCAAAGAAGGTAAATAGAAAAGAAAAAACAAAGGATAATAAGAATAAAACTGATACAGATAGCAAAAGAGTTTGCTTCCTCTTCAATAAGCCTGGACACTAGAAAGAAACTGCAAGAAGCATCTTGCAAAGGCTAACGAGAAGAAGCTTAATAAAGTTTTGGTTACAAATACAATTTTGTTCATGATTTAAAATAAATTTTTCTTTAAGTCAGGTTCTACTTGGGTATTGGATACCGACCTTGGTTATCATAAATATAGATTTATGAAGGGACCAAGCAGAAGTAGAAAGCTAAACAAAGATAAGTAATCCTATGTGTGGGAAATGAAGCAAATGTTGCTGTATTAGCCATAGAAACTTATAGTTTAGCTTTGCCTACGAGCAAATCTATTAAGTCAATAAGTTGTTATTGTATTCCAGTTCTCATTGGAAACATTATTTCCATTTTATTGTTGGACAATGAAATCTTTGGTATTATATTTAAGAACAATTGTTGTTCTATTTATAATAATAATGTTTTGTATAGAACTGAAATATTACTTAATGGATTTTGTGTACTTGACTTACGTAAAAATTATTTTGTAAATTGAACAAACTAGTATAAGAAAAGGAGATGATCATTCAATAGTTGAATGTGTGTATTTGCTGAAATATAAGTGTGAATTATTTGAAAGGTTCAAAGAATTTAGAAGTGAAACAAATTGGCAAAGTATTAAGATTCTTTGATTAGATCAAGGAATAAATACTTGTGCAATAAGTTTCTAGATCATCTCAAATGGTTTTCTCACAATGGACGCCTCCTGATACAAGTTAAGATAAGGGATATTCCAGCTTATGTGAAAAGGTTTCAAAGGATAAGCTTGTGACAAGATTTGACAAGTACAGATTTGTGGGACATCCTAAAGTAAGTTTAGGGTATATGTTCTATAATCCTACTTAGTAAAAGGTGTTTGTTGCGAAACACGCTACCTTCTAAGATAAAGATGTTTATCATTGAAGGGGCTAGTGGGAGGGTAATACATCTTGAAGAGTTCATGAATCACAAAACACTATAAGTCAAATAAGAGGAACCTGTAGATAGACCTATTGTACCACAACCGAATCATAAATCTGGAATAGTACCGAAGATACCTAGGAGGTCCATATTCATAACAGATGATGATGATGAGATACAAATCATAGACGATGATGATCCAGTTACATACGATGAGGTAAGAGTTGTAGACACTTAGAGAAATGGATTGAAGCAAGCTTCTTAAATATGGAACATTCGTTTTGATGAGACAATCAAAAGAGTTTGATTTTATCAAAAACAAGAATGAACCTAGTGTGTACAAAGGGTCAGTGGGAGCGTCGTGATATTTCTAATATTATATGTTGATATATTACGAATAAGGAATGACATACTAATGTTACAATCAATAAAGATAAAGTTGTCTAAATATTCCTCCATGAATGATTTGGAAGAGTATCGTAATTGGGGAAAAAATATATATATATATATATATATATATATTAGTATCGTATATTCATTTGATGCTAAAGTTGTTTAGCATGGCAAACTCCAAGAGATGTCTCATGTTGATGAGCCCTGGAGTGTATCTCTCTTAATAGTCCCCATAGACTCATAAAAGAGATATTGCATGAGTAACTATCATGTATGCAATGAAATGTACGAGACCTGATGTTGATCAGTCATATTCTGGAGAAGTTCACTGTGAGTCAGTGAACAAACATCTTAAAGTACTTAACCGGCACTAAGGATGTGATTAAAATTTATGGTGGGTCGAAATTAAAACTAGAGGGCTTAACAGACTCGAGTTTTTCAGACAGACTAAGACGACAGAAAATCCACTTTAAGGTAAAGTGTTACCTTGAACAGTGGTGTAGTGAATTGGAAAGGTTCCAAATAGTAAAGAGTTGCTGGTTTAGTGATAAAGACAAAGTATATAGCTGTAAATGAAGCTGCAAGTTGATTGTTTGGATGAAAAGTTCATTATAGAACTAGGAATAGTTCATAAGTCTCATCTTAGATCTAAACATGTGTTGTGGCACTTTCATTTGATTATAGGAATCATTGAAAGATAGGAAATCACTATAGAGATAGTTGACTCTCAAGAACAACATTACATATCCATTAACTAAAGCTTATCCAACAATATGATAATCGTCACTTAGAGAAGAAGGATATGAGATACCATGGAGATTGGCTTTAGTGCAAGTGGGAGATTGAAAGTAGTATGCATACAAGCCAATCATGTTTGATGATAAAGCATATACTTTGTAACAATCTTATTCATTTATTAATAAAAAGTATTAATTTATTAAAGGCTTTTAATTATCTATATGATGCTGCTTTATAATATGTGATAAACCCATAGTTTTAAGCAATGCTTTTAGAATAATGATGATGATCATTTTAATAAGATCTAAATTCTTAGAAAGCTTAAAACTAAAATAGTTTCCAATCGTTGGATTACTAAATTGGGTATTAGTGAATCTGGATAAATTGGTACATACGTTGTTTGCTCATTGGATGATGATGATTGATCTCATGATCATTTGTGTGGAGATACTAAAGCAAGTATGTAGGTGCTTATTGGAGAATAAGTTCACTGAACGTGGCTCACTAAGGAATACCTAATGGAGTTTTACTTGTATGTCAATAGGAATTCCTGTAGTGATAGTAGTACAAGTGATCCTTGGACTTTAGATCATCATAGTATCTTGTGTATGATGAGTTATACTTGACTTATTCCTTAAGACCCTTAGGATATATCAAAGGGTATGCTTGGGTATAATAAGTTCTACATGGAGATAATGTATGATCAATAAAGAATCTATCACTTCTAGTAAAAGAAGAGAAATGTCATATGCGATTCGATAAATGGCAACCCAGTAGTCCTTGGCCAAGGCAGAATGAAATTAGAAAGGAGTTTCTAATTTGCATTATTTGGAGTTGTGTATTTAAGGATCGAAATACATATAATTACATAAAATAAGACTTGATAGTAATTCTATGTCTTATATTTAATTAGGACATTGTATGGTAGAAGAATTGAATTGTACGATAACTATTTACTCAAAGGTTCTTTTATAATTAATGTTAAAATCTATATTATCTGGAAAGACGTTAATCGTTAGGGAGGCTTATCCCTATTGTAGAATAAATATTATTTATTTAAATAACTATTAATTTATTTAAATAAGATTAGAATTGTTCTAATTGATTTATTCACAACCGGTTTAATATGGAGAACCTAAAGGGTCACACCATAAAAGGAAGAATAATTATTTAAGAAGTTAATGGCATAATCGTAATAATAAGTTAAGTATATTTAATTTAATCTATGGTGATAGAATAAATTAAATAGCTTAATATTTATTATTTAAGATTTTGGAAATATTAAATATAAATTAATAAGAGGAGTCTTATTATTATTATTATTAATATTATTATTATTTAATTCCTAAAGGAGTTTGGAAATTAATCTTCAAGGGTATGATTCATGTTCTTCATATTTTCATTTAATTAATAATTGTGCATAAAGGATAATTCGGGTATATGGTTTTATAAAATTTTTAAACTCTTATTTTTCATGCTTTCGCTTAATTTGTGCAATTTGATTGCATCCAAGAATATTACAAACCTAACAAAAACTGCGATCGTTGAGCCTATTGCACTACGGTCGTCGAGGTTACTTCAGAATCTACTCTACGATCGTTGTCTGTCTAGTCCTTATGATGAACTTGACTAAGCATTCCTTCTGGGTTAAGGTAGCTCAGGAAAGGCCAACCTCTTAGAGTGAACTAAGGGTCAGGTTTGTCCCTGAGGCATTTTCCAGACGAAAAACTTCAGAAGTGATTAGTACTGACATCTCATTTGACATTTTCTGTTGGGAAGTTCATCTACCAACTTTAGACATTTGTATTGGTTGTAATCGTGGTGTCCTTCTGCTCTTACACTGCAATCAGATGGCTGATCGTAGGCACTCCACGATTTTGAGTTGGGTGGTTGACAAAATTATCAGTAGTACATTTTGAGACGTTCCTACTGACTATGGATCTTTATTTGGTTCATCAGCCATAAATTTTTGGGACTTTGTAACTGGTATATTGCTTCATAGTGCACTTCTGATACTTTTAGTGCTAATGTCCTTTACCAGATCACTTTTTCCCCATAGTTGATATTATCTTCTCAGAGAGATGTTAGTCCTTCTTCTTCATTTGCATCACAGGACAGCCTTGCATATCTCCTTCTGACTAAAGTCATTTAAATCATTTAAACCTCCTTGGATCATAGAAGTAGATATCTTCAGGACTGACCCCTTTACAGAACTACGAACGTAGTCTTCTTTGACAGTTTGTACTTGTGGAGTTCTGCTCTTATAATGAGTTTCTCGAGTGTTTTTCTCAAATGATAAGCTTTGGATGATTAAGCATATGAGGCATTTTTCATCTTAGCACAACTGGTGTGCTTTCATATGGAGATCAACAACCATGTGAGCTTCATTAATGTTAGCTCAGCAAGTCTCCAAGAATAGACTTTGACAGATAAAGATTTAGTTAGAAATTCTTCTGAAATGTCTCAAGCCTTCTGCTAGTTGAATCTTCTTGACTGAAGTCTTCTGCTTCAGCATTCCTTAGTGTGGTCAGATAAACCAAGCACCTGCAGGTCAACTTTCAAAATCCCTGTTCCTCATATATTTAAATTTTCATCATGTTGATTACCAACAATCATATTCATGCATGTATCCAATTTAGACATGACATTTTAAAATGCATGATGATGAGTGTGTATAAGATCAATCAATTTAACAAAGCACTCTTTTTCTTTGATGGTTTTATCATTTGCTTAGTTATGTTCACAGAGTTTAAATGTTCATAGAGTGAGAATCAACTCTGTCACTCATTTGTATCTATTTGATTTATGGAGGTGATCAGTTTCTATGAATCTTCAAGATACTCTTATAGAACAGATCATACTCTATGTGTTATCAAAAACTTAGAACATAGGTTTATACATACATACTAACCCATCAGCAAAGATTACTCCACTTAAGAATAACTAAACTTTGGTATGATTATGACCTATTTCAGACTTCTTTCAAGATGTTATCTTCAACCTAAAACTTGGATGGAGAGAAAGTTTGTTAGCATTTGAGTTTTCAACTTCAGTGTACTTTCTCTCTTCTCCTTTTTAGGTAGAGCATGGTCTCTTGATAGAATATTGTTATAGTGCATCAGGTGGTGCAACATGATGTACACATTTATACTGATGAGGAACCGTACCTTTACATTGTAAGTTTCTTAACAGTCATTTATCTTGATATACTGAGGTTAGGCATTGATGTGCATACTTTTTCCTTCACTTTTGACAACTTGTTGCTCCAGTTGTCCTTTAATCAATCAATCATAGTCTTGAAGATGTAGCTCAAAGAATCTTGACATATTTAGTTCTTTGACAACCTTGAGTCCTCAAGGTTCGCATCTAGCTGTTGGTTGGCCAAATATAGATTTGAGAGATTCTTCTTTCTTCTCTGAATGAGTACTTCTTAGCACATATGGCCTTTTCATCTTTCAGTCTGATGGATGCTTGACTCTTTGATGTTGATGCCTCTTGAGCTCCCATATCTGCTCTTCAGACTACAAGATTGACTATAGGCAAGGATTGGTCTTGTTGTTATGGCATTTAAGAACATGGACAAATCTGAGCAGCTTCAGGTGTATATACACATTTACTTGTACACAATATTTCCAACGTGTGAGCTCATCTGCATTTACAAGTGACTTACTACTAAACTAAGTTTAGAACAATGTTTGTGCCTAGGATCATACTCAAAGCAATTAGCTTTTAAATATAGCATGAGAACCTGCTCTGATACCAATTGTTTGTTCCCAATAGTCACACGATAGATCTAGAAGGGGGTTTGAATAGATCCTTTTTGATTTCCAAATAATTTTCCAGTTTATTTTGTGTTGATAATGAATCAACATATGACAAACATAATTTTCAAGCACAACGGAATAAGTAAAAGATCCCCTTCATTAATATATTTAATCATACATACATTGTTCTTAGAATTAGTTAAGTAGTAGGCAGTTAATACATACATAGCAGTTATAAAAGTTAAGTACATAATGTAAATGACAGAAAGTAAATGACAGAATGTAAAAGACTCAAGGGATTTTAAGTGGTTCAGAGACTCAAGCTCATAATCCACTCTTCTGCTTTAACTAGCAGGAATTCCACTAAGGAAGGGAAGCACCCTAAATCACTAAAATTCCTTTAAGGCCAGTAGCCTTGGAACTTCAGTTCACTAAGAACTCTTCAAGCCCAGCAAGCTTGGAACTCCTCTAGTTTCCTAGGAACTCTTCAAGCCTAGTAGGCTTGAAACTTCATTTAGTCCCTCCGGACAAGGACCCCTCAGGCCCTAGCTTTTTGTTGGTGTTTTTGTTTGTGCCTTGCTGTTAAGATGTCTTTAAGCTTGAACATCTTCTGTACTTAGCAGCTTGGCATGGTCCTCTTGCATTCTGCTTCGAGTCTGGACCACATCTTCTTTGGTACAGCTAATCTTCATTCTGTTCTGCTCATCTTCATCAGATGTCAGCTATGCATAATCACCATTTGGGTTTGCTAAGTGCTTGAGCTTTTGGTAGACTTCATCTGGCACTTAGCATTCCCTGAACCCTTCTTGAGTGGTTTACAGACATGGTTCTGCATCTGTTCTGATTCAGCTTTTGGTTCTTGGTGATTTGTAGATTGGCTCTCTTGATCTTCTTTGTACTCTGCCAGTTTTTTGAATGATATCTTCTTGGCCTTCTCGGCTCTCAGCTTAGTTGCCATCTTCGGTGACATTCTCATCTTTGTTGAGTGAAGCTTTTAGTCTATTTGATTCCTTCTTCAAAGCTGCTTCACTTCCACCTTTGTTGTCTCACTGTCACTGAGACTTGTTCTGTTTAGCTCTGGTAGAACTCGTAGAGTGAACACTATAACATTCCAACAACTCAACGATTCTGCAACTTCAGCAACTTCGTAGCATTTTATCTTTGTAGCTCTGGCTTATATATATGTTCCTTCCCAATCTTCCCGTTGGAATATAGCCGTTGAAAGTTAATTGAATTGCTTCACAGATCTCGAGTCATTTGATACAGACTGCAGATGTGACATGACATCCCCCTTTTCAACTTTCTGACACTATAGTCTACTGTTTCACCTACCCCATCATAGATGTCACTTTGATGTCTTGGGCAGGTAGTTAATTTTATTTCTTCTTTCTGACTTCTCGATTAGAACATCAGGATCTGTCCTTTTGCATCGATGCTCTCAATAAGCTATATTCGAATATCATTCTTCAGATTAAATCATTGCCAATGCTTCGATCTTCAGATGACCGAACTCTACGATTCTGATGCATATTCTTGGACCTAATCGTAGTGTCTTGTTGAATGTTGCTCATTGACTGGTTGAGACAACACTACGATCTTGAGGAGTGTTCATTGGATCTTTAATGTAGAACACTTCTTCCTTCTATTGTGTAGTGCTTCAATACTTCTGTTTGCCTCGACTGATCTCAGGAACTGATAGATTGACTCCTTGTTATAGTCTCTTTTGAATAGCAAGACACCTCAGATTTGTCGTATGCCCAACTCGCTTTCTTCTTGTGATATTTCGTTCACTTATCATCAATGGACTGACCCATGCTTAATCACTTTAGCCTTGATCTTCAGAAGTTGGCCAATATTTCTCTATAAACTATATCAGTTCCTTCTTTGCTTGGCAAACACTACGATCATGGTTGAGCCCAAGATCTTTGTCTTCTATTCATTTGACAGCTACTACACTTGCTGACTTTTCCTTAGTCAGTCACTTTTACTGAAGTCTTCTTTTGATCTACTTGTAGAAGGCTTCATCTTGAATGGCTTTACATCTCAATCTGGATGCTGATTGGGTTGGTGCTTAGATCTTCTATTAGCTTGCAAGCCATTTATTGAGTGCTCTCTGGTTTCCTTCAGGTGAAATGTGTCTTTGCAACTCAGACCAGAGGCTTCATCCTTTGGATCTTCTGGGAGTGCTCATTTATTGAGAATCGTGTTTACTCTATGATTCTTCCTTGGCGTTATGAGCACTTCTGTTGAAGTCTTAGTTCTGCACTCTTCGATTTTGCTTGGGTTCTCCAAATACTACGACTCCGAGATCAGATCTTGACACTCTACGATTTATGCCTTTAAGCTTGTTGTCTTCATCTGATCTGGCTCGACTACGATCTCTGCCTCTTATTTGATCAGTAGACTCTACAACTCCGAGTGTGGTCTACGATTCTTGACTTGGCTTTGGCAGATGCTTGGTCGGCTCTTAGACTGGCTGTCTCTATGATTCTGAACATGACTTTCTCAACAGACTATGGCTTCGAGGAAGTTCTTCTCGACACACTACGATCCTTCCTGACAGACTACGAACTCTGAGATCTACTATCTTGCAGACTACGATTCTGCCTTGATAGCTCTCGAGTTTTCCTTGACTCTCCTGGCAGACTACGATTTCCGGTGCAGTGCTCGACGATCAGACAAGCCTATCTAATACATTATAAGATCAACTTAACAAGCTTGATCTTTCTATATTTATAGTCCTTGTACATCATTTCTTTTTTAAGGACTTTACAAAGTTGTTTTGCTTATGTAGGATCAACCTAACACATTTGGTCAATTCATTCTAAGCCCTTATACATATGTTCTTATTATCTATCAAAGGACTTTACAACTTTTCTTGATGCAAGCATACTTTCACATTCATTCATTTATATCATAATCAAATCATATATAAATAGGAATATCATTCACATGCTTATTCCTAACACAAGCTACTACACCAATTTATTTAATTGTGTATGTGGACGATATTATTGTAACTGGTCCTAATGCTACTAACCTTGATTTCTTCATTAAAAGCTTGGTTAACAGATTTTCATTGAAGGATCTTGGTGCATTATCGTACTTTCTAGGTGTTGAAGCCATGCCTACGAGCAAGAGGTTATTTCTCAGTAAAAGGAAATACATTATTGATCTTCTAGATTGAGTGAGTATGCTACATGCTAAGCCCACTCCAACTCCCTTGATTGTCACTCATGGGCTATCATCCACCTCTGGCAGCGACCTTCTTGAATCACCAACAGAGTATAGAGCTGCTGTTGGTGGTCTACAGTATCTCACTTTGACGAGACCCGACGTCGCCTTTGCCGTTAACAAGCTTTCTCAATTCATGCATAAGCCAAGGAGTGATCATTGGGCAGCCTTAAAATGCCTCATGCGCTACTTATGTGGTACCTTGGATAAGGGTATCAACATTTATAGTGACTCCCCACTTCACCTTCATGCCTTTTCTGATGCGGATTGGGCCGGTTACAAAGATGATTACACTTCCACCATGGGTCATGTAGTATTTCTTAGTCGTAATCCTCTTACTTGGAGTTCCAAAAGGCAAAAATCATTGGCCCGATCATCCACCGAGGCAGAATATCGACCTGTAGCCTCCACTATGGCCGAAATCATGTGGGTCCAAAATCTCCTTACTGAGTTGGGTGTTAATCATGTGCATACTCTAGTCATCTACTGTGACAATCTTAGTGCCATGCATCTCAGTGCCAATCCGGTGTTCCATTCAAAGATGAAACACTTGGCTCTTGCTTATTATTTCATTCGAGAACAAGTACAAAATGGTACACTTCGTGTCATTTATGTTCCCACAGGTGATCAACTAGATGAATTTCTTATCAAGTCGTTGTCACGACCTCGACTTGATCTTCTACTGTCAAAGATCGGACTATTAGACAGACAGTCTGTCTTGCGGGGGCATGTTGGAGATAAGAGTTGACATAGTCTATGTTATTATCTATCAGTTATTGTATATGATAATTATATCTTGTTAGTTAGGCTAGATTGATTTCTAACCCTTATTGTTAGCCACTGCTATGTATAGATATGTATAGACTTAGTCTATCTTTATCCTTGTTTTAACTTCTCATTCATGTAGTTATTTATATTGTAATATTTACATTGAATAACAATAATCATTTTTAAAACCTTTCAGTTCTTGTGTTAGTTTTTGCATGTAGTTGTTATATTTAATTTGGTTCAATAAGTTGGATCTGGGTTGGAATGAAATGGGTGGTGTTAATGGCAAGATCCTTTCCTACGCCCCAATCACGTAAGACGCGTCCGATCCTGCACAATAAACACAATCAGCACCAAAAGCTTGACGGCTTCGACCGTAGGGGGATAGCTCCAGTGTGAGAGTCAGTACAGGCGATCACAAGGTTAACAATGGAGGATAAAATATCTAGTGTATTGAGAGAGAGAAAAATATCAGTTACCTTTTGTTTGTGTGATCTCTTGCTAACATATAATCTCATTCTTGGTTTCTAGTGCCACCCACTCTAAATCGACACTAGCCCCTAATCTCGATGGTTTCAAATTTGATCGCATGCAACACCGCCACATTCTCGCCCTTTGTTTGCCACCGCCGGCCGACTGAATCCCACCCACATTAATGTTTTACAGACATCTCGGTCAACTACTATCTTGTTTATCATTACTCGGTCAAAGCTTGAAAATGGAGATATTTAGTTATGTAATGGGTCGGTCCAACAATTTAACCTAAGATCTTTAAGATCCAATCAAGATTGCCCACTAATTTGGTCCAACGGACCGGGCCCAAATAGAAGCGACCCAATAGACTAACCAAATAACTCGGCCCAAATCATTCGGCCCTAATAGGTGAAATATCATGGCCCAACATTTCCCCCTAGTTTTTTTTATTAAACAGGATGTTTAATAGAAAACTATAAATGGTCGATGATATGATAAGATTATTAAAGGCCCACAATAAAACCAACTGAAACCCATTCGGTGAATAATATATAGTGAAATGAAATGAAATCGGAAGCCAAAACTGAAAATCCCAAACAGTTTAAAAATTGAGGATTGAATCGGACGCTAACTATTCAAATTCTCTATCATTACCAGCAATTAAATGTGCCACCCTCGTACTCCGTGCAATCATCAGTACAAAAAGCATATTTCACCAAATTTGATAGTTTTACCTGTCAATTTGAAATTCAGACGACTCCTGACCTTCTCTTTTTCTCTCGAGCTTTCTTCCCTTCTCTGCAACTTGCTAACAATGGCTTCTCAGGATTCCGAGCAAGGTTCTCCCATCCTTGTAACTCCTATCAGCACTGTTCCACCGAATCCCAGCTCTAATAAAGAAACTACAAGTTCTAACCCCAAAGCCGCGACTACAAGCAAGAAACCACCTCCGAAACCCCTCCCCACTCCCTCTGAATTCTTCAGGGATAAATAACACTATTCCCATGCCAATACCCCTTCCACAGTTACTAAAGTCGAATTACGAAGGATTAAGACTCGCTACCAAATCCCTGATACCCACCAGGTGAGGATTCCAAGGTCTGAAGAGCGAATGTATGAATGATCGAAAGGTTGGACGGTTGTACCTGTGACTCTTCTCGAGAAGGGAGTTCGATTCCCTCTGCACATCTTCCTTGTTACCCTTCTAGGATTTATTGGCATTGGGTTCACCCAATTGGTGCCGAACTCTTATATTCATATTATATCCTTCATTGCCTTCTGCCATGAAGTAGGTGTCGAACCCACTCTAGACTTCTTCTTCACTGTCTATAAAATAGGTCAATCCCGAGAAAAGGGATTTAAAGCTATAAGCAAGCAGTCACCGAAGACAGGTGAAAAATTTGACAGACGTTCTTTGAGCTCCACCCCATCCAGCAACAAAGGATGGCATAAAGGATGGTTCTTCATCAAAGGACCAGAAATTGCCTCCTTACCGAACTGGGTTATTCATGAAAAAGTTTCTGCAAACTTCGGAGATATCCCAGAAGAAAGAGTAAATGAAATGCTAGAGCTTTTTGACAACTTCCCTAAGGAGGAGTGGAAATACGGAATTCTTACCAAGCAAGCGTGGTTATATGATCACAAATGTAAGTTTTGAACCACTTTACTATACAGTTATTTGAAATTTCTACTGAAAGATTCTGATATATGATTTTCTGCCTCTTGTAGTATCTCTGATTAAGCCAACATCTTCGGATGTAAGAGATTTGGAGGATCTTCTGGCTGGAAAGTTTGCGGAAGCTGCCGAACCTCCCATGTTGGAAGCTCCACCTGAAAGTAACTCAGTCCTGGAAACATCTACTGTTAAACCCCAAACCAATGATCCAGAAGTTGATGATCCCATTCCACCGGAAGAATCCCTTCAACCCCGCCGAAAAAAGTGAGCCACCCGAAAATCCAGGTCCATTCCAATACCAACAGATCCTGAACCCATCCTAGAACCTGTACCAACCACCAACCCAACATCTTCCCGAGGGAGTTTACTTGACATGCCCCTTGACGAACGGACTCGAGTCCTTCGTGTCAAGAAGTTGAGAACCAAGATCACCCCCCTGACCACCGATAAACTCCGAGTGCCTCTTTCCTTTACCAACCTTCCCCCAACAATTCCAGTTCAGATTCAAGTCTCTGATGATGAAGAACAAGTCGAACCCACTCCGGAATTATACCGAAAAAGAAAACAACCATCTAATAGCCAACCAAGTTCAACTCTTAATTCCTCACCGAGACGTGAACCCACTCCTGCCCGGTCCCCATCTCCTGAAAATATTTACACCAATCCACTACCAACTCCTGAATGACCCGATCCTTCTCCCTCAAAGCCTTCATCATACGAGTTTCAAAATGAGGTTATGGAATCGCCAACCTTATGGCCCCAGTTCAATGCCAACTTCCCCTTCCAACTATTTAATGCTTTCGTTCAGAAAACTGATGATCAAAGATTCGACAATAGCTCAATCAGGGATCTAATCGACGAAGGCATGAGCTACCAAGCAAAGGTAAATAACTTTCCCAATGTCTGTACTTCTCCTCATTTTTTAGATATTTGAAATTAATTGAATAATGCTGAACATGTGCAGGCAAATGCTATTTTTGGGCGTTTACGTCCCAAATACATTGAAGCCAAAGCCGAAGAAGAAGCTGCGAGAAAAGAGAATGCTATATTGCAATCGGCTTTGGCGAAGGCAAGGCATGACTGTGATGTCGCTCTTTACAACAATGAATGCCTTCGGGAGGACCTAGCTCAAACCAAGGATGAGTTGAAGACGTACAAGGAAGAGCTGAAAATAACTAAGGCTAGTCAATAAGCTTTAACCGATATGAACGCCGATCTTGTTAACAAGAACGAGGTTCTGAGGACTAAAAATGAAGAGTTATCTACAGCCAATCTAAGCTTGGCGAAACAAATAGATGAAGTCCAGATGAAGGCCCGAGTCGATAAAGAAAAACACTTGGTCAGATGTCGCAAGCTTCAAAGTAAGCTACAAGCATTGGAGGAGCTAGGTCCCCCCTTGATCGAAGAACTTTGCAAACAAATCCAAGAGGAGTACCGAAAGTCAGATGAGCTGAACGGAGAGATTGTGAAGTAGTATTTGGAAGTCTATGAAGTTTGTCGAAGTAGGGACAAAGCAAAGCTTGTCGCGGCCAAAGTAGATCCAACTCTGCTCGACTCTTCAGATGATGAAGGCGACGCCTGAAAGTGATATCTCTTCTTCCTAGTTTTAGGATTTTGTGTAAAAATTTCTATCTTTTTTGTAAAAAGTTTAATATTAATGAATATTTCAACTTTTATTCTTATGACTTCTGTTTAATTCATTTCTTGTCAATAATTCAGCATCAGTCAATTTGAAAATTTTACAAGTTACCTTTGAACTTAATTTAAACTGTTAATCAAGTATATCATATAATAGTTAAGTTAAAGAATAACATAAACCGAACTCAACACTTGAACAAAATAAAGTAATGCATACTTATCGTTACCGAAGTGCGAGACATATCATATAAAAGATTAATCCAGCCGAATCTCCTTGCATCATCGAGAATTTGTTTACCGCACAGGGTATAACAAGTACATAAGGACGTTTGTTTACCACACGGGGTATAACAAATTTATAAGGACATTTGTTTACCACACGGGGTATAAAAAATTCATAAGGACACACCTACCGATAAGGCTACCATCGAATGGTCAGCGAGTCCACCCAAACCTCCTTACACCAATGAAGTTTGTTTACCACTCGAGGTTCTAACAAATTCATAAGGACATACCTACCGATAAGGCTACCATCGAATGGTCAGCGAGTCCACCCGAACCTCCTTACACCAATGAAGTTTGTTTACCACTCGGGGTTTTAACAAATTCATAAGGACACACATGCCGATAAGGCTACCATCGAATGGTCAGCGAGTCCACCCGAACCTCCTTACACCAATGAAGTTTGGACCAATAAAGAGAAGATCAATGGAGAAAAAATGAATCTTTTATTGATGATGATCCAAATATTTACAGACTTCCGGGAGACTGACTCGATCTTTACTGAAAATATTTTTGAAGCCTGCCAGCATGCCAAGTGTTCTTGATTTCAGACCCGTCTAATGCCCTTAACCGATAAGTCCCTGACTTCGGTACTTCAATGACTTCATAAGGACCTTCCCAGTTCGGCATTAGCTTTCCCAAATTCTGAGGCATAGATGCTTCGACTTCTCTAAGGACGAAATCTCCTACTTCAAATCTTTGAAGTTTTACCCCTTTATTATAGTTCTTCACTACTCTTTGTTGATAGGCTGCCAGCTTTATCAAAGCTACTTCTCTGATTTCTTCTAGCAGATCCATATTGATCTTCAACCCTTCATCATTGCAGATCTCTTTAAACTGACTAACCCGAAGACTGGTAGATCTGATCTCAACAGGGACTAAGACATCAGTACCATAAGCCAATATAAAAGGTGAGTCCCCCGTAGTAGTCCTCGGTGTAGTCCGATAAGCCCATAATACGCTGAGCAGCTCCCCCGGCCATCTTCCTTTAGCTTCATCTAGTCTACACTTGATCCCATTCGCCACGTTACATTGGTCACCTCGACCATCCATTAGGATCATGGATGAGCTACAGAAGTCTTTCCGTCTTCAACCCCTGACTCCTTCAAAAATGCTTCAAACTTCTATCCCATGAACTGGCGCCCGTTGTCCGATATCACCACCTTAGGAATTCTGAAACAAAACACTACTGACTCCTTCATGAACTTCAAGCATTCTTTTTCCGTTATCAACCTAAGTGGCTTCGCTTCTACCCATTTAGTCATATAATCAATGGCGAATATAACAAAACTGACCTGACCTTTAGCTTTCGGCAATGGACCCAGTATATCTACCCCCCAGACAACAAAGGGTATAGGAGATAAGATCGAGTATAGCTCTTCTGGTGGCTGATGCGGGATCGGACTGTTGAGTTGGCACTTCTCGCACTTCTTCACATATTCTGTAGCTTCCTTGAAGATTGTAGGCCAGTAGAAACCCTGCTGAAGTACTTTGTAAGCTAATGACTTTGCAGCTATATGGTCACCACAAATACCTTTGTGAATCTCTCGAAGAGCATATTTGGCTTCAGACGGAACCAAACACTTCAACAATGGCGATGAAAAAGCCCTTCGATAAAGATCCCCATCAATATGAACAAAATTGGCGCTCTTGTACTTGATCTTCTTAGCCAACATCTGATCCGAAGGAAGGATGCCATCTGCCAAATATTGCAGATAAGGAGTTATCCAATAGTTAGAACGTTCAATGCACATCACCGCTTCATGCTGGATACTGGGCTGCTGCAGAATCTCCAAACTCTTCGGATGGTGAAACATCAGCTTCTTCACTAACTTCTCAGACTTCACGAAATCTAAGCCATTCTGAAACAACCCAACAGCCTGAAGATCATTAAGATCGGGCACCTGACCAACTGCTTCCATAAAGCGCATCACATACTGACCCAGAGACTCGTTCGAAAACTGTCGAACTTGAGCCAAAGAACCTGTAGGCTTCCCCCTCCTTCGATTGCTTCCAAAGCGAGCATGAAATTTATTGAATAGCTCAGACCATGACGAGACTGAATCTGCAGGCAAAGTCCGCATCCACTGCCTTGCATCCTTCCTCAACGTTGTCACAAACGTATGACACTTAGCAGCATCAGTGAAATCATAGTAATCCATCAGCCTGTCGAACGCCTGGCTATGGTCATAAGGATCCCCCGATCCATCATAACTCTCCATATGGGGCAACTTCTTAGTGGGATCTGCCTTCTCCTTAAGAATATCCGAAGAAAAAGGAGACGCCTTCTTCCCCGGAATATCCTTCACCGGCTGAACTTCGGCTAACTACTTCCGAAGCTCTTTCAATTCCTTAACCAAAAACTCTACCCCTTCCGGTTGCGAGGAGACTTCTTTATCCGGAGAAATCCTCTTCTTCTGAATGGATCGACCTCTTCCATTAGAACCCACTGCTCTTGATGGACTTCTAGATCTACTTCGGCGTGGGGCCCTGTCGTCGCGGTGAGAATACTCAAGTCGATGCACCTTCTTTGTAGTCTCTGGAATGTGTTCCCTAAACATACTTCTTCGTCTACTGTCACCGTGATCCTGAGAACCAATATGATAAAGTGCTTTCTTTGATACATCAGGAGTTCTGCTTCTTGATCTCTTTCTTTCCTGAGGTCGACCCCGAGATACATGAACATCAGGAGTTCCCTAAATATTGCACCGGCTCTTTCCCTTCTCATTGTTGTACATCCCTGGGCTTACTACGTCTTTCAGACTGCACATAAGTAGACGCCTCGTCCTTCAACTCTGCCATCCGAAGCATCTGTTCGACTATATCCTCCCTCTGCTTTAGAAGAACTTCCAAAGCTTTATCTGCTTCGTCTGCCATCTTCGCCAACTTGGCAGCTTTATCATCCTGACAACTTCGGTGCCGAGTTCTAGGTGGTGTGCCTTCTACTCGCTTTCGGCCATGATCATGCTCCTTGTCAGCAGCAAAGACTAATCTCCTTCTGGCTTCACCATGGGCTCTCGAACGAGAACTCCCTGAATCGTGTTTGGAAGTCGTGCTTTCATGAGCACTCTTTAAGGGACCCAAACGATCCTCGACAAATACCGGTTGATGAGACGAGCTCTGACCCTCACCGTCCCCCTCGAAGGTAATGATTCTACTCCTCACCATCCTCCAACGTAGAACAACTGAAAGTTTGTGATTGAAAACTCAAAAGCACTAGAACACAGCCCTTCTTCTAGCGCCAATGTTAACGCCAAGATCCTTTCCCATGCCCCAATCACGTAAGACGCGTCCGATCCTGCACAATAAACATGATCAACACCAAAAGCTTGACGGCTTCGACCGTTGGGGGATAGCTTCGGCATGAGAGTCAGTATAGGCGATCACAAGGTTAACAATGGAGGATAAAATATCTAGTGTATTGAGAGAGAAAAAAATATCAGTTACCTTTTGTTTGTGTGATCTCTTGCTAACATATAATCTCATTCCTGGTTTACCGTGTCACCCACTATCGTCTGACACTAGCCCCCTAATCCTGATGGTTTCAACCGACTGCATGCAGCACCTGTCACATTCTGGCCACTGTTTGTCACCGTCGGCCGACTGAATCTCATCCACATTAATGTTTTGCAGACATCTCGGTCAACTGCTATCTTGTTTATCATTACTCGGTCAAAGCTTGAAAAGAAAGATATTTAGTTATGTAATGGGTCGGTCCAACAATTTAACCTAAGATCTTTAAGATCCAATCAAGATTGCCCACTGACTTGGTCCAACGGATCAGACCCAAATAGAAGCAACCTAATAGACTAATTAAATAATTCGATCCAAATTATTCGGTCCTAATAAGTCAAATATCATGGCCCAACATGTGGCTTCCGCCTTCCGAAAGAATTGATTTTCCGGATAACCTTTGGGATGTGATGATATGGTTTCTTTCATTTAGTTTTTATTTTTATTTTGCTTTACTTCTTTTGTTGCATTAACACATTTGTGAAATGGGTTTAGTTACTTGGATTTTTGTTAAAACGTTTTTTTTTGTTAATAGAACCAGTAATTATTTATTTATTTCATTTATATTTAAATAATTATTTAGATAAAGCGCATAGAATAAATAATGTTAATTTTTTATTATACTAAATAAATTCACAGGATGTGTCTTGTGTTTTAATATAATAGGTTGCTTTTAATATTCAGATATTAACTATAACATATTATTTATTTTGCATTTGAAAATAAATTCATTTCAAACTTTCATTTGAAAATAAATTTATTTCAATTTTGCATGAGTTAATTATTCTGTATTTTAAAGTTATATTTTTTTTCTTTGTTTTCTAAATTATAATTTAAATAAATACTGCCTTTGTTATATATTCTTTTTAATTTATAAAAATTTAAAATTTAAATGTGATAATTTATTTTGATACATATACGGTATTAATTAGCATTTTTTTATTTTTGGGTTAATCATTATTTGGTATAATTTTTATTGTATTTTAATTTGTCATTTTTTGTTAAACATTATACGGTATTAAGTTAGTTTTTTTAAAATAAATCAACCATATTGTGTGAAATTGAATTGGGGTGGGGTGGGGTGGGGTGGGGTGGGGTGGACATGGGGTGAAATTAGGTAGTTGAAGTAACGGATGTGCAAGTCCGGGGGACATTGTGTGAAATCAAGTAGATGATGTAACGGATGTGTAGTTTAGGGGCCGAATTGCGAGAAGGGTAAAACTTGCTGTAAGACAAGTGTATTTTGCCCTAGTAAGCATAAACACTACACGTGGATTGTATTGTATTTTAATAACTTAATACAATACTTCAGCAGCAGTTTGATCTCGACAAAAGAAGCAATAACAGGTTGAATTTTACACTGCCTACATATATTGGAATCATAATGGTTGGATGATTAAAATAGCTCAGAAATTTGTTCAAGGCAGTTGGTATTTGTAAAATAAAAAGTTCTGAAGAAGATAAATCAATTAATTATATTTTGGACAAAGTGAGATGAAGTGAATTGGGAGAAAGATGAGAAGATGAAGACCGAGAAGATGAGAATACGAAGAGGAAAATTCCATGATAATTTAAAAGGATAAATTTGGCATATAGCAAATAAGTTCTTTAGGATCTTATGTATTAAGGGTAAATTAGTCTCTTACCTATATTTGGGTGTGCAAATAGTAGTTTAGGGTGTGAAGATATCAACTCTTCCTTATGTAATTGGAGAGATCATATGAAAATATTATATTTTAAGGGGATATATTAATTTCCATGTAGTTGTAGTTATCATGTAGTAATTTTATACAATGATAACAAAAACTCGCCATCAAAAGAAAGCTCAAGGATTCTTCCGTGAAAAAGTCGTATCTTTTACATACATACAGAATTGAATTAGTAATTCCACCAAGTTTTTGTTTTCTGACGGAAGACTTCATTGATTCCAACTGCTATTTAAAATATCATAAGCTGTGCATCTCCTTGTTAGAGCTAAGCGATCTTCATATCCTTGCTAGAGCTAAGCTATCTTAAGATATCTTCATTATTCAATGGAGACTATGAGAGCCTCGTCTTCTACCTCTAGATCTAGATATGATGTGTTCTTGAGTTTTAGAGGCACAGACACTCGTAAAACCTTCACCGATCACCTCTACACAGCTTTGGTGCAAGCAGGAATTCACACATTTAGAGATGACGAAGGGTTAGAGCGAGGAAAACATGTCAAATTTGAGTTAAATAGAGCAATTCAACAGTCGAGGCTTTCAATAATTGTATTCTCGAAGGACTATGCATCTTCCAAATGGTGCCTGGATGAGCTGTTAATGATACTTGAATGCAAGAAGATCTCTGGGCATCTAGTTGTTCCAGTCTTCTATCACGTGGAACCATCCGATGTTAGGTACCAAATAGGAAGCATCAAGAAAGCATTTGATAGGTACGAAGAGAAATTGATGGAGAAAAATGATGATGAAAGTAAAAAGGAATGGATGGACAGGGTAAATGGTTGGAGGGCAGCATTGAAAGAAGTTGCAGACTCGAGTGGCATGGTCTTGGAAAACCGAGCTGATGGGTAAGTGATTCAATATTCTTATATATTAATCGGTGTCATTTACTATTTTTGTACAAGAAGAACATAACTTTATTTGTTATCCCAAATTACCACCGTAATCGAATTGCTTCACATCACAGCATCAGTCCAAGAAGAAAGGACTTCTAGACTTGGCTTTAATTACTGTCAAAAATTAATTAACATCTTGTATCTGAAAGTGAATTGTGTAGCTTTCTCATGTTTTCTTGATTTTATGTATTCATAAAAAAAAAAATTTGTACCAGAGAAAACTGTATTACAAAGAAGCATAAGGATGGTTGAACCAACTGACTTAGAATGTGCTCCCAACATCTCTTGTTAATCTAAAAATATAGTTGCATCATTTAGTTTAGATTACACCTTCAACATTCAATCAAAATTCATAAAGTTTCCATTTTTTCCTTCCTGTGGAAAAATACACAACGCTGAACATATTCATTCAATAGCACCTCTTGTAGCAGAAGGGATTGGCCTTCAAATGATTCGACATATTAATTACTCGACCTTCTAGTAAAGGAAAATTTTATAAGCAAACATCTAACATGAGGTACAGCTGAATTGATATATAGTTCCTCTTAGTTGCATCATTTAGTTTAGATTACACCTTCAACATTCATCATTCAGTTTAGATTACACATTCAACATTGACAAAATCCATAAAGTTTCCTTTTTTTTCTTTCTATTGTGAAAAAATACACAGCGTTGAACATATTCATTCAATAGCATATTCTTCTCCACACACCTCTTGTAGCATAAGGGAATATTGTCCTTCAAATGATTCGACATATTACTTCCTCTACATAAATTTGAACAAAATAAAAACCTTTTAGTAAAGGAAAGTTTTATAAGCGAACATCATACAGCTAAATTGGTTGGTTAATTTAAATTATACTTGTAGGCTACTTGATAATATTATACTGAAAATATTTAGAAGAAATACATGAATACTAGCACATATATGATTTTTTTAACTTTTTTTTTGTAATAGAAAAGCTTATCAAACCGGAATTTATTAACCAACCTACTGATGGAGATTTCGCAATTTAATATACTCTTGTCAATTTCCAATGCCTTTCCATAAGGTTTCAACTACCCTGGATTTGTCCATGAGAATATTGACAAATTTAGTATACATTCAACAATTTTCTTCATCTGAATTACTTTTGTTTTTCAATTCTATTTTCAGGCATGAGTCAAAGTTCATCCAGGAAATTATTAAAGTAGTCACTGCTAAAGTAAATCGTCCAGCCTTGAAAATTCCCCGATTCCATGTCGGATTACATTCTCGAACCAAAAGTATTAATCTCTGGCTAAATGATGGATCAGCTGATATTGAATTGTTAGTAATTTTTGGTATGGGCGGAATGGGTAAGACAACTATTGCCAAATTTGTTTATAATTCAAACCATCACATATTTGAAAGAAGCTGCTTCCTTGCAAATATTAGAGAGATTTGTAATCAGTCAAATGGTTTACTTACTTTGCAAAGGCAGCTTCTTTCAAACATTCTAAAGGGACAAAAGGAGAAGATATACAATGTCGATGAGGGAACTGTAAAGATTGAAGATGCCTTATGCTGTAATAGAGTTTTCATTGTTCTAGACAATGTTGATGATGTGAACCAATTAGATACACTTATTGGAACACAAGATTTACATCCTGGAAGTAAGATCATCATAACAACTAGGAACAAGTGGTTGTTAAAGGCTCGAAAAATTCATAAGTTGCATGAGGTTGAAATATTGGATGATAATGAATCCTTGGAGCTTTTCAGTTGGCATGCTTTTGGACAAGACCATCCCTTGGAAGGTTACAGCCACACAGCAGTAAGGGTCGTACAACGATGCGGAGGGCTTCCATTGGCCCTTAAAGTTTTGGGGTGCTCTCTAACCGGAAAAAGTATAAATATATGGGAAAGTACATTACAAAAATTGGAAGGAATTCTAAATGCTGAAATCCTAGAGATACTAAAAATCAGCTATGATTTATTGCAAGATGACCATGACAGAAATTTATTTCTGCACATCGCTTGTTTCTTTGTCGGAGAGGACAAAAGCTATATAGTTACTATATTGGAGAAGTGTGGTTATTCCACAGAAGTTGGAATGCAAAATCTCATTGAAAAAAGTCTCTTAATAATTACTGACATAGAGAAGCTGGAAATGCATCAACTGATTCAAGAGATGGGAAGAGAAATAGTTCGCCAAGAATCACCTAATGATCCTGGAAAGCGTAGTAGACTCTGGCGTCATGAGGATTCTTTTAATGTGATGAAAGGAAATGAGGTAAGAAAAATACTTATCATGTGCATTTTATACTTATTCACATGCTCATAACTTCTATTTTTTCTTTTCACTTTTTCTTTCATTTCATTCACTTAGGGTACAGAATCAATTGAAGGACTTGCCCTTGACTTGCATATGTTCAAAGAAGACTACTCTGTGAGGTCATCCTTCAGTTCTAATTATCCTAATTCATTGGGGTTCAACAAGGTCACTTCACTAGTAAAATCGTATTTTAGCTTCTTATCAAGGTCGTCAGAACATACTGCTTTAAGAGGTCCAAGTGGGGTAGAGCTGTCAATAAAAGCCTTTGAAAGGATGAAACGTCTAAAACTACTCCAGCTCAAGTATGTACAATTCACCGGAAGTTATGAGCATTTTCCCGGAAATTTAGCATGGTTATCTTGGCATGGATTTCCTTTGTACTATATACCCACAGACCTACCTTTGTCGAATCTGGTTGCTCTCGACTTACATTATAGCATGTTGGAACAAGTTTGGGAGAGAACTATGGTATGACATCTTCTATTCCTATTAACATTTTTTTGCTAGTGTTTGATCATATGTTTAGAATTAACCACCCACTACTTGTTTTCAAAACAGGATCTTCAATCACTTCAAATCCTTGATCTCAGTCATTCTCGTAGGCTTGGTAAAATACACTACTTTTTTGGGCTCCGCAATCTTGAGAGATTAATTCTAAAAGGTTGTGTGAGTTTGGTTGACATTTGTGATTCAATTTGCAACCTTGAAAAACTTGTTGTACTGGATCTAGAAGACTGCAAAAAACTTGAGAAGCTTCCAAAAAATATTCAGTTTCTAGGATCTCTCGAAACACTTGTAATCTCTGGTTGCTCAAATCTTACTAAGTTTCAAGATGAAGGAACTATCATGAACACCTCACTAAGTTCGTTTAGAGAGGTCAAACCATGGAATGTCATTGTTTCGTCATGGTTGTTTAAACCCATAAGAAATCTTGAAACCATCAATCTTTCTTTACCACGCTCTTTGGTAAGTTTAAACCTTGGAAACTGCAATCTTTCCGAAAATTCTTTTCCTAAGGACTTGAGTCAGTTATCCTGGCTAAGGGTATTGTATTTGGACGAAAATCCGATTGAAGCCCTTCCAGAATCTGTCAAAACTCTTACTAATCTTGAGCTTCTCTCCGTAAAGTCATGTAAAAGACTACGATCTATGATAGGTCTGCCAAGTAGTGTACAATACTTGTCGCATGACTCAGGCTTAAGTGAAGTGCAAGGATTCTTCCGGTTAGAACCTATTGGAGCCGTTGATAGTGATATAATAAACGATTTGGGTCTGATCAATGTAGAATCACCGAGAGACCTTGAAGTAATATTCTATAATAAACATAATGTTATGGGAATCAAGCGCCCCATCCAGGTGTTTTCTGTTTTTCTTTCTTCCCTCTTATCATCTTTTGTGGAATTAATTTTTGACATTATGGTTCATGTGATACAGGGATTACATGAATTTGGCATATTTAGTACGTTTATTCCTGTGAGCGAGGTTCCTAGTTGGTTCAATGATGAAAATAGGAGGTTATCGTCCTCGTTTACTGTGCCTTCACTTCCAAATAATTTGAGGATCCGAGGATTGAACGTATGCGCTGTTCATGGACAGTATTCCTATTGGAATACATATCCATCATTTACAAAAATCCATAACAAAACCAAGAATCTAACTTGGATATACCTACCTATTTACTTCGGAACTCGAGAAGATGAAGACGGTGAAGAATTTTTATGGCTAAGCCATTGGAAATTTGGTAATCAGCTGGAGGGTGGGGATGAAGTCACTGTTACTGTATTCATTGGAGAGGATTTCCAGGTAGAGGAGATTGGTATCAATCTTGTGTATGGTGAGATAGAAGATAATGTGCCTGAAAATAATGATGAGATAGAGAATGATGAAGTCATTGGTGGAGGAGACTTGACAAAATTTCAGCTGAGCACAGGAGCCTACTTCCTCGCCCACATACTGTATGTAGGGTTAGATTGCCCAAACGATTTGACACGGAGAGTATTCGGAGATAATGTTAAAATTGAAGGTGTGTGTTTTTTAACTAAATTCTTTACTTAAATAAATATTCTTTGGGCTAAAAAATTCCTAACCTGTATGGTGGCAGAGTTAGATAATTGGACTTGGACAGGACAGGACAAGACGTGACATTCTTACTGAGAAATAAACCGCGGTAATAGAGATGTGAAGGTTTTCATTTCATGTCACTCTTTCTCTTTATATTAGTCTCTCCTTGCAAAGTTTAAATTTGAAAAACTATTTCCCTATTTGTTGTTTTCTATTCACTTTATGTTTGCACATGTGCAGCTGCACCGATTTTCAAGAATTGAACCATAAAAATGAGACTATATTACATCAATTATGAGAATATTCATAAGCCTTATTTTAGCCAGTATGATAGCTTGTTATCATTAACCATTTATATATGTTTGAATAAAAATGATTCTCTTATCTTTCCAATATATTGGATCCCTATTGACTTTTGAAGTTGATTTAAACATTTTCAAACTCAAAATTTGACATATATTCATTTAATTTAGTCAAATGATAAATATTATAAACTATCTAAAAAATACTACTCCTTTCGTTCCAAAAATAGAGATATATTTTAAAAATGACGACCTTTAAGGGTAATTATATATTCTTAAATACGGCCTCAGTATTAACTAGGAACAAATAGAAGCCAGGTGCATAAAGAGAGGAGTTAATGAGGCAATGAGATACATTCAGCAACAGTTGTAGGATGAGTTTAGTAGCAGTAATAAAAAAATAGTAGCATCAGTTGTAGAAAGCAATTGCAGCAGTAGAGTGATACATGAAGAAAAAAATAATTTCTTTTGTATGAAGCAAACATATTTGTAATCTTATATCCCATTATCTAATTCTTATAGATTTTGGGATATGTTTTTCAGTATTATATCATATTTAGCCTTTTGCAAAAAAAAATATATTTGGAATTCAGCTTTGGTGATTTGATATTGTAAATGATAGTAAAAGAATAATGGCGAATTAGGAACATCTTGCCACTTTATAGTCCTAAACTAGAAATATATATCTAATTTTGGAACGGACTAAAAAAAATGAACCACTTCGGAGACACAAATATAAGCTTAAGTCAGCCAGAAGCCTCTTTTCACTTGAAGATTGTCATTAAACTTGGTTCGCTACGCCCATTGCGTAGCTTCTTTGCTAAAATTATTTCTAATGGTTTATCTTAATCACATTAATAATCCATTTCATTTTTATGACATAGTAGTAGAATAGAAAGAAGTTGTCCAAACTGTAATAAGAACAGGGGAATGCTATATACTTTGAGCCTAAGACAAAATCCTCTTCATGTTTTTTAACTATAGACATACAACCGTAGATGAAATTTATCATTCTTTTGGATTTGTGCCATAAAATAAAAAGATTCATTTTTAGACGCGTGTCTTGATCAATATTCTTGGAAAATTTATGAAATTGATAGGAAAGGAAAGAGTGAAAATTGAAACAAGAAACAATTTTGATTAACCCTGCATAATCCTCCTCATTAGAACATTGGCTTGTAAACTGTTACATAAACTCTTCACTTTATCTTAAAGTATCCGTGTCCAACACTCAACACCTGAATAAATGTATGTTTACTGGATACTATATTTCATTTCAGTGTAATTAGAAAGTGATAAAATTGATGAGTACCCGTTTCGGACTATGCAAAATATCGTATCCAACCAAACAATCCATCCTAGTCCATGTAATCCCCTACAGTTTTCATTCGAATAAAATCCCCTACAGTTTACTGAACTTCAATTAACTCTTAACCTAGTTTTAATTAGCTCTTTTAATAAACAACGCATTCACAAATAAGACTTGAAATTGACATTTGCAAGTGATATTGATGTTGATACAACGTAATCTCAAGCATGTTTCAGTATCTAATAGATGATGTTTGGTTATGGTACTTAGTTGAATACTCTGCAGGTTTGTGCCTTGTAGCTTCATACTATTTAATTTAGCCATCACAAACAAGCGTGCGACTTTAATTTGCATGTTGATATTCTCTCTATTTCAAAATTAGTAATACAATTTTTTTTATCCGTTAAAATAAAAATACATTTCTATTTCTTAGAAGTTCCTAACATGTCATTACTTTTATTCTTAGTTGAATGTGCACATGTATAGTTACACTACTACTAAATGTCTAGCTAATTTTATGGATATGTTTGGAAAACAATTTCCTTAAAAATTATAAGTTTATAAATGTGTCTCTAATTTTAGAACAAGGACAGTGATTGATAGTAATGTAAAACACTTCTTCGTTATAATTTTATTTTATAAAAAGAGAATATATCTGATGCAAATTATTTGTGTACCTCAATAACAATACATATTCAATGTTGTGTAGACTGGCTTGGGTGGTGTTCTTGGAAGTGTGGCATACTGATCTGAATCAAAGGACCAAAACAGATCTCTTATTTGTTAGGGCCCACATTGGGAGAGTCTGATTGGCTAGATAAACCTGATTGGCCCACAAAAGATGCCCATTTTTTAGGACACGACAATGGCAATTTGATTGCAGGAATAGACAACAAAGGTTAATGTCGCAAAAACCAGAAGGTGAGTGTTGCAGAATTGAGAAGGCAAGGCCAATTGCCAACAGACAAAAGTTTCTCTCTATTTTTATTTTAGATTTGCCTCAAGTTATGTATTCTAGGTATTCTGGTATTGATATTTCCCCTAACCCATTTATGTATATGATGTCAAGGAATTTTGCTCAATATTGTCATGTAGAGTATTATCAATAAAAAAAAGTTTTTTTTTTCATTTGTAAAATTTGATGTTTATAGATTTAGAATATATTTTTATTCCATATTTTTCTTTAAATATACATTATAGTTTAGTACGGATAGCATGATTCTAAAATCATGATGACAAACTTAATGACATTGTATCATTTTGAGATTCGGTTAGTATGAAATTTATTTTTTGGTAAGTCGGTCAATTGACTAATAGAATACTGACACACATAGAGTCTCGCCTGCATATCAACACTATATTGGTCAATTGACTAATTTACCCAAAAATAAACTTCATGTTAACCACTTCCATCATTTTGTTAGTTGAAGCCTTGAATGGGATAAATGGAGAACAAATTCTAAATTTAAGTAGTGGCTTCATTTAGTCCTATTATATATGTATCATACAGATGATATACTTTTCAATTTGAAGTCTAATCTTCATCGGATGGGTTGGGAGGGAAATGGTTCATAGCCAACGTAACATATGAATCATTTCTCAATATATATATATATATATATATATATATATATATATATATATATATATATATATATATATATATCAGATCAAGATACCCTTATCTTACTCACCGTGCTCACCCTTTTTTAGGCGACAGTTTTAATATATAACTGTCGTCTATACTTTTAATGACGCTATATATGTTATCCGTCGCTAAAAAAGTATAACAACATTGTATGACCGAAATCGTCGCTTAAAGGGGGGAGAGGTAGTGAGAGTAAGATAAGGGTATGCACTTGATCCTTGCTCTCTCTCTCTCTCTCTATATATATATATATATATATATATATATATATATATATATATATATATAGGAATGATCCATAACATCTATTTGCTATAGATTATTAAGTGGCATATAACATCTATACCATCCGTACTAATTATGAATGGCTGAGATTAGAAAAGGGATTCGCCGTCCGCTAGTTATACTAGCAGACTAGATTAAAAACTTCATTGGACAGAAATGCCCTCAGTTATACAGAGCGAGTATTTTGCTGAACAAGGTGAACTTAAGCTTCCTTATTTGTTGGCAATTACCAATCTTTATCTTATAATTACAGTTCGTAAAGATCGACGAGAATAAAATGGAAGAAACCTTTCAGATTTCAGATCCTTTATACTGGCCTAATGAACGAAGATCTAAAGATCCTTTACACCGGCATGATGAATGAAACATCGGGACCGTACAAATGAATGTTTGATTTCCAAGGCCTAAATCTCCTTCGGCCAAATTTAACAGTCCAACTAATGTTTGTACCATGGCGATTAAATTTTCGATGACGTAATAACGCTTTGCTTGCTTTCAGTCATACCGCAGACGAGTAGAGAAGAGTCGTCGTCGTCGTCTCTGCGCCACTCGGTCCTTGACTCGGCTTTCACTTGTTTCTGTTTTCATCATGGCATCTAATGTAGTTATGGTATCGGATTTGGATGACTTGGAAATGGAATCACCCATTAGTACAATTGGGAAGTGATAAGTCGGTTTTATACCTACTTATCCGGCATCTATTACTTGAATTATTTGCTTAATCTCGTGTTTCTTAGTTACTTTTCATGCATTTTGTTTCCATTTTGTAGATTATATGCTTGGAAGCGGAGTGAGCGACTATTGGTATAAAATTTGCAAGGAAAAGCAATTCCGTATATAGTTCGGGTCTTCATGTTCATTTCATGTGTATTGCATATTCTTGGCGTGGAACTTGGATTATATTGAGGAACTCTTTCTTGGCATTCTGGAACGTCTTGCATCATTCTAATCGGAAGTTCGGATGCGAGAGTATGGCCTTCTAGCAACAAAGACAAAGTTAAGAGTTGTTTCGGTTGTCATTACACAGCAGCAGCTGCTTCCGATGCACTTTTTACAGTCATCCGTTTGTTATTTCTGAAAACTCAAAGAATGAAAGTTGAAGAGCTCGTCGATATCTTCGATTTGATAGGTCGCTGGCCCCGTAACTCCTCTCGGTTTAAAAGTTATGGCAGTTTTAGAAGAGGAGGTTCCAGCAGGAAAAGTAATTGGCGAGATTGGGGCAATAGGGCTTGCCCTTTTTGTTTTAGGATCCGGTAGAGGTTTGGGGTCCGGCAGCAATAGCGAGAAGGGGAGCAAGCAAGGGGCTGGCTTGTGCAAAGGGAAATAAGCAAGTGAAATTTGGGTACTCGAAAATTAAGACTCCTAGTTGGTTTCTAGTGCTACAAGTGTGGAATTTTAGTGATGGTGATGACTTGGGACTCGTTTTGGCATGGAATTTTAATCAGAATACATGTGGAAGTATATAATTAATAACAAACACTGAGATTATGAGTCACACAAGGCAAATTACGAAGATTAATCTCAGTTTTTCTAAGCAAGCGTTGTAGGAGTTTTTCAAGGAGATTTTCGAGACGATTGCGATTCTAGGCTACGTGAAGGGTGTTTTCCAATATTCTTCGTCTTGGTCTATTATTAGTAATTGAAAGGATGATTTCCATGATTTATTCAGTGTTTATTTCGTTTATTATGAACTAATTCCTTTTTTAGGCTTGTGATGGATCCTTAAGCGAATCGATGGTTTTGTAAGCTTTGATTTCTAATTTAATAAGCTATTTCCAGTTTATCTATATTGATTTGAGCTTGAATCTATGAATTGCCTGATCAACAATTCTTTGTGGAGTTGGATGGAATCGAGAGAGGATATTCAAATCTAGACCTAGTTGATATAGCATGTGTTCGTGGATTTTGTTAATAGCTTAAACTTGATGAGTGTTAAAGGTAGAGATATGCTTGACATCGCATGTAATCGGATAGAGAACTTATTCTTCAACCTTCTTCAATTGTAATTCACATAGAGATATAGTGAGTTAGTTGTTTAAGGTGTTTAGCAATTTCTATCTTAATTGTGGATTAGCGTTAATACTGGTATTAGTGCATCGAGAGGTGGTTAATACTACGTTCGTGTTCTTGATTAATAAACTGGAATAGTGAGTTGAATTGGAATAAAAGTGTTAAAATCAGAGTGAAGCTTAGGGTGAAATCATAAGTCTAATTCTCCATTAATTATTTGAAATTCCAGATTTTGATATTTGTGATTGGTTTGTGATAGTTTAATTACTTTTTAATTTAGAATAATTATTTTTAATCATTGAATTGGATAGTTTAATAAAATTAGGGTTAATAGAAGATTGGTAATTGTAAGTTAAGATTATTGCTAGTTAGTCTCTGTGGGAACGATACTCTACTTATCACTCTATTACTTGTTGACCACGTATACTTGTGTGTTGTGCATAACTAGATTTTACCCAACAAGTTTTTGGCACCGTTGCCGGGGACTATTTAGTATAATTCTTAATAGTTTTACAATATCAGTTTAATTAATCCAGTTTTACTTAGACATTTTTATTTTTGTATTGTTTCTTCTATTTCAGGCGTGGAAGCAGTTTATGCAAACTCGGTCCAAAAATCCAGACTTGTTGCCTTTTGAGGACGACATTGAGAAAAGGTTTCAGAGGTTGAGTAAGTGGATCAAGGAAACGAGGCAAGAATTCGAAACATCTGAAAAGGAAGAGGTAACAGTAATGGCAGCCGAAGATCGAAAAGCATTAAGGGATTTCGCAACACCTAAGGTGATTGAACTGCAGTCAAGCATCACTAGGCCAGCAATAGCAGCAAATACGTTCGAAATTAAGCCTGGGATGATATAAATGATTCAAAATTCAGTTCAGTTCAGGGGATTTGAAAATGACGATCCGAACGAGCATCTGGTTAGCTTTCTGGAAATGTGCGACACTTTTAGGTTCAATGGGGTTTCGGATGATGCGGTGAGACTTCGATTGTTCTCATTCTCTTTATGGGACAAGGCAAAGAGTTGGTTGCATTCTCTATCCTCCGGTTCGATAACAACATGGGAGGATTTAGCTCAGAAATTCCTCGCAAAATTCTTTCCACCGGCGAAAACTGCGAAGATGAGGAACGAGATTGCGATGTTTGAACAGCAATATGGGGAGTCATTATATGAGGCCTGGGAAAGATACAAAGAACTTCTCAGAAAATGCCCACATCATGGATTGCCCTTGTGGCTAATGAACACCTTTTACAATGGACTACATGGGAATCTCAGGACAAGTATTGATGCAAATCTTCAAGGAGCATTCATGGCTAAGAGTTACGAGGAAGCATACTGAGTTGATTGAAACCATGGCGGCTAATAACTACCAATTGGCCCACAACAAGAATGACATGATTTGAAGAAGTATGTGGTGTGTTAGAAGTAGATAGTATATGATGATGATGCAAGCACAAAATACCGTGACTTTCAAATATGTTGGAGTCGGTGAAAGCAAAGACAAACACAACAAGCACAAACAAACACAAAGAAGTACAAAGAAATGGCAATATATGTGAGTTTAAAGGGAGAGCACCCAATGGAGCAATGCGCGATTAATCCAAAGAATTTGCATGAGTTCATATCGGCAATTACAATGTAATTAGGAAAACACATATCGAACACATACAATCAAGGAAATAGGAATCATCCGAATTTCTCATGGAGCAACAACCAAAGAAAATCAAGCTTCACGACAATCATATCCACCAGATTTTAGAACCAAGAACAACCAAATTTCAATATCAAGAAAGGAAACCCGATCTGGAGGAAATGTTGGCAAAATTCATGACTAGCACCGAGTTGGCTATCAAAGATCACGCCATGACTATGAAATCACAAGAGATGGCGATTAAGAATCTAGAGAATTAGATAGGTCAAATGGCATTGGCGTTGAATAATAGACCACAAGGGACGTTACCAAGTGACACCGAGAGAAATCCTAAGGGTAATCACGAGCAGTGTAACGCTATTACACTTAGAAGCAGTAAGGAGTTGGTTTCTAACTGGGATAAGAAAGCTAGTGCAGGAGATGAATATGAGGATGAAGGGAAGGAATTAAAGAAGAAATGTACAGAAAAAGTGGTGCAAAAAGCAAAGGAAGAGAAACAACTTAAAGCTACACTACCTGCACCCTTTCCTTCAAGGTTAGAAAATAACAAGTTAAAGAACCAGTTTTCGAGGTTTATGGATATATTCAAACAGTTACACATTAATATTCCATTTGCCAAAGCACTTGAGCAGATGCCGCGTTACATTAAATTCATGAAGGACATACTTTCAAAAAAACGTAAGCTCCAGGATTTCAAAATAGTGACGTTAACCGAGGAATGCAGTGCAATACTACAGAAAAAGCTCCCGCCTAAATTAAAAGATCCAGGAAGTTTTACAATTCCTTGTCCAATTGGCAATCAAGATGTGGGAAGAGCTCTATGCGATTTAGGAGCGAGTATAAATCTTATGCCACTGTCCATTTACCGAAAGTTGGGATTAAAGGAAGCAAAACCAACCAATATTAGTCTACAACTCGCCGATAGATCAATAACATACCCTTTAAGAATAGTCGAAGACGTATTAGTCAAAGTTGAGTCACTAATATTCCCAGCCAATTTTGTGGTATTAGATTTTGAAGAAGATAAGAACATCCCTATCATCTTGGGACGACCATTCCTGGCGACTGGACAAACACTCATTGACGTGCCTAATGGAGAACTGATTATGAAAGTGTTTGATCAGGTAGTAACGATAAAGGTGTTCAAGGAAATCCCAATCCCAACTGACAAGGAAGAGTGCGAGTTGCTCGACGAATCTACACGTGTCAAGTTCAGGGGTTGCAAAGAGGAGAGTGGTCTTAAGGCATTAGTTGAGGATAGAAAGTCAAATTTATTATCCAACATACAAGTGAACGGGCATGCATTACAACAATGTTGGTGTTGCGCGATAAATAATCATCATGCCAAAGTTAACCCAACCGATCTGGTATGAAACAAGGAGTAGTCAGGCTGAACGACTTAAAATCAAGCGCTTACTGGGAGGCAACCCAATTTTTATTTATTTTTATGCTTTTTCTTCATTTTTCTCTTCTTAAGTAATTTGATCCATGCTAGTGAAATGGTAGTTTAGAATAACATTTGGTCTAAAATAGAGTCATGAAGTATTTAAAGTATACTTGATAGCTAAATAAGCTTACCCTCCATGCTTGAATTTGCTCAATATTCACTCATAAATATGTTTTTCATGTGCTCAGGTATTCAAAGAAGAAGCTATGGGATGCACATGAAGTAGGCAGAAGAAACCATGCATTAGCAGCTTAAGATGCCTTGACAGTCCACTAGCAAGCCTAGGCTTGCCCCTTCAAAGCACATGAGCAAGCCGGGGCTTTCCCCTCACACAGAACATGCAGCAGACCCCCAAGCTGGGGCTGGCCCTGTGCAGCACAACAGACCCAGCTGGGGCTTGCCTCCTTTCTTCCTTTGCAGCAGACCCCCGGGGCTGGCCCCTTGCAGCACTAAAGACCCAGCCGGGGCTAGATGTCCAGTTAGTGCAAGGCAGTTGGAGCAGTTCGGCAGTTGGTGCATGTATTGTCTCCCAATTCCATTATACTTCAACCTCCTACACTCCAACTACTTCACAACTTCCACCCATGACTGCAATTACTTTAAACATAACCTCTCATCTCATCACAACAAATCAAACACAATCCCACTCCTCCCACCTAGTCACCCACTACCCACCTCCATAAACTCCTCTCTATAAATCCACCCATTTACCACACAATCTAACAACCTAAATTCACACCAATTGGAAGTTCAAGGATAGGATTTGAGCAAATCTCTACAAAAAAATTCAACATATATTGAAAGTAAGAAGTTGGTTTGCTAATTCCTCATCTTCTATCACCATAGTTCAAGCCAAATAACCAAGTTTGTGGGAATTTCAAGTCTCGCACACTAAGTGCTCGCTAAGTTATTAAAGTGAAGTTTAGGGGAAATTTTTGATAAGGCTCATCAATTCCAAACCAATGGCACCAAAACCGACATCAAAGAGGCAACGAGGAGAGAGTTCGGGGGCCACACAACCAACACAAACCTTTGATAGGCGAAAGTTCATAAAGTCATGCTTGCCATTAACCAATTCACGACTATATGGTGACAAAATCACTCACACACTGAAAGGGTTGCTTTTTGAGCACGTGGATGGTGAAATGATGCAACAAATATATCAAAAGGTTGGAATAAATTCACAGCAGAGCCCGAGGCCATAGTTGTAAGCGTGGTCAAAGAATTCTACGCTAACACCAAGGATAAGGCCCCCTTTAATGCTTTTGTACGGGGTAGGTTAGTGCCTTTCAGTGTCGATGCCATCAACACGTACTATCAGTTACAAGCACCGAGACATTGCCAGTACTGACACTTACGTGATAATGATCCAGATTATGAGGCTATTATGCAGGAGATGACAAAGCCGGGTACCTCATGGAAAAAATCAAATCATGGAGGCACTGTCTTTCGTAGTAAGGATCTTAGTCGGTATGGGAAGATATGGTACGCCTTTCTGTGCGCTAAGTTACTTCCATCTACACACACGTCAGATGTGTCTAAGGATAAGCGCAATCTTATTATATCTTTATGGTACAAGATTTCATCATCGACATAGGGGCTATAATTAACTTTTCAATCAAGAAGATGCCTTGAGGACCATACTCTGGCGGATTGCCACACCCATCACTCATCGTGGGTTATGTATATGAGCAGGGGAGTTCGATGGTTAGATGATGAGATAACCCAGATCCGCACCTAGAGACACTCGACTCGAGAATGATCGCAAGATATCTTTGTGTGTGGCGGGAGGCGAAGTCACTTCGAGAGGAGTAGGATTTGTATTTCCCTCGGCCTCGGAGGATGAGGCTGACGCTGAGGACACCTCGGATGACGATGAGTTTCAGGGGAATGTGACAATGGGAGAGACATCACAACAGCCCGGAGTAATATCTAGCCCTCAATTCCTCAACCTTCAACGACAAGTGGGTGAGCACAATAAGGAGGTACGGAGAGAAATGCGGAGACTAGCAGCAAGGCAGGACCATATGTTTGAGGCCATGAATTTATCTTTCGCCTCATTGAACACTACGCTCAGAGCTTCAATCCTCTCGCCCAATTCTCATACCAAAGAACCAAACCCCAATGCCAAGGTTCCCACCCAGCGATTCCGATGAAGAACAACAACCACCACCAACCCAGACTTAGGCGATTACAGGGAAGTCCTCTCTTATTCATTGCTTTATCTATACAATTAGGACATTGTAATTTTCAAGTTTGGGGGATTTAGTTGCATGTTGCATGTTTATATTTAATTTCATTAGCTAGGTTTGCATATGCTAGTTCATTGTTTATGTTTAGGATTGTTAAGTGTTGCATTCAGGTAATCATGTAGTTGCATAGTAGCTTAAGAATGAAAATAATGTAAATAGTTTTTATTTATCTTTGCATTCATGTTATATTTACCACATATATCTACCACATATATCTAGAAAAAAAAATTAAAAATTAAAAATTCAAAAATAATAGTTATTTAATATGTTCATTTTGCATGAGTCCAGCTGTTTGATAGTTACAGTCTATTTTGGGCAATGATGAGAATGGGATTGGATAGACAAGTAGAGTACTGATTATTAGAGCTTTTGATGTGATTTCTTGTTATGAATTGAATCTTTTTCTGTTTGAAACTGGTATAATAAGGATAACACAGTTAAAACAACTTGTTGATTGATTGAGTTTAAATTGGTACATAATGGGACTTTAAAGGATAATTCTAGTTTGAATGAGAGAATGACAAAAATAAGTAGTGATGGCTAAAGTTAGACAAGAACCGAAGTTTGGGGGAATATTTGGGGTATATAAGCTATATAAAAAATAGAGAAAAAAGAAAAAAAAGTATGAATAAACATCGTGGCGTGCTTGTCTAGTTTTATGGCCTTTGTTACTTGAGTAAAAGTAAGCTCGAGGGGATTACCTAAGCGCCTAAGGTCTTAATGGTGCAGGAGTCGTTGGTGAAAACTCGTTAAGGTAGCATTGAAAAGCCTAAGGGAATAAGACATTGCATAGCTATGTGTATATAAAAAAAATGAATAAAATGGGAAATAAGAGCAACAAGCCCCCGTAGATGAAAATAAAGCATAAGTATCCCATGTTGTCCCTCGATAGTGGTAATTGTTTGATTTTAGTTGGATCTAACTTGTTTTTGAATTTCTTGAGTTTACACTGTATGATGCCTTCAAAGAGATTTGTTATGTGTTAAATTTGATTTTATATCAGTTAAAGGTTTAAGTTTGGGGGTATTTGATAAGTCAGTTTTATACCTACTTATCCGGCATCTATTACTTGAATTATTTGCTTAATCTCGTGTTTCTTAGTTACTTTTCATGTATTTTGTTTCCATTTTGTAGATTATATGCTTGGAAGCGGAGTGAGCGACTATTGATATAAAATTTGCAAGGAAAAGCAATTCCGGATATAGTTCGGGTCTTCATGTTCATTTCATGTGTATTGCATATTCTTGGCGTAGAACTTGGATTATGTTGAGGAACTCTTTCTTGGCATTTCGGAACTCTTTCTTGGCATTTCGGAACGTCTTGCATCATTCTAATCTGAAGTTCGGATGCGAGAGTATGGCCTTCTAGCAACAAAGACAAAGTTAAGAGTTGTTTCGATTGTCATTACACAGCAGCAGCTGCTTCCGATGCAATTTTGACAGTCATCCGTTTGTTATTTATGAAAACTCAAAGAATGAAAGTTGAAGAGCTCGTCGATAGCTTCGATTTGATAGGTCGCGGGCCCCGTAAATCCTCTCGGTTTAAAAGTTATGGCAGTTTTAGAAGAGGAGGTTCCAGCAGGAAAAGTAATTGGCAGATTGGGGGCAAGCCGGGGCTTGCCCTTTTTGTGCCTTAGGATCCAATCGGGGCTGGGGGTCTGGGCAGCAATAACAGAAGGGGAACAACCCGGGGCTGGCTTGTGCAAAGGGAAATAGCAAGCTAGGGCTGGGTAATCGAAAATTAAGACTCTTAGTTGGTTTCTAGTGCTACAAGTGTGGAGTTTTAGTGATGGTTATGTCTTGGTACTCGTTTTGGCAAGGAATTTTAATCAGAATACATGTGAAAGTATATAATTAACAACAAACACTGAGATTATGAGTCACACAAGGAAAATTACGAAGATTAATCTCAGTTTTTCTAAGCAAGCGTTGGAGGAGTTTTTCAAGGAGATTTTCGAGACGATTGCGATTCTAGGCTACGTGAAGGGTGTTTTCCAATATTCTTCGTCTTAGTCTATTATTTGTAATTGAAAGGTTGATTTCCATGATTTATTCAGTGTTTATTTCGTTTATTATGAACTAATTCCTTTTTTAGGCTTGTGATGGATCCTTAAGCGAATCGATGGTTTTGTAAGCTTTGATTTCTAATTTAATAAGCTATTTCCAGTTTATCTATATTGATTTGAGCTTGAATCTATGAATTGCCTGATCAACAATTCTTTGTGGAGTTGGATGGTATGAGAGAGGATATTCAAATCTAGACCTAGTTGATATAGCATGTGTTCAGGATTTTGTTAATAGCTTAAACTTGATGAGTGTTAAGGTAGAGATATGCTTGACACCGCATGTAATCGGATAGAGAACTTATTCTTCAACCTTCTTCAATTTTAATTCACATAGAGATATAGTGAGTTAGTTGCTTAAGGTGTTTAACGGATTTCTATCTTAATTGTGGATTGACGTTAATACGGTATTAGTGCATCGAGAGGTGGTTAATACTACGTTCGTGTTCTTGATTAATAAACTGGAATAGTGAGTTGAATTGGAATAAAAGTGTTAAAATTAGAGTGAAGCTTAGGGTGAAATCATAAGTCCAATTCTCCATTAATTATTTGAAATTCCAGATTTTGATATTTGTGATTGGTTTGTGATAGTTTAATTACTTTTTAATTAAGAATAATTATTTTTAATCATTGAATTGGATAGTTTAATAAAATTAGGGTTAATAGAAGATTGGTAATTGTAAGTTAAGATTATTGCTAGTTAGTCTCTGTGGAAACGATACTCTACTTATCACTCTATTACTTGTTGACCACGTATACTTGCGTGTTGTACGTAACTAGATTTTACCCAACAGGAAGTTTGAATCTATGAGTTTGATTATTAATTCAGGCGTAGTGAATGCTATGACTGGTTTTGAATCCGCGATTTGTTTCACAATTTCGGAGTTGGTATTGAGTGGGTTTGCGGTGGTGATAATCGCACCTAAGGACAAAATCGAGAGGCAAATAATTGGGAAGAAGATGGAGTTAGGAGCGAGAATGAGGATGACGTGGCCTTTGCGGATTCCCATGCCGGAGAGTGACGTGGGGGTGACTCAACGACTTTTCAAATTGGTCGGAGAAAGGTGAGGGCGGGCGTGTGTGGCGTCTATGAAGGGCTTATGGCGTACTATAAGTAAGACTAGCGGACAGACTATTTCCATATTTCAAATAGCAGCTGATTTGTCATAATGATTTGTCATAAATGGGGTATAAGAGTCCAGAATTAAGTATAATCATGTCCGCTAATAATACTAGCGGACATCGTATTCCATATTAAATCATAGCCATTCATTAATTACACGGATGATATAAATGTTATATGCCACTTAATAATCCATAGCAAATAGATGCTATGGATCATTCCCAATATATATATATATATATATATATATATATATATATATATGGAAAAATTATGAATTTAGCCACTATAGTTGGTAAGTTTTACTTAATGCACAACTGAACTTTTAATTTTTTGAATTAACCCATTAAACAAATTAAATTTTTTTAATTGGATCAGTCTGTTAAAATTTTGTTAATTTGAACATTAACTTTTTCCTATGTGGCTTTTTAAAAAAAAGAAAAATGACTCAGCCACTATCGATATATAACAACCACTAGTAACAAAAATTACATATATAGATTAACTATTATCCTACCATTCCCTAACAAAATGTCATCAAATCATGAAGAAACAAAATCCAGAAAATTAATCATACGATTTCCCTATTTCCAAAAACAGAAATGAATTAAAGAACTAACGTTATCACACTCTGTATATATATATTTTTTATTACTAGTCATACTCTTAACAAAATGCCATCAAATCATAGAAAACTTGACAGCCAGAAAAAGTCTTTGGTCGAAGCCAAAAAGAAGTTATACATAAACAAAATCCAAAGAATTAATCATTGTCTAAAAACAGAAATGAATCAAAGAACTAACCTTCGTATTCTTGCTCATCTTCATCTTCACTCTCTCCATCTTCTCCTTCACTCTCTCCATCCAAATCATACCCGTAGGCCTCATTCAAGTAATCCACAATTTACTGAGTTAAAACCAACTAATCAATTCAAAATATCAAACAAATTCAAAGTTCTAGGCGTCGGGATCTTCAATGTCCCAATATTCCTACTCGAAAGTCTCACATTATCCAAACCTCTCGTCATCAAGAACATGGATTTCTCCTTGGGATCAATACCCCACCTATTCAAAGAACCCAATAAATTCTTTCATTTTTTCGCTTCTCAAACTTACCACCAAATTCCTCCACGACAATCCCATTTTCCCCCGCTTAGCCAACGCCAGAGAAAATCGCCAATCTCTTCTCCTTCTTGTTGATTTAGATGGACCCGATCTCGGGTTTGGGTCCAAACACGAGCGCCACCCGCCGGTAGGAGTGGGGTTGGTTGGAACCATTTACCGTGATCGGTTTTCTTTGTGGGTAGGATTTCTTCCCGCCACCACGCGTACCCTCGTGTGTGAGTGAGAGTGGGAGGCAAATGACGCTTGTTTTTGAGGTCGGTGGTGATGTTAAGTGGTGACCATGAAGCGGTGTCTGGAGGGGCTAATTTTGAGTTCGTGGTGGTTTCGACTATTTTGGATCCGTCGAAGGAAAGGACTAGGAGAGTGGCAAGTTCGGAGCAGATTGGGGAAAATGTGGATCGGCAAATGGGGTTTTGTTTGAGGGGTTTTGAGAAGGAGATGAATTTCTTTGTGGGGGTTTGATTGAAGAAGATAGAGGATGAGAAGAAGGAGATGGAAGATGGTAATGGAGTCGTAGAGACCACCAATTTTTTGGAGAGAGAAAGAGGATAGATAGATAGGTGGGGTAATGATTCTGGTTTTGTTTCGGGTGGATTCTAAGTTTACTTGAATCTAATGAAAGAGAAGCTGAGTTGTTATATATTGATAGTGGTTGACTCATTTTTCTTTTTTTTTTAGAAAGTCGTATAGGAAAAAGCTAACGTTTATATTAACAGAACTGAACTATAATTAACAGACTGATCTAATTAAAAAAATTTAATTTGTTTAATGGGATAATTCAAAAAATTAAAAGTTCAGTTGTGCATTAAGTAAAACTTGCCAATTATAGTGGCTAAATTCATAGTTTTGCCATATATATATATATATATATTATAATTTAGTCAAGCTTGACTAAGGGGAAAATAATAATTCTATTACAAGCCATCAACATAATTATTGTCATACTATTTAACAATATGATGAATGTAAAACACTCAAAACTTTGCATTCCTGTTACTAACCATGCAGAAGGGCAGAATCGTCTTTCATCTTCCAGAGACAACTCTGGAAGTCAAGTCATCAAATCCAAACCTCGGAGACAACCCCGGGAGATCAAATCAAGCACCAGAGATAATCCCAGGAGATCAAATCAAATTCCGGAGACAACACTGGGAGGTCAAATCCTAACTCTGGTGACAACCCCGAAAAATCAAATTCAAACCCCCGGAGACAACCCTAGTAAATCAAAGCCAAGCCCTGGTGATAATCCTCGGAGATCAAATCTAACCCCGGTGACAAGCTCAAGAGATCAAAGTCAAGCCCCGATGATAACCCCGAGAGATCAAACCAACCTCAGAGACAACCCTGAGGACTGTCAAAAGTCAATAGCAGTCCAATCTCTGAGACAATGCTAAGAAAAGACAGCTACAACTGCATCAAGCCAAGAACCAATCTGGGAGGGGCAAAATAGTAATTTTTCTAACTCAACTTCAATTCAGCCCAAATCATTGCAAAATAAGTCATGCAGAACCATAACATCAATCCCGAGTGAAAATAGTACAAGGCAGCTCAACGGATGGACTGCGAAGAATCGAAGATCTATTCATGGACCCATCTTCCTGGATTTAGAAAATGTCAAATCCTATGTCATTGCGTAACTCTCTTCAAGGGCTTTTCGAAAAGGTATATCACGCCTCCATCGGATTCCCGGATTGAAAGTTATTAAGGTTCGAGTGGATAGCGCGTTGGCCCGAGTACACATTGTGATGCCCCCAAATCCAGGTTCCTTCAAACCTCAGATCCGGTCCGCCACGATACTACTATCATCAAACTATTTATATCTTTTATTCATAACTTAATGAGTATAACTTTGCTTATTACAATTTAGAAAATAAATTCTTTCAATTTTCAGGATTTGTACAATAACCCCAAACTTTTATAAGTTTTAAATCTTGGTCATTTACCATTCTTGTCTTACATCATATTCGATGTTATAGAAATATGCGGAATAATTTAAACTTTTCAATCTCCTTTGAAAATACATCTTTTATTGATATCTTATCTTAAATCAATTACATATCCTTGAATCAAATTATGTTATGATTCATTCTATTCGAATTACTGTATAAATCTTTACATCTCGATTCGAATTCCTCTACATAGTATAACTTAACATGTATTACACATCGTAAACTAGTATCATGTACATCTCTTAGAACCTAAACATGGTTTAAGAGTATATATTTAAATAAATGAATCAATCTCCTTTGATACTATTGAACTCTATCAATCAAATAGCACGTAATCTTTACCGTGAGTCCTTAACTTGCAAAAGTGGTTATTTGTAAGGGTGAGCTCGACAGCCCAACAATTCTAACAGTTTTCATACAACACATAGCATATAATAGCATATTCAGTTCATGCATTCATAATCAATTAATATTTACTACGCATGTTACTTCTCACATAACAGGCATAGAGATTTACTTCACAAGCATATCATCAAAGATCAACTTTCAACTTTCATACATATCTCATATGCATTTCATATATATACATCAACATTTGCATAGCATAATATAGCTCAACTAACAGTTATTGAATTCATATATTAAATAGGAACTGAAAGACTTGCCTGATTCGTAGTTTATCAATTACGACTTATCTGCTTATAGTTATTTGCACTTCGTGTATTCCTACACAGTTATATAATCATGGATTCATATCCATTAGTCATATATTCATACATTCTTAATGTAATAATAATGTTACATTATTCTCTATCTTGGTTTTTAAAACATTCCCTTTGTTTTCTTAGTAAACTCTTAGAATAGCTATGTATATATAGTACATCTTAGCTACACATGCTTCATATTAACATTCATAAATCTTTATCGCACACTTGACTCACCACCAGTACAAAGTACCTAATAGACAACACTTAAACCACAACATTTTTAAAAAAAAATGTTTTTAAAAGGATATTTTTAAAAGGATATTTCACAACGTTTTTAAAAAAAACGTTGTAGATATATATGCAAAAACGTTATCTATTTAAAAGGATATTTTTTTTGTTTTAACTAGATAACGTTTTTTTTAAAAACGTTGTCTATGAAGAAAAACAAGGAGCTAAAAATCTTTATCAATTTAAAGAGTTTGCTTTTCTTTTCTTTTTGTCGCTCTATCAGCCCTCACCTCTCTTCCTTCTTTCTCATCCCTCCATCCTGTCTTACAAATCCCTCCAGCTTTCCAGATTCAAAATCATTCTCTCCCCCTTCATTTTCATGGCAGATTTTACAGCTCCGTCGTTCTGTTTAGGGTTCAATTTTGACCTATATTCTGAACCCCAAATCACTATCACCCCAAACCCCAAGATTTCGATGAAGAAGAAGAACCAGTCACCGAAGAGTCGAGAATACGTGACGAAAAAGAGAAAATGGAGAACCTACTCCATCGACTCATGTCGGAGAGAGTTCCGCTGCGAGTCCACGACGTTTTAATTAAGGGAAACACCAAGACGAAGGACCAACTCATCGAAGCCCTAAAAACTGATCGCTGCGAGTCCGCTCCTAGGTATGTTTTAATTGATTTGTATTTCTCTATTGTAAATTCCTTGCTTGTTAAAGTCTTTGGGTTTTATATTAATAAGGTTCTCTGACGTTGTACAAGACTTTCTAAATATTTAGTGTATCTCCTAGAATTCTAATTACAAGTGTCAGTCTAGTTAGTGTATTTAACAGATTTAAATTGCGGAAGTTCTGTTGCTTCACCAAACCTTTTTCTTTTGTTCAAATCACTATGTGCTTTGTATCATTCTTTGTTCATGTGCCAAAGACTAGAAAAGGCAAGAAGAAAGCTCTATTTGTATCATTTTTAGTCTTACATAGATGAATCTGTGTAATAATTATTTTGTTTGCCATCTGTTGCCATCATTTCCATAAAATTCTCATTTTTGAAACATATTCATTGATCCAGTAATTAAGTGAATTATAATGAGAAATTGAGCATTGGCAACAACCTTGACATTTGCAAAACAACTGGATCTTTTTCTAATGAGAGGCCCTTATCAGGTGAGTCATCACCCTATGGTTGTTGCTTGTCATTGTGAGGCGTAAATTCGGAAATTCAGGCGATTCTAACCTCAAAGTCCAGTTTTGGGGACGCTCCATTCAGCTAGATCTTGTAGGAGTCCTTACCCTGCAGTTTGATGACGGCGAGACATTTCAATAGAGCAAGGTTACAACTTCTATATACAATATCATACTTGGTAAAATCTATTGTAACCACTATGGTACCATGCGCATCAAGGGCAGTGGCAACTACTCGTGTAAACTCAAATTCAAAGAGCAGTCTATTATATACCGGAACGCACATCAGGTAATTTGTCTGTGATCATCTCCAGTGCATGTATGCCAACCGAAATGGCATATCCGTGCTTCGTAGTTGTTATTTGTCTTCAAATTTTGCTGTTGTTAAAGGAGCATCTTGAGTGATTTTTATTTTTTTTTGCTAAATGACATTTGTGAGTTCCAACTTTGTGGATCATTTAGAGTTCATTTTTCCTCTCCTTGCCACACTATACTGATATTTTTAGATGCAACCATAGATTTTAAAACCCTTAAAACTAGTTCAAAACTTTAGATATGTGGTTGTTTTTGAAAATGCATTTCAGACTTTTCTTTTATTGACAAATCTTGTAACTTAGTTGCAATGACTATGAAGTTTAGTCAAGTATACTTTTCTCGCATGTTTTATCATCTCTTTTCATCGCAAATTTGTAATCTTAGATGGACTCTCCTTGCAATTGCGCGCTATCTGCCATAAATAGTACCATCTCTCGATAAAGTTGATTTTCTTAAGCTTCAAAACGGAAGGTACAACATTATGCTATCACAGTAGTACATATACTTGGTTCATAATTTTTAGCATTTTTTGCTTCTATGGTGTTGTCTTCATCCATTATTTTTATTGTTATTTCGGTAAATGGTTTGTGCTTGTCCAATTCAGCCTGTAAAGCTAGTCACTCACTATATAACTTAAAAAAGACCATTTCAAGTTAAATTTCTTCTTGATATTTGTTGCGGTTCCAAATGGTCTGGTGTTTCTATGTTCTTAAAATGATGTCAAAGTCATTGCAGTCCATCAGAAACTAGGGTGTAACATGTTCATTTCCAAATGGTCTGGTGTTTCTAGGTGTTGTACATCACATCTTTCACTAACGTGCTGCTTCATTTTCATTGCTGTAGCTTCTTGGGAGGAGCAATGTGATATACCGAGATGTTACAGGTGCTGTTAAGCAAAATGGAGATAAACGGTTTAGGTGCTATTATTGTTCTTTGTTCTTTTGTCTTTGTGATATGATTCCATGCCGTCAAAAGCCCAAATTGTTAAGGCAGATGAAGTACCATATTTTTATATTTCATTGATATATTTATATATTCCCCTTATTTGTGTTTGTAATAATATTCATTTCGGATGAAGTAATATTCACTTGTATATGTTGATGTCATTTTCTATTACATTTCGGAGAATACAAGTGTAGATTCATAGTGATGATGTTATTTTATATTGTAGGATGGAAAATGCAATGAAGTGAGTACTTCCCATACTCAACATACTTTGAAGGTGGTCGCAGCTCTGCAGTTATGTCTTGTAACCAGATAAAGAAGAACCCTGCTAATGGGAGTATGAATCATTCACAAGTCGATCAAAGCCTTGAGTGCCTCTTTCTTCAAATGGAAAACTAGAAAATGTAGAGGCACTCAAGGACCTTGTCATCTAATCACATACGAGTAAGTTCTGTTTTGCTAATATATGTGCAAGGGATAACTGTGTCTAATGTTGATACTCGTGATTGTCCTGAGATGAAGAGATATAGACAACTCATCAAGAAAGATGATTTCAGGTTTTATGCAAGTTATAACAAGATCCGGTTAATCTTGGTGACACTGAGTTATTCTTTTCACTTCTTTTTTGTTTTTTTTGATTTTATTTTATTCAGTCAGTGTTGTTATTCTCCCCATATTTGCCATGTTATCTGTTGTTACTTTCTTGAGTCTTATCCAGAACTATGTATGTTATTCGATTTTTTTTTTCAGTTTCTTTTTTCTTGATTATATATATATATGTATTTTTTTCTCCCCCTGATTAAATATATACATGAATAAAATTCTTTTGATCTCAATTTGATACTCTTTATTTTGATCTCGTTGAGAGCATATCCCAAACTATTTTTGGTCATCAAGATATTAAGCGAGCAATCCTGCTTATGCTTTTGGGTGGTGTCCACAAGTTCTCTTATGAAGGCATTAACTTGAGGGGAGATATTAATGTTTGCATTGTTGGGGATCCAAGCATGCAAAGTCTCGGCCTCAAGTAAGCCTTAGATTCCATTTTTCTAATATTCCTCCGATTCAAACAAAAATACTAATTTACTTAGCTTTTATCTATCCTTACGTGGTATACTTCAAGTCCGGTTCCGAGATCCTGTGTATACATACGGAAAATCATCTTCTTCTTTGCCCTAGCTGCATCTGATGGCTAAAGAGCGTAAATCGGGGAGTTACGTATCGAGGTAGCTTTCTATATTTTGTTTCTATATCGAGGTAGTTTTAAGGTTTAGTAATCCCACTGTCTTATTAGTCATTGTGTAATCCTTAATTATATGATCAGGAGCAGGTTGTCAAAAGATTTACCTGAGGGTGTATTGGAGGCTATTTCTATTCAAGAACTAGCACATGTTAGACAAATCTATCCCTACTTGTGATTAGAAACATATCACTGTTTATAAAGATCCAAGCATTTTTGTGAAAGCTATCGCAGTGGAGTTGAAAGAAATTATCCCTACTTGTATCAATAGTAATATAGTGAATTTGAGATGTATATATGGATAGTTTGGTATATATTTTGTGGATGTAGTAATTTGAAATTATAAATGAATGGTATTATTGGGATGTATTTTGAATGGTTGATACATTTTGGCTATATATCATGGCATTAGCATATTGTAGGTGCATTGGTAATATAGGTGAACTACATCCTTTTTTTTCTTTTTTTATCTACAACATTTAAAAATCGTTGTCTGATATACTAAACAACAACATTTTTATCCAAAAAACGTTGTGGAATCATACCTTCTACAACGTTTTTAAGCATCTGCTAAATTTTGAAAAACAAATCTACAACGTTTTTTCCTAAAAAACGTTGTGTATTGTGCTTAACTACAACGTTTTAAAACCGTTGTGTAAGGGTGTCAAATAGACAACACCCTTAACCACGACGTTTTTCTGACTGAAACCACAACATTTTTTCCGCGTTGTCTATTTACTATTTTGTAGTAGTGCGCTATGTGTTCGACACATATTTAAAGTCTATAGGTACACGATCTACATCGTTTTTATATTTTGCGAACTTTAATAAATTTTAACAAAATTGGGCTTTATATAACCATTACTTGTTCATATACTTAAATAATCACTTAGGTCAAGCATTGAAACTTAAGACATTCATACACATATGCTTTAAGGTTCAGATTACCACTAAAACAGTTTGGCAACACTGCTCTACAACACAGCTGCGTTGCAGTTTGGCTTAGGGTGGGTGCAGCTGCGCCGTCCCCTAGTCAGACCAAAGTTGAATATTTATTTTCTGCTTTCATCTTAGTTCTTAGCATGCATGACTGTTATAACTTATCCACATGTTAATAGGTCTAACCCAAGTTGGGTGTCTCTTGTGTTTACTTTAAGTTGTTTTCACTAAGTAGGTTCATGTACAAGGAATGTGTAACAATCCAGAATTTTAAATATTTATTGAATTATAAAAATATTTTATTGAAATATTTAATTGATGTGTTATTGTTGAATAAATATTTGTTTAATTTGATTTGATTTGATTAATTATTTGTTAAATAAATAATTAATGAGTGAAGGAAATTAATTATTATGAGATAATATTCTAATTTAATTTAATAATTAAACTAGAGATTTGATAGGGATTAAATGGATTATTATAATATTTTTAATTTAATTTGGTAATAAAAGTTGGACAAATAACTATGCTATAAATGGGTTATTAAAATAAATTAAAGGAGTTTAATTTAGTTTTTGTTAAACAAGACTTAAAGATATTAAGTCTTTAATTTTTAAAGAGTTTTGCCAAACAAAGCCTAATGGTTTTTGGATTTTTTGGATTTTGAATTTTAATTATAATAAATAGAATAAATAAAAAAAATCAAAATAATAAATAAAATATATATTTATATAACATATACGTTTATATTCTTGTAATTGTTATATTAAGTACGCTTATTATGGCTTATCAGTTTTAGTGTACGCATACTATCAGGTTTAGTGTACGCATATTGGCTTGGCTTTGAGTTTTGTTTTACGCATAAAGTTTAGTTGCTAAGCCTATGAAGGAAGAAGGAAGAAAATACAGAGGGAAGTTGAGAGAGACTTGAGAGATTTCAGCTGTTAGGAAGGATTGTTCAAGGCAAGAAAAGGTATTTTCCAAAACCTTTATATTATATATGTATATATATATGTGTACTGCATAAAATTTCCATGTTCTATGGAGTCAATTTTTCTATAATTGTTGTTATACAACCTATTTATGGTGATTGCATATAATTATGATGTTAGAGTTGTATTTAGACAAGAAATTGTATGTTAAATTACGTTTAAAAGAAAGAAAATGGTTTTACAGTGAACATATGTATGAACATGGATTGTAGGAGTACAAAAATTGGTATTTGATTATGAACTAATAGATAAATTGAACCTTGAATATGTTAATATGGTAAGAAATAAAGAGAACGTAGTTAAAATGAATTAATTTGGTGTATAATAGGGATTACAGTGTTAGTTTTGTCAAATAATGTCAAAAATGGAGTTTTCGTTTAAATCATGGCATTCAAGGATTTAATTTTTTCTGAAATTGTAGTTTAGTTGTTTTGAAATCAATATATATATGATGGGTAATGTTTATGTGTAATCTATGTAAGTTATACGTGTGAATTTAGGTGTTAGACGTTGTTAAACAGTCAAAAATGAGCTCTATTTTGTTCTTGTGTTCTTGTTTCAGAATTTGGCGCCTCATACTAAAAATCAGAAACGCAAAGACAAATCAAGATCTTCTGGCGCCACTTCTGTGGCCTAGGCATCGCACTTACACTTGTGACACAATTTCGTGTACACAACATGAGTCCCTACACAATGCCTCACAGGTCATCATCGCACCTCCGCATGGCATCATCATGTCAGCATGTGCCATGCCATCACATCATACAATAGGCCAAATCACATGCATGGCATAATACCTCACCATACCAGAAGCGCCAACCTTAGTATAAATCGTAGCGGCTATTGCACATGGTTAGCGAGAATGGCTCAGAAAATTATTTTCTTTTACATAGAGTCTGTAATTGTTGATATGATGCAGTATTAGGACTGTTAAAAATATAATTTTGTTATTGTGATATTATAGTGCTAAGAATGAGCATATAACTAACGAGTTTTGTTACTAATGTAACTTGACTATGTGGTTAAAAATCAGGCTATACATGAAATATGTACTAATTTGTATACAGAGTATCTGTAGTGACTAATTGTGTCCTAATAACATGTGATTAGGATATTGTAAATCAAACTGTTACAGTCTAGCTTACACGCAAGGCAAGTTTTCTAACCCTAAACTTTCTTTGTTCAAGTTTCTTAACCCTAATTATATCGTGCAAGCTCCTAAATCTTACCTTTTGATATTGAGCCAGTTGTTTTTCTAATATTTAACTTGTTATTTAGCATGCAAGTTTCTTAATTCTAATATACTACTATTGAACGAGTTTTGTCGTTCAATTTACTATTTGTTATGCATACTCAATACTCAATTCTAAACAAGATTCTAACCTTAGCTTAACATTGTTCAAGCAAGGTATGTTATATTATTCAATGTTTATGCTTTTAGTTCATTCCTAAAGCATGACCTTACTATGCAATGTTGATTCATTTCGAACTTATTACATAGTGCGTTGTTACTACATTTTATTCAACTAATCCTTAGTTGATGTTCGTTAAACTCTAAATTACCTTGAAACTTATCCAAACCAAACTTACTTTGGTGCGGACTTGTATTCTAAATACTGAGATGAGCAACCCTATTACATGGGATAATTTACGCATAGCGTTGAAATGTTTGTGCATAATACATTGTACGAAGGGCTGATCCCACTGAGTACGAGAAGTTCCTATAGTCTTATGACTGTTAAAGTTTAAGTTGAAAGAATACTTATAACTATGGACATAGTTCGTGGTCTTTTAACCCTCAGTAATATATTTCACATTCTGTTCTTGATTATTATCGATGAAATACCTTATTCATTTTTATTGAGCCTATTCATTTGGCTGTTGATATGATGTTTATTCATTATCATTTCAAGTGAGCATTATTTGCTCACTCTTGCTTATATAAATATTACAGCTAAAATTGTGAAGGTCGAAGAACCTACAACCAGTAAAGGGAAAGGGAAGATAAGAAAGTATTGAAGACTTGTAAACCCGTTAGCTTTTATGTTGTTGGACTCTATTTTAAATCTTGTGATGTAATTATTTAATTTTTCCGCACATTTCGTTTGTAATTAAAGGTTAGATAACCTGGGAGATTTTGTTGAACTTATTGATGTAACCCTTTAATGGGGAGGTTTATTATTAAACTTTATTATGTTTGGGTAGTTAGATATGAATGTTTTTATCAAGTGAGCACCAAATCTGGTGGAAATGAAGTACCCAGATTTGGGGGTATCACAAGTTGGTATCAAAGCTTTAGGTTATGAACCTTAGGTGGGGAAAAGCCTTAGGAAGTAACCTTTGAAAAGATAGTGGTGATAAACTCTTATCGAGTTTTAAGGAAGAAGTAATAAAACACTTATGTGCTTATGTGATTACAACCTATGTGCTCGTGAGTGTCGAGTAGTAATGATTAATAATTAAAACTTAAAAATGTTGTTGTCGGGATGACTAATGTAGGAGAATTCAGTCAGGCTAGGGAGGAAGGACCCCAGATGCCTAGAGAGGAGGAGCCTCGAGATATTCAGGTAATTTGGGAACAACTACTGCCACGGGAATCATCTCCGTTGGTCACAGTGGTTGAGCAAGAGGGGTTACCTGATGAGGATGATGAGATAGAGACGGTCGAGGAAGACCCTGAGGAGCTTCCACATTCGAATGCGGATGAGGAGGACGAGGAGGAAGAGATTACACTTAACTCGGTCGCTGTCCGTATCTACGACGAAGTGTATGACCACAATGTGGAACTTCAGGATAGCGTCGAGGAGTTGAGAGAGATAGTAGCTGAACAACAGACTTCAATGTCATAGATGGACAATGAGATCCAGGATCTAGAGGAACGTTTGAGCAATGTCGAAGGGAAGCTAGTCCACACTGAAGGAGGAAACGAGCAACTGACAGAGGAGATAGTAGAACTGAAGAACAAGCTGAAGGAAGAATCTACTAAGAGGGAAAGAGCCGAAGACGCGTACGAAGAAGCTTCTAAACGAGCCGGAGTAACAGAGAGAGATGTAAAAGTGAAGAAGATCAAGATGGAAGAGATGAATGGTGTTTTCAACATTGTGATCAATTGAGCTCAAGATCGGGTCATGGGTTATCCGATTCAGTTCAAGACTCTGCCAACGTACATATTAGATCGTCGAATAATGTTCCGTATTATGGAATAAGAGTGTCATAAGGCTATGTAGTATTTTAGTAGGTCATCATAAATGTAATTGATATGTGATTAATGATATAATAAATAATATGTAAATCCTAGGTGTTGTGTAACCTATGGGATATGATGATGATGTTATCCTGGAACTTTAGTAGTTCAGGAAAGTAATGTAAATATCAGTGATGCTATTGTTCTTATGTTTTCTAAAAGATTATGAATAAATAAAAGTTATTATTTTATTCAAAGTGTTACGTGTTATGTGATGATCTATTGTGGTGTGCAAATTAAGTAGAAAATACTTAAAGGAATTGAGTAACAATCTAATGAGTGTATTTTAACAGAAAATGCCTCCAAGAAGACGTCAGCCATGACAAAGAACCCCCGAGGGATCTATCAACAATAACAACGCGGAAGCTAACCCTGATTCAAACATTTAGTGACGCGTTCTTTGTGGTGCGTTCATGTAATCAACCGCAGAATCAAGCAGTGATATTTAAGGACTTCAAGGCGGTTGGACCACCAGAATTCCATGGGTCTATGAATCCAGTTGAGGCACAGACTTGGATTATGAAGATAGAGAAAGTGTTTGATGTAGCTAGAGTAGGTGAGAATCAGAAGACTGCTTTTGCAACATTCATGTTGAAAGCAGAGGCTAGTTATTGGTGGCAAGCCAATAAAACTCGAGGAGGACAAAGGGTGATGACTTGGGATAGGTTTAAGGAGATATTCTTTGAGACCTATTTCCCAGAGAGTTCGAAGAATCAGATGGAGGTATAATTTTTAGAACTGAAGTAGGGATCAATGACGGTATCAGAGTATGCCGCAAAATTTAACGAATTGGCGAGGTTTGCGCCATATCAAGTCAACACAGATGAGTGCAAGGCTAGGAGATTTGAACAGGTACTGAAACCCTGGTTATACAGTAGGGTCTCCCTGTTCCAGCTGAAGACATTCGCAACGGTGCTTGAGAAAGCAATTCTCGCTGAGGGTGGAGGCGAGGCTGTGACAAAGTACAATCAAGAGCTAAGAAAGAAGAAGACTGAGGGTGAAGGTAATAATGGTGGTGGTAGTGGTGGAAATGGTAGCAATAACCTGAAGAGAAAATGGAATGGAAATGTGGGTGCTGGAAACCAGCAGGGTAACCAGCAGAAGAAAAAATTCGAAGCATGTGCTACATGCGGGAAGTTTCACGTGGGTGTGTGCTTAAGGGGGAAACGTGTATGCTTTAACTGTGGCCAGGAGGGTCACATTGCCCCAAATTACAGCCAACCCAAGAAGAATGTTTGCTACACGTGCGGGTCAAAGGATCATTTTACTCGTGAGTGCCCTAAGAAGAAACCTGAAGAGACAACGGGAAACAAGGGAGGTAGCAGTGGAGACACATTGACCATTACGGGACCAACGTCATCAAACAGACCCACAACCAGAACCTTCAACATGACTGTGCAGGATGTAGTGAAATCAAAAGATGTTGTGTCAGGTATTATCCCAATCAATGATATTGAAGCTTATGTATTATTTGATTCAGGTGCTACTTACACATTGATGAATTTGCTAAGAGGTTAGGATTACCTAGTGAAGAGTTGAATTTCCCTTTAAACATAGAAATTGAGAATAGGGAAGTGATTCCTGTTAGGTTCGTATACAAGAATTGTAGAGTGAATATTAAGGGGAATGTCATGATGGTAGATTTAATTCCGATTAAACTTGGAGAGTTTGATATTATTTTGGGAATGGATTGGCTGTTCAATTATGGAGCAATAATTGATTGCCAAAAGAAATGTGTAAGCCTTATGACTCTATTAAAGGTAGTTTTCCATGGTAGCAGATCGCCTAGACATGTGAAATGTTTGACGATTATGCAGGCCAAGACATTGTTGAGTCAAGGTTGTGTGGGTTATTTAGCTTACATAGTCGATACTCAGAGGAAGAGGGTGAAACTGGAAGAGATACCAGTGGTTAGAGAATTTGTAGATGTGTTTCCGGAGGATTTTCCAGGACTGCCACCTGACCGAGAGATTGAGTTCGTGATCGACTTAGCGCCAGGAACTGCTCCGATATCGAAGACTTCGTACAGGATGGCTCCGGTAGAAATGAAGGAACTGATGATACAATTGCAAGATTTGTTGGACAAGAAATACATTCAGCCAAGTGTATCACCGTGGGGAGCACCGATGTTATTCGTGAAGAAGAAGGATGGGTCAATGCGTCTTTGCATTGATTATAGGGAATTAAACAAAGTCACTATTAAGAATAAATATCCATTGCCAAGAATAGATGACTTGTTTGATCAATTGAAGGGTGCTAGATATTTCTCAAAAATAGATTTGAGAAGTGGGTATCACCAATTAAAAGTAAGGAAGGAGGATGTACCAAAGACGACATTTAGAACTTGGTATGGACATTACGAGTTTCTGGTGATGTCTTTCGGATTGACAAATGCCCCTGTTGCATTCATGGATTTGATGAACAGGGTGTTCAAACCATTCTTAGATAAGTTTGTGGTGGTATTCATTGATGACATCCTGGTGTACTCCAAATCTCAAGAAGAACACGTGGAACATTTACGTTTGACGTTGGAGACACTAAGAAAGGAAAAGTTGTACGCGAAATTCTCTAAGTGTGGATTCTGGTTAGAACGTGTACTATTTCTTGGGCATGTGATTGACAAAGATGGGATTTCAGTGGATCCATCAAAAGTTAAAGCCGTAATCAATTGGGAACAACCAAGAAAACCTTCAGAGGTGAGGAGTTTCTTGGGACTGGCCGGCTATTTTAGACGGTTTATTCAGGACTTTTCCAAGATTGCCATTGCATTAACAAATTTGACAAGGAAAGCTGTAAAATTTGTTTGGACGGAGAAATGTGAAGAGAGTTTTCAAGAATTGAAAAAGAAGTTAAGTGTGGCACCTGTGTTGTCATTTCCAGATAATACAAGAAACTTTGTGGTGTATAGTGATGCCTCACATAAAGGATTGGGTTGTGTTCTTATGCAGAACGGAAAAGTTATTGCATATGCATCAAGACAACCGAAGGATTATGAGAAAGGATATCTGACTCATGATTTAGAGTTGGCTTCTGTGGTATTTTCTTTGAAAATATGGAGACACTATCTCTATGGAGAGAAATGTGAGATCTACACAGACCATAAGAGTCTAAAATATATTTTTACTCAGAAAGACCTGAACATGCGTTAAAGAAGATGGATGGAATTGATAAAAGATTATGATTGTTAGATCTTTTATCATCCATGCAAAGCGAATGTGGTTGTAGATGCTTTAAGTAGGAAAGGTCGGGAAAAGTTTATGCTGATAACCACTCAAGAGGAACTTATTTCAGCAATGACAAAGCAAGAGTTGGAAATAACATTTCCAAAAGAATCCGATGAGCGACTATTCCAAATAGAAGCTAGTCCAACTTTGGTGGAGAAGGTAAGGAATGCTCAACTACAAGATGAAGAATGTGGAAAGATCAAAGAGAAAGTGATTGAGGGTAGTGAAGTGAAATACAAGATCGATATCGAAGGGCTACTAAGATTCGACGAAAGAATTTAGGTTCCAGCAGTACCAGATATTAAAGAAGAAATCTTGACCGAAGCTCATAACTCAAGATATTCGATTCATCCGGGAAGTACGAAGATGTAATTAAGATTTACGACGACACTTTTGGTGGCCAAACATGAAATGAGATGTCGCAGAATGTGTTGAGAGATGCTTGACATGTCAAAGAGTAAAGGCAGAACACCAGAGGCCAAGCGGATTACTTCAACCATTGGAAATACCAGAGTGGAAGTGGGAGCATATCACAATGGATTTTGTGGTAGGTCTTCCAACTACTCAGAGAGGATACGATGAGATTTGGGTGATAGTGGACAGACTGACAAAATCAGTACACTTTTTGCCAATAAAGATTAGATTCAATCTTGATCATTTGGCAAAGTTGTACGTTAAAGAGATCATTTCGAGACATGGAGTTCCAGTGTCAATTGTATCAGATAGAGATATGCGATTCACATTAAATTTATGGAAGAGACTACAAGAATGCATGGAAACACAGTTGAGAATGAGTACGACATACCATCCACAAATAGATGGCCAAAGCGAACGAACAATCCAGACGTTGGAAGATATGCTTAGAGCATGCATCATGGATTTCAAAGGGAGTTGGGATGAACATTTACCATTGGTGGAATTTTCCTACAACAACAGTTACCACGCAAGCATCGGCATACCGCCTTATGAAGCATTGTATGGCAGGAAGTGCAGAACTCCACTGTGCTGGGATGAAGTCGGTGAACGTCAGCTGTTAGGACCGGAACTGGTACAACAAACTGCTGAGGTTGTTAAACTCATCAAGACAAGATTGGTAGCTACTCAAGATAGACAGAAGAAGTATACTGATCAACACAGACAAGATCGTGAGTTCGACGTAGGAAATTTCGTGTTCTTAAAAGTTTCTCCTTGGAAGGGGAAAATCCGTTTTGGTAAAAAGGGAAAGCTAAGCCCGAGGTTTATTGGACATTTCGAGTTGCTGTGAAGAGTAGGAGAAGTGGCTTATGAGGTAGCTCTACCTCCAGAGTTGGAACACATCCACAATATTTTTCATGTTTCGGTATTACGACCGTATAAACCCGATTACAAGCATGTGATAGAGTACGAACCGTTACAGTTTGATAAAGATTTGTCTTATGAAGAGGTTCCTATCCAGATAGTCGACAGGAAAGAACAATTGCTCAGGAATAAAGTGATACCTTCTGTGAAGGTAATACGAAGGAACCACAATGTCGAAGAGGCTACGTGAGAACTCGAAGCTGAAATGATGAAGAATTACCCTGAGTTATTTGTTTAATCTGTGTCTTCGATTCTGGGGACAGAATCTTTGTAAGGAGGGAAGAATGTGACGAATAATTTGTTTAAGTTGTGATTATGGGGACAAAATCCTTATAAGGAGGGAAGGATGTAACAATCCAGAATTTTGAATTATAATTTTAAATATTTATTAAATTATATAAATATTTAATTGAAATATTTAATTGATGTATTATTGTTGAATAAATATTTGTTTAATTTGATTTGATTTGATTAATTATTTGTTAAATAAATAATTAATGAGTGAAGGAAATTTGAGATAATATTTTAATTTAATTTAATAATTAAATTAGAGAGTTGATAAGGATTAAATGGATTATTATAATGTTTTTAATTTAATTCGGTAATAAAAATGTGGCAAATAATTATGCTATAAAGGTTATTAAAATAAATTAAAGGTGTTTAATTTAGTTTTTGTCAAACAAGGCTTAAAGATATTAAGTCTTTAATTTTTAAAGAGTTTTGCCAAACAAAGCCTTATGGCTTTTGGATTTTTTGAATTTTTAATTTTAATTATAATAAATAGAATAAATAAAATAAATCAAAATAATAAATAAAAAATATATTTATATAACATTTACGTTTATATTCTTGTAACTATTATATTAAGTACGCTTATTATGGCTTATCAGTTTTAGTGTACGCATATTATCAGTTTTAGTTTTAGTGTACACATATTGGCTTGGCTATGAGTTTTGTTTTACGCATAAAAATTTAGTTGCTAAGCCTAAGAAGAAAGAAGGAAGAAAATACAGAGGGAAGTTGAGGGAGTTGAGAGAGACTTGAGAGATTTTAGTTGTTAGCAAGGATTGTTCAAGGCAAGAAGAGGTATTTTCCAAAACCTTGATATTATATATGTATATATATATATATATATATATATATATGTTACTGCATAAAATTTTCATGTTCTGTGGAGTCAATTTTTCTGTAATTGTTGTTATACAACCTTTTTATGGTGATTGTATATAATTATGATGTTAGAGTTGTATTTAGACAAGGAATTGTATATTAAATTACGTTTAAAAGAAAGAAAATGGTTTTACAGTGAACATATGTATGAACATGGATTGTAGGAGTACAAAAATTGGTATTTGATTGTGAACTAATAGATAAATTGAACCTTGAATATGTTAATATGGTAAGAAATAAAGAGAATGTAGTTCAAATGAATTAATTTGGTGTATAATAGGGATTACAGTGTTAGTTTTGTCAAACAATGTCAAAAATGGAGTTTTGGTTTAAATCATGGCATTCAAGGATTTAATTTTTCTGAAATCGTGATTTAGTTATTTTAAAATCAGTATATATATGATGGGTAATGTTTATTTGTAATCTATGTAAGTTATACGTGTTAATTTAGGTGCTAGACATTGTTAAACAGTCAAAAATGAGCTTTGTTATGTTCTTGTTTCAGAATTGGCCAAATACCAAAATCGAGTTGCAACACCAATCTCGGCGCCATAGATACAAACCCTCGCGCACAACGTCATGAGTCCAACGGCTGTGCCTCCTCGCGCAAGTCATCACAGCCAATAGCCAATCCCATCAATGTGCCTTGAATACCAACCTCAATATAAATAAAGTAGGTAGCAGTATTGCTATAAAGAGAATGGCCCAAAAAATTATTTTTTTTTACGTAGTCTGTAATTGTTGATATGATGCAAGATTAGGATTTGTTAAAAATATAATTTTGTTATTGTGATATTATAGTGCTAAGAATGAGCATATAACTAACGAGTTTTGTTACTAATGTAACTTGACTATGTGGTTAAAAATCAGGCTATACATGAAATATGTACTAATTTGTATACAAAGTATCTGTAGTGACTAATTGTGTCCTAATGACATGTGATTAGGATATTGTAAATCAAACTGTTACGGTCTAGTTTACACGCAAGGCAAGATTTCTAACCCTAAACTTTCTTTGTGCAAGTTTCTTAACCCTAATTATATCGTGCAAGCTCCTAAATCTTACCTTTTGATATTGAGCCAGTTCTTTTTCTAATATTTAACTTGTTATTTAGCATGCAAGTTTCTCAATTCTGATATACTAATATTGAACAAGTTTTTCGTTCAATTTACTATTTGTTATGCATGCTCAATACTCAATTCTAAACAAGATTCTAACCTTAGCTTAACATTGTTCAGGCAAAGTATGTTATATTATTCAATGTTTATGCTTTTAGTTTATTCCTAAAGCATGACCTTACTATGCAATGTTGATTCATTTATAACTTATTACATAACGCGTTGTTACTACATTTTATTCAATTAATCCTTAGTTGATGTTCGTTAAACTCTAAATTACCTTGAAACTTATCCAAACCAAAATTACTTTGGTGCGGACTTGTATTCTAAATACTGAGATGAAAACCCTATTACATGGTATAATTTACGCATAGCGTTGAAATGTTTGTGCATAATACATTGTACAAAGGGTTGATGCCCCTGAGTACGAGGAGTCCTTATAGTCTTATGACTGTTAAAGTTTAAGTTGAAAGAATACTTATAACTATGGACATATTCGTGGTCTTCTGACCCTTAGTAATATATTTCACATTCTGTTCTTGATTATTATCGATGAAATACCTTATTCATTTTTATTGAGCCTATTCATTTGGCAGTTGATATGATGTTTATTCATTATCATTTCAAGTGAGCATTATTTTCTCACTCTTGCTTATATAAATATTACAGCTAAAGTTGTGAAGGTCGAAGAACCTACAACCGGTAAAGGGAAAGGGAAGATAAGAAAGTATTGAAGACTTGTAAACCCGTTAGCTTTTATGTTGTTGGACTCTATTTTAAATCTTGTGATGTAATTATTTAATTTTTCCGCACATTTTCGTTTGTAATTAAAGGTTAGATAACCTGGGAGATTTTGTTGAACTTATTGATGTAACCCTTTAATGGTGAGGTTTATTATTAAACTTTATTATATTTGGATAGTTAAATATGAATGTTTTTATCAAGTGAGCACCAAATCTGGTGGAAATGAAGTACTCGGATCTGGTGGAAATGAATTACTCAGATTTGAGTAGATCCAATGGCACACTTACCAAGCGAATCAAAGACTGGAGGAGGCACCAAGCCACCTATGAGCAAAAAAGATAAATTTACTAACTGGAAGGTTAGGATGCAAGTTTACATGGATTCAATAGATGAAGATCTATTTGAAATTGTTCAGAATGGGCCCTATGTTCCTATAAAGCTTGCACCAACTATAGATGACCCAAACAGAGTACAGATCAAGGTCAAAGGAGAATGGATAGAGAACGAGAAGAGAGCTGTCCAGCTTGACAAAAAGGCCAAGAACATCCTATTTCAATCATTAGATGATGATCTATTTGAAAACGTGGTCAACTACAAAACAGCAAAGGAGGTTTGGGAAGCACTACTCATTATGCATGAAGGAACATAAGAAGTCAGAGAAAACAAATAATCTCTCCTGACTCAACAATATGAGATATTTGCTCACGTTCAAGGAGAGAACGTCACTGCCACATACGAGAGATTCAATATTCTGCTCAACTCTCTACGAGCCTATGGAAAGATCTATCCAAACAAAGAGCTGATCATAAAGTTCATGAGAGCTTTACCAAGCAAGTGGGATGCCAAAACCACTGCCATAAGAGAATCAAAGAATCTACATGAAATGACTATTCAACACTTATATCGCAACCTCCTCACGTACAAACTGGAGCTGACACAACGAGCAGAAATGTTGTCTGAAGGAAGAAAGAAGGATAAAGGTGTTGCTCTCAAAGTAACCGAAAACACCTCCAAAGTCAACACTGAAGTTGATTCTGACTACGATGAAGATGATGATGAGGACTTTGCAATGCTGGTTAAAAGACTAAGAAGATTCATTCGACAAGGCAAAACCAGTAAGCCAAAGAAAGTTAGCAAGTACAACAGCCAGGAGCAAATGAATGACCTATGCTACAACTGCAAGAAACCTGGTCACTTCATTGCCAACTGCAACAAACCTCTCAGAGAAGAACTTAAGAAGAAATCACATGCAAGGAAGGAATACAAAGGCAACAAAAGGCCAGCAAAGAAAGACAAAGGCCTTATAGCTGGAGGATCATGGAGTGACTCTGATAATGACTCAACTCCAGAATCTGGAGACGATAAAGATCCTCAAATGGCTAATCTCTGCCTGATGGCCAAAAATTCAAGGGACAAACAGAACTCCAACATACATGAAGTAAGTATCGATGAGGTATTTGGCTTCAACTCTCCTGATGTAGATATTGATGACGTTAGAACTGCATTACACGGCATAACATGTGATCTGCACCAATACATGAAGTGGTTTAGAGTTCTGTCTAAAGACTATTCACTTCTTCAAAAGGAGAAAGAAAAAGTTCAAGAGGAACTGGAAATAGCCCTTCTCAGTACTAATTCTCTCTCTAAGTTTGAAGCTGAAAATAAGTTCTTGAGACAGGCAAATGAGCTCAGTGCACAAAGAGAGTCTAGTCTAACCTCTAAGATTGAGGATCTAGAAAAGACAGTCTCTACATGGAATAAATCCTCTTCATCCATGGACTCCTTAATCTCTAACCAGAGAAGTGTCTCTGATAGAACAGGGTTAGACTTTGGGGAATCTACCTCAAAGTCATGTGTGGAAAAACAAAGGAAACTAGCACTGGTAATGCTTCAGGTTTCAGTAGAGGCATTATATTTGTGAAATCCTCACAGAAGGATGAGCCTGTCAAATCCTGCTCAGCTGATTCAATTCATATTCCCAGGAGTAAGGGATCTCATGGTGGTCTAGGTTTCAGAAAAGAGAAGAGTAATCTAGCTACTACTCATCAACCTCGAAGGATCGTAGAGTCCAATAAAATCAACTCTACGAACCAACTAGGAAGATACAGTAGAAGTAAGATACACTCCTCACAAATAATGAAACAAGAGAACACATGGAAAAGGGAATATCAACCTAACAGGAGGATGACCAATAACCCACAAAAGTCTAAATGGAGGAAGAACTTTCACACACACACAAACATGCATCATATCAAATGTTTTGTGTGCTACAGAGTTGGCCACAAGGCCGCAAAGTGTCCTTATAATTCCATGCATGTGAGACCCAAAATCAAGCAGATTTGGGTCCCCAAGGGTACTAACATAGTAGGACCCATGCAAGTATGGTTACCAAAATGAAGGTTTAATGTTACCTCAGGAAAAGAGCTCCACGAACACAACTTGGTATCTGGATAGTGGATGTTCAAGACACATGACTGGGAACAAAGCCCTTATGTCTAACTATATAGAGAAGGAGGGTCCCTCGGTCATCTTTGGAGATAATGGCTCTGGCAAGACAAGAGGCTATGGCTCAGCTGGAAATGGTGCGGTATCCTTCAACAAAGTGGCCTATATGGAAGGACTACAACACAATCTTCTAAGCATTAGCCAACTCTGCGACAAGGGTAATCAAGTAACATTTCTCAACAATCAATGTCATGTCCGAGACCTGAAGACATCTGCTGTGAAGCTAATCGGAACAAGAGAAGGAAATGTCTACACAGTAAATCTTGGAAAACTGAGCTCAGACGAGACAATATGCTTTTTGTCTAAAGCATCTGAAGAAACAAGCTGGCTATGGCATCGAAGACTGTCTCATCTCAACTTCAAAAGCATGTCCAAATTAGCTTCAAAAGATCTAGTTGCAGGCGTACCCAAGTTCAACTTTATTAAAGAAAGGCCATGCAATGCCTGTCAACTTGGAAAACAAACCAGAAGCACCTTCAAGAGCAAAACTATCAATTCAATTGACAAGCCTTTGCAGCTGCTACACATGGATCTTTTTGGGTCAATTCCAACAATGAGCCTTGGAGGAAAGAGATACTCTTTGGTCATAGTCGATGACTTCACCAGATTTACATGGGTGTTCTTTCTAACCTCAAAAGATGAGACAAGTTCCCAGCTGATCAAAATGTTCAAGCTTGTGATGAACGAGAAAGGAGAGAAAATCAAGGCTATAAGGAGTGATCATGGTAGAGAATTTGACTTCTCAGAAATGGACCAATTCTGCATAGACAATGGCATTAGTCACAACTTCTCAGCTCCACGAACTCCTCAACAAAATAGAGTTGCTGAGAGAAAGAACATGACATTAATAGAGGCTGGAAGGACTCTACTAGCAACAGCTCATTTTCCTGAGTACTTCTGGGCAGAAGCGGTCAACACTACTTGTTATACTCAGAACAGATCACTCATATACTCTACGATTAAGAAGACTCCCTATGAACTATGGAAAAGAAGAAAACCTAGTGTCAACTACTTTCATGTCTTCGGTTGTGCATGCTACATTCTTAACAATGGAAAGCAATATTTGACAAAGTTTCAACCAAAATCAGACGAAGGAATCTTTCTTGAATATGCCACAGACAGCAAGGCCTACAGAGTGTTCAACAAGAAGACACTGAGTGTTGAAGTCTCGATTCACATAATCTTTGATGAAACAGACTTAGACAAAACAATGCCTCAAGATACTGCGACTAACAGTTCAGACACTACGAACGAGGTCGTCGAGCTCAATACTACGATCGTCGTACCAGAAGGTGAAATCGTTGAGCAAGGGAATGAGATCGTAGAGAGGCCTATGCCAGACAACGAACCTCCATATCAAGAAGAAGAAATAGATCTTGAAGATCTAAGACAAGAAGGCATAAGAACTGATGTACCAACAGGAAGCAGATGGGAAAGAGATCACACTCAAGATCTAATCATTAGAGATCCGAATGCAAGAGTCAAAACAAGAGCTGCTACTTAAAATGAATGCTTCTATCTAAGCTTTCTATCTCAAATAAAACCAAAGAAGATAGAGGATGCTATGGAAGACTCCAGCTGGATAGAGGCCATGCAAGAAGAACTTAATCAGTTCGAGAGAAGCAAAGTATGGAGATTGGTTCCAAGACCAAAGAACCATCCTATAATTGGAACCAAGTGGGTTTACAGAAATAGGATGGATGAAGATGGAGTCATCATCAGGAATAAGGCAAGACTAGTGGCCAAGGGCTACTCTCAGGAAGAAGGCATTGACTACGATGAGACATTTGCACCTGTTGCCAGACTGGAAGCCATCAAAATATTTCTTGCCTTTGCTGATCACATGAAGTTCAGGGTCTTTCAGATGGATGTCAAGAGTGCATTTTTGAATGGAGAACTTCAAGAAGAAGTTTATGTAGAGAAGCCTCCAGGTTTCATCAATCCATCTCTTTCTAATTATGTCTTTAGATTAGACAAAGCCTTATATGGTCTTAAACAAGCACCTAGAGCATGGTATGAAACACTAACTAACTTCTTTATTGAAAATGGATTCACTAGAGGTAGAGTAGATACCACACTATTTCTTAGAAAGCACAAAGACAAAGTCCTATTAGTTCAAATATATGTTGATGATATTATCTTTGGATCTACTGATGAAAAGCTATGCAAGAGATTCTCCAAGCTTATGCAGAGCAAGTTTGAAATGAGCATGATGGGTGAACTGAACTTCTTCCTCGATCGCAAGTAAAGCGATCGATGAAGGAATCTTCATCAACCAAGCCAAGTACATTAAAGACTTACTTAAGAAGTATGGCATGGAGTCAGCCTCTCCCATGAAAACCCCAATTGTTCCTGCAACCAAGCTTGACAAAGATGAAAAAGGTAAAAGTATTGATATAACTCAATATAGAGGTATGATTGGCTCTCTTTTATATCTAACTGCCAGTAGACCAGATATAATGTTTGCAACATGCATTTGTGCTAGATTTCAGGCTAATCCTAAAGAATCTCATTTATCTGCTATAAAGAGGATTTTTAGATATCTCAAAGGTACACCCCACTTGAGGCTTTGGTATCCCAAGGAGTCCTCTTTTGAGTTAACATGATACACAGATGCTGATTTTGCAGTCTGTAAAATTGATAGAAAAAGTACCAGCGGCACCTGTCAATTGCTAGGAAACAGACTTGTGTCCTGGTTTAGCAAGAAGCAAAATTCAGTGTGTACTTCAACTGCAGAAACTGAATACATTGCTGCAGGCAATTGTTGTGATCAGATCTTATGGATGAAAAATTAACTAGCAGATTATGGGTTTGAATTTAAATCCATTCCTATTCACTATAATAACACAAGTGCAATTGCTATAACTCATAATCTTGTCATGCATTCTAGGACTAAGCATATAGAAATAAGGTATCACTTCATTAGGGATCATGTGCAAAATGGAACTATATCTTTACAATATATCCCTACTGAAAATCAACTTACTGATGTCTTTACAAAGCCTCTAGATGAATCCAGATTTAACAAGTTAATAAGTGAGCTAGGCATGCTTAACTTACAACCATGAAAAATATGCTCTAGTATGTGTTAACCATACAGGTTTAAAGGCTATGTTTGAAATCATAGACATGATCAAAGGAAGACCACGATCGCAGAACCGAAGTGTCATACAATGACAACGATCGCGGTGCAGACTCAACGATAACAGAGTTACATCAAAACCAAAGGTGCACCCTATGATGATCAAGTATCAAACATGGCAATCTCTCTGATAAGTACCTCAGGGACAAACCTAACCCTTGATTCATTCAATGAGGTTGGCCCTTCCTAAGCTACCTTAAACCAAGAAGAATGCTAAGTCGAAAGTTTATCATGAGGACTTGATCAGACTCTACGACTGATAGTCAGACTCAATGATCGCAGTTCAGACTCTACAGCTCAGACACGACGACTGCTACACAAACTCAATGATGGTAGAACAGATTCAACGATTCCAAGGACCATCTCAACGATCATAGACCTACTGAAAAATACATTAGCTCAGAAGGAGTTAAGGGAAATTTAGTGCAATCCTTCTCTGTCAAATTCGTAGAGCCAAGCAAAATTCGACACCTGTCCCATTAAGCAAAATGGAGAGAGGGAAGTTACAAGTACAAATTAAAATCGTCTTTTTGAAATCTAAAGTTCAAAAGATCATCTCTCTCTTCCTCTCTCAAGCAGAAACCCTAAATAAGTAGAAAGCTCAGTCAGTCCCACTTCCTGCAAAGAAATCAATGGCATCTACCAATGTTATCTCCGGCTACAGACTCTGCTTTGACGAGTTCAAAATAGCTGAACCCAAATTTCACAAGACTCTGTCGCTACTGAAGAAAGCGGGTCTCGAAGAAGCTTTGGGTACAGACACATTGATCTACCCGAAGCTGGTAAAAGAATTCTACAACAATGGTGTATTTGAAAACAACACCATCTCTGCGAAAGTCAGGAATGTGGAAATCAGACTAAAGGCTGAAGACATCAATCTAGCTCTAGGTCTCAAACCTGAAGGATATACGTCCATAGATGTCATAGACTTCCATAAGGGACTAAAAAAGATGCACCACAAGAAATCTCCCTCTGTCAAAGGATACAAGAAGAAGGAGTTTCCACAGAGGTACGAATTTCTAGCTGATATTGTTGGAAAATGCATATGTTGCAAAAGCTCTGGTCATGACTCCGTGAATGAGGTATAACTCAAACTCATGACTGCCATATATTATGGAATACAACTTAACTATGGGGCTCTATTGCTTGAATGGATTGGGAAGTGGTTAATCAGCTCGAAGAAGACAAAGAGCTCTCAAAAGATGCTCCATGGGTGATTTATAAGCATCATCTTACAGGCTGCTCTGGGTGACTTAATTGAGGATGATGAAGGAGAAGCTATTAATCCAAATCGATGAATGACCCAGCAACTATTTGAGAATTGGAAAAGGAATCCAGTTGAAAACGTGCGAATGATGTCTGAATCCAGTGGAAGAACTGGTGAATTAAAGGAATCAGTAATGCCAGAAAATATGTCAGTTGTCAGAGAAACTGAAGATGAAGAAGAAGAAGCTAACAAAGAAGAACCCATTGCTTTAATCAGAAAAAGCAAAGGGAAAAGGAAGCTGAAAGCCATAACTACAAAAGAACCTCAAGGATCCACTACCGATAAGCCCGTAGAGTCCTCAGACATTCAGACTCTAAGGATCCTAAGAAGGAAGCAACAGCAGGTTGAGGCAGAAGAAGATAGAGCTACCATATCTCAACTGTTGAAGAAGAATAAAATCAGCCACAAGACCAAAAGGCCATCAATCTCTTCGATCGTAGAGTCTTTGTCGATCGTAGAGACCAGACCAAACAAGGAAGTAGCTGTAACAAACATTTTGGCTTATCAGAAGGATAAAACTGAAGAGAGTCCTACGGCTGTGGCTCAGCCTAAAAAGCCAAGAAGGAAACTGGTCAAGAAATATATTCTTGTCAATGAGAAAGAACTAAAGAGGGAAGACAAAGAATTGACTGCTGAAAAGGAACCAGCAAATGAAAGCCAAATAGTCAAAGCTCAAACTCAGGGGGAGACACCTAAAGATCTGATGATAGAGGATACACCTATTGAGGGGGAGACGGCTGAAACTCCCATTATAGAAAGTGCCCCAGTTGAGGGGGAGCTATTGATAGTACAAGAAGATGATCACGGTGAGGGGGAGGCTCATGACATCTCTATGACAGAAGAAGAGGTTCCGGGAAGAAATGAAGAAGAACCAGTGCAAGAACATCATGAGGCCATTGAGATAACGAAATCCTCCAACGAAAGCAGAAAAGAGGATGAAGGTGATGAGGTAGAGATTATAGTTGTGGGCATTGATGGGCACAGAAGAGCCAACTATGAACAACTGTTTTCATATCTACCTATGATGCCTTTCCATCAAGCTCAAATTCTAAACTCTTGGAGTCACATGTTTTGGAGCTTCAAAGAGTATCCGGCCATCTCAGTGCTAACTAATGGATTCCCAGGGAGATTTAATTTTTCCAAGAAGCTTTTCACCAACAATTCTTCCTCAAAGAACAAACTTGAGGTACTATCTATCCCAACTCTTTTCAAAGTTAATCACTTGCCATCATCCTCATTTAATTAATTTTATGAATTCCCACGATGGTTGGAAGTGATTCTTCATCAACTAAATCAATTTCCAGTTGCAGAATCCAAAAATTCTGTAACTGAGGAACTATATAAGATTAACTCCCTAATGCTCTCACATCCTATCAACTTTACGATCCCTGACTCTAGCCCCATTGTAGAGTCTTCACCTCAAATCGTACAATCACCAAACTTCAACATCCAAACCCAGACCCCTACATCAGATATTCCCTCCTCATCCAACATTGAATATTTCAATCTTGATCTTGCCCTCTACTCATTGCAAGATCAATTCCAGAACACACCACCTCCCTCACAAATTCCTCATCTAAATGAACTCCTGTAAGAACTATCCAAAAAGGCTGATTTGTCAGCAATGTCCGAGAAAGTGATCAAGGAACTCGACGAGAGTCTTGAAGATCATACTGCACTTATTCAGCTGAGATTAACATCCATGATCAATGCTGCAAAAAATCTCCCAAGCTCCCTAAGCTCTGAGCTCTCTAAAACGCTCAAAGAAATCATCAAAGAAATGCTTCAAAGCATAAAAGACAGGGACAATATTCACTTTCTTGCAGCTAAAAAGCATCGGGATGCTGTCTTGATCTTACAGAAAACTCAAGAATCTCAAAACAATCTAATGATACAAAGCATCAAAAGTCTTCAAACTGCAGTCAAAGAATTTCAAGACTTCTTCATGGGTCAAATATAGCAGACAGAAACTGTTTTCAACATTCTTCAACGACGTGAAACTCGTTCTGATGCCTTGATCCAAGAAAATCGTGAGGACATTACTCAAACTCAGAGTCAACTCAACGAGCTTGTCCAAGGAGTCACTCGCCTCTCCGAAGACATTTGAACCCTTGATGGTGACATAAAGGGGGAGAATAAAGGAAAAGGAGATCAGGGAGGTCAAGAAGGCAAGGGAAAAGGCAGAGGACAATTCTAAACTCAAGCCTCGAGGAACCCACATGCAAGGCAAATCACTCAGCAGACTCCATGATCCAGCCATCAGGCTCAACGAGCTAATCAACAGAAAGTTTTAATGGCTCAACCATTAAGGAGTCTAGGGCTAACTACCAGCTCTCATGCGGTGACAACAACAGGCCTAAGAATGCCAATTGGAGATCCTGCATTCATGAATAGGCATGATCACAATCCTAGACTAAGCCCAAGTGAGCTAGAAGATTTGGCCAGAAGAGATGAAGCAAGCAGAAAGAGGAGAGCAGAGGAATATGCAAATCCTCCAAGAAGCAAAAGTCCGAAGAAATAGAGATAAGTTGAAACTTAAACTCTTATTGATGTAAAGCTTATCTGTAATATCCACTCTTCAGACATCAATAAATTCATGCTTATTCTCTAGAAATTTTAGCTGCTCACTGAAATATTAAGTCACGTTTACTTTACTGAAAATGCATCTAGATATTGATAATCATGACAACAAATCTCATTGGTTATGTCAACATCAAATAGGGGGAGATTGTTAGAAGAATGCATATTTTGATTTGATGTTTAAAGTAAATGATCATGATTATATGTAAAGTCCTTAAAAAAATATATGTACAAGGACTTAGTGATAGATCAAATTTGTTAGGTTGATCTTAGCTTTTAAGTGTTCATCATGCTATAAACAAATGTATAGATAAAGAGATCAAAGATGTTAGGTTGATCTATCGTGAAACGTATAGATAGGCTTCAACAAGAATCGTAGTCTATCAAGCTGATCAACAGATTGCAGAAGCCAAGGCAAGATCGTAGAGCTTAGAAGATCGTAGTGTATTTGCCTTAAAGGACCTCTTCAGAAATCGTAGAGTGGTCCAAACATTTTCCGAAGCTAACTCAGAGATCGTAGTGTGCTCTCAGAAACGTTGAGTCTGCAAGATGAGAAAGTGACGATCGTCGTGTGAAAAGATCGTAGTGTGAAAATCCTTGCGAGAAATCGTAGTGTTCTCTTAAGAACAAACACCAATATGACAAGACACTACGATATGGATAGTAGAGTGTCATCTGTCTTATGTCAGAAGCATCAAGCCCTACCTTTTGTTTGGAGATGAATTCCAGCAAATATAGAATGGGTTTTGAATGTTAAAGCACTCACCAGTCCCAACGGTACAAAAGATATCCTTAGTATTGATCAAAAGGAACGTATTCAAGAAGCTAAGAAAAGGACCATTGGGCAGAGGAAAACACCTTTTCAGGTGTTAGGTGAGAAAGCAGTATGATGTGTTAGTGGGCCAGAGTGAAATTCAGAAGATGTGCAGAAAAGTCTCCATCAAAGTTCAGAAAGGTCAAACGCATTTAATGCTTCTTCAAAAGGCTTCAACGGATAGATTTCAAGATCACATATATTCAGAACACAGACAGATGAGTAAGATAAGCAAGTATTGAACAAAAGCGTGCAAGAACATTCAACACTCAACTCTACAATCCGAGAAAGATAGAAAGCTTGCTCAGCTACTCAGTTCTTTCGAACAAGTGCTTAATAGCAATTGAGTGGCACCAATCACGATCTCAACAACAACCAATCAACTGAAGTGAGAAGTTCCAAGTCTGAAGGACTTGAAGAGTTCTAAGTGAACTGTAAAGAACCAAGTCTGCTGGACTTGAAGAGTTCAAGAGTGAACTAAGAAGTTCCTAGACTACTGGTCTAGAAGGAATCTGTGAGATTCAAGAAGTGTAACAGACATCCTTAGTGGATTTCCTACTCAAGGAATAGAAGACTGGATTAGGAGCTTTTAGTGCTCTGAACCACTTAAAACTACTTTGTCCATTATAAATGCTATAACTGCTATAACTGTCATAACTGCCTCACTCTCATTAATTCAAGATATCTCAAAGAAGGTTTATCATATACTCATTCCACTGTGCATTAATCACAATCATACTAACGAGTTTAAAAGAAAAGTTTTTAATTATCTATTCACCCCCCCTTCTAGATATCTATTGTGCCTCCGGGAACTAACACACATGTTGATAGGTCTTAGCCCAAGTTGGGTGTCTCTTGTGTTTACTTTAAGTTATTTTCACTAAGTAGGTTTATGTACAAGGAATGAACTACCTTAACCATTTCATCATGTAAGGATGTTAAACGCCTATAACGCGTATACTCGCATTTATTCAACTCATTAGTATAGTTCATCATTTAAGAACTCATTATAATTCATACTCGCACGACTTATATGGTGTCTAGCTAGATGAGCACACATGTAAGCCATGTTTATAAAACATAGCTTCACAAGGCGTTCAAGTTCACCTTTAAAAGTCATTCTAGGCAAAGCTAAAGCAACTAGGTTCAACTTTGAATCTCATTTCATAGCTAACTAAGCCCTGTATGTATGTTATTACGTTTAGAACTTTAAGCCCACAAGTTACTTTAAGTTCGTTCTCAAAGTTTTAAGTTTTCTTTAGAAATCATTTTCAACTAAGCTATTGTAAGTTGATAATAAGTAAAGCAACTTTAAATCACTTCTCATGCTTAGGTATACTCATATCTCAACAATATGTATGTGTTAAAATATCATAACTTCAAAGACTCAAGGTTCGTCAATATTCATTTTTCAAAACTCCAAGTTTCTTTTCAAAACACATACTAAGTCACGCTAAAGTATTCCATTATGAGCAAGGAAATCTTATATGCCATGTCTATTATCATTCATATTTATTTTTTATCACTTAGAATAACATATTCCATCGTCGGGAGCACTATACTTGCGTATGTGCTCGTTTGACGCCCTCCGATCGTCTCCAAATACGTAACAGTCACAAAGGTGACTGCATTGACCCCTTCTAACGACCTTAAATTGAAATACTTAAAGAACAAAAGTTGTAGGTCTATTCGTCCTCGTTCCGGATCATCTTGAATTACCTCAACCAGAGTTTGTATGAAACAGTTATGCCTAGTTTACTACGTATGCAGTCAAAGCGATCCACCGATCATCGATGTCCGCTAAGTGCTGCTTCAATTGGTTTTTAAGGGCCAAGAACAAGACTCACAGAGGTAGAAAAGCCCCTCAGGTTTTTCTCTTCTCGATTTTACACACCAAAAGCCCTTCCAATTTTTATAACGTGAGTTATACTCATCCAAATTAGTCCGTTTTCGATTCTATGGGTTTGTAACTCATAAAACTACAACATACCAAATACCCAACAATTAACATAAATATTAACTAACCCAAATATCAATCTAAAACTCATGTTCATACTCAGTTTTCATGTTTTGAAAAGTTTAGCGAAATCATTCACTACGAAATCGTTTGTAAACGAAATTGGTCTATTTAACTCTCGTTCTTTTCGTATTTGACTATATTAACATCATCTAATAGAAATTCATGGATTGCAACAAGTTTTAGCCATCAAGTTTGTGACTTAAAAGCAACTATTTTCCTAACATTCTTGATAAATTGAAACTTAGGAATCAAAAGTATATATGTTAGAATTATTACCTCTTGATGGCTTCCAATTGCTAACTATAGCTCTCCAAACCTCTGATTGTTCTCAATTCTACTATCCTTCTATAGCCAATTTTCTCAGATAACTAAACCAACGGGAAATAGAAGAAAGAGCTCATTTATGGAGGAATTAATATCCAAGCAATAACTTTGTCCAATGTTTTGAACCAGTAGGAAGAAGAAGAAGATGATGGACAATGAATAGTTGGTAAACTACTCCCTCCTCCTCCATCCCTCCCTTCATTATTAGCTATAGGTAGCCATTATTAATTCTCAGCAACCATGAAATAGCATAGGCCAATGGCCTATCACGGCTAAAAAGTTTGGGACACAGAAAATGGGACAAGATACATTACTATCTAATTTATCAGTAAAATGGATCTCAAATACTAAGGTTAATTCCTTTTTAGGCTCATTAAATTAATTATAATGATTTAACATTACTACACTAAATTAAGCTATGGGCACATATATACACATATATATGTACCTACCCACATGTAAGAAGTATACTTATATTTTAAATATACACCAATACATAATATCATGTACCTCATGTACATTAATCCAATAATATTTTAATTGGGCTAAATATAATTTAGTTGAGTATTCTTAACCCATTATCACAATGATTAATTAATATTAATCATTTATTTTCTTACAATAATTAGTATGTACTACACTAATTAATATAATTCTTTCATTTTATTTTTTTTCATAAATTATTGTGACAACCCGAGAATTTAAAAAAATATTTAAATCTTAAATGATGGATTAAAGGTTAAATAATAGACCTAAACAGAAAATAAGTGTATGGATTTGACATTTTTGGGAAAGAATTTTGAGGATTTAAAAATTTTTGTGGTGAATTATTCAGGATTAAGGGTATAAATGTATATGAATATTATGTGATGGTTTATATTTGTTTATTATATAAAAAAAATAAAAGAAACTAAGGTAATCCTAATTATATATTAGCAATGAAGAATTGAATAACTTAAGGGTTATGATATGAGAGAATATTAGTATATAAATTATATACTAATTTTAAGAGATTTATTTTATACATCTCAATTAATTAATTTTATAACATAATTATAGCAAGTCTAATTGGGTTAAGAAATTAAGTGTACATGAGTAAGGATTTAAATTATGATTGAAGGAAATGAAAACCCTAATTAAATAATTAGGGAAAGATAAAATTAAAAGTATTGGACCTAATCTATTTTCATGGCCCAAATATTTTTATTTGAAAGCCCAAAGAATTATTTAGTGAAGCCCAAAAGATTTAATGAGTGGACCAATTTTTAAAACCAATAAAAGGGGGGCATTTTAGTCATTTGATATACTAGATATTACAACAAAAACAAAAGCAAACTTGGTAGATATTAGGCCACATGGCCGGCATTACAAGGAGAGGAAAAGGAGAGGAGAAGAAGGGGTGCACATCACCATCTCAAACACCACATGTTGGAAAAGATATTTCAAAACAAGTTAGGTGTCACATATAATATGAAGCCACCATATTTAATTGGGTCATTAAGTATTATGTGGTGATTAATAAGAGAGAGAGAATTAGTGGAGAAGAGAAAAGGAATGGCTAAGAATTGGCCACAAGGAAAGGTTAGTGGAGGAACATGTGGGACAATTAATAAAGCATTAACTAAGGAACTAAACCAAATGTGGGAGAAATAAAGGCCACATGGCCGGATATTTGAAGAGAGAAAAGAGGCATGCATGTCATCAATTTAAGCACCACACATGTGGCAAAAGATCTTACACCAATTAAACTAGGTGTCATTTATTTTAAGGAACCACCTTGCCTAATAATCTTCCACATATTTATGTGATGATTAAGTGTGAAAGAGAGAGAGAATGTGGTGGAGGAAAAAGAGGCCACATATGGCAAGATGTTTTTGTGAGAGGAAAAGTAGGATGAGTATAGATATTTGTTATATAACTATCTCTAATAACAAGCTATCTTGGTTTCTTTCTCTTTCATCCCTTCCAATTAGCTAACATAAGAAAAAAAAACAAATAGAGGGAGAGAGAAGAGAGGCCATTCGGCAGCTATGGAGGAGAGGAAGAGGAGTTTTTGGTGAGACATCAAAGTTCCATAATCAAGGTATGAAGAAGAAGAAGGAGAACATGGTAAATAAAGGTATAAATACCTTTTGTTTATGTAATTTGTGATTATTGTAAATCAAACCTTGAATCTATGTTTCTAAACTTAAAAACAATGAATATACTTGTTAATGAGTGTTTCATGTTTAGATATACCAATATTGGGTGTTATTTTAGTTGGAAATCAAAAGTAAAGAAAAGTGATTTTCTAGTTTATAAACCATAAAATTTCTATGTACTTTGGATTTCCACCGTTTTTGATCTACACCTTATTTTTGCGATCCGTCAAAGATTGGTGCTAAATATGTAAGTTAACTACTAAACTCAAATGGTAGCACTCAAAAATATTGAGTACACAATCTGTAGCGATTGTTTTAGCCAAAATAGTTCCGACTTTTGAATGGAAAATAGACTATTTTTGGACAGTCAAGAGTAGGGGTAGTTTTGTCATTTTTCGAACATTAAAAAATTCTGGAAAAATTTGGGATGATAATATGATAAGTTTTCTAACATCTCCAAGTGGAATAACTGAAAAAGGAGTTGTAGATTTCTGTATGGACTATTTTTAACAAAGCACGAAAAAATGCAAAATGACAAAAAGCTACTGCCCAGAAATTTAAAAGGAAATTTTTGGACACTTAGTTAATGAAATAAATTCCGGCCTTTTGTGAAATGAAAATATATGGTATAAAGTAGCTCTTGTCCAAAAATTAGCTCATTCCGACTTAAAATGACCAAGTTATGACTATTTCAAGTTTTGCGATTTTTCGACGAAAACGGCTATAACCGGAGTTCTATAACTCCGATGGCCACAAAATTTAAACTGGAGGCTCACGTTAACACGTAAAAGATTGTGTCAAGAGATGGGAATTTCTGAAGTTAAGCATGATAGGGCTAATTTCTTAAGCTACGAACTAAAATTTATTTTTGAAAAATAATTAAGGGAGTTGAAAAATTCCAGAAAAATACTTTTGTGTATGGAATACATGTGTATATGATTGGCCAAAGGATTGATAAAAAAATAAGCTGATTTCATATTTTCGTGAATAGTGTATTTCAGCTTCCTGAAATGAACATTTCAGGTTACTGAAATGAGAAACCAAAATGTCAGAAGAGATGTCAGTTTTGTTTTAACTTGCTGAAATAGAAACTGAAATGATATATTAAGTTTTTCTAAAGTCATAAATAGTTTAGCAAGTTATATTAAGAACTTATAAATGAACGAGTAAGTGTTAAGTCTAAGGTAATTGTGAACTAGGTTAGACTGAGTCTTATTATTAGTAGGCTCGAGAGTTATCCGACTAGACCGTCGGGATGTCGAAATAGTACTTGATTCAACTCAGACTGAAATAGTCTGATTTAATATTAGGTCTTATGTGTTGTATAGATTGATAGGTTTATGTGTTATGTGTTTAGGTTATTCTATGATTATATATAATAGTAGTATACTGTGATGATATTATTCTAATATTGGAGATCTATATTATCAATATTAGGTCTTCGGATAAAGCGATATAAACTGTGTAGAAGTAGTCGGTGATACAGGCAAATTCCTAACCTTGAACTTCAAATTGTTGTACAAATTTTCTCTAAACTCGACCTTGAGTTGTTCTTTCAATTATGCTTATGGCTAATCATTGCTGATTACCATGTCTACGATTTGTTGAATAACTTTCTGTGCAAATAATGCATGTGTTCATCGGGTATGAAAGGTTGATCACATTCATTACCATCTAGTCCAGTTATAAATTGTTCATGTTCTTTCTTGACCATTCAATTCCTATTGACTTGGTCGTTCAGTTATAAAAATTTGGTCATGCTATTTCACAATTATATTGTTGAATGTTAGCCAGTTATTATTCAAATTCTTTAAATCATGATATATCCTCAAATAAACTTTTACTTGCTGGGCAACCTTTTTGCTCACCCTTGCTATATCATGATAAACATTGCAGATTAAGACGAATACGTCGGATACAAGGAAAAGATAAAGACAAGTCCAACTTTGGATTATATGTGCAGATAAAGTTTGAAACATTATTGTATATTAATGTTATTGTAAGCCAAATAAGTTATGAATTGTGTATTAAGTGAAGGTTCTCGACCTTGGGGAATAATGTGTAAGTTTATTGTATAAAAAAATTATGTTTATATCTTCCGCAATTAGTTATAGAAATAGTATACCAGATTCGTGGTGATTAGGACCCGAATTTGGGTCTTTTACAGTTGGTATCAAAGCTGTAGGTTATGAACCTTAGGTAGGAATACATGAGACCAATAACAACAGTGATTAGGATTAAGTACTAACTCCAATCGAGTTAGTGTGTTGGTATGATTCAAAGACGAATCTCGGCGAGTTAAAAAATACAGAGTTCCCTAACTCTGATAATAAAGTTGAACAATAGTGATGAATAGATAGAGTCTAAAAGACTAAAAGTGCATGGACAGGAGATCGTAAAACAAAACGATCAAGACATAGAAATGAATCATAATATATACGTTGAGATCACCCCGTGATCTGATATGGATCAATCGAATGATTGAAAAGTTTATGGCAAGAATGCTGTGTGTCAGTTGTACTATGAATTGGTACAAATTCAGGAAAGGATTATGAATACGGATTAAATAAAATTCGTATTGAGAAGGGAGTTAAGATTAGGTGGGGATTTCAATTGAGGACTTTGTCAGCAGCTGAGTTGTATGATTCCTTGTTATGGGCGGGGAATTGTACTTGGTGTAAAAACCACTTATTTTCTGGCACTGATAATCATTGAAATGTTTGTGCTGCGCTATTTGCTATATATCTGTTGAGAAGGTGATTTTTTTTCTTAGGTGTATAACAAATAGGTAGGTTATAGGTAGAGAATATAAGATTAAGTACGAGTTCTTAAAACTCATACTTATGTTATGTTCGTGACTCATAATTATATGAAATGTTTATGAACCCCTCAGCGAATGGACGCCAAAGGTCTGACTAGGACAAGTTCTTAAACTCATATAATTGTGGAAAGTTCTTGAACTCATGAGTGTGGTTTGACGAACTGGGAATAATTATGTATGAATGAAGAATTGAGGATAATAGTAATAGATAGTAATATTAGGCAATGGATTATTAGTGGAGACATTAGGTTTTCCAAATCTTCTAGCTATGCTAGACTCAAAATTTTTGACATCAAGCTAAATACGCACTATGTGCTTTTGAAAAATGAATTTTTATTCTCAACTCCTGGTGACCATTGTGTACGCATGGACTTCGGGCCACCTACACCTCGTTACCAGTTGAGATGATAAAACAGATTGGTAATGATTTTTGAACGGTTTACAGTATAGTCTATGCTATTTGTTTCGGCTAGACGATAATGATTTGAAATATCAAAATATATTTTCTATTTATCACTTATGTACCATGTAACCTGGTGCAGAGATGATAAAAAAATGATGGAGTTGTAAATACAGAAATACTTAGTGTTGAATTTGATCTAAAATCGTTATTCCACTATTGTATAATGTGTTATGACAAAGTCATATAATGACGACATCCTCAAACGGGCTGTTAATACAATACGGCATCATGACGTCATTTTCAAAATATTTTAAAAAATTTAATTTGCCAACGGCGTTTGGCTATACACATTCATTTTTTGATTGAAATTGATTATTGATATGGGTCTGTGCTATTTGATTCGGCTAATGTTTTTGAAAACTCTAAGCGTTCTTTGAAAATTTTCCCGAACCAAATTGTTTTGGTGCGGAATTCTATGATAAAACTGAGGTGAACTGTGCAGACTGGATAAAATTATTCAATAACAAGAATATTCGCAAGAAATGATTAAAGTATACGTACTAGTAACAATAGTTTACCTTCTTCGTGATTGTAAACATACTGTTAACCTTTGTAAGGGGTAAAGTACCTTTTTCTTAATTGAAATAGGTCAAGGGTAGTAATACCTGTAAACCTTAGAAGTTCATAGTCTATATGACTCCTCAGCATAATTTCAAAATTTTAACTCTGGTGAGTGGTGTAATGGGTAGCATGTAATGATGAGTACGAATGATGTATGGTGCATAATATAAGGTGTAAGTTGAATTTCGGGGACGAAATTTTTAGAAGAATGGGTGAATGTGACAACCCGAGAATTTAGAAAATTATTTAAATCTTAAATGATGGATTAAAGGTTAAATAATAGACCTAGACAGAAAATAAGTGTATGAATTTGATATTTTTTGGAAGGAATTTTGAGGATTTAAAAATTTTTGTGGTGAATTATTCAGGGGTATAAATGTATATGAATAATATGTGATGGTTTATATTTGTTTATTATATAAACAAATAAAAGAAACTGAGGTAATCCTAATTATATATTAGGAATGCAGAATTGAATAACTTAAGGGTTATGATACAGGAGAATATTAGTATATAAATTATATACTAATTTTAAGAGATTTATTTTATACATCTCAATTAATTAATTTTATAAACTAATTATAGCATGTCTAATTGGGTTAAGAAATTAAGTGTACATGAGTAAGGATTTAAATTATGATTGAAGGAAATGAAAACCCTAATTAAATAATTAGGAAAAGATAAAATTAAAAGTATTGGACCTAATCTATTTTCATGGCCCAAATATTTTTATTTGAAAGCCCAAAGAATTATTTAGGGAAGCCCAAAAGATTTAATGAGTGGACCAATTTTTAAAATCAATAAAAGGGGGGGCATTTTAGTCATTTGATATACTAGATATTACAACAAAAACAAAAAAAAACTTGGTAGATATTAGGCCACATGGCCGGCATTACAAGGAGAGGAAAAGGAGAGGATAAGAAGGGGTACACATCACCATCTCAAACACCACATGTTGGAAACGATATTTCAAAACAAGTTAGGTGTCACATATAATATGAAGCCACTACATTTAATTGGGTCATTAAGTATTATATGGTGATTAATAAGAGAGAGAGAATTAGTGGAGAAGAGAAAAGGAATGGCTAAGAATTGGCCACAAGGAAAAGTTAGTGGAGGAACATGTGCGACAATTAATAAAGTATTAACTGAGGAACTAAACCAAATTTGGGAGAAATGAAGGCCACATGGCTGGATATTTGAAGAGAGAAAAGAGGCATGCATGTCATCAATTTAAGCACCACACATGTGGCAAAAGATCTTACACCAATTAAACTAGGTGTCATTTATTTTAAGGAACCACCTTGCCTAATAATCTTCCACATATTTATGTGATGATTAAGTGTGAAAGAGAAAGAGAATGTGGTGGAGGAAAAAGAGGCCACATATGGCAAGATGTTTTTGTGAGAGGAAAAGGAGGATGAGTATAGATATTTGTTATATAACTATCTCTAATAACAAGCTATCTTGGTTTCTTTCTCTTTCATCCCTTCCAATTAGCTAACATAAGAAAAAAAAACCAAATAGAGGGAGAGAGAAGAGAGGCCATTCGACAGCCATGGAGGAGAGGAAGAGGATTTTTTGGTGAGACATCAAAGTTCCATAATCAAGATATGAAGAAGAAGGAGAGCATGGTAATCAAATGTATAAATACATTTTGTTTATGTAATTTGTGATTATTGTAAAACAAACCTTGAATCTATGTTTCTAAACTTAAAAACAATGAATATAATTGTTAATGAGTGTTTCATGTTTAGATATACCAATATTGGGTGTTATTTTAGTTGGAAATCAAAAGTAAAGAAAAATGATTTTCTAGTTTATAAACCATAAAATTTCTATGTACTTTGGATTTCCACCGTTTTTGATACACACCTTCTTTTTGTGATCTGTCAAAGAGAGATGCTAAATATGTAAGTTAATTACTAAACCAAAGTGGTAGCACTCAAAAATATTTAGAACACAATCTATAGCGACTGTTTTAGCCAAAACAGTTCCGACTTTCGTAAGGAAAATAGACTATTTTTGGACAGTCAAGGGTAGGGGTCGTTTCGTCATTTTTCAGACATTCAAAAATTCTGGAAAACTTTGGGTTGATAATATGATAAGTTTTCTAATATCTCCAAGTAGAATCACTGAAAAAGGAGTTGTAGATTTCCGTATGGAGTATTTTTAACAAAGCACGAAAAACTGCAAAATGACAAAAAGCTACTACCCAGAAAATTATAAGGGCATTTTTGGCCACTTAGTTAATGAAATAAATTCCGGCCTTTTGGGATATGAAAATAAATGGTATAAAGTAGGTCCTGTCTAAAAATGAGTTCATTCCAATATAAAATGACCAAGTTATGACTATTTCAAAATTTGCGATTTGCTGACAAAAATGGCTATAACCGGAGTTCTATAACTTCGATGGCCACGAAATTTAAACGGGCGGCTCACGTTAACACGTACAAGATTGTGTCAAGAGATGGAAATTTCTGGAGTTAAGCATGATAGGGCTAATTTCTTAAGCTACGCACTAAAATTTATTTTTGAAAAATACTTAAGGGAGTTGAAAAATTCCAGAAAAATACTTTTTGTGTATGGAATACATGTGTATATGATTGGCCAAAGGATTGATAAAAAAAAAGCTAATTTCATATTTTCGTGAATAGTGTATTTCAGCTTCCTGAAATGAACATTTCAGGTTACTGAAATGAGAAACCAAAATGTGAGATGTCAGTTTTGTTTTAACTTGCTGAAATAGAAACTGAAATGATATATTAAGTTTTTCTAAAGTCATAAATAGTTTAGCAAGTTATATTAAGAACTTATAAATGAACGAGTAAGTGTTAAGTCTAAGGTAATTGTGAACAAGGTTAGACTGAGTCTTACTATTAGTAGGCTCGAGAGTTATCCGACTAGACCGTCGGGATGTCGACATAGTACTTGATTCAACTCAGACTGAAATAGTTTGACTTGATATTAGGTCTTATGTACTGTATAGATTAATAGGGTTATGTGTTATGTGTTTAGGTTATTCTATGATTATATATAACAATAGTATACTGTGATGATATTATTCTAATATTGGAGATCTATATTATCAATATTAGGTCTTTGGATAAAGCGATATAAACTGTGTAGCAGTAGTCGGTGATACAGGCAAGTTCCTAACCTTGAACTTCAAATTGTTGTACAAGTTTTCTCTAAACTCGACCTCGAGTTGTTCTTTCAATTATGCTTATGGCTAATCATTGCTGATTACCATGTCTACGATTTGTTGAATAACTTTCTGTGCAAATAATGCATGTGTTCATCGGGTATGAAAGGTTGATCACCTTCATTACCATCTAGTCCAGTTATAAATTGTTCATGTTCTTTCTTGACCATTCAATTCCTATTGACTTGGTCGTTCAGTTATAAAAATTTGGTCATGCTATTTCACAATTATATTGTTGAATGTTAGCCAGTTATTATTCAAATTCTTTAAATCATGATATATCCTCAAATAAACTTTTACTTGCTGGGCAACCTTTTTGCTCACCTTTGCTATATCATGATAAACATTGCAGATTAAGACGAATACGTCGGATACAAGAAAAAGATAAAGACAAGCCCAACATTGGATTATATGTGCAGATAAAGTTTGAAACAGTATTGTATATTAATGTTATTGTAAGCCAAATAAGTTATGAATTGTGTATTAAGTGAAGGTTTTCGACCTTGGGGAATAATGTGTAAGTTTATTGTATAAACAATTTATGTTTATATCTTTCGCAATTAGTTATAGAAATTGTATACCAGATTCGTGGTGATTAGGACCCGGATTTGGGGATTTTACAATTATTCCAAAACAATTTTCTTTAGCCACCATCTTATACAAGTGAACTAACCCTTTTCATTTAACTTACTATCACACCACTGCCACATAAGGATTTTAATATAATATTCCATAATATCACTTAATTAACCAATTTCTAATCCGGGTTAATTAATTAAATCTTTATTCAACTCATGTTTTGCTAACTAAATTCCCTCATTAACACTTAGTCACCATTTATGACCCTTATAAGATTTATTAGTATACATGTCTTGAAATCAAATTATCATAAACTGACTCAGAGTTTTCTATAGGCCAAACAGCAATTACTTATTTGATCATAAAGCTTGGAAATATGCACAATTGTGTGCCATACCAAGTTTAGAGGCAGACAAGTTCTGTTTGAGAAAAACCTTAGCTTCAATTCATGAATACTTCATACTTTTAAATTACTAACTTGCTATACTAGTTAACTAACATCTACCACAACATTCTTCATTGATTTAGAGATTAACTTCAAGGTCAAACTCTATTTCCTTTAATAGTTAGTTAACTATAAAGATCTCATATATATATATATACACACACACACACACACACATAATTTCTTCCCACAATTCAACATATATATAACACATACATACATTCCTTTAATCTTCACTTCTCGCCATGTATCAAATTACTTAATAATTCTCTAAATAATTTATAGGTATATTGATTTTCTTTTCTCGTCAACAACGTACATATATACAAGTCTAAACCTAACACGCATCGAGTCTTTAATAGTATTCAATATAGTACACTGAGTGGTTTCCCACAAACAACCAACAAATTGGTTTTCGTCTCATCTACACTTGCTTTTTCACGATTGAATTAGATCGATTACTAATTAAGTATATACCTCCGCTCTCCGATTTGAATTGTTTAGCCCAACTCAATACATCCACCATTAAAAGTAATGGCACAGACCGCCTTAGACTTGATACTTACTCTTAAATATACTCAAGAAATTGGTGATTATCAAAGATATTTAATGTCACTAACTTACTATGATAAAATAATTTCACATGAACTATTTACTATCAATAGATAAATTTCTACCCATCTTCTTTACTAATTCATCTCTACAATTTATAACAAATATATAATAATGATATATATTTATTAAACACTTATTACATAGCTCATATTACCCTATGTAAGACAATACCACATGCCTCATATCCCATATATATTCTTGTTCGAACCCATCTCATGCTTTAAGAATTTTATCTACTAAATTCTTATTTTAATATTTTTTGAAAATTCGGGTTTTTACATCCTCCCCCTTATAAGGATTCCGTCCTCGGAATCACCGAAACCTCCTCTACTATGTGCTATTCCGAATATTACATATTCTTTTGAATAATTTTATCCATTCTCTTTTCAGAAGTTTTATTATAACTTGCTCACTTACATTCTACCACATTCTCCTTTCTAAGGAACATTCTACTTACTAATTTCATCATTCAGAAGAATAAGAATCTTCCACGATTTTTCAATAATCGGGAAGTAGTATGAATAACTCAGATTCCAAATTATGTTGAGGGGTCACACAAGACCGTGAACTCTTCTCTAGGTTTACTAGTGCTTCAACACAATCCTTCACACTGCAAACCAGAGTGTTTATCAATTACAAAGACTGAAAACACCCTCCACACATACACTAGGTGGCTAGCCTATTGTACCACTACGTTGGGCCGCAATATAGTGTTTTGTAACGACTATATGCGTTACGCTCGTAACCATTGTCCCTGAAAACATGTCCCCTTATAGGGTTGTTCACCTCAACTTTTCAACATCTGAATCTGCGCCAGAGAAATCTAGTTTGGCACAATTACTCAAGAATGCTTGAATTCCATAAATATTTTTCAACAGCCGTCTAGCCGAATCAAATAGCTTAGACTTTTATCAACAATTCAGACATCAATCAAAATAATTTAGCCAACTTAATTGGCCTTCTTCATAATTTAAAAGAAAACCAAAAATTCTTTTATGACGTCATGATACCGTACCAGATTAGTAGTACGTTGAGAATTCTACCTTTATGTGACTTTGTCATACTACATCATACCATGGTGGGCTGACTATCTTTCGATCCCAGCCAACACTAGGTTTGACTGCATTGATGACTCCATCATTTACCAATTTCTACACCATATCAAATGATGCACATGGTCAGAAATACATTTTGAAAATTTTCAAATCATTTTTGTCGTAGTCGAAACAATTAGCATAGACATATGGATAACAATATTATTTTTAAAACATCATTGGTTCAATCACATGATCCAATGTTTTTTAAGAAAACAGAAGTGTAAACATCAGAACAAAGTCAATAAATTTTGAAAATCTAGCAGGGCTAGAAGATTTAGAAAATCTATGTTTCTCCATCAACTTTAATCTTTACTACATTGCTTCATTCTATCAATCTTTAACACCATCAATGCTCACTATACTAAAATTTGACTCGATTATGTAAATTCAGTTTTATTAAATAAAATCTCTCCGTTCTTAATATGTATTGTGTTATTATATACTTTGTTATAGAATTAGGTAAAATAAATTTTTGTTTGAAAGTTGACGTGCTTGACACGTCGTGCTTAAAAGTTTTCTTCAAAAATGAACTTTTTGATATATGTGTTTTGACAAGCTACTTTGTCGTGCTTACACTGACAAAATGCTTCGTCGTGCTTGTTAGGATTTGTGGAAAACATAAGTTAGGAAACCCTAGGCAAATAGGTGGAAAATGTCTAACAATCCTAAGTTGCTAAAGTCTATAAATAGAAGCTCAACCTCAGGTCAAACCCACGAAGTCTCAAAGCTTATACACTTATATTTCATACCTATACAAGCCCTACTGATAGCAAGATCAGAATAGAATTTTAAATTTTTTTACAAACCAATTACCCAGATCATCCTTTATGCATATTATTAATTAAAATGAAGAACAAGTGTGACGCCCCCAAATCCGGGTATCTTCCAACCCGACATATGGTGCTCCATGGTGCTACAGTTCACACAAACATTCAATTGAAATGCCTCAAAAGAATGAATATGTCTTATATATATTGCAAAAAAATATTACCATTCCCCAGGTTCTTTATAACCGTTACATTTGTTCTTGTCATAATTTCAAATATTAATATTATTTACCTATACTATTACATAGGTAATCTATAGGTTCGCCTTATCCTTCCCTTTATCTTTTCCAGATCCTTCGGTCCGTTCGATCTTAGCTGCATTCATATGGTTCAAGCAAGAGTGAGCATAACTAGCTCAGCAAGTATAACAATTCTATTTAAACGACATGCTTGAATCATACAAATCATATATCTTCAATAACTGAACAATAGTTATGAAGTACTATCGATAATTCAAAATAGCATTTCTCTTTTCTTTAAAACGTTTTACAATGACAACATTCAGTAAAACATCAATTCTGGTCCAAGACCTTGAGCATTTCATACTTTCTTTGAAAAGGACAACACGGCACTAAGTCCATAAGTCCGACATTACTTATGAGCACATCTAGGTGATTAGCCTATAGTACTCTATGTTGATCAACACTACATTCTTTAAACGTATGAACGTTTAAGTTGTGGCAACCTCACGTGTCTGTCATTTGATGACAAAACATTTGTTTAGCATACTCAGTCTTCATTTGAAAACCATACCAATATAGGTTGGTAAAACATTGACCATACTTTGATGGATTATAAGAAATCCAAAACATTTTAAGTCTAGCCGAAAGAATTGGCTTTGACTTCATCATACATCAATTCATGCGTAAGAATACATGAATCACAAAACCTGTCTAGATTGAACATAGACAAGGGTTAGAACACTTTCCTTCAGCGTCTGCTATTGTTATTACACGTTCACTTTAAGTCTTTAAGGTCTCTACAATATATAATCACATAACGTAACACATTAGGTCATGAATAAACATACATGGTTCCTAATGAATTTTACCCTTCTTCTCAATCTAATCATGTATTAGATTTGTTACCATTGGTTACGGCTTGCCGTTATAGTTTACATCGTCATTACGTTCACGTTTGATTGATTATCTTTAACCTTTAGTTATCATACTTAAGGTTTAACAATGTCTTAAACAATGTTATATTTAAGTTTTAGTTCATTACCAATCAATTAACGTTCTTCCTTTACTTACAAAATCTCCTTACTATGCAATCCCTAAGGCTGGCGCTGCAGCGCCAACTTCTCTTCATTGTGCCATGTTGCGGCGCGAGTCCTTGTGCTAACTGCCGCGATGCAGAGCCACTTTCCAGTGGTTGAGGCATCGACCGGGCACTGCGGCGCCACTCTCAGTTCTATTGGCCGCGCTGTGACGTGAAAGTTTAGTAGGTCAAGACACTATGCACGGCGCTACAACGCCACACTTTGGCTTTATTGTGGCCAGCCACATACTTGACTCAATACCTGAGATAGTTGGCGATTTTGATTTGCACAACGAACTTTCCAAACTCCAAATTTGATCATTTTAAGTCCGAATTGGCTCGTTCAAAAGGCATTAGCTCACAAATCACATACTCTACATTTTCATGCAAGAAATTTACATTTTTGACTTCGTTAACTTAAAATTCACCTATGAGTTCATTTTTAACGAAAACGATAAACGTTCGTGAACGTTCAACGCTCGTTTCTTCGTTCTAAGTTGGAATTCGGTCATTTTTGAGTCTGCAACTCTATAATGCCAAATAAGACTTGTTCCCATCGAAAACCAACGTTTCTGAGCTCAATATCAAAATTCGACTTCTAATCCAAGAATTTCACGAATTCGACGATTATCGTCTAATCGTGTGAATTCCGACATAACTTCGTTACTTATGATTTGTTCATCGTTTAAATGGATTCTATCCATCATACTAACATCTTAACATACATATCACATCAACTTATTTACATGATACATTATTACTTATTTTTCATGAGTTTATAACTTATAAAAGTATAAACTACTTATGATTTTATTTCACATGACTTATGATAGTTTAAGTCTTCTAACGATCATCCTTACATCTTCTTAACATACAAACTTCATTCATGTAAACATGTTACAAGTCTTACAAGTTCTTCCTTAGTTCATAACTTATCAATGAACAAAGTGCTTATTCACGGCTTATTAAGACTTAAGTCCTTAGATTATTCATTCTTATCATTTCTTAGCATACATGTCTATCAATCAACACTTCTCTTATCAACCTACAATTGTAGAGATGGAAGATTAATGACATAGGATCATTACCTTTGATGATCAAGCTTGTCTTCTTCTTTTCTACTTAATATAAGTCTAGTTTATTCTTACTTATTCTCTCTAACAATTAAGTTGAAAGTTGTTGGATGAAAGTTAACAAACAACAAATGAAATCCAAGCTCCCTTAATAATAGGATTTCCTAAGTTAGGGTAATTTGGTCATTAGGCCATCCCACCTCCTTAAGCACCTCCTTACTATTCATTACTTCACAATTAAGTTAACTTGCTAGCCACTTACTTTGCTTGGCCATCACACTCTTTTCTTGGTCACCAAGATTAACCATATAATCATGGGTTGCCCCATGGGTCACCCTAACCCATTAGATTAATAGTTTGGGCTTTAGGTTTAATTAACTTATCCTACACTTGGGCTTGTATTAACAACTTAATTAGACTTTACCATTACTTACACTTGGACTTGCACATTAACTTCTATTAGACTTTACAAATTGCCACATAATCCTACAAGCCCATTTCATTTGGCTTAAAGCCTTATAACGTATTTTTTACGTATTATTCTCGTATTCTAACTCGTATACTCATTCATAATATACGATATACCATCATTCACATATACTCGTATAATACTTCGTATCATACTCGTATTCATTACCTCGTACAATACATACGTATCATACGATCATTACTTTAGCTTCTTAACGCTTTATTTTTCCTAACATTCTTAAACTAAGTCAGTTGGCGAAAAATTACGTTTTCCATACTCTAATTATTATTACATAATTCGTCTTACCTAATATTCTATCGTTATATATTTTTCGAAAGTTCAAAATTAATTCCCAAGCAGAAATCGATGAATAATGTTTTTCGAAAAATTTCTCGGAAAACTTTTATTTTTGTCTTGGAAATTCAAACACTTTAATTTCTTCACGTAGTCAAAATACTATGACATTCTGACGTTTCTAGGTTATAGAACGACATTCATCTTACTAATACATAATAATAACAAATAATATAATTTTATTCATTATTTAATTAAATAAAATTATTTTTCAATGGATCTAAATATCTCAGTCGTTACAACAAGAAGTTATGGAATCATACCCTTGTAGATACGAGATTCCATAGGTACAAGTTCTGTGACGCCCCGAAAATAGGTATACATCACCCATTCTGAGTCGCCAAATATATGGTACAGAAAACAACTACAACTTTATTATTACAATTGTCGTGCAAAATACAACAACACATACTGTGAGTTTAAATACAAATATTGTCTTCTAGACAATATCCACACCCAATAAAGTCCTCATTACAATTATTGATGCACTATTTTACAAAAATAGTGAGGACTGCTAAAACAACTATCTAGGACCATCACTCTATACCCCGACTGGTTCCTGCTATATTCTCGCTTCCTAAGAAGAAAAATAGAACAAAAAAGAAAAGGGTGAGCTCAACTAGCCCAGTAAAGAATATTATGACTAAGATAATATACAACAAATTATCCTTAGTCCTCAACAGGGAAAAATCTGATAGAATATAATAGACAACAAGTTTTAGATCAACAAATGCAGCGGAAACAACAATCCATTAGAAGAGTCAAGTAGAGAATGAATTCTACTATCTTCTAAGATTTAAAAGTCCATCATCAATATTTTATCCCTGTAACATCAATCAATATATATCTTGCATCAAGTATTCATCTTTGCACTACAGGCCAAATATATTCATTTGTATCACCAGTTGGTCATGTTCATCTCAACACATGTTCATCTTTGCACTACGGGCCACAGATATTCACCAGGTAATCATTCAGCTTTGCACTACAGGCCAAAGATATTCATCAAGCATCACCATTAAAGACTGAGGATGATGAAAAATATTTTAGAGAACGAATCCAGTAAGATAAAAGGACAAAGATTAGAGATTCGTACTTTAGATAATTCAAGTTTAAAAATACTCCATAATAAACCATAATGGAGTAAAATTCAAGAATAAAGATCAAAACATGGATACAATCAAAGATAGTAACCATAATAGACATCTTGGACAAAAGGGAGAAAATTTCATTTTTTAGTGAATAGTGTCGTATTTGTGAATAGTGCTGTATACGTGAATAGTAACCCCGACACAAAAAGGTAAAAATTCCACAATAAAATTCATATCAATATTTCGGCATAATGATATTGAAGAAAATAATATCATTTACGGAGAAAATAATATCACTTACCTCAAAAAACAGTATTTCTGATCAGAATATCGGATGTAAAGTCGAAGAAAACTTGCACTGAATAGCAACTCTCAAATTATCTAAATACTCACAAAATACGCTCGATAGTATATAGAGAGAGAAAACTTGTTTCTGGTGTGATTTTCAATTCTAACATAAGCGCCTATTTATAGGAAAATGCTAGAACGTCATAGGAGACTAAATAATAAAATAATAATATAATTTTCTTTTCTTTTTCTACGTATGCTTCTTGATAATTCTCATTACCATATTTGAAAATTAATTCCAAAGACATGTTTTGAAAAAAGAAAAGTGGGTCCCACCCATAATTTTAATAAAAATATTTAATTTTGAAACTTCAATAATTCATAATAAATAGCCCTTTTATTAGAAAATATGAATTTTATGTCCATTCCATAGGAAATCAATTCTCTACAACTTTGTAGAAGAAAGTTTTCCAAAATCCAAACAAAAATGCCCGAAATCCACATACTGGACGATTTTTAATAACTCCATTCGACAAAATATCGATAAAACACCTCAAAGATTAATTTCTTCATTTATATCTACACAAAATAAATATTTTCCTATCCATCATAAAATAAATATTTTCTTATCATATAAATCAATAATTAATTATTCACAAATAATATTACAGAATCACAATTATGACAACCAGAACATTCTCAGAAAAGAGGGGACTTTCCGATAAGGATTTCTCCTTACTGACGCGCAATTAGGTGACCAAACCTCTCCTTAGACAGAACTTCCTTAGACATTCCCAATAATGTTATCTAATAATATTATTCAAATAATATGAATTATTGATATGATAATGGGAAATACTGTGCAATGATAATTATTGAAACAACAATAATATAAAATATCAACGCAACAATTATTTAATCAATAAAATAAAATATTGAACACTAATTACTGTAACCATTATTGAGTAGTGCCTTCTTACGTAAGAATCAATAATTCTAAAATATCACACAATACCGGTAGTGCTACTTTGTGCAACCACGCCAGACATCGTATTTTAACCACTGTGACCCAACAATGTTAAGCGGTAATAATTACACAATTATTTATAAAAACTCAAACTTGTCATTTTCTTCATCCGATAGTTTTTCTCATTATGGGGCCCATAAATGGTCATGCTGGCCGTCGTATGAATATTCCCGACCAGCAAGAATATTCCACGACCAAACCAATATTCCCCGACAAAATGAATATTTTATAACCACTTGCTTATTTTGCAAAATTTGCACATTTCACCCATAACCAAAACATTATATCAAATTAACTCCTTATTATTTCAAGATAAAGAATAGAGAAAATTCAATTTTATTTACAATAAGTTGGGGTCTTACAACCTACCCTCCTTATGAAATTTTGTCCTCGAAATTGACGTAAGTACCTGGTGTTTTCAAAAAGGTGAGGGTACCTCGCTTTCATTTCCGATTCCAACTCCCAGATCATTTCTTCAATAGCATGGTTCCTCCACAAAACCTTAACTTGTGGTATAACCTTGGTGCGTAGGACATGCTCTTTTTTATCCAAGATCTTAACAGGTACCTCCTCGTACCTTAAATCTTCGGCTATCTCGTCTGGTTCTAACGCAATAATGTGGTTTGGGTCTTTCACATATTTATGAAGCATAGATATGTGAAAAACATTATGAACACGAGACATGCTTGGAGGTAATGCGAGTCTATAGGCCACATTTCCTATTCGGTCAAGAACCTCAAATGGACCAATAAATCTTGGATTGAGCTTTCCTCTCTTCCCAAATCTTATAACTCCCTTCCATGGAGCAATACGTAACAATACATGATCCCCAATATTAAATTCCACGTCCTTTCGATGAAGATCCACATAACTTTTTTGTCGATCTTGTGAGGTTTGAATACGTTGTCGAATCATTTGGATCTTTTCTGTAATCATGCGTACCAATTCTGGTCCCAACAAAGTTGCTTCACCATCTCGTCCCAGCATACTGGAGAGCGACACTTTCGTCCATATAATGCTTCAAATGGAGCCACACCTATACTTGCTTGATAACTGTTGTTGTAAGAGAATTCCACCAATGGCAAGTACTTATCCCAACTTCTTTTGAAATCTAGGACACAGAGTCTTAATAGATCTTCAAGGGTTTGAATAGTCCTTTTCGATTTCCCGTCCTTTTGAGGATGGTATGCCGAACTGAATCGTAAATCCGTGCCCATAGCTTTCTGCAAGCTAACCCAAAATTGTGAAGTGAATCTTGGGTCATGATCCGAAACTATGGATATTGGCATGCCATACAATCTCACAATCTCATTTACGTACATACGAGCAAGGCGTTCAAGGGAATAAGTCTCACGTATAGGCAAGAAATGAGCAGACTTGGTTAATCTATCAACAATAACCCAAATCGCATCTATACCTTGAGAAACCTTGGGAAGACCCGTAACGAAATCCATAGTAATGTGTTCCCACTTCCATTTTGGAATCTCAAGTGGTTGCAATGGACCCTTTGGCACTTGATGCTCCGCCTTTACACGTTGACAAGTTAAACACCTCGAGATAAACTCTACGATCTCTCTCTTCATATTGCTCCACCAAAATGTATTTCGAAGATCATGATACATTTTGGTACACCCAGGATGGATTACAAATGGTGTGTTGTGTGCCTCCATCATGATTCTATGCTTCAAGTCAGAATCGTTAGGAACACAAAGTCTGGAGTTGACTCGAAGTATTCCTTCTTCATCGATTCTTGCTTCCGGAATAGCACCTTCATGCACTTTCTTCTTCATAAGCATCAGCTCCAGGTCAGTAGTTTGAGCAACTTTAACTTTATCAATTAAAGTCGGTTCTACTCGTATGTTTGATATCAGCATGTGGGTACTTGGAGCGTTTACCTATATCTCCATCCTTTGAAAGTCATACAAAATAGGCCTTTGTGTTAACAACATTGCACTCGTACTCGCATATGATCTTCTACTCAATGCGTTAGCTACAACGTTTGCTTTTCCAAGATGATATTCAATGCTATGGTCGTAATCTTTTAACAGCTCGAGCCTACGTCGTTACCACATATTGAGTTCTTTTTAGGTGAAGAAATATTTGAGGCTTTTATGATCCATATAAATCTCCACTTTCTCCCCATACAGGTAGTGTCTCCAGATTTTTAACGCAAAAACGACTGCTGCCAACTCTAGATCATGAGTAGGATAATTCCTCTCATATTCTTTGAATTGTCGCGAGGCATAGGCTATGACTTTCCCATGTTGCATGAGAACACATCCTAACCTTTTGCCTGAAGCATCGCTGTAGATAACAAATCCATCTGAACCAGATGGTATTGTCAGAACAGGTGCCGAAATGAGTCTCCTCTTGAGCTCTTGGAAATTCTACTCGCATTCCTCGCTCCATAAAAATTTTGTATCTTTCCGAGTCAGTTGAGTTAAAGGAGTAGCGATTTGAGAAAATCCTTCCACGAATCTCCGATAATAACCAGCTAAGCCCAGAAAGCTACGTACTTCGATCACCGACTTCGGCTGCTCCCAACTTTGGATTGCTTCAATCTTCGTCGGGTCAACAGATACCCCATGCTTTGACACCACGTGCCTAAGGAATGCTACTTCCTTAAGCCAGAACTCGCATTTCTTCAGCTTGGCATATAGCTTGTTGTCATGAAGTCTTTGAAGTACCAGCTTCAAATGGTGCTCATGATCTTCACGGCTTTTGGAATAGATGAGGATGTCATCAATAAAGACAACAATGAACTGATCCAAATATTCCTTGAATACGCGGTTCATCATATCCATGAAAGTAGTAGGAGCATTAGTCAATCCAAAAGACATGACTAAGAATTCATAATGCCAGTACCGAGTTCTGAAGGCAGTCTTTAGAATATCCTCAGTTTTAATCTTCAGCTGATGATATCCAGAACGAAGGTCAATCTTTGAAAAGAATTGTGCTCCTTTCAATAGGTCATCAATGCGAGGTAGGGGATACCTATTCTTGATGGTGACATGGTTCAATTCCCAGTAGTCAATACAAAGTCGCATACTCCCGTCTTTCTTCTTTACAAATAAAACAGGAGCACCCCAAGGAGATGTACCAACACGAATGAAACCGATGTCTAACAATTCATGTACTTGGACTTTTAACTCCTGAAGTTCAATAGGAGCCATTCGATATGGGGTTTTAGAAATGGGCTTCGTACCTGGTTTAAGATCAATAAAGAATTCAACTTCACGTTCTGGGGGTAAACCAGGAAGTTCTTCAGGAAATACATCAGGAAATTCACTAACAACAGAAATATTATTCAAATCTGACGTGTTTTTGTTCAAGTCCATAACATGGGCTAAGAAAGCTTGACATCCATTTTTTAATAAATGAATGGCTTTATGGCTTGATATGACAGTGATTGACTTTAGTGGTTTGGTTGCTTGAATTCGCATAACAGGTTAGTTAGGAATATGAAAACTAACAACCTTACAAAAAATAATCAATTTTAGCATGATGAGTGGTTAACCAATCAATCCCTAAAATCAAATCAAATGCAAGTATCTTTAAAGAGATAAGATCAACAGGTAATGTGATGGTGCCAACTTGGATTAAGCAAGATTTATAAACTGTAGATGTAACGAAGGTTTCACCCAACGAAGTTTCAACAGATAAGTTAAAGTCTAATTTCTCCGGAGTTAAGTTTAAACGTTGAGCACAAGCAGGAGAGATAAAAGAATGGGTAGAACCAGTATCTAGTAAGGTATAAACTTCGCAAGAGTTCAAGATTAGCTTACCCGTGATCACCTCATTTGGGTTCCTCACGTTTTGGCCAGTCACGACAAACGCCCTCCCTTGAACCACCGACTTTGTTTTGTCTGTATTCGCCTTTGGTGACACCGTCCCAGCTGGACTTGACTTCATCATCGGGTAAAATCGGGCTATACGACCGTCTTTTCCACAACTGAAACACACCTTGGAAGGCTGTGAACAGTTTGAACTTATGTGCCCCTCCTCTCCGTGATCTCAGTAGATCTAACCGGGCGATCGTTCTCTCTCCCCTAGAATTTGTTGTTGGCTTTGGTGTCAGCTGCCGATGTGTCTTCCATCATTGTTGAATCTCCTCCTTTTGAAATTTCCACTTGACTCACCTCTCCTATTGTTATGGCCACGATTACAACCCGAGAGGTTACTGCTTTTGTTCGTATTTTTTCCTCCTCGCCGCTCGATCGATCGCTATCACCGGTATGATGACCGGTTGTGGTCCCTGGTTGAACATACTCATTATCTCGCCTCTAATAATTGAGCCCTGTTGACAACATCTGAATACAGAGAAAATTTGTGAGAGATAAGGTATTGACGAATCTCGGGTTTTAGACCTCTCGTAAACATCCGCCATACATCGTGCCTCATTCTCTACCAAATGAGGTGCAAAACTCGATAACTCCGCGAATTTCACCCTCGTCGGGACACCGCCATGTTGTTACATTCGGCCTAATAAACTCTACCTCCTTCATATGATTTAATACTTTCGTGAAAGTACTTGTCATTGAGCAGCTTCTAAAATTTTTCCCAAGACATGTTAAGTACCGGGTGGGTATGCTTCACAAATTCCCACCAGTAATCTGCCTCATTACAGAATATAAAGGTGGCGAATGGAACCTTCTGTTCTTCCGTGCATCCCAAGATATCGAATATCTTGGTAATTTGCTTTACCCACGTTTCTACCTTAATCGGATCTGGCTTTCCCCAGAAGTCTGGTGGTCCCAATTCCTTGAACTATTTGGCTGTGACAAACCGCGTTGGTTATCATTTCCACCGTATTTTGTACACGAAGTCTCCTAAATCGATTTTGCATAAATCGCAAAAAACTTCTAAACATTCCATCATTCATCGTTTGCTCGGTAGTGCTGTTTACAGGAGGAATATTGCCTTCCTGTTGCATGTTCTCCTGATTGATGATTGAAGGTTATTCCATGGTCTCATATACTCTATTGTTAACGTTCTCAGCTACCATTCTTAAATACTGCCATAAAACAAGGGTTAATTAAATAAATTAACATATAATATAATATCCCTATATTATGACCAACATATAAGCTTAGGTAGGACACACTAGCGAAAAATTTACTCATCTCTCCCCTCCTAGTTCTATTCCCCGATCTTCGCCAGAGACCATATCCCTAAGCTTTGATACCAACTGTGACGCCCCCAAAATAGGTATAGATCATCCATTCTGAGTCGCAAAATACATGGTACAGAAAATAACTATAACTTTATTATTACAATTGTCGTGAAAAATACGACAACATATACTGTGAGTTTAAATACAAATATTGTCTTCTAGACAATATCTACACCCAAATAAAGTCCTCATTACAATTATTGATGCACTATTTTACAAAAATAGTGAGGACTGCTAAAACAACTATCTAGGACCATCACTCTATACCCCGATTAGTTACTACTATATTCTCGCTTCCTGAGAAAAAAAATAGAACAAAAAGGAAAAGGGTGAGCTCAACTAGCCAATAAAGAATATTATAACTAAGATAATATACAACAAATTATCCTTAGTCCTCAACAGGGAAAAATCTGATAGAATATAATAGACAACAAGTTTTAGATCAACAAATGCAGCGGAAACAACAATCTATTAGAAGAGTTAAGTAGAGAATGAATTCTACTATCTTCTAAGATTTAAAATTACATCATCAATATTTTATCCCTGTAATATCAATCAATATACATCTTGCATCAAGTATTCATCTTTGCACTACGGGCCAAATATATTCATTTGTATCACCAGTTGGTAATGTTCATCTCAACACATGTTCATCTTTGCACTACGGGCCAAATATATTCATTAGGTAATCATTCAGCTTTGCACTACAGGCCAAAGATATTCATCAAGCATCACCATTAAAGACTGAGGATGATGAAAAATATTTAGAGAACGAATCCAGTAAGATAAAAAGACAAAGATTAGAGATTCGTACTTTAGATAATTCAAGTTTAAAAATACTCCATAATAAACCATAATGGAGTAAAATTCAAGAATAAAGATCAAAACATGAATACAATCAAAGATAATAACCATAATAGACATCTTGGATAAAAAGGAGAAAATTTCATTTTTCAGTGAATAGTGTCATATACGTGAATAGTGCCATATACGTGAATAGTAACCTCGACACAAAAAGGTAGAAATTCCACAATAAATTCATATTAATATTTCGGCATAATGATATTAAAGAAAATAATATCATTTACGGAGAAAATAACATCCCTTACCTCAAAATAACAGTATTTCTGATCAGAATATCGGATGTAAAGTCGAAGGAAACTTGCACTGAATAGCAACTCTCAAATTATCTAAATACTCACAAAATACGCTCGATAGTATATAGAGAGAGAAAACTTGTTTCTGGTGTGATTTTCAATTCTAACATAAGCGCCTATTTATAGGAAAATGCTAGAACGTCATAGGAGACTAAATAATAAAATAATAATATAATTTTCTTTCTTTTCTACGCATGCTTCTTGATAATTCTCAGCCCACCATATTTGAAAATTAATTCCAGCACATGTTTTGACAAAAAAGAAAAGTGGGTCCCACCCATAATTTTAATAAAAATATTTAATTTTCGAAACTTCAATAATTCATAATAAATAGCCCTTTTATTAGAAAATACGAATTTTTATGTCCATTCCATAGGAAATCGAATTCTCTACAACTTTGTAGAAGAAAGTTTTTCCAAAATCCAAACAAAAAATGCCTGAAATCCACATACGGACGATTTTTAATAACTCCATTCCGACAAAATACTGATAAAACACCTCAGCATTAATTTCTTCATTTATATCTACACAAAATAAATATTTTCCTATCCATCATAAAATAAATATTTTCTTATCATATAAATCAATAATTAATTATTCACAAATAATATTACAGAATCACAATTATGACAACCAGAACATTCTCGAAAAGAGGGACTTTCCGATAAGGATTTCTCCTCATAGACGCGCGCAATTAGGTGACCAAACCTCTCCTTAGACAGAACTTCCTTAGACATTCCCAATAATGTTATCTAATAATATTATTCAAATAATATGAATTATTGATATGATAATGGGAAATACTGTGCAATGATAATTATTGAAATAACAATAATATAAAATATCAACGCAACAATTATTGAATCAATAAAATAAAATATTGAACACTAATTACTGTAACCATTATTGAGTAGTGCCTTCTTACGTAAGAATCAATAATTCTAAAATATCGCATGCAATACCGTGTGGTAATCGCAACCACGCCAGACATCAGATTTTAACCACCGTGTGACCCAACAAGTTGTTAATTGGTAATAATTACGCCGTTATTTATAAAAACTCAAACTTGTCATTTTCTTCATCCGACTTTTTTTTCTATTATGGGGCCCTAAATGGTCGCTGGCCGTCGTATTTAATATTCCCGACAGCAAGAATATTCTACGATCAAACGAATATTCCCCGATAAAATGAATATTTTATAACCACTTGCTTATTTTGCAAAATTTGCACATTTCACCCATAACCAAAGAATTATATCAAATTAACTCCTTATTATTTCAAGATAATGAATAGAGAAAATTTAATTTTATTTATAATAAGTTGGGGTCTTACAAGTTCAACTCCTACTTCTTCGTGATCTCCGAGTAGATTCCTTCCTTTGATCAATGTTAGCCACCCAAGTGTATGACCTCTAGAGGTAATCCACCAAGAAAGAATAATTTTCAAGAAGAAGGGTGTCTTGGTTCTAACCCTAGTTTTTCCTATCTCTGTAGAAAAAGGAAGCGTACTCTCCAACTATTGGAATTACGTATATCTGATATCTGATATATGACTCCTCTTATAAAGATATCAGTTAACCCTATTTAATATAATAAGGTATTATTTATTTAATTAAACTCCTTTAATTAAATAGGCTCCCTAATCTTTTTAGGGATAATTAATTAAACTCCTTTAACTAATTTTGCCTCCTAATCCTATTAGGAATAAATGAGAGTACTTATATTAAATTATTTCCTAAACTCATTTAGAAATTAAAATAATAATAATTGTAATAATATTAATAAAACTCCTCTTATTAATTTATATTTAATATTTTCAAAATATAAGATAATAAATATTAAGCTATTTAATTTATTCTATCACCATATATTATATTAAATATACTTAACATATTATTACGATTATGACATTAGCTTCTTAAATAATTATTCTTCCTTTTATGGTGTGACCCTTTAGGTTCTCCATATTAAACTGGTTGTGAATAAGTTAATAAGAACAATTCTAATCTTATTTAAACAAATAAATTAAATTTTTATTTATTTAAATAAATTAAACTTTTAATTTATTTAAATAAATAATATTTATTCTACAAAAGGGATAAGCCTCCCCAGCGATCAACGACTTTCCAGATAATATAGATTTCAACATTAATCATAAAAGAACCTTTGAGTAAATAGTTATCATACAATTCAATCCTTCCACCATACAATGTCCCAATTATATATAAGACATGAAATTATTATCAAGTCTTATTTTATTTAATTATATGTATTTCGATTCCCAAATGTACAACTCCGAATAAATGCAAATTAGAAACTACTTTCTAATTTCATTCCACCCTGGCCAATGTTCCTGAGTTGTCATTTATCAAATCACATTGGACATTTCACTTCTTTTACTAGAAGTGGTAAATTCTTTATTGATCATTCATTATCTCCATATATAACCTATTACACCCAAGCATACCCTTTGATATACCCTAAGAGTCTTAAGGAATAAGTCAAAGTGTAATTCATTATATATAAGATACTATGATGATCTCAAGTCTAAGGATCATTTGTACTACTATCACTACATTAATTCCTATTGACAGGAAAGTAAAACTCCATTAGGTATTCCTTAGCGAGTCACGTTCAGTGAACTTATTCTCCAATAGGCACCTACATACTTGCTTTTGTGTCTCCACACAAATGATCATGAGATCAATCATTCTCATCCAATGAGCAAACAACTTATGTATCAACCTATCTGGATTCACTAATCCCCTTTTTAGTAATCCATTGATTGAGAATATTTTAGTTTTAAGCTATCTAAGAATTTAGATCTCATTAGCATGATCTCATAATGATTCTAAAAGTATTGCTTAAAACTATGAGTTTATCACATATTATTAAAACAACACCATGTAGATAATAAATGCCTTTAATAATTAATTCTTTTATTATTAAATAAATAAGATTGATTATAAAGTATATGTTTTATCATTATACATGATTGGCTTGTATGCGTACTACTTTCACACATGACTAGGTATCAACTTCTAAGAAGCACAAGTTAACAAGATCAGATATTAAGGGAGGCGAGTAGGTGGAAAATATCTAAAAAACCTAAGTTGCTAAAGTCTATAAATAGAAGCTCAACCACAGGCCAAACCCACGAATTCTCAAAGATTATACACTTATATTTCATACCTATACAAGCCCTACTGATAGCAAGATCAGAATCAGAAGTCAGAAATCAAGTATCACTCAAGAAAGGTGCAAACCCTAATTTTACCTTAGATCTTTGATGCTATGTTAGATTTAATGTTTAGTTGTTAAAATATATGTAATAACATGTTATTAAGTATTTTAAGTTGGTAAATCATGTTTTCATAACATCTAGATGCATCAAAATGATGTTTTAAGCAATCTGGAAAATCTAAAAACATAGGTCTTGACATTCGAATGTCAGAGACTATAGATTCTTCCTTGTTAATATCTAAGTCTGTTAATTATATACTAGTTGTAGTATTACATGTGGTTAGTAATCTAGAAGAGAAAACAGGTTTATTGGATGCATATATTGCAAGATATAAGTGGTCAAAAGTCGTTGACCGACCACGAAGTTCTGATTTCTAGGTTACCCAGAAATCTCAAGAACAAGTTGTGCCAGTACTTTGACTGACCTTTAAATTACTTTCTGTATGTTGTTAGGATGTCTAAGTGTTATGTAATGATACCCTGACATACATACTACATATCTATGACACTCAAACTATTAATTAATTCATAGGTTTACTAGAATTAATGGTCAAATATCGTTGACCAAGCATGAATGTGTTTTCTGGAAAACCCAGAAAACTGATGAACACCAAGAACAGCCTCTAGCTGTACTTTGACCAAACTAAATCTATACCCTAGAGTCTTACGCAGTCTAAACCAGTGTATCATAATTGTGACTTGATATATATACTACAAACTACATCAATCAAAACACATATCTATCACACAACTTGAAAGATATAAGAGCCACAAAAGCATTGACCGACCATGACTACTGTTCTGGGTTACCCAGAAACCCAAGAACAACTCTGACAGTGACTTTGAACCCTTATAACTTCTGATTATGTTATTGTTAGAGTCTAAACTTGGTATGTTGTTGTAGCCTTACATGAGTAATACAATACCTAAACACTTACAAACTCAGAATCAACACTAATTGGAAATTAAAGCCAGGTCAAAGTGACCCCTTAGCTATGACTAAGGTTGTTCTTCAAGGCTGAAAAACACCTATAGCCACACTTTTTGTCGCTATAGGCCTTTAGCGACAAATAGTAAATTAAATAAATAAAATAAATTAGAAATAATTAATAAATAAATATAAAAACAGTTTTAAAAATTATTTTAAGTTATAATAATTAACTTTAAATATTTTTGCATAAATTCAATAAATATTTATTTATTTAAAATATTATTAATAATTAAGTTATTAATAATTAATTGGATAAATCATTTATAAATAATAAATAATTATTTAAAATGATAATAATTTTAAAAATCATATTAAGTGGTTATAAATTATTTAAAAATAATAACAAAGTTTTTAATAATATTCTAAGTAAATATTAATTATTTAAAAATAGTAATAAATGATTTAAAAATTATTTAATGGACAAATAAATATCTACAAATTATTATAAGCTTAGGAAATTATTATAAAAGATATATAAATGATCTAAAATTATAATAAATTTATAATTGAATTTTAAACCATGATATTAGCTTATTAAATATCTAGTACGGTTTTAGGACACCGAAATCATATCAAACTTAGACCGAACGTGAATAGTTTGTGTAGTTCAAGATTATTATCGATACTAATGTATTATATATATATATATATATATATATATATATATATATATATGTTTGAACATATTATGTATTATTAAACGCGTTAATTAGACGATCTTCGCTCAGGCAAGTCTTTTAAACCTTAATATATTATTTACGCAAGTTCTTGAACCCTACTTATACGTTGAACAAGATTCACATCTTGATTGCTTTTCGACATATTATACCGAACAAAATTTGTTACCAATTATTGTGAAGTTATTGCTATAGCTTCAACATAACTAAAAAATTAATTATTTATTCACGTGTTATTAAATTATTATTTATCAAGCATAAACTGTTTTGTCAAACCAAATCATTTTGGTAAGATATCCTATACTGAGTTGTATATCCCTAGGAGGGAAAATGGGTGCTAGTAAAACTGACACTTAGAGCAAGATGGGCACGATTAGGATGAGATGAATACTCGTAGGATGTTGAATAGGTTGATCCTCTGTCTCATATCCAAACAAGATTTCTAAGTCTTTGTGACTGACAGAAATGAAAATCCAAAAATGGTAATCAACACTCAGTTGAGAAGAGTTATTGAACTGTTATATTTCTTCAAATCCTACATTATGTATATAAATACAAACTTGCTGAGCATGTCATAGCTCCTTCTTGCAAATTATTTCCTTTGCAGTATTAGATGGTAACCCTGGCACATCTGGAACAAATAATGGGAAGAGACCATGCTTAGATTAGCTTAAATTACTGTCTAGCATAATGTAAGACTTTTATAATAAGGAATTCTTTATGAAGAATCATGTAATTGAACCTTTATATATATGATATAATATCATCTTTTATTTTCGCAACCGTGTTTCCTTTACATAAATAGATGTAATTAGTACTTTTGATTTATTATGAGATCCTTGGGAACTATACATCTGTGTGAGGGTATTGGTAATATGGACTGTTCATGTTATTGCTAATACTCTAGATTTCATATAGATTGGTACTATCGATACGATAGAGTAATCCACAAGATATAGACTATACATCTGAGTGATGGTATTGGTAATATGGATTGTTCATGTTATTACTGATATTCTAGATTTCGGATAGATAGATAGATAGATACTATTCATAGATACAATCTATACATCCAAGTGAGGGTATCCAAACACAACAATAGTTTTATAGTGAATTATTATAGGTTATGGGATACTATGAACCTTGGATAGATGGGAATTGTATCTAGTCATATATGTATAGTATTTTAATTAGATATAAACACTGAATTAGATACCATGGGTGTATAGATTTGGATGTGTTTAATTAATTAATTAGTTGTGAGCACCAGATCAGATATTGTGGGCGTATAGATTTGGGGGCATCACAGTTTTGGTATCAGAGCAATAGGCTATAGATCTAAGGAAAAGGTATCTTAGTATATAGTCTTCGAGTCCGTAAAACAATATTAAATTACACATAAAATAACATTAAAAATTTTATGTTTTGTGTAAAATTTATGTTTTGCGCGCCAATAGGGAGAAATCCTTATCGAAAAGTCTCATCTTTCCTAGAAACGATCTGGTTGTTAATATTGTGAGTTATAATAATGATGAATAAATGTTGTTAAAAATATTAAGGAGATTTTTATGAAGTATTTATTGTAAATTTTGGCGTATTATTTTTACCCCCATTTACCCATTTTTCTAAATAATTGGTAGAAAGTTATTCAGTATATATATATGGTGGGGCCCATATGTTGGACGAATTATAGGGTGGGGCCAACATGTTTATGACTTTGGGGGAGGGGAGAGTCTGATAAGGGTTACGGGTGGGAGTATACACATGTTATATATATATATATATATATGATAAGTTTTATTATATGTATATATATATACATATATTATAATAAGTTTTATTTTTATGAAAAATAGAATATATTTTATTTTATTTGCATAGTATTTTACTATGTAGTGCACAGTAAAGTCTTGTGAATCAGAAATTCGGCGCCCGTGAATTTTTCGATTGTTTCGTTCGTGAGATGTCTTAATAGTATCCTTTCAATTCTCCTATAAATAGGATGCTTAGTTTAGAATTGAAAATCACACCAGAATCAGAGAATTCTTCTTCTATAATATTGAGTGTTTTTCTTTCGAGTTTTAGAAAGCTTTGAGTGTAGAAAACAGTTCAAGTTTTTTTTCAAGAATATCCCCGCCCTACCAGTCGGAATACTGTTCTTTTTAAGGTAAGGGATATTATCTTGTTCAGTATTCGTATGAAATAATATTTTCTTCCACACTCTATAGTATGTAAGTAATATTATTTCATTTCATATTCCTAATTCTACACTCATTTTGTTAAAGTATTGCTTCTATACTCCGTGAAATTAGTAGAATATCCTTAAAATTTGCGCTTCATCTAGTATCGTTCACGAGAATATTTTTCTGAACATTCTTGTTAAATTTTAAGCTTTTCATGCAAGAGTACTATTCACGGAGTAATATTCACGAAGTACTATTCATGGGATACTATTCACAAAGTACTATTCATGGGATACTATTCACAAAGTACTATTCATATGATACTATTCATAAAGTACTATTCCCGAAGTACTATTTATGAAGTACTATTCACGGGATATTATTCACTTGATTACTATTCACCCGGGGTAATATTCATGACAAAAATTGATTTCTTTTCTGTCCAAATCATTTTTGATACAATATTATTCTTGAATTTTACTCCACAAATCAGTATCATGTTGACAATTTGGACATTATTGAATTCTGGATAAATTAAATTATAAATCTTTAAAAATTTATCCTTTGTTTTCATTTAATTAAATTCTTATATCATTGTCATCATCCTCATGCTTATATTGTGATGAAAGTCATCTTTGGCCCATAGTGCATAGATGGACTGTTGATTGATATGATTATGACTAGGGATAATTCGGTATAATCATGACCTATAATGTTACAAATGATAAAAGTCCTCATTGGCCCGTAGTGCATTGATGGACAGTTGTTGGCATGATCATGACCATTGGTGAAAACACGAATATCCTTGGCCCGTAGTGCATGGATAATTCGTGGTCGTGATACTAATGAATATCCTTAACCCATAGTGCAGGGATGATTCGATGATGTAGATTATTTATTAAGTTGAGTCCTAGTGATAAAATTGGTGATAAACTTTTTAAATCATAGAAGATAGTAGACATCATGCTCTACTTGACTCTTCTAATGGATTGCTTGTTCCGCTGCAGTTAAACTTGATGTTTATTATATTTTATCAGTTTAAAACTGTTGAAGGCTAACGATAATTTATTTTGCATTATCTTAGTCATAATATTTCTTACTGGGCTAGTTGAGCTCACCCTTTTGCTTTCATTGTTCTCTTCAGGAAATGAGAACGTAGCCGGGACTAGTCGGGGAATGGAGTGATGGTCCGAGATGATTGTTTTAATAGTCCTCACTTTTTAGAGTGATAATAAATGTAATGAGGATTGAATTTGAGTTTGGATATTGTTTAGAAGATAATATTCTTGTTAAAACTCTCAGCTATGTTTTGTCGTATTTTACACGACAGTTGTATAATTAAGTTTGTATTTGAATTCTGTACCATGTATTTGGCGACTCAAGATGGGTGATGTATACCTATTTTGGGGGCATCACAGTTGGTATGAAAGCTTAAGGATATGATCCCTGGCTGAGATGTGAGACTAGAACTAGGAGGGGAGAGACGGGTAATTCCTTCGCTAGTATGACCTACCTAAGCTTATTTGTTATTTGATTGGTCGGTCAGAATATATGGGTATTATGTGGTATGTCAATTAACCCTTGTTTTGTGGCAGTATTTGAAAATGGCATCCGAGAATGTTGAGATAAGCAATGGAGCACAGGAGACCGTCGAGTCATCACATATCAATAACCAGAAAAATGTGCATAAGGAAGGCAACAATCCTCCTGTACATAACAACACCGACCAAATGATGAACGACGGAATGTTTAGAGGCTTTTTTCAATTCATGCAACATCAGGCGAGAGAGACTCCTGCCCAAACTGCTTGTGGAAATACTGCAACTCTCGGATAGTCACCGCTAAGCAGTTTAAGGAGCTGGGACCACCGGAGATTTTTGGAAAGCCAGAACCACTCAAGGCAGAGACGTGGATAAAGTAGATCACCAAGATATTTGATGTCTTGGGATGCTCCGAGGAGCAAAAGGTTCCCTTTGCCACCTTCATGTTTAGAGGAGAGGCGGATTATTGGTGGGAATCAGTAAAACGTACTCAGCCTGCCGCCCTCAAAATATCTTGGGAGAAGTTCCAAGAACTGTTCAACGACAAGTACTTTACCAAAAGTATTCGTTACTTGAAGGAGGTGGAGTTCATCAAGCTAGAGCAAAAAAATATGACCGTGTCGTAGTACGAGGCTAAGTTTTCTGAGTTGGCCCGATTTGCATCCCATTTGGTTGATAATGAGGAGAGAATGACGCGAATATTTCTGCGAGGTTTGAAACCCGAAATACGTCAATACCTCATTTCTCACAAATTTTATTTGTATTCAGATGTTGTAAATAGGGCTCAGCTATTGGAGCGTGATAATGAGTCAACCCAACCAAGCGAGAGCAGCTGACAAAATGATAATACCAGTGGTAGCAGTCATCGAAGCGGTGACAACAAACGTGGAGGGAATCAACATGCCAGAAATGGTAACCACTTCGGTGGTAATCATGGACAACATAATAAAAGTGGACATTTTAAGAAGAGGAGATTCAACAATGATGGAAAGGCGTCAGCACCAGCACCCGTTGTTAAGGAAGGAGAGCGACCACCAATTGTATACTTCAAATACGAAGGGGAGGGACACATCAGTCCAAACTGTATGCAGTTGTCCAAAAATATATTACAATTGTGGAAGAGAAAGTCACCTAGCCCGATTTAGTCGTGCAGTAAAGCCAAGTCCAGCTGGGATGGAGGCACCAAAGGCCGTCCCAGAGAAGTTAAAGCCGGTAGTTCAAGGGTCATCACAGGTAAGCTAATCATAAACTCTAGAGAAGTCTACACCTTATTTGATACTGGTTATACCCATTTTTTATTTCTCCTACTTGCGCTCAACGTTTAAATTTGACTCCGGAGGAATTAGACTTTGACTTATCTATTAAAACTCCGTTGGGAGAAACCTTCTTTATATCCACTGTTTATAAGTCTTGTTTGATTCAAATCGGCACCCGCACGTTACCTGTCAATCTTATTTCTTTGAAAATACTTGCATTTGACGTGATTCTAGGGATTGATTGGTTAACTTCTCATCATACTAAAATTGATTATTTTTGTAAGGTTGGTAGCTTTCATATTCCTAACAAACCTATTATGTGAATTCAAGCGACCAAAGCACTAAAGGCAATCACTGTCATATCATGCCATAAAGCTATTTGTTTATTGAAAAAAGGAAGTCAAGCTTTCTTAGCTCATGTCACATATTTAAACAAAAATACGTCAGATTTGAATGATATTTCTATTGTTAATAAATTTCTTGATGTATTCCCTGAAGAACTTCCTGGCCTACCCCAGAGCATGAAATTGAATTTTGTATCGACCTTGAACCCGGTACAAAACCCATTTCCAAATCCCCATATCGAATGGCTCCTATTGAACTTCAAGAGTTAAAAACCCAACTGCAGGAGTTGTTAGACATCGGTTTCATTTATCCTAGTACGTCTCCTTGGGGTGCTCCTGTTCTATTTAGAAAGAAGAAAGATGGGAGTGTGCGACTTTGTATTGATTATCGGGAGTTGAATCATGTCACCATAAAAAATAAGTACCCGTTACCTCTTATTGATGACCTGTTTGACAAGTTGCAAGGAGCAAAATTCTTTTCAAAGATCGATATTCGTTCTGAATATCATCAGTTAAAGATTAAAACTGATGACATTCCAAAGACTGCTTTCAGATTCGGTACGGGCATTACGAATTCCTAGTCATGTCTTTTAAATTGACTAATGCTCCTGCTGCCTTCATGGATATGATGAACCGAGTATTCAAGGAGTATTTGGATCATTTTGTGGTTGTCTTTATTGATGACATCCTTATATACTCCAAAATCCGTGAAGATTATGAGCAACACTTGAGGCTGATACTCCAAAAGCTTCGTGAGAACAAGCTTTATGCCAAGTTGAAGAAATATGAGTTCTGACTGGAGGAAGTAGCATTTCTTGGGCACGTGATATCAAATCATGGAATATCTGTTGACCCAGTAAAGATTGAAGCAATTCAAAGCTGGGAGCAACCTAAGTCAGTAACCGAACTACGTAACTTCCTGGGCTTAGCTGGTTATTATCTGAGATTCGTGGAAAAATTTTCTCGAATCGCTACTCCATTAACTCAGCTGACTCGGAAAGATACAAAATTTGGCTGGAGCGAGGAATGTGAGAAGAGTTTTCAAGAATTCAAGAGGAGACTCATTTCAGCACCTATTCTAATAATACCATCTGGTTCGGAGGGATTTGTTATCTACAGTGATACTTCAGGGAAAGGTTTAGGATGTGTTCTCATGCAATATGGGAAAGTCATAGCCTACACCTCATGACAAATCAAAGAATATGAGAGGAATTATCATGCTCATGATCTAGAGTTGGCAGCAATCATTTTTGCGCTAAAGATCTAGAGGCATTACCTGTATGGGGAGAAAGTGGAGATCTATACAGATCATAAAAGCCTCAAATATTTCTTCACCCAAAAGGAACTCAACATGCGGCAACGATGTTGGCTCGAACTGTTGAAAGATTATGATCATACCATTCTATACCATTCTGGAAAAGCAAACGTGGTAGTTGACGCATTGAGTAGAAAATCATATGCGGGTACGAGTGCGATATTGTAAATGCAAATACCCATTTGGTATGACTTACAAATGATGGAGATAGAGATAAAGACTCTAGGAACTCATGTGATGATGGAAAATATACGAGTAAAACCGACTTTAATCGATACAGATTAAGTTGCTCAAGCTACGGACCCGGAGCTAATGCGTATGATGAAGAAAGTGCAAGAAGGTGTTATTCCAGAAGCAAGAATTGATGAAGAAGGAATACTTTGAGTCAACTCCAGACTTTGTGTTCCTAACGACCCTGATTTAAAGTATAAGATCAAGATGGAGGCACACAACACACCGTTTACACTCCATCTTGGGAGTACTAAAATGTATCATGATCTTTGACATACATTTTGGTGGAGCAATATAAAGAGAGAGATCGCGAAGTTTATCTCAAGGTGTTTAACTTGTCAACGTGTCAAGGCGGAGCATCAAGTGCCAAAAGGTCCATTGCAACCACTTAAAATTCCAGAATGGAAGTGGGAGCACATTACCATGGATTTCGTTACTGGTCTTCCCAAGGTTTCTCAAGGCATAGATGCAATTTGGGTCATTATTGATAGATTGACCAAGTCTACTCATTTCTTACCTATACGAGAAACTTATTCACTTGAGCGTCTTGCTCGTATGTACATAAACGAGATTGTAAGACTGCATGGTAGGCCAGTATCCATAGTTTCTGATCGAGACCCAAGATTCAGTTCATGATTTTGGGTTAGTTTACAAAAAGCTATGGGCACAGATTTATAATTTAGTTTGGCATATCATCCTCAAACGGACGGGCAGTCGGAGAGGACTATTCAAACTCTTGATGATCTATTAAGACTTTGTGTCCTTGACTTCAAAGGAAGTTCGGACAAGTTCTTGCCATTAGTGGAATTCTCCTACAAAAACAGTTATCAAGCAAGTATCGGCATGGCTCCATTCAAGGCGTTGTATGGACGCAAGTGTCGTTCTCCAGTATGATGGGATGAGGTGGGTGAAGCAACGTTTTTGGGACCAGAGTTGGTACGTATGACAACAGAAAAGATTCAAATGATCCGACAACGTATAAAAACCTCACAAGATCGACAAAAGAGTTATGATGATCTTCATCGAAAGGACGTGGAATTCAATGTTGGAGAACATGTGTTGTTACGTGTTGCTCCATGGAAAGGATTTACAAGATTTGGAAAGAGAGGAAAGCTCAATTCTTGATTCATTAGCCCATTTGAAATCCTTGACCGAGTAAGAATTATGGCTTATAGACTCGCTTTATCGCCAAGTATGTCTCGTGTTCAAAACGTTTTTCACATATCTATGTTACGTAAATATGTGGAAGACCCAAACCGTATTATTGAGTTAGAACCAAACGAAATAACGGAAGATTTAACATATGAAGAAGTACCTGTTAAAATTTTGGATAAGAAGGAACATATTTTATGCTCTAAGGTTATACCTCAAGTTAAAGTTTTGTGGAGAAACCACGATATTGAGGAAATGACCTGGGAGTTAGAATCTGAAATGAAATCAAAGTGTCCTCACCTCTTCGACATACCAGGTACGTACACCAATTTTGAGGGCAAAATTTCATAAGAAGGGGAGGTTGTAAGACCCCAACTTTTATGAATAAAGATGATTTTTTCTCAAAATATATTTTTGAATATTTTTCAACACCTGAATCTGCACCAAAATAATTTAGTTTGGCATAACTTCTCAAGAAACAGTTGAACTGCATAAACATCTTTCAATATTTGTCTAGCTGAATCAAATAGCATAGACTTCTACAATAATTCAGACATTAATCGATATATATATATATATATATATATATATATATATATATATTCTCATATCTTAAAGAATTCTCAAAAATCCTTTTATGATGACATGATACCTTATTATCTCGATAGTACATTGAGGATTCAGTCATTATATGACTTTGTCATGCTACATCATACCATAGTGGGCTGACGATCTTATGATCACATCCAACACCAAGTTCAATTGCATTGATGACTTCCTCGTTTGTCAAATCAATATCATATTTAGTGATGCCTTATTTACTACAGAAAAAGAAACAAAATACATTTTGATATTTTTAATTCATTTTTGTCTAGCCGAAACAATTAGCATAGACATACGAATAACGGTATTGTTTTTAAAACTCATTGGTTCCATCATTTGATTTAATTTTTTTCAAGAAAAATAGAAGAGCAAACATCAGCACGAAGTCAATAAATTTCAAAAATCTAGCAAAGCTAGAAGATTTGGAAAACCTATGTCTCCACCAGTAACTCCAATTTATATACTGATCCCTTGCTTAATAATTCTATCTATTCCTATAATCCTCAATTTTTCATTCACAACTTATCTATACCCCAGTATAGTTTATCAAACTTACCACACTTTGGAAGTTCAGGAACTTGCCACAAAAATATGAGTTTAAGAACTTATCCTAGTCAGACCATAGGCGTCCATTCGTTGAGGGGTTCAAAACATACCATATTATTATGAGTCACAAAATTACCATATGCATTAGTTTTAAAAATCGTACCTAATCTTAATATCGTCTATCCTAACCTTAAAATCCTCTAACTATCAAATATACACATGAGAAAAGAATCACCTTTCCACCACATATACATTAATAGCGCGACACCGACATTCCAATGATTATCAATGTGATAAACCAAGTACATGCACCAAATCTCTGCCCATACAAAGGTTTGTAAAACTTAGTCACCATATGAGTCCTCAATTAAAATCCCCACCTAAGATTACCTTACTCTTAACAACTTTCCCTTAACTTACTTAATATGAATTCCTCGTATCACATTATCTATAACTCCTCGTGAGTTTATCTCGTACTATATCATAGTACATTATCTTAATAGCATCAAGCTATAATTATTCAAATAGTACAGACCACCTTTCTTTTATAACTGAAATAGCTCAAGCCATGATCTTATTCTATAATCATCTCCCTTAAAAGTCTTTTCTTAACTCGTGATCATTTTGTTTTACATCCTCTTTCTTTCCTTTTTCACCATGTACGATCTTTATGCTTTTAATCTTACAGACTTTGTCTATTCATCATTATTCGTTATCTTGGCTATTGGAGTTAGGTAACTCTCATTTCTTATCTATATATCTCTTCAAGATTCTTCTTTGAATTCTCTTATTTATATAACAATTCTTCCTTTAAGAATTTCTAACTTCGTTTACATTGCTCAACATTTCATTCGAATTCCACATTTTCATCATACGTATCCATTTTCTATACTTGGTACACATCGAGTCTCTAATAGTTTCAATACGGTACGCTGAGTGGTTTCCCACAAACAACCAACAAATTAGGTTCCGAGTTACTAGTTCGTATATACCTTCACTCTATGAAGGAATCATTTATCCCAGATACCATACATCAACTATTAAAGAGTACGATTGTACCATACTTAAATATAACTTTTTATTCTTAACTTCTTTATTATTCTCTTCTTATAGACATTGTCCATTTATTATCACCTTACATGCATATTATTGGAGTTGGGTAACCCCACTTTCATATTCATTATAACTCTGCGAGATTCTTCTTTGAATCCTCTCACGCATGTTTTAATCCCTTCTTTATAAATTTCTTAAATTACTTCTTATTGTTGAAACTCTATTTGAGCTTATTCTTTCATTATATGCAGCTCTCTTCTCTAAGGTTATAACCTAAGGTACTCTTACCTAAGGTTTCTAACCTATCAGCTTTGATACCAACTGTAACGACCCCAAAATTTAAATAATTTAATTCTCGACTTCGGTCGTTAACAATACATTCAACCTCAAATCTTACATCATTAAACGATAATACAACCATTGAAATTTGTAGAATAATTAAAATTTTGTGACGCCCCCAAAATAGGTATACATCACCCATCTTGAATCGCCAAATACATGGTACAAAATTCAAATACAACTTAATAATACAACTGTCCTGTAAAATACGACAAAACATAACTTGAGAGTTCTAATACGAATATTGTCTTCTAGACAGTATTCAAACTCAAATGGAGTCATCAATACATTTATTATCACACTATTTCACAGAATAGTGGGGACTACTAATGCTATCTTCTGGACCATCACTCCATTCCCCGACTAGTCCCAGCTATATTCTCATTTCCTGAAGAGAACAATGAAAGCAAAGGGTGAGCTCAACTAGCCTAGTAAGAAATATTATGACTAAGATAATGCAGAATAAATTATCGTTAGCCTTCAACAGTGTTAAGCTGATAAAATATAATAAACATCAAGTTTAACTGTAGTGAAACAAGCAATCCATTAGAAGAGTCAAGTAGAGCATGATATCTACTATCTTCTATGATTTAAAAGGTTTTTCATCACTTTTATCACTGAGACTCAGTTTAATAAATAATCCACATCATCGAATCACCCCTGTACTACGACCAATGATATTCTTTAGTATCACGACCACAAATTATCCATGCATTACGGGCTAAGGATATTCGTGTATTCATCAATGGTCATGATCATACCAACAACTGTCCATCAATGCACTACGGCGAAATGAGGACTTTTACCACATCTTTTGTAACATTACTATTCATGATTATATCGAATAATCCTCGGTTATATAGTATACCAAGTCCATCTACGCACTCATGGACCATAGATGACTTTCAACATAATATAAATATGAGGATGATGACAATGATATAAGAATTCAATAAAACAAGTTCAAGGATAAATTTTTAAAGATTTATAATTTAATTTATCCAAAAATCAATAACGTCCAAATTGTCAACATGATACTGCTTTGTGGAGTAAAATTCAAGAATAATATTGTACCAAAAATAATTTGGACCAAAAACAAATTTTTATCACAAATAGTACCCCAGGTGAATATTACTCGAGTGAATAGTACCCCGTGAATAGTACTTCGGGAATAGTAACCCCGTGAATAGTACTCCAACATGAAAAAGTTAAAACTTATCAAAAATGCTCAGAATAATATTTTCATGAAAAGATACTGGATGAAGCGCAAATATCTAGGATATTCTACTAATTTCATGGAGTTTAGAAGCCAAAATTTTAACAAAACGAGTATAAAATTCAAAATCTGAAACGAAATAATATTACTTACATACTACAGAGTATGGAAGAAAATATTATTTCAGGCGAATATTGAACAAAAATAGCATCCCTTACCTTGAAAAGAAGAGTATTCTAACTGGTATAGCGGGGATATTCTTGAAGAAAACTTTAACTATTTTCTACACTCAAAGCTTTCTAAAACTCGAAAGAAATACGCTCAATATTATAGAAGAAGAATTCTCTAATTCTGGTGTGATTTTCAATTTCTAAACTAAGCATCCTATTTATAAGAGAATGGAAGGAGTATTGTTAAGAAAAAAAACTCACGGATTCAAACTGTAAGGTCACAGATTTCATATGCACCTTCTGTGATTGAAAATCTCAAATAAAACAAAGCGAAAAAATATATATATATATATATATATATATATATATATATATATATATATATATATATATATATATATATATATACACATACATACCACATGTTTATTTGAAAACATCCACCCACCCGTGAACCTTCAAATTTTTCCTCCACCAAAAGTCCTTCACACATGGGCCCCACCATGTGTCATCATCACATGTGGGCCCCACCTTTTATTATTATATATATATATATAGGGCAATGATCCATAACATGTATTTGCTATGAATTAAAAATGGACAAATAGCATCTTAAACGTTCATTGTGAAAGGCAACGCCTGGGATATAATTTTTTGGGACGGCGTCCGCTAGACTTTCTAGCGGACGGAATTAAAAAAAAATTGAACTAAGATGACCCTAATTAGAGAAAGGTTTATAAAGGTCCACTAGACTATCTAGCGGACGAAGCATAACACTAAAGATTGTGTGGACCACCATTCTAGAGGAAATTTTTTAGCCTAAGAATAAGTTGCCAAAAGGTCTTCAAGCAAAGCTTACTGGAGTAGATTTTCAAATTGTACCTTTACGATTAGAATTCCAATTAGGTAATACTTTCAAAGATTGCGTTCTCCAGAATTTGTCATTTTTCTTTCCTATTGGCCTTTGGAAGCTATTCCAAACAAACTCTGCAAACGTGTAGTAAGATGAAACTAGTCCAAATTCTGCCTAATATGCTTCTGAATAATCTTAATCAAACACGTTATAATGGAATCGGTGGAAGTTGTTTTATGTAACTCTAATGATACACCCACCTTTCCAAATCCTCGGCAATTCCCCAAAATTCAAGTATGCATTTTTTTTGGATAAAAAAGGAAATTTTATTAGATGAAAAGAAAGAATACAAAAAAAAGGAAACAATCCGTCCACCACCCTACGAAAAATTTGGGGGGAGGAAAAAAATCCTCAAAAGAGAGCAGTAGCAATCTCCAAAAAGATCGTAAACAGAAATTTCACTAAAGGGAAGAGGCAAAGAAAATGATCCTCTCTTCAGGAATGCAAAATTTGTCTTCCTAACTTTTTTTTTTCTGGTTTGTGGTGTTTGGGGGGGTTAAGATGTAGCCTCAGAATCTGGTAAAAAGGACAAAGAATACACAGAATATATACATAAATTCATTACAATGTGGGATGAAAATATGTGTGGCATGTGGAATATCTATACAAATAGCACACAATAATATATAGAGAATTCAATCATGTTCAAACCTGAAATTGATCACTAACATACATTTCTAGTCTCCACACTGCTATTACCAACAAGAATTGACCCTCATTTTTTTTTGTGATAAGTCATGAATGGACCCTCCTCTGCCAGCCACAATCACAATTCAGACAATTAATGGGTTTCTTAACAAAGTTGCTACTTAAATTGGTTTGTTCCTGATGAATATACTCTTAATTCCAGATTTTATACAATTTCTTTCATCAATTCGCAGGCAGCAGAACAGGTTGTGTTAATAGTGTATCCTAACAGTGACGCTAAAAAAAGATTGACATATGTCCTTTTCCATGGTATAATGATCTAGTAGATAACCACGTATAGATTGGAATAAATTTTGTAAAAATTTACCAGTTCACATTTCCCCGAAGTGTGTTTATATCTCCATTATGGCCCAAAACACGCATAGGCTGAGCGCGGTCCTAGCTAGGAAAAGTGTTTGGAGAAAATCGAGAATGAATCTGCACCAAAAGTAGAATAATCACAATTTACTCGCTATTTCAACCACATTATCTACAATACAAAGATCTAACATTTGTATTGCAAAAATGATTGTGTTTGGGCACTTTAATTTTAAAATATGCTTGGTGCCAGCAGAAAACAGATAGTGAACCCTAAACACCTGACCAAACATAATTGCTTTTCCACCACTTAAATTCAAAGTTTCAACCTGAAGAACTGATCATATAAACCCTTCACCAAGATTCTGCAAACATGATTTACTTCATAATAGGGTTCCTTACCAACTCATCCAAAGAATAAATTCTGGCATCTAAATTGAAATATCAAGGGAGTGAAAGAACTTAAGAGATCATTCATACTTCAATGCCTCAGAAGTCATCTCAACCTTGCATCTCTTCAGTTAACAGGTTGATCCCATGCTGTTCGTTGTTGAAGTATGCAGTCAGTGGATAAAGAAAAAAAGTGAATGAAGAAAATATTTACCAGGGCCATGTAGCTTGTAAACCTTTGATTGCCAAGATTGCTTCGTCTGTTTGGGCTAAAAGGGGCATATTTGCCCAAAAAAAAATTTATTCCATCCGCTAGAAGGACTAGCGGATGACGAGTCCAAAATGTTAATCCAAGCCGTTCACCACTGTAACAGACGGCAGAGATGCTATATGCCTTTTTTTAATTCATAACAAATAGATGTTATGGATCATTCCCCATATATATATATATATACGCCGGATAACTTTCTACCGATTACTTTGAAAAATGGGTAAATGAGGGTCCATATAATAAGCAAAATTTACACAAATACTTAAAAAAATCCCTCAATATTTTTAACAACATTTATCATCATTACTATAATTCGCAATATTTAACAAGCAGACCGTTCCCAGGAAAGAGGAGGCTTTCCAATAAGGATTTCTCCCTATTGGCGCGCAATTAGGTGACCAAACCTCTCCTTGACAGAACTTCTATACATCGTCAATATTGCAAATAATAATATTAATAACTTTGTCGTCTCAATTATTGATTTAATAATATAAAATATTATGCAGATGATACTGTGATAATAATTGAATCAATAATATGAGAGATATGATGCAACAATTACTGTAGCAATAGTTGAGTATAACTGAGTGACTTCTCACGTAAGCATCAATAATCAATCTGGTGTGCTACTATGCAACCACGTGTATTCTTTATACTTTAACACTTAGGTTATTTCAGCAGATTAACGGCAGTAAAACTTTCCGCCGTTATTTTCATAAAAAGATATTTCTGTCATTTTCTCATTCCGACAATAATTTCGTTATGGGGTCAACCAATGATTGTGTCATCGTACGAATATTCCCTGTTAAAATGAATATTTCCCGACCAATCGAATATTATATAACAACTTGCTTACTTTTCAAAATTTATAAATATTACCCACAACTTTAATATTATAACAAATCAACACACTAATTATTCAAAATGATATTTATAGAAAAATTCATCTTTATTCATAAAAGTTGGGGTCTTACAAATTTTCTATTACAAACTATTCTCATTCCCAAGACTTTCAACCTTTACATCTAACTATCTCAGAATTATTTTAATACTACAAGAGTTTACATCGCAAAACGATATTATATTTCAACATTAATACATTATTCGGAATCTTAAACATGGTTCACATAATAATAACACATAACTTTACCTTGAATCTTTAACCTGCAAAAATGGTTATTTGCAAGGTTGAGCTCGACAGCTCAGCAAAATCTAACAGTTTTCATGCATCACATAGCACATAATAACATGCTCAACATACATCTCATAAATATTGGACTAGCATAACATACATGCTGCAGTTCATATAACAAGTATAAAGATTGAGTTCCTTACTCAATCAACATTCATTATTCAATCAACGTAGTCATAAATTGACTTTAACGTTTCAAACTTTCAATATATATAGAACACATCATGCACTTTGCAATAAAGATTTAAAACAGTTCATCATCAAGTTCACATAGCAAATAGGAACTAAAAGACTTATCTTGATCGTGGTTTACCAATAATAGTTTAACAACTTACAGCTATCTGCACTTCACGTGCCCTACACAATTATATAATCATGCACATAAACTATTAGTCACATAGCAACACATAGTAGTTATAATATAAACTTTAATCCACATCCTATAACCCTTCCTATTAATCAATACACAATGTTCAATTCGATTGTGTTAACTTTAGACTTATAACTCACTATATTTATTCTTAGTCAAACTCGAAGTTCATTCAAGTGCTTAAGTCTTGCTAGGAATCAATTATTGGTTTTATATTAACCCTATTCCATATCTTATAATATTTATTTCAATTGAACTGAAACACTTTTTAAGTTCATTAACACTTGGCACGACGTTTCGACGTTCATTCGTCACACGGCTGATTCGTCTCTCTTGTGTGTGCTTAGTATGGTTATACAACTTATCTAATACATCATTTATTAATGTTAAGCATCATTATATTTACTAATATTTATGTTTTATAACTTAGGAAAACATTTTTTATCATCAGAAGCACTACACTTGCATACATGCATGCCCGACGCCCTCTGATTGCCTCCTAATACATATTAGTCCCAATAATGGCCATTTTGACCCCTGTTCCCAACATCAAATTAAAAAACTTAAAGAACTGAAGTTGTAGTTCTACTCGTCCTCGTTCTGGATCATCTTGAATCATCTCAATCGGAGTTCGTATGAAACAGTTATGGCCATTTTACTACAGGAGGTCAAAACTGTCCGACCCAGACTACTATTCCAGCGTTGCCGCGCCCCAAATAGCCTTGGGGGCCATGCTGCAGTGCCCCCTAGTAGTAAGCTATGCATTTTTTTTTTCATTTTTACTATTCTTACGAATTTTTGACCCTTTCTCCATCCAACTTTCATAACTTGAGTTATACACACCCAAAATAGTCCATTTTCGACTCTATGGATTCGTAATTCATAGAACTACTAGAAATTTAACATCTTCTAAGAACTAACTAAATAATCCAAAATATCAACTTTAACTAACAAACTAAATACAATATTTAAAATATTAACATTACCAAAAATTAAATAAGAAACATACCCGAAAATACGAGTTTCACAAACTAAATACGTACTCGACCAAGATTTAACTAAGGAGATCTTTATAAAAAGTCCTCCCACAACAAAACTTTTCTCAAAATTGGAGGCCTTATTGTTGGTGAATGAAACAAAGGGTCAAGCTCTTTTATTTATAGGTTTAGAAAAGGGTAAAGTGCTCAATTTAGTCGATGTGAGACTTGGTTTATACTAATTCTAATTGGTTTATACTGATTTTTCATATTTTTAACATGTTAAGTGTATTCATTCATCACGAATTCGTTTCTTAACCAATTCGATCCATTCAAGTTGCGTTGTTTTCATTTTATAGAGGAGAACAACAATCATCCATCGATTTAAAGTTTCAATCACGAATTCATCATCAATTTTAGTCTCAAAGTACACCAAAACACACATTACCATCAAAACCCAAATTCCTCTTCTTTAGCATAAATACATGAATTTGATTTCTAAAAAATTGTTTTTAGATGACCAATATGAAATTATAAAATCTAATAACATATATAACATCATAACCCATAAATTCATTAACCAAAACCCCAATTTGAAAAGAAACTCAAGAACACATAAACTAGAAATATAAAGTAGATTATGTACCTTTAATTCCTTAAGAAATAAAATTAACCTTATCAGTAAAATTATAATTTCTATTCAACCATTATAATCATAACATTATTTAACAAATTCTCACTCCTCTAATTTAATTATTTAATTAAATTAGAATATCCTCATTATACTAAGCGTAATAAAATACGTATAAATCTCATCTATTTTATCACACTTAAATAAATTATCCCATAACAATTTTCATCAAATATTTATTTAATACCATAAGTATTCATTTTATTCCATAAAGTTTCCAACTAAAATATTTAATGTACTTAATAAATATTTTACTCGCATTATACTAACATTTACATTTTCATGCAATATATTACCTTCTCACTTTATTAAATCAATTATACTTGTATTAATTCACTATTTTAATTAAGTGAATTATTCACACTATTTATGAAACTTAACTCATAATAATTTCCATTGCCCACAAGTCATAACAATTAAAATTATATTATCTCATAATATAATTTCACTTAATTAAATTAACTAATATTATTTAATTTCTTTAATAGTTTAATTAACTATTAAATCTCATTTTCTCTAACATATGAATATATAACTCTCTTCACACCAAATCACATAATTCAAAAATATATACCTCATAATAAGAATTTTAATTATTAAATTCTTATTTTTATAACTTATGAAAATTCTTGTTGTCACAGATTATATGTATGTTACATTGCCATATCACATCTACTACCTTGAAATATTAATTATGTAAATTATATTCTGACATTAAGATCTAATCCATGTATGGATGATATGTATATAAAATATAACATAAGAGTAGGGATTGTGTATAAGTGTATAACATAAGTGTTGCAAGAATGCTGAGTTGTTTGGTTTGTCCTAAGTTAGAAGACCCATTTCTCTCTTCACGTGCGTAGCAAAAAGGCTAAGGCCTATTTCTCTCTTCTTCTCCCAAGCTCAAGCTAGCAAACTAGATTACAATGATGAACAAGGGAGTGGGCATAATAGTGTAAATCAACTACCATCTAACAACGCTTTAATAACCTTCATGCAATCCTGCAGTCTATGGGTTTGATTTAGTGGGAAATTGCAATGTCTGTGTAATCTTTTTTCTATAAATATGGACTCTCCTTGTCCATTTTCCATTCCTAAAAATTGCTTAAGTGTGAAATTGAGAGCATATATAGAGTAATTAATTATATACACATTAGTAGAAGAAGTGTGAATTAGCAAGCTAATTACAAAGGGATAACATTACTTCTTGTTCTTCATTTTTGGTTTCTGTCAAAATTTCCATTCTTGAATTACCAATTTCTTAAATTATGTGGAGTTAGATGATAATGGGGTTGGGAAAAGTTTACATAGTTGTTATGTAACCATATAAGCATGTTTAAACTGTTATATGATTGATTAGAATCGAATTCGTGAATGATTTATGTGGTTGGGCTGAAATCCGGCCAAAGCATGCTATTCTCGGTTTGAACCAGATGTGGTAGCGCATTGCACGGTATAACACATAGGGGCAATAGCAGAAATTCTGTTGACCCTCGTGTTCGCTTTTTTCCTTACATTTAAAATCTACTAAGTGCTGCAAGCAAGTGTAATGCGTATATATAAGTATATTAACCTAATGTGAGCATGTTTTACTAGATTAACATACATGACTAATGAAAGTGTATAGTTTAAAATGAATTTAGAACTTTAAAAATGAACTTGATATGTATGTATGCCATGTTTATATACTGACTTTGCAAGCATGTTGGTATGGTTTAGAAATGCATGAATAACCCGTTAACTTGTGTTTATAAGATTTGTAAGGAAGCATGAACATGTTGGACTTATTAGTAAGCTTTACTAATGAAAATACGAACTTTGAACGTGAATGTTAACATGCTACTTTGAGAGTTAGAACCTGACATTTATGAACATATTTGATGATACTTTTAGACTTGCTAATGTATCATACATATATGCCTACTATGTTAGGAGTTGTGAAATCAAGTTAAGACTAAATAAAGCTTGTTTTCAAAATAATAACTAAAATAGTTACAAGTATGCAAAATGAATACTCATAAGCATGCCTAATATGAGTTATATGACTACCTTATATGTTTAAAAAGCAAGCATGTTAGGCTTTGTGGTTTCATGACCTTGAATGGCCTTAACTTATTGAAATGTTCAACTTATAACCATATTATGAAAGAAGGGACCTAAATTGACTTGATAGACACGAAAGGACCTTTGACATGATAATATATATTATGAGTAAATGTTATGTTCATGCCAGACAGAAACCATAAGGCAACAACTTAGCCTTGGCTTGGCCAGAGGGCTGCGCAACTGCACCGGCCCTAGGCTTATACATGGCGCAGCTTCACCGTCCTAGAATCAGAAGTCATGCAATTTGACAATCTGATTTTGAACAGTTAGCTTATATAATGCCTACATTGCTAGAAATGGTTTACACCCTACTGGTACGTGTATATATATGATGATTAAGTAATAAGATAGTGTTTGCCTTATATAATGAAAGTCCATGAATAAAAGGTCTTAATCTTGAGCATTGTAAACTTGCTTATGAAGTAACTAGGTACTTGATTTCTTGATAAACCTATAAGCTGATTTTGTACTGTATATGCATACTTAAATCATGCCAAGCTTAAATAACGAATGTTTTAGCTAATGGGCATCCTATACTTATAATACATTATAAATAGGATTCGAAAGTGTTAATTTCTTAATGTGGATAAACTACTCTTAAGGCAAGTATCCTAAACCCTTGCATTACTTTATTCAACGAATATCGTAAGCAAGTATCTAAACCTTATCTCTTTGAATGCATGTTATCTTACTTACTCGTTCAATTGAGCTAGTATGTTTAAACTCTTGTGAAAACTATTATTCATGTTGACCTTCATGTTGTTCTTGAATATTGTGAAAGTGTCTATGCCATTTGATTCAGCTAGACTATATGCATGTTTATAAAACTGTCCAAACTAATTGACTGGTGCGAAAATCTTGAAAACTGAGTTGAACAACCCTTATGGTAAGGGGAGTGTATATTGTTGGAAGCCCCAACACACGCGTGAATATTACTGTGGTGTTATGCATAACATAGAGTATTGTAGACTGATCATCTATCGTACTTAATTCTTTTGGGTTATCAGTTTAATATTGGTAATTCTAGTAGATGTTCAATAGTCCTTAGTGACTGCTCAGTATAAATTGCTTTATCCAGTTGGATACGTTGATATCCTTTGAATTCATATATATATATATGTTGATCTATATTGAACTATCATTTCATATTCCAAGATTTGATTTGAGAATTGTTGATACTTATTGTTCATGATATTATTCTAAGACTCTGAACTACCTTGGAGACTGTACTTTGATATTTTAAACTCATGATATAATACTCATTTCCCTTGTTGTATATTACTTGCTGGGCAATTTGTGCTCATTCTTGCTTATTTAAAATCTTTTAGTTAAGGTGGAACAGGGAAGTGTCTTTGGGAAAGACAAGGGCAAGGGCAAGGCTACCGACTAGCTTGTTCCTTTATGTTTAAAATTGTTATGTTGTATTAAGACTGTCTTCACAATGGCACCTGTGGAACTAAAAGAGTTGCTAGTATAACAATAGGAATTTTTAGATAAAAAAGTATATATACACTAGTATTTCACCTTGGGGAGCACCGATGTTTTTTGTAAAGAAGAAGGATGGAACCATGAGGTTATGTATCGACTATAGAGAATTAAATAAGTTAACCATAAAAAATAAGTATCCTTTACCAAGAATTGATGATTTGTTCGACCAATTAAAAGGGGCTGAACACTTTTCAAAAATTAACCTACGGTCAGGTTATCATCAGTTAAAGGTAAGAAAAGAAGATGTGTCAAAGACAACGTTTAGGACACGCTATGGACATTATGAGTTTCTTGTGATTTCCTTTGGATTGACAAATGCACCAGCATCATTTATGGACTTGATGAATCGAGTGTTTAAACCATGCTTAGACAAATTCACTGTAGTGTTTATCGATGATATTTTGGTATATTCGAAAACACGAGAAGAGAATGCCGAACACTTGATAAGTGAATTTTATATCCACGAATCGTTGTCCATTTCACGCTTAATTATTGCCATTTTCTTGTTTTCATGTTCATTTTTATTTGTTTTTGTGTTCTTTTATGTGTAGGGTGGTTGTTGTGGCATTTAACAAGAATTGGAGTCATTTGGAGCATTTCTGGAAGTATTCATGAAGCAAACAAAGTCAATCAGCAAAATAGATGCCTTGCCATGAGCATTTGTTTGGTTTACATACCCCATTGACAAGGGGGGTCTTCAACAATTTTTAGAAAGGGCACCGTAGGAAACTCATATTAACACACACCCTCAGGGGGGGGGGTCTCATTGAGTGAAATCTCCTGTTTGGTTTTGGACTCTGCTGGGACTTGAATTCTAGCATTTGGATGGCAAGTGAACTCTAATGAGTGTGGAATTACTTAAAAAACGTGTGTTGGATGTATACTACTCAATTAACAACGAATTAAACAACACACAAGGCAATAATACGAAGATAAATTCCAGTTTTTCATAGCAAGCATTGGAGGAAGATTTTGAAGAGATTTTTGGGACAATTGCAAATTTAGGGTACGTGAAGGGTGTTTCACACTATTCTTCTTCTTAGACTTTTATTTGTAATTGAAAGAATGATATCTTTAATTTATTCAGCTGTTATTTCATTTATGATGAACTAATTAACTTTTTAGGCTTATGGTGGATCCTTAAGTGAAACAATGATTTTGTAAACTTTGATTTCAAGTTCAATAAGCTATTTTCCAGTTTATCTATATTAATTTGAGCTTGAATTTATGAATTGCCTGATCAACAATTCTTTGTGGATTTATATGGAATCGAGAGAGGCTATTCGAATCTAGACTTAGTTAATATAGCATGTGTTCATGAATTTTGTGAATAACAGATTCTTGATGAATGTTAAGGTAGAGATATGCTTGACATCATATGTAATCGGATAGAGAACTTAATCTTAAACCTTCTTTAATTATAATTCACGTAGAGATATACTGAGTTATTTGATTAAGGTGTTTAACTTGTTTCTATCTAAATTATGGATTTAAGTTAATACGGTATTAGTGCATCGAGAGGTGGCTAATACTACATTCGTGTTCTTGATTAATAAACTGAGATAGTGATTTGAATTAGAATAAAGGTGTAGAAATCAGAGTGAAGTTTAGGGTGAAATCATAAGTCTAATTCTCCATTAATTGTTTGAAATTCCAGATTTTGATATTGGTGATTGTTTTGTGGTAGTTTATTTGTTTCTTAATTTAGTTTCTATAATTTTTAATCATTGAATTGAATAGTTTAATAAAATTAGGATTAATAAGAAATTGGTAATTGTAAGGTTAAGTTTCTTACTAATTTGTCTATGTGAGAACGATACTCTACTCATCACTTTATTATTTGTTGACCACGTATACTTGCGTGTTGTGCGTATATAGATTTTACCCAACAAGTTTTCGGCGCTGTTGTCGGGGACTATTTCATATAGATCTTAATATTTTTGCAATATCAATTTAATTAGTCCAATTTTACTTAAACATTTTTATTTTTTGTTTTATTCCTCTTATCTCAGGTTTTTGAAGTGGTTTATGCAAACTCGGTCCAAAAATCTAGACTTGCTGCCTTTTGAAGACGACATTGAGAAACAGTTCCAGAGGTTAAGTAAGTGGATCAAGGAAACGAGGCAAGACTTTGAAAATTCTGAGAAAGAAGAGGCAATGACAGTTGAAGATCAGAAAGCGTTAAGGGATTTTGCCACACCCAAGGTGGTGAGCTGCAATCGAGCAGCATCACAAAGCCCGCAATTCATCGATAATACATTCGAAAACAAGCCTGAGACAATTCAGATGATCCAGAATTCAGTTCAATTTGGGGGATTGACAAATGATGATCTGAATGAATATCTAGTTAGCTTTCTGGAGATTTGCGACACCTTCAGGTATAATGGGGTGTCGGATGATGCGGTTAGACTTTGCATGTTCCCATTCACATTACGGGACAAGGCGAAGAGTTGGTTACACTCTCTACCGCCGGGTTCGATAACTACGTGGGAAGACTTAGCTCAGAAATTCCTTGTCAAATTTTTTCCACCGGCAAAAACTGCAAAAATGAGGAATGAGATAACAATGTTTGAGCAGCAACATGGGGAGTCGCTATATGAGGCATGGGAGAGATACAAGGAGTTGCTCAGAAAGTGCCTGCATCATGGATTGCCTAAGTGGCTGTAAATGAACACTTTTTATAACGTACTACATGGAAATCTCAGGACCAGTATTGATGCAGCGTCGGGTGGAGCATTCATGGCTAAGAGTTATGAGGAGGCCTACAATTTGATTGAGACCATGGAGGCTAACAACTACTAGTGGCTGTGAGACCCCGAATTTTATGAAATAAAAGTATTCAATTTTTCTATTTTGGTGAATAGTTAAATTGATAAAAGTTTAAAGTTAAGGGTGACATTTGAAATTTTTTCAGAGTAAGTGATGGTGAAGTTTTGTTTTATTAGCTCAATTATTGCTACAGTAATTATTGCATCATATCTCTCATATTATTGATTCGATTATTGTCACAGTATCATCTGCATTATATGATATATTATTAAATCAATAATTGAGACGACAAAGTTATTCATATTATTAAATTGCAATATTTACAATGTCTAGAAGTTCTGCCAAGGAGAAGTTTGGTTACCTAATTGCGCGCCAATAGGGAGAATCCTTATTGGAAAGCCCCTTCTTTCTTGGGAACGACCTGGTTGTTAAATATTATGAGTTATAATATTAATGATGAATAAGTTCGTGTTGATTAAAGATGAATTTGATAGTTCCATTATGTTGGGATTATTAGTGTTAGTGGAAATCGACATCTATTCCGATGATAATTGATATCTGGGGGTTATATTGATAAATCGAGTAATTAATCGGATAAATGAGCAATTAATTGCTACTAATTCACATGCTTATATAACTATTTGTTCACATGTGTGTACTATTGAGTCATATTCACTTACTATTAGGGGAGTTGGTGCAAGATTGATAATACTTGCATGACTAAGTTAAAAATGGAGGTATAGATGGAGGTACTATACTGTAATTCGTATTTTCACATGTCTAGAACTATTGAGTCACATGATTGAACTATTGATTCATATTATTTACTATTAGGGGAGGTGGTGCAAGTTTGATAACACTTGCAGGACTAAATTAAAAATGAAAGAAAAGTTGGAGGTATTGTACTGTAATTTTTCTAGCCACAAAACATGCAATTATCGAAACTATATTTTTCTATAAATAGAAGCTCATTCTTCCTTCGTTTCTCACTAATTCACTAAAGCTTTAGAACCATTATTATAGAGAGAAATTATAGAGAGAAAGAAGAAGAGATGTCTTCTACCTCACTATTCTAGTATCCAGTCTTCTTTTGAGGTAAGGAGAATTATTCTTTCGTATTCATGAAGAGAATTATTTCTTTCAATACTCGTAAGAGTTGTTATTCCATTCTTTATTATTTTGTTGGAATAACCTGTTTATGCGAAGTACCACATACATGGTAAAATTCTTCTGTTATTCCATTCTTTGTTATTACATTGGAATAACTTTGTTTATCTGATACCACATACATGGTAAAATTCTTACATTATTCCATTCTTTGTTATTCTGTTGGAATAACTGTTTATGATACCGCATACATGGTAAAATTCTTCTATTATTCTATTCTTTATTATTACGCCGGAATATCACATGCAATGCGTTTACTTAGGACTGGTTCCATTATTTATTATTCTATTGGGAATAACTCGTAGCATGCGAGTCTATCACACGCATGGTGAATTCTTACATTATTCCATTCTTTATTATTATGTTGGAATAAACCTGTACAGTGGATTACCACATGCATGGTGAATGATCCTTTGTATTCATTCCTTATTAAATTATGGAAATGATCTGTTTACGTTGATTATGATGAGAGTCATAATAAAAGCATTGGACTGATGAAAATCATGGGTATATGTAGTATTAGTAAGTGTTATGATGAGTTATGTCAGTTATTATGTGAAAACATGAAAGTTTCTTAGAACTCACAAAGAGTTGAAAATCAGATTTTGGTGAAAATGGAATATGAAATTCAATTGACCATATCTCCTATTATATTTTGAATTTTTGAGTGTGTTCAACTCCTAGAGTTAGATCTATGAGTTTCTTAACTTATCCAAGTGGAATCACTTAAAAAGGGTTTACAGATTTTCGTGTGGAATAATTTTAGTAAAGGATGAAAAATCTGGAAATGCTTAAAAAGCTACTATCCAGAATTTTAAAAGGGCATTTTTGGCCACTTAATTTGTGAGAAAAATTATAGACTTTTGGGACATGAAATTATATGGTATAAAGTACCTCCTGTCCAAAAATGAGCTCATTCCGACTTAAAAAGAGCAAGTTATGACCATTTATATATTTAGGTTTTTCCGACGAAAAATGCTATAACCGGAGTTCTATAACTCCGATGACCATGAAATTTAAACTGGAAGATCATGTTAATATGTGTAAGATCCTGCCAAGATTTGGGAATTTCTGGAGTTAAACTTGAGGTAGCTAATTTCTTACGAATTAATTAGAAATTGATTTTTGAAAAATAGTAAATGAATTTTAAAAATTCCAAGAAAAATATATGTTCAATATGGGACTATATTCTGCTAAATCCCAGAAAAGAAATATTTTTGGGACTAATTTGGTATTTTTCATGAAAATGCACTAGTTATGAGTATATGAGTTATATATGTTATGTGAAGTTGAAAATTTATAAATAGGATTTTATGTCTTGGGAATCCTATATAGGGTATATGCAGATATTTTTGATAAAGGATTTGATCATTGGTGATGAAATCTTATGAGTATGGCATTTTTTGAATAATTAAATGTATTATTTGGTAAAGTGTAAACAATTGAAATAAATTGTTTATACATTTAAGAAGTGATTAAAATATTATTATAATATAATAATATTTGATTATGAGTTTATTAAGTGATTGATAATATTTGGAAAAATTTAAAGTCTTTAATATTTATCCTTGTTTTCGTTTGATTAATACTTATATCATTGTCATCATCCTCATGTATATATATTATGTTGAAAGTCATCTGTAGCCTGTAGTGCATAAATGGACTTGGTATGATTATGACCGAGGATTATTCGGTATAATCATGGGTAGTAATGTTATAAATGATGTGGAAAAAAGTCCTCATTAGTAGTAGTGCATTGATGGACGATTTTTGTATGATTATGGCTATGGATTCTCTACGGCCAAGGGTGCAAAGATGAATTATTTTATGGCATGATCAGTACCGTTGATGAAAACACGATTATCTTTGGCCCGTAGTGCATGGATAATTCATGGTCGTGATACTAAAAGAATATCCTTGGCCTATAGTGCAGGGATAAAGTGATGATGTGGATTAATTATTAAGTTGAGTCTTAGCAATGAAATATTAATTCAGGGATGTGATAATAATGAATATCCTTGGCCGTAGTGCATGGATAATTCATGGATGTGATATTAACGAATATCCTTGGCCGTAGTGCAGGGGTGATTCGATGATGTGGATTATTTATTAAGCTGAGTCTCAGCGATAAAATATTGGTAATAAACTTTTAAATTCGTAGAAGATAGTAGATATTATGCTCTACTTGACTCTTCTAAAATATAGTTGTATGTCTTTGGCCTGTAGTGCAAAGATGAATTGTTAATGAATATCTTTGGCCGTAGTGCAAAGATGAATTTATTAGTATGATTATGAGCAGGGATTGTGATTTGGTATAACCATGATTTTTGATATTTCAGGTGAAGATAGGTGATGAAAATTATCTTCGTCCTGGGTGCGAAAAGGAATTCAGAATCACAATTATGATTATGAGTTATTCATATGATTGTGGGATGAGGAATTGATGATTGATGTTCTGAGGATAAAACATTATTGGTGGACTTTTAACATGGAGAAGATAATAGACACGATAGTCTATTTGACTCTTTTAATGGATTGCTTCGTTCATTTTGCAACTATGGTTGAAAAGTTTTATCATCTACCATATGTTCTAAATCTCTGATTTATTATTGACAAAAGCTATTGATAATTTAATTATATGTAGTTATGATATTCTTTACTAGGCTAGTTGTGCTCACCCTTTCAGGTAATAAGAGTGTAGCTGGGTCGAGCGGGGATAACAGGGGAATAGAACAGTGGTCTATAGCTGTTGAGGTTCTCCTAAATAGTATGGAAATAATTTTATTGAGAATTTTAGATAAGTGTGTGTGTAGTATTGTATCGTCATTTGATATTTAATTTTGGTGAACCGAATAGGGTGAAAGCGAACCCAACTTTGGAAGGGTGTTTTGTCACTATCATATAAGATGTCTAATGACATACAACCTCGTGTTATCATAAGACAGGGTTGTGCACATCCACTTGCTGAGTATATCTACGAGCACTACCTATATGATCTTGGGGTTTATTTGAAATATAATTTTCACTTAGAGACAGTGGAGATAGTTATATGTCAAGAGAAGACTTACCATTGGAAGGAACATGATAGTAATCTTCTCATTTTTCTTTGGGGTTTATTGGGTCAACCAAGGATAATTCTCTGGACATATGATATCTATCATAACTTAGATTCATGGCCTCCTATGTACGAAGGTTTCTTTGAGCACTTTCCAAAGATTTTAATTTCCAAAACAGTTTTTGATTGTACTTTTATGTAAAGTACTATTGTAAGGTTGTGGTCGAGGCACTATGAGAGTTACATACATTTGTATTAAAACTCACAGTTTAACTGTGGTCGTATTTTGCACGATAGTTGTATAAATGAAGTTGTAAATGATTTTTATAGTGTATTTTTCTGGCGACTCAAGATGGGTGATGTATACCTGTTTTGGGGGCGTCACAGTGGCCCACAACAAGAATGACACAGGCAAAGGCGGCTGGGGTGTTAGAAGTCGATGGGTGACAACAATAGAAGCACAAATTTCTGCGCTGTCCAAGAAGTTGGATGCCATGATAGGGGCTCAGGTACAGCAGGTTGCAGTAGTATGTGAATTGTGCATGGGTGACCATCCTACAGATCAGTTCACAATCAATCCAGCGTCCATGCAGTTCTTAGGTAGCTATAACAGGGGTCCACAGAATATGTACCAAAACACTTATAACTAGGGGAATAGGAATCACCCAAATTTCTCATGGAGCAATAATAAAAAACATCAAGCTCCACGACCGTCATATCCCCCAGGTTTTCAGAATCACCAACAACCGGCTCAACATCAGGAAAGAAAATCATATTTAGAGGAGTTGTTGTCGAAGTACATAACTAGCAATGAGGCAGCGATGAAAAACTAAGAAATGGCTATCATGAATTTGGATTATAAGATGGGGCAAATTGCCTTAGCATTAAATAACAGGCCACAAAGGACCCTAACGAGTGATACAGAGAGAAATCCGAAGGGAAACCACGAACAGTGTCAGGCAATTACATTAAGGAGTGGAAAACATCTCGTTGGTAAAGATGCAAAAAATTCAGCGATATCGAATGAAAAAGTTGGCAATGAGTAAAGTGGTTGAAGAAAACAAGGGTGAGGATAAGCAAAGTGAGAAAACAAAGTTAGAGCGGAAAGCGGTTGTATATCCTCCACCACCATTTCAATGAGAGGGTCCAAAAGCGAAATTAGATAAGCAATTGGCGAAGTTTTGGAAGTTTTAAGAAACTTGATTAACATCCCATTCGCGAAGCCTAGAAAGCGAATCTTGAGTTATGCAAAGTTCATGAAAGGGATTCGTCAAGAAAAAGAAATGGAAAGACTTTGAAAGCAAGTGGCACTAATGAGGAGGTGTAGTGCGGTTATTCTGGTGAAGTTGCCACCAAAGTTGAAGGACCCGGGGAGTTTCACTATTTCATGCACAATCGGGAACATGTCATTTAGTAAGTGTTTATGTGATTTGGGGGCGAGTGTGAATCTTATGCCATTATCAGTATACACAGAATTGGGTTTGCCCACGCCAAAGCCTACGAATATTTCATTGCAGTTAGCAGATATGTCAATCACATATCCGAGAGGCATAGTAGAGGACATATTGGTTAAGGTGGATAAGTTTATATTCCCTACGGACTTTATTATCCTAGATTTTGAGGAGGACAAGAACATCCCGATTATCTTAGGGAGACCTTTCTTGGCCACGGGTAGGACACTCATAGTCGTACAAAAAGGAGAACTTACTATGAGGGTCCAAGATCAAGAAATCAAATTTAATGTGTTCAAGGCCATGCAATTCTCTACAGATGAGGAAGAATGTTTCAGGATGGATATCATTGAGCAGATTATCAGTGAAGATATGGGCAAGAGTTTGGTCAACGATCCATTAGAAACAACATTATTGGGGGATGAAGAGTTCGATGACTCGGAATTTGTGGACTACTTGCAGATGTTAGATTCATTTCCACGAGTTAGCCAATTCAGAGCACCATTTGAACCTTTTCACATGGAGGAGACAACCATAGAAAAATTGAAACCGTCATTGGAGGAGCCACCAACTTTGGAACTTAAGCCACTCCCTAAACACCTCAGGTATGCGTACTTAGGCAATTCAAATTCTTTACTATTATTATTTTCTGCGACTTAACGATTTGCAGGAAGAAAAGTTGCTGAGGGTGCTTAGGGAACATAAATCAGCGATAGGTTGGACGATAGCTGATATAAAGGGAATCAACCCTTCATTTTGCATGCACAAGATTCTGATGGAAGATGATGTAAAACAAACGATGGTGCAACAATGTCGACTTAACCCCATTATGAAGGAAGTTGTGAAGAAGGAAATTTTGAAATTGTTGGATATCGGTATCATCTACCCGATTTTCGACAGTAAGTGGGTTAGTTCGGTCCAGTGTGTGCCGAAAAAAGGAGGAATGATTATGGAATAGAATGAGGATAACGAGTTAATACCGATAAGAACAGTGACAAGTTGGAGGGTTTGCATGAATTATAGGAAGTTGAATAAGGCAACCTGAAAAGATCATTTTCCACTGCCCTTTATCGATCAAATGTTAGACAGATTGGCGAGACACGAGTACTACTGTTTATTGGATGGATACTTGGGCTATAACCAGATCATCATCGCTCCCGTGGATCAAGAGAAGACTACATTTACGTGCCCTTACAGCACATTCGCATTCAAGAGAATGTCATTTGGGTTATGTAATGAACCTGCGACCTTTCAATGGTGTATGATGGCTATTTTCTCAAACATGGTGGAGAAAAATGTTGAAGTCTTCATGGACGACTTTTCTGTCTATGGGGACAACTTCGATACTTGCCTAGGGAATTTGGTAATGGTGTTACAGCGATGCAAGGATACAAACCTCATACTTAACTGGGAAAAATGCCACTTCATGGTTGAGGAGGGCATAATTTTGGGCTACAAGGTATCGGCTCAAGGATTGGAGGTTGATAAGGTGAAATTTGAAACAATCGAGAAACCGCCTCCTCCAGAGCTCGATTTAAGGGAATTAGAAGTTTTCTGGGACATGCTGGATTCTACAGGAGATTCATAAGAGACTTCTCTAAAATTGCAAAACCCTTATGCAGTCTTTTAGAGAAGGATTCCGTTTTCAGTTTTGATGAGGAGTGTAAGTCAGCTTTTGAGTTGTTGAAGAAGAAGTTTACTATAGCCCCCGTAATCGTCGTACCGGATTGGAATATGCCTTTCGAGCTGATGTGTGATGTAAGCGACTATGCGCTTGGGGCTGTTTTGGGTCAAAGCTGAGAGAAGGTGTTTCACGCCATATATTATGCAAGAAAAATGCTCACAGAGACTCAAATGAATTATTCAACTACGGAAAAGGAATTGCTTGCAGTGGTGTATTCATTTGACAAGTTTCGGGCATACTTGATCGGGACTAAGGTGATAGTCTACATGGATCATTCGGCTATTCAGTACCTAATTGCGAAAAAAGATGCTAAACCACGCCTTATCCGATGGATTCTCCTTCTCTAAGTGTTTGATCTAGAAATAAAGGATAGAAAGGGGATGGAGAATCAAGTAGCCGATCACTTGTCTAGGCTGGAAAACCAAAAGAAATTGAAAGAGGACAAGTGTGAAATTAACGAATCATTCCCGGATGAGCAATTGTTTGGGATAAATGCAAAATTTCCTTGGTATGTAGATTATGCGAATTATCTAGTGAGCAATGTTCTTCCACCTAATCTCACAAGACAACAGAAAAAGAAGTTTCTTCATGACATAAAATGGTACATGTGGGACGAACCTTATTTGTTCAAGCAGTGCACCGACAAAATAATTAGAAGGTGCGTTCCCTACAGTGAAGTGAAGAACATTCTACATGAGTGCCACTCCTCTACGTATGGCGGACATTATGGTATTGAGAGAACAGCAGGAAAGGTGCTGCAATCTGGGTTTTATTGGCCTACCCTATTCAAGGACGCCCACCATTTTGTTAAAACATGTGATAGATGTCAAAGGGTGGGCAACATTTCGAAAAGGAATGAGATGCCTCTACAAACAATTCTCGAAGTTAAAATTTTTGATGTATGGGGCATCAACTTCATGGGGCCATTCCCGTCGTCACTTAGCAATCAGTATATTCTACTCCCAATGGATTACGTATCAAAGTGGGTAGAAGCTGCAGCACTACCATCTAACGATGCTAAGGTGGTTCTTAAATTCCTATAGAAGAACATTTTTACGAGGTTTGGCACGCCTAGAGCAATTATAAGTGACGAAGGTAGTCACTTTTGCAACAAATCATTCACAGCTCTATTGGCAAGGTGTGGGGTCAACCACAAGGTAGCGACGACTTATCACCCCCAAACCAGTAGGCAGGCTGAGGTGTCGAACAGGGAAGTCAAGAAAATATTGGAGAAAGTGGTGAATCCGAATCGTAAGGATTGGTCGCTCCGGTTGGATGATGCATTATGGGCATACCGGACTGCGTATAAGACACCGATCGGAATGTCACCATTTCAACTACTGTACGGAAAAGCTTGTCATTTACCAGTCGAGCTACAACATAAGGCTTATTGGGCAATTCATAAACTTAATTTCGATCAAGCAGCTGTAGGAGAAAAGAGATTACTTCAAATAAATGAGCTTGACAAATTTTGCCTTCAATACTACGAGAACTCCAAGTTATACAAGAAAATGGTCAAGAGATGGCACGGCCAGAAAATTATGCACAGAACATTCGAGCCGGGGCAATCAGTCCTTTTGTTCAACTCACGGCTAAGATTGTTCCCAGGAAAGCTTAAATCGAGATGGTCGGGACCATTCACTATAAAACGGGTGTTCTCTCATGGCGCCGTTGAACTTTCCAGTCGGAATCCTTTAGAAACTTTCAAAGTCAACGTTCAACCATTAAAGCACTATTAGGGTGGCGAGTCCAACACCGATGTCATCGCCATCACATTGTCCAACGTACCATGAACAGGAAGTAGTCAGGCTAAACGACTTAAAATCAAGCGCTAATTGGGAGGCAACCCAATCATACGTTTATTTTCAGTATTTTCATTCATAATTTTTAGAATATAGTTCTTATTAAGTTATTCGGTAGGTAGTACATAATAAAAATCTTGTTAATTTCTCAATCATACTTCAAGTGATCAACTATCTAATAACTTCTACATTTCATGGCTTGCAGGATGGGGAAATAGACGTTAAGTGGCATTGCATGAAGAAAATATGAGCCAAAATAGTCATTTAGCAGAAGCCACCCCCGTCGGAGCGGGCCTGTTTTGCCTTGTAACCCCGCTAGAATGGGGTCTCCAAAGTTTAAGAGTCTATATGCCGTAAAATGAAACTGTTTTATCTTGCACCCCGTAGGGGGTGGGGTCCCCAATCGATTTAGCAGAGTCTATGCACGTAGGCCAAAATTGTCCAAGCCTAATACCCGTCGAGGTAGGGAGGCTGAAATTATGAGACTTATTCGGCAGTTACATGGTTCCTTCCCAATTCCACCACTTCTCCACTACTTCATCAATAACTCCAACCACCCATTACACACACTTCTACCCCCATGATTTCCAATACTCACTAATTCTCCCCACCTCTTCAATCCACTACACCACCCCATCACACCACCTCTATATATTGACTCCATCTCATCCCAAATTCATCACAACTCTTCAATTAAAGCCCACAAGTCTGCGAATTAGGGCATCCATAGAGGCTAATAGAGAGCATTTGAGAGTCAAGCACAATACTACACATTCTTCAACCTCTTTCACCCAATTTGGCACACAAAATTGACAAGTTTAGGGGAAAATCATCTGTGCACACCAAGTGTTCGACAAAGTGTGTGAACCAAGTTTGGGGGGGCGAGATCTTGTGATACAAGCATTCGAGAGCAAATGGCTTCGCAACCCACATCAAGCGAAAGGGGAGAGTTCAAGGCACTTTGGCAAACCACGGACCTTTGATCGCTGAGAGAATTTGTGAGTGTCGTCATGCCGTGCCGACTGGTATGATTATATGATGACAAAATCCCTTACACCGGAGTGGGGGTTGGCACTGGATCATGTTGATGGGGAGATGATGCAGCAAATCTATCAGAAGGGTTGGAACAAATTCATCGAAGAATCGGAACCCGCTGTGGTTAACATAGTCAAGGAGTTCTATGCGAACGCCGAGGACAAGGCCCCCTTCAACGCTTATGTGCGGAGTCGCTTAGTTCCGTTCAGTTTTGATTCCATAAATACTTATTATCAACTACGTGTGCCTCGACAATGCCAATTTGCCCACCTAGTGATTTTGATCCGAACTATGAAGCAATACTTAAGGAAATGACTAAACCGGGAACAACATGGATCAAAGGTCGGAAGGGAGGCACAGTCTTCCATAACAAAGATCTCAGTCGGTATGGCAAAATTTGGTATGCATTCCTATGTGCTAAACTGTATCCATCTCAACACACCTCAGACGTGACCAAAGAGAAGGCGTTACTGCTATATGCGATTGTGCAAGACTTCATCATTGACGTCGAGGCCATTATTTGTTTCTCCATTCACTGGTGCTTACGTGGAAACTTTTCGGGCGGCTTGCCACACCCATCACTCATATGTGGGTTGTGTCGCCAAGCAGGTGTGAGATGGTCTGACGATAAGCCCACACAGATGCCGCTTGCGTTGCTAGACACCAGAATGATAATGCGGTATTCAGTATGGACCGGGGGCGATTCCCATCCTCGAGGACTGGGTTTTATTTTTCCATCAGCTTTGAAAGACGAAGTTGATGCTGCAAACACGATAGAGGATAAGGATCAGGCTGTGAGAGATCAAGGAACGGAGCAGTTACCACAGACCGAGGCAATATCCAGTCCTCAATTCCTTAACTTTTAACGTCAAATGGATGCGCACAACAAGGCAGCACGTCGGGAGATGCGGCGACTCGCATTCAGGCAAGACCACATATTTGATGCTATGAACACGTCATTCGCTTCACTCAACACGACACTTCAGATCTTCACTCCAGCTGGACACTTCCAATATCAGCCACCCATGCAAATGTCGAGCTTTCCACCAAGTGATTCAGAAGAAGAAGATCAACCACCACCTCCCCAAACTTAGGCGATTGCAGGGAAGTCTTCATACACTAAATTGCGATTATTCATCCAATGAGGGCATTGTATTACTTAAGTTTGGTGGATTTAAATTCTTGTTTGCATGCATATGTTATTGGTTAGGCTTATAGTTGTCATTGCATTCTAGTTTTGCATATTAGTTAGGAATTATGATGTTGCATACATATAAGTCACATAATTGCACGATAGCTTAGGTGCATATATAGTAGCTTAGGTTATTTTTATTATTGCATTGTTATTTTTGTTAGTGCATTGTTTTTAATTCTGTTATTAACACATTTTGTTATGTTATGAAAAAAAAAGAATAAAAAAAAAAGAAAAGTGAAAAGGAAAAAAATTTTAGTTAAATATTGCGTTTACATATGTCCAGCAGTGTTGTAGATCATGTTATATGTGGGCCAATGATGAGTTGAGAATAAGTTAACCAATACAGCATTGACTATTAGAACTATGATATAATTTCTGTTATGAATCGAATCTTGTGCTTGTTTGAAATTGGTATAAAAAGGTTAGCACGCTAATAACATCTTTGTTGACTGGTCAGTTCAAATTTATACATAAATAGTTTCTAAAGGATAATGCTAGAGTAAATGAGAAAATGACAAGGATAGGCAGTAAAGGCGAAAATTAGGCAAGATCCTATGTTTGGGGGATTATATGTGGGGTATATAAGCTTTATCTATATAAAAAAGGATTATATAACGTGACTAGTCTTATTTCGGGGCCTTTGTTACTTGAGCAAGTACGCCCGAGGGGATTGTCTTTACACCTAGCGCCCTAAGGTCTTTTATGGTCTAGGAGTCGTTGGTCGAAAGCTCGCTAAGGGGTAGCACTGTTAGCCTAATGGGATGAGACATTGCACAGTCATGTGTGTATCTATCTATGAAAAAAAAGGAAAAAAAAAACAATAAAACGGGAATAGAGCAAAAAGCCCCCGTGTGAAAAAAAATTGAATATAAATAAAGTATAAGTACCCTTCATGAACCCTTGATTTTGGTATTGCTTAGTTTTAGTTGGAATGTGCTTATTTTTGAAATTTTTAAGTTTGCACTATATGATTCCTTCTAAGAAATTGATTATGTGTTAAAATTGAGTCCGTATCAGTTATCATGGATGTTGAACACACACACACATTATACCAGTGGTGATGGTTTAAGATTTGAGAATTAATACGGAATTGTGGATTGGTTTTGGTGATTATTATTGTAGAGTTTGCTTGTTTTCTCTGAGGCCGATGAGATAATTTTGATTCTGCGATACTGTTGGATTCGAAAGCATATAGATTATATTCATTCCATTTCATTGCATTGCGTTGCATTGTATAGTATGTAGTTTGTTTTGTGCTCGAGGACTAGCACGGTTTAAGTTTGGGGGATTTTGATAAGTGGATTTCATTTCCACGAATCGTTGTCCATTTCACGCTTAATTGTTGCTATTTTCTTGTTTTCATGTTCGTTTTTATTTGTTTTTGTGTTCTTTTATGTGTAGGGTGGTTGTTGTGGCATTTAACAAGAATTGGAGTCATTTGGAGCATTTCTAGAAGTATTCATGAAGCAAGCAAAGTCAATCAGCAGAATAGATGCCCGTCGAGATGGGTTTATTTTGCCTACATACGTAAGGCGAGAGGGTCTTCAATGATTTTAGCGAGAAAAAGGGTGCTCAGAAATGGTGAGCTCATATTAACACACACCCCCAAGGTGAGGGGTCTCATTGAGTGAAATCTCCTGTTTAGTTTTGGACTCTGCTGGGACTTGAATTCTAGCATTTAGATGGCAAGTGAACTCTAATGAGTGTGGAATTACTTAGAAAAACATGTGTTGGATGTATACTACTCAATTAACAACGAATTAAGCAACACACAAGGCAATAATACGAAGATCAATTCCAGTTTTTCATAGCAAACATTGGAGGAAGATTTTAAAGAGATTTTCGGGACAATTGCAAATTTAGGCTACATGAAGGGTGTTTCTCACTATTCTTCTTCTTAGACTTTTTTTTGTAATTGAAAGAATGATATCTTTGATTTATTCAGCTGTTATTTCATTTATGATGAACTAATTAACTTTTTAGGCTTATGGTGGATCCTTAAGTGAAATAATGATTTTGTAAACTTTGATTTCCAGCTCAATAAGCTATTTTCCAGTTTATCTATATTAATTTGTGCTTGAATTTATGAATTGCCTGATCAACAATTCTTTGTGGATTTATATGGAATCGAGAGAGGATATTCGAATCTAGACTTAGTTAATATAGCATGTGTTCATGAATTTTGTGAATGGCAGATTCTTAATGAATGTTAAGGTAAAGATATGCTTGACATCATATGTAATCGGATAGAGAACTTAATCTTAAACCTTCTTTAATTATAATTCACGTAGAGATATAGTGAGTTATTTGATTAAGGTGTTTAACTTGTTTCTATCTAAATTGTGGATTTAAGTTAATACGGTATTAGTGCATCGAGAGGTGGCTAATACTACATTCGTGTTCTTGATTAATAAACTGGGATAGGGGTTTGAATTGGAATAAAGGTGTAGAAATCAGAGTGAAGTTTATGGTGAAATCATAAGTCTAATTCTCCATTAATTGTTTGAAAATCCAGATTTTGATATCGGTGATTGTTTTGTGGTAGTTTATTTGTTTCTTAATTTAGTTTCTATAATTTTTAATCATTGAATTGAATAGTTTAATAAAATTAGGATTAATAGGAAATTGATAATTGTAAGGTGAAGTTTCTTACTAATTTATCTCTGTGGGAACGATACTCTACTCATCACTTTATTACTTGTTGACCACGTATACTTGCGTGTTGTGCGTATATAGATTTTACCCAACAACACTTGAGAATCGCATTGGAGATATTATGAAAGGAATAACTTTACGCAAAGTTTTCCAAGTGTGAATTCTAGTTAAGTAGATTTCAGTTTTTAGGTCATGTAATTGACAAGAATGGAATTTCAGTAGATCCAACTAAGATCGAAACAGTTGTGGATTGGGAACAACCAACAACTCCAACATAAGTAAGAAATTTTCTTGGTTTAGGGAGTTATTATCGATGTTTCATAAAAGATTTTTCAAAAATAGTAACCTCACTAACCAATTTAACTCGAAAGACGGTGAAATACAGCTGGACAGATAAATGTGAAGAAAGCTTCCAAGAGTTGAAGAAGTGACTAAGCATGGCTCTAGTGTTATCCTTACTAGATGATACAAGAGGCCTTGTAGTATTTAGTGATGCGTCAAACAAAGGTTTAGGCTGTGTGTTGATGTAACATGGGAAAGTGATTGCAGATGCATCACGACAACTCAACGATTATGAGAAGAGGTATCTTACTCATGACCTTGAGTTAGCCGCTGTAGTTTTTGCCCTGAAAATTTGGAGGCATTATTTATACGGGGAGAAGTGTGAAATATATACAAATCACAAAAGTCTGAAATATATTTTTACACAAAAGGAGTTAAAGTTAAGGCAAAGAAGATAGCTAGAACTAATAAAGGATTTTGACTGTGAAATCTTATATCATCCTGGAAAAGCCAATGTAGTGGCAGATGCATTAAGTAGAAAGAACCAAGAGAAGTTAAACGTAATAACCAACAATGAGGTGTTAATAAAAGATTTTGAAAAACTTGAAATTGAGGTGAGAGTTCCAACTACCTCTACCCAAAAGTTATTCATTCTAGAGGGAGTTTTGACTCTATTAGATAGAATCAAAGAGATGCAGTGAGAAGATGAGGAGTGTCAAAAATGTCAATCTGATATAACTCATATCAAGAATATCAAATTCAGAATAGACAAGGTGGAGTACTAAGATATGAAGATAGAATTTGGGTTCCGTTAAATCAAGCATTAAAAGATGAAATATTAAATGAAGCCCATAATTTTAAGTTTGCAATACACCCTGGTAGTACTAAAATGTTCAAAGACTTAAGTTGACACTTTTGGTGGTCAAATATGAAAAGAGAAATAGCAGAATGGGTAAGTAAATGTCTCACGTGTCAAAGGGTTAAGGCTGAACATCAAAAACCACGTGGTTTACTTCAACCCTTACCAATTCTTGAGTGGAAGTGAGAACACATAACAATGGATTTCGTGGCAGGCCTTCCTACTACACAGAAGGGCCACAATGCCATTTGGGTAATAGTTGACCGACTTACCAAATCAGCTCATTTCCTACCTATTAAGGTTACTCACAACCTAGATCAACTTTCCAAGTTATATATTAATGAAATTATCTCTAGGCATGGAGTATCTGCTTCTATAGTGTTAGATCGAGACCCACGATTCACCTCAAATTTTTGGGGAAGTCTTCAAAAACACTTAGGAACTCAGTTGAGATTAAGTACAACATATCACCCTCAAACGGATGGGCAGAGTGAGAGAATCATTTAAACACTAGAAGATATGTTGAGAACCTGTATCATAGACTTCAAATGAAGTTGGGAGGATCAGTTACCTTTGGTAGAATTTGCCTACAACAATAGTTATTATACTAGCATAGGTATGCCACCCTATGAAGCCTTATATGGAAGAAAATGTAGGACACCTTTATGTTGGAATGAGGTCAGGGAAAGACAAATGTTAGTACCCGAGATAATCCAACAAACTACTGAGAAAATCCGAGTTATACGTGAATGATTACAAGCGTCTCAAGATTGACAAAAGAAATACGCTGATCCGCATCGTCAACAACGAAACTTTAGCGTAGGAAGCCATGTATTCTTGAAAGTGTCCCCTTGGAAGGGCGAGATACGTTTTGGAAAGAAAAGAAAATTGAGTCCGAGATTCATTGGACCATTCAAAATTTTGAGGAGGATAGGTGAAGTGTCTTATGAAATAACACTACCTCCTGAGTTAAATCATATACATAATGTGTTTCATGTGTCCATTTTATTAACATATAAACCCGATTATAAACACGTTATAAACTATGACCCGATCCAAATTAAAGAAGATCTGTCTTATGTGGAAGAACATGTGCAGATCATCGACCGAAAATAGCAAGTCCTGTGAAATAAAGTGATAGCATCGATCAACGTGATATGGAAGATTCAGAACGTTGAAGAGGCTACATGGGAGCTCAAAAATATAATGTGAGAGAACTATCCCCAACTGTTTACTTAACTTGTACTGTAATTTCGAAGACAAAATTCTTATTAGGGGAGTGAATGTGAAATCCCAAAAACAATAATAAGACTCGGTTATGTAAATTCAGTGTTATTAAATAAAATCTCTCCGTTCTAAATATGTATTGTGTTACTATATAATCTGTTATAGAATTAAGTCAAATAATTTTTTTTCTAAAATTTGACTTGCTTTACACGTCGTGCTTAAAATTTTTCTTCAAAAATGAACTTTTCGATATATGTATTTTGACAAGCTACTTTATCGTGCTTACACGGACAAAATGCTTCGTCGTGCTTGTTAGGATTTGTGGAAAACATAAGTTAGGAAACCCTAACCCTAGATTTATAAACCCTAACCCAAATTTTAAAACCTTAACCCTAATTAGTTAGAACTAATCCTAGTTAGGTTATCTTAAACCCTAACTATGGTTATTAAACTTCAATTAGGTGTTAGTAACATCATTAAGTAACCCTAATCATAAAAACCAAAACCCTAATCAAGATTAAGGAGGATTAGGGCATAATTAAGCTACTAAAATTGGTAAACTAGCTCACAACTAGGTTGCAAGTCATCAAAGCAAGTCCCAAGTTAGCACATGACTAGGTATTAAATTTTAAGCAGTACAAGTTAACAAGATCAAATATTAAGGGAGGCAAGTAGGTAGAAAATGTATAAAAACCTAAGTTGCTAAAGTCTATAAATAGAAGCTCAACCTCAGTTCAAATCTGCGAATTCTCAAAGATTATACACTTATATTTAATACATATACAGGCCTTGTTAGTAGCAAGATAAGAATCATAAGCCATAAATCATAACAGACCCCAAAATTCATACAATTTAATTCTCAACTTTGGTAATTAATAACACATCTACATTATTTCGATTTTACATCATTATTCGATGTTAAACTTTATAAAATGCGGAATAATTAGGACTTGTTATGTAATGATATACGACATCATTCTTAACGACCCCAAAACTCATACAATTTAATTCAAAAAATTTAATAACACATCTACATGTCATTTGAATCTTTATAAAATATTATTTTATGATTCGCTTTATTCACTTTATCATTATTATATAAAATTTTTTTACATTTTAACCGATAAATTTTACATTATCGAGATAACCTTTACATATCGAGATAACTCTAAGTTTAGCTTTAACTCAACATAAAACTATACATCATAAAACATTTAGTACATCTCATGAATCTTAATCATGGTATAAAGAAATAACAACTTTAGCTAAAATATTAATCTTCGTGTATTATTTCTGATCCACGTCATTCAAGTAGCACATAGTGTTACCTTCAATCCTTAACCTGCAAAAATGGTTATTTGCAAGGTTGAGCTCGACAGCCCAGCAAGATCTAACAGTTTTCATGCATCACATAGCACATAATAACATGCTCAACATATAACATACATGTTGCAGTTCATATACCAAGTATAAAGATTGAGTTCCTTACTCAATCAGCATGCTTTAATCAATCAACGTAGTCATAAATTGACTTTAACATTTCATACTTTCAACATATAAATAACACATCATGCTCTTTGCAATAAAGATTTAAAACAGTTAATCATCAAGTTCACATAGCAAATAGGAAATGAAAGACTTGCCTGATTCGTAGTTTATGAACTACGACTTAACTACTTAACGCGTATCTGCACTTCGTATATTCCTACACAATTATATAATCATGGATTCACATCAATTAGTCATATATTTCATACATTCTTAATATAATAATAATGTTACATTATTTCTTAACTAGGTTTGTAAAACCTACATTTCACTTTCTCATCATACTCTTAGAATATCTAGGTATATATAGGTATACCTTAACCACTCGTGCTTTACATCAGTGTTCATATATATCTATTACACCCTTGACTCGCTATGTGTTCTTTACACATTTCAAACTCATAGATGCATGATTCATAAAGTTCTTGCATTTTGCAAAATTTAACAACTCTGTGTTTTATATAACCATTACATGATATTATGCTTAAAATATTATCTATGTCAAGTATTATAGATTTAGACATTCATACCTATATTCTTTAAGGTCCGGATTCACAGTTAAAATAATAAGGCATCATTCCCTCATGGTAGCAATTGCATACTGGTTAAGCTTAGGACTACAAGAATCATTGGCCTGTCCCCCCGCGCTGACTGTGGTTGAGCTTGCACTTCTCCTATTTTCTCATCAACTCTAACACACCTATTCACTTTATACTTTAACATACATACATGTTAGAGGTTCTTACATAAGCATATGACCATTCTTGAGTTCATTTTACAAGTTTTAGTTCATGACTTTCCATGAAATTAAAGCATAAAAGGTTATGTATTTATCATGCTTTATAACTTTGGTCATATTTCTACATATAGAGGTCTCACAATCTGTTAATACATATGATCATGATGTTCATATCATTCATTCATAACTAGCATTGTTTAACACTTTGAAATATGCTTTAACTCATGTTTGATTAAATCATCTTTATGTCCATTACCTACTTAATCATGTTTAGAGACATAATAAAACATAACATGGCATCTCAAGCCTTTAGAATCTAAATACTCATATTTAATGCAACTTAAGTTCGAAAACATGCTCGAGGTTGCCTTTGAAATCCTTTTACATGAATGATGCAATATAGCGCATGTAAATCAACTTTGAAACTCTTACCATAAGTAACTAAGTCATGTTAACATCTTTTCAAGTTCAGAAACTATATCCTATAGCATTCATGTTCATTAGCTTATTATACTAAGCTTTTCTTGAAATTTCTCTAATCACAAGGTCTAACAAGTTTAATCATGAACAAAGACACTATAAACACCATATCATGCTCATTTATATTTGAACTCAATCATGTTTATAAACCACTAAGTTCGTAACTTATATAACATAAGTTTCCACAAGGTTTGTTTTCAAAATCTTTAAGTTTCTTTTCAAAACACATACTAAGTCATGCCAATGCTTTCTATTATGAGCAAGGAAATCTTATATGTCATGTATAATATCATGCATTTTCATGTACATACATCACTTAGAATGACATATTCCATCGTTGGGAGCACTATACTTGCGTGTATGTGCTCGCTTGACGCCTCCTCGATCACCCTCAAATACACGTAACAGTCACAAAGATGACTATTTTGACCCTTCCTAACGACCTCAAATTTAAAAACTTAAAGAAAGAAAAAAGTTGTAGGTCTATTCGTCCTCGTTCGGATCATCTTGAATCACCTCAATCGGAGTTCGTATGAAAACGTTATGCTTAATTTTTACTACAGTGACAAGTCGAAAGTAGTCCACGATTATCGATGATCGGCCGGCGTGGCTGCGCCCCAATTGGCCTTGGGGGCAGCACAACTGCATACGAGGAGGCAAGATAACCCCTCGTGCTCTATTCTTTCATGATTTTACAGACCCCTACCCCTTCCGATTTTCATAACATGAGTTATACTCATCCAAATTAGTCCATTTTCGATTCTATGGGTTTGTAACTCATAAAACTACAAATACCAAATACCCAACAATTAACATAAACATTAACTAACCCAAATATGAATTTACAACTCATGTTCATACTAATTGTTCATGTTTTTACAGTTTTGCGAATTCTTTCACTACAAAATCGTTTTTCAACCATTTCGATTCATTCAACTTTTGTTGTTTTTGTAATTCAATATACTAACAATATCTAGCACCAATTTCAGATTCTATTCATGAACTAACTAACATTTTGACTCCAAAATAAGTATATAACCAAAAACTAAATTTCTTCTTTTAAAACATAATCACATGAACCTAATTACTGAAAACTCAATTATAGAACAAATTATACATATCTAAGAATATATATAATCCAATTTCTTTACAAATCCTCCACCAAAATTCATTTATAAAAAAAAACTCAAGCAATCAAAAACTAGAGTTTTAGGGCTAGGTTATTACTTTTGATTAGCTATAAAGCTTAAAGAATCTTCTTGTTTCTTCCTTTGATTCTCACAAAGTACATTCTTCTCAATTTAACAAAGGATTTCTTCTCTTTCTCTCTCATTTTTCTCATATTCTTTGTTCTTCCTCCCTTCTCAGGCTTAGGCCAAAACTTCTTACGCAAAATAAAACATACGCAAGAATAAACATAAAACGTATAAAACAGTCATAATAATAAATATACTAATTATGTAATATTTATTATATTATATTTTATTATTAATTTTTATTTAATTCAAAAGCCATAAGGCTTTGTTTGGCAAAACTAATTAAAATAATGACTTAATCATTCCTTAAGGCTTGTTTGGCAAAACAAGGTTAAAATAAGAATTTAAAAAGCTCTAAGGCTTTGTTTGGTAAAACCAAATTAAAACTCTTTTAATCTATTTTCATAAGTCATATTTATTTTCACACTTTATTTAAATAAATTACCATATTCAAATTAAATTAAATCTAATAACAATTTATTAAATTCATTTACCACATAAATCAATACAATAAAATTATAATTTTCATTATAATTATAATTTTATTTAATAAATTAACACATCACTTTAATTACAAAAATCAAATTAAATAACATTATAACAAACCATATAATCCTTAATAACTCTCTAATTTAGTTATTGAGTTAAATTAGAGTATTATCTCATAAAATTTAATTCATCACTCTTTTATCTTAATTAATTTAATTTCTATAACTCATGAATTATTTACTTACTAATAAATAATCTAACAAATATCTACTAAACAACAAACACATCAATTAAAAATATTTATTTAATTTAATAAATATTTGAAATTATAAATAAAATTCTAGATTGTTACATTCTTCCCACCTTATAAGGATTTCGTCCTCGGAATCACCGAAACCCTACCTTCCTCAGGTTTTTTTATCAAATGTCTTCGTTGAATAACTTCAACACATTACCTTAATATAGGTTTTATATTTTTTACTCCCACCATTCTTCATAATTAATTCTTGTAAGTTTTATTTCATAACTTTCACTTGAACTCAATTATATTTTGAGTATTATATATTCTTTAACCCATTCATTTCCTTTTCTAAGGATCATTATCATAAACTCTCGGGATATTACATTCACTCATTCTTCTAAGAATTTCGTCCTCGAAATTTTATTTATTAATCTTCATTCATTCAATCTATCAAAATAGATTTTATGTTAATACTTTATTCATTTATTGGGTTCTATAACCACTTCTTTCCACAAAGATCTTTCTACAATTATTAAACTTTTCTATTAAAAGTTTTACATTATTCTTTAATAACTCATCTCCTCCTCATTTTAAAATTTCTTTTCTCACTTATTCAATATATTCATCATTCAGTGTCGCATTCTACGACTCACTTCTTTTTAAGGAATATCATCCTTACCACATTCGCCTTTTAAAATAGAAAGAATCTTCCACAATTGCTCAATAATTGGGAAGCAAGTATGAATAACTAATGAATTTAAAAGATTTCAAATCATCTTTGAGTGGTCATAAGACCTTGAACTAAATCCACGGTTATAAGTACTCTTTCAACTTAAACCTTAACAATCATTAGACTATGGCGCCTCCGCATTTTAGGGTGTTAAGCCCCCTATGTATTATGCACAAACATATAAACGCTTATGCCTAAATTATCCCCCAGGTTGTTATAAGTTATAAGTCTTTCAACTTAAACCTTAATGTCTATTAGACTATATGGACTCTCGTACTTAGGGTGATCAACCCTTCGTATAATATATTATGCACAAACATCTAAACGCGCTTCGCGTATCTCCCTATAAAAGGGTTGTTCATCTCGACTTTTCAACATCTCGAATCCGCACCAAAAGCAATTTGGTTTGGCATAACTTCTCAAGAAACACTTGAATTTCATGAACATCTTTTAATAATCGTCTAAGTTGAATCAAATAGCATAGACTTCTACAATAATTCGGACATCAATCAAAATACATATACATATACATATATATATATATATATATATATATATATATATCTCTTAAAGAAATCTCAAAAAAAAAAATCCTTTTATGGATTTCATGATTATATTCGTCATTTGGTGATTTTATCATACTACATCTCACCATAGTGGGTTGACGATCATATAATCACATCCAACACTAAGGTGCATTGATGATTCCATCATTTTTTTCATCATTTATGTGTTCCATGATACATTATGAGTTAAAATATATTTTGATATATTTCAAAAAAAATCAGTTTTTTAGCATAGACATAAAACAACGACATAGTATTGTTTAAAACTAATTGGTTTAATCATTTGATCAAATGTTTTCAAGAAAAAAATCCAAAGACAAAGTTCAATAAATTTCAAAAGTCTAGCATAGTAGTAGATTTAGAATATCCGGTATCCATCAACTTCAATCATTACTTCATTACTTACCAATTCCTAGGTATAGTTCATGATCAAACTAAATATTCTTGTATTTTAACTTACTACACATTGGAAGTTCGAGAACTTGCCACAATAATATGAGTTTAAGAACTTATCCTAGTCGGACCATAAAGGCGTCCATTCATTTGAGGGGTTCCAAACATACCATATTATTATGAGTCACGAACATACCATATGCATTAGTTTTAAGAACCGCACCTAATCCTAATAATATCTGACTAATCTTAATAGTTTCTAACTATCAAACATACACATGAGAAAAGAATAACCTTTTCGCCACATATACATTGATATCGCGACACCAACATTCCAATGATTATCAATGTGATAATCTGAGTGCAAGAACAAAATCCTCGCCCATACAAAGATTTGTACAACTCAGCCATCACATGAGTCCTCAATTGAAATCCTACCTAACTCTATCTTAATCTTAACTTGCTCTTTGCTCGATACGAATTCCTCGTAACACATTATCTATAACTCCTCATGAGTTTATCTTGTACTATTTTATAGTACATCATCTTCATAGCATCAAGTTATAATTATTCAAACATTATAGACCATCTTTCTTTTATAACTTAAACTGATCACGTCGTGATCTTATTCTATAATCATCTCCCTTAAAATTCTTTTCTTAACTCGTGTTCGTTTTGTTTTACGATCCTCTTTCTTTCCTTTTTCATCATATGTATCCATTTTCTATACTTGGTACACATCGAGTCTCTAACAGTTTCAATATGGTACACTGAGTGGTTTCCCATAAACAACCAACAAACTAGGTTCCGAGTTGCTAGTTCGTATATACCTCCGCTCTATGAAGGAATCGTTTAGCCCAGATACCATACATCAACTATTAAAGAGTACAACTGTACCATACTTAAATATAACTTTTTGATTCTTAACTTCTTTATCATCTTCTCCTTTATTCTCTAAGGTTATAGCCTGGGGTACTCTTACCTAAGGTTTATAACCTACAACTTTGATACCAACTATAACGACCCCAAAACTCATACAATTTAATTCTCAACTTTGGTCGTTAATAACACATCTACCTTCTGATTTTACATCATTATTCGATGTTAAACTTTATAAAATGCGGAATAATTTAAACTTTTATGTCTTCTTACTTTAATTCCCTTAATTAAAAAGTTTATCATCTACATGTCTTTGAATCAATCTTATTTTATGATTCGCTTTATCACTATTATTATATAAATTTTTACATTTCAATCCGATAACCTTTACATATCAGATAACTCTAAGTTTAGCTTTACAACTCAACATAAAACTATACATCATTAAACATTTAGTACATCTCATGAATCTTAATCATGGTATAAAGAAATAACAACTTTAGCTAAAACATTAATCTTTGTGTATTATTTCTGATCCACGTCCTTCAAGTAACACATAGTGTTACCTTCAATCCTTAACTACATTTGCAAGGTTGAGTTACAAACAAGATCTAATAGATTCACGCATCACCACATAATAATATGTTCAAATATAACCGAAAAACTTGCACGATCATATACCAAGTATAAAGATTGAGTTCTTACTCAATAAGCTTTAATCAATCAACGAGTCATAAATTGACTTTAACATTTCATACTTTCAACATATAAATAACACATCACAATTATATAAAATAAATGGATTAACATCAAGTTAAAAAATATATTTCGAAGATTTGCTTGATTCGTAGTTTATAAATAATAATAAATGTTACATTATTTATTAACTAAGTTTATAATCATGGATTCACATCCATTTCATATATTTCATTTCTCATAATAATAATGTTACATTAGAATAGCGGGTTTGTAGGTACATTATATAGGAATACCTTATAGCTACTAGGTACTTAACCACTAGTTTTACATCATCGGCATTTACATATATCATATATATATATTACACACTTAACTCGTTATGTGTTCGTTACACATTTCAAACTCATAGATGCATGATTCACAAAGTTCTTGCATTTTGCAAAATTTAACAACTCTGTGTTTTATATAACCATTACATGCTCTTATGCTTAAAACATCATCTATGTCAAGTATTATAGCTTTAGACATTCATACCTATATGCTTTAAGGTATGGATTCACAGTTAAAATAATAAGGCATCATTGCCCTATGGTAAGCAATTTAGCATACAGTTAGAAGCTTAGGGACATAAGCAATTTACTGTGTCCCCCGCCGCACTGAGGTTGAGCTTGCACTTCCTGTTTCTGTCCAACTCTAACACACCTATTCATTTATACTTTAACATACATACATGTTAGAAGTTCTTACATAAGCATATGATCATTTTTGAGTTCATTTTTACAAGTTTTAGTTCATGACTTTCCATGAAATTAAAGCATAAAAGGTTATGTATTTATCATGCTTTATAACTTTGGTCATATTTCTACATATAGAGGTCTCACAATCTGTTAATACATATGATCATGATGTTCATATCATTCATTCATAACTAGTATTGTTTAACACTTTGAAATATGCTTTAACTCATGTTTGATTAAATCATCTTTATGTCCATTACCTACGAATCATGTTTAGAGACATAATAAAACGTAACATGGCATCTCAAGACTTTCGAATCTAAATACTCATATGTATTGCAACTTAAGTTTAAAAACATGCTCGAGGTTTCCTTTGAAATCCTTTTACATGAATGATGCAATATAGCGCATATAAATTAACTTTGAAACTCTTACCATAAATAACTAAGTCATGTTAACATCTTTTCAAGTTCAGAAACTATATCCTATAGCATTCATGTTCAATAGCTTATTATACTAAGCTTTTCTTGAAATTTCTCTAATCACAAGGTCTAACAAGTTTAATCATGAACAAAGACACTATAAACACTATCTCATTCTCATTTATATTTGAACTCAATCATGTTTACAAACCACTAAGTTCAGAACTTATATAACATAAGTTTACACAAGGTTTGTTTTCAAAATCTTTAAGTTTCTTTTCAAAACACATACTAAGTCATGCCAATTCTTTCTATTATGAGCAAGGAAATCTTATATGTCATGTATAATATTATGCATTTTAATGTTACATCACTTAGAGTGACATATCCCATCGTTGGGAGCACTATACTTGCGTATGTGCTCGCTTGACGCCCTCTGATCACCTCCAACTACGTAACAGTCACAAAGATGACTATTTTGACCCTTCCTAACGACCTAAATTTAAAAACTTAAAGAACAAAAGTTGTTGGTCTATTCGTCCTCATTCTGGATCATCTCTAATCACCTCAATCGGAGTTCGTATGAAAACGTTATGCTTAATTTTACTACAAAGAAGTCGAAGCAGGCGGTCCATCGATTCGATGATGCCGCAATTTGCACCCTAATTGGCCTTGGGGGCGGCAAGAAATGGCTGCATACGGGAGGCAAGATACACCCCTCGAGCTCTATCCTTCATGATTTTACAGACCCCTACCCCTTCCGATTTTCATAACATGAGTTATACTCATCCAAATTAGTCCATTTACGATTATATGGGTTTGTAACTCATAAAACTACAAACACCAAATACCCAACAATTAACATAAACATTAACTAACCTAAATATGAATTTACAACTCATGTTCATACTAATTGTTCATGTTTTGACAATTTAGCGAATTCTTTCACTGCAAATTCGCTTTCTCAACCATTTTGATTCATTCAACTTTTCGTTGTTTTAAGTAATTCAATATACTAACAATATCTAGCACCAATTTGATTCTATTCATGAACTAACTAACAATTTTGACTCCAAAATAAGTTGTATCATATATATATAACCAAAATTAAATTTCTTCTTTTAAAACATAATCACATGAACGTAATTATCGAAAAACTCAATTATAGAACAAATTATACATATCTAAGAATATATATAATCCAATTTCTTGACAAATCCTGCACCAAAATTCATTTATAAAGAAAAATTCAAGCAATCAAAAAACTAGAGTTTTAGGGCTAGGTTATTACCTTTGATTAGCCATAAAGCTTAAACAATCTTCTTGTTTCTTCCTTTGATTCTCACAAAGCACATTCTTCTCAATTTAACAAAGGATTTCTTCTCTTTCTCTCTCAATTTCTCTCCTATTATTTGTTCTTCCTCCCTTATCAGGCTTAGGCCTAAACTTCTTACGTAAAATAAAACATACGCAAGAATAAACATAAAACGTATAAAACAGTCATAATAATAAATATACTAATTATGTAATATTTATTATATTATATTTTATTATTAATTTTTTTTAAATTCAAAAGTCATAAGGCTTTGTTTTGCAAAAGTAATTAAAATAATGACTTAATCATTCCTTAAGCCTTGTTTGGCAAAATAAGATTAAAATAAGAATTTAAAAAGCTCTAAGGCTTTGTTTGGTAAAACCAAATTAAAACTCTTTTAATCTATTTCCATAAGTCATATTTATTGTCACACTTTATTTAAATAAATTCTCATATTCAAATTAAATTAAATCTAATAACAATTTATTAAATTCATTTACCACATAAACCAATACAATAAAATTATAATTTTCATTATAATTATAATTTTATTTAATAAATTAACACATCACTTTAATTAAAAAATCAAATTAAATAACATTATAACAAACCATATAATCCTTAATAACTCTCTAATTTAGTTATTGAGTTAAATTAGAGTATTATCTCATAAATTTAATTTATCACTCTTTTATCTTAATTAAGTTAATTTCTATAACTTATGATTATTTACTTATTAATAAATAATCCAACAAATATCAACTAAACAACAAACACATCAATTAAAAATATTTATTTAATTCAATAAATATTTGAAATTATAAATAAAATTCTGGATTGTTACATACATACTACATATCTATGACACTCAAACTCTTAATTAATTCATAGGTTTACTAGAATTAATGGTCAAATATCATTGACCAAGCATAACTGCGTTTTTCTGGAAAACCCAAAAAACTGATGAACACTAAGAATAGCCTTTGGCTGTACTTTAACCAAACTAAATCTACACCCCTAGAGTTTTACTCATTCCAAACCAGTGTATCATAATTGTAACTTGGTATATATACTACAAACTACATCAATCAAAACACATACCTATCGCAAAGATTGAAAGATATAAGAGCCACAAAATTGTTGACCGACCATGACTACTGTTCTGGGTTACCCAAAAACTCAAGAACAGCTCTGACAGTGAATTTGAACCCTTATAACTTCTGATTTGTTATTGTTAGAGTCTAAACTTGGTATGTTATTGTAGCCTTACATGAGTACTACAATACCTAAACACTTACAAACCCAAAATCAACACTAACTGGAAATTAAAGCTAGGTCAAAGTGACCTCTTAGCTATGACTAAGGGCTGAAGAACACCCATAGCCACACTTTCTGTCGCTATAGGCCTTTAGCGACATATAGTAAATAAAATAAATAAATAGATAAATAAAATTAGAAATAATTAATAAAAAAATATAAATAATTATAAAAATAGTTTAAAAATTATTTTAAGTTATAATAATTAACTTTTAATATTTTTTTCATAAATTCAATAAATATTTTATTTATTTAAAATATTATTAATAATTAATTGGATAAATCATTTATAAATAATAAATAATTATTTAAAATGATAATAATAATTAAAAATCATATTAAGTTATTATAAATTATTTAAAAATAATAACAAGGTTTTTAATAATATTCTAAGTAAATATTATTCATGTAAAAATAGTAATAAATGATTTAAAAATTATTTAATGGATAAATAAATATCTAAAAATTATTATAAGCTTTTGAAAATTATTATAAAATATATATAAACTATGTAAAATTATAATAAAGCTTATAATTAAAGTTTAAACCGTGATATTAGCTTATTAAATATCCGGTAAGGTTTTAGGACACCGAAATCATATCAAACATAGATCGAACGTGAATAGTTTGTGTAGTTGAGTATTGTTATTAATACTAATGTATTATATATATATATATATATATATATATATATATATATATAATTCAAATAAGGCACACTTAGAAGGGGGGTTGAATAAGTGTGGGAATAAACTATGACCAATTTTTATTTTAAATTAAACTACAAAATTCAAATTTTGTATTAATGATTTTGATTTCTTTGGATAAATCTGACTCTTGGATTGAGTCTTTGATTTTATTGTTGAATGAAAATAGCTTGCTGAATTTATATCTTTGTAGAATACTAAATGTTAATAGATTTTTCTTAAGATAATAAAAATATCCAAATTTTGATTATCAATACAATTAAATAACTTTTGTGGGCAAATAAGGTAAAACAAATAATGAGATGACCACAATTTTTTTTTTGCGTGGTTCAGTTATTACCCTCTATAATAATAGCCTAGTCCACGTCCAATACCAACTAATATTGGAGACTCACTTTATTTCTTTAAATTGACTCCTTTTACAAAACAGATTCTTTCAATACTTAAATTAAAAAAAAATCCACTTGAGCACTTTTTCTCCTTGTGCACCAATGCACTCCTTAAGCACTTATGCTTCCTTGAACCTGTTTCTAAATTATTCTTAATACACCCAGATTAAATACCTTTAGACAATAATAAGTCTAAATAAAAAAGATTATAAATATAGAAGTCTAATAATCAAAGAAAATAATTAATTTAATAATACAATACTCAACTAAATTATACAATGATCAAAGAGTAAAGAGATATAACAGTGTAGTGTAAATTTCGTGTGTCTTTAAAACTGAGTTAGGCTAAATCTTTTATAGCCTTGAGTCTTAATAAGACCGTTGATAATATATCCATTAATTTGAAAAATATGATGTATATCCATATTACCCAACCTATCTGACTCCATCAAATAAGGATAATCACCCGCATCAGATTTACCATAATTAGATTTGACTTTTTCTACTTTTAAACCGACCAACTCAAGATAAGAGTACAGATATATCAAATCTTCTGTAATAATAGCACCTATAAAGTATATCAATAACTATTCAAAACAATAACAATTATGTAAAGCTTGCCACCACATGCTGTTAAAATAACCTCTTTTTATCTTTCCCAAGATTTTAGCATTTATGAGATATGCACGATATTACAAATCTGATGCCCATTAAAACTCCTCACATGTGTAACACGCTATCATTATTTTAGGAATACTAGTGTTGATCAATAACAGATTTAAATTCCTAATACGTATAACGTTGCTTTCACGAGGATACAAAATATTTTCTTAACACCAATAATCTGAAAAATTATGCTCAGTTTATTTTATATGAAAATTGTACTGTTAACTTAAAAACAATTATTTTTAGGCAACATACTGATTAAACATGATACTCTCAATTTACCCTTTTAATTTTAAGCTACCATTTTATTTAATCATTTATCACAAGTTAAATACACATAAAATATCTTAGAGTCTTGAATTGAAAAATCAATTATTTGCAATGACCTTACATTATATCCTACGACACAAAAGTTTTCAATCTCTTTTAGACAATCCATCAAAAATCCTCTTGTCAATTTCTTAAAATTTCATAATAAAAAATTTAGTATAAAGATCAAGTTATCATCAAAAAATCAGGTTAGAAATTTCATAGTAAATAATATGACCAAGTAAACTGTGAGTGTGTGTGCAAGTGACTTTATTTATGGGACAAGGCCACACAGTGAATTCAATGCGAATGAATTTTGAAATTTATCATCTTGACCTAATTTAATAGGTTGATAAGAGAATGAACTTTTTTTCTTGGGCTTTTCCATTTGGCAATTCGTATGAAATATTTTTCCTATTTCATCCCAACCATTGATTTCAAAAATAAAGCAATCCTAGTCATTCATTTAAAAATAAATTTCAAAATTATTATTTTGCCCCCGACCTCAAAAATTCTATAAATAGGGAGTCTTTCATTCATTTGGTTTTTGTCAATTCAAGTGAAAAGAAAAACTTACTCTCATTGCCTACATACTCTCTCTCTAAAACTTTATATCTCTTCTTACCAAAAGTTTGATTATTTGAGAAGAGGAAATTGGTCCAAGTAATTGAGATAAGTCATTTGAGTTAACTTAGTTGAATTATTTCTTAATTGTTTTAAATTTATAGATATACGAATATAAATTGTTATACACAATTTTATATATCTATATTTCATCTATTTATCAAACAAAAAGTTATACTTAGACGCCGCAAGGCTACGGAGATATTCCTCTACGGAGAGAAAATCGAACCGTACGATTCCTTATAGTACTGGGTAACTTTTTATTGATATTATTTATATAAATATTGTACAATAGATATACACTTGATAGTTCAAAGTGACATTGAGATATTCCTCCAAAAAGAGTGAATCGTCCAAATCGGATTTGAAAATCTAAAGTGATCTATTCAACATTTATATAAATATCAATTATGAGAATATAAATTCTGTCACACTTAGACGCCGAAAGGCTACGGAGATATTCCTTTTAAGTGAGGGAATCAAACCATATGATTCCTTATAGTACTAAGTGACTATTTATAAATCACATAATAGATAAAATATTATTATATATTATCTGAGTTAAACAAATATATTTGTTATATCAAGTAATTAAATTTTTATACTTGATAATCATTGCTTAAATTGATTTATTCTTTTAAATACAAGTACTTGAACACAAAGTCATTCATATAATACTTGTTAGAGAATATATGAGAAATAAGTCTTTTTAATCCACAGAAAAATACTCTTTATTATAAAGAATAAATAATTCTTTATAAAATTGTATTGAAATTATTTATCTGCCTATACAGAAGCATCTTTGAGCAAAAACTAAAATTTACTTATTTGCTTATTCAAGAAGCATATTTTACACAAAATATAAAAGTAATTTAAACTTTTATAAACGGTGCATAAATTTACACAATTGTTTATATAGAAGCATTATTTGATCTAAGCACAAATACTTATCTGCTTACAAAGAAGCATATTGTTTTAAGAATAAAAGTCGTTGAAATTTTATTAATATATTTGCTATTTAATTGTTATTTGCTTATTTAAGAAGCATCAATTTGTACTAAATTTTATCTTCTTATTTTAAGAAGCAAATTGTTGTTAAATCTTTTGTAAAAAGGAAAAAAGGGTAGAGTTAGTTTATTTTATGTATCTGTGAGAAAGCCGAGTAATTCTTCGATCAAGACCAGAGTCTTAGAGAGGCCAGCTAGGAGTTAGGTCTCTAGTGAACTTGTGTGGTGAGGAAGAGATTGTTATTTCAAGACCAGATCATAGAATAGAACTGAACTCAAAAGAAGGTACAACTAAACTTGAGGAGGGAGCTGGGAGCTTCCTGTCCAAGATAGATTAGTTAGAAATAATTGGAAGTTTGTCTATAAAACTTTGTAAAGGCTTCTCCGCCTGTTGAAGGAGTATTTATTACTGACAGTAATGAGATCTCAAGTTCTAAATAAGAACTTGAGACTGGACGTAGCAATATACCAGGGGTGTATGTTGTGAACCAGATAAACCTCTGTGCATTGTGTGATTAAATTTTTTTTACTTTCTTGCATATTAATTTCTAACACTGCAAATTAATTATCCAAAAATTTAAAAACGCCTAAGATAATTTTTTAATCTGTAATAATCTATTCAACCCCCTTCTAGATTATTATTGGACTTTCAATTGGTATCAAAGCAGTGCTCTTTAACTTGTTGTTGAGTAAATACATGCATACCTAAGAGTAGATCCATGACCTACAATGCTACTGGTTGCGGAGAAGGACTATTAATGTCCTGACCGCCACTATTTGATGGTACCAACTTTGCCACCTGGAAAAACATATTCAAGATCTATGCCAAATCACAAGGGATCAAAATTTGGTGTGCCATAGAATGAGGTGTAAAAGTTCCAACAAAAATTTAAGAAGAAAAGACCGTCGAGAAAGATATCTATGAATTCACTACTGAAGAAGAAGAGACTATGAATATAGCCTCTCGAGCTGAACAAGTGTTAACATGTGCTTTGATTGAAAAAGAGTACAAAAAAGTTAGCAACTGCAAAAACGCAAAAGAAATTTGGGAAAATTGATTGTAACCTATGAAGGTACCAATCATATCAAAGAAACTAGAAAAGATGCCCTAAATCAAGAATATGAAAGCTTCAAGCTTGAAGAAGGAGAAAAGATCATTTATATGGAAACACTTTTTTCCAGAATCATTGATGTAACAATCCAAAAAATTAAATTATAATTTTAAATATTTATTGAATTATATAAATATTCAATTGATGTGTTTATTGTTGAATAAATATTTATTTAATTTGATTTGATTGGATTATTTGTTTGTTAAATAAATAATTGATGAGTGAAGGAAATTAATTATTATGAGATAATATTCTAATTTAAGTTAATAATTAAGTTAGAGAGTTGATAGGGATTAAATGGATTATTATAATATTTTTAATTTAATTTGGTAATAAAAGTGTGACAATAAACTATGCTATAAATGAGTTATTAAAATAAATTAAAGGAGTTTAATTTAGTTTTGCCAAACAAAACTTAAAGATATTAAGTCTTTATTTTAATTAGTGTTTGCCAAACATAGCCTTATGGCTTTTAAATTTTGAATTGTAATTATAATAAATAATATAAATAAAATATAAATAATATATATTAAATTATGGTAACTGATAATTTAATAGTGTCATTAGTAAAACGTCGATTTTAGACGTTTGGGTGTGTGCGTTGAGTTGTATTTTATTTTACGTGAAAAAAAAAAACATTTTGGTTAAGCCTAAGGAGAGAAAAGAGAAGAAGTTGTCAGAAAAGATTACAGAGAATTTGAGAGAGACTAGAGAGAGTTGAGAGGAGAGAAAAGTTATGTGAATTGCAAGCACTTTGTCTTCTAACAAGGGTTAACCAAGCAAGAGAAGGTATTTTTACATAACCTTAATATATATATATATATATATATATATATATATATATATATATATATATGTTTTTCTGACATAATTCCTAAGTTCTGTGAATTCCATTTTTTTGAATTGTTGCTATAAATTAAACTATTGTATTCATAGGTATTTGTGATGTTAGAACTAATATCTAGATAAGAATTTAGTGTACCAATTACTTTCTTTACGTTAAAAAAAGAAAAGAAAATGGTTTTACAATGAATATGTGTATGAACATGGCTTGTAGGAGTGCCAAAATTGATATTTGATTATGAGCTAATAGATAAATTAACCTTGAATATGTTAATTTGGTAAGAAATGAAGAGAACGTAGTTCGAATGAATTAATTTTGTGTATAATTGTGATTACAGTGTTAATTTTGTCAAACAATGTCAAAAATAGAGTTTTTGATTTAAAACATGGAATTCAAGAATTTAAATTTTCTGAAGTTGTGGTTTAGTTATTTGAAATCAGTTTATATATGATGAGTAATGTCTATGTGTAATCTATGTAAGTTATACGTGTTAATTTAGGTCTTAGAAATTAATATACAGGTCAAATTAGCTTTGTTTACATTCTTTCGTGCCCAAAAGCGTAATTCAGTATTTAATTAACGCTAAGTCTTAGCGCCAATAACACTCAAGCCTCATATTTTGCAACGTCAAACTTCGACTGCTTGGCATAACCCTCGACTTTGTGACTTCATGACTGCTGACTACCCGTTGCCTGCCATGCATATTATGGGATTAAGCGAGAATGGCCAGAAAGTTTATTTTAGTTACACAAATTCTGTAATTTTGATATGGTGCAATATTATGACTGTTAAAATGTAATTTTTTTTATTGTGGTATTATAGTGCTAAGAATGAGAATTTTATTAACAATTAACGAGTTTTATTACATTACTAGTGTAACTTGATTATGTGGTTAAAAATCAAGCCATACATGAAATAGATACTTATTTGTATACAGAGTATATGTAATAACTAATTGTGTCATAATGACATGTGTTTAGGATATTGTGAATCAAATTATTACGGTTTAGCATACACGCAAGGGAAGTTTTCTAACCTTAAACTTTCTTTGTGCAAGTTTCTTAACTCTACTTATATTGTGCAAGTTCCTAAACCTTACCTCTTGATATTGAGCAAGTTTTTCTAATCTTTAACTTGTTATTTAGCATGCAAGTTTCTAAATTCTGATACACTAATGTTGAACAAGTTTTATCGTTCAATTTACTATTTGCTATGCATGCTCAATACTTAATTCTAAACAAAATTCTAACCTTAGCTTAATATTGTACAAGCAAGGTACGTTATGTCATTCAATGTTTATGCTTTTAGTTCATTACTAAAGCATGACCTTACTATACAATGTTGATTCATTTATGACTTATTTCATAGCTCATTGTTACTACGTTTTATTCAACTAATCCTTAGTTGATGTTCGTTAAACTCTAAATGTGACGCCCCCAAAACAGGTATACATCACCCATCTTGAGTCACCAAATACATGGTACATAAATCAAATACAAACTTAATTATACAACTATAGGGTAATATACGATAAAACATAGCTGAGAGTTTAAACAAGAATATTGCCTTCTAGACAATATCCACTCTCAATGGAGTCCTCATTACAATTATTATCACACTATTTCACAGAATAGTGAGGACTACTAAAACAACCATCTGAACCATCAATCCGTTCCCCGACCAGTCCCAGCTATATTCTCATTTCTTGAAGAGAACAGTGAAAGAAAATGATGAGCTCAACTAGCCTAGTAAGAAATATTATGACTAAGATAATGCAAAATAAATTATCCTTAGCCTTCAAAAGTATAACAACTGATAGAATACAATAAACAACAAGTTTTAGATCAAAAACTGCAGCGGAATAAGCAATCCATTAGAAGAGTCAGGTAGAGCATGATATCTACTATCTTCTATGATTTAAAAAGTTTTTCATCAACTTTATCGCTGAGACTCAACTTAATAAATAAACCATATCATCGAATCATCCCTACACTATGGGCAAAGGATATTCATGTAATCATCAATGGTCATGATTATACCGAATAAACCCTGGTCATAATCATACCAACAACTATCCATCAATGCACTACGGGCCAATGAGGACTTTTACCACATCATTTGTAACATTACGGGTCATGATTATACCGAATGATCCCTGGTCATAATTATACCAATCAATAGTCCATCTATGCACGTAAGCCAAAGATGACTTTCATCACAATATAAGCATGAGGATGATGACAATGATATAAGCATTAATCAAACGAAAACAAGGATACATATTAAAGACTTTAAATTTATTCAGAGTTTAAAAATATCCAAATTGTCAATATGATACTGCTTTACGGAGTAAAATTCAAGAATAATATTCATGTATAAAAAATAATTTGGACAGAAAAAAAATATATTTTTCGAGTGTATAGTACCCCGTGAATAGTACTTCGGGAATAGTACCTCGTGAATAGTACCCCGGCATAAAAAGTGCCCCAAATACCCGAGTGAATAGTAACCAGGTGAATAGTAACCCGTGAATAGTAACTCATGAATAGTACTCTGGCATGAAAAGATCAATAATTATCAAGAAAGCTCATAATAATATTTCCATGAAAAGATACTGGATAAAGCGCAAATATCAAGGATATTATACTAATTTCACGGAGTATAGAAGCAATACCTTAACAGAATGAGGGTATCATCAGGAATATGAGACGAAATAATATTACACACATACTACAGAGTATGGAAGAAAATATTATTCCTTATGAATACTAAACAAACATAATATCCCTTACGAATACGAAATAAATAATACCCCTTACAACTGTTGAACGAAAATAATATTCCTACTATTATTGAACGAAGATGATATTCCTTACGAATATTGAATAAAAATAATATTCATACGAATACAAAAAATAATATCTCTTCAGAATATGAAATAAATAATACCCCTTACCTCAGAAAAAGACTGGATACTGTAATAGTGAAGTAGCAGACTTCTCTTTTTCTTTTTCTCTATAACTTCTCTCTATAGCTTCTCTCTCTATAATTGCTCTTATGAGTCTTAGTGAATTGGTGAGAATGAAGGAAGAATGAGCTTCTATTTATAGGAAAATATAGTTTCGATAATTGCACATTTTGGGGCTCAAAATATTACAGTATAATACCTTCATCTTTTCCTTCATTTTTAATTTAGTCCTGCAACTATTATCAAACTTGCACCACCTCCCCTAATAGTACATCATGTGATTCAATAGTTCTATACATGTGAAAAAAGTAATTATAGTATAGTACCTTCATCTATACCTCTATTTTTAATTTAGTCATGCAAGTATTATCAATCTTGCACCACCTCCCCTAATAGTACATGCATGTGAATTAATAGTACACACATGTGAACAAATAGTTATAAGCATGTGAATTAATAGCAATCGATTGCTCATTTATCTGATTAATTACCCGATTGGTCAATATAACCTTATCGAAATAAATGTCGATTTCCACTAACACTAATAATCCCAACACAATGAAAATATCAATTTCATCTTTAACCAACACGAACTTATTCATCATTAATATTATAACTCATAATATTTAACAACCAGATCATTCCCAAGGAAGAGGCGGCTTTCCGATAAGGATTTCTCCCTATTTGCGCGCAATTAGGTGACCAAACCTCTCCTCGACAGAACTTTCTAGGCATCGTCAATATTACAAATAATAATATGACTAACTTTTTCGTCTCATTTATTGATTTAATAATATAAAATATTATGCAGATGATACCGTGATAATAATTGAATCAATAATATGAGAGATATTATGCAACAATTACTGTAGCAATAATTGAGTATAACTGATTGACTTCTCACATAAGCATCAATAATCAATACCGTGTGCTACTATACAACCACGCGTATTACTTTACTTTTACTACCGGGTAGTTCAACAGTTTAACGGTAAATCTTTTGTCGTTATTTTTAAAAATATTTTAGTCATTTTCTAACTACGATAGTACCTCCGTTGTGGGGTCCACCAATGATTATGCCATCGTACGGATATTCCCTGTTAAAACGAATATTCCTCGACCAAATCGAATATTCCCCGACACAACGAATATTTTATATCAACTTGCTTACTTTGCAAAATTTTCACATATCACCCTTAACTCTAACTCTTTTTTAATTTAACCATTTACTAAATAAAATAATAATTATAAGAAAATTGAATACTTTCATTTCATAAAATTCGGGATCTCACACTAAATTTTCTTGAAACTTATCCAAACCAAACTTACTTTGGCTCGGACTTATATTCTAAATACTGAGATGAACAACCCTATTACAGGGGATAATTTACGCATAGCGTTTAAATGTTTGTGCACAATACATTGTACGAAGGGTTGATCCCCCTAAGTACGAGGAGTCCATATAGTCTTATGACTGTTAAAGTTTAAGTTGAAAGAATACTTATAACTATAGACATAGTTCGTGGTCTTTTGACCCTCAGATATTTATTTCAAATTTTGTTCCTGATTATTATTGATAAAGCACATTATTCAGTTCTATTGAGCCTAATCATTTGGAAGTTGATATGATGTTTATTCATTGTCATTTCAAGTCAGCAATGTTTGCTCACTCTTGCTTATATAAATATTTTAGCTAAAGTTGAGAAGGTTGATGAACCTACAACCAGTAAAGAGAAAGGGAAGATGAACAAGTATTGAAGACTTGTAAACCTGTTGACTTGTATATTGTCAGACTTTATTTTAAATCTTGTGATGTAGTTATTTAATTTTCCGCACATGATGTTTGTATTTAAAGGTTAGATAACCTGGGAGATTTTATTGAACTTATTGATGTAATCCTTTAATGGGAAGGTTTATTATTAAAGTTTATTATGTTTGGGTAGTTAGACATGAATGTTTTATCAAGTGAACACCAAATCTTGTGGGAATGAAGTACCCGGATTTGGGGGTATCACAATTGATGAGTTAGAGCAATTGGGAAAGACATACACTACAAATGAGAAAAACAGTAGAATTCTCAAAGCCCTTCCATCCATCTGGAAAATGAAGATTACATCAATCAAGGAAATGCAAGATTTAACCACATATCCTATAGATAATCTCATTGGAAATCTTTGTGCATGAACTCGAAATGCTAGTCAAAAAAGCCGGATCAGACACAGATCTCAAAAAGAAAGGAATCGCTTTCATAGCCCTTCTGGTAGACCAAGAAAGTGACGATGAAGAACTAAATGAAGAATTCCTAAGTCTAGACAACAATGAAGTTGCTCTACTATCTAGACAACTCAGGAGTGATTCAAAGCAAGGCAAGAAAATATGGCAAAGGCTTTATGAAGACAAACAACAATTTCAACAACTTTAAGAGCAAATAAATATTCAAGCCAAAGACACAAGGAGGGAATTTCAAAGCAAATAACAAAAACTTCAGAAATATCAACTCAAATGAAAATTCAAACACGTGTTTTGAATGCAAGTAGCCTGGACATTGCAACAAGGATTGTCCAAAACTAGTCAACAACAAAGTTCTAGTAGCTGAGGAAGGATGGGATCTAAGTGACGAGGAAGAAACTACTGAACAAATCGAAGAAATTGCAAATCTCTGTTTAATGTAAGACAATGAATCATCACCAAGATCTGAGGTAAATTCTGAACACCAATTGCCTAGCACCTCATTTTCTGTATATACTTTAGAAAATATAAATGAAGATCATTATGAATTACAAGAGGCTTAAAGTCACTTATATGAAAATTATGAAATAATAAAAGAAGAATTAGAAAATTAAGAAAATTAAACAAAAGTCATGAAATTGAAAATGCTAACTTAATTATAACCAATGAGAGTTTAAATGAAGTAAACTTGGAAAATGATTCATTAAAAGAATAATTAGAACAATTTAAAAGAATAAAAAAAATCTTGAAATAAAAAACTCAACACTTATCATCTCAATTGAAAATCTTGAAATTGAAAATTCAACACTTGTTGTAATCAATGAAGATACTCAAGTACAAGATCAAGTGGTAACTGAAGAAATTAGAAATCTCAAAAGTGAGAATTCACATTTAAAATTAGAATTAGAAAAACATAATTCTTTAATTGAAAATTTAACTAAAGAACGTGACGATTTAAATACTATAATTTATAAATTTACAAAAGGAAAAGAGAATCTTGATGTCTTGTTAAATTAACAAAAATGTAGTTTTAATAAAGACAGTTTAGAATATATTGGAGAAATAAGTAAATCAAAAAATAAAGGACTATATCATGTTAAAATCACAAAAAAAGAAAGTCATATATCTCCCTTCACCAAATGCTCTTACTGTAATAGAAACAGTCATTCCTTTTATATGTGCAATGCTAAAAATGGAAACTATAAAGGAAAAATGATTTGGGTTCCCAAAGGGACATACACAACACCTACTATCACAAGAAAAGAATTTTATAAAAAATATTATCATACATCTCATAATCCTGTTACTCATAGAATGCTTATTTTTAGCAAAACTGATTATCCTATGCCAAGTTTTGTAAAGGAAACTACAAATGTTCCTTATACAAAATGGAAAACTCACCCAAATGACCATTCTTATTAAAGGGTACCAATTTGTAAAATTAGTACATATATTGCAGGTATATCTTGCAAATGATCTTAATAAAAGAAAATGGTATCTTGATAGCGGTTGTTCAAGTCATATGACTGGTGACAAATTAAAATTGAAAAATCTACAAGCTACAGACTTTGGTGAAGTAACTTTCGGAGGTAACAATAAAGGTAAAATAATTTGAGTTGGAAGTGTTGGTAATAACCACATAACTATCTTTAACGTTCAGTTAGTCACATGACTCAGGTATAATCTTCTATCTATCAGTCAACTATATGATAGTGGTTTTAAAATATCCTTTAGTACACATAATTGCTCTATATTTGATCAAACTAGTAAATTAATTTTATTCTATCCTAGATATCAAAATGTGTATACATGTGACTTAGATGCATATTCTCGTCTAGATAACATTTGTCTTGTCTCTGCAAATGAGGATCCTTGGCTATGTCATCATAAACTAGGACACATCAACATAAAACTTATAAATAACATTTCTTTTAAAGAACACATTCTTGGTCTCCCAAAATTAAAATTCTTAAAAGATCACATTTGTGAAGCTTGTGAACTGGGAAAACGAATTCATGCATCGCATAAACCTAAACTTACTGTGTCAACTTCTAGACCCTTAGAACTTTTACATATAAACCTTGTAAGACTAATTCCTAAACATAGCATGGGTGGTGCTTTATACATTCTAGTTTTAGTTGATGACTATTCACGATTTACATGGGTTTATTTTCTTAAATTTAAAAATAAGGCTATTAACTCTTTCTTTACCCTGTGTAAGAAAATTTAGAATCAACAGGGAAGTTCTATTGTCTATATTCGATCTGATCACGGAAGAGAATTTGACAATTATGATTTTATTATGTTCTGTGATGAGAACGGTATAAGTCATAACTTCTCTGCTCCTTATACACCACAGTCAAATGGTGCAGTTTAAAGAAAAAAACGATCTTTGCAAGAAATGGCTAATACCATGTTAAATGAATACCTTCTTCCAAAATATTTTTGGGATGAAGCTGTGGCAACATCATGTTACATTTTAAACAGAGTTTTATTAAGACCTATTTTACTCAAAACTCCCTATGAGCTTTATTATAAAAGAACTCCAAAAATAAATTATTTTCGTGTTTTTGGGAGCAAATATTTTATTCTAAATACCAAAGGACATTTATTGAAATTTGATCCCAAATCTAATTCAGGAATATTTCTTGGATACTCTCTTCATAGTAAAGCATACATAGTTTTTAACAAAAGTAGTCTAGTTGTGGAAGTGTCAATGAATGTAACTTTTGATGAAACTCATCCTCCTCCAAAATATAAAAAATTAGCTGACAGTGATGTTGTCATCGAAGATATTCTAAGAAATATGGAAGAACCAACCTACTGATGATAATCCCCTTGAAAACCCAAACCCTCAGTTAAATAATTTTCCCAAGGAGTCTCATATTTATAAAAATCATCCTATAGAAAATGTATTTGGTAATATTGATAAAGGAGTTATCACTAGATCACATAATGTAGCTAGTCACTTGTCTTTCTTATCTCAAATTGAACCTAAAAATATAAAAGATGATTTACTTGATGAAGATTGGATAATGGCTATGCAAGATGAACTTGAACAATTCACTAGAAACAAAGTATGGGAGTTAGTTCCACAACTCGAGGATGTCTCAATTATTGGTACTCGATGGATTTTTCGTAATAAACTAGATGAAAGTGGAACTATTGTATGTAATAAGGCAAGATTAGTTGCACAAGGATATAATCAACTGGAAGGCATTTACTATGATGAAACATATGCTCCTGTTGCTAGAATTTAATCTATCAGTATGTTATTAGCATTTGCATGTCATAAAAATTTTAAGTTGTTTCAAATGGATGTCAAATCTATTTTCTTGAATGGCGTGATAGAAGAGGAAGTTTATGTTAAACAACCTCCTAGTTTTGAAGATTTTATTCATACTGAATATGTATATAAATTACATAAAGCTTTATATGGTTTAAAACAGGCCCCTAGAGCATGGTATGAACGACTAAGTAAATTTTTGCTAAATAATAGTTTTAAAAGGGGTACTGTTTATACTAATTTATTTACTAAAAATAAGGATGATGATATTATTGTAATTCAAATATATGTTGATGATATTATTTTTGGTTCTACTGACATTACTATGTGCAATGATTTCTCTGAAAGTATGAGTAAATAATTTGAAATGAGTATGATGGGACAATTAAACTTCTTCCTTGGATTGCAGATCAAACAATGAGAAAAAGGTATTCATATAGCTCAATCTAAATATTGCAAAGAAATGATCAAAAAAATTGGTTTAGAATATGCAAAACCTCTTAATAATCCTATGTCAACTACTGATAAATTGATTGACGATGAAAATGGAAAAAATGTTGATTTAAAGAAATATAGAGTAATGATTGGAAGTTTACTGTATATAACTACCAGTAGACCTGATATTATGTTTAGTGTTTGTAAATGTGCTAGATTTCAAGAAAATCCTAAAGAATCTCTCCTGGTCGCAATGAAAAGAATTTTTCGGTATCTTAAAGGAACAACTAAATTGGGCTTATGGTATCCTAAAGATCAACCATTTAATCTCGTGTGTTTTTCAGACTCTGACTATGCAGGCCTTCATGTCGATCAAAAAGGTACCAGTGGTACATGTTAGTTTCTGGGAGGATGTTTAGTTTCTTGGTTCTCTAAGAAACAAAAATCGGTATCTATTTCAACCACTGAAGCTGAATATATTTCTATATTTCTACTGCACGTTGATGTGCACAAATACTGTGGATGAAACAAACTCTTGTTGACTATAATTTGAAATTTGATTGTGTGTCAATTCTATGTGATAATACAAGCACTATTAATCTTAGTAAAAATACCGTTCTGCATGCTAGATAAAAGCATATAGATATTAGGCATCATTTTTTACGTGATCATGTTAATAACATAATTATTAAACTAGAACACATTGACACTGAATTAAATATCATTGATATATTCACTAAACCACTAAGTTCAGATAAATTTTGCAAATTACGAATTGAATTAGGTATGTTAGATATTTCTTCTTAATTTTTTATTATTATTAACCATATTTTAAATTTTAACTTTTGTAATTATTTTTAATTATATTATATATCACACTTCTATATATTTATATTACAATGGTAACATTATGTTTATAAATCCTACTTAAAAAACATTAGTATAATTTTTGTAAATTATAAAACTTTAATATCATTTCTTTTATTTTATTACTAATTATGTATTTAAATTAACTATTAGTAAATAATGTTTAACAATTTATCTCATTTAAGGTATATATATATAAAGGGTTAAATATGCACCATTCAAACAAGTACAAATCCAATTGTCAGAAGTTGACCAATCCATGCAGTGTGCTATGACCCAATCGGATTCCACTATTGAGAAGCACACGGATCACCATCTTGCACCGCTCGATCAAATCTGGAACTCAATCCCAGCCATTGGATCAATGTTAAATAAAGAAACTCAACTGTTCACGTCCCAAATCAAATCCCATCCATTGATCTCAATCCAGTCAAACTCTCCACCGTTGGATCAATCAGGTTAGGCAAACTATAAATATACAATTTTAATTTTTTTATTTCATTTTCTATCTTTCCTTTCTCTCTCCTACCAATTCTCTCTCGCCTCTCCCTCTCTCTTCTCTGATCTATCAAATCCTGATGAAAATCACTTCTCTCGCTCTCAGTATCTCGATTTACTTTAAAATTTTCTTATTTATTCGTTTTATCGATCTGTTTGATCGAGTAAACTTATGTTTTTCTATATTTTTTAACCAAACTTATCTGATCAATCAATTTTTGTTTGATTTCATCTGCTAAGATTTTTTTTGTTTGTTTAAGATCTGTCAATTATTGTAGAATCCATTCAAAGTTTTTTTTTGCTAAAATCGCATTTTGTTCAAATCTCACATTCTTACGAATCGAAAAGACGTCAGATCTACGATCTGTATAATTTTTGTTCCATATGTTCATAATTTTTTATCTCGATTTGCCAAATCTATTAGATCTTCATTTATTTTCATAAAAGGAATCTTTATTTCTTCTTTTTAGGGTTTAGGGGTTCGACCAAAAATCAATTTCTATCCCTTATGGATCTAACAAGATCAATATTATCACTTCTGAATTTATTTTTAAAACTAAGCTTCGCTAACTACATCAGTTTCCTTTTAACACTTTTGGTAAGTTAATATATCTTAAAGTTTTCCAGATCAAAAAACTTCAGATCTAAGATCAATTTTTTCTGATTCATATACTCTATCTTTTTATTTTTTACATCTACATCTATTTTATTCCTAATTGTTTTCAAATATGTACTTCAAAACTTCATATATATCCTAAAAATCTTACATATTCTTCTATATATATATATATATATATATATATATATATATGTATGTGTATCTATATACTTTTGCTTAAATGAATGAGTTTCACTCTTCTGAGAAACAGCCAAAGGCTATGCATGCAACATGATTATTTTTCTGTATCTATACTACACGCAACTGGTATATCCCGTGACGCCCCCAAAATAGGTCCACACAACCCATCTTGGGTCGCCAAATATATGGTACATAATACAAATATAAACTTAATTTATACAACTGTTAAGTGTCGTGCGGAATACGACAAAATATAAGCTGAGAGTTTTAAAACAAATATTATCTTCTAGACAGTATCCAAACTCCAATGGAGTCCTCATTACAATTATTATCACACTATTTCACAGAATAGTGAGGACTACTAAAGCAACCATCTGGACCGTCACTCCATTCCCCGACTAGTCCCAGCTATATTCTCATTTTCTGAAGAGAACAATGAAAGTAAAGGGTGAGCTCAACTAGCCCAATAAAGAATATTATGACTAAGATAATGCAAAATAAATTATCTTTAGCCTTCAATAGTATAACAACTGATAGAATACAATAGACAACAAGTTTTAGATCAACAACTGCAACGAAAATAACAATCCATTAGAAGAGTCAAGTAGAGCATAATATCTACTATCCTTTATGATTTAAAAGTTCATCATCAATTTTATCACTGAGACTTAGATTAATAAATAATCCACATCGTCAATTTTATCGCTGAGACTCAACTTAATAAATAATCCACATCATCAATTTTATCGTTGAGACTCAACTTAATAAATAATCCACACCACTGAATTATCCATGCACTACGGGCCAAAGATATTCATTAGTATCACGTCCACGAATTATCCACGCAGTACGGGCCAAGGATATTCGTGTTTTCTGATCATGCCAATAACTGTCCATCAATGCACTACGGGCCAATGAGGATAATATTTTCATGAAAATATACTAGATGAAGCGCAAATATCAAGGATATTCTACTAATTTTATGGAGTATAGAAGCCAAAACTTTAACAAAACGATTGTAGAATTCGAAATCTGAAACGAAATAATATTACTTATATACTACAGAGTATGGAAGAAAATATTATTTCTTACGAATATTGAACAAAAATAACATCCCTTACCTTAAAAAGAAGAGTATTTCAACTGGTAGGGCGGGGATATTCTTGAAGAAGACTTGAACTGTTTTCTATACTCTGCTTCCTAAAACTTGAAAAAAATACGCTCAATATTATAGAAGAAGAATTCTCTGATTCTGGTGTGATTTTCAATTCTAAACTAAGCATCCTATTTATAGGAGAATAGAAAGGATACTATTAAGAAATCTCATGGACGAAACAATCGAATAATTCACGGGCGTCGAATTTCTAATTCACAAGACTTTACTGTGCACTTGTCGACGTCGGGATTTTTGAGTGTCCCTTTTCGTTACTTGTTCTTTGGTGTTCTCATGTTAATGTGAGATTTGTTTGAAAAAATAAGTGAAAAAGGTCTGACATGTATAATGTCGATTATTTGACTTTAAGAGTCGCCAATTGGTGTATTTAACTGGTTGCATTAACGCAACCGAAAAGGTTTGCACATTGACCAAGTGATTTGTCACAGCTAGACGGGTCTATGAAACCGAGATTCATTTTGGGTCTGGGGGCTTGATTATGCAGACGGAAGGTGTTAGGCACCCCCCGACATCCGTGTTACCACGGTGACCGCCACTTTTCAAAAGCTGTTATATGAATGTGTGTGTGTGGATCAATGTGCAATTATTTGGAAGTAGTCTTTTTGTACCTCGTTAGTACCTATATATACATGGGGTTTGAATTTATAGAAAAATTAGGTTTTAAACAAGATATAGCAATGACATTTTGTAAAAGAGTTTTTTAAACCACTGTGCTCAATAGTAATTGAGGCCTTTGATACTTCCATTTTATTATTAAATGTTCTACTTTTTGCTTTTATTTTAGAGATCTGAAGCATTCTCGAAAATAATATATAGCGATCTTAGAACTCCTCATGGGCATAATGACCATCCAAGGAAATTCGAGACCTTTGTAAAATAATGTACAAGGCTGCTTCACAAATTGAAAAATGTCCATCATGGGGAATCGAATCTAGATTGAAGAGATGAATCTATGATCACATGATTCTAGGCTCACATGATATTGTAGTTTGTATGGAAAGCGATAACGATTATATATATAAAAGCTATAAATATATATATATATATATATATATATATATATATATATATATATATATATATATATATATATAGACTTAATCAACCACCACGAAAGCAACTCCATGGTGACCCCAAAATAGGTCCATTCCATCCAACCCATTACGAGTCGCCAAATACATGAGTGCGGAAAATAACTACAACTTTAATACAACAATTGTCGTGCAAAATACAACAACACATATCTTTGTTAGTTTGGATACAAATATATACCAAGCTGTGTACGTCACAATGACACCTTACATAAAGGTATAGTGAAAACTATTTTAAAAATTAGAATCTTTGGGAAGTGCTCAAAGGAAACCTTCGTACAAGGGAGGCCGTAAATACATGTTATGATAGATATCATATGTCCAGAGAATTATCCTTGGTTGACCTAATAGACCCCAAAGAAAAACTAGAAGATTACTATCATATTCTTCCCAATGGTGAGTCTTCTCTTGACATATCATTATCTCCACTTGTCTCTAATTGAGAGTTATATTTCAAATAGACTCCAAGATCATATAGATAGTCTTTGGTAGATGTACTTTCGACAAGTGGATGAGCACAACCACTGTCTTATGATGACTCGAGGTTGTATGTCATTAAACATCTTGTATAATAGTGATAAAACACCCTTCCAAAGTTGAATTCACCTCACCCTCAACATCTATAGACCATGAATTCTATTCCCTGTTATTCCCAAGCTCGACCAATTTACACTTTTATTACACGAAAGGAATTGTGAAGCAAAAAGGGTGAGCACAACTAGCTTCGATAAAAAATATCATGACTAAAGATAATTAAATTATCAATAGCCTTCATCAATAATAAATAAGAGATTTAGAACATATGGTAGATGATAAAAAAAATTCAACCATAGTTGCGTGAGACGAAGCGATCCATTAGAAGAGTCGAATAGACTATAAAGTCTTTTATCTTCTCCATGTTAAAAGTCCACCAACAATGTTTTATCCACCTGTAACATCAATCAACAATTCTGTCCACAATCACATGTATAACTCATAATCGTAATTGTTGTTCTAAATTCCTTTTCTCATTCGGGGCGAAGATAATTTTCATCACTTGTCTTTTACGAAATATCAAAGATCATGGTTATACCAAATCACGGTTCTGTTCATAATCATACTAATAAATTCATCTTTGCACTACGGGCCAAAGATATTCATCAACATTTCATCTTTGCACTACAGGCCAAAGATATTCATCAACAGTTCATCTTTGCACTACAGGCCAAAGATATTCAACAACAGGTCATCTTTGCACTACGACGCAAAGATATTCATCAACAATTCATCTTTGCACTATAGGCCAAAGATATTCATCAACAATTCATCTTTTCACTACAGGCCAAAGATATTCCTCAACAGTTCATATTTGCATTACAGGCCAAATATATTAATATCTCAAAGAAATATATAATCATTTCAGAATTTATATAAACAATAATTATAACCATGTTGAACAATTCACCTTTGCACTTAACCTAAAGATATTCAATTATAAATTCAATGGTCATGATCATACCGGTCACAATTCAACTTTTCACTCTTGGCCAAAGAGAACCTAGTCATGATCATACCAATAATCTACCCATCTTTACACTCCGGTGAAAGAGAATTTCAACATCGGGGTTATAAAATGTTATATAAAAACAATATAATCAACATATAGATTTAATCTCAAGAGTAAGATTCATAAATCAATGATTTCATAACAACTTAATCAAAATGTTATAAATCACTTAATAATCTCATAATCTAATATTATTAATACTACCACAATATTTTAGTCATTTCTTAAACTTATAAACAATTTATTTTAATTGTTTACACTTTACTAATAAATGCATTTAATCATCTTAAAATGCCAAACTCATAAGATCTCATCATCAATAACCAAAACCTTATCAAAAATGCATATACCTCATATATGATTCTCAAGCCATAAAATCCTATTTTCTAATTTTCTTACTTCACAAAACATATTTAATTCATTTACTCATAACTAGAACATTTTCATGAAAAATATCAAATCAGTTCAAAAATATTTCTTTTCTGAGATTTAGAAGAATATAGTCCCATATTGAATATATATTTTTCTCAAAATTTTTAAAATTCATTTACTATTTTCACATGGCCAAAACCACCGAATATTCAGACATTTATCATAAATTGTACTTTTATCCAAAAATTTTGAAATTCACAGGGGTATACTGATATTATATAGATGTACTCCCAATAAAAATTTCATCAATTTTGGAGTTAACCACAAGGAGTTATAAGCGATTACTTTTAAAATAGTCTTTTCTCATAAAATTCATAACTCTTAATCTATACATCCAAAAATCGCCATTTTGGACACAATCAACAAAACTCATCAAATTATCATTTCAAATTTTTACAGAATTTTGAAGGTTCAGAAGAATTTCGAAATAATAACCCTTAAAATCCCTTATTATCCACTTACCTCAAAAAGCGAGTACTTACATTTGGAATAATATTTGACGAACTTTAGTATAACAATACTCAAAGTATACTCAAAATACTCACAAGAATAAACTCGATAATATAGAGAGAAAACTTGAGTTTACGGTGTAATTTTCAATTATAACCTAAGCACCTATTTATAGGAAATTGCTTAGAACATCAAAGAGAAAATTTATTATAATATTAATATATTATATAACAATTCCTCGCACTCATTCTAGAGTTTGATTTCAGCCACTTAGCATTTCTCACATGCCACCTTCTAGAAAAAGTATAAAAAAAACGTTTTTTATATAATAAATAATTAAAACTTCCAAAAATCAATTCTTTCGGAACTTTAGAACTTTAATAATTCATAATAAATAGCCTTTTTATCAGAAAATTCAAATCTCGTGAGTTTTTATAGGAAATTCAATTCTCTACAACTTTTTGAGAAGAAAGTTTTCCAAATTCTAAACAAAATTGGCCAGAAATCCACAAATGAAAGCGACTTTACATTTATAATCAAATTTCGATCGAGAAATGGGGTCCACCAGACACATAAAACATGCTTTAAATATTTTTGGTAACAAAATACTCCTCCTCCACATATACTCATATATCCCACATTCATCGTAAAAATATCATTATTAATATATTATTAAAATAATACATTTAATTGAATTATTTTATCAGAAAAAGATAAAATATTAATTTTCAACAATTGTCACATTAAAAATTTTCTCCATCTATATCCTCATAAAATCAATATTTTCCTCATCATATGAATCAATAATTAATTATTCACAAATAATATTACTGAGAATCACAATATTGTGACGAGGCGGGTTCGAGAAAGAGGGGCTTTCGATAAGAATTTCTCCTTCTTGGTAGCATGATTAGGTGACCAAACCTCTCCTTGAAGGCAGAACTTTCTAGACATTGCCAATAATGTTATCTAATAATATTATTCAAATAATATAAATTATTGATCGATAATGAAAAATATTGTGTAGTGACAATTATAAAATATCAACGCAAGCATTGACAATCATTGAATCAAAAATAAAATATTGAGCAGTAATTCTTTGTAACAATTATTGAGTAGTGCCTTCTTACGTAAGAATCAATAATTGGTGCAATACCGTGTATCCTCTTTGTGCAACAAGCAGCGTATTACTTTACTTTACCCACCGGGTATTCCAACATGATGTTAGCGGTAACCACTGTAGATTATTTATAAAAACTTTAATTTGTCTTTTTCTTCATCAAGCGATTTATTATGTTATGGGGCCCACAAATGGTCATTTTGTGTAAATAAATGCGAATATTCCCCAAATGAAAGAATATTCCACGACCAAAGCGAATATTCTCAAACAACAATGAATATTTTATAGCCACTTGCGTATTTTGTAAAATTTGCATAATTCACCCATAACTTTAAACTTTTATCAATTTAACCATTTACTGAATAATAATTATAAAAAAAATGAATAATTTTATTTCATAAAATTCGAGGTCTTACATGATCAACCATCACGAAGTAAACTCTAGGTGGGACAAAATGTAAAATAAAGTCAGAAAGCGATCAATCGCCTTAAGTAAACTTCAAAGGAGACGAAATGTAAATAAAGTCGTAAAAGCGATCAAATTCCACTTAAGTAAACTCCAGCAGATGAAATGTAAATAAAAGTAGTAAAAGGCCACGTAAGTAAACTCGAACTGACAGAAACGTAAATATATATATATATATATATATATATATATATATATATATAAAGAAGATAAACGCCTTAGATGTGAATCCGGGCTCATCGGATATGTCAAACAATGATTATATATATAAGTACATATATATATATATAAAAGCGAGAACGCATGGATGCAAATCTAGGCTCATCGAATATGTCGATATGATATATATATATATATATATATATATATATATATAAAAGCAATAAACGCCTCGCATCAAGTTCAGGCTCAATCGAGGCATAAGATAATGTTAGTCCATATATAAAATATATACATATATAAGTATATATATATATATATATATATATATATATATATATATATATATATATATATATATATATATATATATATGAAATGAAAAGCGATGCAGGCCAGAAGTGCAGGCAAATGCACACAAACACGACTCAATGTGTATATAAGTGTGTGCTAATATGAGAAGAAGGCTTTATATAATGCGAGAAGGCTTATAGTGGGTACATGCCAATGTAGACTTCTATGACTTTAAATGGATAAACACTCAGTTCCCGCCGGATAAAAGATAGCTATATAACAAGTGTTTAAAGATGAGGAAACACTCAAAAGATGTGTATACAGAGTAAAATGGACAGGGCTTCCTCGCCTTTTCCTCTCCTTCTCTCCTTCAAATGGCTGACCCCAAGGCTCATATTTATAGATGAATGGCCGCAGGTACACTTGCGGCAGCCGCAGTTGTACCTGCGATTGGTCGTGGTGCATCCGAGCCTAGCGGGTCCCGTCGTCTTGAAGTACGTGCACTCATGCACTGTAATGTCTACTCGAACTTGCAGAACTTCAATCCGAGCATCCGAACAAAGTATATCTGACCTTCTTCGGACCGCTTGTGTTGAGAGTTATGCAATGATATGGATTAGAGGTTGTACGAAGTCAGGAAGAGGGGTCTATGCCCATGGTCTTCAAGCTTCAAATTCTATCCAAAGTACAGCCACGCTTAATAGTCACTCGGGATTGTAACTCCTCGGTTCTTGTGGGACATTATTGGATGTATGTATGTATGAAGTGTTGAGACGATGCGCAGGTGTTGAAGAGACAAGATGACGTTTGACTCTTCGCCGGGGTTATCGCCGGTTTGAGTTGAAAGTAGACGTTGCTCAGGGTTACATCTGAGATTGGACTACTTGTTGGTATGCTGCGATATCATCTTGTGAGAGAAAACGTTGAGGTGGTAAGATGATGTTTTGACTCCTCACCGGGGTTATCGCCGGTTTGAGCAGAAAGCAGACGTTGCTCAGGGTTACATCTGAGATTGGACTGCTTGTTTGTATGTGTCACTATCATCTGTGGGTATGCCTGTCTGCCCGTTGTTAGCTCTCGGTCTGAGGTATGAGTGCCTCGGCAGGAGGTATGAGCTTGAAGCTGATCGCATGTATTTGAAACAAGCATTTCCGGAGTTATCGCCGGAACTGCAATAGCATCACTTGGGGCTATCACCAAGGATGGAGTCGCTACTCCTAGTGTTGTTTCTAGGACTGGAACTGAGCATCGTGGTGTTATCGCCGAGACAGAAATGTCCTCTCTGGTGTTGTTGCCAGTCTTTTGATCTGCGTACCTCGGGGTTATCTCCGAGATTGGAAATGACATTCCCGGTGTGTGTTCCGGGTTTGAGATGAAATTCCCGGTTTGTGTTCCGGCTTGGAATTGAACTTCCGGTAGTATCCAAAATGGATGTCAGCTATCTTCCAGGGTTATCTCTGAAAGACAAATCTGTCCTCCTACAATGTCAATAACAGGCATGCAGAAAATTTTGAGTGTCTACAGATGCCCCTCTTTATCATATTCATGCAATGCAAGGCATGGATAGGATAAAGAATCCTAGGCACTTGAAATGCAATCAAGATAAACATGATGCTATATGTAGCAACATGATGCAAATGTATGATGCATGATTATCAGGTAATCCTGTTGGGATGATAATCAGTGATGGCTTGGACATGCGATCCAAGTCTCCAAGGATGTTGATGTTGGGGCTATCACCAAAGTCTTGAATCCTAGACACTGGATTATATTCCATAGAGGTACCTCTTGCGTGTAAGAGATTTGTGGGGATAAAGCTTTGTCCATTTGAGGATGTGTATAACATATTTCCTCATAATGTCGGAGTTACTGCCAATAGTTTGTTGTCATCATGGTTGCCCGACCTTCGTTGATGTGTGTATCACCGGATAAATTCCTGCTGGGTGCATTGTCAAGGTTGCTTGACCTTCATTGATGAATGTGTCAATGGTAGCATTGCGTTGTAACCCCCGCCAGGGATACGCAGATGAGTTACTTCGATGGGTTTACTTGCCATCAGTTGACATGACGTCAAGGTTGCTTGACCTTCATTGATGTGTGTTTCAATGGTTGCATTGCGTTGTAACCCCCGCCGGGGATACGTAGATGCTTGAAAGATGTGCGTTGTGACCCCCACCGGGGATACTTTATCAGTTTATAACTTCGGCATTGTAACCCCCCCCAGGGAGGTTTGGTATTTCGTGGTTTTGCGTTGTAACCCCCGCCGGGGAAGTTTAGGGTTATGACCTTGCAAATGACGGCATCGGACCTTTGTGAGGTATTGTCGAGCATGATCTGTGAAAGCTGAGCTCATTGGTATAGTATACCCTGCATTCAGGCGAATACCATTGAGACGATGGGAGTTTAATTCTGATCGACAAGAAACCAGGATTTTAGGCTATTCCGCTCAATTGCGTAGCATTTTTATTCCCGATTTGGCCTTTTCAGCTTGTGAGACCTCTTTTACAACTCTAACTAGAGCGAGCTGGAGGTGTGAGACCCATGTAGAAGTGACGCAAGTACACCTGCAGGAGCTGCAGGTGAGTCTGCGGCTAACCGTGCCTATGTATAAGCCAATGGTTGCTTTCATAAGTCATTTTCAAGTTGTGCAGCGAAGGAAATCTGAGATCTCTTCTTCAGATCTGCTGAGTTCGGGTAACTTTTTGCATATTCTGCCACCTTACAAGCATTCTTCACTATCTTGGTAACGTATGCATGTATTTTTTCCAGTTTCTATCCGTCAAAAAATGACTTATCACATGAAATGCATTTAGACACATAGTAGTGAATATGCATGCTGATATGACTTGATAAAAAATATTCAACATAGCAAATGTTAGTATTAAACCATGCTGAACATAATGATGTGAAAAAATTTGACTTTTGAAATAGTCAAATTGGCACCTTTTACTGTCATTTCTTATCATATTTGAGGACAAATGAGTAATGGTAGAAAAGTAAAATAATCCTGGTAATTAGACTACACTTACGGATTTTTTACTGTGATGTGATTAATGCATGTAGGATGTATATGGATCGTGGTACGGTGTGCTCTTGAATGGACACCTAGTCATGCCTATGTGCATGTGGATAGTCCCATTTACAAAGGGGGCTATGGCAAAATTTTCCCAAAATGTAGGTATTGGGTAGTCATGCATTTTTAACTCTACTGTAGATGTATGTTAAAACAATGCATTTTGAAAAGCTCTAGGTAAGAATTTATCACACCCTTTCTGAGGTGATTTAGAGACTTGTTGTCCGAGATATTATGGATCCCGGATCGGTAGAGTAGTTCCCAGAGGACCACTTACGGTGTGCGGAGGAGAGCTTCTGAAGAGCCTCAATGCCGATTCGTCGAATGACCTCATTGTTTAGTGGAGGTGGTAATACGTCTTATTCGGGTTGCAGTGCCGAATGTTGAGGACGAGGATGAGGATGTACCAATCGAGGTTCCTGCTCCTGCTGTACGTGTTCCCCATAGGGAATTGCCAGGTATTGAAGTGGCAAACCCAGATCTTCTGGGTGACTTAAGTAGGCATCCTTCAGTATACCTGCACGCAAACGAGGTATAAAGTTAGATCTTTAATCTTCCTTATTTCCTATTGATGAGGAGTCAAGGATTCTGATGTTGATCTGCATTTGATGTAGGTTCCCGGCTTCACACAGCCTCGAGGGAACTAGTTTAGCATCTACTCTATGTATCAGGCTTTGCATGATGACTACATAACGATCATTCATGGCTGGGGATTTGGGATGTTCTTCTCCATTTTACTCTGTCGTTGTCCCTGGGGTTACCTCAGGGCATTGCCTGAGCGGTGGTTTCACCAGACTCAATCACTCCATTTGCTGGACTGTGAGGTGATGATGGCACTGATGGATTGGTGGTTTATCAAAAGTATGGAGTTTGGAGGGGATCCAGTGCCTTTCACAGCGGATATCACCCCTACTGCCATCAGATCTTTGTTAGGAGTTCTGACGAAGGCGCTCAAGGGCAGGACTGTTCGTACGGGTCCTTTGAGCGTAGATGCTATGATCGGGCTGTTGAGTGAGCCCATACCCAATGATGTGAGAGTCAGGGATCGCATTCTTCAGCGATTGTTCCTGATGATCATTAGGGGTTTCTTTATAGTAGATAATTCCTCTACGGTGTCCTTCGCTTTGATCAGCGCCACTCGACACATGGACCGTATAGGAGAGTATGATTGGGGTTCCTATACCTTTGCCTATTTCCTCAGGGGAATATGCATGATCGCGAGGCTTCTTTGTGAGGCGTGGTTAGGATTCTACCCATTTCTACTGGTGAGTGTTTCTCTTGTCTTTTCCCATGTATAGGTTAAGAGTGTTGATTGACAGCAGATGTTTTCCTTTGTGTTGGCAGTTTTGGGCCTATGAGAGGCTTCCCTGTTTGTGTCCTGTGAGCGTGTTAGGTTTAGACACCTATCCACGAGGATGGAGATGGAATCATTCCATACTGGCGGAGGTCCCTGTTGTTGAGGGTTTCACTCATTGTCGCCTACAGTTGGAGTTATTGATAATCGATGTCATCACATGGGTTCCCTACTCTGGAGAGCATTTGGGAGTTGGTTTTGAGGATGGGTACCCGACTGGAGTAGAGTACGTCATTTCCACCCGTAGGATTCCTCTCTTCACAGATGGAGGATGGGAGCTTTATTTAGGAGAGTGCTATTAGGAGCACTACAGGAGAGATCCGTATGCCGATCTTGCCTCCTACCAGGCGTTATTAGCCTATTTTGCAGTCACCCGTCATTGACATCCTATTGATGGGGATTGACGGTTTTACATTGTCAGAGGGCCCCTGGTCTCAGGAGATGTTCCAGCATTGGTGGATCCCTCGTACTATTGGAGCTCGCAGACCGCGCCACACACGGTTTATGGGGATATGGTTCCAGGATCCGTGATGATGACGGATTGGCTAGCCTGTGTCAGAGATCCGACTCATGTGACATAGATTGACAGATTGACCCGGTAGTTGGACCAGTCACATCTTTTCATTCGGCGTTTGGGCAGAGATCCTTCAAAGGTAGATACTTTTGATCCTTCCAGCTTCAAGCTGGCGGCCCCTCGGTGACCCATATGGCTTTTTTCAATGCAGATCCTCCTTGTATCTACCGACATCCCTATAGATAGAGATCCAGTGACTCAGGAGGAGTTAAATTAGGTGGATAGTATCGATGATGTAGACATCGACACCATTGACTTTTTCTGATGTATTTCTCGTTATCTCTTTTGATAGGCCTCTGTCAGCAGCTAGGTATCTTCGCCCCATTTCCCTGTATTTTAGTTGTACAGAGATGTATTAGATGATGATATACTTAGGAATGTATGTACAATTTTCCATTCCCTATATCATATTGCCATCTATTGTATCATGCATGTTATTGTATTATACATATGTATGTATGTCCTAAGATATTCAGCATTGACCCCTGGATGGTCTTATGACACGACCCATACAGATGTCTTCTTCGATAGTTAGCCGTATTGATCATACCCCACCATTTTTGGTGGTATCTAGTATGCGCTCATGGTATGATAGTATATCACCATCAGACATGGTGATCGTAGATGATTTGCTGTAGCATACTATGACCCTGTTGATGTTTCAGGTTCCCACAGGATTTGTAGAGGGTATGCTAGAGCACTGGGTATCGGAGAGGCAGGTTTTTCAATTTGGGACCCAGGAGTTGACTCCTACTTTGGAGGAGTATACACGATTAACGATCTTCATTACCGGACAAACCTTGCATGCATATGGCTATTGGAGACATGAAAGCAGACGATTCATGACCCTCACCGGATTGAGATGTAGAGTGGTCAGACGAGATTACATCCCGCCACGTGATATCCCGGCGTTTCTGTTTTGATGTGTTTGGCTCTGAGGATAGCTATGCACGGCATTCCGGGGATTTCACCACACCTGGAGGATCATTGGCGTTCAGCCAGAGTAGATGTACTGCTTCTATGCGTATTGTCATACGTCTTCATGCCGCAGTACATGGATGAGCTGGATATTGGCGTCATTATGGCAGTGAGAGCTCTCAGGGAGGGTCATACCATTGTACCGATGATCATTGCAGAGACTCGAGGTCGACTACATACCATCTGCACTTATCCCGAGCAGAGTGTTTATGTGTAGCTTCGATCATCTTTGTATGTGTGGTTTATGTCACACTTGAGACCGATTGGCACATTTAGACGGCAAGGGTTTTGTTTCACCCATGATATAGCCATGTCGTACTCCTTCCAGCCTACGGAGTGTACAAATGCTGCATCATGGTCAGCTTTTCTAGTAGGGATTAGAGATCCATTTGCCGTGTTCAGGGCTTAGCTCACCCTACAACTTCATTACTCATGCTCCAGGCATGGATTATCTCCCTCTAGCTGGTTTGAGGGGCATGATCACTTACCCCCCATTAGCTGTTATGTGTCAGTTTGACCAATTTTAGGATTTTCATCAGTATGACGGGGCAATGAGTCAGCGCTTCGCTTCACACCGTTTATCAGCGGAGGATAGATCCAGGTTGTATGCCTGCTGGGATCAGCGAGGGCTAGTTGAGTTTTCTGTCAGTCATCCAGGTTGTTCTGCAGAGTATTCCGCATGGATGGAGACAAAGACTACATCGGGTGCGGCAGTATCCATAGTGCAGGGGATTGATTCTGACGATGAGGAGCCTATAGAGGAGGCTATTATTCCCATCGATGATTTGCTGCTGGGTTGCCAGCATTTGTGATGGATTCTCCCACCCCGAGTGCCACTATTACTCAAGATTCTAAGACAACATTTGGAGCAGAGCTTACATCTGATGACCTATGATAGAGATCAGGCTAGGACCGCGATGTTGACAGCTCTTGATGAGACAGACGCCACTCTATTAGAGAGGGATGAGGCTATATCAGCCAGGGATGCATTGATTGGGGAGCGGGATGCCGCCTTATCTGCTAGGGATGTGGCCATTGCAGATAGTACTTTCGTTAGATCCCAGATAACTGTCAATCTTGCCGACATGAGTGCTTACATTGATGAGCATTATGCCACCATGCAGTTAGCCTCTAATCTACTAGCTCATGTAGATACCCTTGGGCAGGAGCTTGTAGCGCTACCTCCGTCTTCAGAGAGGGATGCTATGTTAGATCTGATAGTTCGCATACATACACATTTGTAGATAGCTTTGTATTTTCCTGCACAGACTAGCTTAGTCATTTTGTCATGTACATCACATATGTATATATCAAATAGTATTATGTACGGCAGGGAAATATATTTTGATTCACTTCCCTTTTAGTTATGCCTTGATACTTGCTTGATACTTGCTTATTTCTTCAGGGCCTTGTGTTCTTGATGCATTCTGAACTTATCCTTGATAGATGGACATTGAGACGTCGCAAGATCTCTTAGAACGGATCATTGATTTCTGTAAATCCCTACCATCTTTGGTGTCTTGGGACTGGTATCTGTATGGAAAAGTGGAAAGGAGGGTGGTTTCTTCCTTTCTGAGATTGACTGCACCACAGATGGTTGCCAGTACTTCTATTTGTGAGAAGCCTAGTTAATTCCATCTCTTATGGGTTGGTATTGCTCTTTGAGGCACGATCGCAGCTTAGATGGTCATCGAATCTTCTATTTGTGAGAAGAGGTTGGGTAATTCCATCCCTTTGATCTGAAACTGATGAAATGTGGCGAATTGAAGGCTGATCCCAATACCGTGTGACAAGTAATTTTATTCTGGTAGGGGTTAAACTGAACCATGAATGGCTGCCTACGTACTCCTATCGAAGAGGAGATCAAGTCTGCGTAGTTCGAACCTGGTGTAAGAGGTTCAACGCTGAATGTGAAAGGCAGATGGGTGTAAAGATGTTTTTATATATAAAGGGCAGAAATGTTTTTGTTTTTTTTCTTTATTACGACCGGGCCATATAGAATATGGTTGCCTACGTACCCCCGGGTATCAGGGAGATCAGGTCGACGTAGTTCGCCCCTCAGGACGAATCGCAGCTGAAGAAAAAGCGTGAATCCCATGTGCAGGCTATACTGCGGGGAGAAGAAAGTTTGATCCCATAATGGGGATAAACTGCAAGTGTGGAAAAAGTTTGATCCCGTCCTCAGGACAAACTGCAAGCGTAGAAAAGTTTAATCCCGTCTTCAAGATAACCGAAATTGTGAAAGGTTAAATCCTGTCTTCAGGATAACCGAAATTATATGGAAGGTTTGAAATGAAGTGATACCAGGCTGCTGGTTTGAAGTGTATGTTTCTCTGAGGGGCAGAAGAGTATGCAAAAAGAGAGGGTTCAAAACCGGAATGACTGGTGATTTGATGATCAAAACTAGGATGTTTGTTTGATGGTAACTTCAGACATAGTACCATTTCACGGTGTCCGAGTTGATAAGCTGTGGAAATTCATCGCCATCCATTTCCTGCAATCTGAGAGCGCCTCCTATCAATACCTCCTTGACAACAAATGGGCCTTCCCAGTTAGGAGCGAATTTTCCCTTAGATTGATCTTGGTTGTCAATGATCTTCTTTAAAACCAAGTCATGTTGTTTGAACTGCCATAGTCGGACTTTTCTGTTATAGGATCGTACGATCCTTTGCTTATATAACTGACCATGGAAGATAGCCGCGGATCGCCTTTTGTCTATTAGAGACAATTGGTGATACCTTTCTTGTACCCATTGGTCTTCACCCAACTGAGCATCCATCAATACTCTGAGGGATTCCATTTCCACCTCTATAGGAAGCACTGCTTCCATCCCATAGACTAATGAGTAGGGGTTGCCCCAGTGGAAGCACGCATGGAAGTTCTGTAGGCTAATAAAGTTAGAGGCAAGAGGTCAGGCCATTCTTTGTGATTGGCAGACATTTTCTGCATGATCTTTTTGATGTTTTTATTAGCCGCTTCAACAACACCATTCATCTTTGGACGGTAGATAACGGAGTTAAGGTGTTTGATGTGGAATTTTCTGCATAACTCCTCCATCATTTTGTTGTTGAGGTTCTTAGCATTGTCTGACACAATGACCTTTGGTTGTCCACATCAAAAAACAACATTGTTTCTGATGAAAGCAATGGTGACTTCTTTTGTAACCCTGGGGAAGGAGGTTGCTTCTACCCATTTGGTGAAGTAGTCGATCATGGTGAATATAAATCGATGTCCATTACTGGCTTTGGGCTCGATGGGCCCGATAAAGTCCATTCCCCACATTGAGAAGGGCCATGGCGAACTCATATTGTGGAGTTCCCTTGGAGGGGCGTGGATAGCATTCCCATGAATCTGGCATTGATAGCACCTCTTGACGTGATCATCACAGTCAGCCTTGAGTGTAAGCCAATAATGTCCCGTTCTGAGGATCTTCTTGACAAGTAGGGGTCCGCTCATGTGAGGGCCACATACTCCACCATGGATCTCATCCATGAGTCTTTGAGCTTGGTCTTTATCTAGACATCTAAGGAGACCTAATCCAGCATCTCTTTTGTAGAGTGCATCTCCGGTCAGGTAGAATTTCATAGCAAGTCGATGAATCCGCCTCTTCTCAGTTAGGCTCGCCACAGCGGGTGTAGATCCATCTCGTAGATACTCCTTGATGTGCTGATACCAAGGGTTGTGGATGGGAGGTAGCTCATCCGATACTTCTCCAACGTAATTCCCATAGACTGGGGCTTTTTGCAGAGTAAACGTGATGCTTGGCATGTTTTCCTTGTCAGGTATGTAAACCAAGGAGGCCAACATTGCTAATGCTTCTGCAAAATCATTCCTATTATGAGGAATGTGTAGAAAGGAGATTTCTTTGAACTCCAAAGTCATCTCGTAAAACTTCTTAGATGGTAAGGCAAACAAATGTAATTCTTTGGTTTGATATATTCTCGTGGATTGTCTCGATTACCAATTTGGAATCCCCAAAGACGAGTTAACGCTTTAATGCCCATTGAGCAGACACGTTTTAGCCCCATGATACGACCTTCATATCATTTGTGTTGTTGGTGCCGATAAAGCTGCAATTTGACTGACGACGGATACCGCTCCCCGTGCGGATATTAGAAGCTGCTCCGGCTCAGAGCCTTCTATGTTAATGACTCTATCAAAATACATTCTCCACGCACGGCATGTATCGCATCGATGTTGTAGTTGAATGGTCATTATCCTTCATCGGAAAGTATGTTTCAAGGGTTTGTAGTCCCCAAAAAGTGCGGCGACCAGTTGATCCGCAATTCCTTAACCTTTGACTGACTTTTGCATCACGTAAACGATGTCAAATTGTTGTAGGATCAACTGCCATCTGGACAGTCGACAATTCAGTTTGGGCTTACTGAACACATACTTGAGAGGATCCATTTGGGATATGAGATGGGTTGTGTGACCATGGAGGTAATGCTGTAACCTCATGGAAGCCCATGCTAAAGCACAACAAGTCTTCTCAATCAGAGTGTACTTGTGTTCATCGATGATTTGAATCTTTTCTTTGAGGTAATAGATAGCTCGTTCTTGGCCTCTATTGTCTTTTGCCTCAAAGATACGACCGTGTCATTGTCATTTATGGACAGGTACATGAACAGGGGAACATCATCACTGGGAGGTACCAAAATAGGAGCATTAATCAGTTGCTCTTTAATGGTAAGGAAGGCTTTTTGACACTCATCGTTCCATTTCATGGAGGAGTTCTTCCTTAACAGATTGAAGATAGGCTCACAGGTTGCTGTGAGTTAAGAAATGAATCTGCTAATGAAGTTGATTCTTCCCAAAAATCCTCGTATTTCCTTCTCTGTCTGAGGAATGGGCATTTCCATGATGGCCTGGATTTTGGTAGGATCCAGTTCAATCCCTTTGTGGCTAACTAGGAAACCTAGCAACTTGCCTGACTTAACACCAAAGACGCACTTGGCGGGATTCAACTTCAAGTTATACTTACGCAACCTGTTGAAAAGTTTTTTCAGATGGTCTAAGTGGTCCTTCTCCTTTCGGGATTTGACAATGATGTCATCCACGTAGGTCTTTATCTCTTTATGCATTAAATCGTGGAAAAGAGCCATCATAGCTCGCTGATAGGTTGCCCCGGCATTGATGAGGCCGAATGACAACCGTCTCAGAAAGCAAAAAGGTTCCCCAAGGCGTGATGAAAGCGGTTTTCTCACGATCTTCCTTAGCGACCATAATTTGATGGTACCCGCAGCAAGCAATCAATGAAAGGAGTACATGCCGTATTGAGCAGTATTGTCAATAAGAATGTGGATAAAGGGCACGGGAAATCTGTCTTTAAGGCAAGCTTTGTTCAAATCCTGATAATCCTTGCAGACTCGCACCTTTCCCCCTAGTTTAGGAACGGGAACAATGTTGGATATCCACTCCGGATATGTAGATACCATGATAATGCCAGTTTGAAATTGTTTCAAAATTTCTTCTTTTACCTTTAAACTCCACTCAGGTTTCAATCACCTGAGCGTTTTCCTAACTGGCTTGAATCCTTCTTTAATGGGAAGGTGATGAAGAACAATGTCAGTGGACAAACCCACCATGTCTTCATGAGACCATGGAAACACATCCTGGAATTGGGTTAATAATGCAACCATGTCATTCCGTTGATTTGTGGTAAGGTTTGAACCAATTTGGATTAGCTTAGGGTTGTCTAAGGTTCCAATATTGAAAGAAGTGGTTTGATCAAGATTGGGTTTGGGTTTATCTGTGACCCATTCCTTAATCTCTTGAGGTGTCTCAATGTCCTCTTGTATGTCCATCAAGTCTGGGTCCAACTTTGCATCAAAGTTACAGACCTTGTTGAGAGAAGGCACCTCATCAGCAAGTACATGCACATCTAAATTCAGAGTCCTGAAACAAAAGATGCTTTCACTTAATATATGTAACTGTTCAATCATACAAAAGTGTTAGCATGTACTTGATAAAATAAGCGCTAGTCTTCGTGTAAAAAGGAAACCAAGCAATTAAAGTTATCTACTGAGGCGGAGGATTTTACGCCCATTTTACCCTCGTCGACCAATGTATGGAGTGTTTCTCCAATTGTCGAGGGCAAAGTCCTAAAGGACTGCAGTGATGGAAGGATCGTCATTGTCCTCCTTTTCTCGAATGATAACCATGACATCTAGGTAATCATTATCTGGGGTGTATCTGTTTGTATGTTCATCATGAACAATGACGCGTATGCCTGCCATCATCAAGGCAAGGTCATGTTTACGTTTCCGTTCCTTTTCTTTCGCCTCGGGATCAGGAATCAGCACCTCTTTTGCTTTGATTAGCACTGGTTTCGGAAACAGCATAGCCACAACATGGGCTGGAACCTTTACTGAAGATTGCATCAACTCATGAGGTAAAGGTATAGAAAATTGGCGTGCGGCGGAAGCTTGAGGAACCTGTTTGTGCTTATGAGGATTCCTGTGTCTGGAACTTGAAAAATATCCTAGCCCGACTGTTTCAATTTGACTGGACATTTGGATAGGGTGCTTAATACCCTGCTTATCTTTACCAAGCCCTTGTCCAAGTTGATGACCCAATAAAATCATTTCTTGAGTGGCTGACATAACCTCATCAGAAATCTTGGGTACGTGAAGTGGCGCTCCAATAGAATGGTATTGCGTATTACTCACTTCCAGAGTATGGAAATTGGCCGGTTCAACTTCTGAATTGAAGCTGATAATTGGTAGAGTTCCTTGTTCAGGACATTCTGGCTCAGCGTTGACAGTGACTAGACTGTTGTTGATGTAAGGTGGAGGGAACAGCTCCAGCCATGTGTATCCATGGTCTCCCCAATAACAGGTTGTATCCTGAGTCTATCTTTAGGACAAGGAAAGATACATTGAATGTATTTGGATCAATCTCAATTGGCAATTCAATCTTTCCAACGGAATTTTGTCGGGATCCATAAAAAGCTCTGATGACCGTATGGCTGCTTTGGATCCGCCTGAGATTGATATTCATCTTCACCAAGGTGGCATAAGGACAGATATTTAGAGATGAGCCTCCATCTATCAAAACTCCAGCTAGCATGTACCTGGAAGACAAAACTGCAATATGCAAAGGCTTGCAATGACCGGTCCCTTCGGGAGGTATGTCGTCATCAGTGAAGGATATCACATTGTTGTTGAAAATGTGATCAACAAAATGTTGAAATTTTTCCACATCCACTGATTTTGGCAAGTAGGCTTCTTCCAAAACCTTCGATAAGATCTTCCGATGATCCTAAGAAGAGAAAACCAAGTCCAGTATTGAAATCTGGTGTGGAGCTTCTCGCAAGCTTAAAACCACTTTAGCTTCATTGTGGCCCATAGTGCGGAGGAATTTTTCAATCGTCTCCATGGGCAACTTCCCCTTTGCTTCGCAAGTAGGTTTAATAACCCATTGAGGAAGATACAATGGATTTTCCTTCGACACTATAGCAGTAGTATGAGATGTGGATCCTTCAACTTCTCCATAATTCCATAGAACTTTGTGTAAGCTGACAATAGGATATTGTGGTCTGAAAGATAAAGAAATTGGCTCTGGTGCGGCCACTTTCAAAGGATTGTCAGCTCCTTTGAGTTGAATTAGTTGTATGGGAAATACTTTGACAGTTTCATCATCCACTTTGGATATAACTGCTACTGATCCCTTCCATTTGGTAAGACATGCATTCCCACCCTTGAGTTGCACAGTGTAATCATCTGCTATTTGCAGGACACCGCTATCAATAAGATTTTGAATGAGATGGCGGAGTGCCCAATATTCTTCTATGTTGTGACCGCGAGAATGTGATTGATATTGACACACTTCATCAGAATTAAACCGTCCTGAACGGGGATTGATTGGAGGGAGAAAGAAGATAATTCTTCCTTCGTTGATCAACATTTGAAGTATCTCCTCCATAGATTGGCCCAAATAGGTAAATTCCCTCTGATTGGCAAAATCCCGACGGGCTTTAGCATTTGCTCTCTTCGCAACCTTATCCTCTATAGCTTCGCTTTCTGAAGGTGGTGAGGAAGCATTCATAACAAAAGGAAGGAGATAGGCATGCTCCTGCCAGATTAATTGGCGTGTGACTTGATGCTGGTGGGTCACCAGTTATGCCAATTGCTCAATTTGTTTGCAAAGAGCTTTCACCTTTTATTCCATGGTAAACTGGAACTTTGCATAATGCCATCTGTCAACACCATCTTTGATGGGTTGGGATGATTCGCCATTAGAATTGGAACCTTGTCCAGTGCTCCAACTGATCATGTTGACCTCTTCTTCTTTGTGTTGAGGAAGAGGGTTGTCTTGCACATGAGGTTGATCTGGTTGGGCGACCACGATCTCACCATTGTCTAATAGATCTTGAATCTTGTGTTTCAAGGCCCAACAATCTTGAGTATCATGTTCAGGTGCTCCGGCATGATAAGCACACTTCCGAGTAACATTAAAACCCCTCCCATTAGGGTTAGCTGGTGGAAGAAGATGTGTAATTTTCCTCTGAGCAGTTAGAAGAGCAAGAATATTCTCGAGCGAGTCCCCTAAGGGTGTGAACGTTTGAGGTCACTTTACTTCTCCACTTTTAGGCAATTGAGGGTTTGAAGATTGTTCTGGAAAAGGGGAGTAGTTTCTCCTCTGTATAGGCATGCTTTGATTGCCTTTTTGTCCTTGTAGTATCAAGGAAACATCCTCCTCTTTCTTTTTATGGACCCTCAGGGTTGTTTCCATAAGATCCGGAATGGATGTGCTCAAAGAATAGCTTTAAGATAATTTAGGTCTTTAATTTTACTGGGACTTCAATCTCATCTCAAACCATTTCTCCGTGCTTGATTATTTCAGAGAATGGTTTGCCAATACCAGCTAGAACTCTTTCATAGAAAGGAGCTTCCTGTACATCTATGAAAGTCATGACCATTTCTAATTCTGTCATGGAAGGAATAACTTGAGCAGCAAGGTGCTTCCACCTTTGAGCATACTCTCTAAATGACTCATTAGACTGTTTCTTGACCTTGGTGATTTGATACTGGTCAGGAGCTATTTGAGATTAAAAACTGTATTGAGTGAGGAAGGTGTGAGCCAACTCTTCCCAGCTATGGATCTTTGAGTTGTCTAATCTGGTATACCATGAACGGGCTTCTCCAGTTAGACTTTTCTGAAATAGCTGCATTCTGAGCTTTTCATTTTCTGCATAAGATCCGAGTTCTCCAATGAAAGCCTTTAAATGTGTATAAGGATCCCCTAATCCGTCATATTTCTCAAAATCAGGGGTCTTAAATTTCTCTGGATAATGAACACCAGGAAATATGCAAAGGTTTGCATATGAAACACTGCCATGTGTTCCAATCCCTTTGAGAACATGAATAGTTTCCTCCATTTGAAGGACCTTCTTCCTGATATCACCTGTAAGACCCCAACTTATCATTTAATGAAATTAAATTTCCTCTATTTATTATCTTGAAATAGTAAGGGTTGATTTGATTAATGTGGTAAGTTATGGGTAAAATGCGCAATTATTTCAAACAAGCAAGTGGTTTTAAAATATTCATTGTTGACGGGAATATTCGTTTGGTCGTGGAATATTTTTACTGTCGGGGAATATTCGTACGACGGCGCAGCCTTGTGTGGGCCCCATAACGGAAAGCGATTGGATGAAGAAAACGACAAGAATAAGTTGGTTATAAATAACAACGTAGTTGTTCACAATTATCTTGTTGGAATACCCGGTGGTTAAAACACGAAGTAATTACTGCAGTATTACACAAATTATTGATTCTTACGTAAGAAGGCACTACTCAATAATTGTTACAGTAATTACTGTTCAGTATTTTATTTTATTGATTCAATAATTGTTGCGTTGATATTTTATATTACTGTTGTTTTAATAATTGTCATTGCACAATATTTTCTATTATCAGAGCAATAATTCATATTATCGAATAATATTATTAGATAAAATTATTGGCAATGTCTAGAAAGTTACATCTAAGGAGAGGTTTGGTCATCTAATCAAGGCGCCGAAGGAGAGATCCTTATTGGAAAGCCCCCTCTTTCCTGGAAACTGCCTGGTTGTTAGTATTGTGATTCTGTAATATTATTTGTGAATAATTAATTATTGATTTATATGATGAGGAAAATATTAATTTTATGTGGATATAGATGGAGAAAATTTTTAATGTGACAATTGTTGAAAATTAATATTTTATCTTTTTCTGATAAAATAATTCATTTAAATATATTATTTTAATAATATAATAATGGTGATATTTTTATAATAAATGTGGGATATATGAGTATATGAGGAGAAAGAGTATTTTTGTTGCATTAAATGATTAACACATGTTTTGTGTGTCGGTAGACCCCAATTCTTGATTGAAATTTGATTATAGCCTGTTAAAATTTCCCGTTTGTAGATTTCGGTCAATTTTTGTTTGGAATTTGGAAAACCTTTCTTCTGTAAAGTTGTAGAGAATGAAATTTCCTATGGAAAGGACATGTGGTTCGAATTTTTCTGATAAAAGGGCTATTTATTATGAATTATTGAAGTTCCGAAGTTCCGAAATAATTAATTTTTGGAAGTTTTATTTATTTTTTTGATAAAAGACGTTTTTTGTATTTTGTGGACATCATTAACATGTGCAAAGTGTTGAAATCAGATGTCTAGAGGTGGGCTAAGGAAAATTTGATAAATATATTAATATTATATTAAATTTTCTGCTTTGGTTTTTTAAGCATTTTTCTATAAATAGGGTGCTTAGGTTAGAATTGAAAATCACACCAGAAACTGAATTTTTCTCTCTTTTTCTCTCTCGATATATTGAACGTATTCTTGTGAGTATTTTGATACCTTGAGTGTTGCTTATACTATCTGCAAGTTCCTTCAAAGACTATATCTAGTATTCTAGTCAGAGTACCGTCTTTTCGAGGTAAGGGATGTTATTTTCTTTTTAAATGATATTATTTTCTTCAATATCATTATGCCGAAATATTGGTTTGAACTTTATAGAACTTTTTGTGTCGGGGTTACTATTCACGTATACGACACTATTCACGTATACGGCACTATTCACGAATACGGCACTATTCATCGAAAAATGAAATTTTTTTCCTTTTCGTCCAAAATATCTATTATGGATACTAGCTTTGATTGTATCCATGTTTTGATCATTCTTGAATTTTACTTCACTATGATTATTTATGAGGTATTTTTGGACATGAAATAGTGAAATACTGAATCCTTGATATTTATTCTTTTGTTTCAATCGGATTCGTTTCCTTTAAAATATTTTTTTCATCATCCCTATCCTAAATGATGATATTATTAAATATCTTTGGGCCTGTAGTGCAAAGATAAATAATTTTATAATGAATATCTTTGGCCCAGTAGTGCAAAGATGAAGCAGTGTTGATTTGAACATGACCGATCGATGAATATCTTTGGCCTATAGTGCAAAGATGAATATTTGATTCAAGATGTATATTGATTGATGTTACAGGGATAAAATATTGATGATGGACTTTTAAATCCATAGATAGTAGTAGATTTCATTCTCTACGTAACTCTTCTATGAATTATTATTTCCGCTGCGAATATTGATCTGAAACTTGTTGTCTATTGTATTTTATCAGATTTTTCCCTGTTGAAGACTAACGATAATTTGTTTTATATTATCTTAGTCATAATATTCTTTATTGGGCTAGTTGAGCTCACCCTTTTTCTTTTTGTTCCATTTTTCTTCTCAAGAGGCGAGAATGTAGAGAGTACTAGTCGGGGTACGGAATGAAGGTTCTAGGAAGTTGTTTTAGTAGTCCTCACCATTTTTGTAAAGTATTGTATCAATAATTGTAATGAGGACTTAGTTGGGTATGTATATTGCCTAGATGACAATATTTGTATTTAAACTCACAATTTATGGGTTGTATTAATAAAGTTGTAGTTGTTTCTGTACCATGTTATTGACGACTCAGAATGGGTGATGTATACCTATTTTGGGGGCGTCACATCACCGGTGTCTGGATCTCCTTTGAGATGGGTGTTTTCAGGGTCTTTGTTGATCGTATCCAACTGAGGTTCTGGAATTGTCTTTTCCAGACCTTGAACTCCTCATTGTGTAGAGGATTCTGTATGTGTAGGTATCTTCGTACCCTGAGTGGATTGGTGCAATCCTTTCAGTAGAACAGCTAAGTCTGTAAATTTTTTACTCAATCTATCAAATTCTTCTCGGGAAACAGCATTAGACTGGTCAGAAGAAGACATGAGTGGCTGTAGGCCTGTGGCTTTTTTGGATTTTGAGCGGGTAACAGGCCCAATTACTTCCCTACAAAAGACTTACGTAGTTTAGTCTTAGGGTAATGTAAATGTTATCATAACATGTCCGTTTTAGGAATTTTTGTCCTGCAAAACCGGTTGTTAATTGATAACATGCATGCATGCACAGATATTCTTCATATTTTCCATTACATATGGATGAACATGGAATAAAATTACAAGTAAATGCATTTACAAGTAATTGAAAATGGAAAGTATTAAGAGACTTTCCTCCGCGTTTGGTTTATCAGAGGTTGACCTATCTTACGGTTACTCTCGCGACTTTTTGGCATGAAGGTTCCCAGATCATCGCAATTTACTTGACGGGAAGTTAATCCAGTCTTTCAACTAGAGCGAATCTGGGTGGTGCCTTTCCTGAGACTCGCTGGAATTATTCTTCCTACGAGTCCAGTAATCAAACACCGACAGGATAGCCTCCTGATGGAGGAACCACACAACATATATTCACATACAACGTGTCTCACCGTTTATGCAAAATGATGACATGTGCGAAGCACTAATATCACAGATAGATATTTAGAAGTGCAGTAAATAATAATGCATTCGTACACATTCATCAGAAATGTAAATGCAACATTCACTCACAAGTATATAACAATTTTGAAAAGCTTGTAATAGCGGCTTAAGCCCTCTTACTGGAGTCCCCAGCAGAGTCGCCACCTGTCGATGTCGGGATTTTTGAGTGTCCCTTTTCGTTACTTGTTCTTTGGTGTTCTCATGTTAATGTGAGATTTGTTTGAAAAAACAAATGAAAAAGGTCCGACATGTATAATGTCGACGATTTGACTTTAAGAGTCGCCAGTTGGTGTATTTAACTGGTTGCACCAACGCAACTAAAAAGTTTTGCACATTGACCCAATGATTTGACACTGCTAGATGGGTCTATGAAACTAAGATTCATTTTGGGTCCAGGGGCTTGATTATGCGGAGGGAAGGTGTTAGGCACTCCCCGATATTCGTGTTGCCACGGTGACCGCCACTTTTCAAAGAAACTGTTATATGAATGTGTGTGTGTGTGGATCAATGTGCAATTATTTGGAAGTAGTGCTGTACCTCGTTCGCACCTATTTACATAGGGTTTGAATTTATAGAAAAATTCAGTTTTAAACAAGATATAGCAATGACATTTTGTAAAAGAGGTTTTTTCAAACCCTTTGCTCAATAGTAATTGAGGCCTTTGATACTTCCATTTTATTATTAAATGTTCGGCTTGTTTGCTTTTATTTTTGAGATGCGAAGCATTATCGAAAAAATAATATACAGCAGTGCCGAACTCCTTATGCGCATTACAGCCATCCAAGGAAATTTAGACACTATAAAATAATGTACAAAGTCGCTCACAAATTTGAAAAAATGTCCATCATGGAATCGAATCTAGATTGATGAGATCAATCTGTGATCACATGATTCCTAGGCTCACATGATACTACAGTTTGTATGGAAAACAGTAAGCAGTTATATATCTAAGATATGGAATATCTTTATAAGGAGGCAGAATCTTTGGGATTTTAAGATATTGAGATTTCTTATTTCATGAGGCGGCAGAATAAAATCCTTCTTTAAATATCCCAATTAGTTAGTATAACTGATTGCATAAATTGAAGGGATTTTGGTGATACAGTATTCTCCAAATTAACGCCACTTCATGATTTATACTAACAAGATTATATCCTGCCCTTAATTGATGCCATTAAGGATTTCCTAAATCATTTCTATACAGAATGTTTTTTTAACGGGATTAAATTGATTGGAGTGCAACGGTAATATATTAAGGCTATAAAATGCATGGAGATATTGGTATGCTAAGAGATAACACTGAAGTCTATCCTTGCACTAATATACTTATAAGCTATTATTTCAAGTGCAAGCATACAAGTTGTTGGGCAATTCTACTGAATATATTTTCAGCTACTCCGTGAACATCTAATTGGTGATATCTCTTCTATTCTTTATTCATTGTGATTAATCTTTGCACTAATATACTTGAAAGATATTTTATTATTTTGAGTGCAAGCATACAAGCTATTGGGCAATTAAATTGACTATATTTTCAGCCAAGTCTCATGAGCTTAAATCGGTGATATATTTATCTTTCATATTGATCATTGCATTTTAGTTGAGCCTTGAATTGTTAATATAATTATTTCTTTGGTCATAGTTTATTTTGTTGTCATATCTTTGATCAATTCTCTAAACATGTGTTAGACTAAGTTGTTAGTCTAAGATTTCTAATCCGGGTTGGATTAGGGGTTTTGCAAGCAAGTTCAGGGAAGCATAGGTGCTTAAAGGTGCATAGGTGCACGGGGAGCAAAGGTGCTAGGGAGCAAAGGTGCTCGGGGAGTATAAGTACTCAAATGTTGTGAAACTTGTCTTGTAAAGGGGTTTAATTATAAAAAAAATTAATTAATAAAGAGAGTCTCCAATACTAGTTAGTATTGGACGTGGATTAGGCCACTAGAATAGAGGATAGGGGTTGAACCACGTAAAAATTCCTTGTGTTCATGTGATTGCTTATTGTGCTAAATTATCTCATCATTCTGCTAACTATTCAGCAGGCTGCATTTAATATCTATAAACTTACAAAACTAATTCAGTAAATTATTTTCATATAATCACATTCTGAAAAAGGCTAAGTTTCTAAATTAAGCATTTTGGAAAGTTTTACATCAACTAAACATCTTGTCTTAACATTTTTCTTTATAAGGATTTAGAATCCAGCCTCCTGAATTGAATATCCAAAGGAATTTTTATTTGATCAAAAGTTTGACATCGTTTGTTCCCACACTTATTCAACCCCCCTTCTAAGTGTGCCTACTTAGATTTCATTTTGTATCAAAGCTTAGCTCTACTTATCTTGGTCTTAAAGGTGACTTGTAGGGAAAGATTCTAGCATGGCACAACTTGGGAACATCATTCAAGAAGGTCAATCAACTGTTAGACCTCCACTACTTTATGGAGCTGAAAATTACAAATTCTGGAAGTTTCGAATGACGATATTTCTTAAAAGAGACCCTTGGGAATGGTGGGTCGGGGAGAATGGTCCTGTTATTCCAAGAAAAATAGATGGTACTCCAAAGACCTTAATGGAAATGGACTCAATTGAAACTCACATGGTCTCCTATGATTCAAAAGCAATGAACAAACTCCTTAGTGGATTGGTGCAATCCGAAAGTGACAAAGTTTCCTCATGCAACATAGCTAAGGAGATTTGGGATACTTTAAAAGTAAGCCATGAAGGTACATCAAAAGTAAGAGAAGTCAAGCTTAGTATGCTCATGCATGATTATGAAATGTTCAAGCTTGAGAAAGATGAGACTATCAATGAGGCACAAGCAAGGTTCCTAGTACTAATGAATTCCATGAAGCTTCTTGCTAAATCAATTCCGCAAAGTGAGATCAACCGTAAGTTACTTCGAGTTATGCCCAAGAGATTTGCTTCTAAAGTTACAACTCTTCAAGATTTTCCTAATATTTCTTCTATGAATACATTAACTCTTTTTGGTGAATTAGAAGAATTTGAACATCAATTAAAGAGATATGATGATGACGAGGATACTTCTCGAAAGAAGGTTCTAGCTCTTATTGTAGGTGATGAATAGGAGCTAGAGGACGATTCGGATGAGGAAATTGCAAAACTTTCAAAAAGGCTCAAAGGGTTGTTACAAAGAAAGATTAAGAGAAAGAATGCAATCACTTCAAACAAATTCAAGGGAAAGCAAAATGAAGACACTTGATTTGAATATGGACGCCCAGGCCATTTCAAAAAGGATTGCTTCAAAATAACGAACAAAGGTAAACCAAGCTACAAGGATAACAAAAGGAACAAAGAATTTATTACTTGGAGTGACGATGAGTCCGAAGTGGAAGTTGATGCAAACGAAGAAATATCCCAAGTATGCTTCATGGGAGTTGGAAATGAATCAAGCGATGAATCGAGTGAGGTAACCATTTCTGATTATAATATTTTGAAACATGAAAATGAAAAACTAAGAGAAAAGAATGTATACTTCAAAGATTTAATAAATACTTTAATGAATGAGGTTGATATATTAATTGATAGAAAGAAGTTGAACAAGATACATCATCACAAAAAGAAAATATTTTAATTGCTAAAAATGATTTTTTTAGAAAATCATAACAAATTTCTTTCCTACAAGGTTAATGATTTAAATAAAGAAGTTGAAAAATTAAACAAATAAATAGCAATGAGAGATGTTTGTATTGATGCTTTTAATGATGATTCTCATACTAAAAATCCTTCAACGAATAAACTACAAAAAGAAATATACTTACTAAAATCATCTTTGGATAAATTTGTCCAAGGGGAAGAAAACTTAACTGTTATGTTGGGTAAACAAAGAACTAGCTTTGAAAAACAAGGAATTGGCTATAATCCAACACATAAAAAGAGTGATGTAAAAATTTTAAAATCTAGATCACATTTAAAGTTAAATTATTGCTTTCCTTGCACTACTTGTAAAACATGTGGCTTAAAGGGACATTTAGATTGTTCATCAAATAAAAGGAATATGAAAGTTAAAAGTGTGTGGATTAAAAAAATTATTTGTATGTGACTAACCCAAAAGGACCGAAAAAGATATGGGTACCAAAAGGATGAATTTTTTTATAGGTACATCTCAAAGCCAAATGTCCTTCTCAAAATAAACAGATTGAGTAAGCCAAAGGAGCAAACTGAATTCATCAGTAAGAAGAAACAACACGAATTCGACAAACAGAATATAGCATCGTCTAATTATCTATCTAGCAAATCATATTCTTAGAAAAGAAAGTTGAAATGCCGAAAGTAGCAAAGTATCTTAAAAGTCATCCACACGAAAATATTATTGAAGATATTACTCCCAAATTTGAGTATGAGAACTACCCAAATCATGATTACAGACTTAAACAAGCTCAAACAAGTTCTAAGGGCTTGTTAAAAGAGGTTAAGTAAGTATCTCATCTCGAATGGATTAACTCGAGGTAAAATCAATTCTGCATTATTTAAGAATGAAAATTAAGATATTATCATATATAGACGATATAATATTTTATGCTACTAATGAGTTTCTTTGTGAGTTATTTTCTAAGTGTATGAAAAAGGAGTTCGACATGAGCTTAATGAGAGAACTTAACTATTTTGTTTGGGACTCTAAATAAAGCAAACAAAGGATGACATATATACATTAAACCAAATACACAAAAGAGTTTATTAAAAGGTTTGAATGTGAGAAATCTAAATCAAAGGCTACACAAATGAGTACGTTAATTAAATTCACATGATAAAGGTATTGAGGTAGAGGTAACTAAATATGAAGGTATGATTACTTACTTGAATCTATGTGGTTAGCTTATTTTATAAAGAAAATATTTAAATCTATTAATCATTTGGGTTAACAGAAAAGATTCTTAGACTCATATTTGCCAAACATTGTTAGTCCTTAAAAGCAACCATGATTCTTTCTACGGGTATACATCATTTTTCAATGTCCTTCCTTTCTTCTTGATTAATGACAAAGGGGGAGAAAAATCATATGTTATTCTTTTTGATTGATGACAAAGGGGGAGAGAAATTATTATATGTGTTGTCTAATCATGTTGAAACAAATTGAGTTACAAGATGAGTTCATATTGAATATCTCTTGTCTAACTTTATGTTCTTATTCTATCTTGTCAAGAATATTTTAAGGAAGCATAGGTTCTTAAGGGTGCATAGGTGCACGGGGAGCAAAGGTGCTAGGGACCAAAGGTGCTCGGGGAGTATAAGTACTCAAAGGTTGTGAAACTTGTCTTGTAAATGGGTTTAATTGTAAACAAAGTTAATTAATAAAGAGAGTCTCCAATACTAGTTGGTATTGGATGTGGATTATACCACTAGAATAGAGGATAGGGGCTGAACCACGTAAAAATTCCTTGTGTTCATGTGATTGCTTATTGTGCTAAATTATCTCATCATTCGACAAACTATTCAACAGGCTGCATTCAATATCTATAAATTTACAAAACTAATTCAGTAAATTATTTTCACATAATCACATTCTAAAAAAGGCTAAGTTTCTAAATTAAGCATTTTGGAAAGTTTTACATCAACTAAACATCTTTTCTTAACATTTTGCTTAATAAGGATTTAGAATCCAGCCTCCTAAATTGAATATCCAAAGGAATTTTTATTTGATCAAAAGTTTGACATCGTTTGTTCCCACACTTATTCAATCCCCCTTCTAAGTGTGCCTACTTAAATTTCACGTAATGCCCGTACCGAGTTCTGAAAGCAGTATTTGGAATGTCATCAGTTCTAATCTTTAACTGATGATATCCGGAACGAAAATCGATCTCTGAAAAGAATTTGGCTCCTTGCAACTGGTCAAACAGGTCATCAATACAAGGTAACGGGTACCTATTTTTGATGGTGACATGATTCAACTCCCGATAATCAATACAAAGTTGCATACTCCCATCTTTCTTCTTTACGAATAGAACAGGAGCACCCCAAGGAGACGTACTAGGATGAATGAAATCGATGTCTAACAACTCCTGTAGTTGAGTTTTTAACTTCTGAAGTTTAATAAGAGTTATTCGATATGGGGCTTTGGAAATGGGTTTTGTACCAGGTTCAAGGTCGATACAAAATTCAATTTCACGCTCTGGGGGTAGGCCATGAAGTTCTTCAAGGAATACATTAGGAAATTTATTAGCAATAGAAATATCATTCATATCTAACGTATTTTTGTTTAAATCTGTGACATGGGCTAAGAAAGCTTGACATCTATTTTTCAATAAACGAATAGCTTTATGGCTTGATATGACAGTGTTTGACTTTAGTGGTTTGGTCTCTTGAATTCACATAATAGGTTGGTTAGGAATATGAAAGCTAAAAACCTTACGAAAATAATCAATTTTAGCATGATGAGTAGTTAACCAATCAATCCCTAGAATCACATCAAATGCAAGTATTTTCAAAGAAATAAGATCGACAGGTAACGTGCGGGTGCCAATTTGAATCAAACAAGACTTATAAACAGTGGATGTAATGAAGGTTTCTCCCAACGAAGTTTCAATAGATAAGTCAAAGTCTAATTCCTCCGGAGTCAAATTTAAACGTTGAGTGCAAGTAAGAGAAATAAAAGAATGGGTAGAACCGGTATCAAATAAGGTATAGACTTTGCTAGAGTATATGATTAGCTTACCCGTGATGACCTCATTCGGGTTCCTCGCTTTCTGGGAGGTCACGACAAATGCTTTCCCTTGAACTACCGGCTTTGACTTCTCTAGGACGGCCTTTGGTGCCTCCATCCCAGCTGGACTTGGCTTTACTACACAACAAAATTGGACTAGGTGACCTTTTCTTCCATAATTATAACACGTTTTGGATAGCTACGTACAATTTAGACTGATGTGTCCCTCCCCTCCGCATTTGAAGCATACGATTGGTGGTCGCTCTCATTCCTTAACAACGGGTGCTGGTGCTGACGTCTTTCCATCATTGTTGAATCTCTTCTCCTTGAAATGTCCAATTTTATTATCTTGGCCATGATTACCATTGAAGTGGTTACCATTTCTGGCATGTTGATTCCCTCCACATTTATTGTCACCGCTTCGATGACTGCTACCACTGGTATTATCATTTTGTCGGTTGCTCTCTCTTGGTTGGGTTGACTCATTATCGCGCTCCAATAGTTGAGCCCTATTTACAACATCTGAATACAAACACAATTTGTGAGAAATAAGGTATTGACGTATTTTGGGTTTCAAACCTCGCAGAAACATTCACGTCATTCTCTCCTCATTATCAACCAAATGGGATGCAAACCGGGCCAACTCGACAAACTTAGCCTCATACTACGACACAGTCATATTATTTTTCTCTAGCTTGATGAACTACACCTCCTTCAAGTGACGAATACTTTCGAGAAAGTACTTGTCGTTGAACAGTTCTTGGAACTTCTCCCAAGACATTTTGAGGGCGGCAGACTGAGTACGTTTTACTGATTTCCACCGATAATTTGCCTCTCCTCTAAACATGAATGTGGCAAAGGGAACCTTTTGCTCCTCGGAGCATCCCAAGACATCAAATATCTTGGTGATCTGGTTTATCCACGTCTCTGCCTTGAGTGGTTCTGGCTTTCCAAAAAACTCTGGTGGTCCCAGCTCCTTGAACTGCTTAGCGGTGACCATCCGAGAGTTGTCAGTATTTCCACCTGCATTTTGGGCAGGAGTCTCTTTCGCCTGATATTGCATGAATTGTAGAAAGCCTCTGAACATTCCGTCATTCATCATTTGGTCGGTGTTGTTGTGTACATGAGGATTGTTGCCTTCCTGATGCACATTTCCCTGGTTATTGATCTGTGATGACTCAATGGTCTCCTGTGCTCCATTGCTTATCTCAACATTCTCGTATGCCATTTTCAAATACTGCCACAAAATAAGGGTTAATTGACATACCACATAATACCCATATATTCTGACCGACCAATCAAATAACAAATAAGCTTAGGTAGGTCATGTGACAACCCAAAAATTTTGAAGATCTTGAATGATTAAATTAAAGGTTAAAGTTTAAAACCTAGAGTGAAAATAGATTATTTATTTTAAATTTTTAAGAAAAATCTAAGGAAATGGTATGTTGAAATAATTCAACGATAAGGTTACGAGAAAGAATAAGATCTAAACCGATTAAGAATGATTCGGTATTGTGATTCCGGGGACGGAAAGAATGTGATAACCCAAATTTTGGGTAATATTAAAATAAGAATTAAATAAATAAAATTCTTATTAGATAATATGTTGTATGATATTATATTGCATAAGTGGGTATGAACTATGCAATATGTGATGCTTAATAAATATATTGGTATTATATATTTATAAAATGTAGGGGCAATTTATTAAAGGAATAGAAGATTAGCATACATTATTAAAATGATATTTCGATATCAAAATGAAAAGAAAAGCCAACATGGCTTAGTTATGAAATAATCGTGGCATGAAACTACCTATGTGGCTAATAAAACAATTATATTATAATATAATTGATTTCATTCAAAAGTATTAGTTGGTAGTAAAGAAGGAAAATGATGAGTACTCAAATAGGTTAATTAAATTATATGGAACCGTTATTTTTTTAATAATGATGTTTGTGCTAATTACAATTTTGCTAGCCTAAATAAGTGTGGTAGATAAATTTACATATATTAATATGTGTAAATGTCCATATTTAAATATTAGGCCAACTTAATTTTTCATGTTTGAGTTCAACCATTTTTAATTTCTTAAAGTGTTAAGGGTAGTTATACTAAGCCCAAAATAAAGCTATATCCAGTCTCCCTTTCATTGTCCATTCTAATAGCCCACATGGGTGAAATGAAATAAGCTGAGTTTTTATTCAAGTGACAAGTTAACGGATATCATAGTTCCAATAGAGCAGTTAGTTAGTTTGGTAGGCAGTTAGTTAGCAGGTTGGTTGAGCTCTAGAAGACCTAAACTAAGTGTCAGACAACAATAGGGGTCACTGCAAAGCCAACTTAGCTGCTAAAAGTAGACTGCAACAGAGGAGTTTTAGAGGCCAAGATAGGTGGCTGTGTAGGGGCCAAGGAGTAGCCAAGTAGATATGATGATGGGGATGGTTGTAGGTAATGATGGCTAGGCCTTCCTTCTTAGCTACTTATAACCATACTAAGCATCTCAAACTCAGTTGGTGTACTACTAACCAAGCGTCAAAACTATAACACACATAGAGGGAAGAGAAGGGAGTTTGTTTAAGACCCCAGTTTTTATGAATAAAGATGATTTTTCTATAATTATCATTTTTGAATATTATGGAATGAATTTGTTATAATGTTATAGTTGTGGGTAGTATTTATAAATTCTGCAAAGTATGCAAGTTGTTATATTATATTCGATTGGTCGGGGAATATTCATTTTAGCAGAGAATATTCGTACAATGGCGTAATCATTGGTTGACCCCACAACAAAATTATTGTCAGATTGAGAAAACGACAAAAATATTTTTATAAAAATAACATCGGAAGTTTTACCGTTAATACTGTTGAACTACTCGGTAGTAAAAGTACTGTAATACGCGTGGTTGCATAGTAGCGTACGGTATTGATTATTGATGCTTACGTGAGAAGTGACTCAGTTATACTCAATTATTGCTACAGTAATTATTGCATCATATCTCTCATGTTATTGATTCGATTATTGTCACAGTATCATCTGCATTATATGATATATTATTAAATCAATAATTGAGACGACAAAGTTATTCATATTATTAAATGACAATATTTACAATTTCTAGAAGTTCTTCTAAGGAGAGGTTTGGTCACCTAATTGCGCGCCAATAGGGAAAAATCCTTATTAGAAAGCCCCCTTTTTCCTGGGAACGACCTGGTTGTTAAATATTGTGAGTTATAATATTAATGATGAATAAGTTTGTGTTGATTAAAGATGAATGTGATAGTTCCATTGTGTTGGGATTATTAGTGTTAGTGGAAATCGACATCTATTCCGATGATAATTGATGTCTGAGGGTTATAATGATAAATCAGGGAATTTATCGGATAAATGAGCAGTTAATTGCTAATAATTCACATGCTTTATAACTATTTGTTCACATGTGTGTACTATTGAATCACATTCTTATATTATTAGGGGAGTTGGTGCAAGATTGATAATACTTGTATGATTAAATTAAAGATGGAGGTATAAATGGAGGTACTATACCGTAATTCATATTTTCACATGATTATAACTATTGATTCACATGATTGAACTATTGATTCATATTATTTACTATTAGGGGAGGTGGTGCAAGTTTGATAATACTTGCAGGACTAAATTAAAAATGAAAGAAAAGTTGGGGGTATTGTACTGTACCGTAATTTATTGTTACTATACCGTAATTTATTGTTCTGTTGGAATATCCTGTTTGTACGTTTTACGCCGGACCTGGTTCCATCTTTATTATTCAGTTAGAATATCCTATTTGTGCGTTTTACGCCGGACCTGGTTCCGTCTTTATTATTCTATTGGAATAACCTGCCTGTGCGGTCTATCGCATGCCTGGTGATTTCTTTTGTTATTCCATTCTTTATTATACTCAGTTGGTTAAAGTTTTAACTTCTATACTCCATGAAATTAGTGGAATATCCTTGATATTTGCGCTTCATCCAGTATCTTTTCATGGAAATATTCTTCTGAGCATTCTTGAATTTTACTCTACAAAGAAGTATCATGTTGACAATTTGGACGTTATTAGTTCTTGGTTAAATTAATTCTTGAACTTGTTTTATTGAATTCTTATATCATTGTCATCATCCTCATGTTTATATTATGTTGAAAGTCATCATGGCATTGTGGTGCATAGATGGACTTGGTATGATTATGACCTGAGGATTATTCGGTATAATCATGACCGTAATGTTACAAATGATGTGGTAAAAGTCCTCATTGGCCGTAGTGCATGGATAATTTGTGGTTGTGACCCTAATGAATATCCTTGGCCGTAGTGCAAGGGATGATGTGGATTATTTATTGTCGAGTCTCAAATGATAAAAAGTGATGAAAACCTTTTTAAATCATAAAAGATAGTAGATTTTATTCTCTACTTGACTCTTTTAATGGATTGCTTGTTCCGCTGCAGTTAAACTTGATGTCTATTGTATTTTATCAGTTTAACATTGTTGAAGGCTAATGATAATTTATGCTACATTATCTTAGTCAAAATATTTCTTACTGGGCTAGTTGAGCTCACCCTTTCTTTCACTGTTCTCTTCAGGAAATGAGAATATTGCTGGAACAAGTCGGGGAACGGAGTAACGGTCCAGATGATAGTAATAGTAGTCCTCACTATTCTGTGAAATAGTGTGATAATAAATATATTGAGGACTTATTTTGAGTTTGTATACGGTCTAGAAGATATTGATTGTATTAAAACTCACAGCTCATGTTGTATAATTAAGTTATATTTGAATTTATGTACCATGTATCTGGCGACTCAAGATGGGTGATGTATACCTATTTTGGGGGCGTCACAGTTGGTATCAAAGCTTAGGGATATGATCCCTGGCTAAGATATGAGACAAGAACTAGGTGGGGAGAGACGGGGAATTCCTTCGCTAGTATGACCTACCTAAGTTTATTTGGTATTTAATTGGTCGGTCAGAGTATAGGGATAATATGTTATATGTTAATTAACCCTTGTTTTGTGGCAGTATTTGAAAATGGCATCCAAGAATGTTGAGAACATCAATGGAGCACAGGAGAACGTTGAGTCTCCACAGATCAATAATCAGGATAATGTGCATCAGGAAGGCGACAATCCTCATGCAAACAACAACATTGACCAAATAATGAACGATGAAATGTTCCGAGACTTCATGCAATTCATGAAACATCAGGCGAGAGTTGCTCTTGTCCAAAATGCAGGTGGAAACACTGGCAACTCTCAGACGGTCACAGCCAAACAGTTCAAGGAGCTGGCACCACCGGAGTTTTTTTGAGAGCCAAAGCCACTTAAGGCGGAGACATGGATAAAGCAGATCAACAAGATAGTTGATGTCTTGGGATACTCCAAGGAGCAAAAGGTTCCCTTTGCCACCTTCATATTAAGTGCGGAGGTAGATTACCGGGTGGGAATCAGAAAGCGACTCAACCTGCCGCACTGAAGGTGTCTTGGGAGAAGTTCCAAGAACTGTTCAACGACAAGTACTTTCCCGAAAGTATTTGTCACATGAAAGAGGTAGAGTTCATTAAACTAGAACAAAACAACATGACCATGTCGCAGTACGAAGCCAAGTTTGCCGAGCTGTCCCGGTTTGCGTCCCATTTAGTTGATAATGAGGAGAGAATGACACGAATGTTTCTAAGAGGTTTGAAACCTGAGATACGTCAATATCTTATCTCTCATAAACTTTGTTTGTATTCAGATGTTGTTAATAGGGCTCAGTTATTAGAGCGTGATAATGAGTCAACCCAACCAAAAGAGAGCAGCCGACAAAATGATAATACCAGTGAAAACAGTCAACGAAGCGATGACAATAAGCGTGGAGGGAATCAACATGCCAGAAATGGTAACCACTTCGGTGGTAATCATGGCTAAAACAACAAGAATGGACATTTCAAGAAGAGGAGATTCAACAATGATGGAAAGACGTCAGCATCAGCACCTGTCGTTAAGGAAGGAGAACGACCACCTATCATATGCTTCAAATGTGGAGGGGAGGGACCCATCAGTCCAAATTGCGCGATGCCCTCCAAATCATGTTACAATTATGGAAGAGAAGGTCACCTGGCCCGATTTTATCGTGCACCGAAGACAAGTCCAGTTGGGATGGAGGCATCTAAGGCCGTCCCAGAAAAGACAAAACCGGTAGTTCAAGGGAGAGCGTTTGTCGTGACCTCCCAGAAAGCAAGGAACCCGAACGAGGTCATCACGGGTAAGTTTATTATAAACTCTAGCGAAGTATATACCTTATTTGATACCGGTTCTACCCATTCTTTTATTTCTTCTACTTGCGTTCAACGTTTAAATTTGACTCCAGAGAAATTGGACTTTAAATTATCTGTTGAAACTCCATTGGGAGAAACCTTCATTACATCCACTGTTTATAAGTCTTGTTTAGTTCAAATCGGTACCCTTACATTACCTGTTGATCTTATTTCATTGAAAATACTTGCATTTGACGTAATTCTAGGGATTGATTGGTTAACTACACATCATGCAAAAATTGATTGTTTTCGTAAGGTTGTTAGCTTTCATACTCCTAACCAACCTATTATGCGAATTCAAGCAACCAAACCATTAAAATCAATCACTATCATCTCAAGCCATAAAGCTATTCGTTTATTGAGAAATGGATGTCAAGCTTTCTTAGCTCATGTCACGGATCTAAATAAAAATACGTCAGTTTTGAATGATATTTCTATTGTTAATGAATTTCCTGACGTATTCCCTGAAGAACTTCCTGGCCTACCCCCAGAGCGTGAAATTGAATTTTGTATCAACCTTGAACCTGGTACAAAACCTATTTCCAAATCCCCATATCGAATGGCTCCTATTGAACTTCAGGAGGAATTGTTAGACATCAGTTTCATTCTCCCTAGTACTTCTCCTTGGGGGGCTCCTGTTCTATTTGTGAAAAAGAAAGACGGGAGTATGCGACTTTGTATTGATTATCTAGAGTTGAACCATGTCACCATCAAAAATAGGTACCCATTGCCACGTATTGACGACCTGTTTGACCAGTTGCAAGGCACCAAATTCTTTTCAAAGATTGATCTTCATTCTGGATATCACCAATTGAAGATTAGAACCGATGACATTCCAAAGACAGCTTTCAGAACTCGGTACGGGCATTATGAATTCCTAGGCATGTCTTTTGGATTGACTAATGCTCCTGCTGCCTTCATGGATATGATGAACCGAGTATTCAAGGAATATTTGGATCACTTTGTGGTCGTCTTTATTGATGACATCCTTATTTACTCCAAAATCCGTGAAGATCATGAGCAACACTTGAGGCTGATACTCCAAAAGCTTCGTGAATATAAGCTTTATGCCAAGTTGAAGAAATGCGAGTTCTGGCTTGAGGAAGTAGCATTCCTTGGGCACGTAGTATCAAGTCATGGAATATCTGTTGACCCAGCAAAGATTGAAGCTATTCAAAGCTGGGAGCAACCTAAATCAGTGACCGAAGTACGTAGCTTTCTCGGCTTAGCTAGTTATTATCGGAGATTCGTGGAAGGATTTTCTCGAATCGCTACTCCATTAACTCAGCTGACTTAGAAAGATACAAAATTCAGTTGGAGCGAGGAATGTGAGAAGAGTTTTCAAGAACTCAAGAGGAGACTCATTTTAGCTTTTGTTAAACAATACTATCTCTGCCTCGGGAGGATTTGTCATCTCTGAGTGATGCTTGAGCAAAAGGGTTAGGTTGTGTTCTCATGCAACATGGGAAAGTCATAGTTTATGCCTCACGACAACTCAAAGAATATGAGAGGAATTATCCTACTCATAATCTAGAGTTGGCAGCAGTGGTTTTTGCACTAAAGATTTGGAGGCATTACTTGTATGGGGAGAAAGTGGAGATATTTATGGATCATAAAAGCCTCAAATATTTCTTCACTCAAAAGGAACTCAACATGCGACAGCAACGTTGGCTTGAACTATTGAAAGATTATGATCAAACCATCCAATACCATCCTGGAAAAGCGAACGTGGTAGCTGACGCATTAAATAGAAGATCATATGCGGGTACGAGTGCGATATTGTCAACGCAAAGGCCCATTTTGTATGACTTGCAAAGGATGGAGATAGAGATAAAGACTTTAGGGACCCACGTGATGATGGCGAATATACGAGTAGAACCGACTTTAATCGATAAAGTTAAAGCTGCTCAAGCTACAGACCTGGAGCTGATACATATGAGGAAGAAAGTGCAAGAAGGTGCTATGCCGGAAGCAAGAATTGATGAAGAAGGAATACTTCGAGTCAACTCCAGACTTTGTGTTCCTAACCACCCTGATTTAAAGTATAAAATCATGATGGAGGTGCACAACACACCGTTTGCAATCCATCCTAGGAGTACTAAAATTTATCATGATCTTCGACATACATTTTGGTGGGGCAATATGAAGAGAGAGATAGCGCTATTTATCTCAAGGTGTCTAACGTGTCAACGAGTCAAGGCGAAGCATCAAGTACGAAAAGGTCCATTGCAACCACTTGAAATTCCAGAATGGAAGTGGGAGCACATTACCATGGATTTTGTTACTGGTCTTCCCAAGGTTTCTCAAGGTATAGATGCAATTTGGGTCATTGTTGATAGATTGACCAAGTCTGCTCATTTCTTACCTATACAAGAAACTTATACACTTGAACGTCTTGCTCATATGTACATAAACGAGATTGTAAGATTGCATGGTATGCTAGTATCCATAGTTTCTGATCGAGACCCAAGATTCACTTCAAGATTTTAGGTTAGTTTGAAAAAAGCTATGGGCACGGATTTACGATTTAGTTCGGCATATTTTCATAAGACAGACGGACAATCAAAGAGGACTATTCAAACTCTTGAAGATTTATTAAGACTCTATGTCCTTGACTTCAAGGGAAGTTGGGACAAGTTCTTACCGTTGGTGGAGTTTTCATACAACAACAGTAATCAAGCAAGTATTGGCATGGCTCCATTCGAAGTGTTGTATGGAAGAAAGTGTCATTCTCCAGTATGCTGGGATGAGGTGGGTGAAGCAACGTTGTTGGGACCAGAGTTGGTACGTATGACTACGGAAAAGATTCAAACGATCCGACAACGTATAAAAACCTCACAAGATCGACAAAAGAGTTATGTTGATCTTCATCGAAAAGACGTGGAATTCGATATTGGAGATCATGTGTTGTTACGTGTTGCTCCGTGGAAAGGAGTTACGAGATTTGGAAAGAGAGGAAAGCTCAATCCTCGATTCATTGGCCCATTTTTAATCCTCGATCGAGTAGGAACTGTGGCGTATAGACTCGCTTTACCGCCAAGTATGTCTCGTGTTCATAACGTTTTTTCACATATCCATGTTATGTAAATATGTGGAAGACCCGAACCACATTATTGAGTTAGAACCGTGTTGGGTAAAATCTATATACGCACAACACGCAAGTATATGTGGTCAACAAGTAATAAAGTGATAAGTAAAGTATCGTTCCCACAGAGACAATTTAATAAGAAACTTAACTTCATAATTATCAATTTCCTATTAATCCTAATTTTATTAAACTATCCAATTCAATGATTAAAAATAATTATTCTAAATTAAAAAGTAATTAAACTATCACAAACCAATCACAAATATCAAAATCTAAAATTTCAAACAATTAATGGAAAATTAGACTTATGATTTCACCCTAAGCTTCACTCTGATTTTAACACCTTTATTCCAATTCAATGCACTATCCTAGTTTATTAATCAAGAACACGAACGTAGTATTAACCACCTCTCGATGCACTAATATCGTATTAACGTCAATCCACAATTAAGATAGAAATCCGTTAAACACCTTAAGCAACTAACTCACTATATCTCTATGTGAATTACAATTGAAGAAGGTTGAAGAATAAGTTCTCTATCCGATTACATGCGGTGTCAAGCATATCTCTACCTTAACACTCATCAAGTTTAAGCTATTAACAAAATCCTGAACACATGCTATATCAACTAGGTCTAGATTTGAATATCCTCTCTCGATTCCATCCAATTCCACAAAGAATTGTTGATCAGGAAATTCATATATTCAAGCTCAAATCAATATAGATAAACTGGAAATAGCTTATTAAATTTGAAATCAAAGTTTACAAAACCATCGATTCACTTAAGGATCCATCACAAGCCTAAAAAGTGAATTAGTTCATAATAAAAGAAATAAACACGGAATAAATCATGGAAATCATCCTTTCAATTACAAATAATAGTCTAAGATGAAGAATATTGAAAAACACCCTTCACGTAGCCTAGAATCGCAATCGTCTCGAAAATATACTTGAAATACTCCTCCAACGCTCGCTTAGAAAAACTGAGATTAATCTTCGTAATTTGCCTTGTGTCACTTAGTCTCAGTGTTTGTTGTTAATTATATACTTCAACATGTATTTTGATTACAATTCCATGCATATACGAGTCCCAAGTCATCACCATCACTAAAACTCCACACTTGTAGCATTAGAAACCAACTAGGAGACTTAAATTTCGACTACCCAAGCCCCAGCTTGCTATTTACCTTTGAAATAGCAAGCCCCAGCTTGCTACCTTGCTGCTATTGCCGCCTAGACCCCAAGCCCCGGCTTTCTCCCAAGGCACAAAAGGGCAAGCCCCGGCTTGCCCCCAATCTGCCAATTAATTTTTCTGCTAGAACCTCCTCTGCTAAAACTGCCATAACTTTTAAACCGGAAGGAGTTATGGGGCGCGCAACCTATCAAATCGAAGCTATCGACGAGCTCTACAAATTTTATTCTTTGAGCTTTCAGAAAAAACAAACGGATGAAGGTAGAAATTGCATTGGAAGGCGATACTCTCGCATCCGAACTTCCGATTAGAATGATGAAAGACGTTCCAGAATGCCAAGAAAAAGTTCCTCAACATAATCCAAGTTCCACGCCACGAACATGAAAAGCACATAAAATGACATGAAGGCCCGAACGATATCCGAAATTGCTTTTTCTTGCATTATCATACCAATAGTTGCTCAATCCACTTCCAAACATATAATCTACAAAATGAAACAAAATGAATGAAAAGTAACTAAGAAACATGAGATTAGCAAATAATTCAAGTAATAGATGCTGGATAAGTAGGTATAAAACCTACTTATCAAATCGGATGAAATAGCAGAAGATTTAACGTATGAAGAGGTTTTTGTTCAAATCTTAGATAAGAAGGAACATATTCTACGCTCCAAGGTTATACCTCAAGTCAAAGTTTTGTGGAGAAACCACGATGTTGAGGAAATGACCTGGGAGTTAGAATCTGAAATGAAATCAATGTATCCTTACCTCTTCGACATATCAGGTACATACCCTAATTTCGAGGATGAAATTTCATAAGAAGGGGAGGTTGTAAGACCCCAGTTTTTATGAATAAAGATGACTTTTCTATAATTATCATTTTTGAAATTATCATAAGAAGGGGAGGTTGTAAGACCCCAGGTACGTACCTTAATGTTACGTGTTGATTAAAGATGAATTTGATAGTTCCATTGTGTTGGGATTATTAGTGTTAGTGGAAATCGACATCTATTCCGATGATAATTGATGTCTGAGGGTTATATTGATAAATCAGGGAATTTATCGGATAAATGAGCAGTTAATTGCAAATAATTCACATGCTTATATAACTATTTGTTCACATGTGTGTACTATTGAATCACATTCTTATACTATTAGGGGAGTTGGTTCAAGATTGATAATACTTGCATGATTAAATTAAAGATGGAGGTATAAATGGAGGTACTATACCGTAATTCATTTTTTCACATGATTATAACTATTAATTCACATGATTGAACTATTGATTCATATTATTTACTATTAGGGGAGGTGGTGCAAGTTTGATAATACTTGCAGGACTAAATTAAAAATGAAAGAAAAGTTGGGGGTATTGTACTGTAATTTTTTGAGCCCCAAAACGTGCAATTATCGAAACTATATTTTTCTATAAATAGAAGCTCATTCTTCCTTCATTTCTTACCATTTCACTAAAGCTATAGAGCAATTATTATAGAGAGAAATTATAGAGAGAAACTATAGAAGAAGAGAAGCCTGCTACCTCACTATAACAGTATCCAGTTTCTTCTGAGGTAAGGGGTATTATTCCTTTTGTAGTCATGAAGAGAACTTCTGTTATTCCATTATTTATTATTCTATTGGAATAACTCAGATACGCTGGCTACACTATACTTGGTGAAATTCTTACATTATTCCATTCTTTATTGTTCATTGGAATATCACATGCATGCATTTTACATGGGACTGGTTACTCTCTTTATTATTACGTTGGAATATCCTCGTCGGATGCTTTTTCTTAGGACCTAGTTCCGTCTTTATTATTTATTGGAATGAATATCCTATCATGCGCTTTTACTTTTGGGACTCGTTTCGTCTTTATTATTCTATTGGAATATCACATGCATGCGCGCTTTACGCAGACTGGTTTTAAATCTTTATTATTCATTGGAATAACCTATCATCATGCGGTCTATCGCATGCCCGGTGATTTCTTTTGTTATTCCATTCTTTATTATACTCGGTTGGTTAAAGTTTTAACTTCTATACTCCATGAAATTAGTGGAATATCCTTGATATTTGCGCTTCATCCAAAGATCTTTTCATGGAAATATTCTTCTGAGCATTCTTGAATTTTACTCTACAAAGAAGTATCATGTTGACAATTTGGACGTTATTAGTTCTTGGTTAAATTAATTCTTGAACTTGTTTTATTGAATTCTTATATCATTGTCATCATCCTCATGTTTATATTATGTTGAAAGTCATCTATGGCCTGTAGTACATAGATGGACTTGGTATGATTATGACCAGGGATTATTCGGTATAATCATGACCGTAATGTTACAAATGATGTGGTAAAAGTCCTCATTGGCCCGTAGTAGTGCATGGATAATTTGTGGTCGTGACCCTAATGAATATCCTTGGCCATAAAAGTGTGAGGATGATGTGGATTATTTATTAAATCGAGTCTCAAATGATAAAAAGTGATGAAAAACCTTTTAAATCATAAAAGATAGTAGATTTTATTCTCTACTTGCCTCTTTTAATGGATTGCTTATTCCGCTGCAGTTAAACTTGATGTCTATTGTATTTTATCAGTTTAACATTGTTGAAGGCTAATGATAATTTATCCTACATTATCTTAGTTATAATATTTCTTACTGGGCTAGTTGAGCTCACCCTTTCTTTCTTTGTTCTCTTCGTGAAATGAGAATATATTTGAACGAAGTCTGGGGAAGCAGAGTAATGGTCCAGATGATAGTATTAGTAGTCCTCACTATTCTGTGAAATAGTGTGATAATAAAAGTATTGAGAACTTATTTTGAGTTTGTATATGGTCTAGACGACAATGATTGTATTAAAACTCACAGCTCATGTTGTATAATTAAGTTGTATTTGAATTTATGTACCATGTATCTGGCAACTCAAGATGGGTGATGTATACCTGTTTTGGGGGCATCACAGTTTGACCAAGGAGGGAAAAAAATTATGAAACAACCATTTGCAATCTCTGAGCTATTAAGGTAAGTTCTCAAATCCATTTCCATCCCTTTTTCATTCAATCCTTATTTAGAAGCTAGACTGTAAATGGTTGTATGGCTGGGAAGCAACTTGAAAACTGTTATGTTGATTATTTGTTACTGCGGTAGGATTTAAAATGACTGTTTTGCTACTATTATGTATGGAAATTAGGCACAAGGAGATAGTTGGGCTGTGGAGTAATAAGGATGTTTATATGGGTTTATGATGTAAGCCAATTGCTGTGAAATTAGTAACTTTAGCACTGTGTTCACCAACTGTTCGGTAAAAGTTCTAAAAGAACTGTTTTGGCTAGAAACTGAATTTTGGAAGAAAGTAAAGCCTGGGTTTAATTTGTTTATCATACATGATGTTAATTAGGAATTTGGAAGTACTATATTAGAGTGAAAAGAAATTTTGAGCTAAAACCAAAGTTAAAGAAACTTAGTGTGGCAAGCCTTATATGAACACTGTTTTGAGTTGCGTATCACATCTGAAGTGGAAGGTTTACAACCTCAAAAACACATTCTCATATAGTATGTATAAGATACTTAAGGTTGGCTTTAAATTGGTAAATAATTTAAAAGTTATAAGCCCACAATGTAGGCATGTTGAAGCAGAATTGTTGCTTATGGCAGTAGTAGTGGGATGCTTGGCAAGGGATGGGGCCTTCTTTGTGGCGCTCAATCAACACACTTGATTCATAAAGGCTGGGCATATCACCTAATTAGTAGATAAAGTTCAACATGATTAGGTCAAACCGCGTGAAATGAAAAGCTAACTTATTAAAGAAGAAGTGACTGCTGGTCATTAACTTCAACAGTTAGCCATAAGGTGCGGCGTTTGCAAGCAAGGGAGTTCATATAGATGATATAATTATGTAGATTGTTAGCTAGGAGAGTGTACCAACTTTTAGATGTTAAAATAACCAAAGCGCATGTTAAAAAAATTACCAAGACAAGAGGCAAGGAAAAAGGGACTGCTGCTTAATGGCAGCAGGAAATTGCTGACCCTAAGGACAAATTCGGGGCTAGCTAGAATTTTCAAATATTTCTGGGCTTTTTGGGTATTATATTACACTGAACAAGCTTTCCATAGACTCTAGAACGGACTAATTCCAACTTCAGAGCAAAGAGTTATGACCATTCAAAGTAGTCGCGTCAAAGCTGTCTAACCAACTCGGAGCAGTCACCTTGCGCAGATTTTTTGGAATTCTTTGTTTTGAATTTGGAAATGGACAAAGAATAAAAGCTGTAGTCCCGGAAGTTAGCTTCGCGTGGGTTCAAGCATTTCTCAAAAATGTTTTGAAATGAATTAGTTATGATTGTTTTAGCGAGAGAGGGTAAAGCTGGAAAACAATTCAAAATTGTTATGACAAGGCATTTTTGGACTTTTGCTTGGATTATTATTTAGTATAAAGGAAATGTATTGCAAGTTATTTTGAGATAAGAATGTAAATCTGGGCTAGACTCCATTTAAATTCTCATGAATTTCTGAGTTTTAAGTTATGCATAAAGGTTGTTTAAAAAAAAGCTTCATAGAGAATGTAAGTAAAAACTGAGATTTTACCCATAGTTGGGGCTAAGTAAAGTTCATACATGAGTTATAAGGTGACTTAGGTCCTATAGTTATTTCAAAATCAGTTCAAACTGAGTTCTATCCCTTTTGCATCAAAATGATTTTAACTAAAAATTTTGCCAACAGGCCACTTTTGAACTGCTAAAAATGTGTCTTAAAGAATCCTTTTTGGTTATGGGATAATTTTATAAAATACTAGGTAATACAATGTTGATTATGTTCAAAATTAAGAGCAATCAGATGTAAGAATATCAAGTGAGGAATTTCTCGAAATGGCTAAAAAGGAGAAATATGTTGCTGCGTTTAGAATGAAAGTGAAATACAAACAACATGCTAGGGCCACCGGTGGGCAAATTCTTGGCAAGCAATTTAGTTCGCATTGTGTATATATCTGCTATAGTTGGTGGTTCATTTTAATAGGCAGTGGTATCACTTACAACTTATCAAAATTTCAGTGTAATTAAAGTAGTAGATTAGGAAATACATTGCTCGAAAGGATGCGAGGGACAGGGGTAAGAGCTGCTACCTAATGGCAGCAATGAGTAATAGAAAACAACAGCTATTATATCAGCGTTGGCGGGACATTTTTGGCTTTGTGGTGAATATTGATAATTTACCCATAAAGCTTAGTTTTTAATTTCCTAAATAGACGAGTTCATGAGTTATAAAATATCTAATATTCAATGTGAATGAATTTGTACTTTAAAAGATAAAAGCTAATAAAGATGGGCAACTAAGCTTGGGGCTGCTTGGCCAATCAAGGCCACGACGACAGTTCCTACGTAGAAACCCACATGAGGGCAAGCAAGGCTCATTGCTGAGCATTACTTGACAAAGGGGCTGTTTTGGCATTGTATGGTAACGCGATAGTATTTAACCCATAAATTCATGAAAATGAAACTATAAATTATTACAGAAGCTATAATTTATCTATACAAGTGATAATTATATTTGGTACATGAAATGAGCTATGAATATACCTTTTATACTTAAGTGAGGTATAAGAGATATGGAATACCCATATATTAAGCTACGAGTGGATTATAAAACTAAAATAGTGAGATATTCATGAAGTAAAATCATGTCGAAATCTATTAAAGCGAGAAATGATTACCGTGAGTAAAAGAATAAATGTTTTTGAAAAGAGGTGGTCAATGTGAATATTTAAAATATAAATATACAAGTTATATGACATGGTTGTGTGGCTAATACGTTCATATATAGTGAAAATGTAAATATCTGCAAAACAAAGAGTAAAGCGAATGTGTTAGCCGGATAAAATATTTATATATGAGATAATGATTCGAGTTAACTCCTGAACATGCAAAATAATAATATAAAAATTATTTATATTAAAGGAATAATATAGTAAATTGAATTTTACTATAAAGCTATTTATTAGTTATTTAAGTCCCGAATTAATGAGTAAAGGCATAAGATATTTCTAAAGTGGAATATAAATGATTTAAGCTTCAAAGTGTAAAATATTTACATACTAAAATGTGAGGGACCTTTATTTGGTGTAAAAAGGTTAAAACGAATTCAGTTTCTAAATAAACTGATATTCGTTTTGAGTAAGAATAAATAATATTAGTTTGTATAAAACTAATAATTATTATTGATGAATATACATGCATGTTTTGTAACATATTCAATTATCTAATATGTGTGTGCATGTCAATATAATTCCATAAGAATTGTGGAGAAACTCTAGGTTAACTTTTGTGGTAATCTCCAATCAAGGCAAGTTTCTCAATTTATTTATGTAGAGTTATAATTGCTATAGATAACTGTTAGCATGATATATGTTTATAAGTATGTAATACCTATGAAATGCATTATTTGATTTGTGAATGATGAATGTCAAATTATGACTAATTATTGAATTGAGTCGGGGAACTCAATATATATGTGCAATGAATGACATGTACAGGACATGTGTAGTATTATGGTACGTATGTTGCTATCAGCAGGATATAAATGTGATAATGCATTTTTAATATGCTTGAACACTAAGAATATAAATACATGAATTGAATGTGAAACCTATATGCTACATGATGCATGATAAACTGCTAGACTTGCTAGGCTGTCGTGCTCAATCTTGCTTAATTTGAAGGTTAAAGCTATGATGCGATCCATCGTGATTAGGAGCGCATGAAAAGAAGACTAGTGATTTAATTGAGATTGTGTTGATTCATGTGATGGTATTTTCATATGTAAATCACAGATGTGTAAATTTTTGAATTATTTGATAGATGAAGATTATTTGTTCTAAAAAGGGGATATGCTTGAAAGAATGAATTGTATATATATATATATATATATATATATATATATATATATATATATATATATTTCATATCTACTAAAGCTAAAAAATCATATAATAAATATGATTATAGTATAAAGAAGAATTGTAAAGGTTGCGATTCAGGGAATGAATGAATGGAAAAAAAATTATTTTGTATTTTTAGCTATTTTAACATTAAATAATGTTTTAAAGCTAGAACAAGATAATATTAACACACAAGATCGGGAAGGAAAATAGTCCCTATTTTGGAGGCGTTATAGGTCATACTAGCGAAGGAATTACCCGTCTCTCCCCTCTTAGTTCTAGTCTCACATCTCAGCAAAGGATCATATCCCTTGTCCACGTCGGGATTTTTATTGTCCCTCTTCTGTTCTTGTTTTTTGGTGTTCTCATGTTAGGTGAGATTATTTTGAAAAAACAAGTTGTGAAAAGGTCCGACATTTATATGTCGACGATTTGACTGTAAGAGTCGCCAGTTGGTTTTTTAAAATGGTTCTACCAACACAACCGAGAAAATGTTTGCACATTGACCCAGTGATGTGACACTGCTAAACGGGTTTGTGAAACCGAGATTTATTAGGGTCTGAGGACTTACTTATGTGGAGGGAAGGTGTTAGGCACCCCCCGACATCCGTGCTACCACGGTTACTGCCACTTTTCAATTAAATTGTTATATGAATATGTGTGTGTGGGTCAATGTGTAGTTATTTGAAAGTAGTGTTATGCCTCATTCGCACCTATATACATAGGATTTGAATTTATAAAAATTCAATTTTAAACAAGATATAGTAATGAGGTTTTATAAAAGAGGTTTTTCAAACCCTGTGCTCAATAGTAATTGAAGCCTTTGATACTTCCATTTTATTAAATGTTCAGCTTGATTGCTTTTATTTTTGAGATGCGAAGCATCTTGAAAAAAAATTATATAACAGTGCCGAACTCTTCATGGGCATGAAAGCCATCTAAGGAAATTCAAACACTGTGAATAATTTACAAGCTGCTTACAGTTGAAATTGTCCATCACGAATCGAATTTAGATTCAGTAGACTGAATCTTTGATTACATGATTCCTAGACTCACATGAGGCCACAATTTATACGAAAGCAGTAAGCAGTTATATATATATATAATATATATATATATATATATATATATATAGACATGATCAACCACCACGAAGCACCTCCATGGGGGATCGAAAATGTAAATATATAAAAACGGTAAATATATATAGAGAGACATGATCAACCACAACGAAGCACCTCCATGGGGGATTAGAAATGTAAATAAAGCAATAAAGACAATCAACCGCCACGAAGTAAACTCCATGCTGGACAGAATGTAAATAAAGCAGTAAAAATGATCAACCACCACAAAGTAAACTTTAGGCCGGACATAATATAAATAAAGTAGTAAAAGGCCACGAAGTAAACTTCAGGCCTGACAGAAATGTATATATATATATATATAAGTGGTAAACGCACAGGATATATATCGATCTCTATTTCGGTTTATCATTTCAAATGATTTATCTATATATATATATATATATATATATATATATATATATATATATATAAGCAGTAAACGCATCGGATGTAAAATACAGGCTCATCGAACAAAGTCCAACAACATTTTATATATATAAAAGCAATAAACTCTCCGGATGTAAAATTCAGGCTCATCGAACAGAGTTCGACAACAGTTCATATATATAAGTGTGAGATCCCGAATTTTATGAAATGAAAGTATTCAATTTTCTTATAATTATTCTATTTAGTAAATGGTTAAATTGATAAAAGGTTAAAGTTAAGGGTGAAATTTGAATTTTATTTCAAAGTAAGAAAGTTGTCATAAAATAATCGGTGATAAAAGTACAGTAATACGTGTGGTTACATAGTAGCACACGGTATTGATTATTGATGCTTACGTGAGAAGTCACTCTGTTTTATTCAATTATTGTCACAATATTTATATTATCAAATCAATAATTGAGACAACAAAGTTATTCATATTATTATTTGCAATATTGACAATGTCTAGAAGTTCTGTCAAGGAGAGGTTTGGTCACCTAATTGCGCGCCAATAAGGAGAAATCCTTATCGAAAAGCCCCCTATTTCCTGGGAAAGACTTGGTTGTTAAATATTGTGAATTATAATATTAATGATGAATAAGTTCGTGTTGATTAAAGATGAAATTGATAGTTCCATTGTGTGGGAATTATTAGTGTTAGTGGAAATCGATATTTATTTTGATAATAATTGATGTCTGGAGGTTATATAGACCAATCGGGTAATTAATTGGATAAATGAGCAATAAATTGCTATTAATTCACATGCTTATAACTATGTGTTCACATGTGTGTACTATTGATTTACATGATTTACTATTAGGGGAGTTGGTACAAGATTGATAATACTTGCATGACTAAATTAAAAATAGAGGTATAGATGAAGGTATTATACTATAATTAATTTTTTTCACATGTTTAGAACTATTGAGTCACATGATTTACTATTGATTCACATGATTTACTATTAGGGGAGGTGGTGCAAGTTTGATAATACTTGCAGGACTAAATTAAAAATAAAGAAAAAGAGGAAGGTATTATACTGTAATATTTCGAGCCCCAAAATGTGCAATTATTGAAACTATATTTTCCTATAAATAGAAGCTCATTCTTCCTTCATTTCTCACCAATTCACTAAGTCTCACAAGAGCAATTATAGAGATAGAAGCTATAGAGAGAGAAGCTATAGAGAGAAAGAAGAAGCGAAGTCTGCTACTTCACTACTCCCGTATCCACTCTTCTTCTGAGGTAAGGGTTATTGTTTTTATATTTTGAAGAGATATTATTTTTTGTATTCGTATGAATATTATTATCGTTCAATATTCATTATATTCGTTTAATATTCGTAAGGAATATTATTTTCGTTCAATATTCGTAAGGAATATTATTTTTTTTCAACTGTTGTAAGTAAGGGGTTTCTGTTAGGGGCAATTTTGTAATTTTTCTGACCCTCAAAAATTTTGGAAAAATTTGAAATGATAATTTGATCAGTTTTCTAGATTGTGTCCAAAAATGGCGATTTTTGGATGTATAGATTAGGAGTTATGAATTTTATGGGAAAAGACTATTTTAAAAGTAAACCCTTATAACTCCTTGTGGTTAACTCCAAAATTGGTGAAAATTTTATTGGGAGTACATCTATGTAACAGCAGTATACCCTGTAAATTTTAGAATTTTTGGACAAAAGTACAATTTTTGATAAATGTCTAAATATTCGACAGTTTTAGCCATGTGAAAAATAGTATATAAATTTTAAAAATTCTGAGAAAAATATATGTTCAATATGGGACTGTATTCTGCTAAATCCCAGAAAAGAAAATTTGTTTGTACTAATTTGGTATTTTTCATGAAAATGGACTAGTTATGAGTAAATAAATTAAATATGTTATGTGAAGTAAGAAAATTGGAAAATAGGATTTTATGGCTTGAGAATCCTATATAAGGTATATGCAAATTTTTTATTAGAGTTTTTGTTATTGGTGATGAAATCTTATGAGTTTGTCATTTTAGGATGATTAAATGCATTAATTAGTAAAGTGTAAACAATTAAAATAAATTATTTATACGTTTAAGAAATGATTAAAATATTGTGGTAATATTAATAATATTAGATTATGAGATTATTAAGTGATTTATAATATTTGGATTAAGGTGTTATAAATATTGATATGGATTTTATTATGAACCTTTATCTTTTTGTGCCGGGGTTACTATTCACGTATACGATACTATTCACGTATACGACACTATTCATGTATATGACATTATTTGCGTATACGACATTATTTATGTATACGGTACTATATACAAATATAGAGTACTATTCATGAGTAGTAATTCACGAGTTACTATTCATGAGTTACTATTCACGAGTTACTATTCATGGGGTACTATTTACCCGAAAAATATATTTCTTTTTTGTCCAAATTATTTTTGGTACATGAATATTATTCTTGAATTTTACTCCCAAAGCGAGATCATGTTGATAATTTTGATATTTTAAAACTGGATAAATTTAAAGTCTTTAATATTTATCCTTGATTTCGCTTTGATTAATGCCTATATAATTGTCATCATCCTCATGCTTATATTGTGATGAAAGTCATCTGGGCTTATGTGCATAGATGGACTGTTGATTATTGGGTTTTACAGTTGTATATTTTTTGGCTTACGTGCAAAGATGGACTATTGATTATTGGTTTTATAGTTGTATATCTTTGGCTTACGTGCAAAGATGGATAGGTGTATGACATGATCATAACCACTGGTGATAATAACGAATATCTTTGGCCCGTAGTGCATGGATAATTCGATGATGTGATTGGCAGGATCATGACCATTAGTTAACAGTTGAATGTCTTTGGCCGTAGTGCACTGACATACAATTGATTGGTATGATCATGACCACTGGTTATATAATTGAATATCTTTGGCCCGTAGTGCAAAGGTAGACAACTGATTGGTATGATCATTGTTATTACATTTGAATATCTTTAGCCTTTGGGGTAAGGATATTGAGTAAACGTTCTATTAAGCCTTTGTGGCAAGGAGAAACTGTTGAGTTATATGTTGTGGATTTAACTATAATCTTTGGTGGTTTAGGTGAAGACATGTGATGATAGTTCTTTTTGTCTTGGGTATAACAAAGAACTGTTGTTGAGTATTACAGGAATGAAATATTAACGATGGACTTTTAATCTAGAAGAGATAGTAGACATTATGTTCTACTTGACTCTTCTAATGGATTGTTTATTCTGCTGCAGTTGTTGATCTAAAACTTGTTGTCAATTATATTCCATCAGTTGTTATATTGTTGCAGGCTAAGGATAATTTATTCAGCATTATCTTAGTCGTAATAATTCTTACTGGGCTAGTTGAGCTCACCTTTTTCTTTCAATGTTCTCTTCAGGAAATGAGAATATAGCTGGGACTGGTCGGGGAATTGATTAACAGTCTGAGATGGTGGCTATAGTAGTCCTCACTATTTTTATAAAATAGTGTGATAATAATTGTAATGAGGACTCCATTAAGTGTGGATATTGTCTAGAAGGCAATATTCGTGTTTAAACTCTCAGCTATGTTTTGTCGTATTTTGCACGACAATTGTATAATTAAGTTTGTAGTTGAGTTATGTACCATGTATCTGGCGACTCAAGATGGGTGATGTATACCTGTTTTGGGGGCGTCACAATAGTGTGTGTGTGTGTATATATATATATATATATATATATATATATATATATATATATATATATATATATAAGCAAGTAAATGCTCTAGGACGTGAGTTCAGGCTCAATCGAGGCATAACTCGATAATGTTAGTCCATATATATATATATATATATATATATATATATATATATATATATATATATATATATATATATATGCAAAAGAAAATAAAAACCACGAACCGATGTGCGGGCATACACACGCAACACGACTCTCAATGTGAAGAACGGTGTGGGCAAAGATGAAGAGAAAGACTTTAAAGTGTGTAAGAAGGCTTATAATGGACTATCAAAGAAGACTTCTATAGCTTTAAACAGATGAAAAATCATCTCCCACCGGTAAAAATATGACTGAATATAAGCTCACAAGTGTTTAAAATGAGAAAGCACTCAATTTAAGGTGTGTATAGAGCAAATTGGATAAGGCTTCCTTGCCATTTTCTCTTGAAATATGTCTACCCCAAGCCCTCTATTTATAGAGGGGGGATCCCCAGGTACACCTGTGGCAGCCGCAGATGCACCTGCGGCTGCCCGGGGTGCCCCGGGCTTCGTGGGTCCCACCGTCTCAAAATACATACACGCGTGCAACGTAATATCCGCTTGAACTTGCAGAATTTCAATTTGAGCCTCCGATCAAGGTGTATAAGACCTTTTATGGAGTGCTACTGTCGAGAGCTACACCATGACATGGGATTAGAGGTTATCAGAAGTCAGAAAGATGGGATAATGCCCTTGGTCTTCAAGCTTCAAATTCTATCCGGTGTGCTACTTTGTGTAGTAGTCACTCAGGATTGGAACTCCTTAGTTCTTATGGGACATTGCTGAGTAGAATGTATGTTGAGATGTGGTTGAGACGGCGCAATGTGGGATCGAGGTGGCAAAATGATGATTTTGCCCCTCATCAAGGTTATCTCCGATTTGGGCTGATAAAGCGCGATCGTTGCTTTCGGGGTTATCTCGAGATTGAGTCTGCTGTGCCAAATCTTGGATGGCCCTGTGGTTATCTCTGAGGTGTGCCTGACCTCCCTGGGTTATCTTCGGGTTTGGAGATGAGTGCCTCGGTATAAGTCCCAAAGTTAAAGCTGACTGCATCGGTTGAAACGAGCATATCCGAGGTTTTCTCCAAAACTGCACTTGTACTCCTTGGGGTTATCTCTAAGGTTGACATTTTCTTTCCTGGTGTTGTTTCCGAGACTGAGACTGAGTATCTCAGGGTTATCTCCGAGATGAAATGGCCTTCTCCGGTGTGATTTTTGGTATTGAAACTGCATGCCTCGGGGTTATCTCCGAGGTTGAAACTGACACTTTTGGTGTTATTTCTGGGAATGAGTTGAGCTGTCCTCCAGGGTTATCTCTGAAAGACGATTTTTCCCTCCTGCAATGTTAGTAACAAGTATGCAGAAAATTTTGAGTGTCTACAGATGCCCCTCTTTATCATATTCATGCAATGCAATGGCATGGATATGATAAAGAATACTAGACACTTGAAATGCAACAGGATGATCATGATGCCATGTACAACAACATGATGCGAATGTATGTGGTTTGTTGGATTATTTTCCAACATGGTGGGATGATTGCCGGCTCCCCTTAACTGCTACCGGTGTTAACAGTTATTACTAACAACCCTGATGAACTTTCTTGGATGTGCAATCCAGTGCTCTCAGGAGCTTCTAGGATGTTGACGTTGGGGTTATCACCAAAGTCCTTAATCCTTGATACAGACTTCATATTGAAGATACATCTCTCATGTACAAGAGATTCTGTGGGGATAGAGCTTTGTCTGTTGAGGATGTGTATAACATATTCCATCATCGGTCCTCCCCGATGAGGATGTTCTTCCCTAGTTTTTACCGCCAGGTCTTTCCGCTGTTCTGTTGGAGTTACTGCCAACAGTCGGTGTTGTCCGGGTTACTTGACCTTCATTGACATGTACATCAATGGATGAGATCCCTGCTGAGGATAATGTCAAGGCTGCTTGACCTTCATTGACGTGTGAATCAACGAATGTATGAAAACCCTTTGGGGAAAAGGTTTTAGGGCTACAACCCTGAATTGATGGCATCGGACCTTTGTGAGGTATTGCCGAATGTAGTTTGCAACAGCTGAGATCATTGGTATAGTGTACCCTGTGTTTGGGCAAATACCAATGAGTGATATTTAAAGCCACAACTTGACCCGTGAAAACCAGAATTTCAGGTTATTCTACTCAATCGTGTAGCATTTTTATTCCTAATTTGGCCTTTTAAGCTTGTAAGAACTCCTTTGCAGCTCGAACTGGACTGAGCCGGAGGGGTGGGCCCCACCCAAGGGAGCCGCAGGTACACCTACGGCAGTCGTGGGTAGATTTAAGCTTCCCATTACTTTCACAAGTCATTTTTATATTGCGCTGTGAAGGAAATCCGAGAGCTCTTCTTCAGATTTGCTGAGTTCAGGCGTCTTTCTGCAAATTTTGTCACCGTATAAGTGTTTTACACTGTCCTGGTAACGTATGCATGTCTTCTTTTCCAGTTTTATCCGTTGGAAAATGACTTATGATATGAAATACGTCTAAACACATAGTAGTGAATATGCATGCTCATATGATGTGATAAAAAATATTCAACATAGCAACTATTAGTATTAAACCATGCTGAACATAATGATGTGAAAAAATTTAACTTTTAAAACAGTTAAATTGGCACCTTTTTCTGTGATTTCTTATCCTATTTGAGGAGAGATGAGCTAAGGTGAAAAAGCAAAATAATCCTGGTAATTAGGCTACCCTTACAGATTTTTTACTGTGATGTATTAATGCATGTAGGATGTTTATGACTGCGAGCAGGTGTGCTACTGAATGGCAACCTAGTTATGCCTATGTGCATGTGGATAGTCCTATTTACAAAGGGGACTATAGCAAAAAATTTCCAAAACGTAGGCATTAGGTAGTCATGAATTTTTAACTCTACTATAGACGTATGTTAAAATAATGCATGCATGCATGTAGTCATAAAATTGCATTTTGAAAAGCTCCAGGTTAGAATTTACCACACCCTTTCTGAGGTGATTTAGAGACTTTTTGTCCAGATATATGGATCCGGATCAGCCGAGTAGTTCCTGCAGGACCACTTCAGGTGTACGAAGGAGGGCTTCTGAAGTGCATCGACCCCGTTCTATTAGACAACCTCATCGTTTGGCGGAGGCGATGATACGTCCTATCCAGGTTGACGTGTCAGATGTTGAGGACGAGGAGGAGGACGTTCCGATTGCGAATCCTGCTCCTGCTGCACATGTTCCCCGTATGGATTTCCAAGGTATCTATATGATGATCCCAAAGTTGCTGGGTGATCTGAGTAGACATCCCTCGATTTACTCGCACGCAAATAAAGTAAAAGCTAGATTTTGATCTTCCCCTTTTTTCCTATTGATGAGGAGTAAAGGATTCCGATGTTGATCTACTTTGTGATATAGGTTCCTGGCTTTACACAGCCTAGAGGGAACTGGTTCAACATTCACTCCTCATACCAGGCTCTACATCCTGATTATAGAGCGATTGTGCATGGCTGGGGCTTTGGAGCTTTCTTTTCCATCATTCCCTGTCATTGTCCTTGGGGTTACCTTAGGGCATTGTCTGAGTGCTGGTTTGACCAGACTCAATCTCTCTATTTGTCAGACTGTGAGGTGATGATGGTGCTGATGGATTGGCAATTTATCACCAGTATGGAGTTTGGAGGGGATCTCGTGCCATGTACGGCGGATATTACCCCGACTGCCATTCGATCCTTGCTAGGAGTTCCAGCTGAGGTGCTCAAGGGTAGGACCATTCGTACCGGTCCATTGAGCGTGGATGCTATAAGCGGGCTGTTGAGTGAGCCCATACCCGATGATGTGAGAGTCAGGGATCACATTCTTCGGTGATTGTTCCTGATGATCATTAGGGGCTACTTCATAGCTGGTAACTCTTCTACGGTGTCATTCACTTTGGTGAGCGCAACACGACATATGGACCGTATCGAAGAGTATGACTGGGGTTCCTACACCTTTGCCTATTTCCTCAGGGGTATGCGCATGCATTTGTAGGGCTTGACAGAGGATTGGCTAGGATTTTACCCATTTCTGTTGGTGAGTATTTCTCTTGTAATTTCTCATGTATAGGACAAGAGTGTTGACTGACAGCAGATGTTTTCCTTTGTGTTGGCAGTTCTGGGCCTACGAGAGGCTCCCATGTTTACGTCATATGAGTGTGTTAGGCATGGAAACCTAACCATGAGGACGGCGCTGGCATCATTCCATACTGGCGGAGGTCCCTATAGCTGAGGGTTTCACTCATTATCGCCTGCAGCTGGAGTTATTGATAGCTGATGCCATTACTTGGATTCCCTATTCTGGTGAGCACTTGGCCATCGGTTTGGAGGATGGATACCCGACTGCTGTCGAGTACGTGATTTCCACTCGTAGGATTCCTATCTTTATAGATGGAGGATGTGAGCTCTGTTTAGGAGAACGTGCTATTAGGAGCACCACAGGAGAGATTCGTATACCGATCTTGCCTCCTGCCAGGCGTTATTGTCCTGTTTCATAGTCACCCGTCATTGATATCCCTTTGATGGGTGTTGACGGTTTCACACTGTCAGAGGGTCCACATACCCAGGCTACATTCTAGCATTGGTGGTCTCCTCGCACCATCGAAGCCCAGACCCACGCCATGCAGTTTATGGGGGATATGGTTCTTGGATCTGTGATGATGACGGATTAGATGGCCTGTGTCAAAGATCCTACTCACTTGACATAGATTGACAGTTTGACCCGGAAGTTAGACCGGGCACATTTCTTTATTCAGCACTTGGGCAGAGATATTCAGCATTGACCCCTGGATGGTCTTATAACACGGCCCATACAGATGTCTTCTTCGATAGTTAAGCTGTACTGATCATACTCCACCAGTATTGGTGGCATCCCATCTGAGATCGTGGTATGATAATATGTCACCTTGATGTGGTGATTTGTAGATCGATTATTGCAAAGATACTATGACTCTCCTGATGTTTCAGGTTCCCGCAGGCTTTATAGAGGGTATGTTAGAGCTTTGGATACCAGAGAGGCAGGTTTTCCAGTTTGGTATCCATGAGTTGACTCCTACGTTGGAGGAGTACGCATGGTTGATGGCGTTGCAACTGGACAGACCTTGCACGCAGATGGCTATAGGCGACATGAGCCGATAGGTCATGACCCTCACTGGGCTGAGGTATAGAGTTGTGCAGGATGAGATCACATCCGACCACGTTTTATCCCAACATTTTTTGATGGACAGATTTGGCTCAGAGGATAGTTATACACTGCAATCCGGGGATTTTACCATGCCTGAGGATCATTGGCATTTGGCCAGAGTAGATGTACTGCTATTATGCGTATTGTCATATGTATACATGCCATGGTACATGGATGAGCTGGATATTGGCGTCATTATGGCAGTGATAGCTCTCAGGGAGGGTCACACCATTGTACTGATGATTGTAGCAGAGACGCTGAGGTCGGCCACATATTGCAGTACTTACCCTGCAGGGGTATTCACAGGTAGCTCAGTCATGTTGTACGTGTGGTTTATGTCACACTTGAGACCAATTGGCACATTCCGACAGCACGGGTATTGTTTTACCCATGAGATAGCCATGTCGTACTCCTTTCAGCCTGCGGAGCGTATAGATCATGCATCTTAGTCTATTTTCCTGGTAGGGGTTGTAGATCCATTTGATATATTGCCATGTACAGGGATTTTTTCACCATACAGCTTCATCACTCATGGTCCGTGTATGGATTATCTCCCTCTAGCTAGTTTGAGGGGCATGATTACTTACCACCCACTGGCTGTGATGTGTCAGTTTGACCAGTTCCAGGACTTCCATCCTTTTGAGGGCACATTGAGTCAGTGTTTGGCTTCTCGCCACTTGTCAGTAAAGGACAGATCTAGGGTGTATGCCTATTGGTATCAGCGTGAGCTAGCTATATTTTTTGTTAGCCATCTGGGCTGTTCTACAGGGTATTTCGCATGGATGGAGACATAGACTACATCGGCTGCGGAAGTATCCACATTTCCGGGGATTGATTCTTATGATGGGGAGCCCATACGGGACATTGATATTCCCACTAAGGAGGAGCTATTCACTGGGTTGCCAGCAGCTCTTGTAGATTCTCCTAGTATGAGTGCCATTGTGATTCAGCATTCAGTACAGTATCTGGAGTAGAGTCTTCATCTGATGACCTTTGAGAGAGATCAGGCTAGGGCCTTGATGTTGATAGCTCTTGATGGGAGAGACACCGCTCTATTGGAGAGAGATAGGGCCAGATCAACCAGAGATGCATTGATTATTGAGCAGGATGCTGCCCTATCAGCTCGGGATGTGGCCGTTATAGATAGTACTTCAGTGAGATCCCTTACGACTGGCATCCTTGCTGATATGAGTGCATATATTGATGATCATCATGCCACCATGCAGTTGGCCTCGGATCTGCTAGCTCGTGTAGATACCCTTGGGCAGGAGCTTGCAGCGTTACCCCCTTCTTCGGGGAGAGATGCTATGTTAGATCTGATAGTCCGCATACATACCGATATGTAGATAAACTTGTATTTTCCTGCACAAACTAGCTTAGCCATTTTTTCATGTATATCACATATTGTATATATCAAACAACATTATATATGGCAGGGAAATATATTTTGATTCAATTCCCTTTTAGTTGTGCCTTGATACTTGCTTGATATTTGTCTTCTTCTTCAGGGCTTGTGATCTTGATATATTCTGAACTCATTCTTGATGTGTGAACATTGAGACGTCGCAAGATCTTTCAGAATGGATCATTGATCTGTGTGTATCCCTACCCTCTTTGGTGTCTTGGGACTGGTTTCTGTATGGAAATGTGTAGAGGAGTGTGACTTTTCCTCTCTGAGATTCACCGCACCACAGATGATCTCCAGTTCTCCTATTTAAGAGGAGCCCAGTTAGTTACATCTCTTATGGATTGGTGTTGCTCTTCAAGGAATCAACCGCAACTTAGATGGTCGCCAACTCTCCCATTTATGGGGAGGCCAGGTAGTTCCATCCCTTTGGTTTGAAGCCGATGAAATGTGGTGGATTGAAGTTTGATCCCAATACCGTGTGACAAGTATTTGTGTCTTGGTAGGGGGTTAGACTGAACCATAACTGGCTGCCTACGTACTCCTATTGAAGAGGAGATCAAGTCTGCGTAGTTCGAACTTGGTGTAAGAGGTTCAACGCTGAATGGTGTAGGGTGTAAAAATGTTTTTGTTGTTTTTGTTTTTGTAGAGAAGGGTGTAGAAATGTTTTTGTTATTTTTTTTATTGCGACCAGGCCATATAAAATGGCTGTCTACGTACTCCCAGGTATCGGGGAGATCAGGTCGACGTAGTTCGCCCCATGTTCAGAATGATTTACAGCCAAAAAAGTTTGATCCCATGTTTAGGACAAACTGTGGGAAAAAGTTTAATCCCATGTTCAGGACAAACTGTGAGTGTGAAAAAGTTTGATCCCATGTTCAGGACAAACTACAGGGGAAGGGTTCAATCCCTGGTGGGATAACCAAAATTGTATGGAGTGTGAAATGAAAGATCTCGTGATCTGAAAACCAGACTGTTGGCTTGAAGAGTGTGTTTCCCTAATGGGGCAAATGGGTATAAAGAAGGGTTGTGTGTAATAAGGGTTAGAAAACCTGAATCTTGATTGTTACTTCAGACATAGTACCATTTCACGGTGTCTGAGTTGATGAGTTATGGAAATTCGTCGCCATCCATTTCCTTTAATCTGAGAGCACCTCCTGTCAATACCTCCTTGACAATAAATGGGCCCTCCCAGTTTGGAGCGAATTTTCCCTTTGCCTGATCTTGGTTGTCAATGATCTTCTTCAAAACCAAGTCATGTTGTTTAAACTGCCATAGCAGGACTTTCTTGTTGTAGGATCTGACGATCCTCTATTGGTATAATTGACCATGGAAGATAACATCACTTCGCCTTTCGTTTATTAGAGACAATTGGTGAAATTTGTCTTGTAACCATTGGTCTTCATCCAGCTGAACGTCAATCAACACTCTGAGGGATTCCATTTCCACTTCTATGGGGAGCACTGCTTCCATCCCATAGGTCAATCAGTAGGGGTTGCCCTAGTGGAAGTACGCATTGAAGTTCTATAGGCTAATAGAGTCAGAGGCAAGAGGTCAGGCCATCCTTTGTGATTAGCGGACATCTTCTGCATAATCTTCTTGATATTTTTATTAGCCGTTTCAACAGCACCATTCATCTTTGGACGGTAGATGACGGAGTTAAGGTGTTTGATGTGGAATTTACTGTACAACTCCTCCATCATTTTGATGTTTAGGTTCTTAGTATTGTCTTACACAATTTTGTTTAGTTGTCTATATCGACAAATGATATTGTTTCTAATGAAAGTAATGATGACTTCTTTGGTAACCCTAGGGAAGGAAGCTTCTTCTACCCATTTGGTGAAGTAGTCAATCATGGTGAAGATAAACTGATTCCCATTACCGGCTTTGGGCTCGATGGGCCCGATCACATCCATTCCCCACATTGAGAAGGGCCAAGGTGAACTTATATTGTGGAGTTCCCTAGGAGGGGCGTGGATAACATTCCCATAAATTTGGGATTGATAGCACCTCTTGACGTGATCATCACAGTCAGCTTTAAACCAGAGCCAGTAGTGCCCTATTCTGAGTATCTTTTTAACAAGTAAGGGGCCGCTCATGTGTGGGCCACATACTCCACCATGGATTTCATCCATAATCCTCTGAGCTTGGTCCTTGTCCAGACATCTGAGGAGACCTATTCCCCCATCTCTTTTGTAGAGTGCATCTCTGCTCAGGTAGAACTTCATAGCCAGTTGATGGATCCGCCTTCTTTCAGTCGGGCTTGCCTTAGCGGGTGTAGATCCATCTCGTAAGTACTCCTTGATGTGTTGATACCAAGGGTGTTGGATGGGAGGTAGCTCATTCGATACTTCTCCAATATAATTCCCATAGGCTGGAGCCTTTTGTAGGGCAAATGGGATGCTTGGCATGTTTTACTTGTCGTGTATGGTGATCAAGGAGGCCAAAGTTGCTAGCTCATCCGCAAAATTATTCATATTCCTAGGAATATGGAGGAAGTTTATTTCTTCGAACTCCAAAGCCATCTATAAAACTTACCGATGGTAAGGCAACAAATGTAGCTCTTTACTGTGATAGATTCCTGTGGTCTGTCTGATTACCAATTTTGAATCCCCAAAGACAGTTAACCACCTGATACCTATTGATTGGGCAAGTTTGAGTCCCATGATACAACCTTCATACTCAGTTGTGTTATTGGTGCTAACAAACTATAATTTGACGGCGACGGGATACTGTTCCCCCGTACCAGATACTAGAACTGCTCCAGCTCCAGAACCTTCCATATTTAAAGCTCCATCATAATACATTTTCCACGTACGGCATGCATTGTACTGATGGTGTTGCTTCACTGTCATTACCCCTTCATCAGGGAGTATGTTTCCAAGGGTTTGAAATCCCCTACGGGTGCGGTGGCCAGTTGATCCGCAATTCCTTATCCTTTAATGGACTTTTGCGTCACGTAGACGATGTTAAATTGTTGTAAGATCAACTGCCATCTGGACAGCTAACAATTCAATATGGGTTTACTGAACACATACTTGAGAGGATCCACGCGGGATATGAGATGGGTTGTATGACCATGGAGGTAATGTTGTAACCTCATGGAAGCCCATTCTAAAGCACAACAAGTCTTCTCAATCAGAGTGTACTTGTGTTCACTGTTGCTGAATCTTTTGCTGAGGTAGTAGATAGTCGCTCTTGGCCTCTATCGTCTTTTTGTCCCAGCATGCAGCCCATGGCATTGTCATTAATGGACAATTACATGAATAGGGGAACATCATCCTTGGGTGGTGCCAAGACAGGAGCGTTAACCAGCTATTCTTTGATTGTAGGGAAGGCTTTTTGACACTCATCGTCCTATTTTATGGAGGAGTTCTTCCTTAATAGCTTGAAGATAGGCTCACAGGTTGCTGTGAGTTGAGAAATGAACCTGCTAATGAAGTTGATTCTTCCCAAAAATCCCCGTATTTCCTTCTTTGTCTGAGGAATGGGCATTTCCATGATGGCCTGGATTTTGGTGGGATCCAGCTCAATCCCTTTATTGCTGACTAGGAAACCTAGCAACTTGCCTGATTTAATGCCAAAGGCGCACTTGGCTGGATTCAACTTCAAGTTGTACTTACGCAACCTGTTGAAAAGCTTTCTGAGATGGTCTAAGTGGTCTTCTTCCCTTCAGGATTTGACAATGATGTCATCCACGTAGATCTCTATCTCTTTATGTATTAAGTCATGAAAAAGAGCCATCATAGCTCGCTGGTAGGTTGCTTCGGCATTAATGAGGTCGAACGACAATCGTCTATAGCAAAAGGTTCCCCAAGGCGTGATGAATGTAGTTTTCTCATGGTCTTCCTCAGTAACCATGATTTGATGATACCCTGCAAAGCAATCAGCAAATGAGTGCATGTCATATTGAGCAGTATTGTCAATGAGAATGTGGATAAATGGCACGGGAAAGCTATCCTTAAGGCAAGCTTTATTCAAATCCCGGTAATCCACGCAAACTCGAACCTTTCCTCCCGGTTTAGGCACGAGGACTATATTATTATTTGCATTATTGATAATGTCTAGAAAGTTCTGTTAAGGAAAGGGGTTATGTTATATAATTGTGTGCCAATAAGGAGAAGTCCTTATCAGAAAGCCCCCGCTTTCCTAGGAATGATCTGGTTGTTAATATTGTGAGTTATAATATTAATGACAAATAATTATTGAAATATTACAAATGTCTTTATTAAAGATAAATGATTTTTGATTAATATTTATTCAATTTTTAATATAAATAGAGGGGTTTTTTTTATGAAATATTTGTTGTAAGTTTGGCTTATTACATGGACCCCCACTTACTCATTTTTCAAAATCGCTGGCAGAAAGTTATCTCAGTTTTGTTTTATTATTATTATAATAGTAATAAAACAAAAAACTTTTTATATAGAACAGAATACTTTTTATATTATATATAAAGTTATTCGTTTTATTAGATTATAAATAGAATATATTATATTTTATATAAAGTTTTTGTTTTATTAGAATATTTTATTGCACAGTGATGAATAATAAAATTAAAAAAATCAAACGATTTCTGCGCCCGTGAAATTTTCTCTGTTCACCCGTGATTTTCTTTTAAATAGTACCTTGTCATTCTCCTATAAACATGATGCTTAGTTAAGAAATGAAAATCACACCAGAATCTGAGAATTCTTCTTCTATAATATTGTGCGTGTTTCTTTCTAGTATAAGGATACTTTGAGTGTAGTAAATAGTGCAAGTTTTCCTCAAGAATATCTCCGCTAAACCAGTCAGATTTAGTCTCTAACTAAGGTAAGAAGTATTATTTATTTCATCTTCGTAAGAGATATTATTATTCGTATTCGTAAGGAATATTATTTTCGTTCAATATTCGTAAGGAATATTATTTTCGTTCAATATCCGTAATGGATATTATCTTCGTTCAATATTCATAAGGAATATTATTTTCATTCAATATTCATAAGGGATATTATTTTCGTACAATAATCGTAAGAAATAATATTTTCTTCCATACTCTGTAGTATGTAAGTTGTAAGACCCTAACTTTTATGAATAAAGATTAATTTTTCTCAAAATATATTTTTGAATATTATGGTGTGGATTTGATATAATGTTATAGTTGTGGGTAATATTTACAAATTATACAAAGTAAGCAAGTTGTTATAAAATATTCGATTGGTCAAGGAATATTCGTTTTAACAGAGAATATTCGTACTATGGCAAAATCATTGGTGGACCCCACAACGGAAGTATTGTCGGAGTTATAAAACGACAGCAATGTCTTTTTATAAAAATAACGACAAAAGTTTTATCGTTAAACTGTTTAAATACCCGGTAGTAAAAATATAGTAATACGCGTAGTTGCATAGTAGCACATAGTATTAATTATTGATGCTTACGTGAGAAGTCACTGTGACAACCCAAGAATTTAGAAAATTTTTAAAATCATAATTGATTGATTTAAGGTTCAATATTAGAACCTAGACAGAAAATAACTGTATGCGTTAGATATTTTTGGGAAGGAATTTTGAGGATTTCAAAATTTTGTGAAGGATTTTGGTGAATTATTCAGGATTAAGTGTATACGTGTATATGTTTTGTGAATATGGTATTATATGTGTACAGTATGTGGTTAAGGGTCAAGGGTTGACCAGATAAACTATATCTGGGACAAACCCTAAGTATATGTTTAGAACGTCAACGTTCAGTTAGAAAATTTTTACGATTTATAAGAAACCCTAAAACCGATTCTGGAAACCCTAATTTCAGTTTTTGAGAATTCGAAACCCTAATTTCTGGATTAGAAACCCTAATTTATAATTAGGGAAAAAACCTAATTGTTAATTTAATAATTCTAATGTTAATTAGGAACATTAATCCTAATTATCAAGTTATAAGTAATTAGAAAACCATAATCTAATTAGGAAACCTAATTTCTAAATTAGAAAGATTATTTAAAACCCTAATTCATGGGTTACAAACCCTAAGATACAATTATGACCCAAATTGCTAAATTAGCAAATTGTAATTAGGAAATATTAATCCTACATTTTTTTAGTCTTAGTGTGATTTGGAAATTATAATATAATTAGGAAGCCCTAATTATAATTTAGAAATCATAATTTTCTATTTTAAAATCTAATCAGAAAATCTTAGAAATTTAATTTGCAAAATCTTTAGGGTTAAACCCTAAACCCTAAGGGTTAGGGCAAAAGACAAGAATGTCATTAAAACTAAAAGACAAATGACATTTTTACCCTTGTTGCATTATTTGGACTTAGCTTGCAAATCTTGCCAAATCAAGAGTTGGTGACCAACTCAATTGACTTGCATGACCAAAAACCACAGCCATCAGTTATAAACATCAACCCATTTCATTTCATTCAATATATATATATACATTAAGGAGAGAGAAAATCAAGAAAAAACCTCATTTGTTCACCAAATATTCAACCAACACTTACTCTCTCTAGACCCACGAAAATATTAAGTAATTCAGTCCTTAGTATGATCCCTAGCAAGCCATGATCAGATCATGTTGATCAGATGCAAGTTCAAAGCATCAAAGTGGTATAAACCCTAAACCTAGAAATCTTATGATCTGATGATTTATGTTGTTAATGATTGGTTAAAGTTGTGTATTGGGGTGTCATTGAGTGATCTGGGTTGTAATATCTTAGATCCATATCATCTTGATGCACGAAAATCAAATTTTTGAAACTGATCTATGAACCCTAAAACATGGCCTGACAGCCGAATGTCAGGGCTCATAGATCATTATCTGTTAATTATTTTTGTGCTTTAAGAGTTTGTACTTGTAGTATGTTGTAAGAACTTTGATCTGGAACTTGAATCAAGTCCAGATCAAGTGTAGATTAAAAGTTATAAGTGGTCAAAACCCGTTGACCGTTCACGAAATTTGGTTTCTGGGTAACCCAGAAACCCAAAATTTCTGACAGCCATTTTCGAGGGCTGAGATCTTGCAGGTGTTAGACAGTTATTCCATTTTGTTGTTTTAAACTTGTAGTATGACATGAGTACTACACAATAAAGCCTTGATACTACCAAAATCATAAACAAGAACGAAAATAATCAAGGTCAAAGTAGCGTTGACCGACTGACTTATGAAGAAATCTGGAAAACCCAGATTTTTCAAGAATACGATTCTGTTAGAGTTTGACCAGCTTTAATCTTTCATATGTGATGTTGTAAGATGGATCTAATGCTATGTTATTATACTCTGACACCTCTACTACAAGTTTGAATTCATAGATCACATAAACAATTCCTTAAATCAAAGATATAAGGCTGCAAAGTAGGACCCTTACTACTGCTTGAGTTTTTGAGTTTCTGGGCAACCCAGAAACTCAAGAACACGTCTGACAAGGATTTCTGTAGATTAGATCTTGCTGGTGTGTTACGATTTGGCCATGGAACTTGTTTAGGGTTGTAGTACTACATCAGTACTACAACATTAACTCACTTACAAGCCCAAAAAACATTAGGGGCGTAGATCAAATCATGGTCAAAGTAGTAACCTTGAACACTGTCTTAAGGTTCTGGGTTTGGTGAAGAACACCTATAGCGACAGTTTCGTCACTATAGGGCCCTTTAACGACAGTTAATTATAAAAATTAATTATATTTACTAAATAATTAAAGAAAATTAGTTTTAAATTATTAAAAATACATAATAAATTACTAAAAAATATTTTAAAGCTCAAAAATTAGTTTTTAATTATTTTAAGTATATTTCATAAATATTTAATTTTTTGGAATATAATGGTATTTAATTTATTTAATTATAATATTAAATAAATTATTTAAAAATGGTTTTTATACTTGAAAAATCATGAAAAAATATATTATGGTGTTAGAAAATATTTTAAGTTATTTTTTGTAACTTTTGATATTTCTTGATGAAATTCATTAATAAATTAATATTAATGGTAATGGATTTATTTAATGAATATATTAAATAAATTATGGAAAATTAGAAATAATGCTTTAAAAATCATATAAAATGATTTAAGAGTTAGAAAAATATTTTGAGTTAGAAAATATAACTTTTGATATTTTGTCATAAAAATATTAATATTTTAATATTAATAGCAATTATCGGATAATGAATTTAATTGTTTAAAAATCATATAAATATGATTTTAAGGTATTAAAAATACTTTGATACATTATAAATATATTATAATAAATTATGTTATAATTTTCATTAATATTTAGTATTAAATAAATATTAATGATAAAGGAATTATATGGTATTTAAATTACATAAATACGATATTAATGATTGAAAAATCATGATAAATGGTAATAATTATCTGAAAATTATTACGAGCTTATGAAAAATATTTTGACTGATAATAATTATCTAAGATATCTGTGAACCAGTTTAGACCGAGTCTTAGTGATATCGAGATTTGTTCGACTAGACCGTCGGGATGTTAGAATTTTGTTGGGCTCAAGTAAGACTGAAATAGTTTGACCTGATACTAAGTCTTATGTGTGTTGTAGACTGATAGGGTTATGTGTTTAAGTTATTCTATGTATATATAATAGTATTATATTATGATGATATTATTTTAATTTGTATATCGATATTATTTATATATTAGGTCTTCAGTCAAAGCTTAATAAATTGCGTAATAGTAATCGACCGAACAGGCAAGTTTTCCTTAACTCAATCTTAAGTTATTTCATTTAAATATACTTATGGTTAATCATTGTTGATTGTCATATCTAAGAATTGTTAAATTTTACTCTGTACATATTGCATGTATTAATCAGGTATGAAAGGTTGATCACCTTCATTACCATTCGGTCCAGATATAATCGATATGTTCATGTTAAATGTTCTTCAGTTATGCAAGTTTGTTCATGCTAATTCACAACTATATTGTTGAATTATAGCCAGCTTATTATTCAAATTCTTTCAATCATGATATATCCTTAAATAAACTTATACTTGTTGGGCAAACTTATGCTCACCCTTGCTATATCATGATAAACATTGCAGATTAAGGCGAATACGTCAGATACACTACAAAAAAATGGGGCTTCAGCAACAACCGATTTTTGTTGCTAAAGGTGCCAAATTTCGTTGCTAAAGATTTTTGGCAACGACTTTACTGTCGTTGCGTCTTTTCACAAGAATGAATGAGCGTTGCTAATAATTTCCGCAACGAACGCGATTTTTTTTGTTGCCAAAAGTAATATATTTTGCAACGAAATTTGACTTTCGTACAGAGACATCGATCTTTTAGCAACAAAATGTGTTGTTGCAGAATAATTAAAATTACGTTGCTAAAAACCCCATTTCGTTGCAAAAGCTTGCTAATTGGCAACGAAATAAACTCTTTTTTTTTGCAACGACCATGCATTTTCGTTGCAATTGACACCATTTTGCAACGAAATTTTTCGTTGCAGTAAATTATGAAAATTGTTGCCTAAGCTTGCTTTCGTTGCGAAATATAAATTTTTTAGCAACGATTTTCGTTGCTAATTATATTATTTGGCAACAACATTATGCTGAATCAGCAATGAAAATGTTTGTTGCTGGTTATTTTTCAATAGCAACGAAAGTTGTCGATTAGCAACGACATTATATGTTGCCGTTTCTTTATATGTGCAACGAAAGTCGATATGATTTGCAACGATAAAAAATATTGCCTTCTATTTTAGTATTAGCAACAATATTCTCTCTGTTGTTATTAGGTTAATTTTTCGTTGCCAAATATTATATTTTTAATGTCATTAGCAACAAAAATTTGTTGCTAAATGTATAAAAAATCGTTGCTATATTAAAACTTATTCAATGCTTTGGTAACGAATTATATTGTTGCCAAATCAAAATTTGACATTCTTTTTGTGTACCTGGCTGGCTCAATGTCCCCATAACAAATAATGGCAAAAATACAAAAAAAATAAAATATTATTAACTTAATAAAATCATCCACATAATCATTCATTATCTTTACAATTAACCATCTAAAGCTACCACAGTTCTTCAATCAAAGTATATATCTACATATAGAGAGAGTACACTTCATAATTCCGTCCCTTGTCTTCCTTAAACGTAGCACGAAAATTTAATACCCAATATTGTAAGGCATGTCGTAAAAATAGTCTTCCTGCACATATTTAAAAATAATAGCAAGTTAGAAAAATGAAGCAAATAAATCACCAGAGGCACTTAATGCCAAAATCAATACACAAAGATAATAGAGTTGCTACGTGGTACTAATATACACTGTAGTGCTCATAAGCAGAAAAAGACAAATATGCAATCACAATATATTTTGCTACAAATCCAAATATAAAAAGAACCTTCAGTGCGACTATATGATATTAGAAACTGAATGTTAAGCACAAGCAAGAATCAATAAGTATAATTGTAACCATAAAAATCATGTGAATCAACTGGACAAAGAATTATTTTATCAAAGGACCCACTCTGGAGAGATTAAAGGTATGCAGCAAAAAGCAAACTGCAATTAATAATACCTGACACTACAAATGATGATATGCTATTTGAATTTCTTGAAGTCTATATTTCTCTAATTACTCATAATTTGAAGGATGTACTATTCAGCAAATTTAAATTTCTAAACATTTGAATTAGACTTGCAATCTGAAATGTAATTCTAATTGTACTAGGTTGGGGTTTCTTTACAAAAAATTGTATAGAGTTGCAGAGGATGTCCCCACTGTTTTGTATTTGTTCAGAAAAAATAATTTTTTTATCCTTCTAGAAACCGATGGCGATACCAAGCAAGGATGGGACTTCCAAAATCTAAAATTATTACTTCAAGATGTATACTCACTTAATAGGACATTCTCTACTCCCAAAATAGCAAGCCAGGACAACTTCCTCTACTTACTAAATTTATTTAGCTAGCATAAAATAAAATAAAATATAAAAAAAAGATATGGCTAAACTTGTCATAATTTAATTTAGCAATCAAGAGAAGACATACTTGGCGGGCTTTTAGTACAACTAAATTCTCAAAACATTAATAAGATCATAGCATATGCCTTTTAGAAAATTCACGGGTAAGAAGAGGTGAAAGAGGGAAACCTGCTGCTTAGAATATAGAAAATTTAATTCAAGAAGAGATTTCTTTTGGAGTCCCTATTATTGCAGTCAATATTTTTCAAGTGAAGATCTAGTAATCAAAAATGTAAGATAATGATCACAAATAACCCACCCAAACAACCAAGTTCGCTCTCCAGCTTCTTAGTGTTGTCAATTGCCACATGCTTTGTAATCGGCTCCAATGAACCACACCAAAGCTATAAATATCGGATTTTAGAGTCAAATTTATACCTCTAAGCGTTCACAACCACAAAGAATGAAATGTGTTGTCATGCTTATGTGAAGGACGCAGATTTACGGGACCAAAATGGGTGGCACCTATACTCAATCGAGACCGCTCTCCATTTGTTGGGATCTGCAAAAAGAAAATTTAAAAAAAAAATAGTAGGACATAAGTACAAGAAAGACCTCAATCACTACCATTTCACGTTAAAATCAATATAAGATTTCGATTATTTATGGTCCCATCTAAATTTATTTGATAATTCATTTCCCGCCTTACCAACTAGAACTATTTTTATAAATAGTAGAAAATGAAATTATTCCTTTCATAGTCATACTAATATATCGAAAGAGTAAGCAAAGACTCCACTTGGCGATGAAAAAAAATTTCATAACACACGCTTATCCCAACTTTCCTACTAACAGAATTATTTAGATGTCATCTGTGCCAAATGAATCAATTTGAAGAAGTTCTAAGTCCATTTTGATATCAAGATTCCCCAACAGCAGTTCCTTAAAAACGTTTAGTTATAAAATCACTTTGTCTTACAAATTGGTGGCAAATTTCACATTTGGGATGGGTCAACTCTTTGAAGCAGGACTTGTGATATGCATCCTTCCCCGACAAGGAAAACTTGAATCAACATAAAAAACCAATAAGAGACATCAAAAGATCGAACAACATTACCTATTTTAACATAATCGCATCAACAAAATAGGAAAACACATGCATGGATGCAGGCACACACACACACACCCCTCACACAAACAATCAAAATCTCCATTTTTAAGGGGTGTGATGTAGGTGTTTTGAACTGGGGAAGGGGCGAAATATAATACAAAAGATGCAAGAAGAAGAAACTACCTCATGCTCGGTGATTGGGGAGCCACATGCACGACAACAAAAGCATTCCGGATGGAAAAATGTCCCCATGCATCCCAAATAGTTTCCATAGCCAATGTCCCGGTTGCAGCCACCACATACTCTGCAAGTTAGCGGCATACATGTACAAGATCAATCAATTCAAGGCTTACAAACTTGTAAGTTTGACACTACCATGTGTTCTTTTAGTGTTCTGATGTGACATTGAATGTTTAAGGGCTGGAACTTACTGATTTATATAACTCATGTTATTTTTTTCTCATTCTAGTTATAGACTTATTTAATCCTTGCAATATTCTATCTTTAAGACATTATTTTGATATTTGAAAAACAATCTATGTGAGCTATATGCGAGAAAAAGTAACTTGGTATTCAAAAGTTTTAAATTAGAAGTGAGCAAAGCTATCATGCCTGCAGGAATCTTCTTTCTTCAAGCCATTGTTTTATAGGCATCATTTTGTCATTAGCATCTTTCCATTCATTAGCTACAACTACTGCCACCCTGTTTGTAGTTACTTTCGCACGAGCCAACTCTCTGTCAAGAGATTTTCTTTCCTCTTGTGAAATTAAGAACCAAATTTTAGTGTTGAGTATTATCAGTTACACAGACAGTGCAATCGTGAAGAATGTGTTTAGGAAAAGTCGATAGCTATTTATATTTATATATTACATTCATCTCTTGAACTTTTCGTTGAAAATCCCTCACAGCATTTGCAGCAGCACCACCTGCAAGAACAGCTTCTTCAAGCTCACGGACAGTCTGGGTGAGCTTCTCAACTTCAGCAACTTTCTGGTGATGCATTTTTTCCAAAATTTTATTCTCTTCCTAATGGGCTCAAGAAGCAAACAAAAACCCATATTCAAAATTTTCAGATCGCACAAACATAATATAAGAAACTTTGGCAATCTTCAGAAGATAGAGAGCATCACAGCTACAATACCTGGAAAATTTCTATCTACTTCATTAATTCTTGGTTTTTATTTTGAAGATCATCCACCATAGAAGCCTTCGCCAATGTAACTTGCACAGTCCTCTCAACTTCAAGTAAAACAGCCTCTTTTGATTTGGTGAGGTGATCCAATGCTTCGTTGTCATCCTGGAGTTTTGCAATCTAGAAAGCGCAATGGTAATAAAATCAATTTGTGATACTTACTCTACCATCTGCATAAAACAACACTATATTCTGTTTCCAGTAACCTAATAACCATTAGATGTTCAGAGATTATACCTCCTGACGAGCAAGCTTGAGCTCTGCTTCCAGGGGTGCAAGGATGGCTTCAATTGGGGGCATATCATCATCTTTTTGAGCAGCATGAACCCTTCGAAGAGTGGCTTCTGCTGCAAACTGCGCAACCATGGAGGCCTTCTTCTCATCATTGATTTTCTTGATTTCAAGATTCTGCCAAAAAAGAGGTACCTCACTATATTTAGATTTTGTGACAGGAGCACGAAAAATTAATTTTATGGTAGGTGAGCTTCAGTTAATACTTTGCTTTCTAGAAGAGATTCCGTTAACTTGAGCTTCTCATCCACCTTCTCCAATTCTTCAGTTAGCTATGTTACAAAGGAAATTAAGAAAAATCATGTAAGCTTTATTTCGAATATCATACAACTCAAAATAACATTTGAGAAAACGAGATTCCAAAATCTTCTTCTGAGCATTGCATCATTTAAATACGAGTACTGGTGTAAATAAAACAATCTAACACCATAAAATGGCGAAAAACCATTGAAGTGTTCTTTACATTAAGACCTATATACACTAGTTTTCTTTCTAAATCGTATAAATTATGTTAACTGAACCAGTTAAAGGAAAGTTTGTTACCTCCTGCCAGCTTTCTCAACAGAACCAGATGTCAGAAGAAACACCTGCTGTTAGATCCTTTTCTTTTAGGCAAGTCTCATGATCTGCTTCAAAGCATCAGAATAATCAAGTGTAAGAGAAACTTAAATTATCATGAAATATGAACAAATCGTAGAATAAAAGATTATACAGCATACCAAATCGTCTTTTCACACATCTTTTTCACAAGGCCTTTCATAGATAGAAAATGAAGGAACAATGGACTTAAAAACACAGGTTCATCAATAGATTCAGATAATTGAACCACTTCTTCATACTCAAATGAAATCGCAAAATGGGCACAAAATGGGCACAAAATTTTGTAAGAAAACCCCATATGGAAAACATTTAGTTTTATTTTTAAGACAACTCTCCATATCCTTAATCATTAAAAGAGAAAAGTTGAATTTTATACCAGAAATAATCAATGCTGACAGAATTAGATGTTGATAAGTCATATTAGACCTACCACCATTTGTAGGGACAAGATTAGCACGAATGACTTTGTGAACAACACTGTACAAAGTTGTTTCAATAATAGTAGGTAACCCAATAAATTTAGCAGATTGATAATTTTTCGTCAAGAATAGATAAGTTTTCAAATTCGATTAGTCCCTTAGGAGTGAAAGGACAGAACCCAGTGCTAGGAATATTAAGAATTGAATCCAAAATAGCATAGTCAAATGATATTGTCTTGTTTTGAACACAGGTATCTATGCTATCAGATTTAACAGTCATATTTCCAAAAAAATTGTTTAATAAGCAATGGATATGCAGATTTTGGGGAAGATAATATAGAAGATAAACTTACTTTTGCAAACATGAATGAAACCCCAATTTTATCAAATAAAACCGTGTCAACGGGTTTTCCTAACACAATAATTTTGTTGAACATCAAATTTTGGAAACGGGTAGCAAACTTTTGGGATCGAAAAGATAGAGCAGTCCCAAAAACATGAGGAATAGAAGGAGGGGAATCGGGTATACTCACAGAGATAGATAAGGTGCCCAAATCTGCAACAATCTTTTGAAGATTCTGATTGAGGCGTCGCTTCTCCCTTGGTTCTGCGATTACTTCCAGTTCCTCATGTCTCACCGGTTGTCGCCCGATTTTAAAGGTGTAACCGCCTCTAGTTTTTGCCATATAGTTACCGAAGCAAGGATGGCGGCAGAAAATGGAAGTAAACCTAGGTTTGTGGCAGAAGAGGCAAGACGATAAGTACAAAGAAGAATAGGAGATGAATGGGTTTTAAAAAAAATGATCTGTTAAGGAGAAAATAGAAAAATTTTAGAATAAGGAAAATAAAATAACATAATACAAAAGGGTTTTAGAAAGATTGATATCTGATTAGTTTAGAATTTGGTCTAAGATGAGTGGGAGATGAAGAGTTTTAAGAAAAAGAAGTACAAACTGGTAAGGACTGATAAAAAAAAATTTAGAGTTTTATTCCCGTTCAAAAACTAACATAACAAAAATAAAAAATCAGAAAGGCAATTAATGCCACTTTTAAAAATAAATTTAAAAAAAATAAATTTAAAAAAAATTATCTTAATTTTTTTTAAAATGATTTTATTTTTTAAAAAAAATTTGAAAAAAAATAAAAATGTGATCCAATGCCAAACTAATCGGCATTGTAACTTTTTTAAATTTTTTTATAAAGAAAATTTGTAAAAAAGAAGATTAAGATGTAACATCACTTTAATTGATGTTGGAATTTTTTTTTTTTGATCTCTTGTACTTGTTTACAAATATCAATATTTTTTTATGTTTATTCTCTGTCATCGACGTTGGAAATAAAGGAGTATATAAGACTTGATTTATAAAAAAATAAAAATAAAAATTCTAACGCTAAATTAAAGTGACGTCAGATCTTACTCTTCTTTTTTACAAATTCGCTTTTTTAAAAAAATTTAAATATAATAAGAATAAAATTGATATTACATTAATATGGGTTAAACTAACTTATTAGGAATGACTTATAAGTCATTTTTAAATAATTTATTCTATTTTAGTTCAGAAAACATAATAAATTTTTCTTCATCTTTTATGTTTTCTCTTAGAACTGATAATATTATAATTTAATTTTATAATATATTTGAAAAAAAAGGTAAAAGGAGAACTAGGAATAGCTAGGCGTATACCATTACTATTCTTCTTTTTATGTTTTATTTTTGGACTTAAAAATATGTTCATGATTTAAGTTACACTCTCCGTCTAAGAATAAAAGTTCTTATTATTTTATGTAATCACAAGTTAAATATTTACTTATATTAATTAATCTATTTTTTTACAATAATTTATGCGTAATATCCTTAGTATTAAATGTCATATTTTTAGTATTTATAAATATTTATATAATATCACTAGTCATGTATAGCAAAATATGCAATTAGATGAGAATTTAAATACGAATAATTTTATTATTTGATAATTTTTTTTAAATTCGCATAAAATCAATCATTACTTTCTCAGAGTGGGGGAATACTTATAAGTATATCCTACTTCTATCTTGAAATAAGAAATATTGGGAAGCATAGATATAATAATCAGGTTTGATGAGCTTGGGTTTATTTGGGTCGGAGGTCCAGAACTAATATGCTTGGCAATCGGTTGTCACGGATACTATTTCAACAACCATAATCAATACCGTTGATCGTAACATTGGATGACACAGATTGAAATGGATTTCCCCTTGCCACTACAGGCTGTAGCGACATGAGAAATTACTCATTTGCCCCTCATTTGCTCATCTGCTACACTGTCTACCGCTACAAGTTATGCCGGTAGTTTAGTTAACTAATAAATTAGAATGATTCACTGATAGCTTAATGGCCTAATAACCCATAGGTCTTAGGTTCAAAACCTAACTGTTATATTTTTGCTTCTTATGTTATATTTTTTGTGTATTAGATAAATTTTATTACCATCTATATATATACCCTTCTTAAATCTCCACATTAAACTAAATATATATAAAGTAACTATGAATATTTTAATATATATATATATATATAAATTTATCTCTAAATATTTATAAACAAATATTCATATAAATTTATCTTTAAAATTTATAAACAAATATTTATTTATAAATTTATAAATATTTCATCTAATATACCCTTCCGAAATCTCCACATTAAACTAAATATATATAAAGTAACTATGAATATTTTAATATATATATATATATATATATAAATTTATCTCTAAATATTCATATAAATATTTATAAACAAATATTCATATAAATTTATCTTTAAAATTTATAAACAAATATTTATTTATAAATTTATAAATATTTCATCTAAAATTTATAAAATTTAGATATGAATATTTTTATAAATATTTATATGAAATATTAAGAGATAAATTTATAAATATTTATATGAACATTTGTTTACATATATATATAAGATGTAACATTTGTTTATATTTGTAAGATGTACCATCACTTCAACTGACGTTGGAATCTTTTTTTTTTAAATTTTTTTGATCTCTTGTACTTGTTTACAAACATCAATATTTTTTTATGTTTATTCTCAGTCATCGACGTTGGAAATGAAGGAGTATATAAGATTTCAGCTATAAAAAAAATAAAATAAAAATCCTAACGCCAATTAAAGTGACGTTGCATCTTACTCTTCTTTTTGACAAATTTGTTTTTTAAATTTTTTTTATAAATAAAATAGGGATAAATTTGATATTACATTAATATGGGTCAAACTAACTTATTAGGAATGACTTATAAGTCATTTTTAAATAACTTTATTCTGTTTTAGTTCATAAAACATAATAATTTTTTTTTTCATCTTTTATGTTTTCTCTTATAACTAATAGTATTATAATTTAATTTTATAATATATTTGGGAAAAAGGTGAAAGGAGAAATTTTGAAAAGAATATGTATGTGTGTGTGTATATGTGTGTGTGTGTATATATATATATATATATATATATATACACATATCAGAAGAATAAATTTAAAAATATCAGAGACTACAAGTTATGACGTTAGTTTAATTAACTAATAAATTAGAATGGCTCAATGGTAGCTTAATGACTCAATAACCCATATGTCTTAGGTTCAAAACTTAGCTGTGATTTTTATTATTACTATTACTATTATTATTATTATTATTACTGTTATTGTTATTATTATTATTGTTGTTGTTGTTGTTATTATTATTATTATTATTATTATTACTTTTATTATTATTATTATTATTATTACTATTATTATTATTATTATTATTATTATTATTATTTATTACCATCATTATTATTATTATTATTATTATCTTACTTTAAGGCAATATTTTAATAGTCGTTGCAAAAAGTTGTATAAAATATGCAACGAAAATAAAAATTGTTGCCAATGAATGTTGCCCATATTACGCAACGAAATATAGCAACAAAAAACTTTCGTTGCCCACGATGAGGAGAAATCAAGTGGTTAGAAATTTTGCAACGAATTTCTAACGAATTTTGTTTCCAAATTTTGCAACTACTTATGAATTTCGTTGCAAAAAGTGAAAGCCTGACACAATTTGCAATGAAGGACAAGTTTTGTTGCTAAACATACACTTTTAGCAACGACTCGTTGCCTGAAAATTCGTTGCTAAAGCCCCATTTTTAGCAACAAATAAACTTTCGTTGCCCACGATAACGGAAAAACAAGTGGCCGAAAATTTTGCAACGAATTTCTAACGAAATTTTTTCCCGCCATTGAATTAGCAACAAAATTTTGTAACGACTTATGAATTTCGTTGCAAAAAGTGAAAGCCTGACACAATTTAAAATGAAGGACAAATTTCATTGCTAAACATATACTTTTAGCAACGACTATAAAGTCGTTGCCCGAAAAATCGTTGCTAAAGGCCCATTTTTTTGTAGTGATACAAGGAAAGGTTAAAGACAGTTCTAGCTTTAAGTTAATGTGTGCAGCTAGATTTGTAATAGTATTGTATGATAATAATGTTATATGTTAGACAAGTTATGAATTGTGTATAAGTTAAGGTTACTCGACCTTGGAGAATAGTGTGTAAAGTTTATTGTATAAAAAATTTATGTTTATATCATCCGCAATAGTTATAGAATGATTGTACCAGATCCACGGTGATTTAGGACCCGGATTTGGGGCTATCACAGTTACTCAGTTATACTCAATTATTGCTACAGTAATTGCTGCATAATATATCCCATATTATTGATTCAATTATTATCACAGTATCATCTGTATAATATTTTATATTTTTAAATCAATAATTGAGATGACAAAGTTATTCATATTATTATTTGTAATATTGACAATGTCTAGAAAGTTCTGTCGAGAAAAGGGGTTTGGTCACCTAATTGCTCGCCAATAGGGAGAAATTCTTATCGGAAAGCTCCATCTTTCCTGGAAATGATCTGGTTGTTAAATACTGTGAGTTATAATATTAATGATGAATAAGTTCGTGTTAATTAAAGATAAAATTAATATTTCCATTGTGTTGGGATTATTAGTGTTAGTGGAAATCTACTTTTATTTCGATAATAATTAATTCTTGGAGGTTAAATTGACCAATCGGGTAATTAAGCGGATAAATGAGCAATTAATTGCTATTAGTTCACACGCATATAACTATTTGTTCACATGAATGGAACTATTGATTCACATGAATGTACTATTGATTCCCATGCATGTACTATTAGGGGAGGTGGTGCAAGTTTGATAATACTTGTAGGACTAAATTAAATATGATAGAAAAGATGAAGTTACTATACTGTAATAATTCGAGCCCCAAAATGTGCAATTATTGAAACTATGTTTTCCTATAAATAGAAGCTCATTCTTCTTTCATTCTCACCAATTCACTAAGACTCATAAGAGCAATTATAGAGAGAGAAGCTATAGAGAGAGAACAAGAGTATTCTGCTACTTCACTATTCCAGTATCCAGTCTTCTTCTAAGGTAATGGATCTTATTTTTGTTCAGTATTCGTAAGAAATAATATTTTCTTCCATACTCTGTAGTATGTGAGTAATATTATTTTATTTCGTATTCCTAATTCTACACTTATTCTGTTAAATTATTACTTCTATACTCCGTGAAATTAGTAGAATATCCTTGATATTTGCGCTTCATCCAGTATCTTTTCATAGAAATATTATCCTGAGCATTCTTGATAATTATTGATCTTTTCATGTCAGAATACAATTCACGGGGTATTATTCACAAAGTACTATTCACGAGGTACTTTTCACAAAGTACTATTCACAGGTACTATTCATGAAGTACTATTCACAAAATACTATCACTCGGGTTCAATTCACCCGGGGTACTATTCATGACAAAAATTGATTTCTTTTCTGTCCAAATCATTTTTGATACAATATTATTCTTGAATTTTACTCCACAAAGCAGTATCATGTTGACAATTTGGACATTATTAAATTCTGGATAAATTAAATTATAAATCTTTAAAAATTTATCCTTTGTTTTCTTTTAATTGAAGTCTTATATCATTATCATCATCCTCATGCTTATATTTTGATGAAAGTCATTTTTGGCTTACGTGCATAGATGGACTGTAGATTGGTATAATTATGATCAGGTATTATTCGGTATAATCATGACCCATAATGTGACAAATGATGTGGTAAAGTCCTCATTGGCCCATAGTGCATTGATCGACAATTGTCGGCATGATCATGACCATTGATGATTATACGAATATCCTTGGCCCATAGTGCATGGATAATTCGTGGACGTGATACTGATGAATATCCTTGGCTCGTAGTGCAGGGATGATTCAATGATGTGGTTTATTTATTAAGCTGAGTCTCAACGATAAAAATTACTGATAAACTTTTTTTTAAATCATAGAAGATGGTAGATATCATGCTCTACATGACTCTTCTAATGGATTACTTGTTCCACTACAGTTAAACTTGATGTTTATTGTATTTTATCAGTTTAACACTGTTGAAGGCTAACAATAATTTATTTTGCATTATCTTAGTGTAAGATCCCAAATAATTAATAAATGAAATTTAATTTCCTCTAATTATTATTTTGAAATAGTAAGGGTTGATTATTATTTTGAAATTAAGGGTTGATGTGATTAATGTGGATAATTACGGGTAAAATCATAAATATTTCAAAATAAGCAAGTGGTTATAAAATATTCATTGTTGTCGGGGAATATTCGTTTGGTCGTGGAATATTAAATCTTTGTCGGGGAATATTAAATGCAATGCAGTAGTGACCATAATGTGGCCCCATGTAAAAGCGATTGGAGGAAGAAAATGACAAATATAAGTTGTTTAAAAATAACGGCGTAGTTATTCAGATTTACCTTTGTTGGAATACCGGTGGTTAAAACACGATGTCTGGCGTTGTTGAGCGGTAGCACTGCGGTATTGCACCAATTATTGACTCTTACGTGAAGGCACTACTCGATAATGGTTACGATAATTCTTTATTCGGTGTTTTATTTTATTGATTCAATAATTCTTTGCGTTGATATTTTATATTCTTTGTTGTTTTAATAATTGTCATTCATTACGATATATTTTCATTATCGAAACAATAATTCATATTATCTGAATAATATTATTAGATAACATTATTGGCAATGTCTAGAAAGTTACATCTAAGGAGAGGTTTGGTCACCTAATTGCTTGCGCATGATAAGGAGAAATTCTTATTGGAAGCCCCCTGCTTTCACAGAGGCTGCACGGTTGTCGATATTGTGATTACGTAATATTATTTGTGAATAATTAATTATTGATTCATATGATGAGGAAAATATTGATTTTATGTGGATATAGATGGAGAAAATTTTTAATGTGACAATTGTTGAAAATTGAAATTTTATCTTTTTACGATAAAATAATTCATTTAAATATATATTATTATATTTTAATAATATAATAATGGTGATATATTTTACAACGAATGTGGGATATATGAGTATCTGAGGAGGAAGAGTATTTTTGTTGCAATAAATGTTTAAAACATGTTAAACATGTCGGTGGACCCCATTTATTGGTGAAATTTGATTATAGCCTCTAAAATCACCCGTTTGTGGATTTGGTCAATTTTTGTTGGAAATTTGGAAAAACTTTCTTACGCAAAGTTGTAGAGAATTGAATTTCCTATAAAAACTCATGAGATTCGAATTTTCTGATAAAAGGGCTATTTATTATGAATTATTGAAGTTAGAAGCTCAAAATAATTGATTTTGGAAGTTTAAATTATTTTAAATTAGAAAAACGTTTTTTATTTTCTTCTAGAAGGTTGGCATGTGTGAATTCTTTGAGATTCAGATTTCAAAGAATACGTATAATATTTTTATAAATATTAATATTTTATTAAATTTTTACGCTTTGGTGTTACAGCGATTTCTATAAATAGGTGCTTAGGTTAGAATTGAAAATCACACGAAGCTGAAGTTTTCTCTCTCTATATTATCGGCGTATTCTTGTGAGTATTTTGAGTATACTTTGAGTATTGCTATCGGTGAAAGTTCAAGATATAGTCTATATCCGGTATTCGGTTAAATCTTGATCTTTCGAGGTAAGGGATATTATTTTTTTTTCGTAATGATATTATTTCTTCAATATCATTATCTTTGAAATATTGGTCTGAAGTTTTTATCAAATTTGGAACTTTTGGTGTGGTGTTACTATTCACGTATCTACGGCCTTTATTCACGTATCTGTACTTATTCACGAATCGACCTTTATTCATGAAAAATGAAAATTTTTCTTTTCGTCCAAAATATCTATTGTGGATACTAGCTTTGATTGTATCCATGTTTTGATCATTCTTGAATTTTACGCCACTATGATTATTTTTGAGGTATTTTTGGGCGTGGATAAAACAAAATCGAATCCTTAATCCTTAATCCTTGTCATTTTGATTCCTTTGGATTCGTTTTTTTAAAAAATATTTTCATCATCCTCGGTCTTAAATGATGATATTATTGAATATCTTTGGCTGTAGTGCAAAGATGAATGATTTATGATGAATATCTTTGGCGATGGTAGTGCAAAGATGAATGATTTCGATGAATATCTTTGGCGTAGTGCAAAGATGAATGATTTTTGATGAATATCTTTGGGCGTAGTGCGAAGATGAGCAGTGTTTAGATGAACATGACCAATTTGGTGAATGTCCTTGGCTTTTGTAGTGCAGGAGGATGAATATTTGATCAGATATATATTGATTGATGTTACGGGGATAAAAATAGGCGATGAACTTTAAAATTCATACATAGAAGATAGTAGTTTGCATTCTCTACTTAACTCTTCTAATGAATTATTATTATTTCATTGCGAATATTGATTTAAAACTTGTTGTCTATTGTATTCTATTATATTTTTCCTGTTGAAGACTAACGATAATTTTGTTGTATATTATCTTAGTCATAATATTATTTTCTTTGGGCTAGTCGAGCTCACCCTTTTCCTTTTGTTCCATTTTTCTTCTCGGGAGGCGAGAATATAGCAAAATGCAGTGTCGGGGTATGGAATGAAAGTTCTAGGGAGAGTTGTTTAGTAGTCCTCACCATTGTTGTAAAATAATGTATCAATAATTATGATGAGGATTTATTTGTATGTGGATATTATCAGATGGCAATATCGTATTTAAACTCACAGTTTTACTATTGTAATAATAAAGTTGTAGTTGTTTACATGCAGGTGTATTGACAACTCGGAATGGGGGATGTAGACCTATTTTGGGGGTGTCACGGTTGGTATCGAGCTTAGGGATATGATCTCTGGCGGAGATCGGGGAATAGAACTAGGAGGGGAGGCGAGTAAATCCTTCGCTAGTGTGTCCTACCAAAAGCTTATTTGATAGTTGGTCGGTATATATAGGGATATTATGTGATATATTGATTTCCTTAATTAACCCTTGTTTTATGAGCGGTATTTGAGAATGTCATTGAGAATATTAACAATGGAAATGAGGCCAGAGTAGAGGCGCTTTGTACTCACCAGCGAGGAGAGCGTGCAGCTTGGTGGCAATGTTCCTCTGTGAACAACACCTTTGGCGAGATGATGAGCGAGGGGATATTTAGAAGCTTTTTGCGGTTCATGCAAAATCAGACGAGGAGACTCGTGTTCAAAACATAGGAGGAAATGATAGCAATTCACGGGTTGTCACGACCAAGCGGTTCAAAAGTTGGGACCACGAATTTAAAGGAAAGCGGATCCGATCATGGCGAAACATGGGTCAAGCAAATTACCAAGATATTCGATGTCTTGGGATGCGAGAAGAACAGAAGGTTCCATTCGCCACCTTATGTTAGTGGCGAAGGCGGACTCTTGGTGGGAGATGCGTGAAGCGTACCCATCGGTACGCGCTTCGGCATGTCTTGGGAGCGTTTGAAACTATTTAATGACAAATACTTTCACGAAAGTGTTCGTCATATGAAGGAAGTGGAGTTTATTAGGTGGGCGAGAACAACATGGCGGTGTCTCGATCGAGGCGAAATTTGCGAGTTATCGGTTTGCACCTCATTTGGTGGAGAATGAGGAGCGTATAATGCGGATGTTTACGAGAGGTTTGAAACACGGCATCGTCGATATCTCATCTCTCATAAATTTTCTCTCTATTGAGGATGTTGTTATGAGGGCTCAATTGTTAGAAGCGAGATACTTGAGTATGGTCAATAGAGAGGTACCACAATCGAGGATCATCTAGGAGATAGCGATCAACAAAACAACAATAATCGGTGGAGAAAGAAAAAAGCGGACAAAAATGGTAACCACTCTGGTGGTAATCATAGCCATGAAAATAGAAGAAGCGAGTCGGGAGGAGATTTTAAAAAAGGAGATTCAACAACGACCATGTGAAGGCAGCGGTGCGGTGACAAGCTGGTTCCAAGGGAGGAGAAGCGACCACCCGGTCATATGCTATAAATCACGGAAAAGAGGACATATCGGTCAAGCGCCCCAATGATTCGGTATGCTATAATTGTGGAAAGGAAGGACATATCGCTCGAGATTTTGCAGTAGCGAAACCTAGTTAGTGAGGGACGGTGACTCAAAAAAACATATCCGAGAAAAGTCAAAGTCAGCGGTTCTGGAAGGCGTTTGTTGTGGTGGTCAAAATCGAGGAACCCAAGCGAGGTGATCACGGGTAAGCTATTTATAAATTCTTGTGAAGTTTATACTTTACTGAATCTGGGTGCTACCCATTCATTTATCTCTCTGCTTGTGCTCAGCGTTTAAACTTGACTCAGGAGAAATTAGACTTTGACTATCTGTGGAAACTCAGTTAGGAGAAACTTTCATCACATCCTTTGTTTATAAATCTTGTCTAATCCATGTTGGCACCCTTATCTTACTGTTGACCTTATCTCTTTAAAGATACTTGCTTTTGATGTGATTTTAGGGATTGATTGGTTAACTACTCATCATGCCAAAATTGATGATTTTTTCGTAAGGTTGTTAGCTTTCATATTCCTAAACAACTTTGTTGTTGAATTCAAACAACTAAACCATTAAAATCAATCCTTTGTCATATCTAATCATAAAGCTATTCGTTTATTAAAAAGCGGATGTCAAGCTTTCTTAGCCCATGTTATGGATTTGAATAAAGACACGTCAAAATTGAATAATATTCTGTTGTTATTAACTTTCGGCGTATTTCTGAAGAACTTCCGGTCTACCCCGAGCGTGAAGTTGAATTCTTTATTGACCTTGAACACAGTACAAAGCCCATTTCTAAAACCCCATATCGAATGGCTCTATTGAACTTGAGGAGTTAAAGGTCCAACTATAGGAGTTGTTGGACATTGGTTTCATTCGTCTAGTACATCTCCTTGGGGTGCTCTGTTTTATTTGTAAAGAAGAAAAAGCGGGAGTATGCGACTTTGTATTGACTATCGGGGAATTGAACCATGTCACCTTTATCAAGAATAGGTATCCTCTACCTCGTATTGATGACTTGTTTGACGATTGCAAAGAGCACAATTCTTTTCAAAAATCGATCTTAGATTACGGATATCATCGGTGAAGATTAGAGGCGAGGATATTCAAAGGCGCCTTTAGAACTTCGATGCGGGCATTATGAATTCTTAGTTATGTCTTTCGGATTGACTAATGCTCCTGCGGCTTTCATGGATATGATGAGCAAGAGTATTCAAAGAGTATTTGGATCGATTTCGTTGTTGTCTTTATTGATGACATCCTCATATATTCAAAAGCGAAGTGAAGATCATGAGCACCATTTGAAATTTGGTACTCAAAGGCCCGTGAAAACAAGCTTTATGCCAAGTTAAAGAAATGCGAGTTACGGCGAGGAAGTAGCATTTCTTGGGCATGTGGTGTCAAAACATGGAGTGTCATTGACGTGAAGATTGAAGCAATACAAAGTTAGAACAGCAAAAGTCGGTGGTGAAATCACGTAGCTTTTGGGCTTAAATTTGGTTATTATCGGAGATTCGTGGAAGGTTTTCTCGAATCGCTACTCAGATTAACTCATCTAACTTTCGGAAGGATACAAAATTCGTTTGGGGCGAAGAAGAGCGAGAAGAGTTTCAAGAGCTTAAAGGAGACTTATTTGGCACTATTTTGTTCTAACAATACCATCTGGTTCGGATGGATTTGTTATCTCTGATGATGCTTGGGCAAAGGGTTAGGATGTGTTCTCATGCAGCGTGGGAAAGTCATAGCCTATGCCTCGCGACAACAAAAAGAATATGAGAGGAATTATCCTACTCATGATCTAGAGTTAGCGGTGATCGTTTTTCGCTAAAGATCTGGAGGCACTATCTATATGGAGAGAAAGTGGAGATATATTAGGACCATAAAAAGCCTTAAATATTTCTTCACTCAAAAAGAACTTAACATCTGCGTGACGTTGGCTCGAGCTATTGAAGACTACGACCACACTATTGATACCATCACGGAAAAGCGAGCGTGGTAGGTGTGGCGTTGAGTAGAAGATCATATCACGAGGAGCGAGTGCGCGATGATGTCAAATATCGCATAGAGCCAACTTTAATAGAAAAAGTTAAGGTTGCTCAAGCCACCAGGCCGGGTGATGCATATGAAGAAGAAAGTACAAGAAGGAGCTATTAGGGCGAGAATTGATGAAGAAGGAATACTTGAGTCCACTCCGGACTTTGTGTTCTAACGATTACGATTTGAAGTACAAGATTATGATGGAGGCACACAATACACCATTTGCAATCCATCAGGAAGTACTAAAATGTATCGTGATCTTGACATACATTTTGGTGGAACAATATGAAGAGAGAGATTGCAAAGTTTATCTCAACATGTTTAACTTGTCAGCGTGTAAAGCGGAGCATCAAGTGCCTAAGGGACCATTGCAACCACTTGAGATTCGAAATGGAAGTGGGAACACATTACCATGGATTTCGTTCACGGGACTTCCACGGTTTCTCAAGGCATAAATGCTATTTGGGTTATTGTTGATAGATTAACCAAGTCGCTCATTTCTTGCCAATCAATCTGGAGACTTATTCCTTGAGCGTCTTGCTCAAATGTCGTAAATGAGATTGTGAGATTGCATGGCATGCCGGTATCCATAGTTTGGATCGTGACCCAAGATTCACTTCAAGATTTTGGGTTAGCTTGCAAAAAGCTATGAGTGCAGATTTAAGATTCGATTCGGCATACCATCCTCAAGCGGACGGACAATCGAGAGAGGACTATTCAAACTCTTGAAGATTTATTAAGACTACTGTGTCCTAGACTTCAAAGGCGGTTAGGATAAGTATTTACCATTGGTGGAATTCTCCTACAACAACAGTTATCGAGGCAAGTATAGGTGTGGCCCCATTGAAGCATTATATGGGCCGAAAGTGTCGCTCTCCGATATGTTGGGATGAGGTGGGTGAAGCAACATTTTGGGACAGAGTTGAAATGCGTATGACTACCGAAAAGATCCAAATGATTCGACAAGCGTATACAAAGCGGCACAAGATCGACAAAAAAGAGTTATGCGGATCTTCATCGAAAGGATGTGGAATTTAGTATAGGGGATCATGTATTGTTGCGTGTTGTTGCCCATGGAAGGAGTTACAAGATTAGGGAAGAGAGGAAAGCTCGATCCACGATTTATTGGTCCATTTCAAATTCTTGGCCCGAGTAGGAAATGTAGCCTATAGACTCGCGTTACCTCCAAGTATGTCTCGTGTTCATAATGTGTTTCACATATCTCATACTGCCGTAAATATGTGAAAGACCGAATCACGTTATTGAGTTAGAGCAGGACGAGATAGCAGAAGACTTAACGTATGAGGAAGTACTGTCAAGATCTTGGATAGGAAGGAGCATGTCCCTACATGCGAAGGTCATACCACAAGTTAAAGTCTTGTGGAGAAACCATGCTATAGAGGAAATGACACGGGGAGTTGAAAGCGGAAATGAAAGCGAGGTATCCTCATCTTTTGAAAACACCAGTCGTCGTCAATTCGAGGGACGAAATTTCATAAGGAGGGAGGTTGTAAGATCCCAAATAATTAATAAATGAAATTTAATTTCCTCTAATTATTATTTTGAAATAGTAAGGGTTGATGTGATTAATGTGGATAATTTACGGGTAAAATCATAAATATTTCAAAATAAGCAAGTGGTTATAAAATATTCATTGTTGTGGGGAATATTCGTTTGGTGTCGTGGAATATTAAATCTTTGTCGGGGAATATTAAATGCTGACAGTAGCATGACCATGTGTGAGCCCCATATGAAAAAAGCGATTGGAGGAAGAAAATGACAAATATAAGTTGTTTAAAAATACTTGGCGTAGTTATTCTGAATTTACCTTTGTTGGAATACCCGGTGGTTAAAACACGATGTCTGGCGTTGTTGAGCGGTAGCTGCGGTATTGCACCAATTATTGACTCTTACGTAAGAAGGCACTACTCAATAATGGTTACTGATAATTCTTTATTCGGTGTTTTATTTTATTGATTCAATAATTCTTTGCGTTGATATTTTATATTCTTTGTTGTTTTAATAATTGTCATTACACGGTATTTTTCATTGTCGAAACAATAATTCATATTATCTGAATAATATTATTAGATAACATTATTGGCAATGTCTAGAAAGTTACATCTAAGGAGAGGTTTGGTCACCTAATTGCGCGCGATGAGGAGAAATTCTTATTGGAAAGCCCCTGCTTTCTGAGGAAGCTGCTGGTTGTCGATATTGTGATTACGTAATATTATTTGTGAATAATTAATTATTGATTCATATGATGAGAAAATATTGATTTTATGTGGATATAGATGGAGAAAATTTTTAATGTGACAATTGTTGAAAATTGAAATTTTATCTTTTTACGATAAAATAATTCATTTAAATATATATTATTATATTTTAATAATATAATAATGGTGATATTTTACAACGAATGTGGGATATATGAGTATCTGAGGAGGAAGAGTATTTTTGTTGCAATAAATGTTTAAAACATGTTAAACATGTAAATTGGACCCCATTTATTGGTTGAAATTTGATTATAGCCTCTAAAATCACCCGTTTGTGGATTTCGGTCAATTTACATTTGGAAATTTGGAAAAACTTTCTTCTGCAAAGTTGTAGAGAATTGAATTTCCTATAAAAACTCATGAGATTCGAATTTTCTGATAAAAGGGCTATTTATTATGAATTATTGAAGTTCGAAGCTCAAAATAATTGATTTTGGAAGTTTAAATTATTTTAAATTAGAAAAACGTTTTTTTTATTTTCTTCTAGAAGGTTGGCATGTGTGAATTCTTTGAGATTCAGATTTCAAAGAATACGTATAATATTTTTATAAATATTAATATTTTATTAAATTTTACTGCTTTGGTGTTCTAAGCGATTTTCTATAAATAGGTCTTAGGTTAGAATTGAAAATCACTTTTGAAGCTGAAGTTTTCTCTCTCTATATTATCGGCGTATTCTTGTGAGTATTTTGAGTATACTTTGAGTATTGCTATACGGTGAAAGTTCAAGATATAGTCTATATCCGATTATTCGGTTAAATCTTGATCTTTCGAGGTAAGGGATATTATTTTTTTTTAGTAATGATATTATTTCTTCAATATCATTATCTTTGAAATATTGATCTGAAGTTTTTATCAAATTTGGAACTTTTGGTGTCGAAGTTACTATTCACGTATCGACTTTATTCACGATATATCACGTACTTATTCACGAATCTGGCCTTATTCAATGAAAAATGAAAATTTTTCTTTTCGTCCAAAATATCTATTGTGGATACTAGCTTTGATTGTATCCATGTTTTGATCATTCTTGAATTTTACGCCACTATGATTATTTTTGAGGTATTTTTGGGCGTGGATAAAACAAAGTACGAATCCTTAATCCTTAATCCTTGTCATTTTGATTCCTTTGGATTCGTTTTTTTTAAAAAATATTTTCATCATCCTCGGTCTTAAATGATGATATTATTGAATATCTTTGGCTTTTGTAGTGCAAAGATGAATGATTTATGATGAATATCTTTGGCGATAGTGCAAAGATGAATGATTTCGATGAATATCTTTGGCCCGTAGTGCAAAGATGAATGATTTTGATGAATATCTTTGGCCGTAGTGCAAAGATGAGCAGTGTTTAGATGAACATGACCCATTTGGTGAATGTCCTTGGCACGTAGTAGTGCGAGGATGAATATTTGATCTCAGATATATATTGATTGATGTTACGGGGATAAAAATAGGCGATGAACTTTAAAATTCATACATAGAAGATAGTAGTTTGCATTCTCTACTTAACTCTTCTAATGAATTATTATTTCATTGCGAATATTGATTTAAAACTTGTTGTCTATTGTATTCTATTATATTTTTTCCTGTTGAAGACTAACGATAATTTTGTTGTATATTATCTTAGTCATAATATTCTTTCTTGGGCTAGTCGAGCTCACCCTTTTCTTTTTGTTCCATTTTTCTTCTCGGGGAGGCGAGAATATAGCAAGAAATGCAAGTGGGGTATGGAATGAAAGTTCTAGGAGAGTTGTTTAGTAGTCCTCACTATTGTTGTAAAATAATGTATCAATAATTATGATGAGGATTTATTTGTATGTGGATATTGTCTAGATGGCAATATCTGTATTTAAACTCACAGTTTTATTATTGTAATAATAAAGTTGTAGTTGTTTCTGTACCGTGTATTGACAACTCAGAATGGGGGATGTAGACCTATTTTGGGGATGTCACATAATCAATGGTGCCACTGTGCATATGAGTATTTATATACATTTGTTAGTCTATGTATAGTGATTTTTACTAGCTTTGTTGTTACTATGGAATATTGAATGGTATTTGAAGTTCTCCTGGTTTTAAAATTTTAAAATTAAACCTTAGTGTTTGACAAATTTTATAGTTTTTTCTCCCCTCTTTTGTAATCAATTCCCCCATCCCATGTTTGGATCCAAAGAATACCTATACATACCTGAGATTTAGTAGTAATTCAAATATACAATGAATTACTACTAAACCTGAGATTTAGTAGTAATTCATTGTTGTTTTCAGGATAGTCATGGGATGGGGCTGCATAAAATTACTATTAAAATATTTGTAACGATCCAGAATTTCAAATTGTAATCTTAAATATTTATTGAATTATAAATATTTATTTGAGGTGTTTATTGTTAAATAAATGTTTTATTGATGTGATGGTTGTTAGTAAATATTTATGAATCTAATTTATTAGATAATATTCTAAATTAAATTAATTTATAATTTAGAGAGTTGTAATATAACATGAGGTGTTATATTGTTGATTAGTAATTTAAAGTGGTATGTTAAATTATTAAATAAAATTATAATGAGATTATAATTTTGTGATGTTTGTTTAAGTGGAATATTTATTTAAAATATAGTGTGTATAATTAATTTATATGATTAATGTTGGATATTAAAATCCAAATAAATAACATGTGATTATAAATTATAAACTAAATGGTTTATTGAAATAAAATTAAAGGAGTTTAATTTAGTTTTGCCAAACAAGGCTTAAAAATATTAAGTCTTTAAATTTTAAAGGGTTTTGCCAAACGGAGCCTTATGGCTTTTGGATTTTTAATTTTTGAATTATAAATAAAATATATTAATTATTAAATAAAATATAATTATAACTTATACGTTTATTTTGTAACTGATATTATATTAAGTACGCGTATTAGTTTTAATCTTTACGCTTGGTTATCAGTTTTGGAGTTATACGCATTCTAGTTTTGCTAAGCCTAAGATTACTGAGAGAGTAGAGAGAGTAGAGAGGGAGCTTAAGAATTTCCAAAGCAATTTTCAGCGATTTTAGCAAGGATTACAAGCTAATTGAATGTATTTTTACATAAACTTAGTATTGTGTGTGTGTGTGTATATATATATATAATGTATTTTTACATAAACTTAGTATTGTGTGTGTGTGTGTGTGTATATATATATATATATATATATATATATATATATATATATATATGAGTTTATGACAAAAATTTCATGTTACGTGAATTTCATCTTTTCAAATTGTTGCTATATAATTGGTTACTTGTGATTATACGTGTTGTGATGATTGAGTTTGTATGTAAACAAGAATTTGCTATGCTAATTATAGTTAAAAAAGGAAGAAAAATAATGACAGTATATATTTTCTCTTGTAGCTTATGAAAGTACCAATTTCAGTGGTCAATTAGTATGATAAAATGTAAATTGAGTCTTGTTTATGCTAATTTAATTCGTTAAGAAACGAAGAGAACGTAGTTTGAACGAAGTGATTTGGTGTAGAACTGAGATCACAATGATGATTTTTGTAAAAGATGTCAAAAATGGTGTTTTGTATGAAAACATGGAATTTGAGGAATTAAGTTAGTAAAAGTTGTTGTTAAATTGTTCTATGTTAATGAATATGTGAGGAAACATGTTTGTAATAGTTCTATATCAATTGTTTGTGTTAAATTCACTGTTTTGTGGGTGAAATTCGTGTTAGTTAGGCTAAAGTTCACATCGTTTCACATGACCTTCCGGAGTTCTGTTCGACATTACATCGCACAGTTGCACTTGGCGCATACCCCTCGCCCCGAGACGGTGACTTCTTCTTCTTTGCGAGCTTTTGGGATAGCAACATACCTTGGTCTAATGATGTGTTAGTATAATAAACATGTAACAACAAGGTTAAAACAGAGTCGTGTTATATGGTTAGTAAATTCAAAGTTGTAAAAATGATTAGTAAGTTACAAACGCGTTATGTGATAACTTAGTATACACAATGAATGTTAGACAAGTGTTGTGAAGTCAACACTTGGAATTTCTGAAATGTAAATGGTAATGTAAGACTTGTACTGAAATAACAAGTTTAACTAGAAATGTATATGTTATGGTATGTTAGTATATCTAATAGGTATTGTGGTTCTAATACTATGTGTAGGTGAACGTGAGTTTTAATATTATAGCTTACGCTTGAGGCAAGTTTTCTAACTCTACACTTTCGTTGAGCTAGTTCTATTATTACATTGTGTAACTTTATTCTTATGATTGAGCAAGAGTCCTATCTTAAACTGTTATTGAACAAGTCATTTGTTCCTAAATTTCATTTGAGCAAGCTTTAACTCTAATGATTATTGGAATTCTCATTATGGTCGATTCATTTTAACTTGTTTATAGTTAAGAAAGTTTCTTAAGTTATATTCATGTATAATGAACGCAGTTTTTTTGAACTCTTGTCTCTATTATTGAGCTGTTTTATTACTTTGCACGAGTTATTACCATGTTGAGCATGTTTTTAGTTTTCAGCTTGCTGTCAGTTAATGTATGTTCAGTAATTTCATTTCTAATGTTATAAGATCCTAACCTTAGCTTATTATTGTTCAAGCAAAGGTTTATCATTTTATTCATTTTGTTCAATACTTATGCTCTCTAGTTATTTTTAAGCATGAGTTTAATATATAGCTAGTTCACCTATGATTCTCAATTGTTCTATGTTAAGTTGTTAGTAAACAACTGTTGTGTTTTCAAACTTTATTGATTCAACTAGTCCCCTAGTTGATGATCGTTAAACTTTAAATTACCCTTGAAAGCTTATCCAAACCAAACTTTCTCAAAGTGCGGACTTGTACTCTAAAAGCGAGAAGAACAACCCTATTATAGGGGATACATAATGCGTTTAGATGTTTACAAGACAATACATTGTAATGGAAGGGTCGATCCCCTAAGTACGTGAAGTCCCTACAGTATAACTGTTAATGTTAGAGTTGAAAGATTAATAGTAACCGTGGACATAGTTCGTGGTCTTATGACCCTCAGATATATTTCATATCTCGATTCCAGTTTTTAGTTTTCATTGATAAAGTACTACTCAGTTTTGATGAGCCTATTCATTAGCAGTTATTATTATCTTGTTGCTTCATTGTTATATCAAGTGCGCATTTGTTTTGCTCACTCTTCCATAAATATAATTATTGCAGCTAAAGTTGAGAAGGTAGATGAGCCTTCAACTAGCAAAGGAAAGGGAAAAATATGCAAGTGATGAAGACTTGTAATTTTATTTATTGTCATGGATGATAGACTTTTTATTTAATAATGTAATTTAATTTCCGCACTTGATTGATGTTAAGGTTAGACAACCTGGGATGTTTTTGGATTTAATGATGCAACCCTTTTGAAGGGAGGATTTATGATTTAATGTTATTTTATTTGGGTAGATTGTATAAATGAATGGAACGTGAACACCAAGTCTTGTGGGAATGAAGTACCTAGATTTGGGGGTGTCACAATATTGATGGGAATAGTCTTTCTTCTTTCGATTTTGAATGGCGAGTTCTCTAGACTTGATAGCGATCCCTTGATGAATGTGCTTAAATGATAAGGATTGTTGGCTTTTGTATTCTAGTCCATTTTTAATGATGTTTGTCTTGGTCTTATAAATAAACTAAATGTATACATCTTTTTGTGCATAGCATGTGAATATATGATTAACACATGTGATTTGTCATGTTGTATAGTAGCCACCAATAACTCCACTGAAAATCATTAGAAGGCCCGGAAGGGTAGTTCCTACATTGAAGTTAGTATGTCAAGTGACTGAAAATATTCCATGATATAATGAATTTAGCCAAACCCACTCATGCTGCTAAGTTGTATGGTACTACAGCAGCATAGATTTTATAGCTTGGCATCATTAGAAATACCTGGAGAAAGATTGTAGTATTAATGAATTAAAGAAGATACTCGATTTATTTATCGATCTTAGGTATCCATACATTTTGACCTCTTCCTTCGATTAGGATCCTATAGAAACTAATATATTATTTCATTTCCGTATCTGTAAAAATCTTTTCCCCATGCACTACTTGTAATCTATGTATGTGCACACCTAGAGGGTGGGGGGGGGGGGGGGAATCTATGAATTGGTGTTTATGCTTAAAGTGATAAACAGTGAAATCTTTTTGAAATTTTCTGCTACATGTATAATTCAGACAGCTACACCTGTCTACTTTAGTGTCTGCTTTAACTTATGTTCTTTGTTTAATATTATCAGACAGCTAGACGTGTCTGTTTTAGTGTCTGGATTCGTGTAACTACAAACTAATAAAGCAGAATACCCAGAAATTAAACAAACGAGAAAGGTAAAGTGCGTAAACGTAAAAGGCAAGAGATTTTTTATGTGGTTATTTATCCTCTATCTAGTGGCCTAATCCAAGTCCAATCCTAACTAGGATTGAAGACTCTATTTATTAAACTTAATATTCAATTAAATACAATAAAAAGAACTCCATGTTACAAAGAAGCTTTCCACTGATGGACACCTTTGCCCCCTATGCACCTCTGCAACCTTTCTCACCACTGAGACCTTTTCACCTCTGCAACCTTGAAAGCTTTCTTTGAACAGATCCTATCTACTGCTAGATAGACCAAGCCAAACAAGACTTGAACTTTGAATATAATAAAAGAAATTACAATAGACATCTTATTTTCCAGCCACAAAGAATTATAGACAGTACAATGAATAGCTGGAAATAAACAATGAAAGCTCTCAATAGGATTCTTATCTGTATATCAACGTGAATTGGCTTCTTGTATCCACCTCTTTTTAGCCGTGAAAATAAGACTATATATAAAGAGAGACCCAACGGCTATAAAATAATTGTTAGCAATAAATCAGATGATTTAAATCCCATAGCAAGAAATCAGATGATTTAAATCCCATAATATTAGCTACTAATATTGACCAACGGTTATGAACATAAGATAGAATAGGAAACTCATATCAAAGTTGGTATACCCCATGATATTAGAAATTAAAGAGTCCAACAGATTTGGTAAATCAAGGATATGTTTTCAAGTCAAACCAAAACACCTTAAATAAAGGAACAAGGAGATATTTGATAAAATTTGTTACTAGCCAATCACTAGATAACAGGTACCTTAATCAAATTCATAAACCCAATAATATTGTCATCATTAAAATCATAAAATATATAATCAACATTCTCCCTCTTTTTGATGATGACAATACATAATGCCATTTAATTATTATGCTCCCCCCCTAAGTATATGGCTCCCCCATAATTTATGCATATTAAGGAAACAAATTCTAAATTACCATCATTTGCATATTAAAGCATAATATAGTATCTCAGTACCATATATATATCTTCCCCTTAATTATTAATCATTAAGCACAAGTATTTCTCCCCCTTTGTCATCAACAAAAAGTAATGTATATCAATTTAGCTAAATAGTTATCTCTCCCCATTTGCCAACATTAAAAGAATAAGTGCAAAGATAAAGAATATCACTGGAGCAAGTTTATAACAAAACCACATATAGCAAGTAGACAATACGATCATACCTTTGTGATTTGTTACCTATATAACAACATTTTGTAACCAGTAGAAAGCTTGATAGTTGTGCTCCTTAATGTAGATTTGGATTTTGTATTTTCAAAATCAAAAATCTCTTCAATAGCACTTCTTTTGATCATCCCAATGTTGAGGTCTTTAAAGCTCAGGTTAGGAGGATAATTTTTCACTGTTATGGTTGTTCTTGGAAGACTGCCATTGGTCATTTGTTCATTTGATTAACTTTCTGGAATATCAGATTTTGCATCAGAATTCATCTGATTTGCCTTCAAAAACAGACGGGTTGAGTAGTCTGGATTTAGGTGTCTGCATGTTTTCCTGGTTCATCTGTTTTTCCCTTCTGATGCAGACGGCTTAGGTTGTCTGGATTGAGCTGTTTTCTTTTCAAATTCCAGATCTTTAACTGATTTCCTGCAAAGTCTCCTTCCTCTTCTGTTGACAGATCAGGGTCAAAATTATCAAATAAAATATGAACATCTTCCTCAAACTTTTATCTAGATTATCATGTGTATTAAATATGGAGCATTTGACATAATAAATGATGTTATGAATCCTTGTAATCCGAAAAACATATAGTTTTTATAATAATATATCTAATTAAAACTCTATTTAAAAAAAACATGAGGTACTTACAGATTCCGCAAAATAATTTATAGGTAACTTACTCTCTCAAAGTAAAGAATCATCCATCTCCTTTTTTTGATCTTGAGACACCTACAAACAAATAGTCTCTTTCTTTTTGGTACCCAAATCTTCTTGGGTCCTTTTGGGTTAGAAGCATATAAATCACTTTTCTTTACCCAAATTTATTTTATTCTAATTTTATTACAATTAGAATCAAAATGACCTTTAAAACCACATTTTTTACAAGAAACAAATAGTGAACAATAAAGTGGTTTATGCCTTGATTTACTATTAATCATTCTAATATTATTATTAGTCCTATTTTCCACATTTTAATAGGATTATACCCAATTCCTTGTTTATCAAGATTGGACCTTTCAGGCCCCTAACATAACATTTAGGTTCTCTTCTCCTTGCACAAATTTAGCAAGATCATTTTTTAAAGATGCTATTTCTGCATTTATTACATTATCATCATGTTGCATATTCATAATTTTTCCATCATTAAAAGCATCTATGCAAACATCTCTCATTTTCAATTTTTCTTTTAAAATTTGATTTTCATTTTTAAGATATTCATTTTCTTTTCTTTCTTTAATAAGTGACTCAACTTCATTCATTAGCTCATTTACGCAGTTCTTAAAATAAGCAGTTTTCTTTTTAAGCCTTTGATTTTTATTTTGTAAAGCAATATAATAAGGCATAGATATTTCAAAAGCTTCATGAAAATTTGTTACCTCAAGTTGATCATCATCTTCTAGTCCCATGAAACAGAGTTGGACAGTTTCTTCTTCTTGTTCCGTTTTGGACTTACTCACTGGAGTTGAGCTACCTTTTTTATTTTTCCTTTGTTTCTTTCTTTGAAGTAGTCTCTCGAGTTTTCTTGAGAGCATTTCAATTTCTTCATCAAAATCTTCATGATCACTTTCATTGTTGCTCTCGATTTGAAGTGCCAATGTTTTCTTTATTGATGCTTCATCCTCTTCATCATACCTCTTGAGTTGATTTTCAAATTCTTCAAGCTCTCCAAACAAGGCAAGAGTTTCCATGGTACTAATTGTTGGTGAGTCTTGGAGAGTTGTGACTTTCGGTGCAAACCGTTTGGGCATGACTCTTAGCAGCTTTCTATTAATTTCCCTCTAATCAATTTTTTGTCCCAGCATACTTAGAGAGTTCATTAGAGTAAGAAATCTCCCTTGAGCTTCATTAATTGTTTCATCTTTTTCTAATTTGAAGAGTTCATATTCTTGCATCAACATACTTAGCTTGACTTCCTTCACCTTAGTAGTTCCCTCGTGGCTCATGAAGATTGTATCCCACATTTCTTTTGCTGTGTTGCAAGATGATACTTTATCAATTTTAGGTTGGACCATTCCGCTTAGCAAGGTGTTCATAGCTCTTGAGTTGTAGGAAAACATATAGCTTTCGTTTGCATCCATCTCCACGAGAGCCTTTGGTTTGCTATCATCATGTCTAGGAAAGATAGGTCCATTTTCAACAACCCACCATTCCCATGGGTCTCTTTTAAGAAAAATCTTCATTATGAACTTCCAAAAGTTGAAATTTTCACTTCCGAACAACGGTGGTGGCCTACTTGTGGACTGACCTTCTTGAAAGTTTAGGTGTGCCATAGGATCTTCCCCTACGACCTGCAACGATTAATATTAGTAGAGCCTTGCTCTGATACCAAATGTAATTCTATGTATGTGCACACCTAGAGGGGGGTTGAATAGGTGTTTATGCTTAAAGTGATAAACAGTGAAATTTTTTTAAAATTTTCTCACATAGTATAATTGCATACTACACACATGCCTTTAGTGTCTCCTTTAACTTATGTTCTTCGTTTAATATTATTAGATAGTTAGACGTGTTTGTTTTAGTGTTTGGATTCGTGTAACTATAAACTAATAAAGCAGAATACCCACAAATTAAACAAACAGAAAGGTAAAGTGCAGAAACGTAAAGGCACCGAGATTTTTACGTGGTTATTTTATCATCTATATAGTGGCCTAATCCACGTCAATCTAACTAGGATTGGAGACTCTTTTATTAAACTTAATATTCAATTAAATACAATAAAAGAACTCCCCGTTACAAAGAAGCTTTCACCGATGGACACACCGCCCCTATGCACCTCTGCAACCTTTCTCACCACTGAGACCTTTGCACCTCTGCAACCTTGAAAGCTCTCTTTGAACAGATCCTATCCACTGCTAGATAGACCAAGCCAAACAAGACTTGAACTTTGAATATAATAAAAGAAATTACAATAGACTTCTTATTTTCCAGCCACAAAGAATTATAGACAGTACAATGAATAACTGGAAATAAACAATGAAAGCTCTCAATAAGATTCTTCTCTGTATAGCAACGTGAATTAGCTTCTTGTATCCACCTCTTTTTAGCCGTGAAAATAAGACTATATATAAAAAGAGACCCAACGGCTATAAAATAATTGTTAGCAATAAATCAGATGATTTAAATCCCATAGCAAGAAATCAGATGATTTAAATCCCATAATATTAGCTACTAATATTGACCAACGGTTATGAACATAAGATAGAATAGGAAACTCATATCAAAGTTGGTATACCCCATGATATTAGCAATTAAAGAGTCCAACAGATTTGGTAAATCAAGGATATGTTTTCAAGTCAAACCAAAACACCTTAAATAAAGGAACAAGGATGTATTTGATAAAGTTTGTTACTAGCCAATCACTAGATAACAGGCACCTTAATCAAATTCATAAACCCAATAATATTGTCATCATTAAAATCATAAAATATATAACCAACACTACTAGGTCCATTTAGTTTCTTAGGTCAACAACTTTGTGCATAAGCTGTATTAAAATGGGTAACTTTTTTGTCACAGAGTTATCTGCTAACGTATATCAATAATCATGACATATGTAGTTAAGTATGGGACTGACAGTTTTCTTATGCACGCATACTATTGTGTTTGAGTTTTTATTCTATGTGAAGTGTGTTTCTTGATGCCTTTGTATCGCCTATTTTACTGAAAAACAAATTTACTAAAACATATATTGTACCTAGTTAACAACTTGTATTCTGTGAGGAACGATGGCTGAGCTAAGCTTTTAAGTGTTATTGAAGGCTAATTAAATCTGTATTATTACATAAAGCATAATGATAATCTTCATTTTCATTTGAAAATCCTTTATTTTTCCTTCTTGGATTTGTTCTAATGTTTTTTTAACAAAGAGTGAGTTAAGGGGTTTCTTATTCATGATTATCTAGTCTAGCCAATTGATAATTAACTGAGTGCTTATTTAGTGTTTTATATTTAGTGTTGGACTCTAGATGACATATTTTATTTTTTTTAAGATGGATAAGTCATTGATGTGTGCTGATAGAAGGTCACGAGAGTATGAACTAGGCGTTGATGAATTCTCGAGGTTTGTAGTAGACAACGCGAGAAATGTGAATCTTATTCATTGCCCTTGCGTAAAATGTGGAAACATTTTAAAATTTGGTGCCAGAATTATACGGGATCACTTGTATTTTAATGGTGTTGATACTAGTTATCAAACTTGGATATGGCATGGAGAACCTAATATGTTAGATGCAAATGCAAACAAACCTTTTATAGGCACTACTGAACAAGGCTATGTCTCTGAAACAGTAGATATGGAAGATAATGGTTTTGGGGATTTCTCAAATGATCCGTGTGAGTTTCTTAATGTGATTGGGGATGGAGATGAACCCTTGTACCCGGTTGTAAATCTAGTAAGTTAGGTGCCCTTGTTAGACTCTACAATTTGAAAGCAAAGCATGGGTTGAGTGATGTTGGTTTCACAGAGCACTTGATTTTTCTGACTGAACTTCTTCCAGAAGGTAACTAATTACCTTGCTGCTTGTACGAGGAAAAGAAGACTTTACATGCCTTAGGAATGGATTATAAGAAAATACATGCTTGCCCTAATCACTGCATCTTGTATAGAAAGGAATTTGACAAGGTAACTAATTGCCCAAAATGTTCTCTCTCAAGGTGGAAGATAGATAAAAATGAGTATGTAAGAGAAGGGGTGCCTGCGAAGGTGTTGTGGTACTTTCCTCCTATCCCGAGGTTTAAACGTATGTTTAAATCTAGCAAGACATCTGAGAGTTTGACTTGGCATGCTAATAATAAAATGAGCGACGGTCATATGCGTCATCCATCAGATTCACCATCTTGGAAGCTAGTGGATGATAAGTGGCCGGGGTTTGGTAAAGACCCTAGAAGCCTTAGACTTGCTCTTTTAGCTGATGGGATAAATCCTCATGGTTCTCTTAGTAGTAGATACAGTTGTTGGCCTGTTATAATGATTATTTATAATCTTTCGCCTTGGTTATGTATGAAAAGAAAGTTCATGATGTTGACTTTGTTGATCTCGGGTCCTAAACAAGCCAGTAATGATATAGATGTCTACTTGGAACCATTGATTGATGATTTGAAGTGTTTGTGGAAATGGGTTCCAGGGGTGTATGATGCATTTAGAGGAGAATACTTCATGCTCAAAGCCCAATTAATGTGGACTATTAATAACTTTTCTGCCTATGGGAACTTATCTGGATGTGTTGTAAAAGGTTATAAAGCATGTCCTATATGTGGCAAGGATACACCTAGCCATAGGTTGACACATGGTAACAAAGTTTGTTACATTGGTCATCGAAGATTCTTGCCTCAAGATCATTTATTTCGGAAGCAACGAGTAACATTTAATGGAGAACAAGAATTTAGACCACCTCCCGTGTCACTAATGGGAGATGAGGTATTTAGAAAGGTTGATGGTTTGACTCATGCAGTTGATGACAAGGATAACAAGCCTTGTTTAACGAGGAAGTCAATCTTCTTTGAACTAGAGTATTGGAAGTTTCTTCATATTAGACATTGTCTTGATGTTATTCATATTGAGAAAAATGTATGCGATAACATTATTGGTACATTATTGGAGATTCTGGGGAATAACAAAGATGGGGTTACAGCTCGGTTAGACCTCTTATAAATGGGGGTTAAGACTTATTTGCGACCAGATTTTGGGGGAAAAAGGACACGTTTGCCTCTAAGTACTTGGAATCTATCAAGGGCAGAGAAAAGAGTTGTATGTAATTCTTTGTATGGCATAAAAGTCCCAGAAGGTTATGCTTCTAATGTCAAAAGTCTTGTATCATTGCAAGACCTAAAACTCTATGGGCTTAAGTCTCATGACTGTCATACCTTAATGCAACAATTGCTTCATGTTGCCTTACGTTCGGTGATGGAAAAACCGGTGAGGTATGCAATAATCAGATTGTGTTTTTTCTTTAATGAGATATGCGACAAAGTCATCGACATTTCAAAACTAGATAAAATGCAAGCTGATGTAGTGGTAACCTTGTGTTTGCTTGAGAAGTATTTTCCACCATCATTCTTTGATATCATGATTCATGTCGTGGTGCATCTTGTTCGATTATGTGGGCCAGTTTACTTTAGATGGATGTATCCATTTGAAATATTCATGAAAGTATTAAAAGGGTATGTACGTAACCGTGATCGGACTGAAGGTTGCATGGCTGATTGTTATATCGGTGAAGAAGCTTTAGAGTTTTGCGATGAATATTTATCTGATGTTAGTACTATTGGGATCCCATCGAGGAAAAATATGGGTCGTACACAACCCTTATCTGGTGCTACCGTAGAATCTACAGAGCGTGACATGTTAGACCAAGCACATCGTTGTGTATTAGACAACACGGATGAAGTTGAACCATATATCAGGTAATTTAAACGTTTTTCTATATAAGATAGAAGAATTTCGTCTTATAATTCAACGACTAAAATCTGATTGTCTTTTATTTCATGTAGTGAACATATGATACATCTGAAAGAAACTTATCCGAGATTCAAAAAAGAACAAAGTGGCTACAAGATAAGCACAATCGCACATTCATTGGTTGGTTTCGTAAAAGGGTGAAATTGTGTTTATCTTTGTAAATGTTTGATGGTTTCTCTTGTTTGATTCTTGATTTATATTATTTTGGATTCAGGTTGCACATGAACTTACCCAAGCATCTAATGACATAACAGAGACTTTACGGTGGCTTTCGGATGGCCCGTGTATGGAAGTACTAAAGTATAAAAGCTACATTGTCAATGGGATGCACTTTAACACCAAGTCAAGTGATGATGTGGGAGCTGTTCAAAATAGTGGAGTACACTTAGTGGCAAAGACAATGCAGCTTTCTAGTGCAAAGGATAAAAATCCTGTTGTGGGAGACATGAGTTTCTATGGGGTCATTCAGGAAATATGGGAGGTAGATTATCATAAGTTTAGAGTACCTATGTTTAAGTGCGATTGGGTTGAGAACAATAATGGCATTAAAGTAGATGAACTTGGATTTACGTTGGCCAATCTTGGTAGGATAGGTTTTAGAAATGATCAATTTGTTATGGCTAACCTAGTCAAACAAGTCTTTTATGTTGAAGATCCTTTAGATTCTATGTGGTCAGTTGTATTATCAACCCCAAATAGGGATTATAATGATTGTGCCAGTGATGATGAGCTAGGGGACATTGTAATTGACCACGAGCCCTTTACAAGGGGTATGCCTGCAGTTGAGACATTTGATGATGTTTTTCACAAGGACAACTCACAATACATGAGAGCTGACTATGAGGATATTTTGATTGATAAGGAATAGGAACTCTTGTGGCAATGAATAGAACTCAATGAACTGAATTAATAGAACAGCAACGACATTTTCCAGTAGAATGTTTATTTTCCAGCAGTTGTATTTATTAACTCAATGTTTATTTTCCAGCAAAATGTTACTTTTCCAGCAGTTGTATTTACAACTCTATGAACTGAATTATTTTCCAACAGTTGTATTTATAACTCAATGTTTATTTTCCAGCAGAATGTTACTTTTCCAGCAGTTTAATTTTCCAGCAGTTATGATGTGTTTATTTTCCAGCAGTTGTATTTAGAACTCTATGAACTGAATTATTTTCAAGTAGTTGTATTTCTAACTCAATGTTTATTTTCTAACTCAATGTTTATTTTTGTGCAGAATATTCTTCCATGATTACTGAGCGGTTTTCATCCCCTGAAAAGAAGAAAGTTATGTCATCCCCTCAAAAGAAGAAAGCTATTTCATCCCCTTCAAAGAAGAAAGATATTAAAGCCCCTCAAAAGAAGAAAGCTAGTTCATCCCCTTCAACCAAGAAAGCTATTTCCTCCCCTCAAAAGAAGAAAGCTAGTTCATCCCCTTCAACCAAGAAAGTTATTTTCTCCCCTCAAAAGAAGAAAGCTAGTTCAAAATATGCAAAGAACCAACTTGCCAGGGCTAGTCAGATGCAGCAAGCTGCTTTAGAGGCTTAAAACAATTACAGTGGTTCAGAAAATCAAACTCTGAAATCTGAAGTTGAGACAATCTCCAGTACCGCAAAAAGAAAACGAGGCATTAACACAATGCAGTGAATAGTGAAGTGAAAAGTACAAGGCGTGAGAAAGGTTGTGGAATATAATAAAAACGGCCAACCTCGTGGGAAAACAGCAAAGGAAATGTAGTCTTACATTGGGGTATTAGCACGCACAAAGGTTTGAATTGACATTAAAAAATGGAAAGCTGTGGAGTTAGATACAAAAAAGAAGATTTGGGAAGCTGTAGAGGTATGTGAAATGATTAAATTCCCTATGTAGTTTTATTTTTCTTCATTGTCACATGTATTGATATTTGTGAGTGAAAATGAATCTCAAATTTCAAGCAAAAGATGTAGAACCCAAAAAGCTTTTTAATCGTGTGATCTGCTTGTGCGTAGATGGCGTTTGTGATAGCTCCTCAAAGAAGGAAAATGGTTTATCCTTTTGAAAATGAAGCAGAAGTCTTATGTGACCCCTGAAGAATATCCTTTCATTGAACTTGATGCTTGGAGAACCTTTGTAGCCCATAGGTTTACTGAAGAGTTTAGGGTACATTTTCCTCCATTTTAATTGTAAATAAATCTGTTTCTCAAATTACATAACCACTTTTCCCTTCATATTTTGCAGGCATTACATAACAAACAACAATCAATACGTGCACAATATCAGTATAATCATCAATTGTCATGTAAATGATATGATGGATTGGAGGATGAACTGGTTAGTAAAAATTTGTAAGATAATTATTTGTCCATGTTAAATTTGCTTGCTAGATTATTGTTTGTTTATATGAAACAGCTGGAAAAATGGTGGAAGGTGACATAGATCGAGCAACATTGTGGAGGAAAGGCCGCAAAGATAAGCATGAGAATATTCCAGATGAGAAGACAACTGAGAAAGCAAAGGAAATAGTAAGAAATTGAATTGATGTTTTGAATTCTTTCTTTGTGGCAGTAAATTTTTTTTATTGTTAATGTGAATTATTTGTTAATGCATTAGGATGAATTCAAGAAAAAACTACATGAAGGTTCGTTGACCGTAATTGGCAGCCATGATATTCTCAAAATGGCATTGGGGACTTCAGAGCGTGTTGGACGAGTTAGAGGTGTGGGAGGTTATGTGATTCCAAGTTCCTACTTTAACCAACCAAGACGCCGAAAAGAGTATGTGAGCCAGAGTATTAAACAAACTGTCCACAAACTTCTTGAAGAAGAACGAGATAAGGGGCAAGTTGTGGTAGCAAAACTTGTAGTGGATGAGCGAGATTTTTGGGTATAGAAGATTATGCAAATAGAGGCAAAACTGGAAGGAAAGTGTATGGTCCGAGGTGAAACAATTCCCCCAGGTCACTACTTGACTCCCCCCACCCTTAATGGTGCACATTTTTCAGACAAAGCTAGTTGTTCCGCTGTAATAAAATATGATATTTGGATTGATGAGAAGGAGGATGTTGACAATGGTGAGAACAAAGACAATGATAACAAAAAGATGCCACCATTAAAGGTATATGTCATGCATGGAATTGTGATTGGAGTTTTACATATTATTGATTTCATTAATATATATTCTTGTGTTTGTATCTAGAAACATGGAAAATGCTTAAAGTTCGATAAGACAAGTTTTGAATCGAATAACATGCGCCCCATGCAGAGCTCATTAAAGGTGTTGTGTGGATATGCCAAAAATACCCTCCAGTTGAAGGGAAACACCATAAATATTGTGATGGAGGAGGAAGTTTTTGGGTTTGCTCGTCCAACCCATATTTTATATGAAGACATTCTACAATTTGGTGCCATGTCAGAAATATTAGGCACTTGCATAGTGATGTACATGAGGTATAATTAAATAAATCTTATTTGGTACTGTGAAAGAAAACTGATTTAACAATGCTCAATTATTAGGTACTTATATGATGTGTTGAAGAAGGCAAATATGTTAAGGATGATTACTTTTGTGGACCCTGCTCGAGTTGCTGCTAAAGGTTGTGGAAGTATTTCTCAAAAAACACGTTACATAGCATCTCAGTTTTTAAGAGCACATCCTGGCACAATTTTCATGATACCTTACAACTCTGGGTTAGTACTTATTATATTTTGTTCGATCTGGAATGGTAAAGTTCATTACCTTTTTTTATTAAAACTTCTGATTCTCAAAAACTTGTTGGTTTAACTATAAAAATGTGTTTGGGGCTGATTTTTGTATAGATGTCATTGCATGTTGACCATTGTCAATCTGGACAATAATAATGTGTACTTCATGGATTCCCTCAAGTACCGTAGAATCGATGAGGAATGGAAACAAGTTGTGAACATGTTTGTTATTCCAAATTACTTTTTTTTAATGTAGTTCAATTGGAAAGTTTTACAATAAAATTTCTTCTAATAAATCGTGTCTCTGGAATTATGTGCATGATGTTATATGTGTCACCATCTTGCTCATGAAGTGCCATTAAAGCTTACAATGGGCAAAACAATAATCAAATATGAAAATCACGACAATGGAGAATCTTGGTGGTATATTAGATTATATATATATATATATAATTAGCATAAGATGTTTACTTATGGACATTTGTTATTTTTATTAATTTATCATGACATAATTACTAATTGTGTTTAGGGAACTCCTGTACAACCAACACACAAGGAGTAGGGGTATTTTGTGATGATTTTTATGAAGGAGATAGTTGAGGATGGTAGTTTGGACTTTGTAGCCAAGGTTAGTTATTTTTTGTCAGCTTTATTGGTTAAATGGAAAGTTTTTCTATAAACTTCAGTTAACAGCCAAAAGTCAGGTTAAGTAGTAAGTAGAAAATTTTGGTATTTAATTGAGTACAAGTCATGCACTGTCTCTCAAATTTATAGGCTTTCACTATTCCAGCAGAATGTAAAATCCAGTTTTTCTTACTCTATGAAATTGTTATTTTGCTGGAGAGAACCTAATTAATGCTTGTTGAGAACCTCAGGTGTTCTAAAATGTACACATACACACACACACACACTAGATTCCCAAAAATAGACAAGTAATAATTAACATTTTTCAATCATCATAAATTATATACATCCATAAAGCAAACATTACACAAAGTTGCATTGACTACAAATATCATAAACTTCAAAAAACATCAAAAGGGAATGTGATCTTACCAAAGAAAGCTCCACGCATAGGAAATCAAAATATCAAAGCATGAAATTTAACCAAGAAACAATAATCAGAATAAGGACATACTTCAAAGGAAGAAAAATTACAGACACCAAATGATGTTGAACAATGAACTCATTTGGAACTCTAGCATTACTCAAAAATTAGTGAACCTCACAATACATATCATCTGTAGTGTGATACGTACCTCCTATACTATATATGTTGCCTGATGATATGAAGGCTTCAAATTCTTTTTTTCAACAGTTAATACATACGTGTTGTGGTTAAAGAACTGTATATGTATTAGTGTATCTATATGTATCTAATTAAAGAACTGTATGTATTAGTGTGTTTATATGTATCTAATATTTGAATTCTTATTATGTTATGACATCTTCAATCTGTTTCGCCTCTTTCTATGGTAGTCAAATCTTATCTTTAATGTCTTTGAAAGAAATTTAGTTTCACTTGTATTCTTTAATTCATGTTGTTTCATAATCAATGCTTGAGACATCAATTCAAATTACTAGACAAGATGTGACGCACCCAAAACAGGTATACATCACCCATCTTGAGTCGCCAAATACATGGTACAGAAATCAAATACAAACTTAATTATACAACTATCGGGTAATATACAATAAAATATAGCTGAGAGTTTAAACAAGAATATTGCCTTCTACACAATATCCACTCTCAATGGAGTCCTCATTACGATTATTATCACACTATTTCACAGAATAGTGAGGACTGCTAAAACAACCATCTCTGACCATCACTCCGTTCCACGACCAGTCCTAGCTATATTCTCATTTCCTGAAGAGAACAGTGAAAGCAAAAGGGTGAGCTTAACTAGCCCAGTAAGAAATATTATAACTAAGATAATGCAGAATAAATTATGTGACGCCCCCAAAACAGGTATACATCACCCATCTTGGGTCGCCAGATACGTGGTACAGAACTCAACTACAAATTTAATTATACAACTGTCGTGCAAAATACGATAAAATATAGCTGAGAGTTTAAACATGAATATTTCCTTCTAGATAACATCCACACTTAATGGAGTCCTCATTACAATTATTATCACACTATTTTATAAAAATAGTGAGGACTACTATAGCCACCATCTCGGACCATCACTCCATTCCCTGACTCGTCCTAGCTATATTCTCATTTCCTAAAGAGAACAATGAAAGAAAAGGGTGAGCTCAACTAGCCCAGTAAGAAATATTACGACTAAGATAATGCAGAATAAATTATCCTTAGCCTTCAACAGTATAACAACTGATGGAATACAATAGACAACAAGTTTTAGATCAACAACTGCAGTGGAATAAGCAATCCATTATAAGAGTCAAGTAGAGCATAAAAACTACTATCTTCTATGATTTAAAAAGTTTTTCATCAACTTTATCGTTGTATTACTCATCAAAAGTTCTTTATTATACCCAAGACAAAGAGAACTTTCATCACCTGTCTTCACCTGAACCGCCAAAGATTTTAGTTAAATTCACAATTCATGTTTATAATAATGTGAATCAGCAGTTTCTCCTTGCCACAAAGTCTTAATAGAACGTTCACTCAATATCCTTGCCCCAAAGGCTAAAGATATTCAAATGTAATAACAATGATCATACCAATCAGTTGTCTACCTTTGCACTACGGGCCAAAGATATTCAACTATAAAACCAATGGTCATGATCATACCAATCAATTGACTGTCAGTGAACTACGGCCAAAGACATTCAACTGTTAACTAATGGTCATGATCCTGCCAATCACATCATCAAATTATCCATACACTACGGGCCAAGGATATTCGTTATTATCACCAGTGGTTATGATCATGTAATACACATGTCCATCTTTGCACGTAAGCCAAAGATATATAACTATAAAACCAATAATCAACAGTCCATCTTTGCACATAAGCCAAAGATATACAACCAATAAAACCAATAATCAACAGTCCATCTATGCACGTAAGCCAAAGATGACTTTCATCACAATATAAGCATGAGGATGATGACAATGAAATAATAATTCAATAAAATAAGTTCAAGGATAAATTTTAAAGATTTATAATTTAATTTATCCAAAAATCAATAACGTTCAAATTGTCAACATGATACTGCTTTGTAGAGTAAAATTAAAGAATATTATTCATGTACCAAAAATAATTTAGACAAAAAAGAAATGTATTTTTCGGGTAAATAGTACCCCATGAATAGTACCCTGTGAATATTACTTCGGGAATAGTATCTCGTGAATAGTACCCCGACATGAAAAATACCCCAAATACTCGAGTGAATAATATTCGGGTGAATAGTAATTTGGGTGAATAGTAACCCATAAATAGTAACTCGTGAAGAGTACTCCGACACGAAAAGTGCCCCGAATACCAGAATGAATAATACTAGAGTGAATAGTAACCCGTGAATAGTAACTCGTAAAAAAAATACCAAAGAAAATGATATTCCATGACGAGTACAAAAGAAATGATATATCATACGAGTATAATAGAATATACGAAACTGCAAATGGATTTTCACCCGCCATGCGGTAATCCACGTAGACAGATCATTTCCATAATTTAATAAAGAATGAATACGAAGGATCATTCACCATGCATGTGGTAATCCACATAGACAGGTTATTCCAACAGAATAATAAAGAATGGAATAACAGAAGAATTCACCTTGCATGCGATAGACCGCACAGACAGGTTATTCCAATAGAATAATAAAGAATGGAACCAGGTCATGCGTAATCCACATAGACATGATATTCTAACAGAATAATAAAGAATGGAACTAAGTCATACGTAATGCGCACACACAGGATATTCCAACAGAATAATAAACAACAGAACCAGGTCATGTGTAATCCGTACAGATAGGATATTCCAATAGAATAATAAAGAATGGAATAACAATAGAATTCACCAGGCATGCGATAGACCACACAGACAGGTTATTCCAACAGAATAATAAAGAATGGAATAACAGAAGAATTTCACCATGTATGTGGTACTTGCCCGTAGCATGAAGTTATTCAAGATAATAATAAAGAATGGAATAACAACCCTTATGAGTTTTGAAAGAAAAATAACTTTCTTCATGAATACGAAAGAATAAGACCCCTTACCTCAGAAGAAAACTAGATACTGGAATAGTGAGGTAGCAGACTTCTCTTCTTCTTTCTCTCTATAATAATTGCTCTATAGCTTTAGTGAATTGGTGAAAAATGAAGGAAGAATGAGCTTCTATTTATAGGAAAATATAATTTCAATAATTGCACATTTTGGGGCTTGAAAATATTACAGTATAATATCTTCCCCTTTTTCTTCCCTTTTAATTTAGTCCTGCAAGTATTATCAAACTTGCACCACCCCTCCTAATAGTAAATCATGTGAATCAATAGTAAAATCATGTGACTCAATAGTATAATCATGTGAAAAAACTAATTACAGTATAGTACCTTCATCTATACCTCCATTTTTAATTTAGTCATGCAAGTATTATCAATCTTGCACCAACTCCCCTAATAGTAAATCATGTGAATCAATAGTACACACATGTGAACACATAGTTATAAGCATGTGAATCAATAGCAATTAATTGCTCATTTATTCAGTTAATTACCCGATTGGTCAATATAATCTCCAAACATCAATTATTATTGAAATAAATGTCAATTTTCACTAACACTAATAATTCCAACACAATGGAACTATTAATTTCATCTTTAATCAACACGAACTTATTCATCATTAATATTATAATTCACAATATTTAACAACCAGGTCGTTCCCAGGAAAGAGGGGGCTTTCTGATAAGGATTTCTCCTTATTGGCGCGCAATTAGGTAACCAAACCTCTCCTTGACAGAACTTCTAGACATTGTCAATATTGCAAATAATAATATGAATAACTTTGCCGTCTCAATTATTGATTTAATAATATAAAATATTATGTAGGTGATACTGTGATAATAATTGAATCAATAATATGAGAGATATTATGCATCAATTACTGTAGCAATAATTGAGTATAACTGAGTTACTTCTCATGTAAACATCAATAATCAATACTGTGTGCTACTATGAAACCAAGCATATTACTGTACTTTTATCACCGATTATTTTATGAAAACTTTCTTACTTTGAAATTTTTTCAAATATCACCCTTAACTTTAACTTTTATCAATTTAACTATTTACCAAAATAGAAAAATTGAATACTTTTATTTCATAAAATTCGGGATTTCACAAATTATCATTAGCCTTCAACAGTATAACAACTAATAGAATACAATAGACAACAAGTTTTAGATCGACAATTGCGGCGGAATAAACAATCTATTAGAAGAGTCAAGTAGAGCATGATATCTACTATCTTCTATGATTTAAAAAGTTTTTCATCAACTTTATCATTTGAGACTCGACAATAAATAAACCACATCATCGAATCATCCCTGCACTACGGGCCAAGGATATTTATGTAATCATCAATGGTCATGATTATACCGAATAATCCCTGGTCATAAGTTTACCAACAACTGTCCATCAATGCACTACGGGCTAATGAGGACTTTTACCACATCATTTGTAATATTACGGGTCATAATTATACCTAATGATCCCTGGTCATAATCATACCAATCAACAGTCCATCTATGCACGCAAGTCAAAGATAACTTTCATCACAATATAAGCATGAGGATGATGACAATGATATAAGCATTAATCAAACAAAATCAAGGATAAATATTAAACTTTAAATTTATCCAGAGTTTAAAAATATCTAAATTGTCAACATGATACTGCTTTGTGGAGTAAAATTCAAGAATGATATTGTATCAAAAATAATTTGGACCAAAAAGAAATATATTTTTCGGGTGAATAGTACCCTGTGAATAGTACCTCAGGAATAGTACCTCGTGAATAGTTCCCTGGCATGAAAAGTGCCCCAAATACTCGAGTGAATAATATTCAAGTGAATAGTAACTGGGTGAATAGTAATCTATGAATAGTAACTCGTGAATAGTATTTCGGCATGAAAATTACCCCGAATACCCGAGTGAATAATATTTGAGTGAATAGTAATTAGGTGAATAGTAACCCATAAATATTAACTCATGAATAGTATTCTGATATGAAAAGATCAATAATTATCAAGAAAGCTCATAATAATATTTTCATGAAAAGATACTGGATGAAGTGCAAATATCAAGGATATTCTACTAATTTCACGGAGTATAGAAGCAATACTTTAACAGAATGAGTGTAGAATTAGGAATAAGAAACGAAATAATATTACTCACATACTACAAAGCATGGAAGAAAATATTATTTCTACGAATAATGAAAAATATAATATCCCTTACGACTGTTGAACGAAAATAATATTCCTACGAATTTTGAACGAAGATGATATTCCTTACGAATATTGAATGAAAATAATATTCATACGAATACGAAAAATAATATTTCTTTAGAATATGAAATAAATAATACCCCTTACCTCAGAAGAAGACTGGATACTGGAATAGTGAAGTAGAAGACTTCTCTTCTTCTTTATCTTTATAGCTTCTCTCTCTATAATTGCTCTTGTGAGTCTTAGTGAATTGGTGAGAATGAAGGAAGAAAGAGCTTCTACTTATATGAAAATATAGTTTTGATAATTGCACATTTTGGGGCTCAAAATATTATAGTATAATACCTTCATCTTTTCCTTCATTTTTAATTTAGTCCTGCAAGTATTATCAAACTTGAACCACCTCTCCTAATAGTACATCATGTGAATCAATAGTACAATCATGTAACTCAATAGTTCTATACATGTGAAAAAAATAATTACAGTATAGTACCTTCATCTATACCTCCATTTTTAATTTAGTCATGCAAGTATTATCAATCTTGCACCACCTCCCCTAATAGTACATGCATGTGAATCAATAGTACACACATATGAACAAATAGTTATAAGCATGTGAATTAATAACAATTAATTTCTCATTTATCCGATTAATTACTTGGATTGGTCGATATAACCTCAGGACATCAATTATTATCGGAATAGATGTCGATTTCCACTAACACTAATAATCCCAACACAATGAAACTATCAATTTCATCTTTAATCAACACGAACTTATTCATCATGAATATTATAACACAATATTTAACAACCAGATCATTCCCAGGAAAGAGGGGGCTTTCCGATAAGGATTTCTCCCTATTGGCGCGCAATTAGGTGACCAAACCTCTCCTCAACAGAACTTTCTAGACATCGTCAATATTACAAATAATAATATGAATAACTTTGTCGTCTTAATTATTAATTTAATAATATAAAATATTATGCAGATGATACTATGACAATAATTGAATCAATAATATGAGAGATATTATGCAGCAATTACTGTAGCAATAATTGTGTATAACTGAGTGACTTCTCATGTAAGCATCAATAATCAATACCGTGTGCTACTATGCAACCACACGTATTACTGTACTTTTACTACCGGGTAGTTCAACAGTTTAACGGTAAAACTTTCGCAGTTATTTTTATAAAAAAGATATTTCTGTCATTTTCTAACTATGACAATACTTTCATTGTGTGGTCCACCAATGATTATGTCGTCGTACGAATATTCCTTATTAAAATGAATATTCTCCAACCAATCGAATATTCCCTGACACAACGAATATTTTATATCAACTTGCATACTTTGTAAAATTTTCACATATCACCCTTAACTTTAACCCTTTCTCAATTTAACCATTTACTAAATAAAATAATAATTATAAGAAAATTGAATACTTTCATTTCATAAAATTTGGGATCTCACAATCTCCCTTCCTTATGAAATTTTTCCCTCGAAATTTACGTACGTACATGGTATGTCGAAGAGATGATGATACCTCGTCAGATTCTAAATCTTGAGGTATAACCTTTGAGCGTAGAATATATTCATTCTTGTCCAACATTTTAACAGGTATCTCCTCATACGTTAAATCTTCTGCTATCTCATCTACTTCTAATTCAATAATGTGGTTCGGGTAGTCCACATATTTACGTAATATCAATACGTGAAAAACGTTATGAACACACGACATACTTGGCGGTAAAGCGAGTCTATATGCCACAATTCCTACCCGATCGAGGTTTTCGAATGGCCTAATTAAATTGAGGGTTGAGATTTACTCTCTTTGTCGATTCTTGCTTCTAGAATCACGCCCTCTTGAACCTTCTTCTTCACATTCATCAGCTCCGGGTGTGTAGCTTGAGCGATTTTAACTTTATCGGTTAACGTCGATTCTACTCGTATTATTTGACATCATCACGTGGGTCCTTAGAGTCTTTAACTCTATCTTTATCATTTGTAAGTCATATGAAATGGGTCTTTGTGTTAACAACGTTACAATCGTAAATGCATACGATCTTCTACTCAATACATCAGCTACCACGTTCGTATTTTCCACAATAATATTGAATGGTATGGTCGTAATCTTCAACAGCTCGAGCCAACGTCTTTGGCGCATGATACGTTCGTTTTGGTTAAAGAAATATTTAAGGGTTTTAGAAATGGGTTTTGTACCGAGGTCAATACAAAATTCAATTTCACGCTCTAGGGGTAGGCCAGGAAGTTCTTTGGGGTATACGTTAGGTGTGACGCCCCCAAAATAGGTATACATCACCTATTCTGAGTCACCAAATACATGGTATAGAATACAAATACAATCTCTAATATACAATAAGAGATCTGTGAGTTTTAATACAAATATTGTCTTCTAGACAATATCCACTCTCAGAATAAGTCCTCATTACATTTATTGTCACACTATTTAACAGAATAGTGAGAACTACTAATGCTATCATCTGGACTGTCAAACCGTTCCTCGACTCGTCCCAGCTATATTCTCATTTCCTGAAGAGAACAGTGAAGGAAAGGGTGAGCTCAACTAGCCTAGTAAAAAATATTGTGACTAAGATAATGCAGAATAAATTATCATTAGTCTTGAAAAATGTTAAACTAATATAATACAATAGACATCAAGTTTAACTGCAGCGGAACAAGCAATCCATTAAAAGAGTCAAGTAGAGAATAAAATCTACTATCTTTTATGATTTAAAAAGTTTTTCATCACTTTTATCGCTGGGACTCAGCTTAATAAATAATCCACATCATCCCTGCACTACGGCCAAGGATATTCATTAGTATCACGACCACAAATTATCCATGTATTACGGGCCAAAGATAATTGTGTTTTCATCAACGGTCCTGATCATGCCATAAAACAATTCATCTTTGCTCCCTTTCAAGAAGAGAATCCATAGCCATAATCATACCAAAAGCGTCCATCAATGCACTCACGGGCCGATGAAGACTTTTTCCACATCATTTGTAACATTATGGTCATGATTATACCGAATAATCCCTGGTCATAATCATACCAAGTCCATCTATGCACTACAGGCCATAGATGACTTTCAACAAAATATAAACATGAGGATGATGACAATGATATAAGAATTCAATAAAACAAGTTCAAGAATTAAATTATCCAAGAACTAATAACGTCCAAATTGTCAACATGATTCTTCTTTGTAGAGTAAAATTCAAGAATGCTCAGAAGAATATTTTCATGAAAAGATACTGGATGAAGCGCAAATATCAAGGATATTCCACTAATTTCATGGAGTATAGAAGTCAAAACTTTAATCAACTAAGTATAATAAAGAATGGAATAACAAAAGAAATCACCATGCATGCGCGGTGCTTCAGATAGACGAGTTATTCACGAGAATAATAAATAACGGAATCGGTCCAAAAACGCAGCGCTGAGATAGGATATTCAACAGAATAATAAAGAATGGAATAACAACAAAAATCACCAAGTATAGGGTAGGCCAGCGTATCAAAAGTTATTCCAATGAGAATAATAAAGAATGGAATAACTGAAGTTCTCTTCATAAATATGAAAAAAATAATACCCCTTACCTTATAAAGAAGAGTACTCCGACGGTAGGGCGGGGATATACTTGAAGAAACTTGCACTATGCTCAAAGCTTTCTTAAACGCTAAAGAAATACGCTCAAGATAGAAGAATAATTCTCTCTACAGTTTCTCTCTCTAGAGTTTCAGTGAATTCGTAAGAAATAATGAAGGAATGAGCTTCTATTTATAGAAGAATGAACTGAATAGTAACCAATCCATGAACGGTCCAGATCGACTTACTTTAAACGGACGGTCCAGATTGGTTTATAATAAAATATAATATTTCTATTTATAATCTAGTAAAATGAATAAATTTTAAAAAGATTTTACTATGCAAACACTATGCAGCACTATGCATAATAAAATATAATATAATCTAATTATTGTCTAATAAAATGAGATAACTTTATAAAAGTATTACATTTTTATATAAAAAGATATTTCTTATTAGCCTAATAAAACAAATAACTTTATAAAAGTATTTGTTTTTTATAAAAAATTTTTTGTTTTATTACATTAATAATACTAATAAAACAAAACTTATATATATATATATATATATATATATATATATATATATATATATATATATATATATATATATATATATATATATATATATATATATATATAACAATCAACAATAATTGAATCAAATAACATTGAGTGACTTCTCACATAAGCATCAATAATCAATACAGTGTGCTACTATGCAACCACGCGTATTACGTACTTTTACTACCGAGTAGTTCAACAGTATTAACGGCAAAACTTTCGCCGTTATTTTTATAGAAATATTTTTGTCGTTTTCTCAATCCGACAATAATTCTGTTGTGGAGTCCACCAATGATTTTGCCGTTGTACGAATATTCCCTGTTAAAACGAATATTCCCCGACCAATCGAATATAATACAACAACTTGCATACTTTGAAAAATTTATAAATACTACCCACAACTATAACATTATCTCAAATTCATACCATAATATTAAAATTTTTTTTTTAAGAAAATTAAATCTTTATTCGTAAAATTTGGGATTTTACAATCTCCCCTCCTTATGAAATTTCGCCCTCGAAATTTACGTACGTACCTAGTATGTCGAACAGATGAGGACACTTCGTCCGATTCTAATTCTTGAGGTATAACCTTTGAGTGTTGAATACATTCCAAGATTTTAATAGATACATCTTCATACATTAAATTATCCGCTATCTCGTCCGGTTCTAAATCAATAATGTGGTTTGGGTCATCCACATATTTACGTAACATCGATACGTGAAAAATGTTATGAACATGCAACATACTTGGTTGTAAAACGAGTCTATAGGCCACAGTTCCTACTCGATCAAGGATTTCAAATTAGTTAATAAAATCGAGGGTTGAGATTTCCTCTCTTCATCGATTCTTGCTTCTAGAATAACGCCCTTTTGAACCTTCTTTTTCATATTCATCAGCTTCGGGTGTGTAGTTTGAGCGGCTTTAACTTTATCGATTAAAGTCGATTCTACTCGTATATTCGTTATCTTCACGTGGGTTCGTATATTCAATCTCATAAACGCATACGATCTTCTACTCAACGCGTCAGCTACCACGTTCGTTTTTCCACGATGGTATTGAATGGTACGATCATAATCTTCAACAGCTCGAGCCAACTTCTTTGGCGCATGATAAGTTCATTTTAAGTAAAGAATTATTTGAGGGTTTAAGGAATGGGTTTTTGTACTGAGGTCAATACAAAATTCGATTTCACGCTCTAGGGGTAGGCTAGGAAGTCTTCAAGAATACATCAGAAAATTTATTAACGATAGAAATATCATTCAAAACTGTGACCCTCATCCAAGACTTGGATAGTACCTCACATTGATACCTATCAACTTGCCATCTTCATTCACGATGTCGCCTATAGAAAGTCTGGCTTCGGTGCATTCCACACAAGGAAGTCAACAACGAAAGGATCGGGCTCTTTACTTATGGCTTGATATGACAATGATTGACTTTAGTGGTTTGGTTACTTTGAATTCGCATAACAGGTTGGTTAGAAATATGAAAGCTAACAACCTTACTAAAAGCATGATGAGTAGTTAACCAATAGATTCCAAAAATCACATCAAAGGCAAGTATTTCAAAGAGATAAGATCGACAGGTAATGTGAAAGTGTTTATTTGAACAAGATTTATAAATAGTGGATGTAACAAAGGTTTCTCTCAACTGAGTTTAAACAGATATGTCAAAGTCTAACTTCTCCAGAGTTAACTTCAAACATTGAACACAACTAGGTGAAATAAAAGAGTGAGTAAAACCGGTATCTAACACGATATAGACTTCACAAGAGTTTATGACTAACATACCCGTGATAATTTTATTCAGGTTCCTCGTCACGAAAAAAAAATGCTCTCTTAAACTATCGGCTTTGGCTTGTCTGGGACATCCTTTGGCATCACTATCCTAGCTGGACTTGACTTCACTATACAACAAAATCGAGCTAGGTGACCTTCTCTTCCGCAATTAAAACACGCTTTGGATTGCTGCGTACAGTTTGGACGGATATGTCCCTGCTGTCCGCATTTAAAACATACGACCGGTGGTCGTTCTTCTTCCTTGGAAACGGGTGCTGGTGCTGCTGTCTTTCCATCATTATTGAACCTTCTCTTCTTTAAATTTCCACTTCTATTATTTTGGCCATGATTACCACCGAAGTGGTTACCATTTCTGGCATGTTAATTCCCTCCATGCTTATTGTCACCGCTTTGATGACTGTTATAACCGGTATTATCATTTTGCCGGCTGCTCTCTTTTGGTTGGGTTGACTCATTATCACGCTCCAATAACTGAGCCCTATTAACAACATCTGAATACAAACACGGTTTATGAGAGATAAGATATTGGCGTATCTCGTGTTTCAAACCTCTTAGAAACATTCATGTCATTCTCTCCTCATTATCAACCAAATGAGGCTTATGGCTGGGACAACTCGGCAAACTTGGCTTCGTACTGCGACACGGTCATGTTGTTTTGCTCCAACTTGATAAGCTCCACCTCCTTCATATGATGAATACTTTCGGGAAAGTACTTGTCATTGAACAGCTCTTGGAACTTCTCCCAAGACATCTTGAGTCGTCCAGTCAGTGAGTGCGTTTCTGATTCCCACCAAGAATCGCCTCTTCACGCAACATAAAGGTGGCGAGTGGAACCTTTTGCTCCTTGGAGCATCCCAAGACATCAAATATCTTTGTGATCTGCATTAACCACGTCTCCGCCTTAAGTAGTTATGGCTTTCCCAAAAACTCTGGTGGTCCCAGCTCCTTGAACTACTTAGCGGTGACCAACCATGGGTTGACATTGTTTCCACTTGCATTATGAACAGGAGTCTCTCTCGTTTGGTGTTGCATGAATTCTAAAAAGCTCCTAAACGTACCGTCGTTCGTCATTTGATCAGTGTTGTTATTTACAGGAGGATTATCGCCTTCCTGTTGCACATTATCCTGATTCTTGATCTGTGGAGACTCAACGGTCTCTTGTGCTCCATTGCTATTCTCAACATTTTCGGATGCCATTTTCAAATAATGCAACAAAACAAGGGTTAATTAACATATCACATATTATCCCTATACTATGACCAACCAATTAAATACCAAATAAACTTAGGTAGGTCATACTAGCGAAGGAATTCCCCGTCTCTCCCCTCCTAGTTCTTGTCTCACATCTCAGCCAGTGATCATATCCCTAAACTTTGATACCAACTGTGACGCCCCCAAAATAGGTATACATCACCTATTTTGAGTCGCCAAATACATGGTATAAAATACAAATACAATCTTTAATATAAAACAAGAGAGCTGTGAGTTTTAATACAAATATTGTCTTCTAGATAATATCCACTCTCAGAATAAGTCCTCATTATATTTATTGTCACACTATTTAATAGAATAGTGAAAACTACTAATGCTATCATCTGGACTGTCAAACCGTTCCTCGACTCATCCCAGTTATATTCTTATTTCCTAAAGAGAACAGTGAAGGAAAGGGTGTGAGCTCAACCAACCCAGTAAGAAATATTATGACTAAGATAATGCAGAATAAATTATCATTTGTCTTCAACAATGTTAAACTGATATAATACAATAGACATCAAGTTTAACTGCAGCGGAACAAGCAATCCATTAAAAGAGTCAAGTAGAGAATAAAATCTACTATCTTTTATGATTTAAAAAGTTTTTCATCACTTTTATCGCTAGGACTCAGCTTAATAAATAATCCACATCAACCCTGCACTACGACCAAGGATATTCATTAGTATCACGACCACGAATTATCCATGCATTACGGGCCAAAGATAAGTGTGTTTTCAACGGCCGGTCCTGATCATGCCATAAAATAATTCATCTTTGCTCCCTTAGCCGAAGAGAATCCATAGCCATAATCATACCAAAAACTGTCCATCAATGCACTACGGGCTAATGAGGACTTTTTCCATATCATTTGTAATATTACGATTATGATTATACCGAATAATCCCTGATCATAATCATACCAAGTCCATCTATGCACTACAGGCCACAGATGACTTTCAACAAAATATAAACATGAGGATGATGACAATGATATAAGAATTCAATAAAACAAGTTCAAGAATTAAATTATCCAAGAACTAATAACGTCCAAATTGTCAACATGATACTTCTTTGTAGAGTAAAATTCAAGAATGCTTAGAAGAATATTTCCATGAAAGGATAAAATCAAGCTCTGTGACCATCTTTTCCACAACTAAAATATACCTTGGAAGGCTGTGAACAGTTTGGACTTATATGTCCCTCCTCTCCGCATCTGTAGCATCTAACTGGCGGTCATTCTCTTCCCCTAGAATTTATTACTGGTGCTGGTTCTGGTGTTGTTGCCGACGTCTTCCCATCATCGTTAAATCTTCTCTTCTTGAATTTTCAACTTGAATCATTTCTTCTATTATCTTGGCCATGATTACCACCGAAGTGGTTACCATTTCTTGCTTGATAATTTCCTTCATTATGGTTATCATTGTTCCGATAGCTGTTGCCACCGGTACGATTATTATTGTGTTATTGGTCATTATCTTTTGGTTGAGCTGGCTCATTATTGCGCTCCAATAACTGAGCCCTATTCACAACATCTGAATATAAACAAAGTTTGTGAGAAATGAGGTATTGACGTATCTCAGGTTTCAAACCTCTTAGAAACATCCATGTCATTCTCTCCTCATTATCAACCAAGTGGGACACAAACCGGGACAACTCGGCAAACTTAGCTTCGTACTGCGACACGCTTATATTGTTTTGCTCCAGCTTGATGAACTCTACCTCCTTCATGTAACGAATACTTTCGGGAAAGTACTTGTCAGTAACAGTTCTTGGAACTTCTCTCAAGACATCTTCAGTGCGAAAGGCTGAGTACATTTTACTGATTCCCACCAGTAATCTGCCTCTCTTCGCAACATGAAGGTGGCAAAGGGAACCTTTTACTCCTTAGAGCATCCCAAATATCTTGGTGATCTGCTTTATCCACGTCTCCGCCTTAAGTGGTTTTGGCTCTCCCAAAAACTTCGGTGGTCCTAACTCCTTGAACTGCTTAGCGGTGACCATCCGAGAGTTGCCAGTGTTTCCACCTGCATTTTGAACCGGAGTCTCTCTCGCCTGATATTGCATAAATTTTATAAAGCCTCTGAACATCCCATCGTTCATCATTTGATCGGTGTTGTTGTTTACCTGAGGATTATTGTCTTCCTGATACACATTATCCTGGGTATTGATCGTTGCTAACTCAACGGTCTCATGTGCTTCATTACTTATCTTGATATTTTTGGATGCCATTTTCAAACACTGCCACAAAACAAGGGTTAATTGACATATCACATATTATCTCTATACTCTGACTGACCAATTAAATACCAAATAAACTTAGGTAGGTCATACTAGCGAAGGAATTCCCCGTCCCTCCCCTCCTAGTTCTTGTCTCACATCTCAGCCAGGGATCATATCCCTAAGCTTTCATACCAACTGTGACGCCCCCAAAATAGGTATACATCACCCATCTTGAGTCGCCAAATACATGGTACAGAAATCAAATACAAACTTAATTATACAATTATCGGGTAATATACGACAAAACATAGCTGAGAGTTTAAACAAGAATATTGCCTTCTTGACAATATCCACTCTTGTAAAGCCCCCAAATCCAGGTACTTGAAACCCAAACCCGGTGCTTCACGATACCATTTCTATGAGCGGAATAATACTATAATAATAACAATAATATAATTATTAAACTTACTTTACATAGTTATCAGAGTCTATTCCCAAGTACGTAACCTTTAATACATTCATTACATGATAATAATAATATATATCATTCTTATCATAAAAAAGTAAACTATTACATTACATATCATAAAAACTCATTCAGCAACCTTCTTTTTTCCTTTATTCTTAACAGAACCTTCCGAATGTTCACACTTAGCTGAAAACATTTAAATTAAGCAAGGATGAGGATTTGAGTGCCCAGCAAGTAATAACATTTATAAATATTAGCTGAAAGGATTAAATATTTTCTTTGTACTACCCTTCTATAATAAATCAATAGCTGTGAAGTAATCTGAACCGATAATAATAACATAACAACTCTATATCCAATTTTTGAAACTACGTACTGACTATAAATAGGGTTAAGGTGACATACTATGAATATTGTTTTCAATTTTTGAATAGGTTTAGCAGAACTTCATCCGCCCGTTGTACCCTGTATTGATCAATACTACATGCAAGAACGATATTATTGTTCACTCTGGCTGCCTTGGGCACATAAAAATTTTCCCATGTTTGGGATGTTCATACTTGTTGGGGTTCCAAACCAAAGCAATTCGGTTGGATAATGGTAAGGTTTTATCTTATTCAACAATAATCTATAATTCAACATATATATACGGGTAATTAACAAAGGTGTATCAACATGTGATTAAATACAATGATTATCTAAGTGGGGACACTTGTATAACCATTTATAGAAATTAACGAACATAATATATATCTGAATTACCATATACTAACATGTTGATAATCAATAAGCGTATATAATATATATATATAACAATAGGGTTAATAATCTGTACAGTAATACTATAATTTTGAAACATTCTTACTCATGTCCATTGCATAAAGAAAATGCAAAGGTAGGATAGTTGCCTGTTCTGCTGCTTACAAATGCAACTTAGTTTTATCTTTTATATCACAACCTATCATTAATCAGATCATTCGTTCGATTAGAACAATATACTATAACACATAGTACTACTTTTCGCAGTCAACACATAACCTAATCACATTATCACACTTGTTCAACAGTATTTGGATCACAAACAAACATTAACACAATAAAAATATCTAAGTCCAGACCAATTTCTGAAACATATCGGTGTACCGACAGCCTTATCGGATAATTATCGAGTCTAAGACTCTATTCTAAAGTTCAATATCCGTAAGTATCAGTCAAATTATTTTAAATGACTTAATAATAATTTCTAAACATTTATTATAATTTATCATAAATTTTCAAACACCGAAATCATTGGAAAATGATTTAAATAGTAAACAATTATATTATCATTAACATTTAATTAATATTATTAATGAAACCATTGCTAAAATATTAAAGTTATTTATAATAACTTAGAATATTTTTAAATTATTAATATTACCCTTAAATAATTTTTAAAACATTTAAATCATTTATAAATAATTACCATTAATATTTAAATATTATTGTACCCTTTATCAAAATATTTAAAGTCATTAAGTATAACTTAAAATATTTTTAATTCATTTATATCCTTTTTAAATGATTTTAACATCAATAAAACCATTTTAAAACTATTTATTTAATATAATTATTAAATAAATTTAATATCATTAATGTTAAATTAATATCATTAATATTAAATTTAATGAAATTATCCTTTAAGTATTAAAAGTTATATTTTATAACTTAAAATATCTTTAAACACTTTATTTTCATTTAAAATGACTTTTATAATATTAAAATCATTTTTAAACTAATTCATTTAATATAATTATTAAATAACCTTAATATCAAGAATAATAATTAATTAATGAAATTTATCTTTAAATATTTAAAGTTATATTTTATAACTTAAAATATTTTTAAATGCCTTATTATTATTTAAAATAATTTTAATATAATAAAATGATTTTTAATTTATTTATTTAATTCATTTATTAAATAACTTAATTATCATTAATAATAATTTATTAATGAATTTCATCACAAAATATTAAAAGTCATTAAAAATAACTAAATTTTTTTTTTATACCATAATATAATTTTAAATGATTTTTCAAATATTAAAATCATTTTTAAATAATTTATTTAATATAATAATTAAATAAATTAAATACCTTTAATATTTTAAAAATATTAAATATTTATGAAATATATTAAAAATAATCAAAACTAATTTTTGGACTTTTAAAATAATTTTTAATAATTCATTTTGTATTTTTAATAATTAAAAACTAATTTTCTATAATTATTTAATGAAAATATAATTTTCATAAATAATCATCACTAAAGACCACCTATAATGATTTAAACTGCGTCGCTATAGTCGTTCTTAATTTTTGAGATCTTTATCACCCGATTATCGAGTCATCTAGTTTGACTAATCATAATTCTTTAGACCATAATGATTACGAGCTTGAAAGTTTTTAGGATTGTAGTATTAATGTAATACTGCAATAAGCAACTGGTTTCATTCCCATTCCATAATATAACAGAAAGATCTAGAGCTCCAAAAATGTTGCCAGGAGTGTTCTTCATTTTCTGGGTTTTCCCAGAAATGAAGAATAGTCGAGACACCCACTTTCTAAGCCTTGTATCACACATTATAGGCTTGCTATGTTTGTTCTAATGGTTTTAATGTGTAACCAGAATGTAACTAAGGAGATCTATTACCAAACATAAGCAAAATAACAACAGAATAGAAAGATCTTGTCCGGTCAAACCTTGTCAGAAACCATGCTCATGAACTTTCTAGGTTACCCAGAAAGCTCATCTGTGGACTTTCTGCTTGGTTTGACCATCCCCCAATTCCAGTACGTTAGTGATAAAAGCGACCTTAGAGCATTAACATGTAGTATAACTACCATATAATAACCTAATCACAACAACAAACATAAATCAACAACAGTTTACAAGATCAGAGGCGTCAACAGTCTTGTCAGACCATTTCTGGGCAAGATCTGGGTTACCCAGATTTTGTCCAGTCATGGTCGGTCAACGACCTTTGACTAGCAATATCTTGCAATCTGTTCAAGCTATGACCTTGATTCGAGTTCTAGAGTAAAGAGCTCATACCATACTACATATTAAAAACATAAAACGACCAAAAACATAAACCAAGAAAGATCTACAGCCTCTGACATTCATTGTCAGAACATAAAATGAAAATTTTTAGATTTTGCAAAACTTCAAATCTGAGCCTCTAGATGTTATGGATCTAACATCTAGCACCCCATATCATCATTATATACTATAACCAACATATTTTAACACTTAATCATAACATTTAACATAGGATCATAAATCAGATTTCAAGTTAGGGTTTATACCTTTTATGAACAAGTTTTGATTCTAGGTCACTGATTTGGTTATGGTTGTTAGTGGGGCTCGGTTTGTGACTGATCTTAGTAATGGATTTCGTGGGTTTTGAGTTGAGAGAGATAGGTTGAGGGTTTGTACAAAAATGATCATGAATGCTCAATTTTCTCTCTCCAATCCTATATATAGATGTCTTGGATGCATGAATGGCTGAGCATAGAGGCTGATTGCTGTCAATTTTAATCACATGGGATTGTTGGATTTGGTGAACAACTTCACCTAAGGTCAAAACCTATATGTTAGCCTCAATAATGCATAAAAGGGTATAATGTTCCATAGCCTTGCAATTTTAATGGCAAAAGTGTAATCTTATCAAACCCTTAGGGTTAAACCCTAAGGTTTAGCATATAACATTTGTAGAATTTCTAATTAGGGTTTGTATAAAATAAAATTTTTAGTTTCTAAGATTTGTAATTAGGGTTTCTTTAATTAGATTAGGGTTCTAATTATACATGAACATTAGGGTATTATTTACTATTTATAATTATCCTTGCTAATTTAGCAATTAGGGCTTATAATTTTGGTAATTAGGGTTACCAAATCATAATTAGGGTTTATAATTTGGGTTCTAGTCATTAGGGTTTTAAATTACTAATTAGGTTTTTCCTAATTAACAATTATAATTCTAACAATTGCTAATTAATAACATTAACACATTTATACAATTTTTGACTGATCACAAACTCCAGTTTAGGTTTCAAATTAGGGTTTCTAATTTCAAAAATTAGAGTTTTAATCTATAATTAGGGTCTCTTATAATTAGGGTTTTTCTAATTAATGTTAATATTTATAATAATGGTCATAAATCACATAACAAAATTATAAAACAATCTTTTACTCTAATTTGGATCTCAAATTAAGGTTTAGCACAGTAAAACTAGGTCTTGACATAATACACCATAATTGACCAACCATTGTCAGTCCACATACATACATTACATATTTATAGCACTGAAAAATCAAAATATAATTAATATTATATTATTATTCTCATGCCTTAATCGAAATCCAAAATTAGGGTTTGGATTCCATATATGATTTATCTGCCATACTTAACATTATTAATTAAGTTAAAATAATTAACTTAATAATCTATACTAAAATTCGTATAATAAAATAATTATTCTAATTATTCTAATAACCATTCCATATATTAATAATTAATATAATAATCATATTTTTATGGAAAATAATTAATAAAAATATTTCTACTATAAAATTAATTATTATACGAATATACTTTATAATAATCAATAATTCTAAAATAAAATTATTGGTAAATATTCATGTAATAAATATATTTTTATTTATCACATAAATACATATACACATTAACTTGACACATATTCCCCAAATTTATTTTTTAAAAAAAATTATACACAAAATTTTTGATTTATTTATATCAAAAATATCGGGTTGTTACATTCACCCTCCCTTATAAAGATTCAGTCCCCGGAATCACCATTTTAACTCATACCTACCAGGATACATAGCATACACAATCATTGAAAGTAGATCTTGATCATAATTTGATCGAACTGATCTTTAACTATTCACATAAAGCTTGTCTATCTAATTAAACGAAAAATTGATTTCTAATAGAACTCAATTTCCTCCTTCAAAATTTCTTTATAAAATAATTTATTATATATATAAGAAAATCATATATAAGAAAATAAAATTGATTAGAATAATACTTGGAGTTGCATCCTCAGCTGCCACCGTATCTTTAGCTATCATACTGAAGACTCCTGTGGTTGGTTCTATTGGTTCGTTTGTCGAAGTTGGTCCCGTTGTCGTCAATGTCCTGCTGCCTTTTCTTGTATTCGCATGCCTTGCCTCCTTTCCCATTCTTGGACAGTCTTTCACCTTATATTCCATTGATTCACAAATAAAACATCCACTATACATTCTCGGATTGGGGCAGTTGGGAGAGATATGTCCCTTCTGCCCACACTTATAACATGCAAACTTACCTTTAAGACACTCTCCCGAGTGATTCTTTCCGCAATTTCTACACTGCATAACCTATTTTTTTCCACCTCCTAGCCTAATTTCGGTATTCCCGAAATTATCTCCTTTTCTGTTTTTAGTCCTACTACCACTACTCCCTTTTCCGGCTCTAGCTTGATTTGTCTCCCACCAAAAATTCGTCCCCCCTTTCATTGTATAGGTGGCAAAAGTTGTCTTTTGTCCCTCTATTACCCTAGCTATCACAAATGCTTCCACAGGGTCAGTTTATCTTGGCGTTCTGACTTCCTTAAAGTATTTGAAGTTTGTTAATCGATTTTTTAGCTAATTTCCCACGGCTAGTATTCCATTCTGCATATCTTGAGCGACCATATTCATAAAATTCTGTATCGGGTCTAGTTGTCCTCCAGCTTTATCGACAGGTTCTTCTGTTCGTTGATTTCGTTTTCGTCTTGGCGGCATTATCTGATTAATCATAATTTATCTTTCATCAACTTACCTTCTATGTCTTAGGGTATATATATAACAAGAAATTTTCTACTCGAATAATCATATATTCAAAATATTAGATTTCAAAAACTTTGGTTTACTGTATTAACCAGTGTTTCAATAAATAGCTACTATCTTCATACCCACTTAATTATTTCATTACTCCTTCATAGAATCATATTCATAGCACATACTGCTTTAAACATCCGCTATCCCTTTGTGACTCAAAAGTCGGGAATCACTACCACAACTTATACAGAAGATGAGAATATTACCTAATACAGACATACTTATCATATATACAACATAGAATTATACATATTCAACTAATACTAATACCACTTATTTCTTATGCCTTCGCTAAAGATCAATTGCTTAGTAATCTATCTATTACCATCATCCTCAATAATCCATTCACAACAAACTATACCTAGTTCGTCCAACTTACAACACATTATGAGTTTAAGAACTCACCACAACATATGAGTTTAAGAACTCGACATTAACCACATATTCTTTAACTATACTCTATCTATCAGTTAGATTATCGTTTCTGGGTCCGGTACTGTACTTTTCCATACTAACCACCTTATCAGGGTCTCTTTCAATGTGAGCCTCTATTTCAGCTATTGGCTGCGATATTAGCTCGGGTGTATATAGGTTGACTCTTTCTTTACGACTTGAGGGTATCCTAATCGTTTCTATCTGACATCTACACACATAATTTATCTAGACTAGCAAATATTATACACACACAACAAATAATAGTTTTATATAAGTTATCTTTTATTTTGTTTTACCATGAATTCATTCAATTCATCTCTTTTTAAACTCTATATGAGTTGTTTGTATTTTCAACGTTTCCCTCTGTTCTAAGGTTATAGCCTAAGGTCTAATCCCACCTAAGGTTTCTAACCCTAAAGCTCTGATACCATATCGTAAAGCCCCCAAATCCAGGTACTTGAAACTCGAACCTGGTGCTTCACGATACCATTTCTATGAGCGGAATAATACTATAATAATAACAATAATATAATTATTAAACTTATTTTACATAGTTATCAGAGTTTATTCCCAAGTACGTAACCTTTAATACATTCATTACATAATGATAATAATATATATCATTCTTATCATAATAAAGTAAACTATTACATTACATATCATAAAAACTCATTCAGCAACCTTCACTTTTCCTTTATTCTTGACAGAGCCTTTCGGTTGTTCACACTTAGCTGAAAACATTTAAATTAAGCAAGGATGAGCATTTGAGTGCCCATCAAGTAATAACAATTATAAATATTAGCTGAAAGGATTAAATGCTTTCTTTGTACTACCCTTCTACAATAAATCAATAGTTGTGAAGTAATTTGAACCGATAATAATAACATAACAACTCTCTATCCAATTTTTAAAACTACGTACTGACTATAAATAGGGTTCAGGTGACATACTATGAACATTATTTTCAATTTTCGAATAGGTTTAGCAGAACTTCATCCGTAAACCGTCATAACTTACAGGCACGGAGGGTGATCAGCCCGCTGTACCCTGTATTGATCAATACTACATGCAAGAACGATATTATCGTTCACTCTGGCTACCTTGGGCACATAAAAATTTTCCCATATTTGGGATGTTCATACTTGTCTTGGTTCCAAAACAAATCAATTCGGTTGGATAATAGTAAGGTTTTATCTTATTCAACAATAATCTATAATTCAACATATATTATATATACGGGTAATTAACAAAGGTGTATCAACATGTGATTAAATACAATGATTATTCAAGTGGGGACACTTGTATAACCATTTATAAAAATTAACGAACAGAATATATATCTGAATTACCATATACTAGCATGTTGATAATCAATGAGCGTATATAATATATATATAACAATAGGGTTAATAATCTGTACAGTAATAATATAATTCTGAAACATTCTTACTCATTTCCATTGCATAAAGAAAATGCAAAGGTAGGATACTTGTCTGGTCTGCTGCTTACAAAATGCAACTTAGTTTTATCTTTTATATCACGACCTATCATTAATCAAATCATTAGTTCGATTAGAACAATATACTATAACACATAGTACTACATTTCGCAGTCAGCACATAACCTAATCACATTATCACACATGTTCAACAGTCATTGGATCACAAATAAACATTAACACAATCAAAATACTAAGTCCAGACCAATTTCTAAAACATATCGGTGTACCGACAGCCTTATCGGGTAATTATCGAGTCTAAGACTCTATTCTAAAGTTCAATATCCGTAAGTATCAGTCATATTATTTTAAATGAATTAATAATAATTTCTAAACATTTATTATAATTTATCATAAATTTTCAAACACCGAAATCATTATAAAATGATTTAAATAGTAAACAATTCTATTATCATTAACATTTAATTAATATTATTAATGAAACCATTGCCAAAATATTAAAGTTATTTATAATAACTTAGAATATTTTTTAAAGTATTAATATTACCCTTAAATGATTTTTAAAACATTTAAAATCATTTATAAATAATTACCATTAATATTTAAATATTAATGTACCCTTTATCAAAATATTAAAAGTCATTAAGTATAACTTAAAATATTTTTAATTCATTTATATCCTTTTTAAATGATTTTTAAATCAATAAAATCATTTTTAAAATATTTATTTAATATAATTATTAAATAAATTTAATATCATTAATGTTAAAATTAATGTTAAATTAATATCATTAATATTAAATTATTAATGAAATTATCCTTTAAATATTAAAAGTTATATTTTATAACTTAAATATCTTTAAACACTTTATTTTTATTTAAAATGATTTTATAATATTAAAATCATTTTTGAACTAATTTATTTAATATAATTATTAAATATCCTTAATATCATTAATAATAATTAATTAATGAAATTTTTCTTTAAATATTGAAAGTTATATTTTATAACTTAAAATATTTTTAAATGCCTTATTATTATTTAAAATGATTTTTAATATAATAAAATCATTTTTAATTTATTTATTTAATTCATTTATTAAATAACTTAATTATCATTAATATTAATTTATTAATGAATTTCATCATTAAAATATTAAAAGTTATTAAAAATAACTTAAAATATTTTCTTATACCATAATATAATTTTAAATGATTTTTCAAATATTAAAATCATTTTTAGATAATTTATTTAATATAATAATTAAATACCTTTAATATTTTAAAAATATTAAATATTTATGAAATATATTAAAAATAATTAAAAACTAATTTTTGGACTTTTAAAATAATTTTAATAATTCATTTTGTAATTTTAATAATTAAAACTAATTTTCTATAATTATTTAATGAAAATATAATTTTTATGAATAATATGTCGCTAAAGACCACCTATAGCGACGAAACTTTCGGTATAGCAGTTCTTGAGCTACCCAGATCTTCATCACCTGTTATCGAGTCAGCTAGTTTGACTAATCATAGTTGCTAGACCATAATGATTCTGAGCTTGAAAGTTTTCTAGGATTGTAGTATTAATGTAATACTACAATAAGCAACTGGTTTCATTCCCATTCCATAACAAAACAGAAAGATCTAGAGCTCCAAAAATGTTGTTAGGAGTGTTCTTCATTTTTTGGGTTTTCCCAGAAATGAAGAAAAACCCAGAAAATGAAGAACAGTTGAGACACCCACTTTCCAAGCCTTGTATCACACATTATAGGCTTGCTATGTTTGTTCTAATGGTTTTAACGTGTAGCCAGAATGTAACTAAGGAGATCTATTACCAAACATAAGCAAAATAGCAAAAGAATTGAAAGATCTTGTCCGGTCAAACCTTGTCAGAAACCACGCTCATGAACTTTCTAGGTTACCCAGAAAGCTCATCTGTGGACTTTCTACTTGGTTTGACCATCCCCCAATTCTAGTATGTTACTGATAAAAGCGATCTAAGAGCATTAACATGTAGTATAACTACCATATAATAACCTTATCACAAAAACAAACACAAATCAACAAAAGTTTACAAGATTAGAGGCGTCAAAAGTCTTGTCATACCATTTCTGGGCAAGATCTGGGTTACCCAGATTTTGTACAGTCATGGTCGGTCAACGACCTTTGACTAACAATATCTTGCAATTTGTTCAACCTATGACCTTGATTCGAGTTCCAGAGTAAAGAGCTCATACCAGAATATATATCAAAAATATAAAACGACCAAAAACATAAACCAAGAAAGATCTACAGCCTCTGACATTCATTGTCAGAACATAAAATGAAATTTTTCCAGATTTTGCAAAACTTCAAATCCGAGCCTCTAGATGTTATGGATCTAACATCTAGCAACCCAGATCATCATTATATACTATAACTAACATATTTTAACACTCAATCATAACATGTAACATAGGATCATAGATTAGATTTCAAGTTAGGGTTTATACCTTTTATGAACAAGTTTTGATTCTAGGTCACTGATTTGGTTATGGTTGTTAGTGGGGCTCGGTTTGTGACTGATCTTAGCAAGGGATTTCGTGGGTTTTGAGTTGAGAGAGATAGGTTGAGGGTTTGTACAAAAATGAGCATGAATGCTCAATTTTCTCTCTCCAATCCTATATATAGAAGTCTTGGATGCATGAATGGCTGAGCATAGAGGCTGATTGCTATCAATTTTAATCACACGGGGTTGTTGGATTTGGTGAACAACTTCACCTAAGGTCAAAACCTATATGTTAGCCTCAATAATGCATAAAAGGGTATAATGGTCCATAGCCTTGCAAATTTAATGGTAAAAGTGTAATCTTGTCAAACCCTTAGGGTTTAACCCTTAGGATTTAACCCTAAGGTTTAGCATATAACATTTGTAAGATTTCCAATTAGGGTTTGTACAAAATAAAAATTTTAGTTTCTAAAATTTATAATTAGGGTTTCCTTAATTAGATTAGAGTTCTAATTATACATGAACATTAGGGTATTATTTACTAATTGTAATTATCCTTGCTAATTTAGCAATTAGGGCTTATAATTTTAGTAATTAGGGTTACCAGATCAAAATTAGGGTTCTAGTCATTAGGGTTTTAAATTACTAATTAGATTTTCCCTAATTAACAATTATAATTCTAACACTTGCTAATTAATAACATTAACAGATTTACATAATTTCTGACTGATCACAAACTCCTGTTTAGGTTTCAAATTAGGGTTTCAAATTTCAAAAATTAGGGTTTTAATCTACAATTAGGGTCTCTTGTAATTAGGATTTTTCTAATTAATGTTAATATTTATAATAATGGTCATAAATCACATAACACAATTATAAAACAATCTTGTACTCTATTTTGGATCTCAAATTAAGGTTAAGCACAGTAAAACTAGGGTTTGACATAATACACCATAATTGACCAACCATTGTCAGTCCACATACATACAGTACATATTTATAGCACTGAAAAATCAAAATATAATTAATATTATTTAATTATTCTCATGCCTTGATCGAAATCCAAAATTAGGGTTTGGATTCCATATCTGATTTATCTGCTATACTTAACATTATTAATTAAGTTAAAATAATTAACTTAATATTCTGTACTAAAATTCGGATAATAAAATAATTATTATAATTATTCTAATAACCATTCCATATATTAATAATTAATATAATAATCATATTTTTATGGAAAATAATTAATAAAAACATTTCTACTATAAAATTAATTATTATAAGAATATAATTTATAATAATCAATAATTCTAAAATAAAATTATTGGTAAATATTCATGTAATAAATATATTTTTATTTATCACATAAATACATATACAAATTATTTTGACACATTTTCCCCATATTTATTTTAAAAAAAATTATGCGCAAAATTTTTGATTTATTTATATAGAAAATATTGGGTTGTTACATTCACCCTCCCTTATAAAGATTCCGTCCCCAGAATCACCATTTTAAAACTCATACCTACCAGGGAACATAGCATACACAATCATTGCAAGTAGATCTCGATCATAATTTGATCGAACTTGTAAGACCCCAACTTTTATGAATAAAGAATAATTTTCTCGAAATATATTTTTGAATATTATGGTGTGGATTTGATATAATGTTATAGTTGTGGGTAATATTTACAAATTTTGCAAAGTAAGCAAGTGGTTATATAATATTCGATTGGTCGGGGGATATTCGTTTTAACAGAGAATATTTGTACGACGGCACAATCATTGGTGGACCCCACAACGGAAGTATTGTCGTAGTTAGAAAACGACAAAATTATCATTTTATAAAAATAACGGCGAAAGTGTTACCGTTAAAACTGTTGAACTACCCTTAGCAAGTAAAGTTCGATGAATACGCGTGGTTGCATAGTAGCCGCGCGGTATTAATTATTGATGTTTATGTGAGAAGTCACTCGGTTATACTCAATTATTGCTCATAAAGAATTCTTTGCATCATATCTCTCATATTATTGATTCAATTATTGTCACGGTATCATCTGCATAATATGTTATATTATTAAATCAATAATTGAGACGACAAAGTTATTCATATTATTAAATTTCAATATTTACAATGTCTATAAGTTCTGTCAAGGAGAGGTTTGGTCATCTAATTACGCGCCAATAAGGAGAAATCTTTATCGGAAAGCCCCTTCTTTCCTGGGAACGACCTGGTTGTTAAATATTGTGAGTTATAATATTAATGATGAATAAGTTCGTGTTGATTAAAGATGAAATTGATAGTTCCATTGTGTTGGAATTATTAGTGTTAGTGGAAATCGACATTTATTTCGATATTAATTGATGTCTGGAAGTTATACTGACTAGTCGGATAATTAATCGAATAAATGAGCAATTAATTGCTATTAATTCACATGATTATAACTATTTGTTCACATGTGTGTACTATTGATTCACATTCTTGTACTATTAGGGGAGTTGGTGCAAGATTGATAATACTTGCATGACTAAGTTAAAAATGGAGGTATAGATGGACGTACTTGATAAGTAGGTTTTATACCTACTTATCCGGTATCTATTACTTGAGTTTTTTGCTTAATCTCGTGTTTCTTAGTTACTTTGATAATACTTGCATGACTAAGTTAAAAATGGAGGTATATATAGAGTTATGGGCTTTCATGTTCATTTCATGTTCTTGGCTTGGAGCTTGGACTATATTGTAGAGCTTCTTCTTAGCTTTCCGGAACATCTTGAATCATTCCAATCGGAGTTCAGATGCAAGAGTTATGACATTTGTACCAACGGACGTTGAATTTTGCTATTTTGGGTGGTCATTTGCATAGCAGTCAATTCCAGTCCTATTTCGACCTTCATTCGTTCGTTATTTCTCAATTCTTAAAGAATGAAAATCGTAGATATCGTCGATAGATTCAATTTGATAGGTGGTAGGCCCCGTAACTCCTCCCGGATCAAAAGTTAGGGCCATTTTACCAGAAGACACTGCAGCAGAAAAAATAATTAGCAGCTTGCACCCAAGCCGGGACTTGCTCTTTTAAGCCTTATACCCAAGCCGGGGCTTGGGGTCTTGAGTTCAAAATCGAAGCATAGCAAGTTAGAGACTTGCTATTTATTTATGAAATACCCAAGTCGGGGCTTGGGTACACGCAGAAAAGGCAATTTTAACTAGAATTTGAGTTCAAGAAGGATTGATTCGAGCTATTTGATTCAAGGACTTTCAAGAGGACTTAAAGACAGATAAAGAGGCTTATAAAAGGAGGAGATTTAGAAGGATTAGAAAAAGTTTTGGAGGAAGAATTCCATTAGATTAGTACTACATTTCGCAGTCAGCACATAACCTAATCACATTATCACACATGTTCAACAGTCATTGGATCACAAATAAACATTAACACAATCAAAATACTAAGTCCAGACCAATTTCTAAAACATATCGGTGTACCGACAGCCTTATCGGGTAATTATCGAGTCTAAGACTCTATTCTAAAGTTCAATATCCGTAAGTATTAGTCATATTATTTTAAATGAATTAATAATAATTTCTAAACATTTATTATAATTTATCATAAATTTTCAAACACAGAAATCATTATAAAATGATTTAAATAGTAAACAATTCTATTATCATTAACATTTAATTAATATTATTAATGAAACCATTGCTAAAATATTAAAGTTATTTATAATAACTTAGAATATTTTTAAAGTATTAATATTACCCTTAAATGATTTTTAAAACATTTAAAATCATTTATAAATAATTACCATTAATATTTAAATATTAATGTACCCTTTATCAAAATATTAAAAGTCATTAAGTATAACTTAAAATATTTTTAATTCATTTATATACTTTTTAAATGATTTTAAATTAATAAAATCATTTTTAAAATATTTATTTAATATAATTATTAAATAAATTTAATATCATTAATGTTAAAATTAATGTTAAATTAATATCATTAATATTAAATTATTAATGAAATTATCCTTTAAATATTAAAAGTTATATTTTATAACTTAAATATCTTTAAACACTTTATTTTTATTTAAAATGATTTTTATAATATTAAAATCATTTTTGAACTAATTATTTAATATAATTATTAAATATCCTTAATATCATTAATAATAATTAATTAATGAAATTTTTCTTTAAATATTGAAAGTTATATTTTATAACTTAAAATATTTTTAAATGCCTTATTATTATTTAAAATGATTTTTAATATAATAAAATCATTTTTAATTTATTTATTTAATTCATTTATTAAATAACTTAATTATCATTAATATTAATTTATTAATGAATTTCATCACAAAATATTAAAAGTTATTAAAAATAACTTAAAATATTTTCTTATACCATAATATAATTTTAAATGATTTTTCAAATATTAAAATCATTTTTAGATAATTTATTTAATATAATAATTAAATACCTTTAATATTTTAAAAATATTAAATATTTATGAAATATATTAAAAATAATTAAAAACTAATTTTTGGACTTTTAAAATAATTTTTAATAATTCATTTTGTAATTTTAATAATTAAAAACTAATTTTCTATAATTATTTAATGAAAATATAATTTTTATGAATAATATGTCGCTAAAGACCACCTATAGCGACGAAACTTTCGGTATAGCAGTTCTTAAGCTACCCAGATCTTCATCACCTGTTATCGAGTCAGCTAGTTTGACTAATCATAGTTGCTAGACCATAATGATTCTGAGCTTGAAAGTTTTCTAGGATTGTAATATTAATGTAATACTACAATAAGCAACTGGTTTCATTCCCATTCCATAACAAAACAGAAAGATCTAGAGCTCCAAAAATGTTGTTAGGAGTGTTCTTCATTTTTTGGGTTTTCCCAGAAATGAAGAAAAACCCCGAAATGAAGAACAGTTGAGACACCCACTTTCCAAGCCTCAGATCACACATTATAAAGCTTCTTATATGTTTGTTCTAATGGTTTTAACGTGTAGCCAGAATGTAACTAAGGAGATCTATTACCAAACATAAGCAAAATAACAAAAGAATTGAAAGATCTTGTCCGGTCAAACCTTGTCAGAAACCACGCTCATGAACTTTCTAGGTTACCCAGAAAGCTCATCTGTGGACTTTCTACTTGGTTTGACCATCCCCCAATTCTAGTATGTTACTGATAAAAGCGATCTAAGAGCATTAACATGTAGTATAACTACCATATAATAACCTTATCACAAAAACAAACACAAATCAACAAAAGTTTACAAGATTAGAGGCGTCAAAAGTCTTGTCATACCATTTCTAGGCAAGATCTGGGTTACCCAGATTTTTATGTACAGTCATGGTCGGTCAACGACCTTTGACTAACAATATCTTGCAATTTGTTCAACCTATGACCTTGATTCGAGTTCCAGAGTAAAGAGCTCATACCAGAATATATATCAAAAATATAAAACGACCAAAAACATAAACCAAGAAAGATCTACAGCCTCTGACATTCATTGTCAGAACATAAAATGAAATTTTTCCAGATTTTGCAAAACTTCAAATCCGAGCCTCTAGATGTTATGGATCTAACATCTAGCAACCCAGATCATCATTATATACTATAACTAACATATTTTAACACTCAATCATAACATGTAACATAGGATCATAGATTAGATTTCAAGTTAGGGTTTATACCTTTTATGAACAAGTTTTGATTCTAGGTCACTGATTTGGTTATGGTTGTTAGTGGGGCTCGGTTTGTGACTGATCTTAGCAAGGGATTTCGTGGGTTTTGAGTTGAGAGAGATAGGTTGAGGGTTTGTACAAAAATGAGCATGAATGCTCAATTTTCTCTCTCCAATCCTATATATAGAAGTCTTGGATGCATGAATGGCTGAGCATAGAGGCTGATTGCTATCAATTTTAATCACACGGGGTTGTTGGATTTGGTGAACAACTTCACCTAAGGTCAAAACCTATATGTTAGCCTCAATAATGCATAAAAGGGTATAATGGTCCATAGCCTTGTAAATTTAATGGTAAAAGTGTAATCTTGTCAAACCCTTAGGGTTTAACCCTTAGGATTTAACCCTAAGGTTTAACATATAACATTTGTAAGATTTCCAATTAGGGTTTGTACAAAATAAAAATTTTAGTTTCTAAAATTTATAATTAGGGTTTCCTTAATTAGATTAGGGTTCTAATTATACATGAACATTAGGGTATTATTTACTAATTGTAATTATCCTTGCTAATTTAGCAATTAGGGCTTATAATTTTAGTAATTTGGGTTACCAGATCAAAATTAGGGTTCTAGTCATTAGGGTTTTAAATTACTAATTAGATTTTCCCTAATTAACAATTATAATTCTAACACTTGCTAATTAATAACATTAATGATTTACATAATTTACATTGATCACAAACTCCTCATTTTAGGTTTCAAATTAGGGTTTCAAATTTCAAAAATTAGGGTTTTAATCTACAATTAGGGTCTCTTGTAATTAGGATTTTCTAATTAATGTTAATATTTATAATAATGGTCATAAATCACATAACACAATTATAAAACAATCTTGTACTCTATTTTGGATCTCAAATTAAGGTTAAGCACAGTAAAACTAGGGTTTGACATAATACACCATAATTGACCAACCATTGTCAGTCCACATACATACAGTACATATTTATAGCACTGAAAAATCAAAATATAATTAATATTATTTAATTATTCTCATGCCTTGATCGAAATCCAAAATTAGGGTTTGGATTCCATATCTGATTTATCTGCTATACTTAACATTATTAATTAAGTTAAAATAATTAACTTAATATTACGTACTAAAATTAGATAATAAAATAATTATTATAATTATTCTAATAACCATTCCATATATTAATAATTAATATAATAATCATATTTTTATGGAAAATAATTAATAAAAACATTTCTACTATAAAATTAATTATTATAAGAATATAATTTATAATAATCAATAATTCTAAAATAAAATTATTGGTAAATATTCATGTAATAAATATATTTTTATTTATCACATAAATACATATACAAATTATTTTGACACATTTTCCCCATATTTATTTTAAAAAAAATTATGCGCAAAATTTTTGATTTATTTATATAGAAAATATTGGGTTGTTACATTCACCCTCCCTTATAAAGATTCCGTCCCCAGAATCACCATTTTAAAACTCATACCTACCAGGGAACATAGCATACACAATCATTGCAAGTAGATCTCGATCATAATTTGATCGAACTTGTAAGACCCCAACTTTTATGAATAAAGAATAATTTTCTCGAAATATATTTTTGAATATTATGGCGTGGATTTGATATAATGTTATAGTTGTGGGTAATATTTACAAATTTTGCAAAGTAAGCAAGTGGTTATATAATATTGATTGGTGGGGATATTCGTTTTAACAGAGAATATTTAGACGACGGCACAATCATTAAGTGGACCCCCTAACGGAAGTATTGTCGTAGTTAGAAAACCATGTAATTATCATTTTATAAAAATAACTTGGCGAAAGTGTTACCGTTAAAACCGTTGAACTACCCGGTAGTAAAGTTCGATGAATACGTGGTGGTGCATAGTAGCATACGGTATTAATTATTGATGTTTATGTGAGAAGTCACTCGGTTATACTCAATTATTGCTACATGAATTGTCTTGCATCATATCTCTCATATTATTGATTCAATTATTGTCACTAGATCATCATCGCATAATATGTTATATTATTAAATCAATAATTGAGACGACAAAGTTATTCATATTATTAAATTTCAATATTTACAATGTCTATAAGTTCTGTCAAGGAGAGGTTTGGTCATCTAATTACGCGCCAATAAGGAGAAATCTTTATCGGAAAGCCCCTTCTTTCCTGGGAACGACCTGGTTGTTAAATATTGTGAGTTATAATATTAATGATGAATAAGTTCGTGTTGATTAAAGATGAAATTGATAGTTCCATTGTGTTGGAATTATTAGTGTTAGTGGAAATCGACATTTATTTCGATATTAATTGATGTCTGGAAGTTATACTGACTAGTCGGATAATTAATCGAATAAATGGGCAATTAATTGCTATTAATTCACATGATTATAACTATTTGTTCACATGTGTGTACTATTGATTCACATTCTTGTACTATTAGGAGAGTTGGTGCAAGATTGATAATACTTGCATGAATAAGTTAAAAATGGAGGTATAGATGGACGTACTTGATAAGTAGGTTTTATACCTACTTATCCGGTATCTATTACTTGAGTTTTTTGCTTAATCTCGTGTTTCTTAGTTACTTTGATAATACTTGCATGACTAAGTTAAAAATGGAGGTATATATGGAGTTATGGGCTTTCATGTTCATTTCATGTTCTTGGCTTGGAGCTTGGACTATATTGTAGAGCTTCTTCTTAGCTTTCCGGAACATCTTGAATCATTCCAATCGGAGTTCAGATGCAAGAGTTATGACATTTGTACCAACGGACGTTGAATTTTGCTATTTTGGGTGGTCATTTGCATAGCAGTCAATTCCAGTCCTATTTCGACCTTCATTCATTCGTTATTTCTCAATTCTTAAAGAATGAAAATCGTAGATATCGTCGATAGATTCGATTTGATAGGTGGTAGGCCCCGTAACTCCTCCCGGATCAAAAGTTAGGGCCATTTTACCAGAAGACACTACAGCAGAAAAAATAATTAGCAGCTTGCACCCAAGCCGGGACTTGCTCTTTTAAGCCTTATACCCAAGCCGGGGCTTGGGGTCTTGAGTTCAAAATCAGAAGCATAGCAAGCCGGAGCTTGCTATTTACAAGGAAATACCCAAGTCGGGGCTTGGGTACACGCAGAAAAGGCAATTTTAACTAGAATTTGAGTTCAAGAAGGATTGATTCGAGCTATTTGATTCAAGGACTTTCAAGAGGACTTAAAGACAGATAAAGAGGCTTATAAAAGGAGGAGATTTAGAAGGATTAGAAAAAGTTTTGGAGGAAGAATTCCATTAGATTAGATTAGAGTAGATTAGGAAAAAACCTTAGTTCTTATTAGTTTTGGAGATTGATGCAACTTCGAGACCATTGAAGATCAAGAACAGGAGCTTGAGGAGGATGGAGATTTGCTGACAACAGATTCAATTCTCTTCCTTAATCTTATTCTTATCTTTTAATGTTTATTCAAGTGTGGATTCTTAGTTTTAATTCAATGAACTAATTCTTTGTTTGAGATTACAATGGATCTTATTATGTAGTTTATTTTAATATGCTTCGCTATCAATTATTATGTTCTATTGTGAGGATTGTCTATTGTGATTTGGACTTAATTGTTTAATTGATTGGCCATCAATTACCGTGATAATCTATATGAACTCTAGAGATGAAGTACAGATTTAGATCAGATCATGATAGCATGTGTTTGTGATTTCTGCATAGATGGAATTCATGATTCGTGTTTAGGATAGAGATATGCCTTTACGCCATATGTAATCTTATAGAGAACTTGTGCTTTAAATCCTTTTTAATTGTAATTCACATAGAGATATAGTGGATTAGTTAATTAGGGTGTTTTGCTTAATTCTATCAATTGTGGATTTAAGTGAGTATGGGTATTATGCATCGAGAGGTGGTTTTATTTGCTTTAGTGTTCTTGATTAACAATTCAGGATAGAAAATAATTGATGAGAAGTGTGTTAACTTAAATGAAGTAATAAGTGAAGTTGTGATCTTAAATCTCCATAATCTGATTTGTAATTAGTGGTAATTAGAATTAGTTTAATTAAGTAATTTACTTTATAAAATTAAATTGATTGTTTAAATAAAATTAGTTTGGGTAAGAATTAATATTTGGTAATATATATTAATAATTCCTCGTGGGAACGATACTCTACTTTCACTATATTACTTGTTGACCACGTATACTTGCATGTTGTGCGTAACTAGATTTTACCCAACAAGTTTTTGGCGTCGTTGCTGGGGAATTAGTTTAATACATTTTTGCCAATATTAGCTTCAATCAAATTAGTCTTACTTTCAACATTTTTTTCTCTTTCTTTCTTTATATTTTATTTTATTATCTTCTTATTTTTCTCTCGTTTCAGGTACCATGGCTGGTTGCAATTATCAAATGCCATATTCGAGTATGTCTCAACCAAGGGGAGTGGGGATTAATGGACTCAATATATTTTCTGCATTGTCAGCACAAATTGCAACACTTTCGGAGAGGTTGGATGTTCTTGTAGCCTAACGTACTCGGGAGATAGTAGTTACATGTGAATATTGTGCTGGCGAGCATCCAAGTTATCAGTGCAACATTAGTGTTGGACAAGTACAGTTTGGGGGTGAATACCTCAACAACTATGCTAATCATAATTATCATCAAGGTTGGGGGTATCACCCAGATTATGAATGGAGTGATAACTATCAAGACCAATACTGCATTCCAAGTCTAACATATCCATCAAATTTCTCAAATCCACCTCCAATGCGACAAGAAGACAATTCAGAGTTGAAGGAATTCATGTTAAGGATAATAGCAGAAAAAGAAGAGATAATAATGAGTCAGGAGTTATCAACCCAAAATCATAATAGACAGATGGAACAACTCATTAACTCCTCAATAAATGGTCCTCAATACATGAATTTCAAAACTGAACAAGATAATTCAAGATTGAAGGATTTGTGGCTCAAGTTCGTAGCATCAACCGAGGAGAAGATGATTGAGCAAGAGAGGTCAATTCAAAATCTGCAGAATCAGATGGATCAAATGTTCTAAGCCTTGAATAATTGCCCTCAAAACAATTGGTACTATGACATGGATGATGAAACGGATGGAGAGCCAGAAATGTACCTGCCACTGGATGAACTGAAAGGAGTGGACATGGAGGAGACAACTGAGGGTTTGGAAAATGAAGAATATCAGATCACCTGTATTATACCCCAAGTATCTTCTCAACCAGAGTTGAAAAATCCAATGAGTTTTGCACACCCATGTCCCCTAGGTAATCACATCCAAGGCAATGATCAGTATGATAAAGAGGCCTCATATACACCATGGTAGGCTAAGGAAGAAAAAATAAAAGAGGAAAAGTCCGTTGTACTTTCCATGCCTCAATGCAATAATTTATTCCCAAATACAACGGATGAGACACCTAGCTATGCAATGGAACTAGAGACATCATGTACAAGACTTATGCTAGGTTGTTTCAATTCACAGATTAGTAAGATGGGAAACCTACCTACACATAGTGCAATTCTAATAGATGGAGGAATCCTAACTTATCGTAGGGGAATTGGATACCGTTGACGCATAAAAAGTCGGTGAAAGATCAGAATCAAGTCATTGAATGGGGAGGCAACCAGAATTTTTTTATATTTATATGCTTTCCTAGTTTATTTAGTAGATATGAATCACGTTATATTCCAAAGTGCTATTCTAATCCATGTTGTCTCACTTCATTGTAGGTATTGGAGGTTTAATGGATAGGAAAATGATCGTCGCCGCCGTCGTCGCCGTCGCCGCCATCGCCACCATCACCTCACGCTTAGCTGATTACAGGAAAGTTCTCTTCTACTTATCGCTATATTCTTACAATGAGGACATTGTAATTGCCAAGTTTGAGGGAGTTTAGTTTAGTTCTTTATTGCATGTTTAGTTTCATGTTTATGTTATGTTATTTTGCATATGTTGTTAATTTAGTTTAGGTTCATTATGTTTGCATTCATGTAGTACAACTGCATAAGTAGTTGCATAGTAGTATAGTTTGAATAGCATTATATTCAGTTTCTTGTAAAAAAAAAACAAAAATTCAAAAATAATAGTTAGTTACTATGTTCATCTTGCATGAGTTCAGCTGTTTGATAGTTAAAGTCTATTTTGGCCAATGATGAGATTGGAATTGAGTAGAGAAGTATAGTACTAATTATTAGAGCTTAGATGTGATTTCTTATTATGAATTGAATCTTTTCCTGTTTGAAATTGGTATAATCAAGGTTAGCACGTTAGAAACAACTTTGTTGACTGATTAAGTTTAAATTGATACATAATTGACTTCTTAAGGATAATATTAGTTTGAATAAATGAAAGACTTGAACAGGCGGACATGGCTAAGTTTAGACAAAAACTTAAGTTTGGGGGAAAAATTTGGGATATGTAAGCTTCAAAAAAATAATAAAAAAATATGAATAAAATATCGTGACTAGTCTTGTTTCGGGGCCTTTGTTACTTGAGCAAGTACGCCCGAGGGGATTATCTTTACACCTAGCGCCCTAAGGTCTTATATGGTCTGGGAGTCGTTGGTCAAAAGCTCGCTAAGGGGTAGCACTGTTAGCCTAATGGAATGAGACATTGCACAGTCATGGTTTAAAAAAAACAATAAAACGAGAAAAGAACAAAAAGCCCCTGTAATGCAAAGTAAAGCATAAGTATCCCGGATTGGACTCTTGAATTTGGTGGATGTTTGAATTTAGTTGGATTTAGCTTGTTCGTGAATTTTATGAGTTTGCACTGTCTGATGCCTTTAAAGAGATGTATTATGTGTTGTATTTAACTTTATATCAGTTAGCATGGATATTGAACACACACGCACTATACCAGTAATAACAGTTTAAGATTTGATGATTGATAGGAATTATTGATTAGTTTTGATATGATGTATTATCATGTTTACTTGATTTCTCTAAGGCCGGGTGAATAGACTTGTTTCTGTCATTACTGCTGGATTCGTAGGCATGTAGATTAGTTGCATTTCATTGCATTGCATTGCATTTTTGTTTTATTTTTTTCATGAGGACAAGCAAAGGTTTATGTTTGGGGGTATTTGATAAGTAGGTTTTATACCTACTTATCCGGTATATATTACTTGAGTTATTTGCTTAATCTCGTGTTTCTTAGTTACTTTTCATGCATTTTGTGTTCATTTTGTAGATTATATGTTTGGGAGCTGTGTGAGCGACTATTGGTATAAAAACGCAAGGAAAAAGTAATATGGACATCATTTGGGCTTTCATGTTCATTTCATGTTCTTGGCTTGGAACTTGGACTATATTGTAGAGCTTCTTCTTAGCTTTTCGGAATATCTTGAATCATTCCAATCGGAGTTCAAATGCAAGAGTTATGACATTTGTACCAATGGACGTTGAATTTCACTGTTTTGGGTGGTCATTTGCATAGCAGTCACTTCCAGTCCAATTTCGACCTTCATTTGTTCGTTATTTCTCAATTCTTAAAGAACGAAAGTTGCAGAGCTCGTCGATAGCTTCGATTTGATAGGTGACATGCCCTGTAACTCCTCCCGGATCAAAAGGTATGACCATTTTACTAGAGGACACTGTAGCAGAAAAAATAATTAGCAGCTTGCACCCAAGCCGGGGTAGCTATTTACAAGGCAATACCCAAGTCGGGGCTTGGGTACACGCAGAAAAACCAATTATAACTAGAATTTGAGTTCAAGAAGGATTGATTCGAGCTGTTTGATTCAAGGACTTCCAAGAGGACTTAAAGACAGATAAAGAAGCTTATAAAAGGAGGAGATTTAGAAGGATTAGAAAAAGTTTTGGAGGAAGAATTCCATTAGATTAGATTAGAGTTGATTAGGAAAAAACCCTAGTTCTTATTAGTTTTGGAGATTGATACAACTTGGAGACCATTGAAGATCAAGAACAGGAGCTTGAGGAGGATGGAGATTTGCTGACAACAGATTCAATTCTCTTCCTTAATCTTATTCTTATCTTTTAATATTTATTCAAGTGTGGATTCTTAGTTTTAATTCAATGAACTAATTCTTTGTTTGAGATTACAATGGATCTTATTGTGTAGTTTATTTTAATATGCTTCGCTATCAATTATTATGTTCTATTGTGAGGATTGTCTATTGTGATTTGGACTTAATTGTTTAATTGATTGGCCATCAATTACCGTGATAATCTATATGAACTCGAGAGATGAAGTATAGATTTAGATCTGATCATGATATCATGTGTTTGTGACTTCTGTATAGATGGAATTCACGATTCATGTTTAGGATAGAGATATGCATTTACGCCATATGTAATCTTATAGAGAACTTGTGCTTTAAATCCTTTTTAATTGTAATTCACATAGAGATATAGTGGATTAGTTAATTAGGGTGTGTTGCTTAATTCTATCAATTGTGGATTTAAGTGAGTATGGGTATTATGAATCGAGAGGTGGTTTTATCTGCTTTAGTTTTCTTGATTAACAATTCAGGATAGAAAATAATTGATGAGAAGTGTGTTAACTTAAATGAAGCAATAAGTGAAGTTGTGATCTTAAATCTCCATAATCTGATTTGTAATTAGTGGTAATTAGAATTAGTTTAATTAAGTAATTTACTTTATAAAATTAAATTGATTGTTTAAATAAAATTAGTTTAGTTAAGATTTAATATTTGGTAATTTATATTAATAATTTCTCTTGGGAACGATACTCTACTTTCACTGAATTACTTGTTGACCACGTATACTTACGTGTTGTGTGTAACTAAATTTTACCTAACATTAATATACTGTAATTCGTATTTTCACATGATTATAACTATTGATTCACATGATTGAACTATTGATTCTCATTATTTACTATTAGGGGAGGTCGTGCAAGTTTGATAATACTTGTAGGACTGATTTAAAAATGAAGAAAAAGAGGAAGGTATTATACTGTAATATTTCGAGCCCCCAAAATGTGCAATTATTGAAACTACATTTTTCTATAAATAGAAGCTCATTCTTCCTTCATTTCTCACCAATTCGCAAAAGCTATAGAGCAATTATTATAGAGAGAAATTATAGAGAGAAAGAAGAAGAGAAGTCTGCTACCTCACTATTCCAGTATCCAATTTTTTCTAAGGTAAGGGGTATTATTCTTTCGTATTTATGAAGAGAGTTATTTTCTTTCAATACTCGTAAGGGTTGTTATTCCATTCTTTATAATTATGTTGGAATAACTTTGTCATGCTAAGCAATCTTTGCATACATGGTGAAATTCTTACATTATTCCATTCTTTATTATTCATTGGGATAACATCATGCGTGCGATCTATCACATGCCCGGTGAATTCGTTGTTATTCCATTCTTTATTATTCATTTGGAATATCACATGCTGCATGGATTACGCATGACTGGTTCCATTCTTTTTATTATTCATTGGAATATCACATGCGTATCGATTTACGCATGACCTGGTTCTATTCTTTATTATTACGTTGGAATAACTCGTCATGCATGCGGATTACACACGCTGGTGAATTCTTACATTATTCCATTCTTTATTATTACGTTGAATAACCTATCTATGTGGATTACCACATACATGGTGAATGATCCTTCATATTCATTCCTTATTAAATTATGGAAATGATCTACATGTGGATGGATTACCGTGGCGGGGCAAAAAATCCATTTGCGGTTTCATATATTATATTATACTCAGTTGGTTAAAGTTTTGGCTTCTATACTCCATGAAATTAGTGGATTATCCTTGATATTTGCGCTTCATCCAGTATCTTTTCATGCCGGGGCGGAGTTACCCAGACTCAATTTCTGCAGTTTTTGCAGTTCACACGTAACGAGGTTGGGCCAAAAAAAATCTCCCAAGTTCACCCATATGTTCTCGTGAAGAACACAGAGAACATGGCCATAACTTCCAATTTCCTTGTCCATATATTAATTTAAGCATACCCAAATACTATAATTCATATATGATCATTACCCAACCTTTCTAACATGATTTTAAGAAGTTAAAGCACATAAAGAATCAAAACATGTAATTTTATTGTTCTTGATGTTCTTGAAAGTTTTGAACACAAAACATGAAAATTAACACTAAGGGTTCGTTATAACGCCAAATATGTCCATTCGAAGTTTGTTTTCTTCGTTTTAACATGCATGATTATATACAAGCATAAAATTTATGAGATAATATATGATTGACGTATTAATTTTGTGAGTAAGGGCCATATGGCCATATTTCTCTACTCTATAATTTTGTAGCAATAATTTACGTCATATTTTTATGGAACTGATGATATGGAATCTATAATATATAGTAAAAACATGTTGTGCTAACATATTATCACATATATATCACATAATCACTACCAATTCTAAATACAGAGATTTTAACAGAACTTGAAAGCCATTTTCATGAAACTTTAAATGACGTAAAATAAAAAACTGGGTTGAAGAGATTACCCAAAGCGTAGTGTAGATTTAGTAGGAGTTGAATTCCTTCTCAAATTCTTCTTCCAATTTCCTTGTCCATATATTAATTTAAGCATACCCAAATACTATAATTCATATATGATCATTACCCAACATTTCTAACATTTTAACAAGTTAAAACACATAATTTATAGAATCAAAACATGTAATTTTACTATTCTTAATGTTCTTGAAAGTTTTGAACACAAAACAAGAAAATTAACACTAAGGGTTCGTTATAACGCCAAATATGTCCATTCGAAGTTTGTTTTCTTCGTTTTAACATGCATGATTATATATAAGCATAAAATTTATGAGATAATATATGATTGACGTATTAATTTTGTGAGTAAGGGCCATATGACCATATTTCTCTACTCTGTAATTTTGTAGCAATAATTTACGTCATATTTTTATGGAACTGATGATATGGAATATATAATATATAGTAAAAACATGTTGTGCTAACATATTATCACATATATATCACATAATAACTACCAATTCTAAATACAAAGATTTTAACAGAACTTGAAAGCTATTTTCATGAAACTTTAAATGACGTAAAATAAAAAACTAGGTTAAAGAGATTACCCAAAGCGTAGTGTAGATTTAGTAAGAGATAAATTCCTTCTCAAATTCTTCTTCAATCACAAACTCACAATTCCCCTCAACAATTATCAATTTCTCTCTGACTAGTTTTATCAGACTTAAGAAAATGAAATAGAAGAATACGCATAAAATTTATAAACTGACGCAGTTGTAGTCAGTTAACCAATCATGAGTTAACTACCCTTAACCTCCACTAAGGCCTTGTTTAGCTATTCAATATAATTCATTCCCATTTAATTTAATTAATCCTTTATAATATAGTTTAATCGTATCACATCTATTTAGGCAATTAATCCAACATCTTATTTAATTTAATTTAAATATCATATAATAATTTCTCATTAATTCATATACTCATATTAAATTTCTCATTTATTAATTATGTCAAATTATTAAATCTCTAATTAATTATAAAATTAATTAAAATAATATTAGGCTTATTAAATGTTTCTTTTAATTTAATAAGCTCACATAATTACATACTTTAAATAATAAAATTCTCCACATTAATTTAATAAATATACCACATATAATTAAATTAATCTACTACAACTTCATGAATTAATTATTTAATCTAATAATTAAATCATCAAAAATATTTATTTAATCTAATAAATATTAAAATTAAATTACAAAATCTCGTTTGTCACATCTTTTCCCCCCTTAAAAGGATTTCATCCTCGGAATCGCGGTTCAAACAATTCGTCCCATTATATTCTCCCCCTCTTACAAAGATTACATCCCCGTAATCGCTACGATAATTTAAGTAAATAAATGAGGATAATTCTTCATCATATTCTCTTGAGTTTCCACATAGCTTCTTCACGTTGTGGTTCTCTCAAATTACCTTATATGAAGGTATTACTTTATTTCTTAAAACTTGCTCTTTCCTCGTCGATTAAATCGAATGGAATTTCTTCGTAAGATAAATCTTTTTCGAAATTTAGGGGTTCATATTCAATCACGTGCTTGTAATCGGGTTTGTAGGGTCGTAGAACTGAAACATGGAAGACATTGTGGACATTCTCGAGTGCTGGAGGTAAAGCTACCTCATACGCAACTTCTCCGATCCTTCGCAGTACCTCAAAGGGTCCAATGAATCTTGGGCTTAATTTCCCTTTCTTTTCGAACCTAATCTTTCCCTTCCAGGGAGAGACCTTTAAGAACACATAACTACCCGATTCAAACTCAACATTTTTACGGTGTGGATCGGCGTATTTCTTCTGCCTATCTTGAGCTGCTATCAGTCTTGTTCAGATCACTTTGACTATTTCTGCTGTCTGCTGAACCAATTCCAGGCCTAGTAATTGTCTTTCGCCAACTTCATCCTAGTGTAGCAGAGTTCTGCACTTTCTGTTGTATAACGCTTCATAAGGTGGCATGCCAATACTAGCGTGGTAACTGTTATTATAGCCGAACTCTATGAGCGGTAGATAATCATCCCAATTTCCTTTAAAGTCCATTATGCAAGCTCTTAACATGTCTTCTAATGTCTGAATTGTTCTTTCACTCTGTCCATCTGTCAGAGGGGTGATATGTTGTACTCATTCGCAACTATGTACCCATGCATTCCTGTAGACGTTTCCAGAAGTTCGATGTAAAGCGCGGATCCCTATCGGAAACAATTGACACCGAAACTCCGTGCCTCGAAACAATCTCTTTCATATATAACCTTGCCAACTGATCTAAGTTGAATCTAATTTTGATCAGAAGGAAGTGTTCGGATTTCGTTAATCGGTCAATAATAACCCATACTGCGTCGTAGCTTTTCTGAGTTGTCGGTAGGCCAACCACGAAATCCATCGTAATATGTTCCCATTTCCATTCTGGAATTTCTAAAGGTTGTAGTAACCCCTTCGGCACCGATGTTACGCTTTCACTTTTCGACATATCGAGGACACTTGGCAACACACTCTACAACCTCTCGTTTCAAATTCGCCACCGTAAGTGTTGTCGAAGATCTTGGTACATCTTAGTGCTACGTGGTGAATCGAATATCGTGAGCTATGAGCCTCATTCAAAATGTCTTCCTTAATCTACGCATGGCGCAGCACCCAAATTTCGCTCTCAAATCTTAGTAGTCCCTCACCGTCTATTTTGAATCTCGGTTCGGTCCCTTGAGATATTTTCTTTTCACTTTCTCACATTCTTTCGTCACAAGTTGAGCTTCCTTAATTTTATCCAGTAAAGTTGTACCAGCTTTTATTTGGAATAGCTTCTCGTCTATCTCCATAGGATACCTTACTTCCAATTCCAGCTTTTCTATTACTGAAATTAGCTCCTCCTGAGCAGTCAACATCATTAATTTCTCCCGACCCTTTCTACTTAAGGCGTCAACAACCACATTTGCCTTACCCAGATGGTATAGAATCTCACAACTATAGTCCTTAATTAATTCCAACCACCTTGTTTGGCGCATATTCTGTAAGGTTTTGTGAAAATCAAAGTAGTAATCAAATTGCAAAAATTAGCGGAAGTATAATAAAATCAGATTTTAAAATTTTTCACAAACTAATTACCCGGATCATTCTTTATGCATATTATTAATTAAACGAAGAATAAGAATTTATGATATCATACCCTTGTAGAAACGAGCTTCCTCGTAATGCAGTTCACCTCCTACTTCTCTGCGATCTCCTTGAATCTCCGGGTAGATTCCTTCCTTTGATCAATATTAGCCACCCAAGTGTATGGCCTCTAGAGGTGATCCACCAAGGAAGAAGAATTTTCAAGAAGAAGGGTGTTTTGGCTCAAACCCTAATTTTTCCTATCTCTATAGAAAATGAGGCGTACTCTCCAACTCTTGGAATTACGTATGTTTGATATCTGATATAAGACTCCTCTTATAAAGATATCATGTAACCCTATTTTAATTAAAATAAGGTATTATTTATTTAATTAAACTCTTTTAATTAAATGGGCTCCCTAATCCTATTAGGGATAATTAATTAAACTCCTTTAACTAATTTTCCCTCCTAATCCAATTAGGAATAAATGAGAGTACTTATATTAAATTAATTCCTAAACCCTTTTAGAAATTAAAATAATAATAATTGTAATAATATTAATAAGACTCCTCTTATTAATTTATATTTAATATTTCTAAAATATTAAATAATAAATATTAAGCTATTTAATTTATTCTATCACCATAGATTAAATTAAATATACTTAACATATTAGTACAGTTATGCCATTAACTTCTTAAATAATTATTCTTTCTTTTATGGTGTGACCCTTTAGGTTCTCCATATTAAACCGGTTGTGAATAAATCAATTAGAACAATTCCAATCTTATTTAAATAAATAATATTTATTCTACAATAGGGATAAGCCTCCCTAGCGATCAACGACTTTCCAGATAATATAGATTTCAACATTAATCATAAAAGAACCTTTGAGTAAATAGTTACCGTACAATTCAATCCTTCCACCATACAATGTCCCAATTAAATATAAGACATGGAATTACTGTCAAGTCTTATTTTATTTAATTATATGTATTTCGATTCCTAAATGCACAACTCCTAATGAATGCAAATTAGAAACTACTTTCTAATTTCATTCCACCTTGGCCAAGGATTCCTGGGTTGTCATTTATTGAATCACATAGGACATTTCTCTTCTTTTACTAGAAGTGGTAGATTCTTTATTGATCATTCATTATCTTCATATATAACTTATTACACCCAAGCATACCCTTTAATATACTCTAAGAGTCTTAAGGAATAAGTCAAAGTATTATTCATTATATATAAGATAGTATGATGATCTCAAGTCGAAGGATCATTTGTACTACTATCACTACATGAATTCCTATTGACAGGCAAGTAAAACTCCATTAGGTATTCCTTAGCGAGTCACGTTCAGTGAACTTATTCTCTAATAAGCACCTACATACTTGCTTTAGTGTCTCCACACAAATGATCATGAGATCAATGATCCTCATCCAATGAGCAAGCAACGTACGTACCAATCTATCCGGATTCACTAATCCCCTTTTTAGTAATCCATTGATTGGGAACATTTTAGTTTTAAGTTATCTAAGAATTTAGATCTCATTAGCATGATCTCATCATGATTCTAAAAGCATTGCTTAAAACTATGGGTTTATCACATATAATTAAAACAGCACCATGTAGATAATAAATGCCTTTAATAAATAATTCTTTTATTAATAAATAAATAAGATTGATTACAAAGTATATGCTTTATCATCGTACATGATTGGCTTGTATGCATAATACTTTCATATTCAAATCCTTCTGTGTAAAAATATATTTCAGACTCTAGTGGTATGTGTATATTTCACACTTCTCCCCATAAAGATAGTGTCTCCAGATCTTCAAAGCGAATACTACCGCGGCTAATTCTAAGTCACGGGTTGGATACCCTTTCTCATAATCCTTCAATTGTCGTGACGCATACGCAATGACCCTGCCGTTTTGCATAAGCACACAACCTAGTCCTTTATGCGATGCATCACTGTATACCACAAAATTTCCTGTATCATCCGGAAGAGATAACACAGGTGCCGAACTCAACCTCTTCTTAAGTTCTTGGAAACTTTCCTCACACTTCTCCGTTTAAATGAATTTCACCGATTTCCTAGTCAAATTCGTCAACGGAGTCGCGATCTTGGAAAAGTCCTGAATGAATCTTCTATAATAACCTGCCAATCCGAGAAAACTTCTTACTTCCGACGGAATCTTCGGCTGATCCCAGTTAATCACAGCTTCAACTTTGGAGGGATCTACTGAAATTCTGTCCTTATCAATCACATGTTCGAGAAATTGTACTCTTTCAATCAAGAATTCACATTTCGAAAATTTGGCGTACAACTTCTCTCTTCTCAATGCCTCTAACGTTACTTTCAAATGCTCTACGTGCTCGTCCTTGATTTTTGAGTATACCAAAATGTCATTGATGAACACCACCACGAATTTATCCAAAAACGGTTTAAACACCCTGTTCATCAGGTCCATAAACGCTGCAGGAGCATTTGTTAGACCGAATGACATCCCCAAAAATTTGTAGTGACCATATTGAGTCCTAAACGCTGTCTTTGGAACATCCTCTGGCCTCACCTTCAACTGATGATAACCACTCCTCAAGTCTATCTTTGAAAAGTATCTCTCTCCTTTCAATTGATCAAACAGGGCGTCAATCCTCGGTAATGGATACCTATTCTTAATCGTGACCTTATTTAGTTCTCTATAGTCGATTCAGAGCCGCATCGTCCCATCCTTCTTCTTTACAAATAACACTGGCCCTCCTCACGGTGTCGGTTGAATGTACTTCTTGTCCAGTAACTCTTGCAGTTGTACCATTAATTCTTTCATCTCTATCGGAGCCATCCGATACAGTGCCTTCGATATTAGAGCCGTTCCTGGTGCTAAATCGATCACAAACTCAATCTCTCTGTCTGGTGGAAGTCCTGAAAGATCATATGGAAATACGTCTGTGAAGTCCCTCACTACTGGTATCTCCTCTAGTCTCGAGTTCTCTTTACGACTGTCGACTATGTAAGCTAAATATCCTACACAGCCTTACCTTAATAATTTCCTGGCCTGCATCATCGTCAGACAACTAGCTTGTCTAGGCAACTTGCTGCCATAAAACACAACCTTTGACGGAGTCATAAGGTTAATACGCTTCTTTTGGAAATCAATTACAACCCCATAATTGAATAGCCAATCCATTCCCAAGATAGCGTCAAATTCCCCATGTTTGATAGGGATAAGGTCTATGTTCATAATTTTACCCTTAATATCCACCCTACAGTTCTTGTGTACGTAATTAACGGGGATTATTTCTCTATTCGCAATTTCTATGTTCATGGGATATTCTAACTCATCCTTAGGCAATTCCAAATTCTTAGCAAAGTCATCAGATATAAATGAACAAGTAGCACCCGAATCAAATAATACATAATCATTAACTCTATTGATCGGAATGATACATGACACCACATCACGAGACTGCACAACATCCTGTACTGTCATGTTGAAAGTCCTGGCAATTGGTCTGTTGGTTGCGGTTGGTCCCTTGATGGTCAGAGCGCTTCCACCGCTGTTTCCTCTATTCCCTCCTGATCCTGTCTCTCCAGATCCCTTCTTAGGACAATCCCTTGCAAGATGATCCTTTGAGCCACAAGTAAAGCAGGCACCCTTCTTTGGGTTAGGACAGTTAGGTGTTATATGGCCTTCCTGACCATAATTGTAGCATACTCGTTTTCCCTTCATGCAAACTCCCAGATGAGCTTTCCCTCATGTTAGGCACGCTTCAATCCTCTTCTTCTGCCCTCCTTGTTGATTTCCAGTTGTTGATCGATTTTACAATCAATGAATAGGTGCAAGTATACACGGTCAACAAGTAATAAAGTGAAAGTAGAGTATCGTTCCCACGAGGAATTATTTAATAAAAATTACCAAATACTAACTCTTAACCAAATCAATTTTATTTAAACAACTGTAAATTGTGATTTTTCTAATTAAGAAAACTAAATTAACAATTAAAAGAAATTATTCTAGAATAAATCAAATAAACAAAACTAAGATTTGAATGAATTCAGATAAATAAGGATTAAGACTTCAATATCCCCAATTATGAACTCTAAATCAATTATCCAATTATCCCAATATTTATGCCTACTGAATTGTTAACAAGAATTCTCAAATGCCATAAGTCATTTTCCAAGTGATCAATTGCCTTCTATTTAATCCAGATTAATCTTGCTATATTCCTATGCAAAATAATTGAATTAAACTCGTTACAATCCCAACTCCTTATGTGTTACATGCGGAGAACAGATATTTCCATTCTATTCACAAACCTAATTATTCACTTTGCAAATAACTAAGTTACATGATATCATGCCCGGATTCTTGAGCTTTGGTGGAGAAGGTACATGGGACACTATCAAAATTGGCTCATCTTTGTTGTTACTCAAAGCTAGATCTTTGCCGATCTCCTTTTCTTGGTCTCTAAGTCTTTCTTCTCTTTCAACATCTATATCATTTGGCACATCCGGTTGCAGATTTGGTTCGAGCTCACCATCAGTCTCGGCATCCATGTCATAGAGCCAAGTGTATTGAGGACGGTTGTTCAACGCATGTGCTATCTGCCCCGATTGATTTTCCAGATTCTTGATCGACGCACCTAGGCTTTGTATATTCAGCTCTATTTGATTAAATTTTTTGTCTTTTTCCTCGTTCTTTTTGTCAGACGCTCTAATAAATTTTTCCAAGGCTTCTTCCAAACTTGATTTCTCTCTGGTTGTTGAGTCTGATTTTGAAATCCGGATGTGTTTTGTTGTCTCGGCGCTTGAGCTTAAGCTTGATTGTTACTCCATGAAAAATCCGGGTGATACCCCCAATCATGATGATAGTTGTTGGGATAGACATAATTATTGGGGTAATCACCACTATACTGTACCGGCTCAAAACTGATGGCGCGTTGATGACTCATAAGATTTCCAGCACAATAATCACAAGTAACCGCCACACTTTGACGACGTTGAGCTTCAAAAGCTTCAAACATCCTCGAAAGTGTCTAAATCTGTGCTGACAATGCAGAAAGTTTGTCGAGTCTGTCAATCTCCGCTCCCCTTGGTTGAGTAATGTTCGTGTATGGCCATTGATACGCAAAGTCATCCATGGTACCTAAAAAGAGAGAAATATATGAAGAGAATGAAAAATAAAAATAAAAATGTTTAAATTAAGATTAATTTGATTAAAATTAATATTGGTAAATAATTATTAAATTAATTCCCCGATAACAAGCGGTTGTAAACTTGTTGATCGATTTCGCAATTAATGAATACGTGCAAATATCCACGGTCAACAAGTAATAAAGTGAAAGTAGAGTATCGTTCCCACGAGGAATTATTTAATAAAAATTACCAAATACTAACTCTTAACCAAATTAATTTTATTTAAACAACTGTAAATTGTGATTTTTCTAATTAAGAAAACTAAATTAACAATTAAAAGAAATTATTCTTAAATAAATCAAATAAACAAAACTAAGATTTGAATGAATTTAGATAAATAAGGAATAAGACTTCAATATCCCCAATTATGAACTATAAATCAAATATCCAATTATCCCAATATTTATGCCTACTGAATTGTTAACAGGAATTCTAAAATGCCAAAAGTCCTTTTCCAAGTGATCAATTGCCTTCTATTTAATCCAGATTAATCTTGCTATATTCCTATGCAAAATAATTGAATTAAACTTGTTATAATCCCAACTCCTTATGTGTTACATGCGGTGAACAGATATTTCCATTCTATTCACAAACCTAATTATTCACTTTGCAAATAACTAAGTCACATGATATCATGCCCAGTTCTAACCCTAGAATTCCTCTTTTAATTTCTTGTAGAGTAACAAGGTAATTACTGATAAGATAATTAATCAATAAGCATAAGGCAAGATAAACAACTCACTTTGACACAAATAATTGGAATAAATTGAATAACTAATTTATAGACATAAAAGGTTCAATTGAAATCTTAATAAAAGAGTTAGTTCATAATTAATGAATTAAAACATAGAATCCACAATTGAATAGACATTAAACGATAAAAGTATGATAAGAGAAGAGAATAGAATCTATTGTCAGCAAATCTGATGCTCCCCTCTTGCTCTTGCTCTTGCTCTTAATCTTCAGTGTTCTTCAATTTGCTTCAATCTTCAATGGCTAATTAAGAACTAGGGTTTATATTCTAATCTAATGGAGTATTTTATCTAAGCTAATATATGTATTCTCCCTTTATTTTATGCCTTACATCATGTATTTATAGGTTACAAGTCCAATTTTTAGCTTAGGAACAAACCCAATCCAATTTGGGGTCAAAAAGGTGTCAAAAATTGCCCCAAAACGAGTCTAGGCCCAACCAACCTCTTCCCCAATAGCCCTTCAAATACTGGCACGACAATTGGAACACCGCCCATTAGCTCCCTAAGACCGCAAATAAGCTGAAATGGGAACCCATTGCTACCGCCCAATTTTTGGAAATTTTTTACTCAGACGTCCTTTGGAAAAATGACCATAACTTCTTCGCCCGAACTCTAATTTCGATGATTCAAGATGTTCCCGAAAGAGGAGACGTAGATATACAACTTTAATTCTTTATGTTTTTCGAAATAAGGTCCGGAGTAATACTCAAATTGGATTTTAAGTGACTGCTGTGTAAATGGCAAGCCGAAAACGCGAATCTAGCCACCCCGAACGTCGATCCAAGTAACTTTTGTCCCAATTCCTACAAAACAACATAAAACATGAATGAATAGACACAAACACTTAAAATCAACCAAAAGATTAAGCTCAAACGCATTCAATTATGAGTATAAAACTCACTCATCAAATACCCCCAAACTTAAACCTTTGCTTGTCCTCAAGAAAAAAACATAAAAGAACTAAAAATAAACAAACTAACTCAACTACATGAATGCATATGCATGATCAACTTTCTAATATACCTATGAACCCTGTAATAAATCAGTATGATATATAGCAACATGCCTCAAAGATACCAATGATACTCAAACAATATATCCAATCAAGTCAAAATCCATAACTCTAACCAATTAGTCAATCCAAACCTGTCATCACCCATGTTGTGCGTGTGTGCTTGTTAACCATTCTAACCAACCACAATTCAAGATAATCACATAACAAACTTCTTAAAAGGAAAATTTCAGTTCCAATTCAATTACTTTTGTGAACATGACAACTCCGATTAAAACTAAGCAATTACCAAGTCTCAGGGCAAATACAAGATTTATTTATACTTTTATTCAACCACGAGGGCATTTTTGCTCTTTCTCGTGTTTTATTCATTTTTTTTCTCATGGCTGTGCAATGTCTTATTCCCTTAGGCTTTTTCAAGGTGCCTTAACGAGCTTTCGACCAACGACTCCCAAGCCATTAAGACCTTAGGGCGCTAGGTGTAAAGACAATCCCCCCGGGCTTACTTACCCAAGTAACAAAGGCCACAAAACTAGACAAGCATGCCACGGTGTTTATTCTTTTTTTTCTTTTTTTCTGGATTTCTTTTCTCTTTTTTTTTCCGTTTTGTAATATATATATCCCATAGATTCCCCCAAACTCAAGCTTTTACGTCATTCCAACCTTTACCGCCAGTTCACTAATTTCCTTAAATTTTAACAAAGATTTTCCCTCAGAAACAAATTATAAAACCCTTGAACCAAGTGGATTAAAACAGTTAAACTTTAAGTGCTAACCAGTTACATAAGTTTCAGACAAGTTCAGATTATCATCATGATTAAAATTAGAACTCATCATCAATTATCAACACTGTTCAAGTTAACATTTAATACCAATCTTATCATAGGCCGAGCTAAGACCACACCAACCGATCACACAAATTCATGCAAAAAAATAAAAAAAATGCAATTATACTACATGAACACATACTAATGCAACACATATGAATATGCAAATAACTACCATGTATTATATGCAACCTAAAAAAAACACAATGCTAACACATAAAAAAACGAACTACTAGGCAGATAACTAACTATATGCAATACGACACTAAAATGCCCCCAAACTTAAACTAGACATTGTCCTCAATGGATGAAATATAAAAAAGTAAAGCAGATGACTTCCCTAAAAATATAGTAATCTTCCTCCTTGTCCACTAAGTTTGGAGAATAGGCTAAGCACATGGAACAAATTGGGCACCACACTTGAATTTGACTTGAATAACCTGTAAAACCATGATAGAAATAATTTTATTAAATCCTAAATAAATGCAAATTCAAAACTACTAATATAAAACTTAATAAAAACTAAAAATAAAAATTAAACTTGGGTTGCCTCCCAATAAGCGCTTGTTTTATAGTCTCAGCCTGACTTCTTCAATTCTCTATCCAATTCCCCTTCGAAAATTGAGGAACCCTCCATCCATCAGTAGCAATGTGTCTTTTGGGAGGTTCCCATTAGCAAAAACCTTTGAATTGAAGTCACCTAGCATGCTCTTTGTAGATAGGTTCCCTATTAAGAACGTCCAACAACTAGGTGTTTCCTCCATTATGTCGATGATCAGATTAGGGCATTGAAGCTTAATAAACATAATGGAATCTTCCTCTATCTTCTCCTTTTCATCCCACCACGACTCCATAATCAGATTTTAGCTCTTACGTCACCAAGAGCTTTGCCGACGACATGACTTCCAATTGGGCATGGTTTTGCAAAACTGCCCGGATTCTTGAACTTTGGTGGAGAAGATACATGGGACACTATCAAAATTGGCTCATCTTTGTTGTTACTCAAAGCTAGATCTTTGCCGATCTCCTTTTCTTGGTCTCCAAGTCTTTCCTCTCTTTCAACATCTATATCATTTGGCACATCCGTTTGATTTGGTTCGAGCTCACCATCGGTCCTCGGCATCCATGTCATAGAGAGCAAGTGTATTGAGGACGATTGTTTCAACGATGTGCTATCTGCCCCGATTGATTTTCCAGATTCTTGATCGACGCACCTAGGCTTTGTATATTCAGCTCTATTTGATTAAATTTTTTGTCTTTTTCCTCGTTCCTTTTGTCAGATGCTCTAATAAATTTTTCCAAGGCTTCTTCCAAACTTGATTTCCTCTCTGGTTGTTGAGTCTGATTTTGAAATACGGATGTGTTTTGTTGTCTCGGCGTTTGAGCTTATGCTTGATTGTTACTCCATGAAAAATCCGGGTGATACCCCCAATCATGATGATAGTTGTTGGGATAGACATAATTATTGGGGTAATCACCACTATACTGTACCGGCTCAAAACTGATGGCGCATTGATGACTCATATGATTTCCAACACAATAATCACAAGTAACCGCCACACTTTGACGACGTTGAGCTTCAAAAGCTTCAAACATCCTCGAAAGTGTCTAAAAATCATCTTTGACAATGCGAGAAAGTTTCTAAAGTCATCAATCTCCGCTCTCCTTGGTTGAGTAATGTTCGTGTATGGCCATTGATACGCAAAGTCATCCATGGTATCTAAAAAGAGAGAAATATATGAAGAGAATGAAAAATAAAAATAAAAATGTTTAAATTAAGATTAATTTGATTAAAATTAATATTGGTAAATAATTATTAAATTAATACCTCGGCAACGGCGCCAGAAACTTGTTGATCGATTTCGTAATCAATGAATACGTGCAAATATCCACGGTCAACAAGTAATAAAGTGAAAGTAGAGTATCGTTCTCACGAGGAATTATTTAATAAAAATTACCAAATACTAACTCTTAACCAAATCAATTTTATTTAAACAACTGTAAATTGTGATTTTTCTAATTAAGAAAACTAAATTAACAATTAAAAGAAATTATTCTTAAATAAATCAAATAAACAAAACTAAGATTTGAATGAATTTAGATAAATAAGGATTAAGACTTCAATTTCCCCAATTATGAACTATAAATCAAATATCCAATTATCCCAATATTTATGCCTACTGAATTGTTAACCGAAATTCTCAAATGCCAAAAGTCCTTTTCCAAGTGATCAATTGCCTTCTATTTAATCCAGATTAATCTTGCTATATTCCTATACAAAATAATTGAATTAAACTCGTTACAATCCCAACTCCTTATGTGTTACATGCGGCGAACAGATATTTCCATTCTATTCACAAACCTAATTATTCACTTTGCAAATAACTAAGTCACATGATATCATGCCCAGTTCTAACCCTAGAATTCCTCTTTTAATTCCTTGTAGAGTAACAAGGTAATTACTGATCAGATAATTAATCAATAAGCATAAGGCAAGATAAACAACTCACTTTGACATAAATAATTGGAATAAATTGAATAACTAATTTATAGACATAAAAGGTTCAATTGAAATCTTAATAAAAGAGTTAGTTCATAATTAATGAATTAAAACCAAGAATCCACAATTGAATAGACATTAAACGATAAAATTATGATAAGAGAAGAGAATAGAATCTATTGTCAGTAAATCTGATGCTCCCCTCTTGCTCTTGCTATTGATCTTCAGTGTTCTTCAATTTGCTTCAATCTTCAATGGCTAATTAAGAACTAGGGTTTATATTCTAATCTAATGGAGTATTTTATCTAAGCTAATATATGTATTCTCCCTTTATTTTATGCCTTACATCATGTATTTATAGTTACAAGTCCAATTTTTAGCTTAGGAACAAACCGAATCCAATTTGGAGTCAAAAAGGTGTCAAAATTCGCCCCAAAATGCGTCTAGGCCCAACCAACCCTTTCCCAAAGGCCCTCAAAGACAGGCACCTGCTACCGAACACTACCCATTAGCGCCTTCATACTGCAAATAAGTTTAAAATGAAGCGCCAAATACCGCCCAATTTTTGGAAATTTTCTACTCCGACGTCCTTTGGGAAAATGGCCATAACTTCATCGTTCGAACTCTGATTTTGATGATTCATGATGTTCCGAAAAGAGGAGACATAGATCTACAACTTTAATTCTTTAAGTTTTTCGAAATAAGGTCCAGAGCAATACTCAAATTGGCTCTGAAGTAACTGTTGTGTAAATGGCAAGCCAAAAACGCGAATCTAGCCACCCCGAACGTCGATCCAAGTAACTTTTATCCCAATTCCTACAAAACAACATAAAACATGAATGAATAGACATAAACACTTAAAATCAATCAAAAGATTAAGCTCAAACGCATTCAATTATGAGTATAAAACTCACTCATCATCAGTCGATGAGTTATCAGACCACTTTCTCTTCTGATTATTACTACCTCCCGTGCTACTTCCACCAGTCTTGTTAATTCCTTCATTTTCACTCTTTTTCTTCTTCTGATCCTGATTATATTTAGTTACCACATCGCTTCCACCTTCAATAGTATGGCCTTCTCTCTAACACCCCAAAGAAAAGTGTTCAATTGGAATATTGACACCTTCGCTATACAACAGTGGCTTCGATCCCACCCCGTCAAACGTCTTACCTTTCTCTCGTCAGTATGCACTTGATATGTGGCGAACCTAGCCAAGTCATTGAATCTTGCTGCATAGTCTGATACGAACATATTCCCCTGTTTCAGGTCTAGAAACTGGACCTCCATTTGGTTCTGCGAGCTGGTCAGAAAATACATCTCGAAGAATATCTCCTTGAATCTCTCCAAGGTTATCACACCTTCTCCTCCCCGGACCTTATTTGCTTGCCACCAATAATTGGCTTCATATTTCAGCATGAATGTTGCGTAGGCGGTTTTTTGTTCCTCTCTGACTCTGGCGACGTCAAAAACTTTTTCCATCTCCATAACCCAAGTTTGAGCTTCTATCGGGTTCATGGAGCCTTTAAACTCTGGCGGTCCCACTGCCTTAAAATCCTTTAACGCTGTATTTGGTGGGGCTTGAGGTAGATTGTTAATTGCTCCAGCTAGTAAATTCACCAACTGCTGAACGGGGTCTGCATCGGTGTTGTTGTTATTCGTTGACCCTTCCTGGGGTGGTAGACGATTTGGTCGTCTTCTTGGCGGCATATTTTTGTTAAGAATATACGCTTATTAGGTCTCTATTCAATCCCTTAAACATTTTAGGCTTAACTAAAATATTTAATCATAATCACTTAACACATTATATCAATAAACTTTGATATTTATTCAAATTGAAAGTTTTAACATCAAACGATAGCATCACTGCTATTTACATCGACTATCACGAGTTAAAGAATCTATAGGATTTAAAACATTAAAATATTCCTTTGTTCATAAACACGTCGAAATTTACATCTTTAACTACCAGATAGATTTTCACATAATTAAACTAATCCCATCACTGCCTATTAAGGCGCTGAATAGCCTTTCTACGTTCCTCTTCCATGATGCGGGACATCGTCCTGCGATCTAGCATATACGATGGTAGTCCTTTGAACTGGATTGGGTATCTCATAACTCGATCCCGGGCCCCATCCATTGTATTTTGAAGTGTAGAGTACGTCTCCCCAAGCTTAGCCTTCTTCGCACGGCAATCCTCTTCTTCAAGATCAGCACGACGTGACTTTCTTACCCAGCCCTCCTCTGCTATGGTCAGCCTTTCTGAGCTCTCTTTCAGTTCCTTCTTCAACTTATCTATTTCTTCGGACTTCTCCTCGGTTTGACCCTTCTCGTGAACCAAATCCCACTCCACGTTTCCCAAATGTGTGTGAAGAGTCACAATCTCCCTATCCTTTTGCTCGATGGTAATCTGCTAAATAATCGTCCGCTCCTTTAGCTCCTGAACAGTGTCTCGTAACTCTATGTTACGATCATAAAGTGCATCATACATCTCAGCATCAATGGAGTTCGGTGGGAACTCCTCTTCTTCATCTTCTTCCTCAGGATCCTCCTCTGGATCAGTCTCAGGCTCATGCTCCTGACCAACAACAGTAATCAACGGAGATGCCTCTCTCTGTACCAACTGCTCCCTGATGACATGAATGTCTCGGGGCTCCTCCTCTGTAGGTACTCGGGGTTCCTCCTCCCCAGCTCGACTAGTTCCTCCAACATCCGAGATCCTGACAACACAGTTTTAAGTTTTAGTTACTAATCGATACTCGCGAGCATATAAGTTTATCACATAAGCACATAAAATCTTTTATTAGCTTCAATGAATTAAGGAATTTATTTCTTAGAACTCGATAAGAGTTTACCACCACTATGTTCTCAATCTTCTATAAGGTTACTACCTAAAGTTATTCCCCCACCTTAGGTTCATAACCTACAGCTCTGATACCAACCTGTGACACCCCTAAATCCGGGTACTTCAATTCCATGGGATTTGGTGTTCACTGTACAAATATCATCTATTTATCTAACCATAATAAATGCAAACCATGCAATAGATAGAAATAAATCCTCTCCTTAAGGAGTTACATCATCAGAATTAAATACATAAATCCCAGGTCATATTAACCTTAAATCTCAAATACGGAAATATAAATAAATAATAGTCTTACACAACATTAACATAAGTTTGAAACATAAATACATAATCACATAAACAACAAGTCTTCATCACTTGTTAATCTTGCCCTTGCCTTTGCTAGTAGAAGGCTCGTCGGACCTTTCGTTCTTAACTGCAATGTTATTATTATGCAAGAGTGAGCACGATTGCCCACAAGTATAATAGTACAACAATAAAATAATAACATGCGAGTGAATCAAAAACTTCTGTAACAAAAAAACTCGGCTTTTGAATTAAGAATGAATAACAAGAATCAAAAGAACTTCTGAGGGTCATAAGACCTTGAACTATGTCCTAGGTTGTCAAGTGTTATACTTAAAACCTTTAACAGTCATAAGACTATGGACTCTTCTTCTCGTACTTAGGGGGATCAACCCTTAGTACCATACTGTGCACAATATCTGAACGCTAAAGCATAAATAATCCCCTATTAAAGGGGTGTTCATCTTAATTTGACATCGCAGTCCGCACCAAAGGAAGTTTGGTTTGGATAAGCTCAATAAAAGTTCTAGAATTTATAACACACATCAACTATGGACTAGTCGAATCAATAAGGGTTCGCTAGTCTTACAAGGTTCAACAATAATTGTTATTCAATTTGAATAATAAAATTCAAGATGTATACAATCGAATAAGTATTGTATAACAGGAATCGTGCTTTTAAAGATAAGATCTAATATGAAATCTTGACTTGAACAATTATAAACAAGATAGAATAATGAACTTATTTTATGTAAAGAATCAAGGTTTAGGAACTTGCCTCGTGTGTAGGCCAAATGATTACTACTTTCGTTCACCACAAGTCCAACACACATACCACATGTATTCACGACATTCATTAGTTATATTTTCACTTAATTATTTAATGTAAACTCCACTTTATTTAACAAATCAGTACCCTTCTAACTTAATTACTTAATTAAATTAGAATATTTTCATTCCCTTACTATTATTATACTCGAATAAATTATTTCATACTAATTTCAATCGAATATTTTTTTTATTCCATAAATACATAAATATTTCAACTAAAATATTTATTTATTTTATAAATATTTTAATAATAATTTTCATCGAATATTTATTTTACTCCATCAATATCTCAATTAAAATATTTATTTTATTTTATAAATATTTTAATAATAATTTCCATTGAATATTTATTTTATTCCATAAATATCTTAATTAAAATATTTATTTTATTTTATAAATATTTTAATAATACTTTTCATCGAATATTTATTTTACTCCATCAATATCTAAATTAAAATATTTATTTTATTTTATAAATATTTTAATAATAATTTTCATCGAATATTTATTTTACTCCATAAATATCTCAATTAAAATATTTATTTTATCTGATAAATATTTTAATAATAATTTCCATCGAATATTTATTTTAGTCCATAAATATCTCAATTAAAATATTTATTTTATTTGATAAATATTTTAATTAATTATTATTATTTATTATTATTATTATTTATTTATTTTTTGCACCAAGGTAGGGTTACCAGAACTTCATTTACGCAGTTTCTGCAGTTTAGATTATCGTAACAAGGTTGGGCAAAAAAAAATCTCCCAAGTTCACCCATATGTTCTCGTGAAGAACACAAAGAACATAGCCATAACTTCCAATTTTCTTGTCCATATATTAATTAAAGCATACCCAATTACTATAATTCATATATGATCATTACCCAACCTTTCTAACATGATTTTAACAAGTTAAAACAAATAATTTATAGAATCAAAACATCTAATTTTACTGTTCTTGATGTTCTTGAAAGTTTTGAACACAAAACATGAAAATTAACACTAAGGGTTCGTTATAACGCCAAATATGTCCATTCGAAGTTTGTTTTCTTCGTTTTTACATGCATGATTATATACAAGCATAAAATTTATGAGATAATATATGATTGACGTATTAATTTTGTGAGTAAGGGCCATATGGCCATATTTCTCTACTCTGTAATTTTGTAGCAATAATTTACGTCATATTTTTATGGAACTGATGATATGGAATCTATAATATATAGTAAAAACATGTTGTGCTAATATATTATCACATATATATCACATAATCACTACCAATTCTAAATACAGAGATTTTAACAGAACTTGAAAGCCATTTTCATGAAACTTTAAATAACGTAAAATAAAAAACTAGGTTAAAGAGATTACCCAAAGCGTAGTGTAGATTTAGTAGGAGATGAATTCCTTCTCAAATTCTTCTTCCAATTTCCTTGTCCATATATTAATTTAAGCATACCAAAATACTATAATTGATATATGATCATTACCCAAACTTTCTAACATGATTTTAACAAGTTAAAACACATAATTTATAGAATCAAAACATGTAATTTTACTGTTCTTGATGTTCTTGAAAGTTTTGAACACAAAACATGAAAAATTAACACTAAGGGTTCGTTATAACGCCAAATATGTCCATTTGAAGTTTGTTTTCTTCGTTTTAACATGCATGATTATATACAAGCATAAAATTTATGAGATAATATATGATTGACGTATTAATTTTTTGAGTAAGGGCCATAAGGCCATATTTCTCTACTCTATAATTTTGTAGCAATAATTTACATCATATTTTTATGGAACTGATGATATGGAATCTATAATATATAGTAAAAACATATTGTGCTAACATATTATCACACACACACACACACACACACACATATATATATATATATATATATATATATATATATCATATAATCACTACCAATTCTAAATACAGAGATTTTAACTGAACTTGAAAGCCATTTTCATGAAACTTTAAATGACGTAAAATAAAAAACTGGGTTGAAGAGATTACCCAAAGCGTAATGTAGATTTAGTAGGAGATGAATTCCTTCTCAAATTCTTCTTCAATCACAAACTCACACTTCCCCTCAACAATTATCAATTTCTCTCTGACTAGTTTTAGCAGACTTAAGAAAATGAAATAAAAGAATACGCATATAATTTATAAACTGACGCAGTTGTGGTCAGTTAACCAATCATGGGTTAACTGCCCTCAACCTCCACTAAGGCCTTGTTTGGCTATTCAATATAATTCATTCCCATTTGATTTAATTAATCCTTTATAATATAGTTTAATCGTGTCACATCTATTTAGGCAATTAATCCAACATCTTATTTAATTTAATTTAAATATCATATAATAATTTCTCATTAATTCATATAGTCATAAAAATTAAATTTCTCATTTATTAATTATGTTAAATTATTAAATCTCTAATTAATTATAAAATTAATTAAAATAATATTAGGCCTTGTTTGGCTATTCAATACACTTTGGACGTTATTGATTTCTGGATAAATTAAAATTATAAATCTTTAAAATTTATCCTTGAACTTGTTTTATTGAATTATTATGTCATTGTCATCATCATCATGCTTATATTGTGATGAAAGTCATCTTTGGCTTACGTGCATAGATGGACTTGGTATGATTATGACCATGGAATATTCGATATAATCATGACCGTAATGTGACGAATGATGTGTTAAAAGTCCTCATTGACCTGTAGTTCATTGATGGACAATTGTTGGTGTGATTATGACCAGGGATTATTCGGTATAGTTATGACCATTAATGATTACATGAATATCCTTGGTCGTGATGCGAGGATGATTCGATTTTATTTATTGTGAGTCTCAAATGATAAAGTTGATGAAAAACTTTTTAAATCATAGAAGATAGTAGATTTTATGCTCTACTTGACTCTTCTAATGGATTGCTTGTTCCGCTGCAGTTAAAACTTGTTGTCTATTATATTCTATCAGTTTAATATTGTTGAAGGCTAATGATAATTTATTACGCATTATCTTAGTCATAATATTTCTTCTTGGGCTAGTTGAGCTCACCCTTTCTTTCCTTTGTTTCTTCTTGAAATGAGAACGTGGCGGGACTAGTCGATTGAGCAGAGTGGCGGTCCGGATGATAGCATTAGTAGTCCTCACTATTACATTAAATAGTGTGACAATAAATGTAATGAGGACTCCATTGAGTGTGGATATTCTCTAGATGACAATATTCTTATTAAAACTCTTAGATTATATTTTGTTGTATTTTACACATTGTTGTATAATTAAGTTGTATTTGAATTTTGTACCATGTATTTGGCGACTCTTCGAGATGGGTAATGTATATGCTTTTTGGGGCGCCACGGTTGGTGTCAAAGCTTAGGGATATGATCCCCTGGTGAGATGTGAGACAAGAACTAGGAGGGGAGAGATGGGGAATTCCTTCGCTAGTATGACCTACCTAAGTTTATTTGGTATTTAATTGGTCGGTCAGAGTATAGGGATAATATGTGATATGTTAATTAACCCTTGTTTTGTTACAGTATTTGAAAATGGCATCCGAAAATGTTGAGAATAGCAATGGAGCACAGGAGACCGTTGAGTCACCACAGATTAATACCCAGGATAATGTGCAACAAGAAGACAATAATCCTCAGGTAAACAACAATGATCAAATGATGAACGATGGGATGTTCAGAAGTTTTATGTAATTCATGCAACATCGTGTTGCGGCTCTCACCCAAAATGCGAGTTGAAACACCGATAACTCTCGGACGGATCCACCGCTAGCGATTCAAGGAGGCTGGGACCACCGGAGTTTTTGTAGAGCCAAAACCCTTAAGGTGGAGGCGTGGATAAAGCGAGATCAACAAGATATTTGATGTCTTGGGATGCTCCGAGGAGCAAAAGGTTCCCTTTGCCACCTTCATGTTGCGAATAAAGGCAGATTATTGGTGGGAATCTGTAAAGCGTACTCAACCTGCCGCACTCAAAATGTCTTGGGAGAAGTTCCAAGAGCTGTTCAACGACAAGTACTTTCCTAAAAGTATTCATCATATGAAGGAGGTAGAGTTCATCAAGCTTGAGCAAAACAATATGACCGTGGTGCAGTACAAAGCTAAGTTTGTCGAGTTGTCTCGGTTTGCGTCCCACTTGGTTGATAATGAGGAGAGAATGACGCGGATGTTTCTAAGAGGTTTGAAACCCGAGATACGTCAATACCTAATTTCTCACAAACTGTGTTTATATTTAGATGTTGTGAATAGGGCATAGTTATTGGAGCGTGATAATGAGTCAACCCAACCAAGAGAGAGCAGTTGACAAGTCGATAACACTAGCAGTAGTAGTCATCGAAGCGGTGACAACAAACGTGGAGGGAATCAACATGCCAGAAATGGTAATCACTTCGGTGGTAATCATGGCCATGACAATAAGAGTAGACATTTCAAGAAGAGGTGATTCAACAATGATAGAAAGACGTCAACACCAGCACCTGTTGTTAAGAAAAGAGAACGACCGTCGGTCGTATGTTACAAATATGGAAGGGAAGGACACATCAGTCTAAATTGTGTGATGCAGTCCAAAACGTGTTACAATTATGGAAAAGAAGGTCACCTAGCCCGATTTTGTCGTGCACCAAAGTTAAGTCCAGCTGGGATGGAGGCATCAAAGGGTGGGTGTCCCAGACAAGACAAAACCGGTAGTTCAAGGGAAGGGCGTTTGTCATAACCTCCCAAAAAGTGAGGAATCCGAATGAGGTGATCACGGGTAAGCTAATCATAAACTCTAATGAAGTTTATACTTTATTTGATACCGGTTCTACCCATTTTTTCATTTCTCCTACTTGCGCTCAATGTTTAAATTTGACTCTAGAGAAATTAGACTTTGACTTATCTGTTGAAACTCTGTTGGGAGAAACCTTCATTACATCCACTATTTATAAGTCTTATTTGATTCAAATCGGTAACCGCACGTTACCTGTCAATCTTATTTCCTTGAAAATACTTGCATTTGATATGATTTTAGGGATTGATTGGTTAACTACTCATCATGCTAAAATCGATTATTTTCGTAAGGTTGTTAGCTTTCATATTCCTAACCAACCTATTATGCGAATTCAAGCAACCAAACCACTAAAATCAATCCTCATCATATCAAGTCATAAAGCTATTCGTTTATTAAAAAACGGATGTCAAGCTTTCTTAGCCCATGTCACGGATTTAAATAAAAATACGTCAGATTTGAATGATATTTCTATTGTTAATAAATTTCTTGGCGTATTCCCTGAAGAACTTCCTGGCCTACCCCCAGAGCGTGAAATTGAATTTTGTATCAACCTTGAATCTGGTACAAAACCCATTTCCAAAGCCCCATATCGAATGGCTCCTAATGAACTTCAGGAGTCAAAAAACCAACTATAGGAATTGTTAGACATCGGTTTCATTCGTCCTAGTACGTCTCCTTGGGGTGCTCCTATTCTATTCGTGAAGAAGAAAGATGGAAGTATGCGACTTTGTATTGATTATCGGGAGTTAAATCATGTCACCATCAAAAATAGGTACCCGTTGCCTCACATTGATGACTTGTTTGACCAGTTGCAAGGAGCCAAATTCTTTTCAAAGATTGATCTTCGTTCCGGATATCATCAGTTGAAGATTAAAACTAATGACATTCCAAAAGGCGCCGCCGGAATCCCAGTGCGGGCATTATTAATTCCTAGTCATATCTTTTGGATTGACTAATGCTCCTGCTGCCTTCATGGACATGATGAACTGAGTATTCAAGGAATATTTGCATCACTTTGTGGTCGTCTTTATTGATGACATCCTCATATACTCCAAAACCCATGAAGACCATGAGCAACACTTGAGGCTGATACTCCAAAAGCTTCGTGAAAACAAGCTATATGCCATTGAAGAAATACGAGTTCTGGCTTGAGGAAGTTGCATTCCTTGGGCACGTAATATCAAATCATGGAATATTTGTTGACCCGACAAAGATTGAAGCAATTCAAAGCTGGGAGCAACCTAAGTCAGTGACCGAAGTACGTAGCTTTCTCGGCTTAGCTAGTTATTATCGGAGATTCGTAGAAGGGTTTTCTCGAATCGCTGCTCCATTAACTCAACTGACTCAAAAAGATACAAAATTCGGTTGGAGTAAGGAATATGAAAAGAGTTTTCAAGAACTAAAGAGGAGACTCATTTCAGCACCTGCTCTTACAATGCCATCTAGCTTGGAGGGATTTGTCATCTACAGTGATGCTTCAGGCAAAGGGTTAGGATGTGTTCTCATGCAACATGGGAAAGTCATAGCCTATGCCTCATGACAACTCAAAGAATATGAGAGGAATTATCCTACTCATGATCCGGAGTTAGCGGCCGATGCTTTTTGCGCTTAAGATTTGGAGGCATTACCTATATGGAGAGAAGGTGGAGATTTATACGGATCATAAAAGCCTCAAATATTTCTTCATTCAAAAGGAATTCAATATGCGGGAACGACGATGGCTTGAGCTATTGAAAGATTATGATCATACCATCCAATACCATCCTGGAAAAGCGAACGTGGTAGCCGACGTATTGAGTAGAAGATCATATGCGGGTACGAGTGCGATATTGTCAACGCAAATGCCCATTTTGTATGACTTATAAAGGATGGAGATAGAGTTAAAGACTCCAGGGACCCATATGATGATGACGAATATACGAGTAGAAATGACTTTAATTGATAAAGTTAAAGCTGCTCAAGCTACAGACCTGAAGCTGATGCGTATGAGGAAGAAAGTACACGAAGGCGCTATTCCAGAAGCAAGAATTGATGAAGAAGGAATACTTTGAGTCAACTCTAGACTTTGTGTTCTTAACGATTCTGACTTGAAGTATAAAATCATGATGGAGGCACACAACACACCGTTTGCAATCCATCCTGGGAGTACCAAAATGTATCATAATCTTCGACATACATTTTGGTGGAGCAATATGAAGAGAGAGATAACAGGGTTTATCTCAAGGTGTCTAACTTATCAACGAGTCAAAGCAGAGCATCAAGTGCCAAAAGGTCCATTGCAACCACTTGAAATTCCAGAATGGAAGTGGGAGAACATTACCATGGATTTTGTTACTGGTCTTCCCAAGGTTTCTCAAGGTATAGATGTGATTTGGGTCATTGTTGATAGATTGACAATTTGGACGTTATTGATTTCTGGATAAATTAAAATTATAAAATCTTTAAAATTTATCCTTGAACTTGTTTTATTGAATTATTATGTCATTGTCAACATCCTCATGCTTATATTGTGATGAAAGTCATCTTTGGCTTACGTGCATAGATGGACTTGGTATGATTATGACCATGGAATATTCGGTATAATCATGACCGTAATGTGACGAATGATGTGTTAAAAGTCCTCATTGACCTGTAGTTCATTGGTGGACAATTATTGGTGTGATTATGACCAGGGATTATTCAGTATAGTCATGACCATTGATGATTACATGAATATCCTTGGTCGTGATGCAGGGATGATTCGATTTTATTTATTAAGCTGAGTTTCAGCGATAAAGTTGATGAAATTTTTTTTAAATCATAGAAGATAATAGATTTTATGCTCTACTTGATTCCTTTCCTTTTTCCAGTCCTACTGCCACTACTCCCTTTTCCGACTCTAGCTTGATTTGCCTCCCACCAAAAATTTATCCCCCCTTTCATTTTATAGGTGGAAAAAGTTGTCTTTTGTCCCTCTATTACCCCAGCTATCACAAATGCTTCCACAGGGTTAGTTGATCCTGGTGTTCCGACTGCCTTGAAGTCTTTGAAGTTTGTTAATCAATTTTTTAGCTGATTTCCCACGGCTAGTATTCCATTTTTCATATCTTGAGCGACCATATTCGCAAAATTCTGTATCTGGTCTGGTTGTCCTCCAACTTTATCGACAGGTTCTTATGTCCGTTGATTTCATTTTCATCTTGGCGGCATTATCTGATTAATCATAATTTATCTTTCATCAACTTACCTTCTATGTCTTAGGGTATATATATAACAAGAAATTTTCTACTCGAATAATCATATATTCAAAATATTAGATTTCAAAAACTTTGGTTTACTGTATTAACCAGTGTTTCAATAAATAACTACTATCTTTATACCCACTTAATTATTTCTTTACTCCTTCATAGAATCATATTCATAGCCCTTGACATACCATAACACATACTGCTTTAAACATCCGCTATCCCTTTGTGACTCAAAAGTCGGGAATCGCTGCCACAACTTATACAGAAGTTGAGAATATTACCTTATACAGACATATTTATCATATACATAACATAGAATTATACATATTCAACTAATACTAATACCACTTATTTCTTACGCCTTCACTAAAGATCAATTGCTTAGCAATCTATCTATTACCATCATCCTCAATAATCCATTCACACCAAACTATACCTAGTTCATCCAACTTACAACACATTATGAGTTTAAGAACTCACCACAACATATGAGTTTAAGAACTCGACATTGACCACATATTCTTTAACTATACTCTACCTACCAGTTATATTATCGTTTCTGGGTCCGGTACTGTACTTTTCCATACTAACCACCTTATCAGGATCGCTTTCAATGTGAGCCTCTATTTCAGCTATTGGCTGCGATATTAGCTCGGGTGTATAGAGGTTGACTCTTTCTTTACGACCTAAGGGTATCCTAATCCTTTCTATCTGACATCTACACACATAATTTATCTAGACTAGCAAATATTATACACACACAACAAATAATAGTTTTATATAAGTTATCTTTTATTTTGTTTTACGATGAATTCATTCAATTCATCTCTTTTTAAACTCTATATGAGTTGTTTGTATTTTCAACGTTTCCTTCTGTTCTAAGGTTATAGCCTAAGGTCTAATCCCACCTAAGGTTTCTAACCCTAAAGCTCTGATACCATATTGTAAAGCCCCCAAATCCAGGTACTTGAAACCCGAACCCGGTGCTTCACGATACCATTTCTATGAGCGGAATAATACTATAATAATAACAATAATATAATTATTAAACTTACTTTACATAGTTATCAGAGTCTATTTTCAAGTACGTAACCTTTGATGCATTCATTACATGATAAGAATGATAATATATATCATTCTTATCATAATAAAGTAAACTATTACATTACATATCATAGAAACTTATTCAGAAAAATTCTCTTTTCCTTTATTCTTAACAGAGCCTTCCGGTTGTTCACACTTAGCTAAAAACATTTAAATTAAGCAAGGATGAGCATTTGACTGCCTAGCAAGTAATAACAATTATAAATATTAGCTGAAAGGATTAAATGTTTTCTTTGTACTACCCTTCTACAACAAATCAATAGTTGTGAAGTAATCTGAACCGATAATAATAACATAACAACTCTCTATCCAATTTTTAAAACTACGTACTGACTATAAATAGGGTTAAGGTGACATACTATGAACATTATTTTCAATTTTCGAATAGGTTTAGCGAGAACTTCATTCATGAACCGTCGTAACTAACTTCTGAACGCGGAGGGTGTTGACCCGTTGTACCTGTATTGATCAATACTACATGCAAGAACGATATTATCGTTCACTCTGGCTGCCTTGGGCAAATAAAAATTTTCTCATGTTTGGGATGTTCATACTTTTCGGGGTTCCAAACCAAAGCAATTCGGTTGGATAATGGTAAGGTTTTATCTTATTCAACAATAATATATAATTCAACATATATAATATATACGGGTAATTAACAAAGGTGTATCAACATGTGATGAAATACAATGATTATCTAAGTGGGGACACTTGTATAACCATTTATAGAAATTAACGAACATAATATATATCTGAATTACCATATACTAACATGTTAATAATCAATGAGCGTATATAATATATATATATATATATATATATATATATATTTGTTATATATATATATATATAACAATAGGGTTAATAATCTGTACAGTAATAATATAATTCTGAAACATTCTTACTCATGTCCATTGCATAAAGAAAATGCAAAGGTAGGATACTTGCCTGGTCTACTGCTTACAAAATACAACTTAGTTTTATCTTTTATATCACAACCTATCATTAATCAGATCATTCGTTCGATTAGAACAATATACTATAACACATAGTACTGCATTTCGCAGTTAGCACATAACCTAATAACATTATCACACATGTTCAACAGTCATTGGATCACAAACAAACATTAACACAATCAAAATATCTAAGTCCAGACCAATTTCTGAAACATGTCGGTATACCGACAGCCTTATCGGGTAATTATCGAGTCTAAGACTCTATTCTAAAGTTCAATATCCGTAAGTATCAGTCATATTATTTTAAATGACTTAATAATAATTTCTAAACATTTATTATAATTTATCATAAATTTTCAAACACAAAAATCATTATAAAATGATTTAAATAGTAAACAATTCTATTATCATTAATATTATTAATGAAACCATTGCCAAAATATTAAAGTTATTTATAATAACTTAGAATATTTTTTAAAGTATTAATATTACCCTTAAATGATTTTTAAAACATTTAAAATCATTTATAAATAATTACCATTAATATTTAAATATTAATGTACCCTTTATCAAAAATATTAAAAGTCATTAAGTATAACTTAAAATATTTTTAATTCATTTATATCCTTTTAAATAATTTTTAAATCAATAAAACTATTTTTAAACTATTTATTTAATATAATTATTAAATAAATTTAATATCATTAATATTAAATTAATATCATTAATATTAAATTATTAATGAAATTATCCTTTAAATATTAAAAGTTATATTTTATAACTTAAAATATCTTTAAACACTTTATTTTCATTTAAAATGATTTTTATAATATTAAAATTATTTTTAAACTAATTTATTTAATATAATTATTAAATAACCTTAATATCATTAATAATAATTAATTAATGAAATTTATCTTTAAATATTGAAAGTTATATTTTATAACTTCAAATATTTTTAAATGCCTTATTATTATTTAAAATGATTTTTAATATAATAAAATCATTTTTTAATTTATTTATTTAATTCATTTATTAAATAACTTAATTATCATTAATATTAATTTGTTAATGAATTTCATCACAAAATATTAAAGGTCATTAAAAATAACTTAAAATATTTTCTTATACTTTATAATATAATTTTAAATGATTTTTCAAATATTAAAATCATTTTTAAATAATTTATTTAACATAATAATTAAATAAATTAAATACCTTTAATATTTCAAAAATATTAAATATTTATGAAATATATTAAAAATAATTAAAAACTAATTTTTGGACTTTAAAATACTTTTTAATAATTTATTTTGTATTTTTAATAATTAAAAACTAATTTTCTATAATTATTTAATGAAAATATAATTTTTATAAATAATCTATCGCTAAAGATCACCTATAGTGATTTAAATCGTCGCTATAGTCGTTTCGAGTCATTTAGATCTTCATCACCGGTTTGTCGAGTCAATTAGTTTGACTAATCATAGTTGATAGACCATAATGATTACGAGCTTGAAAGTTTTCTAGGATTGTAATATTAATGTAATACTACAATAAGCAAACCTGGTTTCATTCCCATTCCATAACATAACAGAAAGATCTAGAGCTCCAAAAATGTTGTCAAGAGTGTTCTTCATTTTTACGGGTTTTTCCAAAATGAAATACAATCGAGACACCCACTTTCAAGCCTAGTATCACACACATATATAGCTTCTATGTATGTTCTAATGGTTTTAATGTGTAACGAGAATGTAACTAAGGAGATCTATTACCAAACATAAGCAAAATAAGCTGTAGACACTCGAAATTTTCTACGCTTTATTCATCGACATTACAAGGTGAGGCGATTCATCTTCGGAGATAACCACAGAAGATAGCTTACATCCATTCTGGATACCACCGGAAGTTCAACCTCGAAACCCGGGACACACATCGGGAACATCATTTCCAAACCTGGAACACACACCGGAAGGATCATTTCCAACCTCGGAGATAACCCCGAGTTTCGTCCTTGGCGATAACCCCAAGGAGTACTGTTGCAGTTCCGGCGATAACTCCGGAAATGCTTATTTCAAATACATGCTATCAGCTTCAAGCTCAGACATCCTGCCGAGGCACTCATACCTCAGACCCGGAGCTAACACCAGGAAGACAGGTTTTCCCACAAGATGACCTTGCGGCATTCAAACACTTGCAGTAGTCCAATCTCAGATGTAACCCTGAGCAACGTCTGCTTTCAACTCAAACCGGAGATAACCCCGGTGAGGAGTCAAACGTCATCTTACCGCCTCAACGTTCTCTCTCAGAAGATGATATCGCAGCATACCAACAAGTAGTCCAATTTCAGATGTAACCCTGAGCAACGTCTACTTTCAACTCAAACTGGCGATAACCCCAGCGAAGAGTCAAACATCATATTGCCCCCTTCGACACCTGCGTGTCGTCTCAACACTTCATACATACATACATCCAATGATGTCCCACAAGAACCGAGGAGTTACAATCCCGAGTGACTATTACGCATGACAGTACCTTGGATAGAATTTCAAGCTTGAAGACCATGGGCATAGACCTCTCTTCCTGACTTCGTACAACCTCTAATCCATGTCATTGTGTAACTCTCAACACAAGCGGTCTGAAGAAGGTCACATATACCTCGTTCGGATGCTCGGATTGAAGTTCTGCAAGTTCAAGCAGACATTACATTACGGTACGCAGTGCACGATCCGAGACGACGGGACCATGAGGCCGGATGCACAACGACCGGTAGCGAGGTATAACTCACATGGTACGCCATAGGTGTACCTGTGGCCATCAGTGTATAAATATAGACCTTGGGGTCAGTCATTTAAGAAGAGGAAAGAGAGAGAAAAGGCGAGGAAGCCCTGTCCAATTTACTCTGTATACACCCATATTGAGTGTTTCCTCAATATAAACACCTGTTAGCTCACATATAGCTACACTTTTATCCGGCGGGAGCTGAGTGTTTATCCACATAGTCATAGAAGTCTACTTTGGTAGCCCACTATAAGCCTTCTTACATTCTATAAAGCCTTCTTTCTATATTAGCATACACTGTTTTACACATTGAGAGTCGTGTAGTGTGCGTTTTCCCGGACTTCGGTCCGTGGTTTTCATTTCTGTCTGTATATATATATACTTATATATATGTATATACTTTATATATGGACTAACATTATCGAGTTATGCCTCGATTGAGCCTGAACTTATGTCGGAGCGCTTTTCTTTGCTTATATATATATATATATATATATATATATATATATATATATATATATATATATATATATATAATTGTTGTCGGACATATCCCATGAGCTTGGGTTTTCATCATCAAAGTGCGTTTATTGCTTATATATATATATTTACATTTCTATCGTACAGAGTTTACTTCGTGGCCTTTTACATCTTTATTTACATTTCGTCCCGCCTTGAGTTTACTTCGTGGCGAGTTGATTGCTTTATGACTTTATTTACATTTCGTCCCACACGAGTTTACTTCATGGTGGTTGATCATGTCCATATATATATATATATATATATATATATATATATATATATATATATATATATATATATATATATATTTACCGCTTTTATATACTTACATTTCCGATCCTATGGAGTTGCTTTCGTGGTGGTTGATCAAGTCTCGTATATATATATTTACTGACTTTTTATATATATAATCGCCATCGCTTTCCATACAAGCTGCAGTATCATGTGAGCTTAGGAATCATGTGATCACAGATTGATCTCTTGAATCTAGATTTGGTTCCAATGATGGACATCTTTCATTTGTGTGAGCTGACTTGTACATTATTTTACAAAGGTTCGAATTTTCTTGGATGGTATATGTGCCCATGAGGAGTTCGACACTGCTGTATATTATTTTCTCGAAGATGTTTCGCATCTCGAAAATAAAAGCAAACAAGTCGAACATTTAATAATAAAATGGAAGTATCAAAGGCCTCAATTACTATTGAGCAAAGGGTTTGAAAAACCTCTTTTTACAAAACTTCATTGCTATATCCTGGTTAAAATTGAATTTTTCTATAAATTCAAACCCTATGTATATAGGTGTGAACGAGGGACAACACTACTTCCAAATAATTGCACATTGATCCACACACACACACACACACATTAATATAATGGTTTCTTTGAAAAGTGGCGATCACGGTGGTAACACGGATGTCGGGGGGTGGCTAACACCTTCCCTCCGCATAATCAAGCCCCCAGACCCAAATGAGTCTCGGTTTCACAGACCCGTTTAGCAGTGTCACATCATTGGGTCAATGTGCAAACCTTTTCGGTTGCGTTGGTGCAACCAGTTAAATACACCAACTGGCGACTCTTAAAGTCAAATCGTCGACATTATACATGTGGGACCTTTTGCACTTGTTTTTTCAAACAAATCTCACATTAACATGAGAACACCAAAGAACAAGTAACGAAAAGGGACACTAAAAATCTCTACGTCAATAGGTGGCGACTCTGCTGGGGACTCCAGTAAGAAGGCTTAAGCCGCTATTACAAGCTTTTCAAAATTGTTATATGCTTGTGTGTGAATGTTGCATTTACATTTATGATGAATGTGTACGAATGCATTTTTACTTACTGCACTATACTATATCTATCTGCGATATTAGTGCTTCGCACATGTCATCATTTTGCATAAACGGTGAGATACATTGTATGTGAATGTATGTTGTGTGGTTTCTCCATCAGGAGGCTATCCTGTTGGTGTTTGATTACTGGACTCGTAGGAAGAATAATTCGAACGGGGCTCAGGAAAGGCACCACCCATATTCGCTCCAGTTGAAAGATCGGATTAACTTTCCGTCAAGTAGATTGCAATGATCTGGGAACCTTCATGCCAAAAAGCCGTGAGAGAAATCCTAAGATAGTTCAACCTCTGATAAACCAAACGCGGAGGAAAGTCTCTTCATGCTTTCCATTTTCAATTACTTGTAAAAGCGTTTACTTCTAATTTTATTCCATGTTCATCTTTATGTAATGGAAAATATAAATATTATATGTGCATGCATGTTATCAATTAACACCCGGTTTTGCAGGACCATATTCCTAAAATGGACATGTTATGATAACATTTACATTACCCTAAGACTAAACTACATAAGTCTTTTGTAGGGAAATCATTGGGCCTGTTACCCGCTCAAAATCCAAAAAGGCCACGAGCCTACAACCAATCATGTCTTCATCTGACCAGTCTAATCCTATTTCTCGAGAAGAATTTGATGGATAAATTCAGCAAATCACAAATTTGGTTGTCCTGCTTAAAGAATTGCATCAGTCCAATCAGGGTACAAAAATCCCTCCACATACATAATCCTCTACACAAGGAGGAACACAAGGTCTAGATAAAACAAATCTAGAACCTCCGTTGGATACGACCAACAAAGACCCTAAAAACACCCATCTCAAAGGAGATCCAGACAGCGGTGACATCAGGAAGAAAGTCCTCCAAATGGAGGAAACTATCCGTGTTCTCAAAGGGATTGGAACACATGGAAGTATTTCATATGATGACCTTTGCATCTTCCCTGGTGTTCATTATCAAGAGAAATTCAAAACCCCTGATTTTGAAAAGTCTGAAGGATTAGGGGATCCTTATACACATTTGAAAGTGTTCATTGGAGAACTTGGGTCTTACGCAGAAAATGAAAAGCTCAGAATGCAGCTATTTCAGAAGAGTCTGACTGGAGAAGCCCGTTCGTGGTATACTAGATTAGACAACTCAAAGATCCATAGCTGGGAAGAGCTGGCTTATGCCTTCCTCACTCAATAAAGTTTTCAATCTCAGATGGCTCCACCAAATTACCAAGGTCAAGAAACAGTCTAATGAGTCTTTCAGAGAGTATGCTCAAAGGTGGAGGCACCTCGCTGCACAAGTTATTCCTTCCATGACGGAATCAGAAATGGGCATGTACAGGAAGCTCCTTTCTATGAGAGAGTCTTAGCTGGTATTGGCAAACCATTCTCTGAAATGATCAAACACGGAGAGATAGCTGAAATGGGATTGAAGTCTGGTAAAATTCAAAACCTAGCCGCTTTTAAAGCTATTGCTGAGGACATCCAATCCGGATCTTATGGAAATAACCCCCGGAGGGTCCATAAAAAGAAAGAGGAGGATGTTTCCTTGATACTACAAGGTCAAAAAGGCAATCAAAGCGTGCCTTTATAGAGGAGAAACTACTCCCCTTTTCAAGCACAGTCTTCAAACCCTCCATTGCCTAAAGGTGGAGAAGTAAAGCGTCCTCAAACGTTCACACCCTTAGGGGACTCGCTCGAGAATATTCTTGCTCTTTTGACTACTCAGAAGAAAATTACACATCTTCTTCCGCCAGCCAAACCTAATGGGAGGGGTTTTAATGCTACTCGAAAATGTGCTTATCATGTCGGAGCACCTAGACATGATACTCAAGATTGTTGGGACTTGAAACACAAGATCCAAGATTTAATAGACAACGGTGAGATCGTGGTCACCAAACCAGACTAACCTCATGTGCAAGACAACCCTCTTCCTCAACATAAAGAAGAAGAGGGCAACATGATCAGTTGGAGCACTAGACAGAGTTCCCATTCTAATGGTGAATCATCCCAAACCCTCAAAGACGGTGTTGACAGATGGGATTATGCAAAGTTCCAGTTCACTATGGAACAAAAGATGAAAACTCTTTGCAAACAAATTGAGCAATTGGCAGAACTGGTGACCCACCAGCATCAAGTCACACGCCAATTAATCAGGCAAGAGCATGCCTATCACCTTCCTTTTATTATGAATGCTCCATCACCACCTTCAGAAAGCGAAGCTATGGAGGAGAAGGTTGCAAAGAGAGCCAATGTTAAAGCCCGTCAGGATTTTGCCAATCAAACGGAATTTACCTATCTTGGTCAATCTATGGAGGAGATATTGCAAATGTTGATCAATGAAGGAAGAATTACCTTCCTTCTCCCTCTAATCAATCCCCACTCAGGACGGTTCAATTCTGATGAAGTGTGTCAATATCATTCACATTCTCGCGGTCACAACACAGAAGAATGTTGGGCACTCCGCCATCTTATTCAGAATCTTATTGATAGCGGTGTCCTGCAAATAGGAGATGATTAAATTGTGCAACTCAAGGGCGTGAATGCATGTCCTACCAAATGGAAGGGATCAGTAGCAGTTATATCCAAAGTGAATGATGAGACCATCAAAGTATTTCCCATACAACCAATTCAACTCAAAGGAGCTGACAATCCTTTGAAAGTGGTCGCACCAGAGCCAATTTCTTTACCTTTCAGACCACAACATCCTATTGTCAGCTTACATGAAGTTCCATAGAATTATGGAGAAACTGAAGGATCCATGTCTCATACTACTGCTACAGTGTCGAGGGAAAATCCACTGTATCTTCCTCAACGGGTTATGAAACCTACTTGCGAAGCAAAGCGTAAGATTCCCATGGAGAAGATTGAAAAATTCCTTCACACTATGGGCCACAACGAAGCCAAAGTGGTTTTAAGCTTGCGAGAAGCTCCACACCAGATATCTATACTGGACTTGGTTTTTTCTTCCGAGGAACATCGAAAGATTTTACTAAAGGTTTTGGAAGAAGCCTATTTACCAAAATCAATGGATGTGGAAAAAATTTAACATTTGGTTGATCACATTTTCAATAACAATGTGATATCCTTCACTGATGACGACATACCACCCGAAGGGACCGGTCATTGCAAGCCATTGCACATTACGATTTTGTCTTCCAGGTACATGCTAGCTGGAGTTTTGATAGATGGAGGCTCATCTCTAAATATTTGTCCTTATGCCACTTTGGTGAAGATAAATGTCAATCTCAAGCGGATCCAAAGCAGCCATACGGTTATCAGAGCTTTTGATGGATCCCGACGGAATGCCATCGAAAAGATTGAATTGCCAATTGAGATTGGTCCAAATACATTCAATGTATCCTTTCACGTCCTCAAGATAGATTCAGGATACAACCTGCTATTGGGGAGACCATGGATACACATGGCTGGAGCCGTTCCCTCCACGCTACATCAACCGCTCAAATACATTATCAACAACAGCCTAGTCACTGTCAACGCTGAGCTAGAATGTACTGAAAAAGGAACTTTACTAATCATCAGCTTCAATTCAGAAGTTGAACCGGCTAGTTTTCATACTCTAGAAGTGAGTACCACGCAATACCATTCTATTGGAGCGCCATTTCCCATACCGAGGATTTCTGCCAGGAGTTATGCCTTCTACCACTCAAGAAATGATGTCATTGGGTTATCAACCTGGACAAGGGCTTGGTAAAGATAAGCAGGGTATTAAGCACCCTATCCAAGTGTCCAGCCAAATTGGAACAGCCAGACTAGGCTATTCTGCCAGTTCCAGTCACAGGAATCCTCATAAGCACAAGCAGGTTCCTCAAGCTTCCACCGCACGAAAATTTTCTATACCTTTACCCCATGAGCTAATACAGTCTCCAGTAAAGGTGCCTGCCCATGTTATGGCCATGCTGTTTCCTAGACCAGTGCCAATAAAAGCAAAAGAGGTGCTGATTCCTGATCCTGAAGTGGAAGAAAAGGAATGAAAATGCAAACATGACATTGCCTTGATAATAGCAGGCATACGTGTCATTGTTCATGATGAACATACAAACAGATACACCCCAGACGATGATTGCCCAGATGTCATGGTTATCATTCGGAAGAAGGAGGATAATGATGATCCTTCCATCACTGCAGTCCATTAGGACTTTGCCCTCGACAATTGGAGCAGCACTCCATGCATTGGTCGCGAGGGTAAAATAAAGAAAAATGCCTCGCCTCGTAGATAACTTTAATTGCTTGTTTTCCTTTATAGTACTAGCAGTTATTTTATCAAGTACATGCTAACACTTTTGTATGATTGAACAGTTGCATATATTAAGTGAAAGCATATTTTGTTTCAGGACTCTGAATTTAGATGTGCCTGTACTCGCTAATGAGGTGCCTTCAGGAGATTAAGGAAATTGTCGCTATAGCTGTTCTTGAGCTGCCTAGATCTTCATCACCAGTTGTCGAGTCAGCTAGTTTGACTAATCATAGTTGATAGACCATAATGATTCTGAGCTTGAAAGTTTTCTAGGATTGTAATATTAATGTAATACTACAATAAGCAAACTGGTTTCATTCCCATTCCATAACATAACAGAAAGATCTAGAGCTCCAAAAATGTTGTCAAGAGTGTTCTTCATTTTCTGGGTTTTCCCAAAAATGAAATACAATCGAGACACCCACTTTCCAAGCCTAGTATCACACATTATAGGCTTGCTATGTATGTTCTAATGGTTTTAATGTGTAACCAGAATGTAACTAAGGAGATCTATTACCAAACATAAGCAAAATAACTGTAGACACTCGAAATTTTCTGCACGCCTGTTACTGACATTACAGTAGGGCAGATTCATCTTTCGGAGATAACCCTGGAAGATAGCTTACATCCATTCTGGATACTACCGAAAGTTCAACCTCGAAACCCAAGACACACACCGGGAACATCATTTCCAAACTCAAAACACACACCGGAAGGATCATTTCCAACCTAGGAGATAACCCCGAGTTTCATCCTTGGCGATAACCCCAAGGAGTGATGTTGCAGTTCCGGTGATAACTCCAGAAATGCTTATTTCAAATACATGTTATCAGCTTCAAGCTCAGACATCCTGCCGAGGCGCTCATACCTCAGACCCGGAGATAACACCGGGAAGACAGGTTTTCCCACAAGATGACCTTGCGGCACTCAAACACTTTCAGTAGTCCAATCTTAGATGTAAGCCTGAGCAACGTCTGCTTTCAGCTCAAACCGGCGATAACCCCGGTGAGGAGTTAAACATCATCTTACCGCCTCAACGTTCTCTCTCACAAGATGATATCGCAGCATACAAACAAGTAGTCCGATCTCAGATGTAACCCTGAGAAACGTCTACTTTCAACTCAAACTAGCGATAACCCCGGAGAAGAGTCAAACATCATCTTGCCCCCTTCGACACCTGCGCGTCGTCTCAACACTTCATACATACATACATCCAACGATGTCCCACAAGAACCGAGGAGTTACAATCCCGAGTGACTATTACGCATGACAGTACCTTGGATAGAATTTGAAGCTTGAAGACCACAGGCATAAACCTCTCTTCCTGACTTCGTACAACCTCTAATCCATGTCATTGTGTAACTCTCGACACAAGCGGTCTGAAGAAGGTCACATATACCTCGTTCGGATGCTCGGATTGAGGTTCTGCAAGTTCGAGCGTACATTACAGTGCATGAGTGCACGTACTTCGAGATGACAGGACGGTGAAACTGGATGAACCACAACCGGTAGTAGTATAATCATGGGTTGCCGCAGTGTACTGCGGCCATCGATGTATAAATATAAACCTTTAATTGACCATTCGAGAGAAGGAAGGAGAGAGAAAAGGCGCGGAAACCCTGTCCAATTTACTCTATATACACCCATATTGAGTGTTTCCTCAGTATAAACACCTGTTAGCTCACATATAGCTACATTTTTATCTGGCGAGAGCTGAGTGTTTATCCATATAGAGTCATAGAAGTCTACTTTGGCAGCCCACTGTAAGCCTTCTTACATTCTATAAAGCCTTCTTTCCATATTAGCATACACTATTTTACACATTGAGAGTCATGTAGTGTGCGTTTGCCCGGGCTTCGGTCCGTGGTTTTCATTTCTGTCTGTATATATATATACTTATATATATATATATATATTATATATGGACTAACATTATCGAGTTATGCCTTGATTGAGCCTAGACTCATGTCTGGAGCGTTTATTTGCTTTTATATATATATATATATATTTATATATATAATTATTGTTGGACATATCCGATGAGCCTGGATTTACATCCGATGCGTTTACTGCTTTTATATATATATTTGTATATATATATATATATTTACATTTCATCGAGCTCAAGTTTACTTCGTGGCCTTTTCTGACTTTTATTTACATTTAAATCCGCTGGAGTTTACTTACATGGCGGTTGATTGCTTACTACGACTTTATTTACATTTCATTCCACACAGAGTTTACTTCGTGGTGGTTGATCATATCCACATATATATATTTACCGCTTTTATATACTTACATTTCCGATCCCCATGGAGTTGCTTTCGTGGTGGTTGATCAAGTCTGTATATATATATTTGACTTTTTATATATATAATCGCTTCATCGCTTTCCATACAAGCTGCAGATCATGTGAGCCTAGGAATCATGTGATCACAGATTGATCTACTAGAATCTAGATTCGGTTCCCATAATGGACATCTTTCAATTTGTGAAGCTGACTTGTACATTATTTTACAAAGTGTCTAAATTTCCTTGGATGGATCATCATGCCCATGAGGAGTTCAAGATTGTTGTATATTATTTTCTCGAAGATGCTTCGCATCTCAAAAATAAAAGCAAACAAGCCGAATATTTAATAATAAAATGGAAGTATCAAAGGCCTCAATTACTATTGAGCAAAGGGTTTGAAAAACCTCTTTTTACAAAACTTCATTGCTATATCCTGGTTAAAATTGAATTTTTCTATAAATTCAAACCCTATGTATATAGGTGCGAACGAGGTACAGCACTACTTCCAAATAATTGTACATTGATCCACACACACACACACACACATTCATATAACCATTTCTTTGAAAAGTGGTGGTCAGCGTGGTAATACGGATGTCGGGGGGTGCCTAACACCTTCCCTCCGCATAATCAAGCCCCCGGACCCAAATAAATCTCGGTTTTACAGACCCGTTTAGCAATGTCACATCACTGGGTCAATGTGCAAACCTTTTCGGTTGCGTTGGTGCAACCCGTTAAATACACAAACTGGCGACTCTTAAAGTCAAATCGTCGAAATTATACATGTCGGACCTTTTTCACTTGTTTTTTCAAACAAATCTCACATTAACATGAGAACACCAAAGAACAAGTAACGAAAAGGGACACTAAAAATCCCGTCGTTGAAAATAACAACAGAATAGAAAGATCTTGTCTGGCCAAACCTTTTCAGAAACCACGCTCATGAACTTTCTCGGTTACCCAAAAAGCTCATCCGTGGACTTTCTTCTTGGTTTGACCATCCCCCAATTCCAGTATGTTAGTGATAAAAGCGATCTAAGAGCATTAACATGTAGTATAACTACTATATAATAACCTTATCACAACAACAAACACAAATCAACAACATTTTACAAGATCAGAGGCGTCAAAAGTCTTGTCAGACCATTTCTGGGCAAGATCTGGGTTACCCAGATTTTGTTCCAGTCATGGTCGATCAACGACCTTTGACACACAATATCTTGCAATTTGTTCAAGCTATGACCTTGATTCGAGTTCCAGAGTAAAGAGCTCATACTAGAATACATATCAAAAACATAAAACGACCAAAAACATAAACCAAGAAAGGTCTATAGCCTCTGACATTCATTGTCAGAACATAAAATGAAATTTTTTGAGATTTTGCAAAACATCAAATCCGAGCCTCTAGATGTTATGGATCCAACATCTAGCAACCCAAATCATCATTATATAATATAACCAATATATTTTAACACTCAATCATAACATTTAACATAAGATCATAGATCAGATTTCAAGTTAGGGTTTATACCTTTTATGAACAAGTTTTGATTCTAGGTCACTGATTTGATTATGGTTGTTAGTGGGGCTCGGTTTGTGACTGATCTTAGCAAGGGATTTTGTGGATTTTGAGTTAAGAGAGATAGGTTGAGGGTTTGTACAAAAATAAGCATGAATACTCAATTTTCTCTCTCCAATCCTATATATAGAAGTCTTGGATCCATGAATGGCTGAGCATAGAGGCTGATTGCTGTCAATTTTAATCACATGGGGTTGTTGGATTTGGTGAACAACTTCACCTAAGGTCAAAACCTATATGTTAGCCTCAATAATGCATAAAAAGGGTATAATGGTCCATAGCCTTGCAAATTTAATGGCAAAAGTGTAATCTTGACCCTTAGGGTTTAACCCTAAGGTTTAGCATATATCATTTGTAAGATTTCCAATTAGGGTTTGTACAAAATAAAAATTTTAGTTTCTAAAATTTATAATTAGGGTTTCCTTAATTAGATTAGGGTTCTAATTATACATGAACATTAGGGTATTATTTACTAATTATAATTATCCTTGCTAATTTAGCAATTAGGGCTTATAATTTTGGTAATTAGAGTTACCAAATCACAATTAAGGTTTATAATTAGGGTTCTAGTCATTAGGGTTTTAAATTAATAATTAGGTTTTCCCTAATTAACAATTATAATTCTAACACTTGCTATTAATAACATTAATACATTTACACAATTTTTGACTGATCACAAACTCCAGTTTAGGTTTCAAATTAGGGATTTTAATTTCAAAAATTAGGGTTTTAATCTACAATTAGGGTCTCTTATAATTAGGGTTTTTCTAATTAATGTTAATATTTATAATAATGGTCATAAATCACATAACACAATTATAAAACAATCTTGTACTCTAATTTGGATCTCAAATTAGGGTTTAGCACAGTAAAACTAGGGTTTGACATAATACACCATAATTAACCAACCATTGTCAGTCCACATACATACACTACATATTTATAGCACTGAAAAGTCATAATATAATTAATATTATATTATTATTCTCATGCCTTGATCGAAATCCAAAATTAGGGTTTGGATTCCATATCTGATTTATCTGCCATACTTAACATTATTAATTAAGTTAAAATAATTAACTTAATAATTTGTACTATAATTCATATAATAAAATAATTATTCTAATTATTCTAATAACCATTCCATATATTAATAATTAATATAAAAATCATATTTTTATGGAAAATAATTAATAAAAACGTTTTACTATAAAATTAATTATTATAAGAATATAATTTATAATAATTAATAATTCTAAAATAAAATTATTGGTAAATATTGTTGTAATAAATATATTTTTATTTATCACATAAATACATATACACATTATCTTGACACATATTCCCCATATTTATTTTTAAAAAAAAATTATACGCAAAATTTCTGATTTATTTATATAAAAAATATCGGGTTGTTACAACTCCCAATGCAGTCCTCATTACAATTATTATCACACTATTTCACATAATAGTGAGGACTGCTAAAACAACCATCTCAGACCATCACTCCGTTCCCCGACCAGTCCTAACTATATTCTCATTTCCTGAAGAGAACAGTGAAAGCAAAAGGGTGAGCTCAACTAGTCCAGTAAGAAATATTATGACTAAGATAATGCAGAATAAATTATCCTTAGCCTTCAACAGTATAACAACTGATAGAATACAATAGAAAACAAGTTTTAGATCAACAACTGCAGTGGAATAAGCAATCCATTATAAGAGTCAAGTAGAGCATGATATCTACTATCTTCTATGATTTAAAAAAAAATTCATCAACTTTATCGTTGAGACTCGTCTTAATAAATAAACCACATCATCGAATCATCCCTGCACTATGGGTCAAGGATATTAATGTAATCATCAATGGTCATGATTATACCGAATAATCCCTGGTCATAATCATACCAACAACTGTCCATCAATGCACTACCGGCCAATGAGGACTTTTACCACATCATTTGTAACATTACGGGTCATGATTATACCGAATGATCCCTAGTAATAATCATACCAATCAACAGTCCATCTATGCACGTAAGCCAAAGATGACTTTCATCACAATATAAGCATGAAGATGATGACAATGATATAAGCATTAATCAAACGAAATCAAGGATAAATAGTAAAGACTTTAAATTTATCCAGAGTTTAAAAATATTCAAATTGTCAACATGATACTGCTTTGTGGAGTAAAATTCAAGAATGATATTGTATCCAAAATGATTTAGACCAAAAAGAAATATATTTTTTAGGTGAATAGTACCCCGTGAATAGTACCCTGTGAATAGGACTTTGAGAATAGTACCTCGTGAATAGTACCCCGGCATGAAAAGTGTCCCAAATACCCAAGTGAATAATATTCGAGTGAATAGTAACTGGGTGAATAGTAACTCGTGAATAGTAACTTGTGAATAGTACTCCGGCATGAAAAGTACCTCGAATACCCGAGTGAATAATATTTGAGTGAATAATAATCGGGTGAATAGTAACCTGTAAATAGTAACTCATGAATAGTATTCTGGTATGAAAAGATCAATAATTATAAAGAAAGCTCATAATAATATTTTCATGAAAAGATACTGGATGAGCGCAAATATCAAGGATATTCTACAAATTTCACAGAGTATAGAAGCAATACTTTAATAGAATGAGTGTAGAATTAGGAATATGAAATAAAATAATATTACTCATATACTAAAAAGTATGGAAGAATATACTATTTCTACGAATACTGAAAAATATAATATCTCTTACGACTGTTGAACGAAAATAATATTCCTACGAATATTGACCGAAGATGATATTCCTTACGAATATTGAATGAAAATAATATTCATATGAATACGAAAAATAATATCTCTTAAAAATATGAAATAAATAATACCCCTTACGTCAGAAGAAGACTGGATACTGGAATAGTGAAGTAGCAGACGTCTCTTCTTCTTTCTCTCTATAACTTCTCTCTCTATAGCATCTCTCTCTATAATTGCTCTTGTGAGTCTTAGTGAATTGGTGAGAATGAAGGAAGAATGAGCTTCTATTTATAGGAAAATATAGTTTCTATAATTGCACATTTTGGGGCTCGAAATAATACAGTATAATACCTTCATCTCTTCTTTCATTTTTAATTTAGTCCTGCAAGTATTATCAAACTTGTACCACCTCCCCTAATAGTACATTATGTGAATCAATAGTAGAATCATGTGACTCAATAGTTCTATACATGTGAAAAAAATAATTACAGTATAGTACATTCATCTATACCTCCATTTTTAATTTAGTCATGCAAGTATTATCAATATTGCACCACCTCTCCTAATAGTACATGCATGTGAATCAATAGTACACACATATGAACAAATAGTTATAAGCATGTGAATTAATAACAATTAATTTCTCATTTATCTGATTAATTACCCGATTGGTCAATATAACCTCCAGATCACATCAATTATTATCGAAATAGATGTTGATTTCCACTAACACCAATAATCCCAACACAATGAAAATATCAATTTCATCTTTAATCAACACAAACTTATTCATCATTAATATTATAACTCACAATATTTAACAACCAGATCATTCCCAGGAAAGAGGGGGCTTTCCGATAAGGATTTTCCCCTATTGGCGCGCAATTAGGTGACCAAACCTCTCCTCGACAGAACTTTCTAGACATCGTCAATATTACAAATAATAATATGAATAAATAAAATATTATGCAAATGATACTGTGACAATAATTGAATCAATAATATGAGAGATATTATGCAACAATTACTGTAGCAATAATTGTGTATAACTGAGTGACTTCTCACGTAAGCATCAATAATCAATATTGTGTGCTACTATACAACCACGTGTATTACTGTACTTTTACTATCGGGTAGTTCAACAGTTTAACGGTAAAATTTTCGCCGTTATTTTTATAAAAAAATATTTCTATCGTTTTCTAACTACGACAATACTTCTGTTGTGGGGTCCACCAATGATTATGTCATCGTACGAATATTCCCCGACCAATCGAATATTCCCCGACACAACGAATATTATATATCAACTTGCTGACTTTGTAAAATTTTCCCATATCACCCTTAACTTTAACCCTTTCTCAATTTAACCATTTACTAAATAAAATAATAATTACAAGAAAATTGAATACTTTCATTCCATAAAATTCGGGATCTCACAAAAGAAAACCTGTGACGCCCCCAAAATAGGTATACATCACCCATCTTGAGTCGCCAAATACATGGTACAAAATTCAAATACAACTTAATAATACACCTGTCGTGTAAAATACGACAAAACGTAAACTGAGAGTTTTAATAAGAATATTTTCATCTAGACAATATCCACACTCAAAAGAGTCCTCATTACATTTATTTTTACACTATTTAATAGAATAGTGAGGACTACTAATACTATCATCTGGACCGTCACTCCGTTCGCCGACTAGTCCCGGCTACGTTCTCATTTCCTAAAGAGAACAATGAAAGTAAAAGGGTGAGCTCAACTAGCCTAGTAAGAAATATTATGACTAAGATAATACAGAATAAATTATCGTTAGCCTTCAACAGTGTTAAATTGATACAATATAATAAATATCAAGTTTAACTGCAGCGGAACAAGCAATCCATTAAAAGAGTCAAGTAGAGAATAAAATCTACTATCTTTTATGATTTAAAAGGTTTTCATCACTTTTATCATTTGGGACTCGATTTTAATAAATAATCCACATCATCCCTGCACTACGGCCAAGGATATTCATTAGTATCATAACCACAAATTATCCATGCAGTACAGGCCAAGGATATTCGTGTATTCATCAATGGTCATGATCATGCCAACAATTGTTCGTCAATGCACTACGGGCCAATGAGGACTTTACCACATCATTTGTAACATTATGGTCATGATTATACCGATTAAACCCTGGTCATAATCATACCAAGTCCATATATGCACTACAGGTCACGGATGACTTTCAACATAATATAAACATGAGGATGATGACAATGATATAAGAATCCAATAAAACAAGTTCAAGAATTAATTTATCCAGAATTCAATAACGTCTAAATTGTCAATATGATACTGCTTTGTCGAGTAAAATTCAAGAATGCTCAGAAGAATATTTCCATGAAAAGATACTGGATGAAGCGCAAATATCAAGGATATTCCACTAATTTCATGGAGTATAGAAGTCAAAACTTTAACCAACTGAGTATAATAAAGAATGGAATAACAAAATAAATCACCAGGCATGCGATAGACCGCACAGACAGGTTATTCCAATAGAATAATTAATGGAACTAGGTCATGCGAACCTTACGGACATGATATTCCAAATGTAATAATAAATAACGGAACCGTGTCAAAGTGAAATTCACACCGACAAGATGTTCTAACAGAATAATAAATAACGGAACCAGGTCATGCATGAACGCATACGCACGAGGATGTTCCAACGAGAATAATAAAGAATGGAATAAAGAAGAATTTCACCATGTATGCGGTATTGCATAGACGGAGTTATTCAACATAATGATAAAGAATGGAATAATGGAAGAATTTCACCAAGTATAAGGTAGATGCGATACATGTTATTCCAATGAGAATAAAAAAAATAGAATAATGTAAGTTCTCTTCATGAATCTGAAAGAAATAATACCCCTTACCTTAGAAGAAACTGAATATAGGAAAAGAGAGGTAGCAGACTTCTCTTCTTCTTTCTCTCTATAATTTTCTCTCTCTAGAGTTTCAGTGAATTCGTAAGAAATAATGAAGGAATGAGCTTCTATTTATAGGAGAATGGAAAGGATACTATGTTGTACTATGCAATAAAATATTCTAATAAAACAAAAACTTTTAAATATAATATATATTATATATATAAATAACATATGTTTCAAAAAAAAGTTCACGGCATTCAATCCCGTGATATTGTCTAAACCACCCACTTGATTTCTATTATATATATAATATATATAATATAATCCGTGACACTTAAAACCAACCCCCCCCACCGTGACATCCTATATATATATATATATATATATATATATATATATTATCACACTCATAACACACTATTTGAAAAATAAGTAGGTGGGGGTCCATAAAATACGCCAAAATTTACAACAAATACTTCATAAAAATCCCCTCAATATTTTTAACAACATTTATCATTATTATAATTCACACTATTAATCGACCAGGTCATTCCCAGGAAAGAGGGGGCTTTCCAATAAAAATTTCTCCTTATTGGCGCACAATTAGGTGACCAAACCTCTCCTTGACAGAACTTCTAGACATCGTTAATATTGCAAATAATAATATTAATAACTTCGTCATCTCAATTATTGATTTAATAATATATAACATATTGACAATAATTGAATCAATTAACGTGAGATACTATGCAACAATTACTGAAGCAATAATTGAACAAAACTGAGTGACTTCTCACGTAAACATCAATAAACAATACTGTGTGCTACTATGCAACCACACGTATTCCTGTACTTTTAACACCGGGTGTTTCAACAGTTAACGATAAAACTTCCGCTATTATTTTCATAAAATATTTTTATCGTTTTCTCAATCGACAATAATTCGTTGTAGGGGTCCACTAATGATTGTCTTGCGTCGTCACGAATATTCCCTGTTAAAACGAATATTCCCCGACTAATCGAATATTATATAACAACTTGCATACTTTGCAAAATTTATAACTATTATCCACAACTATAATATTATATCAAATTCATTCCATAATATTAAAAAAATGATAATTATAGAAAATTCATCTTTATTCATAAAAGTTGGGGTCTTACAATCTCCCATTCTTATGAAATTTCGCCCTCGAAATTAGGGCACGTACCTGGTATGTCAAAGAGGTAAGGATACCTTGATTTCATTTCAAATTCTAACTCCCAGGTCATTTCCTCAACATCGTGGTTCCTCCATAAAACTTTGACTTGAGGTATAACCATGGAGTGTAGAATATGTTCCTTCTTATCCAAGATTTGAACATAAACCTCTTCATACGTCAAATCGTTTGCTATTTTGTCTGGTTCTAACTCAATAATGTGGTTCGGGTCTTCCACATATTTAATTAACATGGACATATGAAAAACGTTATGAACACGAGACATACTTGGCGGTAAAGCGAGTCTATACGCCACAGTTCCTACTCGATCGAGGATTAAAAATGGGCCAATGAATCAAGGATTGAGCTTTCCTCTCTTTCCAAATCTCGTAACTCCTTTCCATGGAGCAACACGTAACAACACATGATCTCCAATATCGAATTTCACGTCCTTTCGATGAAGATCAACATAACTCTTTTGTCAATCTTGTGAGGTTTTTATAGGTTGCCGGATCGTTTGAATCTTTTCCATAGTCATACGTACCAACTCCGGTCCCAACAACGTTGCTTCACCCACCTCATCCCAGCATACTAGAGAACGACATTTTCTTCCATACAACGCTTCGAATGGAGCCATGCCAATACTTGCTTGATAACTGTTGTTGTATGAAAAATCCACCAACGGTAAGAACTTGTCCCAACTTCCCTTGAAGTCAAGGACATAGAGTCTTAATAAATCTTCAAGAGTTTGAATAGTCCTCTCTAATTGTTCGTCTGTCTGAGAATGATATGCCGAACTAAATCGTAAATCCGTGCCCATAGCTTTTTGTAAACTAACCCAAAATTGTGAAGTAAATCTTGGGTCTCAATCAGAAACTATGGATACAGGCATACCATGCAGTCTTATAATCTCGTTTATGTATATACGAGCAAGACGTTCAAGTGTATAAGTTTCTCGTATTGGTAAGAAATGAGCAAACTTGTTCAATCTATCAACAATGACCCAAATTGCATCTATGCCTTCAGAAACTTTGGGAAGACCAGTAACGAAATCCATGATAATGTGCTCCCACTTCCATTTTGGAATTTTAAGTGGTTGCAATAGACCTTTTGGTACTTGATGCTCTGCCTTGAGTCGTTGACAAGTTAAACACCTTGAGATAAACAGCGTTATCTCTCTCTTCATATTGCCCCACCAAAATGTATGTCGAAGATCATGATACATTTTGGTACTCCTAGGATGGATTGCAAACGGTGTGTTGTGCGCCTCCATCATGATTTTATACTTTAACTCAGGATCGTTAGGAACACAAAGTCTGGAGTTGACTCGAAGTATTTCTTTCTTCATCGATTCTTGCTTCCGGCATAGCACCTTCTTGTACTTTCTTCCTCATATGCATCAGCTCCAAGTCTGTAGCTTGAGCAGCTTTAACTTTATCGATTAAAGTCGGTTCTACTCGTATATTTGCCATCATCACGTGGGTCATTGGAGTCTTTATCTTTATCTCCATCCTTTGCAAGTCATATAAAATGGGCCTCTACGTTGACAATATCACACTCGTACCCGTATATGATCTTCTACTCAATGCATCAGCTACCACGTTTGCTTTTCCAGGATGGTATTGGATGGTATGATCATAATCTTTCAATGGTTCAAGCCAATGTCGTTATCGCATGTTGAGTTCCTTTTGAGTGAAGAAACATTATAGGCTTTTATGATCCGTAAAGATCTCAACTTTCTCCCCATACAAGTAATGCCTCTAAATTTTAAGTATGAAGACAACAGCTGCTAACTCTAGATCATGAGTAGGATAATTCCTCTCATATTCTTTGAGTTATCGAGAGGCATAGGTTATGACTTTCTCATGTTGCATGAGAACACATCCTAACCCTTTGTCCGAAGCATCACTGTAGATGACAAATCCCTCCGAGCCAGATGGTATTGTCAGAACAGGTGCTGAAATGAGTCTCCTCTTTAGTTCTTGAAAACTCTTTTCATATTCCTTACTCCAACAGAATTTTGTATCTTTTTGAGTCAGTTGAGTTAATGGAGTAGCGATTCAAGAAAACCCTTCTACGAATCTCCGATAATAACCAGCTAAGCTGAGAAAGCTACGTACTTCGGTCACTGATTTAGGTTGCTCCCAGCTTTGAATAGCTTCAATCTTTGCTGGGTCAACAGATATTCTATGACTTGATACCACGTACCCAAGGAATGCTACTTCCTCAAGCCAGAACTCGCATTTCTTAAACTTGGCATAAAGCTTATATTCACGAAGCTTTTGAAGTATTAGCCTCAAGTGTTGCTCATGATCTTCATGGCTTTTGGAATAAATAAGGATGTCATCAATAAAGACGACCACAAAGTGATCCAAATATTCCTTGAATACTCGGTTCATCATATCCATGAAGGCATCAGGAGCATTAGTCAATCCAAAAGACATGACTAGGAATTCATAATGCCCGCATCAAGGAGTTAAAAAGTCTTTGGAATGTCATCGGTTCTAATCTTTAATTGGTGATATCCGGAACGGAGATCAATCTTTGAAAAGAATTTGGCACCTTGTAACTGGTCAAACAGGTCATCAATATGTGGCAATGGGTACCTATTTTTGATGGTGACATGATTCAACTCCTAATAATCAATACAAAGTCGCATACTCCCGTCTTTCTTTTTCACGAATAGAACAGTAGCACCCCAAGGAGACATACTAGGATGAATGAAACCGATGTCTAACAATTCCTGCAGTTGGGTCTTTAACTCCTGAAGTTCAATAGGAGCCATTCGATATGGGGCTTTAGAAATAGGTTTTATACCGGGTTCAAGGTCGATACAAAATTCAATTTCACGCCTTGGGGGTAGGCCAGGAAGTTCTTCAGGGAATACGTCAGGAAATTCATTAACAATAGAAATATCATTCAAAACTGACGTATTTTTGTTTAGATCCGTGACATGAGCTAAGAAAGCTTGACATCCGTTTTTCAATAAACGAATAGCTTTATGGCTTGAGATAACAGTGATTGATTTTAATGGTTTGGTTGCTTGAATTCGCATAATAGGTTGGTTAGGAATATGAAAGCTAACAACCTTACGAAAACAATCAATTTTTGCATGATGAGTAGTTAACCAATCAATTCCTAGAATTACGTCAAATGCAAGTATTTTCAATGAAATAAGATCGATAGGTAATGTGAGGGTACCAATTTGAACTAAACAAGACTTATAAATAGTGGATGTAATGAAGGTTTCTCCCAACGGAGTTTCAACAGATAAGTCAAAGTCCAATTTCTCCGGAGTCAAATTTAAACGTTGAACGCAAGTAGGAGAAATAAAAGAATGGGTAGAACCGGTATCAAATAAGGTATATACTTCTCTAGAGTTTATGATAAGCTTACCCATGATGACCTCGTTTGGGTTCCTTACTTTCTGGGAGGTCACGACAAACGCCTCCCCTTGACCATCTTGGCTTTGACTTTTTGGGACGTCCTTTGGTGCCTCCATCCTAGTTGAACTTGTCTTGGTGAGCGACACAAAATTGGGCTAGGTGACCTTCTCTTCCACAATTATAACATACTTTGGGCCCGGCATAAATGCAGTTTGGATGATGTGTCCCTCCCTCCACATTTGAAGCATATGATAGGTGGTCGTTCTCTTCCTTCCTTAACAATGGGTCTTTGGTCTTTGACGTCTTTCCATCATTGTTGAATCTCCTCTTCTTGAAATGTCCATTCTTATTATTTTGGCCATGATTACCACCGAAGTGGTTACCATTTCTGGCATGTTGATTCCCTCCACGCTTATTATCACCGCTTCGATGACTGTTATCACTGGTATTATCATTTTGTCGGCTGCTCTCTTTAAGTTGGGTTGACTCATTATCACGCTCCAATAACTGAGCCCTATTAACCACATCTGAATACAAACACAGTTTATGAGAGATAAGATATTGACGTATCTCAGGTTTCAAACCTCTTAGAAACATTCACGTCATTCTCTCCTCATTATCAACCAAATGGGACGCAAACCGGGACAACTCGGCAAACTTGGCTTCGTACTGCGACACGATCATGTTGTTTTGCTCCAGTTTAATGAACTCTACTTCTTTTATGTGACGAATACTTTTGGGAAAGTACTTGTCGTTGATTAGTTCTTGGAACTTCTCCTAAGTCATCTTCAGTGCGGCAGGTTGAGTACATTTTATAGATTCCCACTAGTAATTTGCCTCTGCTCGCAACTTGAAGGTGGAAAAGGGAACCTTTTGCTCCTCGGAGCATCCCAAGACATCAAATATCTTGCAGATCTGCTTTATCCACGTCTCCGCCTTAAGTGGTTTTGGCTCTCCAAAGAACTCTGGTGGTCCTAATTCCTTGAACTGTTTAGCGGTGACCGTCCAAGAGTTGCCAGTGTTTCCACCTGCATTTTGGACAGGATTCGGTCTTACCTGATGTTGTATGAATTGCATAAAGCCTCTAAACATTCCATCGCTCCTCATCTGATCTGTGTTGTTGTTTGCCTGAGGATTGTCGCCTTCCTGATGCACATTATCCTGATTACTGTTCTGTGGAGACTCAACGGTCTCCTGTGCTCCATTGATGTTCTCAACATTCTTGGATGTTATTTTCAAATACTACCACAAAACAAGGGTTAAATAACATATCAAATATTATCCCTATACTTTGACCGACCAATTAAATACCAAATGAACTTAGGTAGGTCATACTAGCGAAAGAAGTCCTCGTCTCTCCCCTCCTAGTTCTTATCTCACATCTTAGCCAGGGATCATATCCCTAAGCTTTGTTACCAACTGTGACACCCCCAAAATAGGTATACATCACCCATCTTGAGTCGCCAAATACATGGTACAAAATTCAAATACAACTTAATAATACAGCTGTCGTGTAAAATACGACATAACGTAAACTGAGAGTTTTAATAAGAATATTGTCATCTAGACAATATCCACACTCAAAAGAGTCCTCATTACATTTATTTTCACACTATTTAACAGAATAGTGAGGACTACTAATACTATCATCTGGACCATCACTCCGTTCCCCGACTAGTCCCGGCTATGTTCTCATTTCCTAAAGAGAATAATGAAAGTAAAAGGGTGAGCTCAACTAGCCCAGTAAGAAATATTATGACTAAGATAATACAAAATAAATTATCGTTAGCCTTCAACAGTGTTAAACTGATACAATATAACAAACATCAAGTTTAACTGCAGCGGAACAAGCAATCCATTAAAAGAGTCAAGTAGAGAATAAAATCTACTATCTTTTATGATTTAAAAGGTTTTCATCACTTTTATCCTTTGGGACTAAGCTTAATAAATAATCCACATCATCCCCAAGACTACTACCAAGGATATTCATTAGTATCATAACCACAAATTATCCATGCAGTACAGGCCAAGGATATTCGTGTATTCATCAATGGTCATGATTATGCCAACAATTGTTCGTCAATGCACTACGGGCCAATGAGGACTTTACCACATCATTTGTAACATTATGGTCATGATTATACCGATTAAACCCTGGTCATAATCATACCAAGTCCATATATGCACTACAGGTCACGGATGACTTTCAACATAATATAAACATGAGGATGATGACAATGATATAAGAATCCAATAAAACAAGTTCAAGAATTAATTTATCCAGAATTCAATAACGTCCAAATTGTCAACATGATACTGCTTTGTCGAGTAAAATTCAAGAATGCTCAGAAGAATATTACCATGAAAAGATACTGGATAAAGCGCAAATATCAAGGATATTCCACTAATTTCATGGAGTATAGAAGTCAAAACTTTAACCAACTGAGTATAATAAAGAATGGAATAACAAAATAAATCACCAGGCATGCGATAAACCGCACAAACAGTTTATTCCAATAGAATAATAAATAATGGAACCAGGTCATGCGTAAACGCACAGATAGCATATTCCAACAGAATAATAAAAAACGGAACCAAAGTTAAAGCGAAATTAGACCCAAGCGGGATGTTCCAATGAGAATAATAAATAACGGAACGGTCAAAGCGTGAACGCGCATTGCATGTGATGTTCCAATGAATATTAAAGAATGGAATAACAGAATAATTTCACCATGTATGTATGTGCTTGCATAAGCAAAGTTATTCAACATAATGATAAAGACAGGAATAATGAGAAGAATTTCATCAAGTATAGGGTGAATCACAGTATACATGTTATTCCAACGTAATAAAAAATAGAATAATGAAGTTCTCTTCATGAATCTGAAAGAAATAATACCCTTACCTTAGAAGAAATCGGATATAGGAAAAGAGAGGTAGCAGACTTCTCTTCTTCTTTCTCTCTATAATTTTCTCTCTCTAGAGTTTCAGTGAATTCGTAAGAAATAATGATGGAATGAGTTTCTATTTATAAGAGAATGGAAAGGCTACTATGTTGTACTATACAATAAAATATTCTAATAAAACAAAAACTTTTAAATATAATATATATTATATATATATAAATAACATATGTTTCAAAAAAAGTTCACGGGATTCAATCCCGTGATATTGTCTAAACCACCCACTTGATTTATATTATATATATAATATAATCTGTGACACTTAAAACCAACCCCCCCCCCCACCGTGACATCCTATATATATATATATATTATCACACTCATAACACACTATTTTGAAAAATAAGTAGGTGGGGGTCCATAAAATACGCCAAAATTTACAACAAATACTTCATAAAAATCCCCTCAATATTTTTAACAACATTTATCATCATTATTATAATTCACACTATTAATCGACTGAATGTCGTTCCTGGAAAGAGGGGCTTTCAATAAGGATTTCTCCTATATGGCGGCGCAATTAGGTGACCAAACCTCTCTTTAGCAGAACTTCTAGACATCGTTAATATTGCAAATAATAATATTAATAACTTCGTCGTCTCAATTATTGATTTAATAATATATAACATATCAACAATAATTGAATCAATTAACATGAGATACTATGCAACAATTACTGAAGCAATAATTGAACAAAACTGAGTGACTTCTTACGTAAGCATCAATAATCAATATCGTGTGCTACTATGCAACCATGCGTATTTCTGTACTTTTAACACCGAGTGTTTCAACAGTTAACGATAAAACATCCGCCGTTATTTTCATAAAATATTTTTGTCATTTTCTCAATTCGACAATAATTTCGTTGTGGGGTCCACCAATGATTGTGCCGTCATACGAATATTCCCTGTTAAAACGAATATTCCCCGACCAATCAAATATTATATAACAACTTACGTACTTTGTAAAATTTATAACTATTACCCACAGCTATAACATTATATCAAATTCATTCCATAATATTAAAAAAATGATAATTATAGAAAATTCATCTTTATTCATAAAAGTTGGGGTCTTACAAAACCGTTATAACCTTTTGAGTACTTTGATTAAATCAATAGATTATCTACAAGTTTTTAATAAGTTTTTAATTTGCTACAAGTATAGTTACGATGGGGTTTGTTTGAGTGATATGCTTCATAATATTGCTCAAAAGATGCTCAGCTGTGTGGTATGGTTTTTGGTCTACATGTACATGTGTTAATCAACTTTTGCACACTGTCCAGGCTATAAAATCACCTTACAGGGGCATCTGTGTGATGTAGCCTTATGTAGTAGTACACTTGGATGCTTCAGTATCATCCTTCAGATGAAACCCTTATCTAACATAATTCCAGTCAATCATGTACAAACATTTTATACACAAAGATCTTATCTTACATATTAGTATTTGGTTTTTAACTAATTTATATGGAGTATCAAAAACCAGCATCTAAAGTTGTACTACTTCTAACTAAATTTGTTGTTCTTTTATTTCAGTGGGATAAGGCAAATGGATTAACGTACACACAAGAACAAATTGATTTAACTACTGAGAATGAGTGGGGGCGTATGTGGAGAGCAAAATTTATATGTAGAGACTCGAGTTAACGGTGGTGTGTACAGGGTTAGATGAATGTACGTATTTTGGGAGAACCTAGGCTTTTTTGCACATGATTAGGTAACAGCTTAATTTTATGGATAGTTTGGTTTATTTTGTGGATTTAATCAAATTCACAATTCAATATAGTAGTAATTTATATTGAAAAGTGAATTTGAGATGTATATATGGATAGTTTGGTATATATTTTGTGGATGTAGTAATTTGAAACTGTAAACGAATGGTGTTATTGGGATGTATTTTGAATGGTTGATACATTTTGGCTTTAAATTTAATTGAGAATTTAGACCTTTTTTAGCTATATATCATGTCATTAGCAGATTGTAGGTGCACTGGTAATATAGGTGAACCACAACTTTTTTTTTCTTTTTAAAAATGTTGTGTATGCAGCACAGCTACAACGTTGTTATATGTATTACAACATTTTCAAGTCAATCTACAACATTTTAAAAATGTTGTATAAATTTGTATAAATAAATGACACCTTCTAAACGTTGTATAAATGTGTTTAAACGTTGTCTGTTGTTGCTTTCTATGGTCGATATTTAAAAACAGTTGTTATATGCATGTATTACAACATTTTTAAGTCACACTACAACATTTTTAAAATGTTATATAAATTTGTCTAAATAGATGACACATTCTAAACATTGTGTAAATGTGTTTAAGTGTTGTCTAATATATTAAACTACAACATTTTAAGCCAGAAAACGTTGTGGAATCATGTCATCTACAACGTTTTCAAGCATCTAATAATTTATGGAAAACAAATCTACAATATTTTTAAGAAAAAAAATGTTATATAATGTGTCAAACTACAACGTTTTAAAAACATTGTATAAAGGGTGTCGAATAGATGACACCCTTAACCACGGTGTTTCTGGGATAGCAACCACAACTATTTTTACGCGTTATCTATTTACTGTTTTGTAGTAGAACCCTTTTACTTTCATTGTTCTCTTTAGGAAATGAGAACGTAGCCGGGACTAGTCGGGGAACGGATTGATGTTCTGAGATGGTTGTTTTAGTAGTCCTCACTATTTAGTGTGATAATAAATGTAATCAGGATTGAATTTGAGTTTGGATATTGTCTATGAGACAATATTCGTGTAAAAACTATCAGTTCATGTTGTATAATTAAGTTTGTATTTGTATTCAGTATCATGTATTTGGCGACCCAAGATGGGTGATGTATACCTATTTTGGGGGCGTCACATTTGGTATCAAAGCATAGGGATATGATCCCTGGCTGAGATGTGAGACTAGAACTAGGAGGGGAGAGACGGGTTAATCCTTCGCTAGTATGACCTACCTAAGTTTATTTATTATTTAATTGGTCGGTCAGAGTATAGGGATAATATGTGACATGTCAATTAACCCTTGTTTTGTGGCAGTGTTTGAAAATGACATCCGAGAATGTTGAGATAAGCAATGGAGCACATGAGACCGTTGAGTCACCAACGATCAATACCCAGGAGAATGTGCATCAGGAAGGCAATAATCCTCCGGTGAACAACAACACCAACCAAATGATGAACGATGGGATATTCAGAGGCTTTCTGTAATTCATGCAACATCAGGCGAGAGAGACTACTGTCCAAAATGCAGGTTGAAACACTGGCAACTCACAGATGGTCACCGCTAAGTAGTTCAAGGAGCTGGGACCAACAGAGTTTTTGGGAAAGCCAGAACCACTTAAGGCAGAGATGTGGATAAAGCAGATCACTAAGATATTTGATGTCTTGAGATGCTCCGAGGAGCAAAAGGTTCCCTTTGCCACCTTCATGTTGAGAAGAGAGGCATATTAATAGTGGGAATCAGTAAAACGTACTCAGCCTTCCACATTCAAAATGTCTTGGGAGAAGTTCCAAGAACTGTTCAATGGTAAGTACTTTCCCAAAAGTATTCGTCACATAAAGGAAGTGGAATTCATCAAGTTAGAGAAAATCAATATGACCGTGTTGCAGTACGATGCTAAGTTTGCCGAGTTGTCCCGGTTTGCATCCCATTTGGTTGATAATGAGAAGCGTATGGCGCAGATGTTTCTATGAGGTTTAAAACTTGAAATACATCAATACCTCATTTCTCACAAACTGTGTTTGTATTCAGATGTTGTAAATAGGGCTCAGTTATTGGAGCGCGATAATGACTCAACCTAACCAAGAGAGAGCAGCCAAAAAATGATAATACCAGTGGTAGTAGTCATCGAAGCGGTGACAACAAACGTGGAGGTAATCAATATGCCAGAAATGGTAACCACTTCGGTGGTAATCATGGCCAAGATAATAGGAATGGAAATTTCAAGAAGAGGAGATTCAACAATGATGGAAAGATGTCAGCACTAGCACCCGTTGATAAAGAAAGAGAATGACCACCGATCGTATGCTTCAAATGCGGAAGGGAGGGACACATTAGTCCAAACTACACGATGCAGTCCAAAGCGTGTTACAATTGCGAAAAAGAAGGTCACCTAGCTCGATTTTATCGTGTAGTGAAGCCAAGTCCAGTTGGGATGGTGACACCAAATGTCGTCCCAGAGAAGTCAAAGCTGATAGTTCAACGGAGAGCATTTTTCGTGACCTCCCAAAAAGCGAAGAACCCTAACAAAGTCATCACGGGTAAGCTAATCATAAACTCTAGCAAAGTCTATACCTTATTTGATATTGGTTCTACACATTCTTTTATTTCTCCTACTTGCGCTCAATGTTTAAATTTAACTCCAGAGAAATTAGACTTTGACTTATTTGTTGAAACTCCATTGGGAGAAATCTTTATTACATCCACTGTTTGTAAGTCTTGTTTGATTCAAATCGGTAACCAAACGTTACCTGTTGATCTCATCTCTTTGAAAATACTTGCATTTCATGTGATTTTAGGGATTGATTGGTTAACTACTCATCATGCTAAAATTGATTGTTTTTGTAAGGTTGTTAGTTTTCATATTCCTAACCAACCTATTATGCGAATTCAAGTAACCAAACCACTAAAGTCAATCACTGTCATATCAAGCCATAAAGCTATTCGTTTATTAAAAAATGGATGTCAAGCTTTCTTAGCCCATGTCACGGATTTAAATAAAAGTACGTCAGATTTGAATGATATTTCTATTGTTAATAAATTTTCTGACGTATTCCCCGAAGAACTTCCTGGCCTACCCCCAGAGCGTGAAATCGAGTTTGGTATTGACCTTGAACCCGGTACAAAACCCATTTCCAAAGCCCTATATTGAATGGCTCCTATTGAACTTCAGGAGTTAAAAACCCAACTACAAGAATTATTAGACATCGATTTTATTCGTCCTAGTACGTCTCCTTGGAGTGCTCCTGTTCTATTTGTGAAGAAGAAAGATGGAAGTATGTGACTTTGTATTGACTATCGGGAGTTGAATCATGTCACTATCAAAAATAGGTACCCATTGCCTAGCATTTATGACCTTTTTGACCAGTTGCAAGGCGCCAAATTCTTTTCAAAGATCGATCTTCTTTCCAGATATCATCAGTTAAAGATTAAAACTGATGACATTCCAAAGACTTCTTTCAGAACTCGGTACGGGCATTACGAATTCCTAGTCATGTCTTTTGGATTGACTAATGCTCCTGTTGCCTTCATGGATATGATGAACTGAGTATTCAAGGAATATTTGGATCATTTTGTGGTCGTCTTTATTGATGACATCCTTATATACTCCAAAAGCCGTGAAGATCATGAGCAACACATAAGGCTGATACTCCAAAAGCTTCGTGAAAAAAAGCTATATGCCATGTTGAAGAAATGCGAGTTCTGACTTGAGGAAGTAGCATTCCTTGGGCACATGATATCAAATCACGAAATATCTGTTGACCCGACAAAGATTAAAGCAATTCAAAGATGGGAGCAACCTAAGTTAGTGACCGAGGTACGTAGCTTTTTGGGCTTAGCTGGTTATTATCGGAGATTCGTGGAAGGATTTTCTCGAATCGCTACTCCATTAACTCAGCTGACTCGAAAAGATACAAAATTCGGTTGGAGCGAGGAATGTGAGAAGAGTTTTCAAAAACTCAAGAGGAGGCTCATTTCAGCACCTGTTCTGATAATACCATCTTGTTTGGAGGGATTTGTCATCTACAGCAATGCTTCAGGCATAGGGTTAAGATGTGTTCTCATGCAACATGGAAAAGTCATAGCCTATGCCTTATGAAAACTTAAAGAATACGAGAGGAATTATTCTACTCATGATCTAGAGTTGGCAGATGTCATTTTCGCACTTAAAATCTGGAGGCATTACCTGTATGGGCAGAAAGTGGAGATCTATACGGATCATAAAAGCATCAAATATTTCTTCACCCAAAAAGAACTCAACATGCGACAACAATGTTGGCTCGAGCTATTGAAAGATTACGATCAACCATTCAATATCATCCTGGAAAAGCGAACGTAGTAGCTAACGCATTGAGTAGAAGATCATATGCAGGTATGAGTGTGATATTGTCAACACAAAGGCCCATTTAGTATGACTTACAAAGAATGGAGATAGAGTTAAAGACTCCAGGGACCCACGTGATGATGGCAAATATACGAGTAGAACCAACTTTAATCGATAAAGTTAAAGCTGCTCAAGCTACATACCCGGAGCTGATGTGTATGAGGAAGAAAGTACAAGAAGGTGTTATCCTGAAAGTAAGAATCGATGAAGAAGGAATACTTCGAGTCAACTCTAGACTTTGTGTTCCTAACGACCTTGATTTAAAGTATAAGATCATGATGGAAGCGCATAACACACCGTTTACAATCCATATGGGAGTACCAAAATGTATCATGATCTTCAACATACATTTTGGTGGAGAAATATGAAAAGAGAGATCACGGAGTTTATCTCAAGGTGTTTAACGTGTCAACGAGTCAAGGCAGAGCATCAAATGCCAAAAGGTCCATTGCAACCACTTAAAAATCTAGAATGGAAGTGGGAGCACATTACCTTGGACTTTGTTACTGGTCTTCCCAAGGTTTCTCAAGGCATAGATGCGATTTGGGTCATTGTTGATAGATTGACCAAGTCTGCTCATTTCTTACCTATACGAGAAACTTATTCACTTGAACGTCTTGCTCGTATTCATAAATAAGATTGTAAGACTGCATAGTATACCAGTATCCATAGTTTCTGATCGAGACCTAAGATTCACTTCACAATTTTGGGTTAGTTTACAAAAAGCTATGGGCACGGATTTATAATTCAGTTCGGCATATCATCCTCAAATGGACGGGCAGTCGAAGAGGACTATTTAAACTCTTGAAGATCTATTAAGACTATGTGTCCTTGACTTTAATGGAAGTTGGAACAAGTTCTTGTTATTGGTGGAATTCTCCTACAACAACAGTTATCAAACGAGTATTGGCATGGCTCCATTCGAGGCATTGTATGGACGCAAGTGGCGTTCTTCAGTATGCTGGGATGAGGTGGGTGAAACAAATTTTTTGGGACCGGAATGGGTACGTATGAATACGGAGAAGATTCAAATGATCCAAAAACGTATAAAAACCTCACAAGATCGACAAAAGAGTTATGCTGATCTTCATCGAAAGGACGTAGAATTTAATGTTGGAGAGCATGTGTTGTTACGTGTTGCTCCATCGAAAGAAGTTACAAGATTTGGAAAGAGAGGAAAGCTCAATCCTCGATTCATTGGGCCATTCAAAATCCTCGATCGAGTAGGAACTGTGGCCTATAGACTCGCCTTACCGCCAAGTATGTCTCGTGTTCATAACATTTTTCACATATCTATCTTATGTAAATATGTGAAAGACCCGAACCACATTATTGAATTAGAACCGGACGATATAGCAGAAGATTTAAGGTATGAAGAGGTACCTGTTAAAATCTTGGATAAGAAGAATCATATTCTACGCTCCAAGGTTATACCTCAAGTTAAAATTTTATGGAGAACCCACGATGTTGAGAAAATGACCTGGGAGTTAGAATCTGAAATGAAATCAAGGTATCCTCACCTCTTCTACATACTAGGTATGTACCCTAATTTCGAGGAAGAAATTTCATAAGAAGGGGAGGTTGTAAGACCCCAACTTTTATGAATAAAGATTAATTTTTCTCGAAATATATTTTTGAATATTATAGTGTGGATTTGATATAATATTATAGTTGTGGGTAATATTTATAAATTTTGCAAAGTTAGCAAGTTGTTATAAAATATTAGATTGGTTGGAGAATATTTGTTTCAATAGGGAATATTCGTACGATGGCAAAATCATTGGTGGACCCTACAATGGAAGTATTGTCAGAGTTAGAAAATTATAGAAATATCTTTTTATAAAAATAACGGCGAAAGTTTTACCGTTAAACTATTTCAATACCCCGTGGTAAAAATAAAGTAATACGCGTGGTTGCACACAGTATTGATTATTAATGCTTACGTGAGAAGTCACTCAGTTATACTCAATTATTGCTATAGTAATTGCTGCATAATATCTCTCATATTATTGATTCAATTATTGTCACAGTATCATCTGCATAATATTTTATATTTTTAAATTAATAATTGAGACGAAAAAGTTATTCATATTATTATTTGCAATATTGACGATGTCAAGAAAGTTCTGTCGAGGAAAGGGGTTTGGTCACCTAATTGCACGCCAATAAGGAGAAATCCTTATCGGAAAGCCCCCTCTTTCCTAAGAATGATCTGGTTGTTAAATAATGTGAGTTATAATATTAATGATGAATAAGTTCGTGTTAATTAAAGATGAAATTGATATTTCTATTATGTTGAGATTATTAGTATTAGTGGAAATCGATATTTATTTTGATAATTATTGATTTTTGGAGTTTAAATTGACCAATCGGGTAATTAATCGAATAAATGAGCAATTAATTGCTATTAGTTCATATGCATATAACTATTTGTTCACATGAATGGAACTATTGAGTCACATGCATGTACTATTAGGGAGGTGGTGCAAGTTTTATAATACTTGTAGGACTAAATTAAAAATAGAGGAAAAGATGAAGGTACTATACTGTAATAATCTGAGCCCCAAAACGTGCAATTATAGAGAGAGAAGCTATAGAGAAAGAAGCTCATTCTTCCTTCATTCTCACCAATTCACTAAGACTCACAAGAGCAATTATAGAGAGAGAAGCTGTAGAGAGAAAGAAGAAGAGTATTCTGTTACTTCACTATTCCAGTATCCAATCTTCTTCTAAGGTAAGGGATATTATTTTTGTTCAGTATTCGTAAGAAATAATATTTTCTTCCATACTTTGTAGTATGCGAGTATTATTATTTTGTTTTGTATTCCTAATTCTACACTCATTCTGTTAAAGTATTGGTTTTATACTCCATAAAATTAGTAGAATATCCTTGATATTTGCGCTTCATCCAGTATCTTTTCATGAAAATATTATTTTGAGTATTCTTGATAATTATTGATCTTTTCATGTCGGAATACTATTCATGGGATACTATTCACAAAGTACTATTCATGGGGTACTATTCATAAAATACTATTCATGGGTACTATTCACAAAGCACTATTTTCAAGTACTATTCACAAAGTACTATTTAAGGGTACTATTCACGAAGTCTTATTCACAGGGTACTATTCACTCAGGTAATATTCACTCGGGGTACTATTCATGATAAAAATTGATTTCTTTTCTGTCCAAATCATTTTTGATACAATATTATTCTTGAATTTTACTCCACAAAGAAGTATCATGTTGACAATTTGTACATTATTGAATTCTGGATAAATTAAATTATAAATCTTTAAAAAGTTATCCTTTGTATTCTTTTAATTGAATTATTATATCATTGTCATCATCTGCATGCTTATATTATGATGAAAGTCATCTTTGGCTTACGTGCATAGATGGACTGTTGATTGGTATGATTATGACCAGGGATTATTCGGTATAATCATGACCCGTAATGTTACAAATTATGTGGTAAAAGTCCTCATTGGCCTATAGTGCATTGATGAACAGTTGTTGGCATGATCACGACCATTGATGATTACACAAATATCCTTAGCTCTAGTGCATGGATAATTCGTGGGCGTGATACTAATGGATATCTTTGGCTCGTAGTGCAGGGATGATTTGATGATGTGGTTTATTTATTAAGTTGAGTCTCAGCGATAAAAATTACTGATAAACTTTTTTTTAAATCATAGAAGATAGTAGATAGCATGCTCTACTTGACTCTTCTAATGGATTGCTTGTTCTGCTGCAGTTAAACTTGATGTTTATTGTATTTTATCAGTTTAACACTGTTGAAGGCTAAGGATAATTTATTCGCATTATCTTAGTCATAATATTTCTTCCTTGGGCTAGTTAAGCTCACCCTTTTGCTTTCATTGTTCTCTCAGGAAATAAGAACGAGGTAGGGACTCTGGGGGAACGGAGTGATGGTCCGAGATGATTGTTTTAGTAGTCCTCACTATTTAGTGTTATAATAAATGTAATGAGGATTGAATTTGAGTTTGGATATTGTCTATGAGATAATATTCGTGTAAAAACTTTCAGCTCATATTATATAATCATGTTTGTATTTGTATTCAGTACCATGTATTTGGTGACCCAAGATGGATGATGTATACCTATTTTGGGGGCGTCACATAAGTAATATTATTTCATTTCATATTCCTAAATCTACACTTATTTTGATAAGTATTGCTTGTATACTCCCTAAAATTAGTAGAATATCCTTGAATTTTGCGCTTCATCTAGTATCGCGTCACTTAAATATTTTTCTGAACATTCTTATTAAATTTTAATCTTTTCATGATGGGGTACTATTCACCTGGGGTACTATTTACTCAGGTACTATTCACCTAGGGTACTATTTATACGTGTACTATTAACCCGGGGTACTATTCACGACAAAATTGGTTTCTTTTTTGTCCAAAATATTTTTAATACATGAATATCATTCTTGAATTTTACTCCACAATTAATTATCATGTTGACAATTTGGACATTCTTAAACTCTAGATAAATTGAATTATAAATATTTAATATTTATTATTGATCTCACTTGATTGATTTCTTATATCATTGTCATCATCTTCATGCTTATATTGTGGTGAAAGTCATCTTTAGCCCGTAGTGCATAGATGGACTGTTGATTGGTATGATTATGACCAGAAATTGTGTATTGGTATAATCATGACCTATAATGTTATAGACAAATGATGTGGTGAAAGTCCTTATTGGCCCGTAATGATTTGATGGACAGTTGTTTGGCATGATCATGACCACTGGTGATACTAACGAATATCATTGGCCCGTAGTGCATGGATAATTCGATGATGTGGAATATTTATTGAGTTGTGTTATAGAGATAAAATATTGATGATGAACTTTTAAATCATAGAAGATAGTAGACATCATGCTCTACTTGACTCTTCTAATGGATTGCTTGTTCCACTGCAGTTAAACTTGTTGTCTATTGTATTCTATCAATTTTTACACTGTTGAAGAATAAGGATAATTTATTCTGCATTATCTTAGTCATAATATTCTTTACTGGGCTAGTTGAGCTCACCCTTTTCTTTCATTGTTCTCTTCAGGAAATTAGAATCTTGCTGAGACTAGTCGGGGAATGGAGTGACGGTCCAAGATAGTGGCTATAGTAGTCCTCACTATTCTATTAAATAATGTGATAATAATTGTAATGAGGACTTCATTTGAGTTTGGATATTGTCTACAAGATAATATTCGTATTAAAACTCACAGCTTACGTTTTGTCGTATTTTACACAAAAGTTGATAATTGTATAAATTAAGTTTGTATTTGAATTCTGTACCATATATTTGGCGACTCAGAATGGGTTGTATGGACCTATTTTGGGGGCATCACATGTGAGTTATATGTATATACATAGTTGTGTAATACATAAATGTGTATTACACAGTCGGGCTATGGCGACGGGTTTTTTGGGCTATGGCGACGATTCACCCGTCGCTGTAGCCTAGACCCATCGCCATAGCCCAAAAAAGTGTCATCATAGCCGACTGTATACTAGACAACTGTGTACATACATTTTTCTTTATATATATATATATAGGGAGCGCTGGAGTGTACCAAAAATGAACCGGCTATAGCGAAGGTATTTTTCGTCACTATAACATACAAAACCGTCACTATAGCCGGCTATATCTAAGGTAGCAGTTAGAACCGTCGCTATATCTCATAAAATCGTCACTATAGCTGGCTATATCTAAGGCGATGGTTCGAACCATCACTTATGTTAGGAATATACATGAGAATGTTATTCCTATATGATTTGATTATGATATAAATGAATGAATATGCAAGTATGCTTGCATTAAGGAAAGTTGTAAAGTCCTTTGATAGATAATAGGAACATATGTACAAGGACTTAGAATATTGATCAAGAATGTTAGTTTGATCCTACATAAACAAAATAACTTTGTAAAGTCCTTAAAAAGAAATGATGTACAAGGACAATAAATTTAGAAAGATCAAGCTTGTTAAGGTGATCTTATAATGTAATAGATAGGCATGTCAGATCGTCGAACACTACATCAGCATCGTAGTCTACCAGTAGAGTCAAGGAAAACTCGAGAACTATCCAGGTAGGATCGTATTCTACAAGATAGTAGATCTCGGAGTTCGTAGTCTGCCAGGAGAGACGAGGAAGGATCGTAGTGTGTCGAGAAGTACTTTCTCAGAGCTGTAGTCTGCTAAGGAAGTCATGTTCGTAATCGTGAGAGACAAATTTCGTCAAGAGCCTAATCTGAAAGCATCTTCCAGAGCCAACTCAAGAATCGTAGGCCACACTTGAAGTAGTAGAATCTACTGATCATATCAGAGGTAGAGATTGTAGTCGAGCCAGATCAGACGAGGACATGAAGCATAAAGACAGAATAGTATGTCTAGATCTGATCTCGGAATCGTAGTGTCTGCAGAACCAAAGCTTAATCGTAGTTTGCAAAACTAAGGCTTAAACAAAAGTGCTCACAACGCCAAGGCAGAATCATAGAGTCAACATGATTCTCAACAAAGGAGTACTCCCAGAATATCCAAAGTATGAAGCCTCTGGTCTGAGTTGCAAAGATACATTCCACCTGAAGGAAACCAGAGAGCACTCAACGAATGTCATGAAAGCTAACAAAAAGATCTTAGCACCAACCCAATCAACATCAAGATTGAGTTGTGAAGCCATTCAAGATGAAGTCTTCCATAAGTCGATCAGAAGAAGACTTTAGTAAAAGTGACTGACTAAAGAAAGTCAGCAAGTGCAGTAGCTGTCAAGGGGACAGAAGACAACGATCTTGGGATTAACCAGGATCATAGTGTTTGCCAAACAAAGCAGGAATTGATGCAATTTGGATAGAGATACTGGCCAGCTTATGAAGAACAAGGCAAAAGTGATTAAGCATGGGTTAGACCATTGATGATAAGTGAACAGGAGATCACAAGGAGAAAGAGAGCTGGGCATAACACAAATTTGATGTGTCTTGCTATTCAGAAGAGGCCAGAACAAGAAGTCAAGCTATCAGTTCCTAAGATCAGTTGAGGTAAACAGAAGTGTTGAAACACTGCATAAGAGAAGGAAGAAGTGTTCTACATTGAAGATCCAATGAACACTCTTCAGAATCATTGTGTTGTCTCAACCAGTCAATAAGCAACATTCAACCAAACACACTACGATCAGGTCCAAGAACATCTACATCAGAATTGTAGACTTCGGTGATATGAAGAATGAAGCATTGGTAACAGTTTAATCTGAAGACTAATATTTGAACGTTGCTAATTGAGAGCATCGATGCAGAAGGACAATTTTTGATGTTCTGATTGAGAAGTCAGAAAGAAGAAATAAAGGTGAGTACCAGCCTGACACAGAAAGGTAACATCTTTGAGGCGGTAGGTAAGGTAGCAGACTAGTGTGTTAGTAAAGTAATAAAGGAGCTGTCACGTCACATTAAGCAGTCTGCACCAAATAACTCGAGATCTGCGAAACAATTCAAATAGCTTCAAACGACTATATTCCAATGGAAAGATTGTGAAGGATTATATATAAACTAAAGCTTCAAAGATCAAGAGTTGCTGAGTTGAAGAATTTTTAAGTTGTTGGAATGCTATATTGTTGACTCTACGATTTCCACCAGAACAAAACAGAACAAGTCTGAGTGGCAGTGAGATTACAAAGGTGGAAGTGAAGCAGATTTGAAGTAAAATGTGAACAGATTAAAGCTTCAATTAACAAGGATGAGAATACCACTAAAGATGGAAGCTAAGCTGAGAACCGAGAAGGCCAAGAAGATAACATTCAGAAAAGTGGCAGAGCACCAAGAAGATCTAGAGAGCCACTCTACGAATCAACATGAACCAAAAGCTGAAATAGAACAGATGCAGAACCATGTCTGCATATCATTCAAGAAGGGTTCAGGGAATGCTAAGTGCTAGACGAAGTCTACCAAAAGCTCAAAGACTTAGCAAACCCAACTGGTGATGGTGCATAGCTGACATCAGATGAAGATGAGCTGAACAGTATGAAGATCAGCTGCATCGGAGAAGAGGTGGTCCAAACTTTACGTTGAATGCAAAGAGGACCACGTCAAGTTACTAAGTACAAAAGATGTTCAAGCTTCAAGACATCTTAGCATCAAAGCACCAACAACAACTATAACAATAACAAGTAGCCAAGGCCTGAGGGGTCCTTGTCCGGAGGGACTAAATGAAGTTCTAAGCCTGCTGGGCTTGAAGAGTTCTTAGTAAAATAAAGTTCTAAGGCCGCCAGCCTTGAAGGAATCTTAGTGATTCAAGGTACTGCCCTTCTTTAGTGGAACTCCTGCTTGTTGAAGCAGAAGAGAGGATTAGGAGCTTGAGTCTCTGAACCTCTTAAAATCTCTTGTGTCTTTTACATTCAATCATTTACTTTCTGTCATTTATATTATGTACCTAACTGCTATAAATGTTATGTATGTATTAACTACTTATAACTAAACTAACTCCACGAATAATGTATGAATGTTTATAAATATATCAATGAAGGGAATCTTTTATTTATTCTGATGTGCTTGAAAAGATTGTTATGTTTGTCATATGCTAATTCATGAGCAATACAAAACAAACAGGAAAAGTATTTAAAATCAAAAAGGATCTATTCAACCCCCCCCTTCAAGATTTATTGTGTGCCTTCTGGGAACTAACAATTGGTATCAAAGCATGTTCTCATGCTATATTCAAAAGCTAATCTCTTTGAGTCTGATCCTAGGCACAAATATTGTTCTAAACTTAGTTTAGTAGTAAGTCTCTTGTAAATGCAGATGGACTCTCAAGTTGGAAATAAATTGTACAAGTAAATGGGTATATACACTTAAAGCTGCTCAGATTGGTCCATGTTCTTAAATGCCATAGCAACAAGACCAATCCTTGTCCACAGTCAATCTCGTAGTCTGAAGACCAGATATGGGAGGCCAAGAGGCATCAATAGTAAAGAGTCAAGCATCCACCAGTCTAAAAGATGAAAGGCCATATATGTTAAGAAATACTTATCCTGAGAAGAAAAAAGAATTTCTCAAATATGTATTTGGCTAACCAGCAGCTGGATGTGAACCTTGAGGTTCAAGGTTGTCAAAGAACTAAGGATGCCAAGATTTTCCTAACTTACATCTTCAAGACTATGACTAATTGATCGAATGATAACTGGAGCAACAAGCTGTCAGAAATGAATGTAAAAATATGCACATCAATGCCTAACTTCATCATATCAAGATAAATGACTGTCAAGAAACTAACAGTGGAAAGGTACGGTTCCTCATTAATATAATTGTGTACATCATATTGCATCACCTTATGTACTATAACAATATTCTATCAAGAGATCATAGTCTTCCTAAAAAGGGGAAGAGAGAAAGTACACTAAGGTTGGAAACTCAACTGCTAACAAACTTTCTCTCCATCCAAATTTTAGGTTGAAGATAACAACTTGAAAGAAGTCTAAAATAGGTCATAAGCATATCAAGATTTAATTAATCTTAAGTGGAGTAATCCTTTCTAAAGGGTTAGTATGTATGTACAAACCTGTGTTCTAGGTTTTTGATAATACATAGAGTATGATCAATTCTACAAGAGTATCTTGAAGATTCATAGAAACTGATCATCTCCATGAATCAACCAGATACAAACATGTGATAGAGTTTATTCTCACTTAGTGAACATTTAAAATATGTGAACATAACCAAGCAAATGATGAAACCATCAAAGAAAAAGGAGTATCTTATTAAAGTAGTTAATCTCACACACACTCATCATCATGCATTTTAAACAAGGGTGAAACAAGTTGAATGCTCATATTTGGCTCGACTCGAAAACATTGAGCTCGAATTCGACTCGAATTCGATAAGGAATTTCTAATTTTGCACCAGATTCGACTCGGATCATTACTCGGACCTACTCGGCTCGTAAATACTTGACTCGTTTACAAAATGAGTTACTCACGAGCCTTCAAATTGAGTTTCGAATATGAACCATTTCGCTTAATACTGAACCACTATATACTAAATTGATTATTGAACTAATGTTTATATATAAAAGTCTTTTAATTTTATTTATGTAAAGAAATTACAAAGAATGTAATACGAATTAACAATCAATTCACTGATTTATTCAAGTACAAGCTTACATAATTTAATACTACACTTTATAAATTATAAAGATTGATACAAATATCACATATTTAGCTTATTAGTATGGATCAGACCAATATTCGAATATGATCCATCGAGCAGGTATCGAGTATGGTTCGAGAAAAAATGAAATACTCGAACCCTAATCTGAGCAAATACTGGTATACTTGAATTCGACTCGTGTATCATTAAACAAAAAATGAGTATGGATCATATTCGACTCAAATCAACTTTGAATTCGAGCTTTAGATCATATTTTCGAACCGATCTCAAGTCGAGTATCGAGCTACTCTACTCGGCTAACACCCCTAATTTTAAAATGTCATATCTAAATTTGATACATGCATGTATATGATTATTGATGATCAATGTGATGAAAATTCAAATATATGAGGAATATGGATTTTGGAAACTAACCTAGCAGAACCTATTTAACCATGGGGACCAAAAATATAAATTTATCTAACCTGCAGATACTTGGTCTATCTGACCACACTAAGGAATGCTGTAGCAGATTGTAAGACCCCAACTTTAATGAATAAAGATTAATTTTTCTCAAAATATATTTTTGAATATTATTGTGTGGATATGATATAATGTTATAGTTGTGGGTAATATTTATAAATTTTGCAAAGTAAGCAAGTTGCTATAAAATATTTGATTGGTCAGGGAATATTCGTTTTAACAGAGAATATTAAATGACGAATCAAGACAATCATTAGTGGACCCCCACAATGGAAGTATCATTTCGGAGTTAGAAAACTACGTAAATATCTTTTTATAAAAATAACGATTTAAAGTTTTATCGTTAGATCGTTAAAATAACATGTGGTAAAGTAAAAAGAATACGCTGTGGTTGCATAAAGTAGCACGGTATTGTACAAAGATCTTTGATTATTGATGCTTACGTGAGAAGTCACTCAGTTTTATTCAATTATTACAATAGTAATTGCTGCATAGTATCTCTCATATTATAGATTCAATTATTGTCATAGTATCATCTACACAATATTTTATATTATTAAATTAAAAATTGAGATGACAAAGTAATTCATATTATTATTTGCATTATTGACGATGTCTAGAAAGTTTTGTCGATGAAAGGGGTTTGGTCACCTAATTGTGCGCTAATAGGGAGAAATCTTTATCGAAAAACCCCCTCTTTCTTGGGAATGATCTGGTTGTTACATATTGCGAATTATAATATTAATGATGAATAATTTCTTGTTGATTAAAGATGTTTTTTCATTTAGTTTTCTTTAATTCTTTTGTGACCCAATTACCCTCAAAGGAGGTAATTCTGTGATTGGTTGGTTTTGTTATTATTGACCAAATGGGTAATTAATCGGATACATGAACAATTAATTGCTATTAGTTCATATGAAGATAACTATTTGTTCACATGCATGGAACTATTGGTTCACATGCATGTACTATTAGGGGAGGTTGTGAAAGATTGATAATGGAGGTAAATTAAAAATTGAGGTAAAGATGAAGGTACTATACTGTAATAATTCGAGCCCCTAAAAGTGTAATTATCGAAACTATGTTTTCCTATAAATAAAAGCTCATTTCTTCTTTCATTCTCACCGATTCACTAAGACTCAGAAGAGCAACTATAGAGAGAGAAGATATAGAGATAAAGAAGAAGAGTATTCTGCTACTTTACTATTGTAGTATCCAGTCTTCTACTAAGGTAAGGGGTATTATTTATTTCATATTCGCTTACGATATTATTTTTCGTATTCGTAAAGAATTTTATTTTCGTTCAATATTCGTAAGGAATATTATTTTCGTTCAATATTTGTAAGGAATATTATTTTCGTTCAATATTTGTAAGGAATACTATCTTTGTTCAATATTTGTAGGAATATTATTTTCGTTCAACAGTTGTAAGGAATACTATCTTCGTTTAATATTCGTAGGAATATTATTTTCGTTCAACAGTTGTAAGGAATATTATTTTTGTTCAATATTCATATGAAATAATATTTTCTTCAATACTCTGTAGTATGTAAGTAATATTATTTCATTTCGTATTCCTAATTCTACACTTATTTTGTTAAAGTATTGCTTCTATACTCTGTGAAATTAGTAGAATATCCTTAAAATTTGTGCTTCATCTAGTATCGTTTCAAAAGAATATTTTTCTGAACATTCTTGATAATTTTTAATCTTTTCATGCTGGAGTACTATTCACGGGATACTATTCACAAAGTACTATTCACGGGGTACTATTCATAAAGTACTATTCATGGGGTACTATTTTAAAGTACTATTCATGGGATACTATTCACAAAGTACTATTTCTGAAGTACTATTCACTCGGATACTATTCACCCAGGGTATTATTCATGATAAAAATTAATTTCTTTTCTCTTCAAATTATTTTTGATACAATATTATTCTTGAATTATACTCCACAAAGCAGTATCATGTTGATAATTTGGACATTATTGAATTCTAGATAAATTAAATGATAAATCTTTAAAAATTTATCCTTTACTTTCTTTTAATTGAATTCTTATATCATTGTCATCATCCTCATGCTTATATTGTGATGAAAGTCATCTTTGGTCGTAGTTCATAGATGGACTGTTGATTGGTATGATTATGACCAAGGATTATTCGGTATAATCATGACCCTTAATGTTACAAATAATGTGGTAAAATTCCTCATTGGTCCGTTGTAAGACCTCATCTTATTATGAATAAAAATTAAATTTTCTCTATTTATTATCTTGAAATAATAAGGAGTTAATTTGATATAATACTTTGGTTATGGGTGAAATGTGCAAATTTTACAAAATAAGCAAGTGGTTATAAAATATTCATTTTTTTGGGAATATTCGTTTGGTCATGGAATATTCTTATCATTCGGAGAATATTCGCATAATGACACGACCATTCGTGGGCCTCATAATGTAATAACTGTCGAGGATGAAGAAAAGCGGTAAGTTTGAGTTTTTATAAATAACGGCGTAGTTGTTTACCGTTAACCTTTGTTGGAATACCGTTGGTTAAAATACGATGAATACGCATGGTTGCATAAGTAGCACACAAGATTGCATAAAGATTTTGAATTATTGATTCTTACGTAAGAAGGCACTACTCAATAATTTTTACAGTAATTACTTTTCAATAATTTATTTTATTGATTCAATAATTACTGCGTTGATATTTTATATTATTGTTATTTCAATAATTGGCATTGCACAGTATTTCCCATTATTAGATCATTAATTCATATTATTTGAATAATATTATTAGATAACATTATTGGCAATGTCTAAAAAGTTCTGTCTAAGGAGAGGTTTGGTCACCTAATTGCGCGCCAGTAAGGAAAAATCTTTATTGGAAAGCCCCCTCTTTCCTGGGAACGGCCTGGTTGTCATAATTGTGATTCTGTGATATTATTTGTGAATAATTAATTATTGGTTTTTATGACAAGGAAATATTTATTTGATGTGGATATAAATAATGGATTTATTTATTTTATGTGGTTATAATTGAAGGATTTAATGTTAAGGTGTTTTGTCAGTATGTTTGTCGGAATGGAGGCATTAAAAATCAAATCAATATTTTTACGATATATTGCGTGAGTTATAATTTTTAATCCGACCGTTGGATCGTTGTGATTTTTGGATATGTTATACATATATAAGTTGAGTATATGTCCACAAATTTTGAATCGTTAAAAATGAACGTATGATTTGTTATGAATTTTAAGAGGTGACTGATTCATAAATTAGGTTTATAAATGATTTTGGTGGAAAATTCTAGAATTTAGCGGGCCCCACTTGTGGTTGGTGAAGAAATGTGCTGAATTTTATTTCAAATGTGGTGGGTGGCAATAGTAGCAGGTAAAGCCATCAGGTAGCAGGTCAAGTCTGCTTCGGCATGCTAATATTTTCCTATAAATAGAGGGCTAAGTTAGAATTGAAAATCACACCAGAAACATAAGCATTCTCTCTTTCTCTCTTTATATTATCGAGCTTATTTTGTGAGTATTTAGATACATTGAGAGTTGTTGTTCAGTACAAGTTTCATTCAGCATCACTTCTGACCTTTCATTCCGAAGTACTGATTCTTTGAGGTAAGGGATGTTATTCTCTTCTTAAATGATATTATTTTCTTCAATATCATTATACAGAAATATTGGTTTGAACTTTTTAATAAAATTTGGAACTTTTGTGTCGGGGTTACTATTCACGTATACGACACTATTCACGTATACGACACTATTCACGAATACGGCACTATTCTCTAAAAAATAAAATTTTCTCTTTTTCGTCCCAAATGTCTTTTATGGTTACTATCTTTGATTGTATCCATGTTTTGATCTTTATTTTTGAATTCTACTACACACTTGGTTATTATGGAGTATTATTGAATTTGGATAAGTCGAAATACGAATCCCTAATATTTGTCCTTCTGTCTTAGTGGATTCGTTCTCTAAAATGTTTTTCATCATCCTCAGTCCTTAATGATGATACTTGATGAATATCTTTGGCCTTTGTAGAGCAAAGATGAATGATTACTCGATGAATATCTTTGGCCCGTAGCAAAAAAGATGAAGCAGTGTTGAGATGAACATGACCAACCTGGTGATATAAAATGAATATCTTTGGCTCGTAGTGCAAAAGATGAATATTTGATGCAAGATGTATATTGATTGATGTTATAGGGATAAAATATTGATGATGGACTTTTAAATTCATAGATGATAGTAGATTTCATTATCTACTTAACTCTTCTAATAAATTGTTGTTTCCGCTGCAGTTGTTGATCTAAAACTTGTTGTCTATTGTATTCTATCAGATTTTTCCCTGTTGAAGACTAAGGATAATTTGTTGTATATTATCTTAGTCATAATATTCTTTAACTAAGGATATTCGTTCTGGATATCATCAACTGAAGATTAAAACTGAGGATATTCCAAAGATTGCCTTCAGAACTCGATACGGGCATTATGAATTCATAATCATGTCTTTTGGATTGACTAATGCTCCTGCTGCTTTCATGGATATGATGAACCGTGTATTCAAGGAATATTTGGATCAGTTCGTTGTTGTCTTTATTCATGACATCCTCATCTATTCCAAAAGTCGTGAAGATCATGAGTACCATTTGAAAGTCGGTACTTCAAAGACTTCGTGACAACAAGCTATACGCCAAGCTAAAGAAATGCGAAGTTCGCCAAGGAAGTAGCATTCCTTGGGCACGTGGTGTCAAAACATGGAGTATTTGTTGACGGCAAAGATTGAAGCAATCCAAAGTTGGGAGCAACCAAAGTCGGCGACCGAAGTAGCATCCGACTGTTGGATCATTGTGATTTTTGGATATGTTATACATATATAAGTTCAGTATATAAGTTGACTACCGAAGTGCGTAGCTTTTTGGGCTTAGCTGGTTATTATCGGAGATTCGTGGAAGGATTTTCTCTAATCGCTACTCCGTTAACTCAGCTGACTTAGAAAGATACAAAATTCATATGGAGTGAGGAATGCAAAAGAGTTTCCAAGAGCTCAAGAGAGACTCATTTCTAAGACTGCTCGATAATACCATCCGGTTCGGATGGATTTGTTATCTACAAATGATGTTTTAGGCAAAGGGTTAGGATGTGTTCTCATGCAACATGAGAAAGTCATAGCCTATGCCTCGCGATAACTCAAATAATATGAGAGGAATTATCCTACTCATGATCTGGAGTTGGCAGCAGTCATTTTTGCGTTGAAAATCTGGAGAGACTACCTGTATGGGGAGAAAGTGGAGATTTATACGGATCATAAAAGCCTTAAATTTTTCTTCACCTAAAAGGCTCAACATGCGGCAATGACGTTGGCTTGAGCTATTGAAGGATTACGACCATAGCATTCAATATCATCCTGGAAAAGCAAACGCAGAGTGGACGACGATTGAGTATAAGATCGTATGCAGGTACGAGTGCAATGTTGTTAACACAAAGGCCCATTTTGTACGACTTACAAAGGATGGAGATAGAGTTAAAGGCTCCAAGTACCCACATGATGATATACGAGTAGAACCGACTTTAATCGATAAAGTTAAAACTTCTCAAGCTACAGACCTGGAGCTGATGCGTATGAAAAAGAAAGTGCAAGAAGGTGCTATTCTAGAGGCAAGAATTAATGAAGAAGGAATACTTAGAGTCAACTCCAGACTTTGCGTTCCTAACGATTTTGACTTGAAGCACAGAATCATGATGGAGGCACACAACACACCATTTGCAATCCATCCTGGGAGTACCAAAATGTATCACGATCTTCGACATTCATTTTGGTGGAACAATATGAAGAAAGATATTGCGGAGTTTATCTCGAGGTGTTTAACTTGTCAACGTGTAAAGGCGGAGCATCAAGTGCCAAAGGGTCCATTGCAACCACTTGAGATTCTGAAATGGAAGTGGGAACACATTACTATGGATTTCGTTACGGGTCTTCCCAAGGTTTCTCAAGGTATAGATGCGATTTGGGTTATTGTTGATAGATTAACCAAGTCGGATCATTTCTTTCCCATACGTGAGACTTATTCCCTTGAACGTCTTGCTAGTATGTACGTAAATGAGATTGTGAGATTGCATGGCATGCCAGTATCCATAGTTTCGGATCGTGACCCAAGATTCACTTCACGATTTTGGGTTAGCTTGCAGAAAGCTATGGGCACGGATTTACGATTCAGTTTGGCATACCATCATCAAATGGAAGGACAATCAGAGAGGACTTTTCAAACTCTTGAAGATCTATTAAGACTCTGTGTCCTAGACTTCAAAGGGAGTTGGGATAAGTATTTACCATTGGTGCAATTCTCCTACAACAACAGTTATCAGGCAAGTATAGGTATGGCTCCATTTGAAGCCTTGTATGGACGAAAGTGTCGCTCTCCAGCATGTTGGGATGAGGTGGGTGAAGCAACGTTGTTGGGACCAGAATTAGTACGCATGACTACAGAAAAGATTCAAATGATCCGGCAACGTATAAAGACCTCACAAGATCGATAAAAGTGTTATGCTGACCTTCATCGAAAGGACATGGAGTTTAATATTGGAGATCATGTATTGTTACGTATTTCTCCATGGAAGGGAGTTACAAGATTCAGGAAGAGAGGAAAGTTCGATCCACGATTTATTGGTCCATTTCAGATTCTTGACCGAGTAGGAAATGTGGCCTATAGACTCGCATTACCTCCAAGTATGTCTCGTGTTCATAATATTTTTCACATGTCTATGCTTTGTAAATATGTGAAAGACCCAAACCACATTATTTGCGTTAGAACTGCATTTGAGATAGCCAAGATTTAACGTATTTGCGAGGAGGTACTGTCAAGATATTGGATAGAAAAGAGCATATCCTACGAACAAAGGTTATACCACAAGTCAAGGTTTTGTGGAGGAACCATGCTATTGAGGAAATGACTTGGGAGTTAGAATCAGAAATGAAAGTGAGGTACCCTCACCTTTTCGAAACACCAGGTACGTACGTCAATTTCGAGGACGAAATTTCATAAGGAAGGGAGGTTGTAAGACCCCATCTTATTATGAATAAAAATTAAATTTTCTCTATTTATTATCTTGAAATAATGAGTTAATTGATATAATACTTTGGTTATGGGTGAAATGTGCAAATTTTATAAAATAAGCAAGTGGTTATAAAATATTCATTTTATCGGGGAATATTCGTTTGGTCGTGGAATATTCTTATTGGTTTGGGAATATTCGTATATAACTGCAAGCTAATGACCATTCGTGGGCCTCATAAAAGAATAACCGCTGGATGAAGAAAATGACAAGTTTGAGTTTTTATAAATAACGGCAGAATAATTATCACAATTAACACCGTTGAATATTCGATGGTTAAAATACGATGAATACGCATGGTCGCACAAAGAAGAATACCAGATTGCATAGTATTTTTGAATTATTGATTCTTACGTAATAAGGCACTACTCAATAATTTTTATAGTAATTAGTTTTCAATATTTTATTTTATTGATTCAATAATTGCTACGTTGATATTTTATATTATTGTTATTTCAATAATTGTCACTACATAGTAATTCCCATTATCAGATCAATAATTCATATTATTTGAATAATATTATTAGATAATATTATTGGTAATGTCTAGAAAGTTCTGTCTAAGGAGAGGTTTGGTCACCTAATTGCGCGCCAGTAAGGAGAAATCCTTATTGGAAAGCCCCCTCTTTCCTGAGAACGGCCTGGTTGTCATAATTATGATTCTGTGATATTATTTGTGAATAATTAATTATTGGTTTTTATGATAAGGAAATATTTATTTGATGTGGATATAAATGATGGATTTATTAATTTTATGTGGTTATAATTGAAGGATTTAATGTTAAGGTGTTTTATCAAGATGTTTGTTTTGAATGGAGGTATTAAAAATCAAATCAAGATTTTTACGATATATTGTGTGAGTTATAATTTTTAATCCAAACCGTTGGATCGTTGTGATTTTGGATATGTTATACATATATAAGTTGAGTATATATCCACAAATTTTGAACCATTAAAAAAGAACGTATGATTTGTTATGAATTTTAAGAGGTGATCGATTCGTAAATTAGGTTTATAAATGATTTTGGTGGAAAATTCTAGAATTTAGTGGGCCCCACTTGTGGTTGGTGAAGAAATGTGCTGAATTTTATTTCAAATGTGGTGGGTGGCAATAGTAGCGGTAAAGCCATCAGTAAAGCAAAAGTCAAGTCTGCCTGCCAAGGGCTAACATTTTCCTATAAATAGAGGGCTAAGTTAGAATTGAAAATCACACCGTAAATATAAGCTTTTCTTTTCTCTTTCTATATTATCGAGCGTATTTTGTGAGTATTTAGATACTTTGAGAGTTGTTGTTCAAGATAAGTTTCATTCAAAGATCACTTCCGACCTTTCATTCAAGTAATCGATTCTTCGAGGCAAGGGATGTTATTTTCTTCTTAAATGATATTATTTTCTTCAATATCATTATGCCGAAATATTGGTTTGAACTTTTTAATCAAATTTGGAACTTTTGTGTCGGGGTTACTATTCACATATACGGCACTATTCACGTATACGGCACTATTCACGAATATGACACTATTCACTAAAAAATGAAATTTTCTCGTTTTCGTCCCAGATGTCTTTTATGGTTACTATCTTTGATTGTAACCATGTTTTGATCTTTATTTTTGAATTCTACTTCACACTTGGTTATTATGGAGTATTATTGAATTTGGATAAACTGAAATACGAATCCCTAATATTTGTCCTTCTGTCTTAGTGGATTCGTTCTCTAAAATGTTTTTCATCATCCTCAGTCCTTAATGATGATACTTGATTAATATCTTTGGCCTGTAGTGCAAAGATGAATGATTACCTGATGAATATCTTTGGCCCGCAGTACAAAGATGAACAGGTGTTTAGATGAACATGACCAACTGGTGATACAAATGAATATCTTTGGCCCGTAGTGCAAAGATGAATATTTGATGCAAGATTTATATTGATTGATGTTGCAGGGATAAAATATTTATGATGGACTTTTAAATTCATAGATGATAGAAGATTTCATTCTCTACTTAACTCTTCTAATGAATTGTTGTTTCCGCTGCAGTTGTTGATCTAAAACTTGTTGTCTATTGTATTCTATCAGATTTTTCCCTGTTGAAGACTAAGGATAATTTGTTGTATATTATCTTAGTCATAATATTCTTTACTGGGCTAGTTGAGCTCACCCTTTTCCTTTTTGTTCCATTTTTCTTCTCAGGATGTGAGAATTTAGCAGGGACTAGCCGGGGTATGGAGTGATGATTCAGGATAGCTGTTTTAGTAGTCCTCACTATTTTGTAGAATAGTGCATCAATAATTATAATGAGGACTTTATTTGGGTATGGATATTGTCTAGAGGGTAATATTATATTTTAACTCACAGTATGTGTTGTCGTATTTTGCACGACAATTGTAATAATGAAGTTGTATTTTCTTTCTGTACCATGTATTTGGCGACTCAAAATGGGTGTTGTATACCTATTTTGGGGGTGTCACATCCGTAGTGCATTGATGGATAATTGTTGACATGATCATGACCATTGGTGATTACACTAATATCCTTGACCCATAGTGCATGGATAATTCGTAGACCTGATACTAATGAATATCCTTGGCCCATAGTGCATGGATAATTCAGTGATGTGAATTATTTATTGAGCTGAGTCTCAGCGTTAAAATTGATGATAAAATTTTTAAATCATAGAAGATAGTAGATATCATGCTCTACTTGACTCTTGTAATGGATTGCTTGTTCCGCTGCTGTTAAACTTGTTGTTTATTAGTTTAACACTGTTGAAGGCTAATGATAATTTATTCGGCATTATCTTAGTCATAATATTTCTTACTGGGCTAGTTGAGCTTACCCTTTTGTTTTCATTATTCTCTTCAGGAAATGAGAACTTAGTCGGGACTATTCGGGGAACGGAGTGATGGTCCGAGATGGTGGCTATAGTAGTCCTCACTATTCTATGAAATAGTGTGATAATAAATGTAATGAGGACTCCATTTGAGTTTGGATATTGTCTAGAAGAAAATATTTGTGTAAAAACTCTTATCTACGTTTTGTCATATAGTATAAAAGAAGTTTGTGATTAAAATCTGTACCATGTATTTGGCTACTCAGAATGGGTGATGTATACCTGTTTTGGGGGCGTCACAGTTGGTATCAAAGCTTAGGGATATGATCCCTGGCTGAGATGTGAGACTAGAACTAGGAGGGGTGAGACGGGTAAATCCTTCGCTAGTATGACCTACCTAAGTTTATTTGTTATTTAATTGGTCGGTCAGGATATAGGGGTATTATATGGTATGTAAATTAACCCTTATTTTATGGCAGTATTTGAAAATGGCATCTGAAAATGTTGAGATAGGCAATGGAGCACAGGAGACCGTTGAGTCACCACAGATCAATAACCAGGATAATGTGCATCAGGAAGTCAACAATCCTCATATAAATAACAACACCAACCAAATGATGAATGATGGGATGTTCAGAGGCTTTATGCAATTCATGCAACATCAGGCGAGAGAGACTACTGTTCAAAATATAGGTGGAAACACTGGCAACTCTCGGATGGTCACTGCTAAGCAGTTCAAGGAGCTGGGACCACCGGAGTTTTTGGGAAAGCCATAACCACTTAAGGTAGAGACGTGGATAAAGCAGATCACAAAGATATTTGATGTCTTGGGATGCTCCGAGGAGCAAAAGGTTCCCTTTGCCACCTTCATGTTGAGAGGAGAGGCAGATTACTGGTGGGAATCTGTAAAACGTACTCAACTTGCTGCACTAAAGATATAATGGGAGAAGTTCCAAGAACTGTTCAACGACAAGTACTTTCCCGAAAGTATTCGTCACATGAAGGAGGTAGAGTTCATCAAGCTGGAGCAAACAATATGACTGTGTCGCAATATGAGGCTAAGTTTGCGGAGTTATCCCGGTTTACATCCCATTTGGTAGATAATGAGGAGAGAATGACGCGAATGTTTCAGTGAGGTTTGAAACGCGAAATAAGTCAATACCTCATTTCTCACAAACTTTGCTTATATTCAGATGTTGTGAATATGGCTCAGTTATTGGAGCGCGATAATGAGTCAACCCAACCAAGAGAGAGCAACCAAAAAAATGATAATATCAGTGGTAGCAGTCATCGAAGAGGTGATAACAAACGTGGAGGGAATCAACATGCCAGAAATGGTAACCACTTCGGTGGTAATCATGGCCAAGATAATAGAAGTGGAAATTTTAAGAAGAGAAGGTTCAACAATGATGGAAAGACGGCAGCACCTGAACCCGTTTTCAAGGAAGGAGAACGACCACCGATCGTATGCTTTAAATGCGAAGGGGAGGGACACATCAGTCCAAACTGCATGATGCAGTCCAAGGTATGTTACAATTATGGAAGAGAATGTCACCTAGCCCGATTTTATCATGTAACAAAGTCAAGTCCAGCTGGGATTGAGGCACTAAAGGCTGTCCCAGATAAGACTAAACTGGTAGTTCAAGGGAGAGCGTTTGTCGTGACCTCCCAAAAAGCGAGGAACCCGAACAAGGTTATCACGGGTAAGTTAATCATAAACTCTTGCGAAGTCTATACCTTATTTGATATCGGTTCTACCCATTCTTTTATTTCCCCTACTTGCACTCAACATTTAAATTTAACTCTGGAGAAATTAGACTTTGACTTATCTGTTGTAACTCCGTTGGGAGAAACCTTCATTACATACATTGTTTATAAGTATTGTTTGATTCAAATCGGCAACCGCACGTTACCTGTCGATCTTATCTCTTTGAAAATACTTGCATTTGATGTGATTTTAGGGATTGATTGGTTAATTACTTATCATGCTAAAATTAATTATTTTCATAAGGTTGTTAGCTTTCATAATCCTAACCAACCTATTATGTGAATTCAAACAACCAAACCACTAAAGTCAATCACTGTCATATCAAGCCATAAAGCTATTCGTTTATTGAAAAATGGATGTCAAGCTTTCTTAGCCCATGTCACAGATTTAAACAAAAATACGTCAGATTTGAATGATATTTCTATTGTTAATAAATTTCCTGACGTATTCCCTAAAGAACTTCCTGGCCTACTCCCAGAGCATGAAATTAAATTTTGTATCGACCTTGAGCTTGGTACAAAACCCATTTTTAAAGCCCCATATCGAATGGCTCCTATTGAACTTCAGGAGTTAAAAACTCAACTTTAGGAATTGTTAGATATCGGTTCCATTCGTCCTAGTACGTCTCCTTGGGGTGCTCCTGTTCTATTCGTAAAGAAGAAAGATGGAAGTATGCGACTTTGTATTGATTATAGGGAGTTGAATCATGTCACCATCAAAAATAGGTACCCGTTGCCTAGCATTGATGACCTGTTTGACCAGTTGCAAGGAGCTAAAATTTTTTCAAAGATCGATCTTCATTCTGGATATCATTAGTTAAAGATTAAAACTGATGACATTCCAAAGACTGCTTTCAGAACTCTGTACGGGCATTACAAATTTCTAGTCATGTCATTTGGATTGACTAATGCTCCTACTTCCTTCATGGATATGATGAACCAAGTATTCAAGGAATATTTGGATCATTTTATGGTTATCTTTATTGATGACATCCTTATTTACTCCAAAAATCGTGAAGATCATGAGCAACACTTAAGGCTAATACTCCAAAAGCTTCGTGAAAACAAGCTTTATGCCAAGTTGAAGAAATACGAGTTCTGGCTTGAGGAAGTAACATTCCTTGGGCACGTGATATCAAATCACGGAATATCTGTTGACCCAATGAAGATTGAAGCAATACAAAGCTGGGATCAACATAAATCAGTAACCAAAGTACGTAGCTTTCTGGGCTTAGCTGGTTATTATCAAAGATTCGTGGAAGGATTTTGTCGAATCGCTACTCCATTAACTCAGCTGACTAGAAAAGATATAAAATTTGGTTGGAACGAGGAATGTGAGAAGAGTTTCCAAGAACTCAAGAGGAGACTCATTTCAGAACATGTTCTAATAATACCATCTGGTTTGGAGGGATTTGTCATATACAACGATGCTTCAAGCAAAGGTTTAGGATGTGTTCTCATGAAACATGGGAAAGTCATAGCCTATGCCTCACGAAAACTCAAAGAATATGAGAGAAATTATCCTACTCATGATCTAGAGTTGGCAGATGTCATTTTTGCACTTAAAATCCGGAGGCATTACCTGTATGGGGAAAAAGTGGAGATCTATACAGATCATAAAAGCCTCAAATATTTCTTCACCCAAAAGGAGCTCAACATGCAGCAACGAAGTTGGCTTTAGCTGTTGAAAGATTACAATCATACCATTCAATACCATCCTGGAAAAGCGAACGTAGTAGCTGACGCATTAAGTAGAAGATCATATGCGGGAATGAGTGAGATATTGTCAACGCAAAGGCCCATTTTGTAATACTTACAAAGGATGGAGATAAAGTTAAAGACTCCAGGGACCCACGTGATGATGGTAAATATACGAGTAGAACCGACTTTAATCGATAAAGTTAAAGCTGCTCAAGCTACAGACCTGGAGCTGATGTGTATGAGGAAGAAAGTACAAGAAGGTGTTATTGCATAAGCAAGAATCGATGAAGAATGAATACTTCGAGTCAACTCCAGACTTTATGTTCCTAACGACTCTAACTTGAAGTATCAAAATTATGATGGAGGCACACAACACACCGTTTGCAATCCATCCCGAAAATACCAAAATGTATTCTGATCTTCAACATACATTTTGGTGGAGCAATATGAAGAGAGAGATATCGAAGTTTATCTCAAGGTGTTTAACTTGTAAACGTGTCAAGGTGGAGCATCAAGTCCAAAAGGTCCATTGAAACCACTTGAAATTCTAGAATGGAAGTGGGAGCACATTACCATGGATTTCGTTACTGGTCTTCCCAAGGTTTCTCAAGGAATAGATGCAATTTGGGTCATTGTCGATAGATTGACCAAATCTGCTCATTATTTTACCTATACGAGAAAATTATTCACTTGAATGTCTTGCTCGTATTTACATAAATGAGATTGTAAGACTGCATGGTATGCCAGTATCCATAGTTTCTGATCGAGACCCAAGATTCACTTCACAATTTTGGGTTAGTTTGCAAAAAGCTATGGGCACGAATTTACGATTCAGTTCGACATACCATCCTCAAACAAACAGGCAGTCAGAGAGGACTATTCAAACTCTTAAAGATCTATTAAGACTCTGTGTCCTTGACTTCAAAGGAAGTTAGGACAAGTTCTTTCCATTAGTGGAATTCTCCTACAACAATAGTTATCAAGTAAGTATTGGCATGGCTCTATTCGAGGCGTTGCAGGGACGCAAGTGTCATTCTCCAGTATGCTAAGATGAGGTGGGTGAAGTAACATTGTTGGGTTCGGAATTGGTACGCATGAGAACGAAAAAGATTCAAATGATCCGGCAACGTATAAAAAATATGATCGATAAAAGAGTTATGCTGATATTCATCGAAAGGACATGGAATTTAATGTTGGAGATCATGTGTTGTTACGTGTTGCTCCATGGAAAGGAGTTACAAGATTTAGAAAGAGAGGAAAGCTCAATCCTTGATTCATTGGGCCATTCAAAATCCTCGATCGAGTAGGAACTGTGGCCTATAGACTCGCCTTACCGCCAAGTATGTCTCGTGTTTATAACATTTTTATCATATATATGTTACACAAATCTGTGGAAGACCTGAACCACATTATTAAATTAGAACCTGATGAGATAGCGAAAGATTTAACGTATGAAGAGGTACCTGTTAAAATCTTAGATAAGAAGGAACATATTCTACACTCCAAGGTTATACCTCAAGTCAAAGTTTTGTGGAGAAACTATGATGTTGAGGAAATGACTTGAGAGTTAGAATCTGAAATGAAATCAAGATATACTCACGTCTTCGGCATACCAGGTACGTACCCCAATTTCAAGGATGAAATTTCATAAGAAGGGGAGGTTGTAAGACTCTAACCTTTATGAATAAAGATTAATTTTTCTCAAAATTTATTTTTGAATATTATGGTGTGTATTTGATATAATGATATAGTTGTGGGTAATATTTATAAATTTTGCAAAGTAAGCAAGTTGCTATAAAATATTCGATTGGTCGGGGAATATTCGTTTTAACAGGGAATATTCGTACGACAGCACAATCATTGGTGGACCCCATAATGGAAGTATTGTCGAAGTTAAAAAATGATCAAAATATCTTTTTATAAAAATAATGGCGAACGTTTTACCGTTAGACTATTGAAATACCCGGTGGTAAAAGTACAATAATACGCGTGGTTGTATAGTAGCACACGGTATTGTTGTAATAACCCGAGATTTTCTATATAAAATAAATAAGAAATTTTGCGTATAATTTTTTTTTATTTAATGACGAGACTAAGTGTCAAGTAAAGTGAATGATAAATGCGAATACATTTATTACTTGAAAAATTAGAAATAATTTTGGAATTATTAATTTTCACAAATTATATGGTAATAAATTTCGTAGTTTAAATATTTTTATTAATTATTTTCCATGAAAACATGATTGGAAATAATATATGAAGTGATAATTAGATTTATATAATAAATATTTTATTATATGAATTGTTCGTAATATTTAAGTTAATTATTTTAACTTGATTATTGATGTTGTGTACGAAGAATAAGTCGTATATGAGATCCAAACCCCGGATTGGGATTGTGATCAAGAGATGAGAATAATAATATTATATTATTTATATAATGATTTTTTACATAACTATAATTATGTATCGGTATGCATGACAGATAATATCGAGCAATGACGGTACCAATTAGGTCATAAAGATATTACCGTCTTTGTGAAACCCTACTTATTAAACTCGGTTATTGGATATTTCGAGTAGTGAGTGTGTATATGAAATTACCGTGAATAAGAATATTTGTAATTAGAAGAAACCCTAATTATTCACAGACGTCGATAATTAGGACAAACCCTAATTATTATAACCCCAACCTGTTAAAATTAGAAACCGTAACGATCGTGTTAGTAACATACACGTATAATTAAAGAACCACTAATGGTCAATTAGAAACCCTAATTGATGACGTTGAGAAACCCTAATTTTAATTCCGGGTTTAATTTCGATGTTATTGTATAAGTGTTTTAATTTACCAAAGGATAGAAGTTAATTGGTAAATTATAAGAATTAAATCTAGTGATTAAATATTACATTTAATTGCCTTGTACAAGATTGCCCATACACTCTTAAACAAAGCCCAACCATCACCCATAACAAATCGTAAGAAGAATCAAGATTTTTTGGCAAAAAGGGTATAAGAACACTAAACCTAAAAATCCTTTGATTCGATGTTATTTGATGCAATTGATTGTTTAAAGTTGTGTAATAGGATTTTAATTGATGATATGGGTTGATAAATCAAAGACCCATAACATCAAAGTGCATTTAATTTGAAGATTTAAGCAAGTTGGAAAAATCAATTTCATTATTTTTCACCAAATGTCGAGGCCATAACTCTTTGCTCGATCATGAGTTTTGTTCTTAAAAGTTGTTATGTGTAGCCCGATATGTGGTCTTTAATCTGCAAAAAGAATCAAGTCCATATCATGTATAGATTAGAAGTTATAGATGGTCAAACATGGTTGACCGATCATGATAAACTATTTTTGGGCAAATCGTAATGGGGGCATTCTCGTCCACTTTTGTGCTTTAAAAGGTCCGGGCTTTTGATATGTTGTAGTGCAATCGAGTTAGGAAGCCATAAGTTTTGTAATGACCTCATTCCGAGCCTCGGATGAGGGAATTACTATGATTGGAAGGAAATGTGTCAAATTTCTCAAAACCGAAAGTCAGCTAATGGATGTGCTATTCAGAGACTGTTTTGATCAGTTAATATTTCCAAAACCTTCTGGGTTTTTGGTATGTTATAGTACACCGAATAAGTTTCCATAGACTAAACGGACTAAATCCGATATCGGAGGAGAGAGTTATGACATTTCAAAGTAGTAGTGTCAAAACTTCCCAACAAGTGCGGTGCAGTCCATTTGAACGGAATTTCGGACTGATATGTTCGGAATTTGGAAATGGTCAAAGAATAAAAGTTGTAGCCCCAGAAGTTAGCTTCAAGGTGGGCTCAAGAATCGCTCAAAAATGTTTTAAAATGAAAGAGTTATGACTATTTTAGCGGAAGAGGTAAAGCTGAAACGAGATTGAAAATCTGTTATGAACGCCCACTTTTGACGACCTGTTTGGGCTACCTAATGAACCCGAATTGGGTAATTCGTATTTTTAAAAATAGTCTTACATACCATGTATAACATATCCAAAAATCAGATTAATCGGAGTTATGAGCAATGCGTTAGAAAATCGCAAAGTGAGCTATTGAAAAATTAGTATAAACCAAGTCCCACATCGACTAAGTTGAGAACTTCACCATTTTCTAAACCTATAAATAGAAGGGCTTGGCCTTTGTTTCATTCACCAACAATAAGGCCTCCAATTTTTTTGAGAAAGGCTTTGTTGTGGGAGAACTTTTTATAAAGATCTCCTTAGTTAAATTTTTGCGTGGAAGTGCGATTCAATCAGTGGAATTCAGATTTTAAGGTATATTCTTATTTAATTTTTGTAATGTTATTATTTTTAATTGTTAGTTAAAGTTTGAATTTTTGAAGTTTAGTTAGTGTTGTTAATAAACTAGTTAGTTTACTATGTTTATTTTTGGCTTAGAATTGGTTATGTAAATGAGTTATTTGTGATGACTTTTAATATTTTGTGATTAATTTCATTAATTAATTATTATTAATGATATTAAAGTTATTTAATGATTATATTAAATAATTTAGTTTTAAATTGATTTTAATATTATAAAAATCATTTTAAATGAAAATAAGGTATTTAAAAATATTTTAAGTTATAAAATATAACTTTTAATATTTAAATGATAATTTCATTAATAATTAAATATTAATGATATTAAGATAATATTAATGATATTTAGTTTATTTAATAATTATTATTAAATAAATAGTTTAAAAATGGTTTTACTTATTTAAAACCATTTAAAGAGGATATTAAGGATTTAAAAATATTTTAAGTTATAATTAATGACTTTTAATATTTGATAAATAGTACATTAATATTTAAATATTAATGGTAATTATTTAAAATGATTTTGATTGCTTTAAAAATCATTTAAGGGTAATATAAATGTTTGAAAAATAGTTTGAGTTATTATAAATAACTTTTTATTTTTTAGCAATGGTTTCATTAATAGTTTAGTATTAATTAAACTATTAATGATAATGGAATTGTTTAATGTTTAAATCATTTAATTATGATTCCGATAATTGAAAGTTATGTTTTACCAAACTAGTCGACTTGAGAACCGATTATGAAGTTCTAAATTTGAAGAAGAACACCTATATAAGAATGCTTATATCACTATAGGCCCTTTAGTGATGATTTGAATTATTTTAAATTTTCAATTTCGGAAATTTGAAAATGATTAAAAATTAAGATGTCCGATATTTTGAGATGTTGAGGTATAAAATAAGAGTCTTAGACTCAAAAGATTTACCCGATAAAGTTGTTTGCAGATGCGCCGACAAATGTCGAATTCTATAATAGAAAAGAAAAGGCCATCAGAAGAGCATGGATGAGATATTTGAAAAATGTATAAAAATATTTCAAGTATAGAATAGGAACTAAAAGTATGATCACCGTGATTATGTGATTAGACTACTATGTCAATCGTAATGTAGATAAAGATTTATGTGTTAAGATATATTGTTCTAATCGAACTAATGATCCGATTATTGATAGGTTGTGATAAAGAGATAAAACCTAAGTTGAGATTTGTAATCGTTGAATCAAAAAGTATCCTACCTTTGCATTTTCTTTATGCAATGGACATGAGTAAGAAGTTTTAATTATTCTATTCTGCATGCAGTTATTATACGCTTTGATTATCAACATGTTAGCTCAGATATATATTCTGTTAAGTTGATTTCTAAATGGTTATACAAGTGTCCCCACTTGGATAACCATGGCATTTATTCACATGTTGATATACCTCTGTCAATTACCCGTATACATATATGTTGAACTACATATTATTGTTGAGCAAGATTAAAAACCTTCGGGTTTGGAACCAGGCATGTATGAACATCCCTATATGGGAAGATTTTTGCGCCCAAGGCGGATAGAGTGAGCGATGAATTTCGTTCAAGTTATGTAGTATTGATCAATACAGGGTACAACGGGGCTGATCACCCTCCGTGCCCGTAAGCTAGAGCGGTTTGCGGATGGATTTCTGCCAAACCTTTTCGAAAATGAAAAGAATGTTCATAGTATGATTCTTAAACCCTATTCATGGGTAGAGCCAGAGCCAAATTTAAATAATTTGGAAGAGATTTGTTATGTGAATTTTTATCAAGATGATTACTTCACAACTTTCGATTCGTTGTAGAAGTGTTATGTAAAGAGAATACTTATATTCTTTAACTTATATATATAATTGATATTACTTCTTTGGGCACTCAAATGCTCATCCTTGCTTAAATTAAATGTTTTCAAGTTATGTATGAGCAACTTTCAAGGCTCGAGCACTAACAAAGGAAAAGGAAAGTCGATCGAATAAGTGTGTATCATGAGTTAATGGTTATAGTTGTATTGGTATCTATTCAAGTATTATAAGGAATGTATTTGAAGGTCACGTGCACTGGGAAGTAAACTTTGATGTATGTAAATTAAGTTCGAATGTATTATTATTTTAGTATTATTCAGCTTAAAGAAATGGTATCGTGAAGAACCGAGTTCGGGTTTCAAGTACCTGGATTTGGGGTCGTCACAGGTTGGTATCAAAGCTGTTGGTTATGAAGCTTAGGTAGGAATACCTGAGACTAATAACCGCAATGATTAGGATAAGTATTAACTCATATAGAGTTAGTTGGTCGATAAGATTCAAAGATGAATCTCGGCGAGTGTAAAGACACAGAGTTCCCTAACTCTGATTATAAAGTTAAACAGTAGTGGGGAATAGATTGAGTCTAAAAGACTGAAAGTGCAGTTATGAGAGATCGTAAAATAAAACGATCAAGATATAGAACTAAATCGTAATATATACGATGAGATCACCCCGTGATCTGATAAGGCTATGACAGCCAGAAGGAATCAATCTGATGATTGGAAAGTTTACAGCAAGATTGCTGTGTATGAATTGTACTATCAATTGGTACAGATCCAGAAGAGAATTATAAATACGAATAAATTCGTATGGAGAATGGGGTTAGTGTTAGATGGGGATTCAATTGAGGACTCATGTCGGCAGCTGAGTTGTATGATTCTTCGTATGGGAGCTGAATTGTACTTGGTGTAAAAACCACTTAGTTTTCGCAATCGATAATCATTGAAATGTACGTGTCGCGCTATTTGTTATATGCACATTAAGAGGATGACTCCATTCTCGTGTGTATAACAGTAGATAGGTCATAGATAGAGAATATAAGATTAAGTTCGAAGTTCTTAAAACTCATACCTATGAGACATTCTTGACTCATAATTATATGAAATGTTTATGAACCCCTCAAATGAATGGACACCAAAGGTCCCGACTAGGATAAGTTCTTAAACTCATATGATTGTGGCAATTTATGAACTCATAAGTGTGGTTTGATGAACTGGGTATAGTTTTGTGTGAATGGAGTGTTATGGATTACGAGTGAGCAGATAGATTGTTAAGTAAATGATTTTTAGTGAAGGTGTTAGGTTTTCCTAAACTCCTAGCTATGTTAAACTTCAAAATTTTTGACATCAAGCTAAATACGCACTATGTGCTTTTGAAAACAAAAATGTAGACTCGTAATCATTTTTGAAACGGTTTTAAAGTACTATTCTATGCTACTTATTTTGTCTAGACGCAAATGATTTGAAATATCAAAATTGTTTTTAATTATCACTCATGTACCATGTAACTCAAAAAAGAGATGATAAAATGTGATGGAGTTGTAAATACAGGAATACTTAGTGTGAATTTGACATGAAGTCGCTGCTCCACTATCATTGTATGATATGTTATGACAAAGTCATACAATGATGGCTTCCTCAACGGATTGTTAATACAAGACGCAAGATCATCATGACGTCATTCTCTAAAAAAATGTTTTCAAAAGTTTAATTTGCCAAACTGGTTTGGCTACATCTAAATAATTCGATTGAATTGAATTATTGATATGAGTCTATGCTATTTGAATCACCTAGACTTATGTTTATGAAAACTCTAAGTGTTCATTGAAAGAAATTTCCGAACCAAATTGTTTTGGTGCGGAATCCTATGATAAGACCGAGGTGAACGATGTTGTTTGGATAAAATAATCTAATCTAATAGCGTAAATATTCGCTAGGCATGATTAATACGTTATGCATGACGTAGGGTACAATAGGCTAATCACCTAAAAGTACTATTAATGGTAGTTTACCTTCTTTGTGATTGTAAACATACGTGTAATGTTTTTTGGTATGAATACCGTTAAAACTATGTGTTCATGGTCTATATGACCCCTCAAAGACAATTTGAAAACTTTTACTCTTGTGAGAGGTGTATTGGGTAGCATGTGATGATATGTGTGAATGTTGTAAGCACAGATAGCGTTAGCCGAGTTATGAGGGAGGTTGGAGCAGAGGGAGATATTCAGATAAGACAGTTGAAGGTTGAAATAGAAGCCAAAGACACCAGATACATACCTTAGACCAGGCTTTAGTCATCACCTTCATGCGATTCGATGCAGAGTGGATGGAGCTGCCTTTCGACAGAGATAGGTGTTGATGAGAATTGAATAAATTTATCATCAATCAAAATAAGATATATAGAACTCTTGATTGCTGTGTATATATACTATATGTTAATCAGGGTAACTTATGTATGTAGATGTCTGGTGAGAAAGATATGTGGAATAAGAAGGATCAGATCTATACCCCGAGCTAATATCAAGGCCAACAAGCTGAAATAGAAGCTCACCAGGAACCCAAATCAGACGAGGTGGCTATAGTGGAAAACGTAGCATCGAGATCCGTAAATGGTGGATTTGATGAGATAGTGATTCGAGACACTAAAGTTGAAGCCGCCAAGCATCAACGGAGATACAGGATCCGGAGAACAAGGTTTCTCTGTTGGAAAAAGGTGTGGGAGATTGAGACATTGCTTAATATCCAGTTGCGTCAAGCATTGCTAGCAACAATGGAAGAGCAGGATAAGCTCAAAATCTGAATTGACCAGATGGGAGCCTCAAGCAACACCTCGTGTGCAACTCCGAGAGGTAAGGGAAAAGAAAGGTAGAAGATCCGACTTAGGAAAACACGATAAAAAAGAAAGGAAAAAGATATGTTATATTTGTGGTCGTGAGGGACATACCTCTCCCCGTTGCCCCAACTATATGCAAGGTGGATGTTTTAATTGTGGAATGGAAGGACATCGAGCGAATGAATGTCCGAGAAAAAGGTTTGGTAAATAAGTAGTATGGGTTATGTTGTGTTTATGTAATGTGTGTGATAAGTAATGAACTATTTTTAACCTTTATGTTGGTTAAGATTTTAAATCCCGACTTTCGTAGTCACAAAGGGATAGCTGTTGATTAAAGCAGGATGTGCTGTGTAAATATTCGATAAATGAATATGAATCTAAGTTTGAGAAATGAAACGAGTTTAATACATTAATCTTATGCAATAAGGTTAAAAATGTAAGGGTATAATTTATGGTTTTATTTAACCAGATAATGCCGCCAAGACGTCAAACTCGAAACCAAAGGATAGAAGAATCTACTAATCTTTGGGGAACGATAAATGGAATCGATGCAAAACTTTGCAAACATGGTAGCTCAAAGCTATGCAAAGCAGGAACACCGATTAGAAAAACCAAATGACAATCGCTTGGCAAAATTCAAAGACTTCAAAGCAGTAGGACCACGAATTTAGAGGATCGGTGACCCTATAGAAGCCGGACTTGGGTGAACGAGATAGAGAAGGCGTTCAGAATCGCTAAAGTAGATGAGGGCAAAAGATCGCTTTTGCCACTTATATGATGAAAGGGAAGCTAACTTTTGGTGGGAGGCAAATAAGACTTCTAAAGGCAGAAAAGAAGAAATTACTTGGGATAGGTTTAAGGATTTATTTTTCAAAAACTATCTCTCTGTTAGTATGCGCCTAGAATGGAGGTGAGATTCACGGAGTTAAAGCAGGATAATATGATCACAAGTGAGTATTGTAAAATTTAATGAGTTAGCTAGGTTTGCTCCACATCAAGTGGATACAGAGGCTAGGAAGGCAAGGAGATTTGATTTGGGCTTAAAACCCCGGCTCTCTAATAAGGTGTCAAGATCGCAAATCAATACTTTTGCAAAGACTCATGGAGAAGGCTATCATTCTCGAACAGGAAGTGAGGCCATGAGCCTCTACCATAAGGAGAAGAAGAATAAAAGCAAGTCAGAAGGAACAATAAAGATAGAAAGTAGTAGTGGGAATAGGGGTGAGAAAAGAATGAGGAATTTTTCTGAGAAAATGCAAGTAAAGCAGGTTGGTATAAAGAAGCAGGTAGTGCAGTGCAAGAATTGCGGGAAGAATCACTCTGGCGAGTGTCTGAAGGGCAAGTTTGTATGCTACAAGTGCGGGCAAGAGGGTCATATCTCTCCCAACTTCCCCAACTCAAGGAAGATCAGTGGATGCTTCATATGTGGATCGGCTGAGCATAAGGTGAGGAACTGTCCACAGAGGGGAATGGAGGCAGGGAACGTAACCACGGGAAGAAGCAGTGGGACGTTAGCAATTTTAGGACCAAACTCAACTAGTAACCCAACGAAAGCAACTCCGAGGGTTTACAACATGACGGTCCAGGATACGGTGGCAATTTGGAAATGTAACTCAAAAGTGCTATTTGAATAACTTATATATCTAATATTTCGCTTAATCGGATGAGACAAGTGTTATGATAAATAATTAAAGATCGGATTCGATCAAGTATGATCGAGATCTACGACAATGATTATATGTTATGTACCCTTCTCGCATATGAGTTTTTAAAGCGGTGATTAGGGGACTAATCCTTATAAGAGAGGGTGAATGTAATAACCCGAGATTTTCTATATAAAATAAATAAGAAATTTTTTATGATAATTTTTTTTTATTTAATGACGAGACTAAGTGTCAAGTAAAGTGAATGATAAATGCGAATACATTTATTACTTGAAAAATTAGAAATAATTTTGGAATTATTAATTTCCACAAATTATATGGTAATAAATTTACGTAGTTTAAATATTTTTATTAATTATTTTCCATGAAAACATGATTGGAAATAATATATGAAGTGATAATTAGATTTATATAATAAATATTTTATTATATGAATTGTTCGTAATATTTAAGTTAATTATTTTAACTTGATTATTGATGTTTGTATACGAAGAATAAGTCGTATATGAGATCCAAACCTCGGATTGGGATTGTGATCAAGAGATGAGAATAATAATATTATATTATTTATATAATGATTTTACAAAGACCATAATTATGTAATGGGTATGTATGTGACAGATAATATTGAAAGCAATGACTACCAATTAGGTCATAAAGATATTACCGCGGTTGTGAAACCCTACTTATTAAACTCGGTTATTGGATATTTCGAGTAGTGACGTGTATATGAAATTATCGTGAATAAGAATATCGGTAATTAGAAGAAACCCTAATTATTGCAGACGTCGATAATTAGGACAAACCCAATTATTATAACCCTAACCTGTTAAAATTAGAAACTGTAACGAACGTGTGTTAGTAACATACACAGATAATTAAAGAACCACTAATGGTCAATTAGAAACCCTAATTGATGACGTTGAGAAACCCTAATTTTAATTACAGGGTTTAATTTCGATGTTATCAGTATAAGTGTTTTAATTTACCAAAGGATAGAAGTTAATTGGTAAATTATAAGAATTAAATCTAGTGATTAAATATTACATTTAATTGCCTTGTACAAGATTGCCCATACACTCTTAAACAAAGCCCAACCATCACCCATAACAAATCGTAAGCAAGAATCAAGATTTTTTTGGCAAAAAGGGTATAAGAACACTAAACCTAAAAATCCTTTGATTCGATGTTATTTGATGCAATTGATTGTTTAAAGTTGTGTAATAGGATTTTAATTGATGATATGGGTTGATAAATCAAAGACCCATAACATCAAAGTGCACTAATTTGAAGATTTAAGCAAGTTGGAAAACTCAGAATTTCGTTATTTTTCACCAAATGTCGAGGCCATAACTCTTTGCTCGATCATGAGTTTTGTTCTTAAAAGTTGTTATGTAGCCCGATATGTGGTCTTTAATCTGCAAAAAGAATCAAGTCCATATCATGTATAGATTAGAAGTTATAGATGGTCAAACATGGTCAATCGATCATGATAAACTATTTTTGGGCAAATGCCTGTAATAGGGCATTCTCGTCCACTTTTTGTGCTTTAAAAGGTCTGAGCTTTTGATATGTTGTAGTGCACTGAGTTAGGAAGCCATAAGCTTTGGAATGACCTCATTCGACCTCGGATGAGGGAATTACGGTGATTGGAAGGAAATGTGTCAAATTTCTCAAAACCGAAAGTCAGCAAGAATGGATGTGCTATTCGGGACACTGTTTTGATCAGTTAATATTTCCAAAACCTTCTGGGCTTTTGGTATGTTATAGTACACCGAATAAGCTTTCCATAGACTCAAAACGGACTAAATCCGATATCGGAGGAGAGAGTTATGACATTTCAAAGTAGTAGTGTCAAAACTTCCCAACAAGTGCGGTGCAGTCCATTTGAACGGAATTTACGGACTGATGTGTTCGGAATTTGGAAATGGTCAAAGAATAAAAGTTGTAGCCCCAGAAGTTAGCTTCGTGGGCTTAAGAAATCTCAAAAATGTTTTAAAATGAAAGAGTTATGACTATTTTAGCGGAAGAGGGTAAAGCTGAAACGAGATTGAAAACTCTGTTATGAACGCCCACTTTTGACGACCTTGTTTGGGCTACCTAATGAACCCGAATTGGGTAATTCAGTATTTTTAAAAATAGTCTTACATACCATGTATAACATATCCAAAAATCAGATTAATCGGAGTTATGAGCAATGCGTTAGAAAATCGCAAAGTGAGCTATTGAAAAATTAGTATAAACCAAGTCCCACATCGACTAAGTTGAGAACTTCACCATTTTCTAAACCTATAAATAGAAGGGTTTGGCCTTTTGTTTCATTCACCAACAATAAGGCCTCCAATTTTTTTTTTGAGAAAGGCTTTGTTGTGGGAGAACTTTTATAAAGATCTCCTTAGTTAAATTTTGGCGTGGAAGTGCATTGTGCGATTCATTCTGTGGAATTCAGTATTTTGCATATATTCTTATTTAATTTTTGTAATGTTATTATTTTTAATTGTTAGTTAAAGTTTGAATTTTTGAAGTTTAGTTAGTGTTGTTAATAAACTAGTTAGTTTACTATGTTTATTTTGGCTTAGAATTGGTTATGTAAATGAGTTATTTGTGATGACTTTTAATATTTTGTGATGAATTTCATTAATTAATTATTATTAATGATATTAAAGTTATTTAATGATTATATTAAATAATTTAGTTTTAAAATGATTTTAATATTATAAAAATCATTTTAAATGAAAATAAGGTATTTAAAAATATTTTAAGTTATAAAATATAACTTTTAATATTTAAATGATAATTTCATTAATAATTAAATATTAATGATATTAAGATAATATTAATGATATTTAGTTTATTTAATAATTATTATTAAATAAATAGTTTAAAAATGGTTTTACTTATTTAAAAACCATTTAAAGAGGATATTAAGGATTTAAAAATATTTTAAGTTATAATTAATGACTTTTAATATGTGGATAAATAGTACATTAATATTTAAATATTAATGGTAATTATTTAAAAATGATTTTGATTGTTTTAAAAATCATTTAAGGGTAATATAAATGTTTTAAAAATAGTTTGAGTTATTATAAATAACTTTTATATTTTAGTAATGGTTTCATTAATAGTTTAGTATTAATTAAACTATTAATGATAATGGAATTGTTTAATGTTTAAATCATTTAATTATGATTCCGATAATTGAAAGTTATAATTGGCCAAACTAATGACTTGAGAACCGATTATGAAGTTCTAAATTTGAAGAAGAACACCTATAGTAACAGCTTATATCACTATAGGCCCTTTAGTGATGATTTGAATTATTTTAAATTTTTCAATTTTCGGAAATTTGAAAATGATTAAAATTAAGATGTCCGATATTTTACAGATGTTGAGGTATAAAATAAGAGTCTTAGACTCAAGATTTACTCGATAAAGTTGTTTTGATGCAGCGACGACAAATGTCGTAACTCTATAATAGAAAGAAAAGGCTATCGAAGAGCATGGATGAGATATTTGAAAATGTATAAAAATATTTCAAGTATAGAATAGAACTAAAAGTATGATCACCGTGATTATGTGATTAGACTATGTGTTAATGTAATAGATGATTTATGTGTTAAGATATATTGTTCTAATCGAACGAATGATCTGATTATTGATAGGTTGTGATAAAGAGATAAAACCTAAGTTGAGATTTGTAATCAGCGAATCAGGCAAGTATCCTACCTTTGCATTTTCTTTATGCAATGGACATGAGTAAGAAGTTTCAGAATTATTCTATTCCTGTACAGATTATGTACGCTTTGATTATCAACATGTTAGCTCAGATATATATTCTGTTAAGTTGATTTCTAAATGGTTATACAAGTGTCCCCACTTGGATAACCATGGCATTTATTCACATGTTGATATACCTCTATCAATTACCCGTATACATATATGTTGAATTACATATTATTGTTGAGCAAGATTAAAAACCTTCGGGTTTGGAACCAGGCATGTATGAACATCCCTATATGGGAAGATTTTTTTGCCCAAGGCGGATAGAGTGAGCGATGAATTTCGTTCAAGTTATGTAGTATAATTGATCAATACAGGTACAACTGGCCGATCACCCTCGTGCGTTCGTAAGCTAGAAAGCGGTTTATGGATGGATTTCGCCAAACCTTTTCGAAAATGAAAAGAATGTTCATAGTATGATTCTTAAACCCTATTCATGGGTAGAGCAGAGCCAAATTTAAATAATTTGGAAGAGATTTGTTATGTGAATTTTTTTATCAAGATGATTACTTCACAACTTTCGATTCGTTGTAGAAGTGTTATGTAAATAGAATACTTATATTCTTTCAGCTTATATATATAATTGCTATTACTTGTTGGGCACTTAAATGTTCATCCTTGCTTAAATTAAATGTTTTCGAGTTATGTATGAGCAAACTTCAAGGCTCAGTACGAACAAAGGAAAAGGAAAGTCGATCGAATAAGTGTGTATCATGAGTTAATGGTTATAGTTGTATTGGTATCTATTCAAGTATTATAAGGAATGTATTTGAAGGTCACGTACCTGGGGAAGTAAACTTTGATGTATGTAAATTAAGTTCGAATGTATTATTATTTTAGTATTATTCAGCTTAAAGAAATGGTATCGTGGAGAACCGAGTTCGGGTTTCAAGTACCTGGATTTGGGGTCGTCACAATTGTACAGTATCTTTGATTATTGATGCTTATGTCAGAAGTCACTCAATTTTATTTAATTATTGTCATAGTAATTGATGTATAGTATCTCTGATATTATTGATTCAATTATTGTCATAGTATCATTTACACAATATTTGATATTATTAAATCAATAATTGAGATGACAAAATTATTCATATTATTATTTGCATTATTGACGATGTCTAGAAAGTTCTGTCGATGAAAGGGGTTTGGTCAGCTAATTGTGTGCCAATAGTGAGAAATCTTTATTGGAAAGCCCCCTCTTTCCTGGGAATGATCTGGTTGTTAAATATTACGAGTTATAATATTAATGATGAATAAGTTAGTGTTGACTAAAGATGTTTTTTCATTTAGTTTTCTTTAATTCTTCTGTGACCCAATTACCCTCAGAGGAGGTAATTCTGTGATTGGTTGGTTTTGTTATTATTGACCAAACGGGTAATTAATCAGATACATGAATAATTAATTGTTATTAGTTCACATGCAGATAACTATTTGTTCACATGCATGGAACTATTGGTTCACATGCATGTACTATTAGGGGAGGTTGTGCAAGATTGATAATACTTGAAGGACTAAATTAAAAATGGAGGTAAAGATGAAGGTACTATACTGTAATAATTTGAGCCCCTAAATGTGCAATTATCGAAACTATGCTTTCCTATAAATAGAAGCTCATTTCTTCTTTCATTCTCAACAATTCACTAAGACTCACAAGAGCAACTATAGAGAGAGAAGCTATAGAGAGAAAGAAGAAGAGTATTATGCTACTTCACTATTGCAGTATCCAGCCTTCTACTAAGGTAAAGGGTATTATTTATTTCATATTCGCTTACGATATTATTTTTCGTATTCGTAAGAAATTTTATTTTCATTCAATATTCATAAGGAATATTAATTTCGTTCACTATTCGTAAGGAATATTATTTTCGTTCAATATTCGTAAGGAATATTATCTTCGTTCAATATTCGTAGGAATGTTATTTTCGTTCAACAGTTGTAAGGGATATTATTTTTGTTCAATATTCGTATGAAATAAGATTTTCTTCCACACTTTGTGGTATATAAGTAATATTATTTTGTTCGTATTCCTAATTCTACACTCATTTTGTTAAAATATTGCTTCTATACTTTGTGAAATTAGTCGAATATCCTTGAAATTTGTGTTTCATCTAGTATCGTTTCACAAGGATATTTTCTGAATATTCTGGATAATTTTTAATCTTTTCATGTCAGAGTACTATTCACGTGGTATTATTCACGAGGTACTATTCACAAAGTACTATTCCCAAAGTACTATTCATGGGGTACTATTCACTCAGGTACTATTCACCCGGGGTACTATTCATGACAAAAATTGATTTCTTTTCTTTTCAAATCATTTTTGATACAATATTATTCTTGAATTTTACTCCACAAAGCAGTATCATGTTGACAATTTGGACATTATTGAATTCTGGATAAATTAAATTATAAATCTTAAAAAAATTATCCTTTACTTTCTTTTAATTGAATTCTTATATCATTGTCATCATCCTCATGCTTATATTGTGATGGAAGTCATCTTTGGTCGTAGTGCATAAATGGACTGTTGATTGATATGGTTATGACCAGGGATTATTCGGTATAATCATAACTCGTAATGTTACAAATGATGTGGTAAAATTCCTCATTGACCCGTAGTGCATTGATGAACAGTTGTTGGCATGATCATGACCATTGGTGATTACACGAATATCCTTGGCCCATAGTGCATGGATAATTCGTTGACGTGATACTAATGAATATCCTTGGCCCGTAGTGCATGGATAATTCAGTGATGTGGATTATTTATTGAGATGAGTCTCAACGATAAAATTGATGATAAAATTTTTAAATCATGGAAGATAGTAGATATCATGCTCTACTTGACTCTTCTAATGGATTGCTTGTTCCACTGCAGTTAAACTTGTTGTTTATTAGTTTAACATTGTTGAAGGCTAACGATAATTTATTCTACATTATCTTAGTCATAATATTTCTTACTGGGCTAGTTGAGCTCACCCTTTTGCTTTCATTATTCTCTTCAGGAAATGAGAACGTAGCCGGGACTAGTCGGAGAATGGAGTGATGGTCCAAGATGGTGGCTATTGTAGTCCTCAATATTCTATAAAATAGTGTGATAATAAATGTAATGAGGACTCTATTTAATTTTAGATATTGTCTAGAAGATAATATTCGTGTAAAAACTCTCAGCTACGTTTTGTCGTATTGTATAAAAGAAGTTTGTATTTAAATTATGTACCATGTATTTGGCGACTCAGAATGGGTGATGTATACCTATTTTGGGGGAGTCACACAGATGACTTCAGTCAAGAAGATTCAACTAGCTGAAGGCTTAAGATATTTCAGAAATGTTCTTGACAAAAATCATTATTTGTCAAAGCCTGATCTTGAAGACTTGCTGAGCTAACATAAATAAAGATCATCTAGTTGTTGATCTCCATATGGAAGCAAACATTCATGCTAAGATTAAGGGGTCTTATATGCTTATTCATGCAAAGCATATCATCTGAGAATAACCCTAGAGGAAGTTCACTTCAGAGGATCATCGAGTATTGAGCATGAAGAACTCATCATAGAAGCAGAACTCCATGAGTGCAATCTGTCAAAGAGCTTAAGGAAAATCACAGTGTTCTCTACGATCAAGACTGAGTCCAGCTTATGCAAGATAACACACAACGATTGCGATAAAGAAGACTATGTTCGTAGTTCTGTCAACAATCATGAAGTGTTCAATTCTGAAGTTATCTATTTCTATGATCCAAGGAGGTTTAAATGATAATGATGATTTCAGTCAGAAGGAGATATGAAAGGCTGCCTTCTGATGCATATGAAGAAGAAGAACTTGTACCTCTCTGAGAAGACAGTATCAATTATGGGGGAGCACACCGATGTATGTCCAGAGTTGGTAGATGAACTCCCCAGCAGAGAGATCAAATACGATATCAGTACTAATCATACCTAAATTTCTTCATCTGGTAAGCACCTCAGGGACAAACCTGACCCTTAGTTCTGTCTAAGAGGTTGGCCTTTCTTGAGCTACCTTAATAACCCAGAAGTAATGATTGGTCAGAGATCATCACAAGAACAAGGACAGACAATGATCACAGAATATGATCAAAAGTAAACTCAACAAATGTAAAGCAGCCTCAACGATCGTAGTCTTCCCAAAGGAAACACTAGTTCAGAGGGAGCTAAAGGCAGATCAATATTTTCCACACCATTTAAGATCATAGACCTTGGCAGAACTCGATGCGTGCCCCCTATATTCATATCGTGTGGAGGGAAGTTACAAATAAGTTTGAAAAGGCATTTTGGAAATTCACCTCAGAATGTCAGTGCCCAAACTCTCGTGCGGCTTATAAATGGTCGAGCCATTGAAGCATCTCTAAGAAGACGATCATTGAGTTGACAAAGAAAGTCATAGATTCTATAGCTATCTCCTCAAGCTACTTTATGTACTAAAAAAGTCAATGGTCAGCCTACATCAATAATGCTTATTCTCTTAACAAAAATTAAAACTGAAAAACTGATCAGAATATGGAGAGGTACAGTTTCTTACTAGGTATCATGCGACCAATGGCTGGTTAACACATCATAGCTTATGCAGAGTCAGAAGGAACTGTCTTAAAGACAAATTCAAAATTCCCAAACAGTTATCAAAACCTATCAACTTTCTTTCCTTCTCTTTTTCAAACCCTAAAATCCTCTTCAAAGCTTGAAATCATTAAATCTCGAGCTTCACCCAAATTGTAGTCAACTATCCCTCACAAGAACTTTAAAATTAAATACCCATATACTTCAAACTCTCAAAATGGAAGAATGGCGAGTAATCACTGGCATTCAGCTCGGAACCAAGACGTTTGAGAATTTTGAGAAGAAGTTCAAAGATATTCTTGAACTTATGAAGAAGGTTGGATTCTCAGAATGTCTTGAGTCAAACACTCGAATATATGTTGATCTGGTTAAAGAATTTCACTCCAACGCAACCATAAATTCTAGAACCCTTTCCACAAAGGTCAAAGGTCAAATTTTGAAGTTGAAATCTTCTGACATCAATCAATGCTTAGGTTTTCTTAACCTAGGTCTAAAAAGCATTGATGAGATCGACACTGAAAAAGCTAAGAAGATTATGCATTATAAAAGAAACCCTAGTCTGAAGGACATAAAGAAAAAGGAGTTTCCTAAAGAATTTGAGTTCCTGATAGAAATAGTGGGCAAGTGTATACTATGTAAGGACACTGCACATGACACTGTGAGTGATCAACAGCTAAAGATCATATCTGCAATAGTTCTGAAGAAGCGTATCAACTTTGGAGTTATCCTGCTTGACCAAATGTCTAAATGGCTGGATAAGGAAAAGAAGAAAAGGTTAACGGGAAAAACCCTCACGAAGGTTTTCCATGGAAGGTTCTTGAGTATCATTTTGAAGAAGAAGCTAAAGAACAAAATTAAGGATGATGAAGGTGAAGCCATTAATAGCCATAAAGTGATGACTACGCAGCTGTTTGCAAATTGGTAGAAAGCCCAATGGAGAACAAAAAGATGACAATTCATGGCAGCACCGGCAAAAACACTGCGAAGAAAAAGAAGGCTAGTGCTATGAAAAAGGAGGAGTTGTCATTCACTGAAGATTCAAACAACCCTGAGTCCAAATCTGTGAGGCCACTAAAGAAGAAAACTAAGGTGATAAAGAAATCCAAACCAATTCCAAAGAAGTCTATCTACTAAAGAAGAAAGGGAAAACATAGAGTCAGAAGATGAGAAGGGAACTGAGAGCTTCAAGGATGAATCCTCAATGAGCAAGTCCAGTAATGAAGAAGAAGTTGAATCCAAGAAGGAGAAAGCTGAATCTATGAAAGGAATAACTAAATCTAGTGATGAATGAGAATGTACACTACAAAAAAATAAACATTTGGCAACAATTTTTCGGGCAACGACTTATAAAGTCGTTGCCGAAAATGCATGTTTAGCAACGAAATTTGTCATTCGTTGCAGTTTTTGAAAGGCTTTCATTTTTCGTAACGAAATTCATAAATCATTGCAAAAATTCGTTGTCAAATCGTTAAGCGTGAAAAAAAAATATACCGCTTTATTTTCTTTTTTGTCTTGAGTGAGATTTTTCCTCATTATTCAAGAAGCGGAAACTTTTTTGTTGCTATATTTCGTTGCCTAATATAGGCCACATTCATTGGCAACAATTTTTTTTGTTGCGTATTTAATACATTTTTTTGTAATGAATAGTAAATTGTTGCCCAAAATTAAGACAACCCCAATAAGTATGTCTCTTTTTTTCCCCCAAAACGCATTATTTTTCATTAAATTTTTTTTTTATTTGGACACAATTTTATATAGTGAAATGTTTCACTCCGTCCGTCTCAAAATAAATATCCAGTTTTATTTTTTTTAAAAGTTATAATTTTTGAAATTAAAATTGAGCACATATAGATATATTTTCTAATTTACAAAAATTAAAATTTTTAGTTAATTGGATGTAGTTTATAATGTTCATATTCGCACACTTATAATTTTGAAAAAAAATATAATTAATTTTTAAAATAATTTATATAAAAAATTTTTGTAACTCGTTATTTTACATATATACTTTTTGACAAGGGATGGGCAAGGAATTGAAATCGCTCCCGAAAGTGCACCAAAAATTGACCAAACTGCACTGATTAAGTCGCGCCAATGGTTCCGGCATAGAGCAATTAAGTTACACCAATGGTGTGTAAGTTCTTTTTTAACTCCCCTTTTTCAAATTCTCATTTTTCTTGACTTGTAATTTTTTTTTATAATCAAATATTAATTTCTCTTTATATCTTAAATTAGAGGGTGTTTGACAATAACTTATAAGTTGGTCAAACTAAGTTTTAAGTCATTTGTTATCATTTAGTGTTCGACACTAACTTAAATTTTAACTCTTTTTTTTGACTTATAAGTCATTATTAAATTTTCCATGCTTCATGTGCTATATTTTTTATGTATTAGATAAATTTTACTACCATATATATATATATATATATATATATATATATATATATATATATATATATATATTTCAAAATTTCTTGTCAAACTAATACTAAACAAATCTCAACATTAAACTAAATATATATAAAGTAACTATGAATATTTTTATATATAAATAAATAAATATATATATATATATATATATGTGTGTGTGTGTGTGTGTGTAAATAAATATTCATATAAATACTTATAAATTTATCTCTAAATATTCATATAAATATTTATAAAAATATTCATATCTAAATTTTATAAATTTTAGATGAAATATTTATAAATTTATAAATAAATATTTGTTTATAAATTTTAAAGATAAATTTATATGAATATTTGTTTATAAATATTTATATGAATATTTAGAGATAAATTTATAAATATTTATATGAATATTTTTTTATAAATAAATATATATATATATATATATATTAAAATATTCATAGTTATGTTATATAAATATTCATAGTTACTTTATATATATTTAATTTAATTTGGAGATTTAAGATGGATATATATATATATATATATGGAAGGTAATAGAATTTATCTAATACACAAAAAATATAACATAAGAAGCAAAAATATCATAGCTAGGTTTTGAACCTAAGACCTATGGGTTATTGGGCCATTAAGATACCACTGAGCCATTCTAATTTATTAGTTAACTAAACTACCACCATAACTTATAGCGGTAGACAGTGTAGCACATGAGCAAATGAGGGGCAAATGAGTAATTTCTCATGTCGCTACAGCTTGTAGCGGCAGGGAAAATTCATTTCAATCCGTGTCATCCAATGTTGCGATCAACGGTATAGATTATGGTTGTTAAAATAGTACCCGTGACATCCGATTGCCAAGAATGGGGGCTCATATATATATAGCCGTGTATATTCTATTTGTGCGCAGTCTTTCAAAACTGCGTCGTTTTAGCATATTTGTTTTTGATTTCTGATTTGGGAGGAGAGAAACTTCTTTTTTAATAAAAAAAAATCTGATAAAACGACATAGTTTTGACAGACTATGCACAAATAAATTATACACAGTTGTGTATGACCATATTGCTCTATATATTAACTTACCAAACTATAATTATTAACTTGTTATAATTTTTTTACTTAAAAAACTTAATTGTGATGTCGAGAGGCGGGAGAAATAGACAATATAATTTTAAAAAAAGAATTAAATATTTAATGTAAACTTTTGAATTTAATTATAGATTATAAATATTGCAAATTTTAAAATGTATATATATATAGGGTTCTAATTCATGACAACAGGTTGTTAGAAGTACTATTCCAGCAACCATCATCTCTATCGTTAATCAATACAATTAATGGCTGAGATTGAAAAAAATAAATATTTTGCCACTAAAATTGTAGTGGCAGTAATTACACTTACTCATCTACTAAAGTAAGTGTAATTACTGTCGCTACAACTTGTAGCGGTAAGACTTTTATTTTTTTTCAATCTCAACCATTAATTATATTGATCAATGATGGAAAACGATGGAGATGATGATTCCTGGAATAGTACTTTTAACAACCGGTTGCCATGAATTGGAACTATATATATATATATATATATATATATATATATATATATATATATATATATATATATATATATATAATGTTGGTTCACTCATTATTTTTTGTCTAATAAATAATTTTTTTTTAAAATATAAGGATAATATAGACTATTGATATTATATTTAATGTTATACAATTATTATTTTTTTAATAATAATTATGTATAATTTTAAAACGATTTATATTAAAAACGGATAGAGTATTATTTTTGGACTGACTTATGAGGATAGACTCATAACTCATTCACTTCATTATTCTTAGTGTCAATAAATATAGTTACGCTAATAGTAGTTTCCATAAATAGTTTGAGGTGAAAATAAAATGGGAAAACTCGGATATCTTTGTTTTGTAATTGTTTTGCACAAATTTAAATTTCATAATAATTTAAATATTATAGGAATAATGTTAGGGGGGGTTCAAAATAGCGTATAATAATTATACATATCACACTTCATTATTATTGACCATAATCCAATTGCACAAGCATGACACTTCACCAACTGATCCAAACCGTCGATATTGAAGGGAGAAAAAAATCACGTGGGCCCATAATAAAAAATAAACGTAATTGACGAGTGGATTAATGGTTGACATACGATAACTAGCGTGGTTAGGGCATTACTTAATCATTTGGCAGAAAGAATTATTAGAGAAAATTAGACCTGGCAAACATGGCCTGTGCCCGGTAAGTACGCCAAACTTACCGCAGGTTGTCAAGCTTTAATTTGCATTTTTTAGCCCACTAAAAGTCGGACCTTTTTGGCCCGCCCCGCGGGTGGCCCGACCCGTGGTCCGTGACGTTTTTTTTTAAAACAAAATGTTGCTGCTTGTGGGTTATGAGGCTTGAACACAAGACTTGTAAGTAAATAAATAAGAGTTCAAACCAACTAAGCTACAACAACTTTTTAGGCTAGAGCAGTAATTAATGACAGAACACATTTTAAATATTATTAAAATAAATATAAAAATATAGTTAGGTGTATATTTATTTTAATAACATAATTATTATTTTGAAATAATTAAGTTTTTAGCAAACACATACTGATAGGAGGTTTATATATATATATATATATATATATAGAGAGAGAGAGAGAGAGAGAGAGAGAGAGAGAGAGATTATTGAACACATTTTCGAACCACTGAGCTTTTGAGGTAGACTAAGACAAATAATTTAATAATAGAGATTGTTTTTTTTAATCGTGTGAGATTATAAGTTCAAAAATGGCATAACGATAAAAAAAAAACATTATTATACAAGTATGCATTAAAAAATATTTTTATTTTTCATTTTTTGTTTTTTAACAATCGAGGTCTTTGGTATACTGTATGTCTGTATACATGGGTATTTGAATACTCGTAAAAGTACGTAATTATGCACATAAGTAAAGTTTCAAGATTTTATTAATAAATAATTATCCCTAAAATCTAAAAAGGTTAAATAAGCCCGATAAACTTTACAATCAACGTCTTGTTACAAATAGTAATGTGAATACTCGTAAATGATTTCATTACACTATTTGACTTTAATCGCAAACAACTACTGCATTCTAGCATATAGACATCCAAAAATTCTTAGATAAATTATATTAGTATTAATTATCTACATATTAGTATTAATTACAGTATTTATTATTTTTAAAAATTAAATAAATTATATTAATTTTAAAGTATAATTTTAAAAAATCAAATTTGATTATTTACTTTGAAAGTAATTTATAATACTATTAAAATTTTAATTGATTAAGATATGCAGTTAATGTAGGTAATTAGAATTATTGTTTATTATAAATTATTTTATTATTTTTAATATTTATTATTATTACTATTTTTGGTGTAGCAAAATTTTACAAATAAAAAAAAATAGAGGAAGAAGTTTCTCGCATGGCGGTAGAGACCTACTAACTTGGCACACAGGCCTCACATGCTTGACTCTCGCCAAAACTCGAGCCTTTTTGGCCCGGCCTGCCCGTTTGCCACCTCTAGAGAAAATAGACGGATAGATATAGATTTTTTATTTGTAATTCAATTCCACCTTCACATCCGCGTCTTCTCTCTCTAAAAAAAACTCGCTCCCCTCCTTTCCTCTCTCTCTAGGTATCGGTACCGCTTTATGCTCTTTGCGATCGGAGAGTTTAACTTCTCTGACTTTATTAGTCACCAATCACCATGAGCTTGTGTAATTACGTTTTCATCTGCTTAAATTTTAATTTTTGATTCTTCATTTACGTGGAAGTAATTAGGTTTGATTACAATGGTCGATCTATTTTTTTCTGATTTGATTCGCAATTTATTCTTCTCAAGGCTGAGTTCTTAATTCGGCAAAAAAGGATTGTCATTGATGATCTATGAAATGTAATATGTAGTTAAATATTAGTTATTTTGATTATTCTACTAAATACCACTAGATTGGAAAATTGTGTTTTTTATTCTGGTTATAGACTTATAGTTACAATTACACAACTGAAAGCATGTGTCATCTACTTAAATCATGGTGTTTTATTACTTCAATTAGATTTTTTTTATGATTAGATGATGATCTTGTTGTCAAGTCATGCCCTAATAATATTACTCTTTATATTTGAATTGAATTGGCTAGTTCAAGGTTTTATTTTCTAATAAGTTTGAATTGAATTGGTTAATTTGTTATAACTATATTGGTTCTGTTCTGTTGTTATGATTGATAGTATTATTTTTGAGCTTGAACTAAGTTGGATTTTGTATGATTTTAGTTTCTTTATGTTTTCCTAACTTTGCAGATCAGTAATGGTTTTAGTTTGTTTTTGTATTTCTATGTGTTAATGGGCATGTCTTATTTGCTTAATAAGTATTAACAATTTGTCTAAATTAATTCAGTGCAACTAGAGAAGGCAAAGTTACTAAAATTTAGACAATTTTAAGATCTACATATTGTTTAGAAATTCATGGGGACTCTAGTTGAAAACGTTTGATGGGCAGTATTAAATTACTAAATCAATCCAATCCAACTAGTCATGTGCCTAAAGTGTGTTCGTTTATCACCCTTTAATGTTTTTCTTTTTCTTATGATCGGAGCATATATATTATTTCTCAATTATGTAGGTTTGCTATTTTTGCCCATCCAACTTGATGTTATCATTTTTTCTCTGTTGGATCACATTTAAAAACATCAAAGGTTGCCTCAAATTGATTGATATGTGGCACTTTGCGCTTCATTGCAATAAGCATTCAGGGGTGAAAATGTTGTAACCTCTGTTGCACAAGTATAGTTACTAGAAATTAATTCACTAATTCCTAATTGAAGCCATATAGCTGAAGCCGAACCCCATGCGAGCACCGCTGACCAAGGAGGGGACAATATTTTGGTTATTGCAAGTGCAAAAAATTTCATTTAGTGTGAGACAGGTTCACACTTCGCAGTTTACCAATTTAAGTTAGGTTTTGGACCATCTCTTATTGTTGGGAGTTGAAAGCCAATGGGCTCCTTTTGTTGTTCGCTATGCGGTAAGCTTTCAATAATTTAATGCAATATGTTGCCTACTTTTTTATCTGTGAGTGTGCCTTGTGTCTAGACCGCGAGATACAGGTCATAAGTAACTCCATTGAAACAACTTTACTTGAAGACAGACAGACAGCTTATTAAGGAGATCCGTGCACGCGGGGGGTGGGGGGTGGGGGAGAGAGAGATCATCCTTTCTGCAGAACTCTGGCAAACTTTGCTCAAGAAGTAAATACGGGTGGTTTAGATTTTTTTTCCCTCCATTTTGTTCTTTTTAATAGAAAACATGATATTTAGTAGAACTCCGTGAACTATAGACTGAGAAATTTAAATTAGTCAGAAATTTAAATAGAAGACAACTTTGTTGTCCCCCATCAGCAATCCCCCAGAGGCAGAGCAAGGAGGATTTTCAGGGTATGGGGGTCAAATATATTAAATCATTGAAATTATTATTGATAACGAGACTAACATATTTGTTGGGCCATGATATGATATTTTATGTAATAGGCCGAATTCTTTGGTGAATCCATTGGGTCATTTCTTTTGGGTTTGGCTAGTTGGGCCAAATCAATGAGTTATCTTTGTTGGATCTTTAAAGTCTTGGGTCGGGTTGATAGGACCGATCCATCAGATGACTAAATATCTGCATTTTTAGGCTTTGACTGGTAATCATGAATAAGATAATAGTTGACCGATATGTCTGCAAGGCATTAATGTGGATAGGATCCGATCAATTAAGAAAGTGGCAACAAATGATGGGATGTGGGGTATGTCTTTGCGATGCAGTCGGCTAAGATCACTAAGATTGGGGACTGTGTCAGATGATAGTGGGTGGCACAAGAAACCGAACATGAGAGTATATGTAAGCAAGGGGATCATGCAAGAAAAGGTAACTGATATTTTTCTCTCTCAATACACTAGATATTATTTTCCTCCATTGTTAACCTTGTGATCGCTCAGATCTTGACTCTCACGCCGAGTTATCCTCGACGGTCGAAGCCGTCAAGCTTTTGGTGTTGTCGTGTTTACTGTGCAGGATCGGACGTGTCTTACGTGATTGGGACGTGTGGAAAGGTCTTGGCGTTAACATTGGTGCTAGAAGGAGGGCTGTTTTCTAGTGTTCTTGAATTTTCAATCACAATCTTTTCAGTTGTTCTATGTCGGAAGTTATAGTGAGGAGTAGAACTGTTACCCCTGAAGGATAGCCGATGGCTGTAAGTTCGTCTTTACAACGTATCTCTGTCAAGGATCGGTTGGGTCCTTCAAAAAGTGCTCATGATAGCACGGCTTCCAAACATAATTCAGAAGGCTCTCATTTGAGAGCCCATGGTGATGCTAGAAGAAGACTGGTTTTTGCTGTTGACAAAAGACGAGACCATGATCGGAAACGGGTGGAAGGCACACCGCCTAGAACCCGACACCGAAGTGGTCAGGATGATAAGGCTTCCAAGATGGCGAAGATGGCAGACGAGGCAGATAAAACTTTGGAGGTTCTTCTGAAACAGAGGGAGGATATAGCTGAGCAGATGCTTCGTATGGCCGAACTGAAGGACGAGGCATCAAGTTATGTTCAACCCGAAAGGCATAGCAAATCTAAAGATGAACAACCAAGAGAAGGGAAGGAGCATGTACACCCTGTTCCTGTATCTCGAGGTCGACCTAGGGATCGAAGGAGGTCAAGAAGCCGTACTCCTGAGGTATTGAAGAGGGCACCTCACCCTATTGGTTCTCGGAATCACGGTGGCAGCAAACGAAGAAGTAGGTCCAGGGAGTACACACCGAAGAATACAAAGAAGGTATTCCGTCTTGAGTATTCTTAACACGATGACAGGGCCCCACGTCGAAGTAGATCCAGAAGTCATACTCCTGAGAATCCATTTAAGGCACACTGCTTTGTGGATACTCACCATCAGATAATTTTATCAAGAGCAAGGGGTTTTGATGGAAGAGGTTGATCTACTCACAAGAAGAGGATCTCTCTGGAGAAAGAAGTCTCATCGCAGCCGGAAGGAGTGGACTTTTTGGTTAGAGAGTTAAAAGAGCTTCGAAAGCAGTTGGCCGAAGTTCAACAAGTGAAGGATACTTCGGGAAAGAAGGCGTCTCCTTTTTCCTCGGATATTCTTAAGGAGAAAGCTGATCTTACCAAGAAGTTGCCTCACATAGAGAGTTATGATGGATATGGAGATCCCTATGACCATAGTCAAGCGTTCGACAGACTGATGGATTATTATAACTTTACAAATGCTGCTAAGTGTCAGACGTTCGTGACGACGCTTAGGAAGGATGCAAGGCAGTGGATGGGTACTTTGCCTTCGGATTTAGTCTCTTCATGGACAGAGTTATGCAACAAATTTTGTGCTCATTTTGGGAGCAACAGAAGGAGGGGAAAGCCTACAGGTTCATTGGCTCAAGTTCGACAGTATTCGAATGAGTCCTTAGGCCAATATGTGAAGCACTTCAGGGAAGCAGTTGGCCAAGTAACGGATCTCAATGATCTTCAGGCTGTTGGATTATTTCAGAATGGTCTAGATCTGGTGAAGTCAGAGAAGCTGGTGAAGAAGTTGATGTTTCACCATCTGAAGAGTCTGGCCGAAGCTTTTGATAAGGCTGAAGGCTATATTGTGGTAGAAGAAGCTATGAATAGCTTAAAGCATCCTTCTTCAGATAGATTGAAGGAGACATACACTAATAAAACTAAAGGCGATCAGAGGAAGGGGGAGGAAATAATGATCAGCCAGAAGGTAGCTTGAAGAAGTACAACAATAATTGGTGTCAAGGAGGAAATCGTCCACCTGCTCCCACCTACAAGGTGAATAAGGTATACATCAAACTAAATATGGATAGGGCTTTTATATTGGATCAGATCAGGAACTAACCTTACTTTGAACCACCTCGTGACAACATTAAGCCTGGGGCGGGCAATACTCGCAAATATTGTGGTTATCATCAGGCATCGGGTCACGACACGAATGAATGTTGTAGTCTGAAGGAATTTGTGGAACGGAAGGTTCAGAGTGGTGTGTTGGTCCAGTATGTGGCCGAAAGGGATCATCAGCAGGAACAATCGAGCGATGATCGGACTGTTCAAGTGGTTTAACCGGTTCAACCTGCACAAACTGCTCCTAATCATCCACCAAGGCATGTCGTTGATGTTATTACCGAGGGGACAACAGGAAAGTTGGTAGGGAAGAAGAGACATGGATATTTGGATTCGGTTATGTCTGTGGCAGGTGTTCTCCCAAAGACTGACAGATCGTATCCAGGGACGGTCATATCCTTTACTGATGAAGATTACTCTTCAGAGCCCATCGAACCCCACGAAGGAGCACTAGTGATTACTGCACAAATGGGTTCAGTGGACATGAAGAGAATGATGATTGAAAATGGATCTTCTGTTGATATTCTGTATGCCCGTGCTTATTAGAGGATGCATTTGGATGGGCGAAAGATGGAGGTCGGACAAGAAGCTCCATTATATGGCTTTAGCAATGATCCAGTCAAAGTTGCAGGGACTATCAAGCTACCAGTTATCTTTGGTACTGCTCCCCAACAGGTAGAAATAATGTGCAAATTTTATGTTGTGCATGTAGATTCAGCTTACAACGCAATTTTGGGAAGACCTACTTTGACTGCCCTGTAAGCTGTGACGTCAATCCCTCATTTCAAAATCAAGTTCCCAACAGCACATGGAGTTGGTGAGGTAGCAGGGGACTTGGATCTGGCTAGACTTTGCTATAGAAATGTTATGATTGCTTCGGGAGTAGGGGTTAGCAAGCAGAAGCAAACTATGGTGATAGAGATTGAGCCCTTTACTGAAAGCAGTTCAGAGCCATTGGTCATACCAGCTGGAGAGACAGAAGAGTTCGAGTTGATTCCTGACAAGAAGGACAAAACGGTGAAGATAGGTTCAGGTATGCCGGAACCTCTTCGGACAAACCTTATAGAACTTTTTCGATGTTATGCAGATATCTTCTCATGGGAGCCTAATGATATGCCCGGAGTGAGACGAAAGATTGCAGAGCACAGGTTGGAAGTGGATCCATCGAAGAAGCCAGTTCGGCAGAAAAGACAGATTTTTGCACCCCGAGCGTCAGAGGATCATTGATGAAGAAATTGCAAAGTTGCTGGCTGCAGATTTCATCTTCGAGATCGACTACCCGGAATGGATGGTGAATGTGGTGCTAGTCCAGAAGTAGAATGGGAAATGGCGAGTCTGTATTGATTACACGGACTTAAATAAGGCTTGCCCGAAGGACTTCTATCCTCTACCTCACATTGATCAGCTCATTGATGCGACTTCGGGGTACGCATTACTTAGTTTTATGGATGCTTTTTCAGGTTATCACCAAATTTCTATGTGTAAAGAGGATATACCGAAGATGGCATTCATTACGCACTGTTCGATGTACGCCTAAAAAAGATGACATTTGGCTTGATAAATGCTGGAGCTACCTATCAGAGGATGATGAACTTTGTCTTTCGAAAGCAGTTGGGGAGGAACATGGAAGTATATGTTGATGATATGATAGTAAAGAGCATGATAGTTCAGAAGCACTTGGACGATTTAGAAGAATACTTTCAGATAGTCCGTCATTATAACTTGAGGCTATATCCAACAAAATGCACATTTGGGCTCGGTGCAGGGAAATTCCTGGGTTATCTGGTCAGTCAGAGGGGTATCGAAGCTAATCCTGAAAAGATCCAGCCTATTCTAAACATGAAGACTCCTCAATCATTCAAAGATATTCAATGGCTAACAGGGAGAATTGCAGCTTTGAGGAGGTTCATGACCAAATCGGCAGAAAGGTGTTTGTCGTTCTTTGACACGTTGAAAGGACCGAAGAATGCAAAGACGTTTCAGTGGACTTCGGAATGTGAAGACGCCTTCTAGGGAATAAAGACGTATTTATCTTCGGCACCTTTGCTGGTGAAGCCAATTCCTGTTGAGCCGCTATACTTATATCTAGCAGCTAGTTCATTGGCAGTGGGAGCGGTGTTGGTTCGAGAAGTTAGGAAAAACAACATCTGGTTTACTATGTAAATCATGTCCTTAGGGATGCTAAGACAAGGTATCCAAATATTGAGAAGTTTGCTTTTGCTTTGATGATAGCTAGTCGAAAGCTTAGGCAATATTTCCAAGGTCAACTCTTGGTCATTTATACGGATCAGCCTCTAAAAAAGTTTATGAGCAAGCCTAAAGTTTTGAGGAGACTTGCTACTTGGACAATGGAGTTGTCTTAATTTTTCATAGAATATCATCCCCGAACTGCTATAAAAGGTCAAGCTTTAGCCGATTTTATGGTGGAGTGTTCGTTTTCAGAAGATGATGACAATTTGGCAGAAGCTGAAGTGTCTGACCGAATAGTTACAGTGCTTTGGCCCAATCAAAGTTCATAGATGCTGTATGCAGATGGGTCTTCTACTTCGGACATCAGTGGGGCAGAAATTATTTTGACAAGTCTAGAGGGATTCAAATTGCAGCAGGCCATCAGATTTGGGTTCAGAGCAACGAACAACGAGGCAGAGTACGAAGCGGTGCTAGTAGGAGTACGACTGGCGAAGAGTCGAAGTTCAAAAATTGATTATCTATAATGACTCTCAACTAGTCGTCAAGAAAATTTTAGGGGAGTATGAAGCACGAGGACCAAGAATGATTAAGTACCTGGCAGAGTTAAAGGATCGGCTTCAGTATTTCCTCTCCTATTAGTTTCAAGGCGTTGAACGTAATGATAATTCTATTGCCGATGCATTATCAAAGCTGGCTACTACGGATGCTAGTAATTTTGATGGATCAATTTATTTGGAGATTCTGCAGCAGCCTAGTATCCAACATGAATCGGTGATGTGTGTTGAGCGTTCTAATTGCTGGCTGACCCCATATCTAGAATATCTGGCAGATGGCGTCCTTCCTTCGGATCAGATGTTAGCCAAGAAAGTTAAGTACAAAAGTGCTAATTTTGTTCTTATTGATGGGGATCTTTATCGAAGGGCTTTTTCGTCTCCATTATTGAAGTGTTTGGTTCCATCCGAAGCTGAATATGATCTTTAAAAGATTCACGAAGGTATTTGTGGCGACCATATGGTTGCTAAGTCATTATCCTACAAAGTACTTCGGCAGGGATACTATTGGCCTACCATTTTCAAGGAAGCTACCGAGTATGTGAAGAAATGTCCAAAGTGTCAGTTGAATAGTCCTATCCCACATCAGCCACCAGAAGAGTTATACTCGATTCTATCTCGTATACCCTTTGCTGTCTGGGGGGGTAGATATACTGGGTCCATTGCCGAAAGCTAAAGGTCAAGTCAGTTTTGTTATAGTTGCCATTGATTACATGACCAAATGGGTGGAAGCAAAGCCACTTAGACTGATAATGGAATAGGAGTGTTTGAAGTTTCTGAAGGAATCTGTAGTGTTTCGTTTCAGCATTTCGAAGGTGGTAATATCAGATAACGGACGCCAGTTTGTGGGATCAAAGTTTGAAGCATTTTTGAAGGAACTGGGGGTTCAGCATAGAAAGACTTCAGTAGCTCATCCATAGTCTAATGGATAGGTCGAAGTAACCAACATGATGCTTCTGAATGCGATCAACTGTAGATTGGATGAGGCTAAAGGAAGATGGCCCGAAGATCTGCTTAGTGTATTATGGGCTTATCGGACTACATCGAGGACTACCACGGGAGATTCACCTTTTAGGTTGGCTTATGATACTGATGCCTTAGTCCCTGTAGAGATTGGATCTACCAGTCTTCAAGTTAGTCAGTTTAAAGAGATATACAATGATGAAGGGCTGAAGATCAACATGGATTTGTTGGAAGAAGTCAGAGAGGTAGCTTTGATAAAACTGGAAGCTTATCAACGAAGAGTAGCTAAGCACTACAATAAAGGGGTAAAGCTTCGAAGATTTGAAGTAGGAGATTTCATCCTCAGAGAAGTCGAAGCATCTATGCCTTAGAATTTGGGAAAGCTAATGCTGAACTGGGAAGGTCCTTATGAAGTCATCGAAGTACCGAAGTCAGGGACCTATCATTTAAGGGCATTGGACGGGTCTGAAATCAAGAATACTTGGCATGCTGGTAGACTTCGAAAGTATTTTTAGTAAAGATAGTGTCAGTATACCGGAGTCTGTAAATATTTGAATCATCATTAATAAAAGATTCTTTTTCCCAATTGATCTTCTCTTCATTAGTACAAATTTCATGGTTGAAAGGAGGTTCGGGTGGACTCGTTGACCATTCGATGGTAGCCTATCTGGCAGGTGGTCCTTATGAATTTGTTAGGCCCCGAGTGGTAAACAAATTTCATGGTTGAAAGGAGGTTCGGGTGGACTCACTGACCATTCGATGGTAGCCTATCTGGCAGGTGGTCCTTATGAATTTGTTAGGCCCCGAGTGGTAAACAAATTTCATGGTTGAAAGGAGGTTCGGGTGGACTCGCTGACCATTCGATGGTAGCCTATCTAGCAGGTGGTCCTTATGAATTTGTTAGGCCCCGAGTGGTAAACAAATTTCATGGTTAAAAGGAGGTTCGGGTGGACTCGCTTACCATTCGATGGTAGCCTATCTGGAAGGTGGTCTTTAGGAATTTGTTAGGCCCCGAGTGGTAAACAAATTTCATAGTTGAAAAGAGGTTCGAGTGGACTCGCTGACCATTTTTTAGGCCCCGGATTGTGTTATTCTTGATCTTAACTGTTATATGATTTACTTGATTAATAGTTTAAGTTAAGTTTGAAAGAAGCTTGTACATTTTTAAGTTGATTGACACTGAATTATTGACAAGAAATAAATTACACAAAAGTCATAAGGAACAAAGTTAACTTTTCATTAATATTTAATTGTTTACATTGAAAGATAAGAAGTTTTTTTACAAAAAATCCTAGTCTGGAAAGAAGAGATATCATTGTCAGGCATTGTCTTCGCCATCCGAAGAGTCAAGAAGAGCTGGATCTACCTTGGCCGCAACTAGCTTGGCTTTACCTCGGCTTCGGTAGATTTCGTAGCCTTCAGAATACATACGAACGATCTCTTCGTTCACTTCATTCGATTTCCTACACTCTTCTTAAATTTGTTTGCGAAGTTCTTCGGTTAAGGGCGGACCTAAATCTCGAAGAGTCCAAAGTTCTCGAAGTTCTTCTTCGTGCTTTTGGCGCCTCTTCAGATGACGAGCTTCTTTGGTCTCTAGCTTATTGACTTGATTGGCCAGGCTTTGGTTGGTTGCAACTAGCTTTTCGTTCTTCCTCATCATTATTGCGTTCCTTTGGACTAGGTCTACATTTATATTGACGATTTCATGGTGATTGGCCTTGATAGTCTTCAACTCTTCCTTGGTCTGATCTAAATCTTTCCGAAGGCATTCATTGTTGAAGAGCGCAATATCACAGTAATTTCTTTCTTTCGCCAACACCGACTTCAGTATGGCGTTTTCGGCTTCTTTATATCTTGGACGTAAACGCCCAAAGACAGCATTTTCCTGCATATGTTCAGCATTACTCAATCAGTTTCAAATAGATGAGCATGAGGATAAGTAAAGAAGTTAAAAAAGTCATTTACCTTCGCCCGGTACTTCATGCCCTAATCGATCAGATCCATGATTGAGTTGTTGCCAAATCGATGGTCATCAGTGTCCTGGACGAAGGTGTCATAGAGCTTGAAGGGGAAGTTGGCATTGAATTCAAGCCATAAAGTTGGTGATGCCATGGCCTCATTTCGGAACTCAGAAGAGGAAGGTTTTGAAGAAGAAGCCATGGGTCATTCGGGAGTGGGTAATGGATCAGTATAAATGTTTTCGGGAGATGGTGATCGAGCGTGAACGGGTTCACGTGGTGGCGATGGGACAAATGTCGAGCTCGGTTGACTGTCAGAAGTTTTCTTTCTTTTACGAGATAGTGCTGGAATGGGCTCAACTTGCTTGTCATCATCAGAAACCTATATCTCCACTAAGATTATTGCGGGAAGATCGGCTGAAGAAGAGGGAACTCGGAGGGCATCAATAGAAAGAGGGGTAATTTTTGTTCTTAATTTCTTAACATGAAGGACTCGGGTCCGTCGTCTAAGGGCATGTCAAGCAAGCTTCCTCTGGCAGGAGCAGGATCTGATGGTGCAGGGATATGTGCAGCTGAAGTCTCTGTTTCTGTGGGAATGGATCTGGGTTTCCATGTGGCTTTCTTCTTTCGGCGAGGTTGAGAGGACTCTTCGAGTGGATTGGGATCTTCAGCTTGTGGATCAATGGTTTGGGTTTTGACAATAGGTATTTTGGTGGTTGAGGTATCTGCAGGTGGGGCTTCCAGTAGTAGAAGTTCAACATTTGCTTCTGAAGACTTTCTAGATAGAAAGTCTTCCAAATCTCTTGCATCTGAGGACGTCAGCTTAATCAAAGATACTACAAAGGGGTATAAAGCCACATATCAGAACCTATATTATTGACAATTTCAAATAAATTGTATAGTAAGATAGATCAAAACTTACATTTGTGGTCGTATAACCATGATTGTTTGGTTAGGAGTCCGTAATTCCACTCTTCTTTCGGGAAGTTCTCAAAAAGCTCTATCATATCATTTACCCGTTCTTCAAGAATATCACCAAAGTCTGCAGAAATTTTTTCCCGAATGGCCCAGTTCGGCAAAGAAGCAATTTCTGGTCCCTTGATGAAGAACCACCCTGTTAGAGTTTATGCCCTAGAGGCCAATTATTTGATATACTTGCTTAACGTTTTGATATTATATTTGATTGAATAAATGAATGATTTTATTATGGTTTTATTTACTGCGTTATATAATTGTTAACATAATAAAATTCCTTAGAATAGTGATACAAATTATATAGTTTCAAGTATGTGACTTGAACATGAGATTATATAATTACAATTAGTATCATTGTTCTTAAATGTCCCTAGTCGAGTATCATTGTTGATGGGACAACATTGATGCATTGAGACTAGTATGTGGATTGACTGATGACCAAATCTCATTGGTCATAAATATATGAGATATTAAGTCAATGCACAAGTACATGTTAGAGAACGATGTACTGGACAGACCCACCATGAGAATTCTATGTGGAGCATTATGCGAAGTGTCATTAGAAATTCTCATAGTGATAATGAAGTAATGGTCATCCGACCTAAAATCACTATATTACTACACGGGAATTTATGTACTTTGATATCATCAAATGTCACCTTTAATAGGGTGGACTATAAAGGTGATTATTGGGTACATCATGAATCGTGTGAGGAATATGAGTAATCTAGATGGAATTTAACCCTCCTATATATTAGGGATGATATCTATAGGCCTCTTGATTGAGTAGGACTATGAAATGCATGGCCATGCTCAAATAGTGATTTGTTTCATATAGTCTGCTCATTGATCAAGAAAACTCAGATTAAATTATGAAGAGTATGACACATTCCATGACTCGAGTTTAATCTAGGATATTAAGGTTAAAAGGATTAAATTACATTGAAACATTGATCACGAATAGGTTGTATCGAATCATCGATCTTATTATTACTTGGGTAGCAGTGATTCATTACTAGATGCCGCTCATTGTTTATAATTTTATAATATGATTTTAAAATTATTTCCAACGTAATAATAACCTATAGGGTCACACACATAAAACGTAATTTAAAATGGAATTAATTTAAATTTCAAGGATTTAAATATATTAATATGATTAATAGTATTTAAATCACGAATTTAAATTAAAAAGGATAATTTGTATATATGTATATTAATTAAGTAAGACTTAATTAAGATATATATATATATATTCAGATTTTATTAAAATACGTTTTTGATTAATCCCTTTTTAACTACTATATATATGATATAGTAGCTACTTAGGGTAATATCATAACATCATAACCCTAGCCGCTTTTAGAGAGAGACTAGAGAGAAACAGTTCTAAAATCCATTCCTTTTGGTGGCTAGTCTGCATGATTTCGTTTCATCGCAGATCGTCACGATGGTTCATGCAGGCGTTCGTGTGGATACAGTAGTAGAGGCGCGATTCGTTTGGATTGCGTTGGAGATTCGAGCGCATCAATTTCAGAAGCATTTTCATATTCGGTATAATTTCTAACCACTGAATTAATTATTTTTGCATGGATCCTGTTTAGGGTTTCAGAAATTACTTTAAATTATTCTATTTTCGCTGTACGTTTATGTGTCGAAACCCTACACACCCTTTGTGCCATCCTTTGTTGCTGGAAAGGGTGGAGACCAAAGAACGTCCCTCAAACTTCTCGCCTGACTTCGGTGATTGTTTGCTCAGAGCTTTAAATCCCTTTTCTCGGGATTGATCGATTTTATAAACAGTGAAGAAAAAGTCAATAGTAGGTTCAACGCCTACTTTATGGCAGAAGGCGATGAAAGCAAGAATGTGGATATATGAGTTCGGCACCAATTGGGCAAACCCAATGCCGACAAGCCCTAATAGGGTAACTAGAAAAATGTGAAGAGGGAATCAAACTCCCTTCTCAAGAAGAGTCACTAGTACGACCGTCCAACCTTCCGGATGCTGGTACATTCGTTCATTGGACATAGGAGCCCTCACCAGTTAGGTATCAGGGATCTGGCAGCGAGTTCAAATCCTACGTAGTTCAATCTCGGTAACAGTGGAGGGAGTATTGGCATGAGGATATTGTTCTTTACTCTTAAAGAACCCAGAGGGGTTAGGAAGGGGTTTTGGAGGAAGAGACTTATTACTTGGAGTAGCAGTCTTGGGGTTGGAGCTCGAAGCCTCTTTGGTAGGGCTTGGGTTAGGTGGAACGGAGGTAATTGGAGTCACGAGAATGGGTACACTTTGATCGAAATCTTGGGAGGCCATTGTTAAAGATTTGTAGAGAATTGAAGGATTCGAGAGAGAAGGAAAGAGCAAGAGGCGTCTAAAATTCAAATTGGCAGGTAAAACTGTCAAATTTGGGGAAAATAGCTTTTATACTGACGGTTTTTTAACTTTTCACAAAGCTCGAGGGCGACACATTTAATGATAGCCATGATGGCGAATTTGAAAGGCTGTTAACCGGACTGGACTTTTCAAATTGGATCTCCGGTTTTTACTTGTGAAATTATATGAGATTTATGAATTGGGCTTTGGATAGCTTCTTGTTGGGCCTTTTCTAGATCTTATTAAAATTCCATACACTTTGGTCCATTTTGCAGCCTTTCATTAAACAATCTGTTTAATAAAAGACTGGGGCCAATGTTGGGCCATGATATTTTATGTAATGGGTCGAATTCTTTGGTGAATCCATTGGGTCATTTCTTTTGGGCTTGGCCAATTCGGCCAAATCAATGGGTTATCTTTGTTGGATCTTGAAAGTCTTGGGCCGGGTTGATAGGACCGATCCATCAGATGACAAAATATCTACATTTTTGGGCTTTGACTAGTAATCATGAATAAGATAATAGTTGACCGATATGTCTGCAAGGCATTAATGTGGATGGGATCTAGTCGGCCGGCGGTGGCAAATAGTGATGGGATGTAGCAGGTATGCTGTATGCAGTCGGCTGAGATCACTAAGATTAGGGACTGTGTCAGATGGTAGTGGGTGGCACAAGAAACCGAACATAAGAGTATATGTAAGCAAGGGGATCATGCAAGAAAAGGTAACTGATATTTTTCTCTCTCAATACACTAGATATTATTTTTCTCCATTGTTAACCTTGTGATCGCCTGTACTGACTCTCACGCCGGAGCTATCCTCCGACGGTCGAAGCCGTCAAGATTTTGGTGTTGTCGTGTTTACTGTGCAGGATCAGACGTGCCTTATATGATTGGGACGTGTGGAAAGGTCTTGACGTTAACAATATTGATGAATTGATACTTAGTAGATCGTTTTGAATTGCTTTAGTCTAGGAACTTCAATTATCTTCTTGTTTATTACCTCAACTTCTACATTTTATTCAAGTGAATATTTTGTCATTTTTTAAATTGCTCAATTTCTTTTCTAGTTCATTCAATACAACCTACTTTTTGCCTTTAGGATGAATATCGGAGGGCACAAGTGGCACCAATTTGTTTCAGCTTCTTTTTGTGAATTATAGATGTTGAAATTCTGTTAATGCTATTAACATAAGTGTCATATTAAAGAAATAATTATACTTGCCTAAACAATACTCTAGGAATGTAGATCACAAAAATACTTGGAGAAAAGTTCAGATGACCACCTGGGGTTTGGGCGGTTTCCCACTTAACCACCTGTAGTCAGTAAAGCTACATTTAAACTCTCGACTTTTTGAGTTGAAGTGAAAATGTCACCTTTTCCATCCAACTTAACTGTGCGTGTATGTTAGAGGGGCCTGTAACGGTCAAAAACAAAGGGTAAATGTCTAAAATAGGTCTTCTTCTTCCTCGTTGCTGTTAAGAGAACAGATCTACTCCATTTCAGCTATTTCAGCTCTATCGTAGATGGAATTGAAAGCTACTTCTTAACCGAAGCTACAAAAACAGTAGCACACAGTGATAGAAGGAAAAGGAATCCGGCTACTAAAGGAGAAAGAATTTTGCAATAACCATTTGCAATTTCTAAAGGTAAGTTTTCCAATCCCCTTCCATTCCTTTTTCATTCCATCCTTGTTGAGAAAATGACTTTCATGGCCGAATGACTGGGTTAGAACTTGAAGGATTGTTTGTCCTTTTAGTTGCTATGTTGCTGCGTGTAGATTTAGTTCACTGGTATGCTACTGTTTTGTATGGAAATTAGGCACAAGGAGATAGGTTGGGCTGTGGAGTAATAAGGATATTGTTATATGTTGTTATTGTAAACAATAGCTATGAAATTATTAACCTAAAACTATGCCTATTAACTGTTTGATAAAAGTTCTAAAAGAACTATTTTGACTGAAAACTATATATTATACCAAAGTAAAGCTTGGGCTTGACTTGTTTATCATATGTGGTGTTAATTAGAAATTTTGGAGGTATTAGATTAGAGCAAAAAGCAAAATTCAAGCTAAATCTAATATGGTGACTTCGTCAAGCAATGATGTAGGAAGGATGAATGGTGACTTGCGCTACATACCTAGGCGATGTAAATGTGGAAAAAAAGCAAGTGTAAGAATTGTTGACTCGACCAAACCATCGAAGGGGAGGTTATATTTTGTATGCGATGAATGTGAGTTTTGGGTATGGTGCTTGCCTTCTACAACAAACTCAAGTGGAATAGTCAGTGTCCCTAATGAAGACAATGACAGAATGGGGACATTGGTGAGTGGAAGAAAATACAAGTGTTCGTGTGAGCTAAATAACATACCAAGTAGGATGATAGTTGTTTAAAGTAATATGAAGATGATAATTGTTGTTGGACTTGTGTTGTATTTCATGTCAGTCATGATGTATTTTATTAGTAACAAATGAATGTATAAACTAAATGAATGCATTTTAGGAGACCAATGGTAGCAAGCCTTTTTCTTCGTTAGACTTTATGTTATGGATCCATGGAATTAGTTCTTCATCTATAAATTATTGGATTGCAAATTTTGTTTTATATATCTTCTTTGAACATAACTTGTTGGATTTATGTTAATAGTGACTGATTTTGTTGTATGAATTTCACTCAACATTAAATGTAAAACATTGTCAACTGGACAATCAACATTACACTGTCAAAACAAGGTGTGAAATATTGCAAGCTGATTAAACAAGGTACATGCTTTGCCCATTACAACAGTATAGCAATATTGCAAAAATAATTCCAAAATGGACAATCAACCCATTCATGCTTTGCCCATTGACTCCAACTAGTAGAAAAAGTATATGACTATACCTACTATTAATTATACCAACTATAAAACATTGTCCAAAAACTACCCATTGAATATACTATAGTTGACAAAGTATACACAATCAACATAGTCAAAAACAGTTACAAGACATCATTCATGATCCAAAAACTACCCATTGAATATACTAAAGCCTTAATCCCCCCAGTCCTCCCTTCTTTGGTGATTTGCCTATCTTGCTTTTTATGGCTCCCTTCTTTATGTTCATCCTCGTAGGCTGTGAGCTTGAAGCAGGCTGATTACTCCACATATTAGACAAAGTTGGTGCGAGATTAGGTTGAGAGCTTGATTTGGGTTGATTAAGTATTTCTGAAGCTGTTATAGTAGTAGCAATCCTTTGACTTGACTATGTTGTAGTATGCAACTTTTGTGGCCTGGGATTTGGCTAAAAAGTAATGCACAAAGGTAATCATTCCGGTTATCACACACAAACAGATCATTCTAATAAAGGGAGATGTAAAATGCCAATGAACACAACCATTCCAGTTATCCAATAGAATTAAGGGATATGTAAAATGCATTCCAATAAAACCCAATAATCTATTATAATGTACCTTAACAGGAATCTGCTGCACATTAGTTGCAGTCCCTTCAGTGGACTGATGTGGTCTGGTAGGAATGTCTGACTGTGTTGACTGTGCAGTTGACTGATGTTGTTTGTTAGTTGTCTGAAAATCAAAACATGTTAAACTGTTATAACCCAAATTTCATATCCCGGTACAAGGTAATAAATATTCAGATTTAAAACTGGACATAAAGTAGAGTAGTATTCATGTATACTACGCAAAGAAAGGTAATCCAACCCACCATTCTCTACTATTTGTTCACTACCCCCAACATATTTATGTACTGGATCTTGAACAAACTTCCCACCATAATGAAAAATAATTGTGACAGACATTCTGCATTAAACAAATGAAGGGGAAATGTTTAAATAATATACAAAACATTATAACAAGTATCACAAAAGGGGACCAAATTCAGTGGCAGACACTGGGGGACAATAATAGTAATAAAGAAAGGGGGGACCATATTACTCAGTATAATTTATCCAGGACCAAATATACTAACTAATTCCACAAAAAAACATGCATGCATATACAACAAACAACTCAAAAAGTTAACAAATTACATATGATATCTATCAGACAAGGAGAAATTTACCTTAATCGACACCAAATTAAGTATCACAGACCCCAATCGAAGGTGGGAACCCAGTAAATCACAAAGATCCAACACGAACACACTAACCCATACCCTATTTCTCTCGCCTCTCTAGCCTTAGATATCACCACGATCGCTCGCTTCTCTAGCCCTCGATATCAAACTGAAATGAAATGAAACAAAACCCTTATCGCATCTGTCGTTTTCAATATATATATGAAGGGTAAATAAGTCATTAGCCAACTCAAGTAACGGAGTGAAGACGGAAAGCATTTATTCACTTCACCTCAAAAGGTCGAGAGTTTAAATGTAACTTTACTGACTACAGGTGGTTAAGTGGGAAACCGGCCAAACCCCATGTGGTCATCTGAACTTAACCCAAATACTTGAGCAACCTAATTAACCTAGACATTTAATAATCCCCAATAATTTTGAAATTACATCATAGCATCCAAATTAATCCTAATTTATTACATAATTAATTAGCCATAATTCAAGAAGAAGACTAGTACTCTTAGACATGGGTCCAGCATCGACCCACCACCCTTGGAAACAAAAAGATAAATAAATAAATAAGAAGTCAACAATTAGAAAGAAGAACAAAAGAGGTCCCTTTAGATTTGCATTAGTTTTTTAAGAGCGCATATTTTATTTTTTATATTTTTTTAATAACTAATTGTTTGAGCTGAATAGACATAATTTTAAAAGTAAAGTGGAATGTTTATTGCATAGCCTCTCCCAAGCCACATAAGGGAAGAGAGTTGTGTCAGACGTTACGAGATGGCTATAAAAAATTAGCAATTGCTTATGAAAATGAACACATGATATGCTTTTTGTTGGCATATGGATTAATGATCATGATAATGGCTCAATATCAGTTTTAATTAATCCTGTAATACAACACATCATTTGATATTTAAAATTTATGTTGTAACAATTACCGGAATAAGAGAATGATGCCTCAGCTTGACATTTGAAAGTTACATTTCAGTTGAACTGGATTGAAATTGCAGAGGAGATTGAGGACCTGTTCGTAGGTGATGCTAAGGTAGTATGTTGTGGTATCATTACAATGCAATTCTTTATATCCTATGTAAAAGACTAGGTATCTTGTCTCTCCAAACTAAGGAGAGAAGGTTGAATAAAAACCAAACTTAAGATACTCTTCAAACTAAGGAAGAAGACTAAATAAAAGCCAAGCTTCTATAACATTCTGATTTTTTCTGTGTCCTGGGTTCTGACTGCTCTGGTATTTTTTTTAGTTCAAAATAAATAATAGTATCATAAAGCATGTTTTATCTAAAAATAAGTAAATATCAATAGTAATAAAAAAAAATATTCTGATTACTTCTGGTGTAAGATGCCACATCAACTAAATAATTGGAAAAAAAATTCACCACAGAAAGGGTATACATATGATCAGTCAGGACACATTTTACTATGGAAATCATATTTTTTGTCTGGAGATAAGCTAGCTTCTGCCTTTCATATATGCAGATTCGTTTCAACTATGTTCAGGTAATATATCTCACCCAAACAACATTTCAAATTTTAGAAGGCATGAATTAAGCATAATTTACAATTATCAAATCAATTTCTAATTTGTACCTGAATTTAAAGTCAAAGTTGGTGAGCCATGATTGGCTAGTAGTTCTGTACTCGTGATAAATTTGTACTCTAAAAAATTCTCCATTTGTAAATGAAGGTGTGGAGGAGACCATCCGTAGGGCATGCAGATCCATTAGGTGGTGACTTTCCGCTTGTCACCAGAGAAGGGCATAATGTTCTTGATGTCATATTTACGTCTTCTATTGTAAACCTTGGTATAGTTTTTACTTCAATGTCACTTTATCTCATATCTTGTTGCCCATGCTTCCAAATATTTATTAGGGATCTTTCCTTGCAGCTGATGTAGCAGAAAGCCTTGATAAAATTGATGGGGTTATCGAACATGGAGTCTTTGCTAAAACCCCGTTAGTTCACATCTTTGTTAATTGTTTCTCCCCTCTGATTTCATATAGATAATCCTTTTTTTTCTGTGCTTAATATGTTCATACAAATGATTTCCCTTCATTTTCCTACCTGATAATTTTAAAAGAGAAGATACATCACATAAGTGAAACAAATGACTTGGATTAGTCTACAGAAACAAAGAAACTACTTAGGTAGCACCTACAAGGCCTGGTCCATATGTTGCAGGCTGTCCTGAATTGTTACAGTGGACTATTCATCAAATAATGGATGATAAAGTTAAAGAAACTAAATTATTGATTTATGGAGGAATTTTAATGCCTGTTACATGTATGCCTGATAAATGCTGCTATTTCTTTTCCTTTTGATTACTTGGTAATTGCAGATGCACAATAGTGATTGCTACAGAAGATGGGATGCACATTGTTGATAGTACAGTAAAGAGTGAGGTGAGTGGACTTCAATAGCAACGGAACTGTGAGGCAGACCTAATTGTTACCCTTCCTTAACCTGTAGATGTAAAATCAATAATCACGAACTGCTTTGCTTAGCCTTCCGATATCCATTTGTGGTGTAAAATGGTCTAATTGCCATGTTTTTGGTATTAGGAATTTTTTTTCTAATATAAGTAATGTGTGTTCACAGTTACAGTATGTTTAGATGGAAGATTGTCTAGTTATCATTTGCATCGCGAGTATGGATCAGGAGCAAATAGTTGGCTCATTCAAGTGGAGGTTTGTGACTTTTATATTATTATTTTTTTCGAAGTCCAGAACAGGACTAAATTTTTTCTTCATTCTTCCTTTATGGTTGATGTATTATTATTATTTCTTCACTAAATACCATATTACAATTGACTTACGGATGCAGTCATTTCAGTTTTTGTTTAGGTTTATTTTTTTATTCTATTTATTTTCTACAAACAGAAGAATATTATGTTTTAGTGCATTATTTTTTAGAATATATCTATTTTCCTCATCTTTTAGGTTTATATGCATTCAAATAATTTTTCTGTCAATGGTTGCACTTCAAATATATGTGTAGCTTTGAAAATAAGAAAGTTGAACTTTTTGACATGTGGGAAGCAGGTGCTACTGAACCTACAACCAAAGACAATGTTCAAGTTCAAGTGGCTTCAAGTAATCAAATGTCTTCTACATATAACTGAACTATTGTATTGTAATAATGAACGTACAAGTTATTAGTTTAGTAGTTTGGTATAATAATGATCATCATATTTTAAGGATGAATTATCCAACTATTATATTGTAATGTTGTAATGTGAATGATTTTAAATGATGTATATAATATTTTTTATGTTTTATTTTATATTGTTGCTATAAACAAAAGAAAAGGCAACATTTATATTGTTGTAAATCATAACAACTTTTGTTGCATAGAAAAAGTAAAAGACAACGTATAGTGTCGTTGCTAATTGACAACTTGTGTTGCTCTCGAAAAATAATCAGCTTCGAATAGTATCGTTGCTAATTGATCATAATTATCCATAACAAAACCAATGGCAATGGAAAAATTCGTTGCAAATTAATATATAACCGGTTTATTTTGTACATTTAGCAACAAACATCGTTACCAAAAAGTACACAGTTAGCAACGAAAATCAATTAAGGCAACAATTTCTACATTGTTCAGTAACGGCAAACTTCGTTGGCAAATGTGTATCAAATGCAACGAATTTTATCTTCGTTGGCAAATAAAAAGATTCTTTTCGTTGCCAATTAGGCTATTTTGCAACAAAAATTATTTTTCAATAACAATTTCTTAATAAATTTGCTACAAAATATTTCGTTGCTAAATGATTTATGATTTTACACAAAAATAATATTTCGTTGCGAAATATATTACTTTCTGCAACGAAAAAAATATATTTGTTGTTAGACAATTAACAACGCTCATTGCGTAACGAAATGTCTAACGACTGAAAAATCGTTGCAAATGGCATTTAGTAACGAAATTTCGCACATTTAGCAACGGAAACTATTTGTTGCAAAATCTCCATTTTTTTGTAATAGTACAAGTCCTATGGCTAACACTCAGAGTAACCACTCTACTGATGAAGAAAGTTCGAAAGTTGAAACAACTGCATCTCTTACTGATAAAGTCCCAACAAGTTCATCTGATGGTTCAAAAGACGTTGAGTCTAATGAAGAAGGATCTGCTCCTACTATCACTGAACATTAAAGAAGTTCATCTGAAGATTCAGAGGCTTCAAAATCTGAGGAAGGAGAAGAGTCTGAAACTCCTGAAGCTGAACCCCCAAGAAGAAGGAAGAGCAACAGACTGATTGCCCAAAGAGTTTCAAAAAGGGGAGAATTGTTTCCAAAGACAATTGAAATCAGTGATGAAGAGACTGAATATAAGGGAAAAGAAGCTAAGGGAAAAAGGAAGAACATATCAGCAAAGGCTAGCAGTAAAAGGTTCAAGATTGTAGAGCAAGAATAGACTAGAAGTCTACCACAGGTCTAACTCCAGTTCAGAACAGAAAGACGGTGGAAATCCTTCGCTAGTGTGTCCTACCTAAGCTTATTTGTTAGTTGGTCAGTATATAGGGATATTATGTGATATATTGATTTCCTTAATTAACCCTTATTTTATGGATGTGATTTGAGAATGTCGAATTGAGAATATTACTTGATGGAAATGAGACCAGTGGAGATGCCTGTACTCACCAACGAGGAGAGCGTGCAACTTGAGGATGGCAATGTTCCTCCCGTGAACAACACCAACCGAAAGCGAGATGATGAGCGAGGGATGTTTAGAAGCTTTTTGCACTTCATGCAAAAATCAGACGAGGAGACTCGTGTTCAAAATCTGAGGAGGAAATGATAGCAATTCACGGGTTGTCACACAAAAGCGAGTTCAAAGAGTTGAGACGACAAGAATTTAAGGGAAAGCCGGATCCGATCATGGCGGAAACATGGGTCAAGCAAATTACCAAGATATTCAATGTCTTGGGATGCATGGAGGAACGAAGGTTCCATTCGCCACCTTTATGTTCCGTGGCGAGGGCGGAACTCTTGGTGGGAGAGTCGTAAGCGTACCCATCCACCGCTTTTCGGCATGTCTTGGGAGACATTTGAAACTATTTAATGACAAATACTTTCACGAAAGTGTTCGTCATATGAAGGAAGTGGAGTTTATTAGACTGGGCGAGAATAACATGGCGGTGGTGTCCCGAAAGATGAGGCAAAGTTTGCGAGTTATCCAGGTTTGCACCTCATTTGGTGGAGAATGAGGAACGTATAACGCGGATGTTTCTTAGAGGTTTGAAACCCGGCATACGTCAGTATCTCATTTCTCATAAATTTTCTCTCTACTCAGATGTTGTAAATAGGGCTCAATTATTGGAGTATCCGTGGACCCGGCGAAGATTGAAGCAATACAAAGTTGGGAGCACAGCAGAAAGTCGGTGATGAAATGCACGTAACTACGGGCTTAGCTGGTTATTATCGGAGATTCGTGGAAGGATTTTCTCGAATCGCCACTCCATTAACTCAGCTGACTCGAAAAGATATAAAATTCGTATGGAACGAGGAATGCGAGAAGAGTTTCCAAGAGCTCAAGAAGAGACTCATTTCGGCACCTATTCTTACAATACCATCTGGTTCGGATGGATTTGTTATCTACAGCGATGCTTCGGGCAAAGGGTTAGGATGTGTTCTCATGCAACGTGGGAAAGTCATAGCTTTATGCCTCGCGACAACTAAAAAGAGTATGAGAGGAATTATCCTACTCATGATCTAGAGTTAGCGTGATCGTTTCGCTTAAAGATATGGAGGCACTATTTATATGGGGAGAAAGTGGAGATATATTCAGACCATAAAAGCCTTAAATATTTCTTCACTCAAAAAGAACTCAACATGCAGCAGCGACTATGGCTCGAGCTATTGAAAGACTACGGCCACATTATTCAATACCATCCTGGAAAAGCGAATGTGGTAGCTGACGCGTTGAGTAGAAGATCATATGCAGGAATGAGTGCGATGATGTCAAGTATATGCATAGAGCCAACTTTAATAGAAAAAGTTAAGGTTTCTCAGCCCACCAGGCAGGAGGCGATGCGTATGAAGAAGAAAGTACAAGAAGGAGCTATTAGGGCGAGAATTGATGAAGAAGGAATACTTGAGTCCACTCTAGACTTTACGTTCCTAACGACTACGATTTGAAGTACAAGATTATGATGGAGGCACACAATACACCATTTGCAATCCATCCCGGAAGTACTAAAATGTATCGTGATCTTTGACATACATTTTGGTGGAACAATATGAAGAGAGAGATTGCAAAGTTTATCTCGATGTGTTTAACTTGTTATCGTGTAAAGGCGGAGCATCTAGTACCTAAGGGTCCGTTGCAACCACTTGAGATTCTAAAATGGAAGTGGGAACACATTACCATGGATTTCGTTCACGGGTCTTCCCTACGGTTTCTCAAGGCATCAATGCCATTTGGGTTATTGTTGATAGATTAACCAAGTCTCGCTCATTTCTTGCCGACACGGAGACTTATTCCCTTGAACGTCTTGCTAGTATATATGTAAATGAGATTGTGAGGTTGCATGGCATGCCAGTATCCATAGTTTGGATCGTGACCCAAGATTCACTTCAAGATTTTGGGTTAGCTTGCAAAAAGCTATGGGCACGGATTTACGATTCAGTTCGGTATACCATCCTCAAACGGACGGACAATCAGAGAGGACTATTCAAACTCTTGAAGATCTATTAAGACTCTGTGTCCTAAACTTCAAGGGAAGTTGGGATAAGTATTTACCATTGGTGGAATTCTCCTACAATAACAGTTATCAGGCAAGTATAGGTGTTGCTCCATTTGAAGCATTATATGGACGAAAGTGTCACTCTCCAATATGTTGGGATGAGGTGGGTGAAGCAACATTGTTGGGACCCGAGTTAGTACGTATGACTACCAAAAAGATCCAAATGATTCGACAACGTATACAAACGGCACAAGATCGACAAAAGAGTTATGCGGATCTTCATCGAAAGGACGTGGAATTTAGTATAGGGGATCATGTATTGTTCATGAGTTGCTCCATGGAAGGGAGTTACAAGATTTGGGAAGAGAGGAAAGCTCAATCCACGATTTATTGGTCCATTTCAAATTCTTGACCGAAGTAAGAAATGTAGCCTATAGACTCGTGTTACCTCAAAGTATGTCTCGTGTTCATAATATGTTTCACATATCGGCATGCCGTAAATATGTGAAAGACACGAACCACGTTATAGAGTAAGAACCAGACGAGATAGCCAGAAGACTTAACGTCACGAAGAGGTACTGTCCAAGATCTTGGATAGGAAGGAGCATGTCCCTACGCACAAAGGTCATACCACAAGTTAAAGTTTTGTGGAGGAATCATGCTATATAGGAGATGACACAGGAATTGGAAAGCGGAAATGAAAGCGAGGTATCCTCACCTTTTCAAAACACACTGTGCACGTCACGTCAATTTTGAGGATGAAATTTCATAAGGAGGGAGGTTGTAAGACCCCAACTTATTATTAATGAAATTTAATTTCTCTATTTATTATTTTGAAATAGTAAGGGTTGATTTGATTAATGTGGATAGTTATGGGTAAATACGCAAATATTTCGAAATAAGCAAGTGGTTATAAAATATTCATTGTTGTCGGAGAATATTCGTTTGGTCGTGGAATATTAAATGCGATGTAATGTGACCATAATGTGGGCCCCATAACGAAAAGCGATTGGATGAAGAAAACGACAAATATAAGTTGTTTAAAAATAATGGCGTAGTTGTTACCATTAATACTGTTAAAATACTCGGTGGTTAAAACACAGTAGCACACGGTATTGCACCAATTATTGATTCTTACGTAAGAAGGCACTACTCAATAATGGTTACAATAATTACTGTTCAATATTTTATTGATTTAATAATTGCTGCGTTGATATTTTATATTCTTTGTTGTTTTGATAATTGTCATTACACAAAGTATTTTTCATTATCGAAGCAATAATTCATATTATCTGAATAATATTATTAGATAACATTATTGGCAATGTCTAGAAAGTTACATCTAAGGAGAGGTTTGGTCACCTAATTGCCAAGAAGGAGAAATTCTTATTGGAAAGCCCCTCTTTCCAGGAACTGCACGGTTATCGATATTGTGATTCGTAATATTATTTGTGAATAATTAATTATTGATTCATATGATGAGGAAAATATTGATTTTATGTGGATATAGATGGAGAAAATTTTTAATGTGACAATTGTTGAAAATTGAAATTTTATCTTTTTACGATAAAATAATTCATTTAAATATATTATTATATTTTAATAATATAATAATGATGATATTTTTACGATAAATGTGGGAAATATGAGTATATGTGGAGGAGGAGTATTTTGTTACCAAAATTATTTAAAGCATGTTTTATGTGTTCGGTGGACCCCATTTCTTGGATCGAAATTTGATTATAGCTTTATAAAATCGCTTCGTTTGTGGATTTCGGTCAATTTACATTTGGAATTTGGAAAAACTTTCTTACGTAAAGTTGTAGAGAATTGGATTTCCTATAAAAACTCATGAGATTCGAATTTTCTGATAAAAGGGATATTTATTATGAATTATTGAAGTTAAAAGCTCAAATAATTGATTTTGGAAGTTTAAAATAATTTAAATTAGAAAAACGTTTTTGATATGTTTGGTGGGCTTGGTTGATTGTTGAAATGAGCTGATTTTCAGTTTATAAGAGTGTGCGTAGGAAAAATTTTATATATATTAATATTATATTAAATTTTCTACTTTGGTGTTAAGCATTTTCCTATAAATAGGGTGCTTAGGTTAGAATTGAAAATCACACCGAAGCGAAGTTTTCTCTCTATATTATCGAGCGTATTCTTGTGAGTATTTTGAGTATATTTTGAGTATTGCTATACGGTGCAAGTTCAAGTCATAGCCTATATCCGGTGTTTCAGCTAGAAGTACTGATCTTCCGAGGTAAGGGATATTATATTTTTTTAAATGATATTATTTCTTCTAATATCATTATGCCGAAGTATTGATCTGAACTTTTAATCAAATTTGGAACTTTTGGTGTCGGAGTTACTATTCACGTATACGACACTATTCACGTATACGACACTATTCATCGAAAAATGAAAATTTTCCCTTTTCGTCTAAAATATATATTGTGGATACTAGCTTTGATTGTACCCATGTTTTGATCATTCTTGAATTTTACACCACTATGATTATTTTTGAGGTATTTTTGGACATGGATAAAACAAAGTACGAATCCTTAATCCTTAATCATTGTCATTTTGTTTCACTGGATTCGTTTCTTTAAAAATATTTTTCATCATCCTCAGTCTTAAATGATGATATTATTGAATATCTTTGGCACGTAGTGCAAAAGATGAATGATTTCGATGAATATCTTTGGCCCGCGGTGCAAAAAGATGAGCAGTGTTTAGATGAACATGACCGGTGATGAATATCTTTGGCTGTAGTGGAAAGATGAATATTTGATTTCGGATATATATTGATTGATGTTACTGAGGGGATAAAAGATGAGCGATGAACTTTTAAACTCATACATAGAGGATAGTAGTTTGCATTCTTTACTTAACTCTTCTCATGAATTATTATTTTCGGCTGCGAATATTGATTTAAAACTTGTTGTCTATTGTATTCTATTAGATTTTTTTTCCTGTTGAAGACTAACGATAAATTATTGTATATTATCTTAGTCATAATATTCTTTCTTTGGGCTAGTTGAGCTCACCCTTTTCCTTTTTGTTCCATTTTTCTTCTCGGGAGGCGAGAATATAGCGAAAGTGCAGTGGGGTATGGAATGAAGGTTCTAGAGAGTTATTTAGTAGTCCTCACCATTTTTATAAAATAATGTATCAATAAATGTGATGAGGATTTATTTGAGTATAGATATTGTCTATAAGATAATATTTGTATTCAAACTCACAGTTTTACTGTTGTAATAATAAAGTTGTAGTTGTTTCTGTACCATGTATTGACAACTCAGAATGGGTGATGTATACCTATTTTGGGGGCGTCACAAAAACTGTCCATCAATGCACTTCGGGCTAATGAGGACTTTTTCCACATCATTTGTAATATTACGGTCATGATTATACCGAATAATCCCTGGTCATAATCATACCAAGTCTATCTATGCAATACAGACCACAAATGACTTTCAACATAATATAAACATGAGGATGATGACAATGATATAATAATTTAATAAAATAAGTTCAAGAATTAATTTATCCAAGAACTAATAATTTCCGAATTGTCAACATGATACTGCTTTATAGAGTAAAATTCAAGAATGCTCAGAAGAATATTTCCATGAAAAGATACTGGATGAAGCGCAAATATCAAGGATATTCCACTAATTTCATGGAGTTTAGAAGTCAAAACTTTAACCAACCGAGTATAATAATAAAGAATGGAATAACAAAAGAAATCACCATGCATGCGGTGCTTAGCATGTACATGTTATTCAACGAGAATAATAAATAACGGAACAGTCAAAGTAAATTACTTGACCGCAGGATGTTCCAACATAATAATAAAGATCGAACCAGTCTCGGCGTGAAAGCGCATGCAGACGAGATATTCAACAAAGTATAATAATGGCGGAACCAGTCCCGCGTAAAAGCATATGAACATGATATTCCAAATGTAATAATAAAGATTGGAATAACAACAAAATTTCACCATGTATGCAGATCAGATAGAAAGGTTATTCAATGAGAATAATAAATAATGGAATAATGTAAGAATTTCACCAAGTATAGGGTGTACCGCCAGCGTATCTGAGGTTCCAACAGAATAATAAAGAATGGAATAACAGAAGTTCTCTTCATGAATACAAAAGAAATAATACCCCTTACGAGTACAACAAATAATATCCCTTACCTTAGAAGAACTGGATATTGAAAAAGTGAAGTAGCATAATACTTTTCTTCTTTCTCTCTATAATTTCTCTCTCTAGAGTTTCAGTGAATTCGTAAGAAATAATGAAGGAATGAACTTCTATTTATAGAAGAATGGACTGAATAGTAACTAATCCATGAACGGTCGAGATTGATTTACTTTTAAACGGATGGTCCAGATTGATTTAATAAAATATTCTAATAAAACAAAAATCTTTTAAATAAAATATAATATATTCTATTTATTGTCTAATAAAACAAATAACTTTATAAAGTATTACATTTTATATAAAAAGTACTATGCAAAATACTATGCGAGCACTATACAATACTATGCATAATAAAATATAATATATTCTAATTATTGTCTAATAAAACAAATAACTTTATAAAAGTATTTCGCATTTTATATAAAAAGATTTTACTATACAAAACACTATGCATAATAGAATATAATATATTCTAATTATTGCTTAATAAAACGAATAACTTTATAAAAGTATTACGTTTTATATAAAAAGCTTTTCTGTTTTATTACACTAATAATACTAATAAAACAAAACTTATATATATAATATAACAATCTATAATAATTGAATCAAATAACGTAAGATATCTTTGTGTAAAGAACTCATGAAGCAATAATTGAACAAAACTGAGTGTTTTCTCACGTAAGCATCAATAATCAATACCGTGTGCTACTATGTAACCACGCATATTACTGTACTTTTACTACCGAGTAGTTCAACAGTATTAACGGTAAAACTTCTGCCGTTATTTTCATAAAACTATTTTTGTCGTTTTCTCAATCCGACAATAATTCCGTTGTGGGGTCCACCAATGATTGTGCTGTCATACGAATATTCCCTGTTAAAATGAATATTCCCCGACCAATAGAATATTATATAACAACTTGCATACTTTGCATAATTTATAAATATTACCCACAACTATAACATTATATCAAATCCACACCATAATAAAAAAAATATTTCTAGAAAAATTAAATCTTTATTCGTAAAATTTGAGATTTTACAAATTGGCTAAAGACTTAATTACCCTCCATATATATATATATATATATATATATATATATATATATATATATATAAAAATGACAGCAGTTGAGATATGGTTTCTGGATTGAAACCAAGGGCTTTCTCCATTTCTTCTTCCCATTCAGCTTTCTCCATTTCTTCTTCCCATTCAGCTCATCCCATTCATTAATGCAAACCCAATTCAGAACTACAAAAATATCACCAATTTTCAGACATAAAGACCTAAAAAATCATCTACTACTCCCCTAATTCATAACCCAAAACCCGAAGTCAAACCTCCCAGTGACAATTGTTTGGAAAATTGATTAATTCAGATATACCCAGTGAAAAGATAAGTAGCAAAACATACTTTGCTTTAATAAAGAATTAGTAAATTATGTATCTTGAACTCACAAGGTGTCAACATAAGCCAATCAAGAGAAACCAGAGTGGGAGAACAAATTCATTATGCAAAAATTACATCAAGGTTAATCCAGAGTGCGAGAATATAAAACCTCGTATTTCAGAAATATTAACCACTCCACTGTCCAAAAAATATGAAGAACCATACAATTATTACTATTGTTTTTATTTCCATCTAGCTAGAATATTAGTAGTAATTAGTAGTATTTGTTACTGATGATTTTTCTTTAAAATTTGTTTATTTTATTATTAAAATGAGGGAACAACGCCGAATTTAGAAGAATCCCCCATGAAAGTAGTAGTAGCCTCCCTGTCAAAACCCATTAACTGCGAAGCTTGACCACTCCCATTCGTTGAACCACTTAAATCAATACTGCTACTATTCATTTGTAAAGCAAATGGGTATGACATATTTGACACAGAGCTCCCATCTTGCACAACTCCAAAATCCATTGTAGATGAAGAAACCTATAACTGATTAATTATAGCATACATTCAACAAATGAATTAACCAAAATAAATTCAAGGAAAAATCTAAAATAGGATGCTAAATCTTGTTACTTACAATTGATTCGTTTGATCGAATTTGTGTAAATTTGGTGTTGAAGGAACTCATATTGAACCGGTGAAATCAATCTCAAAATGATTGTCACCGATTGATCCATCACCCACCGTGGCCATGCGGTGGCGAGAGGTTTTGAATGGGACTACACTATCAGGCCCTGAATTATACAAGGGACGGGGATCAATAACTGGTACCGGATAATCGAATCCCAATAGATTATCTTCTTCCAAAAATAAAAGTTCAATTGATTTGATATCGGCTTCAATTTCTGCTAAAATTTTGGAATTGATATTGTTGATTGGGGGAAGCCAAGAGCCTGTTAGTCAGTAAAGCTCGTAAAACCTCGTAAAAAATAAGAACAAAAATTCAGATCGGAAGGCGACTAGAAATAAACACCGGCACACACAGTTCAGGAACTGGTTAAGAATAAACCAGATCCGAAACGAATCCCTCACTCCTAACATCTCAAACCCAGAAAACCACCAAGATCAGAACCCCAAAACCAAAACCCAAAACCTATCATCGCCACAAAATTTTGGGAAGGTTCCCATTTTAGCTGCCGGAAAAGCCGAATAGTCACCAAGCATGAGAAGTGGAGAGAGACGGCAGGAGAGCCTGGATTTTATATCCGGTGCGTTTACTGATTATATATATATATATATATATTTACATTTCTGTCAGGCCTGGAGTTTACTTCAAGGCCTTTTACTGCTTTATTTACATTTAGTCCCGCCTGGAGTTTACTTCGTGGTGGTTGATCGCATTTACTGCTTTATTTACTTTTTTGATCCCCCATGGAGGTACTTCATGGTGGTTGATCATGTCCATATATATATATTTACCGCTTTTATATATTTACATTTCCGATCCCCCATGGAGGTGCTTCGTGGTGGTTAATCATGTTCGTATATATATATATATATATATATATATATATACAACTTTTATATATATAACTGCTTACTGCTTTCCATATAAACTGCGATATCATGTGAACCTAGGAATCATGTGATCACTGATTGATCCATGAATCTAGATTGAGTTCCGTGATGGACATTTTTAGTAAGCAACTTGTACATTATTTCTGATTGTCTCGAATTTCCTTGGATGGTTGTCATGCCCATGAGGAGTTCGGCATTGCTATATATTATTTTCTCGAAGATGCCTCGCATCTCGAAAATAAAAGCAAACAAGCCAAACATTTAATAATAAAATGGAAGTATGAATAGGTCTCAATTCCTATTAAGCACAGTGTTTGAAAAACCTCTTTTTTAAAACATCATTGCTATATCTTGCTTAAAACTGAATTTTTCTATAAATTCAAATCTTTTGTATATAGGTGCGAACCAGGCCTCACACTACTTCCAAATAACTGCACATTGATCCACACACACACACACACATTCATATAACAGTTTCTTGAAAAGTGGCGGTCCACTGTGGCAACAAGGATGTCGGGGGGTGCCTAACACCTTCCCTCCGCATAATCAAGCCCTGAACCCAAATGAATCTCGGTTTCACAGACCTGTTTAGCAGTGTCACATCATTGGGTCAGTGTGCAAACCTTTTCTCAGTTGCGTTGGTGCAACCAGTTAAAAACACCAACTGGCGACTCTTAACAATCCATCGTCGACATTACACATGTCGGACCTTTTTCACTTATTTTTTCAAACAAATCTCACCTAACATGAGAACACCAAAGAACAAGTAACGAAAAGGGACAAATAAAAATCCCGACGTCGACAGGTGGCGACTCTGCTGGGGACACCAGTAAGAGGGCTTAAGCCGCTGTTACAAGCTTTTTAAAATTGTTATATGTTTGTGTGTGAATGTTGCATTTACATTTATGAGGAATGTGTACGAATGCATTTTAATTACTGCACTGCAAAATATCTATCTGTGATATTAGTGCTTCACACATGTCATCATTTTCTTAAACAGTGAGACACGTTGTATGTGAATGTATGTTGTGTGGTTCCTCCACCAGGAGGCTATCCTGTTGGTGTTTGATTACTGGACTCGTAGGGAGACTAATTCCAACGAGGCTCAGGAAAGGCACCACCCAGATTCGCTCCAGTTGAAAGACGGGATTAACTTCCCATCAAGTAAATTTCGATGATCTGGGGACCTTCATGCCAAAAAGCTGCGAGAGTAACCCTAAGATAGGTCAACCTCTGATAAACCAAACGCGGAGGAAAGTCTCTTCATTCTTTCCATTTTCAATTACTTGTAAAAGCATTTACTTGTAATTTTATTCCATATTCATCTTTATGTAATGGAAAATATGAAGGATATTTGTGCATACATGACATGTTATCAAATAACACCCGTTTTTGAAGGACAATATTCCTAAAATGGGCACATTATAATAGAATTTACATTATCCCTAAGACTAAACTATATAAGTCTTTTGTAGGAAAACAATTGGGCCTGTTACCCGCTCAAAATCCATAAAGGCCACGAGCCAGAGCTAATCATGTCTTCTTCTGACCAGTCTAATGTTGTTTCTCGAGAAGAATTTGACGGATTGAGTAAACAAATTATAGATTTGGCTGTTCTTCTAAAAGAATTGCATCAATCTACTCAGGGTACAAAGATGCCTACACATACAGAATCCTCTACACAAGGAGGAGCACAAGGTTTGGATAAAATAAATCCAGAACCTCAGTTGGATACAACCAACAAAGACCTTAAAAGCGCCCATCTCAAAGGATATCCAGACACCGGTGATATCAGGAAGAAGGTCCTTCAAATGGAGGAAACTATCCGTACTCTCAAAGGGATTGGAACACATGAAAATGTTTCATATGCGGACCTTTGTATATTCCCCGGTGTTCATTATCCAAAAAAATTCAAGACCCCTGACTTTGAAAAGTATGATGGATTAGGGGATCCCAAGTGTTCATTGGAGAACTTGGATCTTATGTGGAAAATAAGAAGCTCAGAATGCAGCTGTTCCAGAAGAGTCTGACTGGAGAAGCCCGTTCATGGTATACCAGATTAGATAAATCCAAGATCCATAGCTAGGAAGAGCTAGCTCATGCCTTCCTCACTCAATACAGTTTTCAATCTCAGATGGCTCTTGACCGGTACCAGATTACCAAGGTTAAGAAACAGTCTAATGAGTCTTTCAGAGAGTATGCTCAAAGGTGGAGGCGCCTTGCTGCTCAAGTTATTCCTTCCATGACAGATTCAGAAATGGTTATGACTTTCATAGACATACAGGAAGCTCCTTTCTATGAGAGAGTCTTAGCTGGTATTGGCAAACCATTCTCTAAAATGATTAAGCACGGAGAGATGACTGAGATGGGATTGAAGTCCGGTAAGATTCAAGACCTAGCCGCTCTTAAAGTAGTTGTTGAGCACATCCAGTCCGGATCTTATGGGAACAACCCTTGGAGGGTCAATAAAAAGAAAGAGGAGGATGTTTCCTTGATACTACAAGGTCAAAAAGGCAGTCAGAACATGCATATGCAGAGGAGAAATTACTCCCCTTTCCAAGCATAGTCTTCAAACCCTCCATTGCCTAAAGGTGGAGATGCAAAGCGCCCTCGAACGTTCACACCCTTAGGGGATTCACTCGAGAATATTCTTGCTCTTCTGACTACTCAGAAGAAAATCACACATCTTCTTCCACCAGCCAACCCTAATGGAAAGGGTTTCAATGCTACTCGGAAGTGTGCTTATCATGCCGGAGCACCTGGACATGATACTCAAGATTGTTGGGCCTTGAAACACAAGATCCAAGATTTGATAGACAACAGTGAGATCGTGGTCACCAAACTAGACCAACCTCATGTGCAAGACAATCCTCTTCCTCAACACAAAGAAGAAGAGGTCAACATGATAAGTTGGAGCGCTGAACAGAGTTCAAGCTTTAACAATGAATCATCCCAGACCATCAAAGATGGTATTGATAGATGGGATTACGCAAAGTTCCAATTTGCTATGGAACGCACGATTAAAGCTCTTTGCAAATAAATTGAACAATTGGCAGAACTGGTGACTCATCAGCATCAAGTCACACGCCAATTAGTCAGCCATGGGCATGCCTATCTCCTTCCTTTTGTTACGAATGCTCCACTATCACCCTCAGAAAGAGAAGCTATGGAGGATAAGGTTACAAAGAGAGCAAATGCTAAAGCCCGTCGGGATTTTTCCAATCAAAGGGAATTTACATACCCGGGCCAACCTATGGAGGAGATATTTCATATGCTAATCAACGAAGGAAGAATTACCTCCCTTCTACCTCCAATCAATCCCCATTCAAGACGGTTCAACTCTGATAGAGTATGTCAATATCATTCACATTCTTGCGGTTACAACACAGAAGAATGCTGGGCACTCCGCCACCTTATTCAGAATCTAATTGATAGCGGTGTCCTGCAATTGACTGACGATGACACTGTACTACTTGAGAGTGGAAATACATGTCCTACCAAATGGAAGGGATCAATAGCAGTCATATCAACTGAGGCTGATGATACTGTCAAAGCATTTCCCATACAAGCAATTCAACTCAAAGGAGCTGACAATCCTTTAAAATTGGCTGCACCAGAGCCAATTTCTTTACCATTCAGACCATAATATCCTATTGTCACGACACAAAAGTCCCATGGAATTATGGGGAAGTCAAGGATCCACATCTCATACTCTCTGCGCTACATGTTGTCGAAGGAAAATCCACTGTATCTTCATCAGCGGGTTATGAAGCCCACCTTCAAAGCAAAGGGGAAGATTCCCATTGAGAAGATTGAAAAAATTCCTCCGCACTATGGGCCATAATGAAGCCAAGGTGGTTCTAAGCTTAAGAGAAGCTCCACATCAGATTTCAATACTGGACTTGGTTTTCTCTTCCGAAGATCACAAGAAGATTTTATTAAAGGTTTTGGAAGAAGCCTACTTGCCAAAATCAGTGGATGCGGAAAAATTTCGACATCTGGTTGATCACATTTTCAACAACAATGTGATATCTTTCACTGATGAAGAAAAACCGCCCGAAGGGACCGGTCATTACAAGCCATTACACATTATAATTTTATCCTCCGGGTATATGTTAACTGGAGTTTTGATAGATGGAGGTTCGTCTCTGAATATCTGTCCTTATGCCACCTTAGTGAAGATGAACGTCAATCTCAAAAGGATCCGAAGAAGCCATACGGTTATCAAAGCTTTTGATGGATCCCGACGAAATTCTGTCAGAGAGATTGAGCTGCCAATTGACATTGGTCCAAATACATTCAATGTATCCTTCCACGTCCTCAAGATAGATTCAGGGTACAACATGCTATTGGGGAGACCATGGATCCACATGGCTAGAGTCGTTCCTTTTACACTACATCAACAACTCAAATACATTGTCAGCAATAACCTAGTCACTGTCAATACTGAGCCGGAATGTCCTGGACAAGGAAATCTACCAATTATCAGCTTCAATTCAGAAGTTGAGCCGGCCAGTTTTCATACTTTGGAAGTGAGTAACACGCAATACCATCCTATTGGAGCGCCACTTCCCGTACCCAAGATTTCTGCATAGGTTATGTCGGCCACTCAAGAAATGACATCATTAGGTCATCAGCCTGGACAAAGGCTTGGTAAAGATAAAGCAAGGTATTAAGCACCCTATTCAAATGTCCAGTCAAATCAGGAAAGCTGAACTAGGTTATTCTACCAGCTCCAGTCACAGGAATCCTCATAAGCATAAGCAGGTTCCTCAAGCTTCCGCCACATGGCAATTTTCTCCATCTGCACCTCATGAGCAGATACCGTCTCCGGTAAAGGTGCCCTCCCATGTTCTGGCTATGCTGTTTCCTAAACTAGTACCATTCAAAGCAAAAAAGGTCCTGATTCCTGATCCCGAAGTGGAAGAAAGGGAGTGGAAACGTAAACATGACATTGCCCTAATGATGTCATGCATACACATCATTGTCCATGATGAACATACAAACAGATATACCCCAGACGATGATTGCCCAGATGTTATGGTCATCATTCGGGAGACGGAAGACGATGACAACACCTCCATCACTACAGTCCATCAGGACTTTGCCCTCGATAATTGGAGGAGCACTCCATGCATTGGTCGACGAGGGTAAACCGGGCAGAAATTCCCTCTGCCCTGTAGATAACTTTAATTGCTTACTTTTCTATATAGTATTAGCAGTTATTTTATGAGTACATGTTAACGCTTGTGTATGATTAAACAGTTTCATATATTAAGTGAAAGCATATTTTGTTTCAGGACTCTGAATTTAGATGTGACTGTACTTGCTGATGAGGTGCCTTTTCTCTACAAGGACTGTAACTTTGATGCAAAGTTGGACTCAAACTTGATGGAAATACAAGAGGACATTGAGACACCTCAGGAGATTAAGGAATGGGTCGCAGACAAACCTAAACCCAACCTTGACCAAACCACTTCTTTCAATCTTGGAACCTTAGAAAGCCCTAAGTTAATCCAGATTGGTTCAGACCTCACCCCAAACCAACGGAATGACATGGTTGCGCTACTAACCAAATTCCAGGATGTGTTTGCATGGTCTCACGAAGACATGGTGGGCTTGTCCACTGACATTGTTCTTCATCGTCTTCCCATTAAAGAGGGATTTAAGCCAGTTAGGCAGAAACTCAGGCGATTGAAACTTGAGTGGAGTTTAAAGGTTAAAGAAGAATTGTGAAACAATTTCAAGCTGACATTATAATGGTGTCTACATATCTGGAGTGGATATCTAACATTGTTCCCATGCCTAAACCAGGAGGAAAGGTTCGAGTTTATGTGGATTACCTGGATCTGAACAAAGCTTGCCTTAAAGATAGCTTTCTCGTACCCTTTATCCACATTCTTATTGACAATACTACTCAATACGGCATGTACTCCTTTGCTGATTGCTTTACGGGGTACCATCAAATTATGGTCGCTAAGGAGGATCGTGAGAAAACTTCTTTCATCACACCTTGGGGAACATTCTTCTATAGATGGTTGTAATTCGGCCTCATCAATGCCAGGGCAACCTACCAGCGAGCTATGATGGCTCTTTTCCACGATTTAATGTATAAAGAGATAGAGATCTATGTGGATGATATCATTGTCAAGTCCTGAAGGGAGGAAGACCACTTAGACCATCTCAGAAAGCTATTCAACAGGTTGCATAAATATAACTTGAAATTGAATCCAGCCAAGTGCGCCTTTAGTGTCAAATCGGACAAGTTGCTGGGTTTTCTAGTCAGCCACAAAGGGATTGAGCTGGATCCCACCAAAATCCAAGCCATCAAGGAAATGCCCATTCCTCAGACAAAGAAGGAAATACGGGGATTTTTGGGAAGAATCAACTTTATTAGCAGGTTTATTTCTCAACTCACAGCAACTTGTGAGCCAATCTTCAAATTGTTAAGGAAGAACTCCTCCATGAAATGGAACGATGAGTGTCAGAAAGCCTTCCTTACAATCAAAGAGCGGTAGTTAACGCTCCTGTTTTTTGGTACCACCGAGGATGATGTTCCCTGTTCATGTACTGTCCATTAATGACAATGCCATGGGTCAGTATCTTTGGGGCAAAAAGACGATAGAGGCCAAGAATGAGCTATCTATTACCTCTCAAAAAAGATTTAGTGAAGTGAACACAAGTATACTTTGATTGAGAAGACTTGTTGCTTTTTTAGCATGGGCTTCCATGAGGTTACAGCATTACCTCCATGGTCACACAACCCATCTCATATCCCACGTGGATCCTCTCAAGTACGTGTTTAGTAAGCCCCTACTGAATAGTCGGCTGTCCAGATGGCAGTTGATCCTACAACAATTTGACATCGTCTACGTGACGTAAAAGTCTATCGAAGGTCAAGGAATTGCGGATCAACTGGCCGCCACACCTACAGGGGATTACAAACCCTTGGAAACATATTTCCCCGATGAAGGGGTAATGACAATTCAACAACACCATCAGTACAATGCATGCCACACATGGAGAATGTATTTTGATGGAGCTGTTAACACAGAAGGCTCTGGAGCTGGAGCAGTTCTAGTGTCCAATACGGGGGAGTAGTATCCCATTGCTGTCAAATTATAGTTTTATCGACCAACAACACAACTCTGTTGAGTATGATGGTGTATGTATCATGGGGCTAAAACTTTCCCGTTCAATGGGCATCAGGCGGTTAACTGTCTTTGGGGATTCCAAATTGGTAATCAAATAATCCACAGGAATCTATCAAACCAAGGAACTACATTTTCTGCCTTACCATCGGTAAGTTTACAGATGGCTTTGGAGTTCGAAGAAATCTCCTTTCTACACATTTCTCGTAATAGGAATAATTTGGCGGATGCACTAGCAACGTTGGCCTCCTTGATTCACATACCTGATAAGGAAAACATGCCAAGCATCACATTTGCCCTACAAAAGGCCCCAGCTTATGGAAACTATGTTGGAGAAGTATCGGATGAGCTACCTCCCATCCACAACCCTTGGTATCAACATATCAAGGAATATCTGGGACATGGATCTACACCCGCTGAGGCGAGCCTAACTGAGAAGAGGCGGATCCATCGACTTGCTATGAAATTTTACTTGAGCAGAGATGCACTCTACAAAAGAGATGCAAGATTAGGTCTCCTCAGATGTCTGGACAAAGACCAAGCTCAGAGGCTCATGGATGAGATCCATGGTGGAGTATGTGGCCCACATATGAGCAGACCCCTACTTGTTAAGAAGATCCTTAGAACAGGGCATTATTGGCTTACGCTCAAGGCTGATTATGATGATCACGTCAAGAGGTGCTATCAATGCCAGATTCATAGGAATGCTATCCACGGCCCTCCAAGGGAACTCCACAATATGAGTTCGCCATGGCCCTTCTCAATGTGGGGAATGGACGTGATTGGGCCCATCAAGCCCAAAGCCAGTAATGGACATCGATTCATATTCACCATGATCGACTACTTCACCAAATGGGTAAAAGCAGCCTCCTTCCCCAGGGTTACCAAAGAAGTCATCATTGCTTTCATCAGAAATAATTTTGTTTATCGATATGGACAACTAGAGGTCATTGTGTTAGATAATGCTAAAAACCTCAACAACAAAATGATGGAAGAGTTATGCAGTAAATTCCACATCAAACACCTTAACTCTGTCATCTACTGTCCAAAGATGAATGGTGCTATTGAAGCGGCTAATAAAAACATCAAGAAGATTATGCAGAAAATGTCCGCTAATCACAAAGGATGGCCTGACCTCTTCCCTCTGACTTTATTAGCCTACAGAACTTCAATGCATACTTCCACTGGGGCAACCCCCTACTCATTCACTTATGGGATGGAAGCAGTGCTCCCCATAGAGGTGGAAATGGAATCCCTTAGAGTGTTGATAGATGCTCAACTGGATGAAGACCAATGGGTACAAGACATGTATCACCAATTGTCTCTGATAGATGAAAGGCAAACAGCGGCTATCTTCCATGGTCAGTTATATCAGCAAAGGATCGCACGATCCTACAATAGAAAAGTCCGGCTACGACATTTCAAACAACATGACTTAGTTTTAACGAAGATCATTGACAACCAAGATCAATCTAAGGGAAAATTCGCTCTTAACTGGGAAGGCCCGTTTGTTGTCAAGGAGGTACTGACAGGAGGTGCTCTCAGATTACAGGAAATGGATGGCGATAAATTTTCATAGCTTATCAACTCGGACACCGTGAAACGATATTATGTTTGAAGTTACCATCAAGCAAACATCCTGGGTTTTGGATAATCAAATTACCAGTCATTCCGGTTTCTAACCCTTTCTACATACTCTTCTACCCCTCAGGGAAATATACACTTCAAACCAGCTGCCTGGTCTCACCTCATTTCAAACCTTCCATACAATTTCGGTTATCCTGAATGCAGTTTATCCTGAAGACGGAATTAAACTTTTCTACGCTTGTAGTTTGTCTTGAAGACGGGATCAAACTTTTTCCACACCTACAGTTTGTCCCCATCATGGGATCAAACTTTCTTCTCCCCGCAGTATAGCCTGCACATGGGATTCATACTTTTTCGGTACTGCAATTCGTCCCGAGGGATTTAATTACGTCATTTGATCTCCCCGACGACACGGAGTACGTAGGCAACCATATTCTATATGGCCCGGTTACAATAAATAAAAAACAACAAAAACATTTCTGCCCTTTCTCTATAAAAACAAAAACCACAAAAATACTTCTACACCCTTTTTCATCAATAAAGCCCTTACACCCATCTGCCTTCACATTCAGCGTTGAACCTCTTACACCAGGTTCGAACTACATAGACCTGATCTCGTCTTCAATAGGAGTACGTAGGTAGCCGTTTATGGTTCGGTCTAACCCCCTACCAGAACAAAAATACTTGTCACACGGTACTGGGATCAAACTTCAATCCACCACATTTCATCGGCTTCAGACCAAAGGGATGGAATTACCCAACCTCTCCTCCCCAATAAAAGATTCAGCGACCATCTAAGCTGCGGTTGTGCCTCAAAGAGCAACACCAATCCATAAGAGAAGGAATTAACTAGGCTTCTCATAAATAGAAGTACTGGCGATCATCTGTGGTGCGGTCAATCACAGAGATGAAAAGCCACACTCCTCTCCACATTTCTATATAGAAACTAGTCCCAAGACACCAAAGATGGTAGGGATACATACAGATCAATGATCGATTCTGAGAGATCCTGCGATGACTCAATGTCCACATATCAAGGACAAGTTCAGAATGCATCAAGATCACAAGCCCTAAAGAAACAGGCAAATATCAAGCAAGTATCAAGGCACAACTAAAAGGGAAGTGAATCAAAATATATTTCCCTGCCATACATAATACTGTTTGATATATACATATGTGTTGTACATGACAAAATGGCTAAGCTAGTCTGTGCAGGAAAATACAAAGCTATCTACGGATCTGTGTGTATACGGACTATCAGATCTAACATAGCATCCCTCTCCGAAGAAGGAGGTAATGCTGCAAGCTCCTGCCCAATGGTATCTATACGAGCTAGCAGATCCAAGGCTAACTGCATGGTGGCATGATGCTCATCAATAAATGCACTCATATCGGCAAGGATGTCAGTCGTATGGGATCTCACTGAAGTACTGTCTACGACGGCAACATCCCGAGCAGATAGGGCAGCATCCCGCTCCATAATTCATGCATCTCTAGCTGATCTAGCCTCGTCTCTCTCTAATAGAGTTGTGTCTCTCCCATCAAGAGCTGTCAACATCGAGGCCCTAGCCTGATCTCTCTCATAGGTCATCAGATGTAGACTCTACTCCAAATATTATCTTTGAATCTTTGAATGACAAGATAGCACTCATAGTGGGAGAATCCATCACAAATGTTGGCAACCCAGCAGTCAAATCCTCCTCGATGGGAATATCAGCCTCCTCTATAGGCTCCTCATCGTCGGAATTAGTCCCCGGCACTGTGGATACTACCGCAGCCGATGCAGTCTCTGTCTCCATCCATGCGGAATACTCTACAGAACAACCTGGATGGCTGATAGAAAACTCAGATAGCTCTCGCTGATCCCAACAGGCATACAACCTAGTTTTGTCCTCTGCTGATAAATGCCGAGATGCGAAGCGCTGACTCGATGCCCCCTCAAAAGGATGGAAGTTCTGAAACTGGTCAAACTGCCATATCACAGCCAGGGGGTGGTAAGTAATCATGCCTCTCAAACTAGCTAGAGGAAGATAATCCATGCCTGGAGCATGAGTAATAAAGCTGTAGGGTGAGCTGAGCCCTGTACACGGCAATATAGCGAACGGATCTCCAATCCCTGCCAGGAAAGTGGACCAAGATGCAGCATCTGTACACTCTACAGGCTGAAAGGAGTACGACATGGCTATATCATGGGTGAAACAATATCCATGCCGTCTAAAAGTGCCAATTGGTCTTAAGTGTGACATAAACCACACGCACATGACGACCGAAGCACTTTATAAACACTCCTCGCAGGATAAGTGCAAAGATATATAGGCGACCTCTCGAGTGCAGACGATGATCATCGGTATAATGGTGTGATCCTCCCTAAGAGCTCTCACTGCCATAATGACGCTAATGTCAAACTCATCCATGTATCGTGGCATGTAGACATACGATAGTATGCACAATAGCAATACATTCACTCTGGATGAACGCCAATGATCCTCCAATGTAGTGAAATCCCCAGAATATCGTGCATAACTATCCTCAGAGCCAAATCTGTTAAATAGAAAACGCTGGTATATAACATGGCCAGATGTGATCTCATCCTGCACCACTCTATACCTCAAGCCAGTGAGGGTAATGAACTGCCTACTCATGTCTCTAATTGCCATATGCATGCAAGGTCTGTCCAGTTGCAGCATCATTAAACGTGCATACTCCTCCAAAGTAGGAGTCAACTCCTGGGTCCCAAATCGGAAAACCTGCCTCTCCGATACCTAGTGCTCCAGCATGCCCTCCACAAATCTTGTGGGAACTTGAAACATCAACAGGGTTATAGTATGCTATAACAAATGATCTATAGTCACCCTGTCTGATGGTGACATGCTATCATACCATGATCGCATACCCGATGCCACTAAAAATGGTGGGGTATGATCAATACGGCTAATCGTAGAAGAAGACATCTCATGACGGTAGTGTCATCATAAGACCATCCAGGTCAATCTTTGAATATCTACGGACATACATACATATGCATAACATAATAACATGCATGATACAATAGATGGCAATATGATATAGGGAATGGAAAATTGTACATACATTCCTAAGTATATCATCATCTAATACATCTCTGTACAGCTAAAATACAGGGGAATGGGGCAAAACTGCCCTACAACTAACAGAGGCCTTCTAAAAGATATAGCGAGAATGGGGTAAAGCTACCCAATGTCTAAACAGAGGCCTATCAAAAGAGATAACGAGAATATACATCAGAAGAAGTTAATGGTATCAATGTCTACATCATCAATCCTGTCCACCTGATGTAACTCCTCCTGAGTCACTAGATCTCTATCTACAGGGATGTCAGGCCTATACAAGGGAGGATCTGCACCGACAAAGCCATATAGGTCACCTAAGGGGCCAACGCCAGAGCTGGAAGGATCAAAAGTGTCTGCCTCTGAAGGATCTCTACCCAAGTGCCGGATAAAGAAATGTGCCCGGTCCAACTGCCGGGTCAATCTGTGTCACATGAGTTGGATCTCTGACACAGGCTAGCCAATCCGTCATCATCACCTCACGATCCGACCAAAGAATGGAGTGAGTGCAGTGAAACCGGTGGCCAAACAATGCCCTAAGGTAACCCCAGGGACAACGACGGGGAAGAATGGAAAAGAACATCCCAAATCCCCAGCCATGTACAATCGTTCTATAGTTATCGTGTAAATTCTGATACATAGAGTGGATGCTGAACCAATTCCCTCGAGGCTATGTAAAGCCGGGAACCTACATCAAATGCAGATCAACATCAGAACCCTTTACTCCTCATCAATAGGAAACAAGGAAGATTAAGATCTAACTTTATACCTCGTTTGTGTGCAGGTAGACTTAAGGATGTTAACTCAAGTCACCCAGAAGCTCTGGGTTCGCCACTTGAATACCTGGAAAATCCCTACAGGGAACACGCACAACAAGAGCAAGAACCTCAATCGATACATCCTCCTCCTCGTCCTCGACATCCAATACTTTAACCCGGATAGGACGTATCACAGCCTCCACCAAACGATGAGGTTGTCTGACAGAACGGGGTTGAGGCACTTCAGAAGCCCTTCCCCATACACCAGAAGTGGTCCTGCGGGAACTACTCGGCTGATCCGGATCCATAATATATGGACAACAAGTCTCCAAATCACCTCAGAAAGGGTGTGGTAAATTCTTACCTGGAGCTTTTCAAAAGGCATTTTATGACTACATCCATGCATGCATTATTTTAACATACGGCTACAGTAGAGTTAGAAATGCATGACTACCCAATGCCAACGTTTTGGAAAAATTTTGCCATAGTCCCCTTTGTAAATGGGACTATCCACATGCACATAGGCATGACTAGGTGGCCATTCAGTAACACACCTTCCCACAGTCATATACATCCTACATGCATTAATACATCACAGTAAAAAATCTATAAGTGTAGTTTAGTTACTAGGATTATTTTGCTTTTCCACCTTTACTCATTTGTCCTCAAATAGGATAAGAAATGACAGTAAAAGGTGCCAATTTGACAGTTTCAAAAGTCAAATTTTTTCACATCATTATGTTCAGCATGGTTTAAAACTAACATTTACTGTGTTGAATATTTTTTATCAAGTCATATCAGCATGCATATTCACTACTATGTGTCTAAATGCATTTCATGTGATAAGTCATTTTCCAACGGATAGAAACTGGAAAAAATACATGCATATATTACTAGGATAGTGAATAACACTTGTACGGTGGCAGAATGTGTAGAAAATTGCCTGAACTCAGCAGGTCTGAAGAAGAGCTCTCAGATTTCCTTCGCAGCGTAGCTTGAAAATGACTTATGAAAGCAACCCACAGGGAATACATACCCACGGTTGGCCGTAGGTCCACCTGCGGCTGCCGCAGATGTACCTGTGGCACCCCTACATAGGTCCCACACCTCCGGCTTAGTCCAGTTCGAGTTGCAAAGGAGGTTTTACAAGCTGAAAAGTCTAAATCAAGAATAAAAACGCTACGCGATTGAGCGGAATAGCTTGAAATCTTGGTTTTCACGGGCCAAACTCTAGCTCTGCTTATCACTCATTGGTATTCGCCTGGATACAAGGTACACCATACCGATGAGCTCAGCTTTTATAAATCATGCTCGGTAATACCTCACACAGGTCCGATGCCGCCAAATATAAGGTCGTAACCCTAAAACAACTTTCCCCGGTGGGAGTTACAACGCCGAAGTTATAAATTGATAAAGTATCCCCGATGGGGGTCACAACGCAGACTTTTAAACATCCCCGGTGGGGGTCACAACGCAATGAAACCATTGATACATGCGTCAATGAAGGTCAAGCAGCCTTGGCATACTCTCCAGCAAGGGTCACAACGCAATACAATCATTGATACACACATCAATAAACGTTAAGCAACCTAGACAGTCTGCCCAATAGGAATCTATACGGTGATACACGCATCAACGAAGGTCAGGCAGCCTTGAAAACATACACTATTGGCAGTAACTCCGATAGGATCGTGGTATATACTGGTGACACATACCAGAGAAGAGCATCCTCATCGGAGAGGACCGAGGATGGAATATGTTATACACATCCTCAAAATAGACAAAGGTTTATCCCCACAGATCTCTTGTACATGAGAGGCACCTCTATGGAGTAAAAGTATGTATCAAAGATCCAAGACTTTGGTGATAGCCCCAATGTCAACATCCTTGAAGACTTGGATAGCATATCCCAGACATTACTGATTGTCATCCCCAGCAGGATTAATAGGGAACCAGCAATCATTCATTCATGCATCATACATTTGCATCATGTTGCTGCACATAGCATCATGTTTATCTTATTGCATTTCAAGTGTCTAGGATTCTTTATCCTATCCATGCCTTGCATTGCATGAATATGATTTCTGCAAACCTGTTACTAACATTGCAGGAGGGCAGATTCGTCTTTCGGAGATAACCCTAGAAGACAGCTCACATCCATTCCAGATACTATCAGAAGTTCAGTCTTAAGCCCGGAACACACACCGAAAGTATCAATTCCAACCTCGGAGATAACCCTAAGTTGCATCCTTGGCGATAACCCCAAGGAATGTTGTTACAGTTCCGGCGATAACTCTGGAAATGCTTGTTTTAAATGCATGCGATCAGCTTCAATCTCAGACCTCCTGTCGAGGCACTCATACCAAAGACCCGGAGCTAACACCAGGAAGATAGGCACACTTATAGATGACCTTGCGGAATTCAAACACTTGCAGCAGTCAAATCTCAGATGTAACCCTGAGCAATGTCTGCTATCAGCCCAAATCGGAGATAACCCCGGTGAGGGGTCAAATTGTCATCTTTCCACCTCAATCCCAACGCGCCGTCTCAACACTTTATACATACATACAACAATGTCCCACAAGAGCCAAGGAGTTCCAATCCTGAGAGACTATTACGTGTGGTAGCACATCGGATAGAATTTGAAGCTTGAAGACCATGGGCATGGTCCCCTATTCCTGACTTCGTACAACCTCTAATCCCATGTCATTGCATAACTCTCGACAAAAGCGGTCTGAAGAAGGTCTTGTACACCTCGTTCGGATGCTTGAATTTAAGTTCTGCAAGTTCGAGTGGATATCACAATGTACGAGTGCACGTACTTTGAGACAACAGGACCCATAGAACACAGGGTGGCAGGCAACAGCAGTGCATTTCTGGGGCCGCCGCAGTACACTCATGCTCCCCCTCTATAAATAGAGGGCTTGGGGTGGAAATTTTGAGAAAAAGAAAAGGCGAGGAAGCCCTGTCCAATTTGCCCTGTACACACCTTATATTGAGTGTTTCTTCATTTTAAACACCTGTTAGCTCACATATAGCTACATTTTTACTAGAGAGAGCTGAGTGTTTATCCATCTAGAGTCATAGAAGCCTGCTTTGGTAGCCCACTGTAAGCCTTCTCATACTCTATAAAGCCTTTCTCTTCATCTTTGCACACATTATTCTACATATTGAGAGTCGTATTGTGTGCGTTTGCCCGGACTTCGGTCCGTGATTTTCATTTATGTCTGTATATATATACTTATATATGTATATATTTTATATGTGGACTAACATTATTGAGTTATGCCTCGATTGAGCCTAGACTTATGTCTGGAGCATTTACTTTCTTTTTATATATATATATATATATATATATATATATATATATATATATATAAACTATTATCGACTCATTTTGATGAGCCTAAATTTTACATCCTGGAGCGTTTATTGCTTTTTTATATATATATATATATATATATATATATATATATATATATATATATATATATATATTATTGTTGGGATATATCCGATGAGCTCGGATTTTATATCCTATGGATTTACCGCTTATATATATATATTTACATTTCGCCAGCCACGGATTTTACTTCAAGGCCTTTTACGCTTTTTATTTATATTTAGTCCTACCAGAGTTTACTTCGTGATGACGGTTGATCACATTTATCGCTTTATTTATTTTTTCTCGATCCCCCATAGAGGTGCTTCGTGGTGGTTGATCATGTCCATATATATATATATATATATATATATATATATATATATATATATCGCTCTTATATATTTACATTTTCGATCCCCCATGGAGGTACTTCGTGGTGGTTGATCATGTCTGTGTATATATATTTACAGCTTTTATATATTTAACTGCTTACTGCTTTCCATATAAACTGCGATATCATGTGAGCTTAGGAATCATGTGATCACAGATTCAGTCTACTGAATCTAGATTTGGTTCCCGTGATGGACATTTTCAGCTATAAGCAGCTTGTACATTATTTACGATGTCTGAATTTCCATAGATGGTTGTCATGCCCATGAGGAGTTTAAGATCGCTATATATTATTTTCTCAAGATGCCGCATCTCTAAAAATAAAACAAACAAATAGAACATTTAATAATAAAATAGAAGTATGAAAAGGTCTCAATTCCTATTGAGCATGTGGTTTGAAAAACCTCTTTTATAAAACATCATTGCTATATCTTGCTTAAAACTGAATTTTTATATAAATTCAAACCTTTTGTATATAAGTGCGAACGAGGCCTCGCACTACTTTCAAATAACTGCACATTGATCCACACACACACACATACATTTATATAACAGTTTCTTGAAAAGTGGCAGTCACCGTGGCAACACCGATTTCCGGGGGTGCCTAACACCTTCCCTCCGCATAATCAAGCCCCCGAACCCAAATGAATCTCGGTTTCACAGACCCGTTTAGCAGTGTCCCATCACTGGGTCAATGTGCGAACCTTTTCTCAGTTGCATTGGTGAAACTAGTTAAAAACACCAACTGGCGACTCTTAACAGTCCATCGTCGACATTACCCATGTCGGACCTTTTTCACTTGTTTTTTCAAACAAATCTCACCTAACATGAGAACACCAAAGAACAAGTAATGAAAAGGGACAAATAAAAATCCCGACGTCGACAAAATACTTTGAAGCCTTTCTAGCTAAGTATGGGGTGACCCATAAGATAGACACTACTTATCATCCATAGACTAGTGGCCAAGCTAAAATTTCCAATCGAGAGGTAAAACGAATCTTGGAGAAGATTGTTAACCCCAATCGCAAGGACTGGTCAAAGAAGCTTGACGATGCCTTGTGGGCTTACCGCATAGCTTACAAAATGCCTATCGGAATGTCTCTGTATAGGCTTATCTTATGGTAAGGCGTTTCATCTTCTAGTGGAGTTGGAGCACAATGCTTATTGGGCTATCCAGAAGCTGAACTTTGATTTAAAAGCAGCCGATGAAAAAAGGCTTTTACAACTAAATGAATCAGATGAGTTTCTTCTGCAAGCGTATGAAAATGATAAGTTGTACAAGGAGAACACGAAGCGATGACACGATAAGAAGATCGTCCAAAGAAGTTTCGAACCGGGCTAGAAGGTTCATCTCTTCAACTCCAGATTAAAATTATTCCCCGAAAAATTGAAGTCCCGATAGTCGGGGCCATTCACGGTTGCCAAGGTGTATCTGTATGGGGCAATAGAAGTTCAGGACCCTCATTCAGACAAAACCTTCAAGGTTAATGGTTAGCGCTTGAAGCAATACTGGGGCGGCGAGGTAGACCGGAAAAATACCTCTATCACCTTGGGCGACCAGGTGTAAGATGGGATAACAGTCAAGCTGACGACTCTAAATCAAGCGCTTGATGGGAGGCATCCCCATCTCAGTATCAAAAAAACTTGCTTTTGTGTTTATTCACTTCAGTCTTATTTTGGTTTAGTTACCCTCTGTATTTCTTAATAGTTCACTAGTTCTGTATAGTGCTTAGTTCAGTATCAAGTGTGTTAGTTTGTTCGACAACATATATGTTTTAGTGTCTTTAGTAGTTAGATGCTATTTACAGTGTTTGTAGTCTTCTTTTGCTGTGTTGTTGCCTAATATGAGATTTTGGCTTATGCAGGATTGCTTAACTCAGTATCAAAAATTTTGAGATTCACCACCATGATGGCAAAGTTCACATTAGTATTCGTATTCGTCTTGCAGAGCCATCTTTCACGTTCTGACCTCAATTTCAATTTTCGTGACTACCATGCACCAAAGGAGGACATATTGTAAATCCGCGCCGTGGCGCCAGTCAATAAGCAAATATCCGCGCCGCAACGCCATCTCAAGAGGTTACCCACTGGAAACTCGCACCGTAGCGCTAAGGTCCATGGGTAAAGTCACGCTGCAGCGCCATGGCTTAGGTAAACACACTGTGAACTCGCACTTCAAGACTATTCTCGGTACAACAATATTAAAGAAGACGCGCTACAAATACATTATTATCTCTCTGTGTGACGCCAAGTTACCTTGTTAGCTATTGGAAACTCGCATCGTAGCGCCGAGTACTATGCTGAGATCCGCGTCACGATGCTAGAGTGGTTTTGTTTCCGCGCTGCAGTGCCATCAGTGAAATTTGGTTTTTAAAGGCATCTGTTCAGTTGATTTACAACACTCTTTCCCCTTCTAACAACAAAACTCACTGCATTTTCCTCTTCACGAGCCGTTAGGCAAGTTCAACCGTCTTGTTCCTTCCATTTCTGACCGTTCAATTTTCAACCGTTGGGACACTAGTCGCCGTGCAGTTGATTATTTTGGACATTGCACACATACGCATTCCCTCTTTAAAAGCCAAGCGAGGTACGGTTGTTTGTATACTGTTGGGTGTGAAAAAAAATTTACTTACAGAGCATAAAGTTGGTGCCTTTAGATTATTCTTGCAAACTAAATATGGCTTCTAAGTGTCCAAGAACCAGTATTGGTCCCCCTCCTCCATCCTCTTCCCGAACTCCTGTTACGGCTTGGGATGCTGTAAAATTTCCAACGGAAGAGGCCTATAAGCGCTATACTCAAAATTTCCTGTCACGTAGTTTGGTGCTTGAGCGATAGCTTAGGCCTGATGACAAATTGGATGGTCACATAATGGCTATGATTGTCAACATGAAATGGGTGCATTTCACCAAGTCGCCAGAATCAGCCGTTATCGTGGTGGTGAAAGAGTTCTACACTAATGCCATTACTGATGGCCCTCCGGCGGTGCCTGTGCGGGGAAAGTTAATCCAATTCGATAGCCGGGCTATCAATACAGTTTATGGGACTCCCAACTATGCGGTCATGATTATCGGGAGGTTGGGCTTCAGAGTTACAACACAGACGACATCATTAGTAAACTCTGTAAGCCTGGGACTGCTTGGAAAACTTATGAGTTTCATGGTGAAAAGATGTCATTTCCTCAACAGGCCTTAAGCCATTATGGAAAAGCTTGGTACTTGTTTATCTGTGCTAATATCATGCCTACACGTCACTTAAGTGATGTAACTCGGGAAATGGCAATTCTGCTATATGTCATTGTTACGGGTTTAAAGGTCGATGTAGGGGTATTGATCAACGAGTCTATTAAGAAGGCTATAAAGAGAAATGTTATATCAGGCCTCCCACACCCGTCTCTTATTACCCGTCTATGCAAAAGGGCGGGTGTTCAGTGGGAGATAGAAGATGTCACCCTACCACCAATGTCTGTCATTGATCATCATCTCATAGGCCGCTATGGAGTATGGGAGGGAGCACCATCGCATCCCCGAGGAGAGGGCTTTTTGCCAGTGCCTCAGCCGCCGCCATCCAGTGATTTGGGTACCTCCACTCACGTGTCTGATCCTCTGTCATCTGAGACCATTCATTCTGGGGCCCTCGCGAAAATTCTGAACAGCCTGAACTTTCTACACTGCAAGGTAGACATTGTCGCCCAATGGCAGAATCAATTCCACTATTACCATGGAGAGTTCGCAAATACACTCTCCAATATTCATGCTGCTCAGGGAGGAGACGACGCTGATTTCATGCCCTTTCCATTTCTAGCACCTCTAATTTATGCACCTTATCCGCTACAATTTCTGCCCGCTGAGGGGGCCCGCGAAGATGAGCCAGTGAATGTAGAGGATGATGATGATGATGATGATGAATATGCTCTTGAGATGGTTGATGATGAAGGTGGCGATGCTCCGGATGCTTGATGATGAAGTTTAGAGGCCATTGAGGACACTGGCCAACTTGTAAGTTTGGGGGGAGAATTCCTTTTATTTATATTATATATGAATTATGTTAATCTATTAATATTTGAACTGCTATGTTTATTTATGTTTATGGTGTGAGGACTTGAGTGAATCACTTGGGCTAAATAGCCCCAAACTGTTTATTTAACTATGTTTTATTTACGTTTGAATATTATTGTGATTATTGGTTTGTATGGTGAATGATTTATTTTGGACGCATTGCTTTGTATAGTAGTATATTTGTTTATTTATATATGTATGCATGCTTTTGGTTGTACATCTTTTGGGTTTGCGTATTTGCCAGGTGAAATTTGGGGATATCTTGATTAATTCAGATCTTATTTTGTGGATAACCATAGTTTTTGGGATTTACACTGATTATTGGTATACTTAATGCCATGTGTTATGGCTTTACCCTATTTTGACAAGGGTACTTGATATTTTATAGTTTTTGCCTATTACATTTTGATTAACTCTAACCCCCTATTCAGAATCGTTATATGTCTTTGGGTTAGGGTATTTTAGCGCTTAAGTTTTGATTGTGGCCTATGACATACGCTAGGTAATTATTTCGTTTTCTTAGAGTAGTGTCATATTTATGTGAACTAGGGCTGTGTTAATGGGATAAGTCGAGACTGTTTTGGATCCATCCTTTTAGCGAGCACTGACCAATTATCTTTTCTAGTTATGTGTCCAGATTTAGGTTGTCTTTTTATTGTGTTGAAAATTTGTATGCTGTCAAAACTCTGTTGATTTCAAGGTAATAAAAGACTTAGAGGCTTTTACACTTTCGGGTCTATAGTTCTATTGAAAAAAAAATGAAATTATAGTCCTGCGGTGGGTTGAGATGGAGTGTGGAAACGCACTCGTCCATAAACGCAGACTTGTAAAATCTATTTTGGACTTATGTTGATTACGTGGCCTTTGTTGCTTGAGTTATTAGATTCATAGGGGTGTTTTACACCTAGTGCCCTAAAGTCATCTGGCTTTGGAGTCATTGATCAAAAGCTCGCTAATGAGTGCTCTATCTAGCCTAAAAGTAATCAAGTACTGTCTGAGTCAGAATTTACTTCATATTACTAGAACCTTTTGATCCTTTCTTGTTTTTGCGTCTTGTTCTTAATGCTTGTTATTTATGTGGGTTACATAGTAAGCTTATTGGGTATCACAATCTACTGTGTGATCCTAATTTGGGTTATGGCTAGTTAAGATGTTTGGTCTGCACACACACATAGAATGGATCGATTACAGTCTCATGTTTATTAATAGACATTAAGCCCTTGTTCGTATGCCGTGACGCCCCCAAAATAGGTCCACCCGACCCATTCTGAGTCGCCAGATATCACTCTATAAAAATCAAATACAAACTTCATTTATACAATTGTTGAACTGTCGTTCAGAGTACGACAACACATAAGATGTGAGTTTTAATACAATATTATTTAGTAGATAGTATCCAAACTCAAATTGTTACAAGGCCATATAAAATACAGCAGTAAATATTTTAAGACCCCAAAGAAGAACGAGAAGATTACTATCATATTCATTCTAATGAGGTGCACTTTTGACGCTTTCAATGCTCCAAGTTCTCATCACCCTATTGTTGTTCGCCAAAATCAATTATTAAGTGACGATAAAATACTTACACACACATCTTAGGTCCTCAATACAATTATCATTGCATGTCATGCCGCTTTTATAATGTATTGAGAAAACTTCGACAGATCTCGGACCATCATACTATTTCCTCATATCCCCCGCTTCAACCCAATACCTACACTCTTATTACCCGAAAAGGAATTGTGAAGCAAAGGGTGAGCACAAATAGCCCTAAGAAAGAATATCATGACTAAAGATAATTAAATTATCAATAGCCTTCGTCAATAATAAATCGTAGATTTAGAACATATGGTAGATGATAAATCTTTTCAACCATAGTTCAGCGTGAACGAGCAATCCATTAGAAGAGTCAAATAGACCATCGTGTCTATTATCTTCTCCATGTTAAAAGTCCACCAATAATGTTTTATCCTCGTAAAATCAATCAACAATCCTCGCCCACAATCATATGAATAACTCATAATCATAATTGTGATTCTAAATTCTCTTCGCACCAGGATTTAAGATAATTTTCATCACCTGTCTCTACCTAAAACATCAAAAATCATGGTTATACTATATCGCAATTCTTGTTCATAATCATACTAATAAATTCATCTTTGAACTACGGCCAAAGATATTCATTAACAATTCAAATCTTTGTTTCTACAAAGCCAAAAGACATACAAATCAGTATTATAGAAGAGTCAAGTAGAGCATGATATCTACTATCTTCTACTTAATTAAAAGTGTATTATCAATATGTTATCGCCGAGACTCAAACTTAATAATTAATCCGCATCATCGAATCATCCCCGCACTACTACCAAGGATATTCATTTATTATTAATTAATTAATTATCCATGCACCACGGGCCAAGGATATTCGTGTTTTCAATTACTACCATGATTATACCGAACAATCCTCGATCATAATCATACAAAGTCCATCTATGCACCACGGGCCAAAGATGACTTTTTACCACATCATTTGTAACATTACTACCATGATTATACCGAATAATCCTCGGTCATAATCATACCAAGTCCATCTACGCAACGTAAGCCAGATGACTTTCAACACAATATAAGCATGATGATCATGACAATGATATAAAGAATCAATCAAATGAGATAAAGGATAAATATTAAACATTTATAATATAATTTATCCAGGTTCAAGAATATTCCAATGTTATCAATCAATTAATAATCTTATAATCTAATATTATAACAATATTTTAATCATTTCTTAAACTTATAAACAATTTATTTTAATTGTTTACAATTTAACAAACAATGCATTTAATCATTCAAAAATGTCATACTCATAAGATTTCATCACCAATGATCAAATCCCTCATCAAAAATCTGCATATACCTTATATAGGATTTTCAAGCCATAAAATCCTATTTACCAATTTTTCAACTTCACATAAGATATTTAACTCATATGTTCGTAACTAAACCATTTTCATGAAAAATTACCAAATCAACTTATTATTTTCCTATCCTTTGTCCAAACATATATACATATATTTCATACACAACAAGTATTTTTTTTTATAATTTTTCAACTCCCTTAAGTATTTTTCAAAATTAATTTCTAATTAATTCCTTAAGAAATTAGCTACCTCAAGTTTAACTCCGTAAATTCCCAAATCTTGGCAAGGTGATCTTACACATGTTAACGTGAGCTTCTAGTTTAAATTTCATGGTCATCTGAGAAAGTTATAGAACTCCTGGTTATAACATTTTTCGTCATAAAACCCTAAATATTGAAATAGTCATAACTTGCTCATTTTAAGTCGGAATGAGCTCATTTTTGGACAGGCGGTACTTTATACCATATATTTCCATGTCCCAAAAGGCCAAAAATTTTTTCACAAATTAAGTGGCCAAAAAAACACTTACAAAATTTTGGACAGTAGCTTTTTCTCCTTTTTCACTTTTTCGTGCTTTGTTAAAAATAGTCCATACAAAAATCTACAACTCATCTTTCAGTGATTCCACTTGGAGATGTTAGAAAACTTATCATAATATCCTCCCAAATTTTTCCGTGCATTTTGAATGTCCAAAAAATTATGAAACTACAAATGGATTTTTGTCGCCATGCAGTAATCCACGAAATGCATCATTTCCACAATTTAATAAGGAATGAATTGAAGGATCATTCACCATGCATGTGATAGTCCACACAGCATAAAAGTTATTCCAATAAAATAATAGATAATGGAACCAGTCATGCATAAACGCACATTACATGTGATATATTCCAATGTAATAATAAAGAATGGAATAACAAAGAATTCACCATACACGCGATAGATCGCATGCATACATGTTATTCCAATGTAATAATAAATAATGGAACTGTGTCATGCAAAAGCATTACATACATGATATTCCAATGTAACAATAAAGAATGGAATAACAATGAATTCACCGTGCATGCGATAGACGCACATGCATAAAAGTTATTCCAACAGAATAATAAATAATGGAACTGTGTCATGCGTAATACGCATGCAGATGCAGGATATTCCAAATGTAATAATAAAGAATGGAATAATGGAAGAATTTTACCATGTATGCGTTATCAAGATAGATAAAGTTATTCCAACATAATAATAAGGAATGGAATAACAATAGCTCTCTTCATGAATACGAAAGAAATAATACCCCTTACCTTAGAATAAAGCTGGATACTGGAATAGAGAGGTAGCAGACTTCTCTTCTTCTTTCTCTCTATAATAATTGCTCTATAAATTTAGTGAATTGGTGAGAAATGAAGGAAGAATGAGCTTCTATTTATAAGAAAATATAGTTTCGATAATTACACGTTTTGGGCTCGAAATATTACAGTAATTGCCTCCAACTTTTCTTTCATTTTTAATTTAGTCCTACAAGTATTATCAAACTTGCACCACCTCCCCTAATAGTAAATAATGTGAATCAATAGTTCAATCATGTGATTCAATAGTTATAATCATGTAAAAATATAATAATAAAGTATAAGACTCCATCTATACCTCCATCTTTAACTTAGTCATGCAAGTATTATCAATCTTCCACCAACTCCCCTAATAGTACAAGAATATAAATCAATAGTACACACATGTGAACAAATAGTTATAATCATGTGAATTAATAGCAATTAATTGCACATTTATCCGGTGAATTACCCGATTGGTTAATATAACCTCCAGACATCAATTATTATCGAAATAACTGTCGATTTTCACTAACACTAACAATCCCAACACAATGGAAATATTTTTCTCAAAAATTTCATTTTTGAAATTTCAAAGTTTGATTTTTTCCAAAAAAGTCAACTGTTGACTTTTTTGACCAAAAAGTCAACTCCAGCAAATTTTGTGTTTATAGTCTATTTTTACTAATTTCATCGTTCCGGACTCAAATATCACGTCCGCGTCTCCAAATTCAACTCCGAACTCAAATTCTATTTTTAATAATATTCATCATTAATAATATAACTCACAATATTTAACAATCAGGTCGTTCCCAGGATAGAGGGGGCTTTCCGATAAGGATTTCTCTTTATCATGCGCAATTAGATGACCAAACCTCTCCTCGATGTAACTTCTAGATATTGTAAATATTGTAATTTAATAACATAAATAACTTTGTCGTCTCAATTATTAATTTAATAATATAACATATTATGCAGATGATATTGTGACAATAATCGAATCAATAATATGAGAGATATGATGCAAAGCAATTAATGTAGCAATAATTGAGTATAATCGAGTGACTTCTCACGTAAGCATCAATAATCAATATATAGTGCTACTATGCAACCACGCCAGACATCATTTTTTTACTTTTACTACCGATTATTTTATGACAACTTGCTTACTTTAAAAATTTTCAAATATAACCCTTTAACTTTAAACTTTTATCAATTTAACTATTTACCAAAATAGAAAAAATTGAATACTTTTATTTCATAAAATTGGGGTCTCATAATCTCCCTCCTTATGAAATTTTGCCCTCGAAATTTACGCACTCTAGTAGTTCAAGAGATGAGAATACCTTGCTTTCTTTTTGGATTGTACCTTCCCAGTTATATCCTCTATATCATGATTTTTTTCCATTGCTCATCTCCTGTATTTTAGATATCATTCTAGAATATATCTTCAAAACAAAGGTTAATTGACATATCACAAATTGTCAACTTATCAAGTAAAATTTTCGGCTTAGGTAAGTCACACACTAGCGAAGTATATTACTCGTCTCTACCCTCCTAGTTCTAGACTTATATCTCCACCAGCGACCATATCCTTAAGCTCTGATGCCATTTTTGACACTCCCAAAATAAGTCCACCCGACCCATTCTGAGTCGCCAAATATCACTCTATAAAAATCAAATACAAACTTCATTTATACAACTGTTGAACTGTCGTGCAGAGTACAACAACACATAAGTTTTGAGTTTTAATACAATATTGTCTCGTAGATAGTATCCAATCTCAAATTGTTACAATGCCATATAAAATATAGCAAAAAATATTTTAAGACCCCAAAGAAGATCGAGAAGATTACTATCATATTCATTCTAATGAGGTGCACTTTTGACGCTTTCAAATGTCTGGGTTCTCATCACCCTATTGTTGTTCGCCAAAATCAATTATTAAGTGACGTATAAAATATGACACACACATCTAGGTCCTCAATACAATTATCCGTTGCATGTCATGCCGTTTTTATAATGTATTGAGAAAACTTCAACAGCCTTGGACCATCACACTATTTCCTCGTTATCCCCGCCGACCCAGCTACACTCTTATTACCTGAAAGGAACTGTGAAGCAAAGGGTGAGAACAAATAGCCCAGTAAAGAATATCATGACTAAAGATAATTAAATTATCAATAGCCTTCGTCAATAATAAATCAAAGATTTAGAAGATATGGTAGATGATAAATCTTTTCAACCATAGTTGCAAAATGAACGAAAGCAATCCATTAGAAGAGTCAAATAGACCATCGTGTCTATTATCTTCTCAATGTTAAAAGTCCACCAATAATGTTTTATCCCTCAAAATCAATCAACAATTCCTCGCCCACAATCATATGAATAACTCATAATCATAATTGTGATTCTAAATTCTCTTCGCACTTTCTAGGATTTAAGATAATTTTCATCACTATCTCTACTAAAACATCAAAAATCATGGTTATACTATATCGCAATTCTTGTTCATAATCATACTAATAAATTCATCTTTGAACTACGGGCCAAAGATATTCATTAACAATTCACTTTGCTCTACAGCCAAAGACATACAAATTGTATTATAGAAGAGTCAAGTAGAGAGCATGATATCTACTATCTTCTACTTAATTAAAAGTGTATTATCAATATGTTATCGCCGAGACTCACTTTTTAATAATTAATCCATCATCATCGAATCATCCCTCGTATTACTACGCCAAGGATATTCATTAGTATTACGACCACGAATTATCCATGCACTACGGGCCAAGGATATTCGTGTTTTCAATTACGGTCATGATTATACCGAACAATCCCTGATCATAATCATACAAAGTCCATCTATGCACTACGGGCCAAAGATGACTTTTACCACATCATTTGTAACATTACGGTCATGATTATACCGAATAATCCCTGGTCATAATCATACCAAGTCCATCTATGCACGTAAGCCACAGATGACTTTCAACACAATATAAGCATGATGATCATGACAATGATATAAAGAATCAATCAAATGAGATAAAGGATAAATATTAAACATTTATAATATAATTTATCCAGGGTTCAAGAATATTCCAATGTTATCAATCAATTAATAATCATAATATAATCTAATATTATAACAATATTTTAATCATTTCTTAAACTTATAAACAATTTATTTTAATTGTTTACAATTTAACAAACAATGCATTTAATCATTCAAAATGTCATACTCATAAGATTTCATCACCAATGATCAAATCCTCATCAAAAATCAGATATACCTTATATAGGATTTTCAAGCCATAAAATCCTATTTACCAATTTTTCAACTTCACATAAGATATTTAACTCATATGTTCAGAATTAAACCATTTTCATGAAAAATTACCAAATCAACTTATTATTTTTCTATCCTTTGTCCAAACATATATACATATATTTCATACACAACAAGTATTTTTTTTATAATTTTTCAACTCCCTTAAGTATTTTTCAAAAATTAATTTCTAATTAATTCCTTAAGAAATTAGCTACCTCAAGTTTAACTCCAGAAATTCCCAAATCTTGGCAGGATCTTACACATGTTAACGTGAGCTTCCAGTTTAAATTTCATGGTCATCGGAGTTATAGAACTCCGGTTATAACATTTTTCGTCATATAAAACCCTAAATATTGAAATAGTCATAACTTGCTCATTTTAAGTCTGAATGAGCTCATTTTTGGACAAAGGTATTTTTTATACCATATATTTCCATGTCCCAAAAGGCCAAAATTTTTCTCACAAATTAAGTGGCCAAAAAAACACTTACAAAATTTTGGACAGTAGCTTTTTCTCCTTTTTCACTTTTTTCGTGCTTTGTTTAAAAATAGTCCATACAAAAATCTACAACTCATCTTTCAGTGATTCCACTTGGAGATGTTAGAAAACTTATCATAATATCCTCCCAAATTTTTCCAGAATTTTTGAATGTCCGAAAAATTATGAAACTACAAATGGATTTTAAGCCGCCATGCGGTAATCCACGTAAACAGATCATTTCCACAATTTAATAAGGAATGAATTCGAAGGATCATTCACCATGCATGCGGTAGTCCACACAGACAGGTTATTCCAATAAAATAATAGATAATGGAACCAGGTCATGCGTAAACGCATGCATGTGATATTCCAATGTAATAATAAAGAATGGAATAATAAGAATTCACCATGCATGCGATAGACCGCACAGACATGTTATTCCAACAGAATAATAAATAATGGAACCAGGTCATGCGTAAACGCACAGACATGATATTCCAACAGAACAATAAAGAATGGAATAACAACAGAATTCACCAGGCATGCGATAGACCGCACATACAGGTTATTCCAATAGAATAATAAATAATGGAACTGTGTCATGCGAATAACGCATGCACAAGAGATATTCAAATGTAATAATAAAGAATGGAATAATGTAAGAATTTTACCATGTATGCGTTACATTTGCATAGACAAAGTTATTCCAACATAATAATAAGGAATGGAATAACAATAGCTCTCTTCATGAATAATGAAAGAAATAATACCCCTTACCTTAGAATAAAGTCGATATTGGAATAGAGAGTAGTAGAGACTTCTTCTTCTTTCTTCTATAATTCTCTCTATAATAATTGCTCTATAACTTTAGTGAATTGGTGAGAAATGAAGGAAGAATGAGCTTCTATTTATATGAAAATATAGTTTCGATAATTACACGTTTTGGGCTCGAAATATTACAGTAATTGCCTCCAACTTTTCTTTCATTTTTAATTTAGTCCTACAAGTATTATCAAACTTGCACCACCTCCCCTAATAGTAAATAATTTGAATCAATAGTTCAATCATGTGATTCAATAGTTATAATCATGTAAAAATACGAATAACAGTATAGTACCTCCATCTATACCTCCATCTTTAACTTAGTCATGCAAGTATTATCAATCTTCCACCAACTCCCCTAATAGTACAAGAATGTGAATCAATAGTACACACATGTGAACAAATAGTTATAATCATGTGAATTAATAGCAATTAATTGCACATTTATCCGGTGAATTACCCGATTGGTTAATATAACCTCCAGACATCAATTATTATCGAAATAACTGTCGATTTTCACTAACATTAACAATCCCAACACAATGGAAATATTTTTCTCAAAAATTTCATTTTTGAAATTTCAAAGTTTGACTTTTTGGTCAAAAAAGTCAACTATTGACTTTTTTTTGACCAAAAAGTCAACTCCAAAGAAATTTTGTGTTTATAGTCTATTTTACTAATTTCATCGTTAGGACTCAAATATCACGTCGCGGCTCCAAATTCAACTCCGAACTCAAATTCTATTTTTAATAATATTCATCATTAATAATATAACTCACAATATTTAACAATCAGGTCGTTCCCAGGATAGAGGGGGCTTTCCGATAAGGATTTCTCTTTATTGGCGCGCAATTAGATGACCAAACCTCTCCTTGACAGAACTTCTAGATATTGTAAATATTGTAATTTAATAACATAAATAACTTTGTCGTCTCAATTATTAATTTAATAATATAACATATTATGCAGATGATATTGTGACAATAATCGAATCAATAATATGAGAGATATGATGCAGCAATTAATGTAGCAATAATTGAGTATAACTGAGTGACTTCTCACGTAAGCATCAATAATCAATATCGTGTGCTACTATGCAACCACGCCAGACATCGCATTTTTTTACTACCGATTATTTTATGACAACTTGCTTACTTTAAAAAATTTTCAAATATAACCCTTAACTTTAAACTTTTATCAATTTAACTATTTACCAAAATAGAAAAATTGAATACTTTTATTTCATAAAATTCGGGGTCTCATAATCTCCCCTCCTTATGAAATTTTGCCCTCGAAATTTACGTACCTAGTAGTTCGAAGAGATGAGAATACCTTGCTTTCTTTTCGGATTGTACCTTCCCGATTATATCCTCTGTATCATGATTTTTTTCCATTGCTCATCTCTTGTATTTCAGATATCATTCTAGAATATATCTTCAAAACAAAGGTTAATTGACATATCACAAATTGTCAACTTATCAAGTAAAATTTTTCGGCTTAGGTAAGTCACACACTAATGAAGTATATTACTCTGCTCTACCCTCCTAGTTCTAGACTTATATCTCCACCAGCGACCATATCCTTAAGCTCTGATGCCATTTTTGACACTCCCAAAATAAGTCCACCCGACCCATTCTGAGTCGCCAAATATCACTCTATAAAAATCAAATACAAACTTCATTTATACAACTGTTGAACTGTCGTGCAGAGTACAACAACACATAAGTTTTGAGTTTTAATACAATATTGTCTCGTAGATAGTATCCAATCTCAAATTGTTACAATGCCATATAAAATATAGCAAAAAATATTTTAAGACCCCAAAGAAGAACGAGAAGATTACTATCATATTCATTCTAATGAGGTGCACTTTTGACGCTTTCAATGTCGGGTTCTCATCACCCTATTGTTGTTCGCCAAAATCAATTATTAAGTGACGTATAAAATATGACACACACATCTTAGGTCCTCAATACAATTATCTGTTGCATGTCATGCCGTTTTATAATGTATTGAGAAACTTCGACAGTCTTGGACCATCACACTATTTCCCTGTTATCCCCACTCGACCCAGCTACACTCTTATTACCTGAAAGGAACTGTGAAGCAAAGGGTGAGCACAAATAGCCTAGTAAAGAATATCATGACTAAAGATAATTAAATTATCAATAGCCTTTGTCAATAATGAATCAAAGATTTAGAACATATGGTAGATGATAAATCTTTTCAACCATAGTTGCAGCAGAACGAGCAATCCATTAGAAGAGTCAAATAGACCATCAGGTCTATTATCTTCTCCATGTTAAAAGTCCACCAATAATGTTTTATCCCTGTAAAATCAATCAACAATTCCTGTCCACAATCATATGAATAACTCATAATCATAATTGTGATTCTAAATTCCTCTTCGCACCTAGGACGAAGATAATTTTCATCACCTGTCTCTACCTAAAACATCAAAAATCATGGTTATACTATATCGCAATTCTTGTTCATAATCATACTAATAAATTCATCTTTGAACTACGGGCCAAAGATATTCATTAACAATTCAGCTTTGCTCTACAGGCCAAAGACATACAACTGTATTATAGAAGAGTCAAGTAGAGCATGATATCTACTATCTTCTACGAATTAAAAGTGTATTATCAATATGTTATCATTTGAGACTCGACTTTAATAATTAATCCGCATCATCGAATCATCCCTGTACTACGGCCAAGGATATTCATTAGTATTACGACCACGAATTATCCATGCACTACGGGCCAAGGATATTCGTGTTTTCAATTACGGTCATGATTATACCGAACAATCCTTGATCATAATCATACAAAGTCCATCTATGCACTACGGGCCAAAGATGACTTTTACCACATCATTTGTAACATTACGGTCATGATTATACCGAATAATCCCTGGTCATAATCATACCAAGTCCATCTATGCACGTAAGCCACAGATGACTTTCAACACAATATAAGCATGATGATCATGACAATGATATAAAGAATCAATCAAATGAGATAAAGGATAAATATTAAACATTTATAATATAATTTATCCAAGGTTCAAGAATATTCCAATGTTATCAATCAATTAATAATCTTATAATCTAATATTATAACAATATTTTAATCATTTCTTAAACTTATAAACAATTTATTTTAATTATTTACAATTTAACAAACAATGCATTTAATCATTCAAAAATGCCATACTCATAAGATTTCATCACCAATGATCAAATCCCTCATTAAAAATCTGCATATACCTTATATAGGATTTTCAAGCCATAAAATCCTATTTACCAATTTTTCAACTTCACATAAGATATTTAACTCATAGGTTCGTAACTAAACCATTTTCATGAAAAATTACCAAATCAACTTATTATTTTCCTATCCTTTGTCCAAACATATATACATATATTTCATACACAACAAGTATTTTTTTTTTTAATTTTTCAACTCCCTTAAGTATTTTTCAAAAATTAATTTCTAATTAATTCCTTAAGAAATTAGCTACCTCAGGTTTAACTCCAGAAATTCCCAAATCTTGGCAGGATCTTACACATGTTAACGTGAGCTTCTAGTTTAAATTTCATGGTCATCGGAGTTATAGAACTCCGGTTATAACATTTTTCGTCATAAAACCCTAAATATTGAAATAGTCATAACTTGCTCATTTTAAGTCGGAATGAGCTCATTTTTGGACAGGCGGTACTTTATACCATATATTTCCATGTCCCAAAAGGCCAAAATTTTTCTCACAAATTAAGTGGCCAAAAAAACACTTACAAAATTTTGGACAGTAGCTTTTTCTCCTTTTTCACTTTTTCGTGCTTTGTTAAAAATAGTCCATACAAAAATCTACAACTCATCTTTCAGTGATTCCACTTGGAGATGTTAGAAAACTTATCATAATATCCTCCCAAATTTTTCCAGAATTTTTGAATGTCCGAAAAATTATGAAACTACAAATGGATTTTAAGCCGCCATGCGGTAATCCACGTAAACAGATCATTTCCACAATTTAATAAGGAATGAATTCGAAGGATCATTCACCATGCATGCGGTAGTCCACACAGACAGGTTATTCCAATAAAATAATAGATAATGGAACCAGGTCATGCGTAAACGCACAGACAGGATATTCCAACAGAATAATAAAGAATGGAATAACAACAGAATTCACCATGCATGCGATGGCCACTTTGAACATGTTATTCCAAATAGAATAATAAATAATGGAACGGTGTCATGTAAACGCATGCGAGACATGATATTCATGAGAATAATAAAGAATGGAATAACAATGAATTCACGGGCATGCGATAGACGCGCACATACAAAGTTATTCAATAGAATAATAAATAATGGAACGAAGTTAAATGCAATATACGCATGCAGCACAGGATATTCAAATGAATAATAAAGAATGGAATAATGAAGAATTTTACCATGTATGCGTTATCAGATAGGCGAGTTATTCCAACATAATAATAAGGAATGGAATAACAATAGCTCTCTTCATGAATCTGAAAGAAATAATACCCTTACCTTAGAATAAAATTTGGATCTTTGGAATAGAGAGGTGAGAGAGACTTTCTTCTTCTTTCTCTCTATAATAATTGCTCTATAACTTTAGTGAATTGGTGAGAAATGAAGGAAGAATGAGCTTCTATTTATATGAAAATATAGTTTCGATAATTACACGTTTTGGGCTCGAAATATTACAGTAATTGCCTCCAACTTTTCTTTCATTTTTAATTTAGTCCTACAAGTATTATCAAACTTGCACCACCTCCCCTAATAGTAAATAATTTGAATCAATAGTTCAATCATGTGCTTCAATAGTTATAATCATGTAAAAATACGAATAACAGTATAGTACCTCCATCTATACCTCCATCTTTAACTTAGTCATGCAAGTATTATCAATCTTCCACCAACTCCCCTAATAGTACAAGAATGTGAATCAATAGTACACACATGTGAACAAATAGTTATAATCATGTGAATTAATAGCAATTAATTGCACATTTATCAGATTGAATTACCCGATTGGTTAATATAACCTCCAGACATCAATTATTATCGAAATAACTGTCGATTTTCACTAACACTAACAATCCCAACACAATGGAAATATTTTTCTCAAAAATTTCATTTTTGAAATTTCAAAGTTTGACTTTTTGGTCAAAAAAGTCAACTATTGACTTTTTTGACCAAAAAGTCAACTCCAGCAAATTTTGTGTTTATAGTCTATTTTTACTAATTTCATCGTTCCGGACTCAAATATCACGTCCGCGTCTCCAAATTCAACTCCGAACTCAAATTCTATTTTTAATAATATTCATCATTAATAATATAACTCACAATATTTAACAATCAGGTCGTTCCCAGGATAGAGGGGGCTTTCCGATAAGGATTTCTCTTTATTATGCGCAATTGATTAGATGACCAAACCTCTCCTTGTGAGAACTTCTAGATATTGTAAATATTGTAATTTAATAATATAAATAACTTTGTCGTCTCAATTATTAATTTTAATAATATAACATATTATGCGAGATGATATTGTGACAATAATCGAATCAATAATATATGAGAGATATGATGCAAACAATTAATGTAGCAATAATTGAGTATAAGCGAGTGACTTCTCACGTAAGCATCAATAATCAATATATCGTGCTACTATGCAACTATAAACAGCATTATTGTACTTTTACTACCGATTATTTTATGACAACTTGCTTACTTTAAAAAATTTTCAAATATAACCCTTAACTTTAAACTTTTATCAATTTAACTATTTACCAAAATAGAAAAATTGAATACTTTTATTTCATAAAATTCGGGGTCTCATAATCTCCCTCCTTATGAAATTTTGCCCTCGAAATTTACGTTACCTGGTAGTTCGAAGAGATGAGAATACCTTGCTTTCTTTTCGGATTGTACCTTCCCGGTTATATCCTCTATATCATGATTTTTTCCATTGCTCATCTCCTGTATTTTAGATATCATTCTAGAATATATCTTCAAAACAAAGGTTAATTGACATATCACAAATTGTCAACTTATCAAGTAAAATTTTCGGCTTAGGTAAGTCACACACTAGCGAAGTATATTACTCGTCTCTACCCTCCTAGTTCTAGACTTATATCTCCACCAGCGACCATATCCTTAAGCTCTGATGCCATTTTTGACACTCCCAAAATAAGTCCACCCGACCCATTACGAGTCGCCAAATATCACTCTATAAAATCAAATACAAACTTCATTTATACAATTGTTGAAAGCGTAAATGCGAGTAGTACAACACACACATAAGTTTTGAGTTTTAATACAATATTGTCTCGTAGATAGTATCCAATCTCAAATTGTTACAATGCCATATAAAATATAGCAAAAAATATTTTAAGACCCCAAAAAGAAGAGCGAGAAGATTACTATCATATTCATTCTAATGAGGTGCACTTTTGACGCTTTCAATGTCGGGTTCTCATCACCCTATTGTTGTTCGCCAAAATCAATTATTAAGTGACGTATAAAATATGACACACACATCTTAGGTCCTCAATACAATTATCGTTGCATGTCATGCCGTTTTATAATGTATTGAGAAAACTTCGACAGTCTTGGACCATCACACTATTTCCCTGTTATCCCCGCTCGACCCAGCTACACTCTTATTACCTGAAAGGAACTGTGAAGCAAAGGGTGAGAACAAATAGCCCAGTAAAGAATATCATGACTAAAGATAATTAAATTATCAATAGCCTTCGTCAATAATAAATCAAAGATTTAGAAGATATGGTAGATGATAAATCTTTTCAACCATAGTTGCAGCAGAACGAGCAATCCATTAGAAGAGTCAAATAGACCATCAGGTCTATTATCTTCTCAATGTTAAAAGTCCACCAATAATGTTTTATCCCTGTAAAATCAATCAACAATTCCTGTCCACAATCATATGAATAACTCATAATCATAATTGTGATTCTAAATTCCTCTTCGCACCTAGGACGAAGATAATTTTCATCACCTGTCTCTACCTAAAACATCAAAAATCATGGTTATACTATATCGCAATTCTTGTTCATAATCATACTAATAAATTCATCTTTGAACTACGGGCCAAAGATATTCATTAACAATTCAGCTTTGCTCTACAGGCCAAAGACATACAACTGTATTATAGAAGAGTCAAGTAGAGCATGATATCTACTATCTTCTACGAATTAAAAGTGTATTATCAATATGTTATCGCTGAGACTCAGCTTAATAATTAATCCGCATCATCGAATCATCCCTGTACTACGGCCAAGGATATTCATTAGTATTACGACCACGAATTATCCATGCACTACGGGCCAAGGATATTCGTGTTTTCAATTACGGTCATGATTATACCGAATAATCCCTGATCATAATCATACAAAGTCCATCTATGCACTACGGGCCAAAGATGACTTTTACCACATCATTTGTAACATTACGGTCATGATTATACCGAATAATCCCTGGTCATAATCATACCAAGTCCATCTATGCACGTAAGCCACAGATGACTTTCAACACAATATAAGCATGATGATCATGACAATGATATAAAGAATCAATCAAATGAGATAAAGGATAAATATTAAACATTTATAATATAATTTATCCAGGGTTCAAGAATATCCCAATGTTATCAATCAATTAATAATCTTATAATCTAATATTATAACAATATTTTAATCATTTCTTAAACTTATAAACAATTTATTTTAATTGTTTACAATTTAACAAACAATGCATTTAATCATTCAAAAATGCCATACTCATAAGATTTCATCACCAATGATCAAATCCCTCATCAAAAATCTGCATATACCTTATATAGGATTTTCAAGCCATAAAATCCTATTTACCAATTTTCAACTTCACATAAGATATTTAACTCATGGTTAAGTAACTAAACCATTTTCATGAAAAATTACCAAATCAACTTATTATTTTCTATCCTTTGTCCAAACATATATACATATATTTCATACACAACAAGTATTTTTTTATAATTTTTCAACTCCTTAAGTATTTTTCAAAAATTAATTTCTAATTAATTCCTTAAGAAATTATCTACCTCAAGTTTAACTCAGAAATTCCCAAATCTTGGCGAGGATCTTACACATGTTAACGTGAGCTTCTAGTTTAAATTTCATGGTCATCGGAGTTATAGAACTCGGTTATATAGCATTTTAAATCATAAAACCCTAGATATTGAAATAGTCATAACTTGCTCATTTTAAGTCGGAATGAGCTCATTTTTGACGACAAAGGTACTTTATACCATATATTTCCATGTCCCAAAAGGCCAAAATTTTTCTCACAAATTAAGTGGTAAAAAAAAACACTTACAAAATTTTGGACGATAGCTTTTTCTCCTTTTTCACTTTTTAGGTGCTTTGTTAAAAATAGTCCATACAAAAATCTACAACTCATCTTTCGGTGATTCCACTTGGAGATGTTAGAAAACTTATCATAATATCCTCCCAAATTTTTCCGAATTTTTGAATGTCAGAAAAATTATGAAACTACAAATGGATTTTAAAGCGCCGTGCGGTAATCCACGTAAATGATCATTTCCACAATTTAATAAGGAATGAATTGAAGGATCATTCACCATGCATGCTGATGTAGTCCCACACAGACGAGTTATTCCAATAAAATAATAGATAATGGAACGGTCATGCGTAAGCGCATACAGAGACGAGGATATTCAGCGAGAATAATAAAGAATGGAATAACAGCGAGAATTCACCATGCATGCGATGATAGCGCATGCAGACATATGTTATTCCAACAGAATAATAAATAATGGAACCAGGTCATGCGTAAACGCACAGACATGATATTCCAACAGAACAATAAAGAATGGAATAACAACAGAATTCACCAGGCATGCGATAGACCGTACATACAGGTTATTCCAACAGAATAATAAATAATGGAACGAGGGTCACGCAATAATGTCACGCGCAGACGAGGATATTCAACCAGAATAATAAAGAATGGAATAACAGAAGAATTTTACCATGTATGCGTTACTTCGCATAGACAGGTTATTCCAACATAATAATAAGGAATGGAATAACAATAGCTCTCTTCATGAATACGAAAGAAATAATACCCCTTACCTTAGAATAAAAAGTGGATCTTTGGAATAGAGAGGTAGCAGACTTCTCTTCTTCTTTCTCTCTATAATAATTGCTCTATAACTTTAGTGAATTGGTGAGAAATGAAGGAAGAATGAGCTTCTATTTATATGAAAATATAGTTTCGATAATTACACGTTTTGGGCTCGAAATATTACGATATAATTGCCTCCAACTTTTCTTTCATTTTTAATTTAGTCCTACAAGTATTATCAAACTTGCATCACCTCCCTAATAGTAAATAATTTGAATCAATAGTTCAATCATGTGATTCAATAGTTATAATCATGTAAAAAAATATGAATAAAGATATAGTACCTCCATACATACCTCCATCTTTAACTTAGTCATGCAAGTATTATCAATCTTCCACCAACTCCCTAATAGTACAAGAATGTGAATCAATAGTACACATGTGAACAAATAGTTATAATCATGTGAATTAATAGCAATTAATTGCACATTTATCCGATTAATTACCCGATTGGTTAATATAACCTCCGGACATCAATTATTATCGAAATAAATGTCGATTTTCACTAACACTAACAATCCCAACACAATGGAAATATTTTTCTCAAAAATTTCATTTTGAAATTTCAAAGTTTGACTTTTTGGTGAAAAAGTCAACTATTGATTTTTTTGACCAAAAAGTCAACTCAAAGAAATTTTGTGTTTATAGTCTATTTTTACTAATTTCATCGTTAGGACTCAAATATCACGTCTGCGTCTCCAAATTCAACTCCGAACTCAAATTCTATTTTTAATAATATTCATCATTAATATTATAACTCACAATATTTAACAATCGTGTCGTTCCGGGAAGAGGGGCTTTTAGATAAGGATTTCTCTTTATTGGTAGCATGCAATTAGATGACCAAACCTCTCCTTGATGAACTTCTAGATATTGTAAATATTGTAATTTAATAACATAAATAACTTTGTCGTCTCAATTATTAATTTAATAATATAACATATTATGCAGATGATATTGTGACAATAATCGAATCAATAATATGAGAGATATGATGCAGCAATTAATGTAGCAATAATTGAGTATAACTGAGTGACTTCTCACGTAAGCATCAATAATCAATATCGTGTGCTACTATGCAACTACGCGTATTACTGTACTTTTACTACCGATTATTTTATGACAACTTGCTTACTTTAAAAAATTTTCAAATATAACCCTTAACTTTAAACTTTTATCAATTTAACTATTTACCAAAATAGAAAAATTGAATACTTTTATTTCATAAAATTCGGGGTCTCATAATCTCCCCTCCTTATGAAATTTTGCCCTCGAAATTTACGTACCTAGTAGTTCGAAGAGATGAGAATACCTTGCTTTCTTTTCGGATTGTACCTTCCCAGTTATATCCTCTATATCATGATTTTTTTCCATTGCTCATCTCCTGTATTTTAGATATCATTCTAGAATATATCTTCAAAACAAAGGTTAATTGACATATCACAAATTGTCAACTTATCAAGTAAAATTTTCGGCTTAGGTAAGTCACACACTAGCGAAGTATATTACTCGTCTCTACCCTCCTAGTTCTAGACTTATATCTCCACCAGCGACCATATCCTTAAGCTCTGATGCCATTTTTGACACTCCCAAAATAAGTCCACCCGACCCATTCTGAGTCGCCAAATATCACTCTATAAAAATCAAATACAAACTTCATTTATACAACTGTTGAACTGTCGTGCAGAGTACAACAACACATAAGTTTTGAGTTTTAATACAATATTGTCTCGTAGATAGTATCCAATCTCAAATTGTTACAATGCCATATAAAATATAGCAAAAAATATTTTAAGACCCCAAAGAAGATCGAGAAGATTACTATCATATTCATTCTAATGAGGTGCACTTTTGACGCTTTCAATGTCGGGTTCTCATCACCCTATTGTTGTTCGCCAAAATCAATTATTAAGTGACGTATAAAATATGACACACACATCTTAGGTCCTCAATACAATTATCTGTTGCATGTCATGCCGTTTTATAATGTATTGAGAAAACTTCGACAGTCTTGGACCATCACACTATTTCCTCATTATCCGGCTCGACCCCGACTACACTCTTATTACACGAAAGGAACCGTGAAGCAAAGGGTGAGAACAAATAGCCCAGTAAAGAATATCATGACTAAAGATAATTAAATTATCAATAGCCTTCGTCAATAATAAATCAAAGATTTAGAAGATATGGTAGATGATAAATCTTTTCAACCATAGTTGCAGTGAGAACGAAAGCAATCCATTAGAAGAGTCAAATAGACCATCGTGTCTATTATCTTCTCAATGTTAAAAGTCCACCAATAATGTTTTATCCTCGTAAAATCAATCAACAATTTCTCGGCCCACAATCATATGAATAACTCATAATCATAATTGTGATTCTAAATTCCTCTTCGCACCTAGGACGAAGATAATTTTCATCACCTGTCTCTACCTAAAACATCAAAAATCATGGTTATACTATATCGCAATTCTTGTTCATAATCATACTAATAAATTCATCTTTGAACTACGGGCCAAAGATATTCATTAACAATTCGACTTTTGCTCTACGAGCCAAAGACATACAATTGTATTATAGAAGAGTCAAGTAGAGCATGATATCTACTATCTTCTACTTAATTAAAAGTGTATTATCAATATGTTTATCACGAGACTCAAATTTTAATAATTAATCCAAGATCATCGAATCATCCCGTACTACGGCCAAGGATATTCATTAGTATTACGACCACGAATTATCCATGCACTACGGGCCAAGGATATTCGTGTTTTCAATTACGGTCATGATTATACCGAACAATCCCTGATCATAATCATACAAAGTCCATCTATGCACTACGGGCCAAAGATGACTTTTACCACATCATTTGTAACATTACGGTCATGATTATACCGAATAATCCTCAGTCATAATCATACCAAGTCCATCTACGCACGTAAGCCACGAGATGACTTTTTCAACACAATATAAGCATGATGATCATGACAATGATATAAAGAATCAATCAAATGAGATAAAGGATAAATATTAAACATTTATAATATAATTTATCCAGGGTTCAAGAATATCCCAATGTTATCAATCAATTAATAATCTTATAATCTAATATTATAACAATATTTTAATCATTTCTTAAACTTATAAACAATTTATTTTAATTGTTTACAATTTAACAAACAATGCATTTAATCATTCAAAAATGCCATACTCATAAGATTTCATCACCAATGATCAAATCCCTCATCAAAAATCTGCATATACCTTATATAGGATTTTCAAGCCATAAAATCCTATTTACCAATTTTTCAACTTCACATAAGATATTTAACTCATAGGTTCGTAACTAAACCATTTTCATGAAAAATTACCAAATCAACTTATTATTTTCCTATCCTTTGTCCAAATATATATACATATATTTCATACACAACAAGTATTTTTTTTTATAATTTTTCAACTCCCTTAAGTATTTTTCAAAATTAATTTCTAATTAATTCCTTAAGAAATTAGCTACCTCAAGTTTAACTCCGTAAATTCCCAAATCTTGGCATGATCTTTACACATGTTAACGTGAGCTTCTAGTTTAAATTTCATGGTCATCTGAGTTATAGAAACTCGGTTATAATATTTTTCGTCATAAAACCCTAAATATTGAAATAGTCATAACTTGCTCATTTTAAGTCGGAATGAGCTCATTTTTGGACAGGCGGTACTTTATACCATATATTTCCATGTCCCAAAAGGCCAAAATTTTTCTCACAAATTAAGTGGCCAAAAAAACACTTACAAAATTTTGGACAGTAGCTTTTTCTCCTTTTTCACTTTTTCGTGCTTTGTTAAAAATAGTCCATACAAAAATCTACAACTCATCTTTCAGTGATTCCACTTGGAGATGTTAGAAAACTTAATCATAATATCCTCCCAAATTTTTCCAGAATTTTTGATTGTCCGAAAAATTATAAAACTATAAATGGATTTTAACCCGCCATGCGGTAATCCACGTAAACAGATCATTTCCACAATTTAATAAGGAATGAATTCAAGGATCATTCACCATGCATGCTGTGAGTCCACATGCATGGCGAGTTATTCCAACAAAATAATCGATAATGGAACTGTGTCATGCGTAAACGCACGCATGTGATATTCCAATGTAATAATAAAGAATGGAATAACAAGCGAATTCACCATGCATGCGATATATCGCCTTATGCATACATGTTATTCCAACGTAATAATAAATAATGGAACCCAGTCATGCGTAAACGCATACGGACATGATATTCCAATGTAACAATAAAGAATGGAATAACAATGAATTCACGTGCATGCGATAGATCAAATGCATACAAAGTGTTATTCCAACATAATAATAAATAATGGAACTGTGTCATGCGTAATACGCATTGCATGTGATATTCCAATGTAATAATAAAGAATGGAATAATGTAAGAATTTTACCATGTATGCGTTACTTCGCATAGACAGGTTATTCCAACATAATAATAAGGAATGGAATAACAATAGCTCTCTTCATGAATACGAAAGAAATAATACCCCTTACCTTAGAATAAAAAAGTGGATCTTTGGAATAGAGGTAGCAGACTTCTCTTCTTCTTTCTCTCTATAATAATTGTTCTATAACTTTAGTGAATTGGTGAGAAATGAAGGAAGAATGAGCTTCTATTTATAGGAAAATATAGTTTCGATAATTACACGTTTTGGGCTCGAAATATTACAGTAATTGCCTCCAACTTTTCTTTCATTTCTAATTTAGTCCTACAAGTATTATCAAACTTGCACCACCTCCCCTAATAGTAAATAATGTGAATCAATAGTTCAATCATGTGATTCAATAGTTATAATCATGTAAAAATACGAATACAAAGATAAGTACCTCCATCTATACCTCCATCTTTAACTTAGTCATGCAAGTATTATCAATCTTCCACCAACTCCCCTAATAGTACAAGAATATGAATCAATAGTACACACATGTGAACAAATAGTTATAATCATGTGAATTAATAGCAATTAATTGCACATTTATCCGATTAATTACCCGATTGGTTAATATAACCTCCAGACATCAATTATTATCGAAATAACTGTCGATTTTCACTAACACTAACAATCCCAACACAATGGAAATATTTTTCTCAAAAATTTCATTTTGAAATTTCAAAGTTTGATTTTTTTCCAAAAGTCAACTGTTGACTTTTTTTGACCAAAAAGTCAACTCCAAAGAAATTTTGTGTTTATAGTCTATTTTTACTAATTTCATCGTTCCGGACTCAAATATCACGTCCGCGTCTCCAAATTCAACTCCGAACTCAAATTCTATTTTTAATAATATTCATCATTAATAATATAACTCACAATATTTAACAATCAGGTCGTTCCCAGGATAGAGGGGGCTTTCCGATAAGGATTTCTCTTTATTGGCGCGCAATTAGATGACCAAACCTCTCCTTGACAGAACTTCTAGATATTGTAAATATTGTAATTTAATAACATAAATAACTTTTTCGTCTCAATTATTAATTTAATAATATAACATATTATGCAGATGATATTGTGACAATAATCGAATCAATAATATGAGAGATATGATGCAGCAATTAATGTAGCAATAATTGAGTATAACTGAGTGACTTCTCACGTAAGCATCAATAATCAATATCGTGTGCTACTATGCAACTACGCGTATTACTGTACTTTTACTACCGATTATTTTATGACAACTTGCTTACTTTGAAAAATTTTCAAATATAACCCTTAAATTTAAACTTTTATCAATTTAACTATTTACCAAAATAGAAAAATTGAATACATTTATTTCATAAAATTCGGGGTCTCATAATCTCCCCTCCTTATGAAATTTTGCCCTCGAAATTTACGTACCTGGTAGTTCGAAGAAATGAGAATACCTTGCTTTCTTTTCGGATTGTACCTTCCCAGTTATATCCTCTGTATCATGATTTTTTTTCATTGCTCATCTCCTGTATTTTAGATATCATTCTAGAATATATCTTCAAAACAAAGGTTAATTGACATATCACAAATTGTCAACTTATCAAGTAAAATTTTCGGCTTAGGTAAGTCACACACTAGCGAAGTATATTACTCGTCTCTACCCTCCTAGTTCTAGACTCATATCTCCACCAGCGACCATATCCTTAAGCTCTGATACCATTTTTGACACTCCCAAAATAGGTCCACCCGACCCATTCTGAGTCGCCAAATATCACTCTATAAAAATCAAATACAAACTTCATTTATACAACTGTTGAACTGTCGTGCAGAGTACGACAACACATAAGCTGTGAGTTTTAATACAATATTGTCTCGTAGACAGTATCCAAACTCAAATTATTACAATGCCATATAAAATACAGGAAAAAATATTTTAAGACCCCAAAGAAGAACGAGAAGATTACTATCATATTCATTCTAATGAGGTGCACTTTTGCCGCTTTCAATGTCGGGTTCTCATCACCCTATTGTTGTTCGCCAAAATCAATTATTAAGTGACGTATAAAATATGACACACACATCTTAGGTCCTCAATACAATTATCATTGCATGTCATGCCGCTTTTATAATGTATTGAGAAACTTCGACGATCTTGGACCATCACACTATTTCCTGTTATCCCCATTTCGACCCAAGCCTACACTCTTATTACCCGAAAGGAATTGTGAAGCAAAGGGTGAGCACAAATAGCCCAAAGATAAAGAATATCATGACTAAAGATAATTAAATTATCAATAGCCTTCATCAATAATAAATCGTAGATTTAGAACATATGGTAGATGATAAATCTTTTCAACCATAGTTGCAATGAACGAAAGCAATCCATTAGAAGAGTCAAATAGACCATCAGGTCTATTATCTTCTCCATGTTAAAAGTCCACCAATAATGTTTTATCCCTGTAAAATCGATCAACAATTCCTTTCCACAATCATATGAATAACTCATAATCATAATTGTGATTCTAAATTCCTCTTCGCACCTAGGACGAAGATAATTTTTATCACCTGTCTCTACCTGAAACATCAAAAATCATGGTTATACTATATCACAATTCTTGTTCATAATCATACTAATAAATTCATCTTTTGAACTACGGGCCAAAGATATTCATTAACAATTCACTTTGCTTTCTATAAAGCCAAAAGACATACAATTTGTATTATAGAAGAGTCAAGTAGAGCATGATATCTACTATCTTCTACTTAATTAAAAGTGTATTATCAATATGTTATATTTGAGACTCAAATTTTAATAATTAATCCACATCATCGAATCATCCCCGTACTACGCCAAGGATATTCATTAGTATTACGACCACGAATTATCCATGCACCACGGGCCAAGGATATTCGTGTTTTCAATTACTACCATGATTATACGAATAATAATCCTCGATCATAATCATACAAAGTCCATCTATGCACTACGGCCAAAGATGACTTTTACCACATCATTTGTAACATTACTACCATGATTATACCGAATAATCCCTCGGTCATAATCATACGAAGTCCATCTATGCACGTAAGCCACAGATGACTTTCAACACAATATAAGCATGATGATCATGACAATGATATAAAGAATCAATCAAATGAGATAAAGGATAAATATTAAACATTTATAATATAATTTATCCAGGGTTCAAGAATATCCCAATGTTATCAATCAATTAATAATCTTATAATCTAATATCATTAATATTATAACAATATTTTAATCATTTCTTAAACTTATAAACAATTTATTTTAATTCTTTACAATTTAACAAACAATGCATTTAATCATTCAAAAATGTCATACTCATAAGATTTCATCACCAATGATCAAATCCCTCATCAAAAATCTGCATATACCTTATATAGGATTTTCAAGCCATAAAATCCTATTTACCAATTTTTCAACTTCACATAAGATATTTAACTCATATGTTCGTAACTAAACCATTTTCATGAAAAATTACCAAATCAACTTATTATTTTCCTATCCTTTGTCCAAACATATATACATATATTTCATACACAACAAGTATTTTTTTTTATAATTTTTCAACTCCCTTAAGTATTTTTCAAAAATTAATTTCTAATTAATTCCTTAAGAAATTAGCTACCTCAGGTTTAACTCCAGAAATTCCCAAATCTTGGCAGGATCTTACACATGTTAACGTGAGCTTCTAGTTTAAATTTCATGGTCATCGGAGTTATAGAACTCCGGTTATAACATTTTTCGTCATAAAACCCTAAATATTGAAATAGTCATAACTTGCTCATTTTAAGTCGGAATGAGCTCATTTTTGGACAGGCGGTACTTTATACCATATATTTTCATGTCCCAAAAGGCCAAAATTTTTCTCACAAATTAAGTGGCCAAAAAAACACTTACAAAATTTTGGGCAGTAGTTTTTTCTCCTTTTTCACTTTTTCGTGCTTTGTTAAAAATAGTCCATACAAAAATCTACAACTCATCTTTCAGTGATTCCACTTGGAGATGTTAGAAAACTTATCATAATATCCTCCCAAATTTTTCCAGAAATTTTGAATGTCCGAAAAATTATGAAACTACAAATGGATTTTAAACGCCATGCAGTAATCCATGTAAATGCATCATTTCCACAATTTAATAAGGAATGAATTGAAGGATCATTCACCATGCATGCAGTAGTCCACATGCAGAAAAGTTATTCCAACAAAATAATAGATAATGGAACCGGATCATCATGCGAACGCACGCATGTGATATATTCCAATGTAATAATAAAGAATGGAATAACAAAGAATTCACCAGCGCATACGATAGATCGCATGCACATGTTATTCCAATGTAATAATAAATAATGGAACCAAGTCACATGCGAACGCATACGATATGATATTCCAAATGTAACAATAAAGAATGGAATAACAACAGAATTCACCACGCATGCGATAGATTCCACATACATAAAAGTTATTCCAACGTAATAATAAATAATGGAACTGTGTCAATGCGTAATAGAATTACGCAGATGTGATATTCCAATGTAATAATAAAGAATGGAATAATGTAAGAATTTCACCATGTATGCGGTGCTCAGATAGACAAAGTTATTCTAACATAATAATAATGAATGGAATAACAATAGCTCTCTTCATGAATATGAAAAGAAATAATACCCCTTACCTTAGAATAAAGTTGGATACTAGAATAGAGAGGTAGTACTTTCTTTTCTTCTTCTTTCTCATTAATAATTGCTCTATAGCTTTAGTGAATTGGTGAGAAATGAAGGAAGAATGAGCTTCTATTTATAGGAAAATATAGTTTCGATAATTGCACGCGTTTTGGGGCTCGAAATATTACAAAGATAATACCTCCAACTTTTCTTTCATTTTTAATTTAGTCCTGCAAGTATTATCAAACTTGCACCACCTCCCCTAATAGTAAATAATGTGAATCAATAGTTCAATCATGTGATTCAATAGTTATAATAATGTGAAAATACGAATAACAGTATAGTACCTCCATCTATACCTCCATCTTTAACTTAGTCATGCAAGTATTATCAATCTTGCACCAACTCCCCTAATAGTATAAGAATGTAAATCAATAGTACACACATGTGAACAAATAGTTATAATCATGTGAATTAATAGTAACTAATTGCTCATTTATCCGGTGAATTACCCGATTGGTCAATATAACCTCCAAATATCAATTATTATCGAAATAACTGTCGATTTCCACTAACACTAACAATCCCAACACAATGGAAATATTTTTCTCAAAAATTTCATTTTTTAAATTTCGAAGTTTGACTTTTTCTGAAAAAGTCAACTGTTGACTTTTTTGACCAAAAAATCAACCCCAACAAATTTTGTGTTTATAGTCTATTTCTACTAATTTCATCGTTCCGGACTCAAATATCACGTCCGCGTCTCCAAATTCAACTCCGAACTCAAATTCTATTTTTAATAACATTCATCATTAATATTATAACTCACAATATTTAACAACCAGGTCGTTCCTAGGATAGAGGGGGCTTTCTGATAAGGATTTCTCCTTATTGGCACGCAATTAGATGACCAAACCTCTCCTTGATAGAACTTCTAGACATTGTAAATATTGCAATTTAATAATATAAATAACTTTATCGTCTCAATTATTGATTTAATAATATAACATATTATGCAGATGATATTGTGACAATAATCGAATCAATAATATGAGAGGTATGATGCAGCAATTACTGTAGCAATAATTGAGTATAACTGAGTGACTTCTCATGTAAGCATCAATAATCAATACCGTGTGCTACTATGCAACCACGCGTATTACTGTACTTTTACTACCGGTTATTTTATGACAACTTGCTTACTTTGAAAAATTTTCAAATACCACCCTTAACTTTAAACTTTAATAAAATTCGTGGTCTCACATATGCATTTTGTCCTATTCTTAGAGGGTGTTTATGATTGTGCTTAGAGGCCATAATATTAGTCTATAGGATTAGTCTTCATTCGTATCTTGTAGTAATGGGGTATGGATGTCTAATAGTTTGCTTGAGGACAAGCAAAAGCTTAAGTTTGGGAGTATTTGATGAGTGGGATTTATACCTGCGAATCAGATCCTTTTGTGGCTTAAGTTGTTGCCTGTTTTCAGTTATTTAGTTAGCTTTTATTTATATTTTGTTGTTATTATGTCTAAATTCTATGATGCAAGGCCTTTACAGACCTTTTCCAGCTTCCAAGGGCATAATGGGCATTTTTGTCAGATTAGCGCTTGCAGCCTGAGGACACGCTTAAGAGTCCGCGCAGCATACGCCATTGCAATTTGGAACATAATCGAAATAAACATCAGCAGCATTGAGAGATACACTACGAGCCCGCGCCCCAGCGCCATACTCGGTGCCCCAACGCCATGCCCCTGACGTCATCCTCGCGCCGCAGCGCAGAGGCCTCTTCATGGAGTCGCGCTACAGCGCGACCTCCGGTCTTTTTAAGCCTACGTGGCGCCACAGCGCCACTTGCTAGTTCATTTCTCATGCCGCAGCACAAGCTCCGGTGTCCAGACAGTAAAGGGGTTTAAAAGACCTACAGAGAGAGGGGGTTCATATATACTTAATACTAGCTGCCTGCGATGGAAAAAAAAACTAGACAGTTAGCGTAGATTAGAGATAGTTATTACAGTATTTAATACTAGAAGAGAAAGAAGCTGTGTTAAAAGGATGAAGAGTTATTGCATCCAATAGAAGCTCAGTAGTTATGCAGTGAAGAGAAGATTTGGAGGAAGAACACTTCAAAACAGGGGTTTTCTTATTCCAAATCTCCCATTTATTTGTGTATTACTGAAAACGTGGAATGTATTAAAAATGTGTTTTAGTATCATGGATATGAACTAATTCCATTTTTAGGATTGCAATGTAACCTTTTGTTTAGCTTAATTAACTTTCTCTCCTATTTTATATAATGAATCATTTTGGAATGTGTTGTTGTATTTCTTGTTTAATGACTAATTGCTTGATAGAGAAATTAGTATTGATAATAATGGAAATTGACAAATGGATGTTATTATCTATCTTTTAAATACAACAACACCTGTTATGACCATGCCAATGGAATGTGTGCATAAACTACTAATAAGATAGACATATCCCTATTTGCCTTGTGTAGCCTTGAGACTTAGCTTAATGACCTTAGCCTAGTTATTTTCACCAATAGACATATTGTGATTTATCTGGCTAGGGATGTGCATTTGACCTTCGACAGAAGCTTATGCGTATTTACTTTTCTCGGTTGACCATTCTTTGATTCGTTTGTAATGTGGAGAGTTAGGAGATTAGGCGACGCATTAGGGGAATTATAATCCTATCTTGACTTCCTTGCACAACTACTTCTCTTATTCTTACAGTTTTAATCACATAGCTTAACCAATCATCTTATTTCACTTGTTTAGATAAGGTAGTAAAGACTTCACCTTAGTATTTGTTTACATCTTAAGACTTTGTCCTCGTGGGTTCGACACTCAACTTATCATATATTACTTGTGGACCGCGTATGCTTGCGCGCGATTTAGCAATAGCAAAATCGACCAACAAGTTTTTGGTCTTGTTATTCAAAAGAGGCCAGAACAAGAAGTCAAGCTATCAGTTCCTGAGATCAATCGAGGCAAATATAAGTGTTGAAACACTGCACAAGAGAAGGAAGAGGTGTTCTACATTGAAGATCTAATGAACACTCTTAAGAATCGTAGTGTTGTCTCAACTAGTCAATGGCCAACATTCAACAAGACACACTACGATCAGGTCCAAGAACATCTGCATCAGAATCATAGATTTTGGTCATCTGAAGATTGAAGCATTGACAACGGTTTAATCTGAAGACTGATATTCGAACGCTTCTAATTGAGAGCATCGATGCAGAAGGATAATTTTTGATGTTCTAATCGAGAAGTCAGAAAGAAGAAATAAAGGTGACTACCAGCCTGACATGGAAAGGTGACATCTTTGAGGCGGTAGGTAAGGTAGCAGATTGGTGTGTCAGTAAAGTAATAAAGGAGCTGTCACATCACATTAAGCAGTTTGCACCAAATAACTCGAGATCTGCAAAGCAATTCAAATAGCTTCAAACGGCTATATTCTAACGGGAAGATTGTGAAAGAGTATATATCAGCTAGAGCTTCAAAGATCAAGAGTTGCTGAGTTGAAGAATCGTTGGGTTGTTGGAATGCTATATTGTTGACTCTACGAGTTCCACCAGAACAAAACAAAACAAGTCTCAGTGGCAGTGAGACTACGAAGGTGGAAGTGAAGCAGATTTGAAGTAGAACGTGAATAGACTAAAGCTTCACTCAACAAGGATGAGAATACCACTAAAGATGGCAGCTAAGCTGAGAGCCGAGAAGGCCAAGAAGATAGCATTCAGAAAAGTGGCAGAGCACAAAGAAGATCTAGAGAGCCACTCTACGAATCACCATAAACCAAAAGCTGAAATAGAACAGATGTATAACCATGTCTGCATATCATTCAAGAAGGGTTCAGGGAATGCTAAGTGCTAGACGAAGTCTACCAAAAGCTCAAAGACTTAGCAAACCCAAATGGTGATGGTGCATAGCTGACATCAGATGAAGATGAGTGAACAAAGATGAAAATCAATTTGATCGGAGAAGAGGTGGTCCAGATTTCTATTTGAATGCAAAGAGGACCACGTCAAGTTGCTAAGTACAAAAGATATTCAAGCTTCAAGACATCTTAGCAGCAAAACACCAACAACAACTACAACAACAACAAGTAGCCAGGGCCTGAGGGGTCCTTGTACGGAGGGACTAAATGAAGTTCCAAGCCTGCTGGGCTTGAAGAGTTCTTAGTGAACTAAAGTTTCAAGGCCGCCGGTCTTGAAGGAATCTTAGTGATTCAGGGTGCTGCCCTTCCTTAGTGGAATTCCTGCTTGTTGAAGTAGAAGAGTGGATTAGGAGCTTGAGTCTCTGAACCACTTAAAATCCCTTGTGTCTTTTACATTTAGTCATTTACTTTTTGTCATTTACATTATGTACCTAACTCCTATAAATGCTATGTATGTATTAACTACTTACAACTAAACTAACTCCACGAACATGTATGAATGTTTATGAATATATCAATGAAGAGGATCTTTTAATTATTCCGTTGTGCTTGAAAAGATTCTTATGTTTGTCATATGCTAATTCATGAGCAATACAAAACAAACAGAAAAAGTATTTGAAATCATAAAGGATCTATTCAATCTTCCTTCTAGATCTATTGTGTGCCTTCTGGGAACCAACAACTTATATCTCAGAAAATCGTCGTTATAGTCTGGTTCATTATATATATATATATATATATATATATATATATCAATTTTCATGTAGTTATAGTTAGGGAATTGTTAAATCCACAACACTTTTTGTTATTTTCACAACAAAAGTGTCGCTGTAGATGTATAGCGACGGTGAAAATCATCGTTATTCGTTATAGGATCTATAGCGACACTTTTGTTATGGAAATAACATTTTCTGTTGTAGATTTAACAATTTTCTTATAGTTATCATGTAGTAATTTTATACAATGATAGCCATCAAAAGAAAGCTCAAGGATTCTTCCGTAAAAAAGTCATATCTTTTACATGCATAAAAAATTGAATTAGTAATTCCACCAAGTTTTTGTTTTCTGATGGAAGAGTTCATTGACTCCAACTAATATTTAATATCATGTCTTTGGCTGATTTTATAAGCTAAGCTATCTTAAGATATCCATTCAATGGAGACTTTGAGAGCCCAAGAAGCCTCCTCTGCATTTAGGGGGTACACGGAGGATCACAGTGTATTTGACTGTATATACGATTATACTGTGGCAGGTACTATTACTTATTTGATCCTGACGAGTGTGAAGAATTCAGAGTCCTCTCTTTGTGTAAATCTCCAAATTGCCGTAAGTTCATGAATTAGGTTGCAAACAAATAGAAAGAAGTGCATCTCCTTGTTAGAGCTAAGCAATCTTCATATCCTTGCTAGAGCTAAGCTATCTTAAGATATCTTCATTATTCAATGGAGACTTTGAGAGCCCAAGAAGCCTCCTCTTCTACCTCTAGATCTAGATATGATGTGTTCTTGAGTTTTAGAGGCACAGACACTCGTAAAACCTTCACCGATCACCTCTATACAGCTTTGGTGCAAGCAGGAATTCGCACATTTAGAGATGACGAAGGGTTAGAGCGAGGAAAACATGTCAAATCTGAGTTATATAGAGCAATTCAACAGTCGAGGCTTTCAATAATTGTGTTCTCGAAGGACTATGCATCTTCCAAATGCTGCCTGGATGAGCTGTTAATGATACTTGAATGCAAGAAGATCTCTGGGCATCTAGTTGTTCCAGTCTTGTATCACGTGGAACCATCCGATGTTAGGTACCAAATAGGAAGCATCAAGAAAGCATTTGATAGGTACGAAGAGAAATTGATGGAGAAAAATGATGACGAAAGTAAAAAGGAATGGATGGACAGGGTAAATGGTTGGAGGGCAGCATTGAAAGAAGTTGCAGACTTGAGTGGTATGGTCTTGCAAAACCAAGCTGATGGGTAAGTTACCCAATGCTCTTATATATTAATCAGCGTCATTTAATATTTTTTCTTTTCGGAATGCTTTGTACAGGAAGAACAGGACTTTGTTTGTTATCCCAAATTACCACCATAATCTAATTGCTTCACATCACAGCATCAGTTGTACAAGAAGAAAGGACTTCTAAACTTTGCTTTACTGTTACCATTAATTAGCATCTGAAAGTGACTTGTGTAGCTTTCTGTTTTCTTGATTTCATGTACTCATAAAAAAAATCTGTACCAAAGAAAACTGTATTACAAAGAAGCATAATGATCGTTAAACCAACTGGTTTAGAGTGTGCTCCGAACATCTCTTGTTAATCTGAAAATATAGTTCCTCTTAGTTGCATCATTTAGTTTAGATTACACATTCAACATTGACAAAAGCAATAAATTTTCCATTTTTTGCTTTCCATTGTGAAAAAATTCAAAGCTTTGAACATATTCATTCAATAGTATCTTCTCCAAACACCTCTTGTAGCAGAAGGGATTGGCTTTCAAATGATTGTCTTACTCGACCTGGAGTACATAAATTTGAACAAAATAAAAACCTTCTAGTAAACGAAAATTTTATAAGCGAACATCTAACATGAGGTACAGCTAAATTGATTGGTTAATTTAAATTATACTTGTAGGCTACTTGATATTATTTTTCTGAAAATATTTAGAAGAAATACATGAATACTAGCACATATATGATTTTTTTAACTATAAAAAAGCTTATCAAACCGGAATTTATTAACCTAGTGACAGAGATTTTGCAATTTAATATACTCTTTCGATTTCCTATGCCTTTCCATAAGGTTTCAACTACCCTGTATTTCCTTTTTTTTGATTTGATAATTCCATGAGAACATTGACAAACTTAGTATACATTCAACAATTTTCTTCATCTGAATTACTTTTGTTTTTCAATTCTATTTTCAGGCATGAGTCAAAGTTCATCCAGGAAATTATTAAAGTAGTCACTGCAAAAGTAAATCGCCCAGCCTTGAAAATTCCCAAATTCCATGTCGGATTACATTCTCGAACCAAAAGTATTAATCTCTGGCTAAATGATGGATCAGCTGATGTTAACATGCTAGTAATTTTTGGTATCGGTGGAATGGGTAAGACAACTGCTGCCATATTTGTTTATAATTTAAACCATCACATATTTGAAAGAAGTTGCTTCCTTGCAAATATTAGAGAGACTTGTAACCAACTAAATGGTTTACTTAATTTACAAACACAACTTCTTTCAAGAATTCTAAAGGGACAAATAGAAAAGATCTACAATGACTATGAGGGGACTACTAAGATTGAAGATGCCTTAGGCAGTAATAGGGTTTTCATTGTTCTAGACGATGTTGATGATGTGAACCAATTAGATGTACTTATTGGAACACAAGATTTATATCCCGGAAGTAAGATCATCATAACAACTAGGAACAAGTGGTTGTTAAAGGCTCGCAAAATTCATAAGTTGCATGAGGTTGAAAAATTGGATGATGATGAATCCTTGGAGCTTTTCAGTTGGCATGCTTTTGGACAAGACCATCCCTTGGAAGGTTACAGCCACACAGCAGTAAGGGTCGTACAACGATGTGGAGGGCTTCCACTGGCCCTTAAAGTTTTGGGGTGCTCTCTAACTGGAAAAAGTATAAATGTATGGGAAAGTGCATTACAGAAATTGGAAGCAATTCTAAATGCTGAAATCCTAGAGATACTAAAAATCAGCTATGATTTATTGCAAGATGACCATGACAAAAATTTATTTCTGCACATCGCTTGTTTCTTTGTCGGAGAGGACAAAAGTTATATAGTTACTATATTGGATAAATGTGGTTATTCCACAGAAGTTGGAATGCAAAATCTCATTGAAAAAAGTCTCTTAATAATTACTGACATAGGGAAGCTGGAAATGAATCAACTAGTTCAAGATATGGGAAGAGAAATAGTTCGCCAAGAATCACCTAATGATCCTGGAAAGCGTAGTAGACTCTGGCATCACGAGGATTCTTTTAATGTGATGAAAAGAAATGAGGTAAAAAAATACTTATCATGTGCATTTTATACTTATTTGATCTCATATGCTCATAATTAACTTTTCTTTATTCGTTTCACTTTTTCTTTCATTTCATTGTCTCTTAGGCTACAGAATCAATTGAAGGACTTGCCCTTGACATGCATATGTTCAAGAAAGACTACTCTGTGAAGTCATCCTTTAGTTCTAATCATCCTAATTCATTGGGGTTCAACAAGGTCACTTCACCGGTAAAACCGTATTTTAGCTTCTTGTCAAGGCCGTTAAAACGTCTAAGAGGTCCAAATGGAGAAGAACTGTCAATCAAAGCCTTTGAAAGGATAAAATGTCTAAGACTACTTCGGCTCAAGTATGTACAATTCACTGGAAGTTATGAGCATTTTCCCAGAAATTTAGCATGGTTATCTTGGCATGGATTCCCTTTTTACTATATACCCACAAACTTACCTTTGTCGAATCTGGTTGCTCTCGACCTGCGTTATAGCATGTTGGAACAAGTTTGGGAGAGAACTATGGTATGACATCTTCTATTCCTATTAACATTTTTTAGCTAGCGTTTGATCATATGTTTAGAATTAACCACCCATTACTTGTTTTCAAAACAGGATCTTCGATCACTTCAAATCCTCGACCTCAGTCATTCTCATAGGCTTGGTAAAATACTTAACTTTTTTGGGCTCAGCAATCTTGAGAGATTAATTTTAAAAGGTTGCGTGAGTTTGGTTGACATTTGTGACTCAATTTGCAACCTTGAAAGACTTGTTGTACTGGATCTAGAAGGCTGCAAAAAACTTGAGAAGCTTCCAAGAAATATTCGGTTCCTAGGATCTCTCGAAACACTTGTAATCTCTGGTTGCTCAAATCTTGCTGAGTTTCAAGATGAAGGAACTATCATGAACACGTCTCTAAGTTCGTCTAGAGAGGTCAAACCATGGAATTTCATTGTTTGGTCATGGATGTTTAAACCCAAAAGAAATCCTGAAACCATCAACCTTTCTTTACCACGCTCTTTAGTAACTTTAGACATTAGAAACTGTAACCTTTCCGAAAATTCTTTTCCTAAGGACTTGAGTCAGTTATCCTTGCTAAGGAATTTGTATTTGGATGAAAATCCGATTGAAGCCCTTCCAGAATCTATCAAAACTCTTACTAATCTTGATTCTCTCACTGTAAATTCATGTAAAAGACTACGATCTATGATACTGCTAAGTAGTGTACAACAGTTGTTTGGATATGGTCTCTCGTCGCTGGAAAGGATAACCTTTGAATCAAAACCAAAGTTATTCTGACGATTAAATGGGTTTGATGACTCAGGCTTAAGTGAAGTGCAAGGATTCTTCCGGTTAGAACCTATTGGAGCCGTTGATAATGATTTAATAAACGATTTGGGTCTGATCAACGTAGAATCACTGAGAGATCTTGAAGTAATACTTTATAATGAACATACACGTTTGGGAATCAAGCGCCCCATCCAGGTCTTTTCTTTTTCTGTTTCTTCTCTCCTATCATCTTTTGTGGAATTAATTTTTAACATTATGGTTCATGTGATACAGGGATTACATGAATTTGGCATATTTAGTACGTTTATTCCTGTGAGCGAGGTTCCTAGTTGGTTCAATGATGAAAATAGGAGGTTATCGTCCTCTTTTATTGTGCCTTCACTTCCAAATAATTTGAGGATCCGAGGGTTGAACGTATGCGCTGTTCATGGACAGTATTCCTATTGGAATACATATCCTTCATTTACAAAAATTTATAACAAGACCAAGAATCTAACTTGGATATACCATCCTAAGTACTTTGGAACTCGAGAAGATGGAGACGGTGAAGAGATTTTGTATGGTTAAGCCATTGGAAGTTTGGTAATCAGTTGGAGGGTGGTGATGAAGTGACTGTTACTGTATTCATTGGAGAGGATTTCCAGGTAGAGGAGATTGGTATCAATCTTGTGTATTGTGACATAGAAGATAATGTGCCTGAAAATATTGATGAGATAGAGAATGATGAAGTCATTGGTGGAGACTTGACAAAATATCAGCTGAGCACAGGAGCCTACTTCCTCGCCCACATAACGTATTTCGGGTTCTTTTGCACAAACGAGGATTTGATACGGAGAGTATTTGGGGAAAACGTTGAAATGGAAGGTGTGTTTTTTTTTAACCAAGTTCTTTACTTATTTTCTTTCATATCTTGACAAAAAATAAATATTCTTTGGGCTAAAAAAAATCGTAACCTGTATGGTGGCAGAGTTGCTTTTTTGGACTTGGACAGGACGTGACATTTTTACTGAGAGCAATAATCAGCGGTAATAGAGACGTAAAGGACTTCATTTCATGTCAGTCTGAACATTAAGTACCAAAATTTCATAATACACACTCAATTCATCAATTTTACAGGTGCTGAGCATGAGTAGACTGGGTGGTTGTGGTGCTGTGGCACCACTTGCGGTTGATATCCCAATCTCCCCAGTTGAGGTAATGTGGATTTTCAATTTTTCTTGCAGGAAAGTTGTTCCTTTTATTATATATTCTGCGTCTTTTTTATGATTGATTTTGATCAGAAAGAAGGTAGGGAAGGACCTGAAGATGGAAGAAACCAACCAGCCAGGGAGAAATGGTCAAACGATGGTACGGAATGACATGTAGCGAAGCTTATGGAAGAAAATGTTGGGGCTGCTATGCAGTTCCTCCAATCCAAGACACTTTGCATTATGCCCATCTCACTTTCCTCCAGTTCCATGCAGCAATCAGTTGCGATCAAAGTCGAATGCCATGGTTCCACCTTTTTGCATTTATTTTAACTATAATCAAGACATGGTTTGATGCCATGCTTAAAACAATAGAAGCCCGCCCTCCACATCTTTTGCTAGATTCAAACACATGATAAATTGTCAAAGCTTTTTGAATATGCAGTATTTTTTGTTTCAATGGTGGATGCAGTGGTGAATGATCAACGTATACCGGTTACTTGTATTGATACGAACCTGGTTAACCCAAAAACTGAAAAAACCAAAAAAAAATGCCCACTCCTAATTAAACTTGGTTCGCAGCGCCCATTGAGTAGCTTCTTTACTAAAATTCTTTCTAGTGCATAATCACATTAATAATCTATTTTATTTTTATTCCGTATAGTATTAGAATAGAAAGAAGTTGTCCAAACTGTAGCAAGAACACAGGGGGATGCTACCTACTTTGAGCCTAAGACAAAATCCTCTTTCATGCTTTTTAACTATAGACAAATAGCTGTAGATGAAATTTATCTTTCTTTTGGATTTATGCCATAAAATAAATAGATTCATTTTAGACGTGTTTCTTGATCAATATTCTTGGAAAATTGATGAAATTGATAGTAGGAAAGAGTGAAAAATGAAACAAGAACCAATTTTGATTAACCCCGCATAATCCTCCTCATTAGAACCTGGCCGGCATACTCTTCACTTTATCTTAAAGTATCTGTATCCGACACTCGACACTCGGATAAAGGTATGTCTACTGAAAATTTTATTTCATTTCAGTGTAAGAAAGTGGTAAACTTGAGAAATACCTGTTTCGGACTCGACAAATACAGTATCTAACCAGACAATCTATACGAATCCATATAACATAGCCTGTAGATAGTTACAATTTGAATAAAATCCCCTACAGTTTAATGAACTTCAATTAACTCTGAACCTAGCTTCAATTAACTCTTTAAACAAACAACACATTCACAAATAAGATTTGAAATTGGCATTTGCAGGTGATATTGATGTTGACACAATGTAATCTCAAGGATGTTTCAGTATCCGATAGATGATGTTTGGTTCTGGTACTTGGTTGGATATATATACTCATCAGGTTTTGTGTTTTGTAGCTTCATATTTAATTTAGCCCTCAAAAACAAGAGTGGAACTTTAATTTGCATGTTGATATTCCCTCTGTTCCAAAATTAATAATATAATATTTTTATCAAATCAAAACAGAAATACATTTATATTTCTAAGATTATAACATAACATGGTGTTCCTAATATGTCACTATTTTTATTCTTAGTTGATTGTGCATGTACGGGCAGTGATCGATAGTAAAGTAAAACATTTCTTTTTTATAATTTCTATTTTATGAAAAGAAAATATATCTGATACAAATTATTTGTGCACCTCAATAACAGTACATGTTCAATGTGTAGACCGGATTGGGTGGTGTTCTTGGAAGTGCGGCATACTGATCTGAATCAAAGGACCAAAACAGATCTCTTATTTGTTAGGGCCCACATCGGGAGAGTCTGATTGACTGGAGACACCTGATTGGCCCACAAAAGATGCCCATTTTTTGGGACACGACAATGGCAATTTGATTGCAGGAATAAGACAACAAAGGTTAATGTTGCAAAAACCAGAAGGGTGAGTGTTGCAGAATTGAGAAGGCAAGGTCAATTGACAATTGCCAACAGACAAAAGTTTTTCTCTATTTTATTTTTAGATTTACCTCAAGTTATGTATTCTGGTATTGTTATTTCCCCCAACCCATTTATGTATATAATGTCCAGGAATTTTGCTTAATATTGTCATGTAGAGTATTACCAATAAAAAAAACTTTTTTTTTTCATTTGTAAAATTTGATATATTTAAAATATATTTTTGTTCCATATTTTTTCTTAAATATATGTTAAAAAAACCCAAAAAGGGTTAGAGCACTTCTTCTCTTTCCTAGCCCAAAACTCTATTTCTCCAACCAAATTTCAAAAATTTGACATATTTTTAGTTATAAATACAAAGTTGTCAATCTATATATCATTGTAAAGGTCTCGAAAAGATCTTCAAAACAAGAGCCAATATGTTTTAATGTAGTTAAAATATCAAAAGTTGTAACCAAAGCTTATAATAATGTATTTCAAAATACAAATTTTTAATCCCTATTTTTGTCATTTTAACTAAATAAAAAGATATCAATAATGAATATTGTTTTAAAGATTTTAACGAGAGCTTTTAAACAATATATAGATTAACAATTTTGGATTTGTAACAAAAAAAATTATTGAATTTTAAATTTTAAGTGAAGAAAGAGAAAAAGTTGGGTTAATAGAGAAAATTCGTACTTGCGGATACTTGATCTTTTCTTTTAATCTTGGTCATCTGTGATTGCAATAAATGATTGAGGACGGATTGGTTGAAAATGATCCATAGCCAGCGGTGCCTATGAATCAACTGCCTATATATATAGAAAAAAAGTTATTTAAGGCATGCTTTAGTCAAACTTGACTAAGACTACTTAGTAAAACATTAGTAAAACAATATGATTTTACCCCTAAGGTTAAGTTTTTCATTTTTAGGTTTTATATTAAAAAATCTTTAACTATAATTTTTATACAAAACTACTTCCTTTTGTTAAGTAGCCAAGCTTGGTTAAGACATGTCTTAAATTATATTTCCATATATATATATATATATATATATATATATATATATATATATATATATATATAAAATCTTGTAAATGTGCAAGCTGATTGATTTAAGGACTTCTAGGAGGACTAAAAGACATATAAAGAGGCATATAAAAGGAGGAGAATGTCAAGGATTAAAAGGGGGAGAATTCCATTAGATTAGATGTGACACCCCCAAATCTAGGTACTTCATTCCCACAAGATTTGATGCTCACTATCCATACATTCAAACTATCTACCCAAATAAAAATAATCTTTAAATCATAAATCATCCCCTTAAATAGGGTTACATCATTAAATTCAAAAACATCCCAGGTTATCTAACCTTTAAACATCATTCAAGTGCGGAAATAAATAATTACATTACATCATTATTAAAAGTCTATGATCATCACAATAAATAAAAGTACAAATCAGCATCACTTGTACAATTTTTCCTTTCCTTTGCTAGTTGAAGGCTCATCTACCTTCTCAACTTTAGCTGCAATGAGTGTATAAATATGTAAGACTGAGAAAAATAATTGCTCACTGGATATAAAAATGAATTAACAGGAGTATAACATTAATAACTGCCAACGAATAGGCTCATCAAAACTGGATAGTACTCTAATAATGATAATCAAAAACTAAAATCCAAAAAATGGAATATATATAAATGAGAGTCATAAGACCATGGACTATGTCCACAGTTGCGAGTAAATCTTTCAACTCCAACTTTAACAGTCAGAAGACTATAAGGACTTCTCGTACTTAGGGGGATTAGCCATTCGTACAATGTATTGTGCACAAACATTTCAAAGCTAAGCGTAAATTATCCCTTAATAATAATATGGTTGTTCATCTCAGTATTTAGAGTACAAGTCCGCACCAAAGAAAGTTTGGTTTGGATAAGCTTTTAAGGGTAATTTGAAGTTTAACGAACATCAACTAGAGGACTAGTTGAATCAATAGTGTTTGATAATCACAACTGATGTTTAATAACAACATAACATAGAACAATTGAGAAACATAAATGAACTGATTATACATATTAAACTCATGCTTGAAATAACTATAGAGCATAAGTATTCAACAAAATGAATAAAATAGTAAACCTTTGCTTGAACAATAAATAAGCTAAGGTTAGAGTCCAATAACATTAGAAATGAAATTACTGAACGTACATTAACTGATAGCAAGATGGAAACTAAAAACTTGCCCAACATGGTATTAACTCATGCAAAGAATTAAAACACTTCAATAATAGAGACAAGAGTTCAAAAACTACGTTCATTATACAATAATAGAACTTAAGAAACTTTCTTAACTATAAATAAGTTAGAATGAATCAATCAAATGAGAATTTCAATAACATTAGAGTTAAAGTTTGCTCGAATGAATTTTAGGAACAATTGACTTATTCAATAACAGTTAAGATAAAAAGCTTGCTCAATCAAAAGAATAAAGTTACACAATGTAATAATAGAACTAACTCAACGAAAGTGTAGAGTTAGAAAACTTTCTCAATGTAAAAGATAGGGTTTAGAAACTTGCCTTGAGCGTAAGCTATAGAATTAAACTCACGATCACCTACACATAATTTTAGAACCACAATACCTATTAGATATGTTAACATTCACGTTCTATCATAACACGCATTTCTAGTTAGGCTTGTTAATTTAGCAGAAGTCTTATATTACCATAAATGTTTCTGAATTATCCAAGTGTTATCCTCACAACACTTAACCAAGTTATATCATAACACATTCATAGTTTAATCATTTGAGAATTTGAAATTACTAACCACCATTCCCTATGTTGTGTTAACCTTAACATTACACATTTGACATGCTAGCATAATTTCAGACCATGTTATGTTACTATTCTAAGTCTGCAGAATACAGAGCGAGAATCTCAAACCCGGTAGGTATGGCAAGCAATTGCGCCATACAAAGGCTGGGGCAAAGTAGCAATTCTTGGCAGATTGCTCGAACAGACTTGAGAAGAAGGCTAATGAAGTGATGGCAGAGCTTTAGCCCAACAAACACAAATTTCACCCACCAAATAGTGAAATTAACACGTAAAATAAATATATAACTATCATAAACATGATTGCTAACATATTCAACCACTTAGCACAATTTAACAACAACTAAAACTATTTTAATTCTCAATTTTCATGTTTTCATGAAAAACTCAATTTTCTTGACATTCATCCTAAAAATCATCACTGTGAATTCATTACTTAACCAAATCACTCCATTCAAATTACGCTATGCTCGTTTCTTAATGAACTACCATATACAAGCGTCAATTTACAGTTTCACATACAAATTGGCCACTAAAATTGATACTTACTCAAGCTATATGAAGAACATAAACACTGACATTATTCATATTATTAAAACGAAATTAGCCTGCAATTTCATGCTTATATACAAACTAAAACTTCACCAACATGAATAATCACCACAATTCATTTATATAACAACAATTCAAAATATGAAATTCATAGAACATGCAATTTTGCCGTAATTCACATATATATATTAAGGTTGTATAAGAAGTACCTTCAAATTGCTTGCAAATTCTTTTTGTTAAACACTGCAAAAAGCTCTGAAATCATTCTCTCTCAAATTCTCTCAACTCTCACAAAACTCAGTATTCTCTAGGCTAGCAAACTAAGTTATGCGCAAAAACCAACTGAATAGTAAGCGTAAACAAAAGAAACTGATATGACCTTAATAACTATCATCAGTTACTAACGTATATAACATAAATATATTATATGTATTATTTAATTTATTTTATTTAAATTCAAAAATTAGAAATTCAAAAGCCATAAGGCTTTGTTTGGCAAAACCCTTTAATTTTTAAAGAATTAATATATTAAGTCTTGTTTGGCAAAAAAACTAAATTAAACCCTTTTTAATTTATTTTAATAAATACTTTAGTTTATAAATTATAATCACATATTATTTATTTGGATCTCCATATCCAATGTTAACCAATTACATTAATCACATACTATATTTTAATTAAATATACCATTTTAGCAAATATTACCAAAATTATAATTTTCATTATAACTTTATTTAATAATTTAATATACCATCTAAATTATTAAATCAAAACAACAATATCACATCTCATGTTATTTTTCTGACTCTCCAAATTATAAATTAATTTAATTTAGAAAATTCTCTAATAAATTTAGATCCATCAACCATCACATCAATAAAATATTTATTTAACAATTAACACCTTAAATAATATTTATATAACTCAATAAATATTTAAATTACAATTTTGAAATTTTGGATCGTTACATTAGATTAGAGTAGATTAGGACAAAACCTAGTTCTTATTAGTTTTGGAGATTAAAACAACTTGGAGACCATTGAAGATCAAGAGTAGGAGCTTGAGGAAGATGAAGATTTGCTGACAACAGATTTATTCTTCACATCAATAAAATATTTATTTAACAATAAACACCTCAAATAATATTTATATAACTCAATAAATATTTAAATTACAATTTGAAATTTCGGATCGTTACATCCTTCCCTCCTTACAAGGATTCTGTCCCCAGAATCACAATTCAAACAATCAAATCGTCACATTCTCTCCTACTTACAAAGATTCTGTCCCCAAAATCGAAGGCACAGACTAAACAAATAACTCAGGGTAATTCTTTATCATATCAGCTTCGAGTTCCCACGTAGCCTCTTCGACATTGTGGTTCCTCCATATCACCTTCAAAAAAGGTATCACTTTATTCCTGAGCACTTGTTCCTTCCTGTCGACTATTTGAATAGGAATCTCTTCGTAAGACAAATATTTACTGAACTACAACGGTTCATACTCAATTACATGCTTGTAATCGGGTTTATACAACCGCAACACCGACACATGAAAAACCTTGTGCACATGCTCTAATTCTAGAGGTAAAGCTACCTCATAAGCCATCTCTCCCACTCTGCGTAGAATTTTGAAAGGTCCAATAAACCTTGGGCTGAGCTTTCCTTTCTTGCCAAAATGGATTTTCCCCTTCCAAGGAGAAACTTTCAGGAACACGAAATTTCCTGCTTTAAATTCACGACACTGCCCGTGTTGATTAGCATACTTTTTACATCGATCTTGGCGATTACGGTCTTGCTCGATGAGTTTGACAACCGGTGGTCTTACATGCAGCTTTTGGGACTAACAGTTGACGATCTCCAACTTCATCCCAGCATAGTGGAGTTCTGCATTTCCTGCTGTATAACGCCTCATACGGTGGCATACCAATGCTTGTGTGGTAACTATTATTGTATGCAAATTCCACCAACGGTAGATGATCATCCCAGTTTCCTTTGAAATCCATGATGCATGCTCTGAGCATATCTTCTAACGTCTGGATCGTTCGTTCGCTTTACCCATCTGTTTGCGGATGGTATGCTGTGCTCATCTTTAGTTGCGTTCCCATGCATTATTGAAGTTTTTTCTAGAAATTTGAAGTGAACCTCGGATCTCTGTCTGATACAATTGACACTGGAACTCCATGTCTTGAGACGATCTCTTTAATGTATAGCTTCGTCAGCTGATCAAGATTAAATCTAATCTTTATTGGCAAAAAGTGTGCAGATTTTGTCAATCTGTCCACTATTACCCATATCGCATCGTATCCTTTCTGAGTCGTTGGAAGACCTACCACAAAATCCATTGTGATATGCTCCCACATGGCGCCGTTAAGATAATCGAAAAAAATCAAGATGTACCGATCAAAGTCAACGGACAACTCTTAAAGCACTATTAAGGTGGTGATTTCGATCGCCAAAAGTCCTCAATCACTCTCACCGATCAACAATAAAACAGGGAGTAGTCAGGCTGAAAGACTTAAATTCAAGCGCTCGATGAGAGGCAACTCATTAATTTATTGCTTTAAATTAAATTTATAGTTGATTGTTAGGATTTTGATATTTTTAGTAGTAATGGTTGATTTTTATTATTGTAGGTAAAACTAAGTTACCGCAAGGTTCCATGGTCAAAAAGTCAAATAAACAAAACATGCCAGGGTACAGGGCAGCGCGGCTGCGCCCAATTTGAATTACCAGCCAGCGTGACTGCTCCCTTTAGTAGTCATAGAAAATGAAAACTGGTATCATGCGTGGTCGTGCCCAACCAAAGCACAATCTCAGTGCGGCCGCGCCGCGACCTAACTGTAGAAATTTTTTTAAAACCCACAACCTCTTTATTCACTCATTCATTCTAAACATAAACAAAAGCTCTCCCTCTCATTCATCCTCTCTCAACCAACTCTCCAACCTCTCTAAACCACCCTCTTCCATTCACAAATTCAACCCCTACTTCCTCATATACAAACCCATACCTCCACTACCCCTCTATTAATAACCATATTCTCTCTCCTCACTACAAACCCTAGTTTTTTGCACCCACAACTGAATAAACAACGCCATCTCTCCACTCACTACCAAACGTGCTCTCATCCCTATACCTATATAACCCTAACCAATCCAATCTTCATACACAATCCTCAGTCACATCAGTGAGAAAGAGGTAAGAGCTAGGACGTTAAGTAGTGCACACCTGTTCGATAAAAGTTCTAAGATTGTTTGGAGGTTCAATTGCATAAGTTTAGGGGTTACAGAGATAATGAATACAGAGGGGACCATTCACAGCTACAATCACAACTATCATGGCACCAAAAAGGGTACGCAGGGAGTCAGAGTCTTCTTCAAGTAGTAGTGATTTGGGCGAGGGAAATAGTCGTAATGTTTTGGATGCCACAAATTTCGTGAACCTCTAGGCTAAGCATTATTACACTGACGTACTACTGGCCAAGTCATTTATGCTGGAGAGGGGTTTGAGGCCAAGTAAGGAGGATAAAAAGATGTTAGAGATGATAAGGGGAAATGGTTAGGCATTATTCATGGATACAGCTTTGGCAGCCCCGATGGCATTGGTCCGAGAGTTCTACGTGAATGCACGAGAGACGCAGAGTGGGATTTCCTTTGTGCGCGATAAACAGACGTCTTACTCCAAGAAGAGCATCAATGATCTATTTCATATGGAAACTCTCCCATCAAATGACGTAAATGGGTAGAGTACCAGCGCGACTTGGATAGGCTGATTGAGGAAATGTGCAAGCAGGGTACAAAGTGGACTGCCAAACAGGAGACTGGCCAAAAGATCCATTTTTCGCACACAGCATTGAGTTGATATGCAAAGGCATGGTACAACTTCATTTGTGCTAGTCGGCTCCCAACTCGGCACCAAAATGATGTCATTAAGGAGCGTGCCATGATACTATATGGAGTCATTAAAGGAAAATCAATCGATGTGGGTCATCTCATTAAACAGTCCATGTTGCGGAATATGTGAGGGAGTACATCGGGTGGAATCCCGCATATTATTACACATTTATGTAACAAAGCGGATATTAAATGGGATAATGAAACACTGCAGCTGCCAATGAACAACATCGACCATGCCGCTATAAGGAAGTACAAAGTATGGGATGGTGGTGAGTCTTATCCTCGAGGACTTGGCTTTATCTTAGCAGGTCACGAGGAGAGTGAGGAAGAAGAAGACGAGGCAGATATTCTCAAGCAGCCTGAAGAGGTTCCTCCATCCTACCACACCAGCTAGGATCGAATGCAGTGTCATTTGATGCGATGGATGGATACCCTACACACTAACTTTTAGACCTACATAACTCAGTTCTCTTAATTTTTAGACTCTCTATCACAAGCATTTAGCCAACTTGGAGTACAAATGTAATTTCCTACCTTTGGATCCACTAGTGCTTATCCCTCATCTGACACACCACAAGATCAAGAGAAGGCGGGTGGTGATGATGATGCTTAGGGAATTAGACTTTTCCTTTATCTGCAATGAGGATATTATCATTTTTAAGTTTGGGGGTATTGGGTTCATGTTATTGTTAGCATAGTTTACATTTAGTTTAGTTCATGTAGTTGCATTTTAATTTATTTGCATGTTAGTTAATTTGTATGTTGCATTTAGTTTAATTTATTTGCACATAGTTTAATTTATTTTGTATGCTGCATATATATATATATATATATATATATATATATATATATAAATCACAAAAATATTTATTTTAATTGTTGCATTTAGTTAGTTAGGTCATATTGCATGAATCTAAGCATATCAGTTAGTATAATTTTCATTTGGCCTATGATGAGATTGGAATTACATGAATAGTTATAAAGTTATATCATGACGTGAATCTTATCTTGTTTGAAACTGATGTAACCGAATAGCACGATAGGGTAACCATTATGATTTAAGAAGTTTAAATATTCACATACTTGACTTCTGGTGGGAAATCTTGGTTTTAATAAGGGAAATGCAGTAAATAGGTAGTAAAGGTTAGGATAACGCAAGAGCTTAAGTTTGGGGGAAATATGAGATATATAATCATACAAAAAAAAGTATGAATAAATACACTGACTAGTTTAGTTCTGTGACCTTTGTTACTCTAGAAAGTACGCCCTAGGGGATGTCTTTACACCTAGTGCCTTAAAACCATTTGGTTTGGGAGTCGTTGGTCGAAAGCTCGCTAAATGGGTATCACTTAAAAGCCTAAGAGAACTAGACATTGAATAGTCAGATGTAAACACGAGAAATAGCAAAAATTGCCCTTATGATTGAATAAAAGTAAAATAAATCTCATATTATCACTTAGCTTAGTTTTTGCGAAGTCATAACCGAAACTTTACTTGTTTGTTGTGATTCTTGAATTAAACTTGTAATATTCTCTCTAAGAAGCTTAATGTATTTATTCTGAAGTTAGATTTAATGGTTGCTAAGCACACACACTACATCAGTGTTGATAGGTTTTAATTTATGAAGTGATATGAACTATTGATTCGTGCTTGGTTAAAAATTCTGTTTGAAGTCTTTGTTACTACTCTAAGGCAATTCTTTTGGATATCATACTGATTGATGTTTGGATTCGTAGGCATGATAGGATTAGATTGCATATTGTTAGTATATTATATTGCCTCATGTTGTGTTGCTTGGGGACAAGAAACGGTTCAAGTTTAGGGGTATTTGTGACGCCCCCAAATCCGGGTATCTTCCAACACGACAGATGGTGCTACACGGTACTCATAACTGTACATTCATTCTATTGAAACAACATCATAATATGTGTATGAACGACATTCTTATTACATTAATAATATTACATCCCGTTCCCAGGTTCTAAAACCATTACATTCTTTGTTCATCATACTATAATATATACAACTTACTAGTTTATTACAAGGTAAACTAATCGTTCATCTTCGTCTTGCCTTTATCCTCGTCAGATCCCTCGGTTCTTTCGGTCTTAACTGCATTCATATGGTTCAAGAAAAAGTGAGCATAACAAGCTCAGCAAGTGCAACAATTTCTTTTAAATGACATACTTGAAACATAGGAATCATATATCTTCAATAACTGAACAATAGTTATGAAGTACTATCGATAATTCAAAATAGCACTTCTTTTCCTTCAAAACGTTTTACAATAACAATATTTAGTAAAACATCAATTCTGGCTCAAGACCATGAGCGTTTCATAATTTCTTTGAAAAGGACAAACCGACACTAAGTCCGTAAGTCCGGCATATCTTACGAGCACTTCTGGGTGATCAGCCCATAGTACTCTATGTTGATCAACACTACATCCCTTAAACGTATTTACGTTTAAGTTTTGGCAACCTCGCGTGCCCATCGAATAATCGATGAAAAATACATTTGTTTATTCATACTCAGGCTTAGCTTGAATCCGTACCAAACAATTGGCGTAGGATAGCGTTATCAATTCTATATTGAAAGACTTGTAAATAAATCAATCAATCTTCAAGATTAGTCTTGCCGAGATAAAACTGGCATCGACCCTTTAGTAAAACAGTTCATGCATCTCATAATATGAACCACTGAAAACTTGGCTAACACGAAGGTTAGACAAGAGTTTAAGAAAAACTTGTCTTCAACGTCTGCTACAGTATAATAACTTTTCCTTTCAGTCTTTACGGTCTCTACAACACATAACCACATAACATACCATATTAGGTTATGAATGAACATACATGGTTCCTAATGAATCTTACCCTTCTTCTCAATCTAATCGTGTATTAGATTTGTTATTATTGGTTCCAGCTTACCGTTATAACTTACATCATTCTTACCAACTTCTTTCTCTTCTATAACTAAACTTACATTATTATTAATACCACTCATTTCGACTTAATCATCCTTCCTCACGGCTTACTAACATTCTTACATTATTAATCAAAACTTGATCATCACTGGTTAAGTACACTTACTGCATATCATTCACGTTCAATTATTTATCTTCAACCCTAAGTGATCATACTTAAGGGTTAAGAATATCTTAATAACGTCACCTTATGTTTGTTAAGGTTGTGTTACTTCATTTGTCTTTCCTTTTATCTTCATAACCATTTATCTCTATGCAAACCCTAAGGTTTGGCGTTGCGTGTGCAATTATTATTCTCTCGTGTCACGCATGGCGTGACTTCATGATGATGGTAAGAGTGCGGACTCGATTGGCTGTATTTGAGTCTCCTTTGATATGGCCGTATTTGTGGTGCCGATTAGCGATGTACCCTATCTCGTCCTCACGCTGCGGTGTGGGCCTTTGTTCGAGAGTCGTGGCTGATGCAGACTACTGTGCTCTCGAAAAATTTTGTGAGTTTTTCCAACTTTGCGAAATTCCCGGACGCATAACTTCTTCGTTATAAGTCCGAATTGGCTCATTCAAAAGCCTACGGTTCACAAATTACATACTCTACGCGTTCATGAAAGAATTTTATCTATTTGACTTCTTTGGCTAAAAATTCACCTATTAGTCCATTTTTAACGAAAACGGTAAACGTTCGTGAACGTTCAACGCTCGTTTCTTCTTTCTAAGTCGGAATCCGGTCATTTTTGAGTCCACAACTCTATAATGCCAAATATGATTTGTCTCCATTGAAAACTAATGTTTCCAAGCTCAATATCAAAATTTGACCTCCATTCCGAGAATTTCACGAATTCGATGATTATCTTTCAAACTCGTAAATTTCTCCTTAACTTCATTTCTTATGATTTGTTCATCGTTTCAAATGGATTCAATCCATCATACTAACATCTTGACATACATACTTCATTAACTTATAAACATGATAAGTTATTACTTTTTCTTTGTGAGTTTATAACTTATAAAAGTATAAACTACTTATGACTTCCTTTCTCATGACTTAATATAGATTAAGTCTTTTACCCACCATTCTTATTTCTTATTATCATACAATCTTATTAAAGTAAACATATGAGTAGTTCATATAAGCTCTTCATAAATTCATAACTTAATTAAGTTTGAATTACTTATTCATGACTTATACGACTTAAGTCCATTGATTAATCATTCTTATCATTCCTTAGCATACATATTCTACCACTACCCACATCTCTAACAATGGAAGAGAAAGAGAATCATGGTTTAAAATTGCTTACCCTTGAATATCACTTGGTTAATCTTTAATCTTCTTCTTGCTTCTTGAATTCTCAAAGGCTAACTTATTATAGCTTTTGTAGCTTTTTCTCTCTAACCAATAAGCTATAAATTATTTGATGAAAATCTAACAACTAACAAATGAGCTAGCAAGCTTCCATTTTATAGGACTTCCTAAGTTAGGGTATAATGGTCATAAAACTACTCCACCTCCTTACTATTCATTACCTAGCTATTAAGTAACCTTGGCCACCACATTTACTTAGCTCTCAAGTATACTTGATTAGCACATAACTTATCCTTTACTTGCTCATAAAATTAATTACGTGGCCATCACAACACTTAGCCATTAAGTTTACTTAGTCATCACATATAAGCACTTTGCTTAGCCTTTAAGTTACTTAACTTATCCTTTGCTTAACCCTTAAGTCTACTTGCTCATCACACAAAGTTCTTGATCATCAATTCACCCATGGGTTGTCCCATGGATCAAGCTTTACCCATTGGATCTTATCTTGGGCTTTACATTCAATTAACTTAATTAACTTATCTTATGCATTGGGCTTGCAATTAAACAAACACTTGGGCTTGTTCATTAAATTACATTGGACTTAACCATTCCTACATTTGGGCTTTAACATTAATTCGTATTGGGCTTTATTGTTATCCCAATTGAACATTACAATTTCCTACATGATTCAACAAATCCATTACATATGGCTTAAAGCCTTATAACGTATAATTTACGTATTAATCTCGTACTCTAACTTGTATACTTATTCATGTACATCATACCATCATTCATGCATACTCGTATAACACTTCGTATCATACTTGTATTCATTACTTCGTATAATACCTACATATTATACGATCATTGCTTTAATTCATTATACGCATTTAAATTCCTTCTTGGAACTCACTTTCCCTAACCGTTAGGTTTTAAGTCCTCAGGTGAAAAACTGCGTTTGACATAACTGAAATATTATTGGATATTTTATTTCACCTCGATATTCTATCATTACATATTTCTCGGAAGTTCAAAAATAATTCCCGAGCAGAAATGCGTGAATAGTGTTTTTCAGAAAATTTCTCGGAAAGCTTTTATTTTCGTCTTGGAAATTCAAACACTTTAATTCTACCACGTAGCCAAAATACTACGACATTCCGATATGTCTAGGTCATAGAATGACCTTCAAATAGCTTACTCTCATAATTAATTAATTAAATTCATTTAATCCACATAATCAAATAAAAATTTAATTCTCAAAAATCCAATTTTTCTGGGGCGTTACAGTATTTGATAAGTATTTTTTATACCTACAAATTCGATATCAATGAACTATATTTTTTTGCTTAAACTCGTGTTTTGTAATTACTTTTCATGCATTTTACTTCCATTTGGCAGGAAACAGGTTTATGAGCTGAATTGGTGGCACTTGGTGGCTAATTGGATGGAATTGATGGCTTAAAGGAATATACATAATGGCAAGTATGTGATACAGCAGCAACAGATGAAGAATGGAAGCACTGATGCATAGCGTAGACGAGCCCAAAAAGAACTGTGACAACCCGAGAAATTAGACAATTTATTAAAATATTAAATGATGGATTTAAGGTCAAATAATAGACCTAGACAGAAAATAAGTGTATGCGTTTGATGTTTTTGGGAATGAAGTTTGAGGATTTCAAAATTCTGTGTAGGATTTTGGTGAATTATTCAGGATTAAGTGTATATGTGTATATGTTTTGTGATTATGATATTATATGTGTACCGAATGTGGTTAAGGGTTAAGGGTTGACCAGATAAATTTTTATCAGTGTCAAACCCTAATATTATTGTCGAATGACAACGTTCAATTAGAAAACCCTAACAATGGATAAGAAACCCTAGAAACTGGTTCAGAAACCCTAATTTCGGTTCCGGAAATTGAAAACCCTAAATTGGGAATTTAACGGAGAATTATATTGCTTAAGTTTTATTAATTACATGATTAATTAGGGTAAAGCTTAATTAATTAGCAAACCATAATTTGAAACTTTTAAAGCCTAATTGTTCTGTCAAAAACCCTAATGTGCAATTATAGATTTAATTTCTAAATTAGCAATTTTAATTAGGAAATATTAATCGTAATTAGCAATCTTGAAATCATGATTAGGAAATCTTATTATAATTATAGAATCCTAATTATAATTTAGAAATATTAAATTTCTATTTTTAAAACCTAAATTGGAAATTTTAGAAATCAAATTTGCAAAAGTCTAAGGGTTGAACCCTAAACCTTAAGGGTTAAACCCTAAACCCTAAGGGTTTGGACAATTGACATGTATGCCATTAAAACTAAAATCAAAATGACTAAAGTAACCTTTTTATATTATTATAAAGTAACTTGCAAATCTTGCTATAGCTTTGGTTGTTAACCAACCCTAGCCCTAACCCTAGCCTATCATGTGACTAAAAATCCATACAAATCAGCAATCTCAGCCACATATCATCAGCATACATTGAATCAAAATAAAAGTCAAAAAGGTAAGAAAACTTTCTTACTTTACTTAGCAAACTATCCAAGACCTCTCTCTCTATAATTTTTGAGATGGGGAGTGACAATGAGTGAGAAGATAAGCTAATATCATTATTTAGCTTTTCAAGAGCAGATCACAAGGATCGAAATCAAAGATCAAAGTTTTAAAGGTATAAAACCATAAACTTATAAATCTATGTATTTTATGTTAGATGTTGTTGTTAGATGTTTAAAGTTATGTTAGGCGGTGTCATTTGATGATGCAGGTTGCTAAAACTTAGATCCATATCATTTTGATGCTCGAAATTAAAGTTTTTAGCAAGCTGTTCTTGAACCTTCATGTGATGTCGACAAGCAAATGTCAAACGCTTTAGATCCTTCTATGTTTCTAGTTTGTTGTGTGTTTTATGTTATATATTTGTTCTTTGCTATGTGGACTATGATCTGGAACTTGAATCAAGTCCAGATCATGTGTAGATTACAAGTTATGAGTGGTCAAAGTCAGTTGACCGACCACGAAAATTGAAAATCTGAACAGCCCAGATTTTTCCAAAAAGTCTGACAAGGTTTTCAAGGCCATAGATCTTGCTGTGTGTTAGCATTTTAGCCAAGTTGTTGTTTGTTTGTTGTAGTCTGGTATGTAGACTACATATTAAAGTCACCATATCACTTATATCTTACATTGAAGCAAAGTTATGGCTCGTCAAAGAACCGTTGACCATCAGCCGGATGAACTTTTCTGAAAAACCTAGAAAGTTCAAGAACAACTTTTGAACCGTACTTTGACTGGCTTAAATCATGAGTTGTTGATGTTGTTTGACTAAGACAATGTTATAATGTTGTTCTATGACATAAGTACTACTATCAGGTATCATAGAACCACTTAAAACACGACCTGTCATCGGATTAATTAAAGCTCAAAAAGCTACCCTTCAAACTGATTGAGTTTCTGGGCAACCCAGAAACTCAAGAACATGTCTAAGAAGTGGTTCTGAAGCTTTAATCTTGCTGCTAGGATGTGTATTGGACATGGAAATTATTTAGATTTGTAGTACTACATCAATATTACAACATTAACCCAAATTGTAACCCAGAAACATAAAGATCACAAATTTATCAGTGGTCAAAGTAAGCCCCTCGGTGACTGACATGAAGATCTGGGCAGGCTCAAGAACACTCAAGAACACCTATAGCGATGGTTCTGTCGCTATAGGGCCCTTTAGTGACACTTATTTTCGGAAAATGAATTAATTTATTAAATAAATAGAAAAAAAGTTTTTAATTATGAAAAATACAAAATAAATTTTTAAAAATTATTTTAAAGCCTAAAAATGGGTTTTTAATTATTTTGAGTATATTTCAAAAATATTTAATATTTTTGGAATATAAAGCAGTATTTATTTATTTAATTATAATATTAAATAAATTATTTAAAAATGATTTTAATTCAAGAAAAATCATGAAAAATTATATTATGATATTAGAAAATATTTTAAGTTATTTTTAATAAATTTTGATATTTTGTGATAAATTTCATTAATTAATTTATATTAATGGTAATTAGTTTATTTAATAAATATATTAAATAAATTATGGAAAAATAGAAATAATGCTTTAAAAATATATAAAAATGATTTAAGGGTTAGAAAAATATTTTGAGTTATAAAATATAACTTTTGATATTTTTTCAAGAAAATATTAATATTTTAATATTAATATCAATTATTGGATAATGGATTTAAGGTTTATAAATCATATAAATATGATTTGAAAGTATTAAAAATACTTTGATATATTATAAATATATGATAATATTATGTTATGATTTACATTAATATTTAATATTAAATAAATATTAATGATAAAAGAATAAGGTGGTATTTATATAATATAAATACGATATACATAATTCAAAAATCATGTTAAATGGTAATAATTATCTGAAAAATTATTACAAATCTATGAATAATGTTTTGACTGATAATAAAATTATCTAAGATATTTGTGAACCAGTTTAGACCGAATCTTAATAGTCTTAGACTCGAGTTTTGTCCGACTAGACCGTCGGGATGTCAGATTTGTGTTGTATTCAACTCAGACTAAAATAGTTTGACTTGATACCGAGTCTTATATGTGTAATAGACTGATAGGGTTATGTGTTATGTGTTTAGGTTATTCTATGTACATATATATATATATAATAGTATTATATTGTGATGATATTATTCTAATATTGGAGATCTATATTACTAATATTAGGTCTTCGGATAAAGCGTTATAAATAGCGTAGCACTAATCAACGGTTCAGGCAAGTTTTACTTAACTCTACTAAGAGTTGTTTCATTCAGATATGCTTATGGTTAATCATTGCTGATTGCCATGTAGAATTGTACTATGTACATATTGCATGTATAAGTCAGGTATGAAAGGCTGATCACCTTCATTACCATTCGGTCCTGATAAATTTGCATGTTTAATACTTGTTCACCAAAAGTTTGTTCGTGCTAGTTCTCAACTATATTGATGAATTATAGCCAGCTTATTATTCAGACTCTTTCAATCATGATATATCCTTAAATAAATTTAAACTTGCTGGGCAACTTTCATGCTCACCCTTGCTATATCATGATAAAACATTGCAGATAATGCGAATGCGTTCGGATACATGAAAATGATAAAGCCAAGTTCAGCTTGGGATAAAATGTCTTGACTAATTTGTAATAGTATAGTTTGATAATAATGTTATATGTTAGATAGTTTATGAATTGTGTATAAGTTAAGGTTACTCGATTTTGGGGAATAGTGTGTAAATTTTAATGTATAAACAATTTATGTTTATATCTTCCATAATAGTTATAGAGTTAGTATACCGGATCAAGTGGTGATTTGGGACTGGATTTGAAGTAAAATCACAGGTTGGTATCAAAGTCGTTGGTTATGAAGCTTAGGTAGGAATAAGCGAGACCAATAATCGCGTGATGATTAGGATAAGATCTAACTCAATAGAGTTAGCCTGATTGATAAGATTCAAAGACAAATCTCTATGAGTGTAAAGATAACGGAGTTACCTAACTCTGATATTAAAGTTAAACAGTAGTGTTGAATAAATAGAGTCTAAAAGACTGAAAGTGCAGGGATAGGAGATCGTAAAACAAAATGATCAAGATATAGAAATGAATCGTAATATATACGATGAGATCACCCCGTGATCTGATAAGGTTATGACAGTCAGAAAGAATCAATCTAATGATTGAAAAGTTACAGCAAAGATTGTTGTGTGTCAGTTGTACTATGAATTGGTACAGATTCATGAAAGGATTATGAATACGAATTAAATGAAATTCGTATTGAGAAGGGAGTTAATACTAGGTGGGGATTTCAATTGAGGACTCATGTGTCGGTAATTTGAGTTGTATGATTCCTTGTATGGGCAGGGAATTGTACTTGGTGTAAAAACTACTTAGTTTCTGGCACTGATAATCATTGAAATGTTTGTGTTGTGCCATTTTCTATAAGCATGTTAAGAGGGTGATTCCTTTCTTATGTGTATATAATAGATAGATAGGTTATAGGTAGAGAATATAAGGTTAAGTACGAGTTCTTAAAACTTATACTTATGTGACATTCTTGACTCATAGTTATATGAAATGTTTATGAACCCCTCAAATGAAATGGACGCCAAGAAAAGGTCGACTAGGGTAAGTTCTTAAACTCATATGATTGTGGCAAGTTTATGAACTCATAAGTGTGGTTTGACGAACTGGGTATAGTTGTGTGTGAATGGAGTATTGAGGATTATAGGAACAGATAGATTATTAAGCAAATGATTATTAGTGGAGACATAAGTTTTCCAAAACTCCTAGCTATACTAGACTTCAAAATTTTGACATCAAGCTAAATACGCACTATGTGCTTTTAAAAAAAAATGTAGACTCGTAACCATTTTTGAAACGGTTTAAAGTATAGTCTATGCTACTTGTTTCAGCTAGACGAAGATGATTTGAAATATCAAAAGTTATTTTATTTATCACTCATGTACCATGTAACCTAGTGCAGAGATGATAAAAAGGTGATGGAGTTGTAAGTGCAAGAATACTTAGTGTGAATTTGATCTAAAATCGTTATTCCACTATTGTATGATGTGTTATGACAAAGTCATACAATGACGGCATCCTCAAACGGACTGTTAATACAGTACGACATCATGACGTCATTCTTCAAAAATATTTTCAAAAAGTATAATTTGCCAACGGGGTTTGGCTACACCTAAATAATTCGATTGAATTGAATTATTGATATGAGTCTACGCTATTCGATTCAGCTAGACTAATGCTAACAAAAACTCTAAGTGTTCATTAAAAGAAATTTCCCGAACCAATGGTGCGGAATCATATGATAAGACTGAGGTGAACTATGTTGTTTGGATAAAATAATCCAATCGGGTAGTGTAAATTTTCGCTAGACATGATTAATACGTTATGCATGACGTAAGAGTACGATAGGCTAATCACCTAAAGTACTAACAACGGTAGTTTACCTTCTTTGTGATTGTAAACATACCAAGTAATGTATTGTTTTGCGGTATGAATACCGTTAAAACTATGTGTTCATGGTCTATATGACCCTTCATCATAATTTGAAAAATTTTAACTCTTGTGAGTAGTGTATTGGGTAGCATGTGGTGCTGTGTATGAATGGTGTAAGATGTAAGGTGAGTTTTAGGGAAGAAATTCTTAGAAGAAGGGGTGAATGTGACAACCCAAAAAATTAGACAATTTATTAAAATCTTAAATGATGGATTTAAGGTCAAATAATGAACCTGAAGCAGGAAAATAAGTGTATCGTTTGATGTTTTGGGAAGGAATTTTGAGGATTTCAAAATTCATGTAGAATTTACAGTGAATTATTCGAGGATTAAGTGTATATGTGTATATGTTCTATGATTATGATATTATATATGTATAGAATGTGGTTAAGGGTCAAAGGTTGACCAGATAAATTTTTATCAGTGTCAAAACCTAATATTATTGTTGAATGACAACGTTCAATTAGAAAACCCTAACAATGGATAAGAAACCTTAGAAATCGGTTCAGAAACCCTAATTTCGGTTCCGGAAATTGAAAACCCTAATTTGGGAATTTAACGGAGAATTATATTGCTTAAGTGTTATTAATTACATGATTAATTAGGGTAAAGCTTAATTAATTAGCAAACCATAATTTGAAACTTTTAAAGCCTAATTGTTCTGTCAAAAATCCTAATGTGCAATTATAGATTTAATTTCTAAATTAGCAATTTTAATTAGGAAATATTAATCGTAATTAGCAATCTTGAAATCATGATTAGGAAATCTTATTATAATTATAGAATCCTAATTATAATTTAGAAATATTAAATTTCTATTTTTAAAACCTAAATTGGAAATTTTAGAAATCAAATTTGCAAAAGTCTAAGGGTTGACCCCTAAACCTTAAGGGTTAAACCCTAAACCCTAAGGGTTTGGACAATTGACATGTATGCCATTAAAACTAAAATCAAAATGACTAAAGTAACCTTTTTATATTATTATAAAGTAACTTGCAAATCTTGCTATAGCTTTGGTTGTTAACCAACCCTAGCCCTAACCCTAGCCTATCATGTGACTAAAAATCCATACAAATCAGCAATCTCAGCCACATATCATCAGCATACATTGAATCAAAATAAAAGTCAAAAAGGTAAGAAAACTTTCTTACTTTACTTAGCAAACTATCCAAGACCTTCTCTCTCTATAATTTTTGAGATGGGGAGTGACAATGAGTGAGAAGATAAGCTAATATCATTATTTAGCTTTCCAAGAACAGATCACAAGGATCAGAAATCAAAGATCAAAGTTTTAAAGGTATAAAACCATAAACTTATAAATCTATGTATTTTATGTTAGATGTTGTTGTTAGATGTTTAAAGTTATGTTAGACGGTGTCATTTGATGATCTGGGTTGCTAAAACTTAGATCCATATCATTTTGATGCTCGAAATTAAAGTTTTTAGCAACTGTTCTTGAACCTTCATGTGATGTCTGACAAGCAAATGTCAAACGCTTTAGATCCTTCTATGTTTCTAGTTTGTTGTGTTTTATGTTATATATTTGTTCTTTGCTATGTGGACTATGATCTGGAACTTGAATCAAGTCCAGATCATGTGTAGATTACAAGTTATGAGTGGTCAAAGTCAGTTGACCGACCACGAAAATTGAAAATCTGAACAGCCCAGATTTTTCCAAAAAGTCTGACAAGGTTTTCAAGGCCATAGATCTTGCTGTGTGTTAGCATTTTAGCCAAGTTGTTGTTTGTTTGTTGTAGTCTGGTATGTAGACTACATATTAAAGTCACCATATCACTTATATCTTACATTGAAGCAAAGTTATGGCTCGTCAAAGAACCGTTGACCATCAGCCGGATGAACTTTTCTGAAAAACCTAGAAAGTTCAAGAACAACTTTTGAACCGTACTTTGACTGGCTTAAATCATGAGTTGTTGATGTTGTTTGACTAAGACAATGTTATAATGTTGTTCTATGACATAAGTACTACTATCGGTATCATAGAACCACTTAAAACACGACACATCATCGGATTAATTAAAGCTCAAAAAGCCACCTTCAAAGCTGATTGAGTTTTCGGGCAACCCGAAACTCAAGAACATGTCTAAGAAGTGGTTACAAGCTTTAATCTTTTGCGCTAGGATGTGTATTGGACATGGAAATTATTTAGATTTGTAGTACTACATCAATATTACAACATTAACCCAAATTGTAACCCGAAACATAAAGATCACAAATTTATCAAATTGGTCAAAGTAAGCCCCTCTGGTGGTGACATGAAGATCAGGCAGAGCTCAAGAACACTCAAGAACACCTATAGCGATGGTTACGTAAGCTATAGGGCCCTTTAGTGACACTTATTTTGGAAAATGAATTAATTTATTAAATAAATAGAAAAAAGTTTTTAATTATGAAAAATACAAAAATAAATTTTAAAAATTATTTTAAAGCCTAAAAATGGGTTTTAATTATTTTGAGTATATTTCAAAAATATTTAATATTTTGGAATATAAAGCAGTATTTATTTATTTAATTATAATATTAAATAAATTATTTAAAAATGATTTTAATTCAAGAAAAATCATGAAAAATTATATTATGATATTAGAAAATATTTTAAGTTATTTTTAATAAATTTTGATATTTTGTGATAAATTTCATTAATTAATTTATATTAATGGTAATTAGTTTATTTAATAAATATATTAAATAAATTATGGAAAAATAGAAATAATGCTTTAAAATTATATAAAAATGATTTAAGGGTTAGAAAAATATTTTGAGTTATAAAATATAACTTTTGATATTTTTTCAAGAAAATATTAATATTTTAATATTAATATCAATTATTGGATAATGGATTTAAGGTTTATAAATCATATAAATATGATTTGAAAGTATTAAAAATACTTTGATATATTATAAATATATGATAATATTATGTTATGATTTACATTAATATTTAATATTAAATAAATATTAATGATAAAAGAATAAGGTGGTATTTATATAATATAAATACGATATACATAATTCAAAAATCATGTTAAATGGTAATAATTATCTGAAAAATTATTACAAATCTATGAATAATGTTTTGACTGATAATAAAATTATCTAAGATATTTGTGAACCAGTTTAGACCGAATCTTAATAGTCTTAGACTCGAGTTTTGTCCGACTAGACCGTCGGGATGTCAGATTTGTGTTGTATTCAACTCAGACTAAAATAGTTTGACTTGATCCAAGAAGTCTTATATGTGTAATGATGATAGGGTTATGTGTTATGTGTTTAGGTTATTCTATGTACATATATATATATATATATAATAGTATTATATTGTGATGATATTATTCTAATATTGGAGATCTATATTACTAATATTAGGTCTTCGGATAAAGCGTTATAAATAGCGTAGCACTAATCAACGGTTCAGGCAAGTTTTACTTAACTCTACTAAGAGTTGTTTCATTCAGATATGCTTATGGTTAATCATTGCTGATTGCCATGTAGAATTGTACTATGTACATATTGCATGTATAAGTCAGGTATGAAAGGCTGATCACCTTCATTACCATTCGGTCCTGATAAATTTGCATGTTTAATACTTGTTCAGTCAAAAGTTTGTTCGTGCTAGTTCTCAACTATATTGATGAATTATAGCCAGCTTATTATTCAGACTCTTTCAATCATGATATATCCTTAAATAAATTTAAACTTGCTGGGCAACTTTCATGCTCACCCTTGCTATATCATGATAAAACATTGCAGATAATGCGAATGCGTTCGGATACATGAAAATGATAAAGCCAAGTTCAGCTTGGGATAAAATGTGCAGCTAATTTGTAATAGTATAGTTTGATAATAATGTTATATGTTAGATAGTTTATGAATTGTGTATAAGTTAAGGTTACTCGATTTTGGGGAATAGTGTGTAAATTTTAATGTATAAACAATTTATGTTTATATCTTCCGCAATAGTTATAGAGTTAGTATACCAGATCCGTGGTGATTTGGGACTGGATTTAAAAATCACGGTTGGTATCAAAGCTGTTGGTTATGAAGCTTAGGTAGGAATAACTGAGACCAATAATCGCAGTGATTAGGATAAGATCTAACTCAATAGAGTTAGTCGGTCGGTAAGATTCAAAGACAAATCTCGGCGAGTGTAAAGATAACGGAGTTACCTAACTCTGATATTAAAGTTAAACAGTAGTGTTGAATAAATAGAGTCTAAAAGACTGAAAGTGCAGGGATAGGAGATCGTAAAACAAAATGATCAAGATATAGAAATGAATCGTAATATATACGATGAGATCACCCCGTGATCTGATAAGGTTATAATGTATGGAAAGAATCAATCTAATGATTGAAAAGTTCTGACAAAGATTGTTGTGTGTCAGTTGTACTATGAATTGGTACAGATTCATGAAAGGATTATGAATACGAATTAAATGAAATTCGTATTGAGAAGGGAGTTAATACTAGGTGGGGATTTCAATTGAGGACTCATGTCGGCAGCTGAGTTGTATGATTCCTTGTATGGGCAGGGAATTGTACTTGGTGTAAAAACTACTTAGTTTCTGGCACTGATAATCATTGAAATGTTTGTGTTGTGCCATTTTCTATAAGCATGTTAAGAGGGTGATTCCTTTCTTATGTGTATAATAGATAGATAGGTTATAGGTAGAGAATATAAGGTTAAGTACGAGTTCTTAAAACTTATACTTATGTGACATTCTTGACTCATAGTTATATGAAATGTTTATGAACCCCTCGTGAATGGACGCTTGAAAAGGTCGACTAGGGTAAGTTCTTAAACTCATATGATTGTGGCAAGTTTATGAACTCATAAGTGTGGTTTAATGAACTGGGTATAGTTTAATGAATGGAGTATTGAGGATTATAGGACAGATAGATTATTAAGCAAATGATTATTAGTGGAGACATAAGTTTTCCAAAACTCCTAGCTATACTAGACTTCAAAATTTTGACATCAAGCTAAATCGCACTATGTGCTTTTAAAAAAATGTAGACTCGTAACCATTTTTGAAAGCGGTTTAAAGTATAGTCTATGCTACTTGTTTTGACTAGGCGAAGATGATTTGAAATATCAAAAGTTATTTTATTTATCACTCATGTACCATGTAACCTAGTGCAGAGATGATAAAAAGGTGATGGAGTTGTAAGTGCAAGAATACTTAGTGTGAATTTGATCTAAAATCGTTATTCCACTATTGTATGATGTGTTATGACAAAGTCATACAATGACGGCATCCTCAAGCCGATTGTTAATCTGATGCGGCATCATGACGTCATTCTTCAAAAATATTTTCAAAAAGTATAATTTGCCAACGGGGTTTGGCTACACCTAAATAATTCGATTGAATTGAATTATTGATATGAGTCTACGCTATTCGATTCAGCTAGACTAATGCTAACAAAAACTCTAAGTGTTCATTAAAAGAAATTTCCCGAACCAATGGTGCGGAATCATATGATAAGACTGAGGTGAACTATGTTGTTTGGATAAAATAATCCAATCGGGTAGTGTAAATTTTCGCTAGACATGATTAATACGTTATGCATGACGTAAGAGTACGATAGGCTAATCACCTAAAGTACTAACAACGGTAGTTTACCTTCTTTGTGATTGTAAACATACCAAGTAATGTATTGTTTTGCGGTATGAATACTGAATTAAAACTATGTGTTCATAGTCTATATGACCTTCTTCATCATAATTTGAAAAATTTTAACTCTTGTGAGTAGTGTATTGGGTAGCATGTGGTGCTGTGTATGAATGGTGTAAGATGTAAGGTGAGTTTTAGGGAAGAAATTCTTAGAAGAAGGGGTGAATGTGACAACCCAAAAAATTAGACAATTTATTAAAATCTTAAATGATGGATTTAAGGTCAAATAATAGACCTGACAGAGAAAATAAGTGTATCGTTTGATGTTTTTGGGAAGGAATTTTGAGGATTTCAAAATTACATGGTAGAATTTTGGTGAATTATTCGAGGATTAAGTGTATATGTGTATATGTTCTATGATTATGATATTATGTGTATCTAGAATGTGGTTAAGGGTCAAAGGTTGACCGGATAAATTTTTATCAGTGTCAAACCCTAATATTATTGTTGAATGACAACGTTCAATTAGAAAACCCTAACAATGGATAAGAAACCTTAGAAATCGGTTCAGAAACCCTAATTTCGGTTCAGGAAATTGAAAACCCTAATTTGGGAATTTAACGGAGAATTATATTGCTTAAGTGTTATTAATTACATGATTAATTAGGGTAAAGCTTAATTAATTAGCAAACCATAATTTGAAACTTTTAAAGCCTAATTGTTCTGTCAAAAATCCTAATGTGCAATTATAGATTTAATTTCTAAATTAGCAATTTTAATTAGGAAATATTAATCGTAATTAGCAATCTTGAAATCATGATTAGGAAATCTTATTATAATTATAGAATCCTAATTATAATTTAGAAATATTAAATTTATATTTTTAAAACCTAAATTGGAAATTTTAGAAATCAAATTTGCAAAAGTCTAAGGGTTGACCCCTAAACCTTAAGGGTTAAACCCTAAACCCTAAGGGTTTGGACAATTGACATGTATGCCATTAAAACTAAAATCAAAATGACTAAAGTAACCTTTTATATTATTATAAAGTAACTTGCAAATCTTCTTTATAGCTTTGGTTGTTAACCAACCCTAGCCCTAACCCTAGCCTATCGTGTGACTAAAATCCATACAAATCGGCAATCTCAAACCCACATATCATCAAAGATACATTGAATCAAAATAAAAGTCAAAAAGGTAAGAAAACTTTCTTACTTTACTTAGCAAACTATCCAAGACCTTCTCTCTCTATAATTTTTGAGATGGGGAGTGACAATGAGTGAGAAGATAAGCTAATATCATTATTTAGCTTTCCAAGAACAGATCACAAGGATCAGAAATCAAAGATCAAAGTTTTAAAGGTATAAAACCATAAACTTATAAATCTATGTATTTTATGTTAGATGTTGTTGTTAGATGTTTAAAGTTATGTTAGACGGTGTCATTTGATGATCTGGGTTGCTAAAACTTAGATCCATATCATTTTGATGCTCGAAATTAAAGTTTTTAGCAACTGTTCTTGAACCTTCATGTGATGTCTGACAAGCAAATGTCAAACGCTTTAGATCCTTCTATGTTTCTAGTTTGTTGTGTTTTTATGTTATATATTTGTTCTTTGTTATGTGGACTATGATGATCGGAACTTGAATCAAGTCCAGATCATGTAGATTACAAGTTATGAGTGGTCAAAGTCGGTTGATTGACCACTTAAAATTGAAAATCAACATTGATTTTTCCAAAAAGTCGACAAGGTTTTCAAGGCCATAGATCTTCTTCGTGTGTTAGCATTTTAGCCAAGTTGTTGTTTGTTTGTTGTGAGTCGGTATGTAGACTACATATTAAAGTCACCATATCACTTATATCTTACATTGAAGCAAAGTTATGGCTCGTCAAAGAACCGTTGACCATCAGCCGGATGAACTTTTCTGAAAAACCTAGAAAGTTCAAGAACAACTTTTGAACCGTACTTTGACTGGCTTAAATCATGAGTTGTTGATGTTGTTTGACTAAGACAATGTTATAATGTTGTTCTATGACATAAGTACTACTATCAGGTATCATAGAACCACTTAAAACACGACTGTCATCGGATTAATTAAAGCTCAAAAGCTACCCTTCAAGTGATTGAGTTTCGGGCAACCCGAAACTCAAGAAACATCTAAGAAGTGGTTACGAAGCTTTAATCTTTGTCGCTAGGATGTGTATTGGACATGGAAATTATTTAGATTTGTAGTACTACATCAATATTACAACATTAACCCAAATTGTAACCCAGAAACATAAAGATCACAAATTTATCAGTGGTCAAAGTAAGCCCCTCGGTGACTGACATGAAGATCTGGGCAGGCTCAAGAACACTCAAGAACACCTATAGCGATGGTTCTGTCGCTATAGGGCCCTTTAGTGACACTTATTTTCGGAAAATGAATTAATTTATTAAATAAATAGAAAAAAAGTTTTTAATTATGAAAAATACAAAATAAATTTTTAAAAATTATTTTAAAGCCTAAAAATGGGTTTTTAATTATTTTGAGTATATTTCAAAAATATTTAATATTTTTGGAATATAAACGGTATTTATTTATTTAATTATAATATTAAATAAATTATTTAAAAATGATTTTAATTCAAGAAAAATCATGAAAAATTATATTATGATATTAGAAAATATTTTAAGTTATTTTTAATAAATTTTGATATTTTGTGATAAATTTCATTAATTAATTTATATTAATGGTAATTAGTTTATTTAATAAATATATTAAATAAATTATGGAAAAATAGAAATAATGCTTTAAAAATTATATAAAAATGATTTAAGGGTTAGAAAAATATTTTGAGTTATAAAATATAACTTTTGATATTTTTTCAAGAAAATATTAATATTTTAATATTAATATCAATTATTGGATAATGGATTTAAGGTTTATAAATCATATAAATATGATTTGAAAGTATTAAAATACTTTGATATATTATAAATATATGATAATATTATGTTATGATTTACATTAATATTTAATATTAAATAAATATTAATGATAAAAAGAATAAGGTGGTATTTATATAATATAAATCGATATACATAATTCAAAAATCATGTTAAATGGTAATAATTATGAAAAATTATTACAAATCTATGAATAATGTTTTTTGATATAATAAAATTATCTAAGATATTTGTGAACCAGTTTAGACCGAATCTTAATAGTCTTAGACTCGAGTTTTGTCCGACTAGACCGTCGGGATGTCAGATTTGTGTTGTATTCAACTCAGACTAAAATAGTTTGACTTGATACCGAGTCTTATATGTGTAATAGACTGATAGGGTTATGTGTTATGTGTTTAGGTTATTCTATGTACATATATATATATAATAGTATTATATTGTGATGATATTATTCTAATATTGGAGATCTATATTACTAATATTAGGTCTTCGGATAAAGCGTTATAAATAGCGTAGCACTAATCAACGGTTCAGGCAAGTTTTACTTAACTCTACTAAGAGTTGTTTCATTCAGATACGCTTATGGTTAATCATTGCTGATTGCCATGTAGAATTGTACTATGTACATATTGCATGTATAAGTCAGGTATGAAAGGCTGATCACCTTCATTACCATTCGGTCCTGATAAATTTGCATGTTTAATACTTGTTCAGTCAAAAGTTTGTTCGTCTTTAGTTCTCAACTATATTGATGAATTATAGCCGACTTATTATTGAGACTCTTTCAATCATGATATATCCTTAAATAAATTTAAACTTCTTTGGGCAACTTTCATGCTCACCCTTGCTATATCATGATAAAACATTGCAGATAATGCGAATGCGTTCGGATACATGAAAATGATAAAGCCAAGTTCAGCTTGGGATAAAATGTGCAGCTAATTTGTAATAGTATAGTTTGATAATAATGTTATATGTTAGATAGTTTATGAATTGTGTATAAGTTAAGGTTACTCGATTTTGGGGAATAGTGTGTAAATTTTAATGTATAAACAATTTATGTTTATATCTTCCGCAATAGTTATAGAGTTAGTATACCAGATCCGTGGTGATTTGGGACCTGGATTTGGGGCCGTCACAGTTGGTATCAAAGCTGTTGGTTATGAAGCTTAGGTAGGAATAACTGAGACCAATAATCGCAGTGATTAGGATAAGATCTAACTCAATAGAGTTAGTCGGTCGGTAAGATTCAAAGACAAATCTCGTGAGTGTAAAGATAATCTGAGTTACCTAACTCGATATTAAAGTTAAGCAAGAGTGTTGAATAAATAGAGTCTAAAAGACTGAAAGTGCAGGGATAGGAGATCGTAAAACAAAATGATCAAGATATAGAAATGAATCGTAATATATACGATGAGATCACCCCGTGATCTGATAAGGTTATGACAGTCAGAAAGAATCAATCTAATGATTGAAAAGTTACAGCAAAGATTGTTGTGTGTCAGTTGTACTATGAATTGGTACAGATTCATGAAAGGATTATGAATACGAATTAAATGAAATTCGTATTGAGAAGGGAGTTAATACTAGGTGGGGATTTCAATTGAGGACTCATGTCGGCAGCTGAGTTGTATGATTCCTTGTATGGGCAGGGAATTGTACTTGGTGTAAAAACTACTTAGTTTCTGGCACTGATAATCATTGAAATGTTTGTGTTGTGCCATTTTCTATAAGCATGTTAAGAGGGTGATTCCTTTCTTATGTGTATAATAGATAGATAGGTTATAGGTAGAGAATATAAGGTTAAGTACGAGTTCTTAAAACTTATACTTATGTGACATTCTTGACTCATAGTTATATGAAATGTTTATGAACCCCTCAGCGAATGGACGCCAAAGGTCTGACTAGGGTAAGTTCTTAAACTCATATGATTGTGGCAAGTTTATGAACTCATAAGTGTGGTTTAATGAACCTGGGTATAGTTAATGTGTGAATGGAGTATTGAGGATTATAGGAGCAGATAGATTATTAAGCAAATGATTATTAGTGGAGACATAAGTTTTCCAAAACTCCTAGCTATACTAGACTTCAAAATTTTGACATCAAGCTAAATACGCACTATGTGCTTTTAAAAAAAAATGTAGACTCGTAACCATTTTTGAAACGGTTTAAAGTATAGTCTATGCTACTTGTTTCAGCTAGACGAAGATGATTTGAAATATCAAAAGTTATTTTATTTATCACTCATGTACCATGTAACCTAGTGCAGAGATGATAAAAAGGTGATGGAGTTGTAAATACAAGAATACTTAGTGTGAATTTGATCTAAAATCGTTATTCCACTATTGTATGATGTGTTATGACAAAGTCATACAATGACGGCATCCTCAAGCGGATTTTAATCTGATGACGGCATCATGACGTCATTCTTCAAAAAATATTTTCAAAAAGTATAATTTGCCAGCGGGGTTTGGCTACACCTAAATAATTGATTGAATTGAATTATTGATATGAGTCTCACTTTATTCGATTCAATTAGACTAATGCTAACAAAAACTCTAAGTGTTCATTAAAGAAATTTCCGAACCAATGGTGCGGAATCATATGATAAAGACCGAGGTGAACTATGTTGTTTGGATAAAATAATCCAATCGGGTAGTGTAAATTTTTCGCTAGACATGATTAATATCGTTATGCATGACGTAAAGAGTACGATAGGCTAATCACCTAAAAAGTACTAACAACGGTAGTTTACCTTCTTTGTGATTGTAAACATACCAAGTAATGTATTGTTTTGCGGTATGAATACCGTTAAAACTATGTGTTCATGGTCTATATGACCCTTCATCATAATTTGAAAAATTTTAACTCTTGTGAGTAGTGTATTGGGTAGCATGTGGTGCTGTGTATGAATGGTGTAAGATGTAAGGTGAGTTTTAGGGAAGAAATTCTTAGAAGAAGGGGTGAATGTGACAACCCAAAAAATTAGACAATTTATTAAAATCTTAAATGATGGATTTAAGGTCAAATAATAGACCTAGACAGAAAATAAGTGTATACGTTTGATGTTTTTGGGAAGGAATTTTGAGGATTTCAAAATTCTGTGTAGAATTTTGGTGAATTATTCAGGATTAAGTGTATATGTGTATATGTTCTATGATTATGATATTATATGTGTACCGAATGTGGTTAAGGGTCAAAGGTTGACCAGATAAATTTTTATCAGTGTCAAACCCTAATATTATTGTTGAATGACAACGTTCAATTAGAAAACCCTAACAATGGATAAGAAACCTTAGAAATCGGTTCAGAAACCCTAATTTCGGTTCCGGAAATTGAAAACCCTAATTTGGGAATTTAACGGAGAATTATATTGCTTAAGTGTTATTAATTACATGATTAATTAGGGTAAAGCTTAATTAATTAGCAAACCATAATTTGAAACTTTTAAAGCCTAATTGTTCTGTCAAAAACCCTAATGTGCAATTATAGATTTAATTTCTAAATTAGCAATTTTAATTAGGAAATATTAATCGTAATTAGCAATCTTGAAATCATGATTAGAAATCTTATTATAATTATAGAATCCTAATTATAATTTAGAAATATTAAATTTCTATTTTTAAAACCTAAATTGGAAATTTTAGAAATCAAATTTGCAAAAAAAGTCTAAAGGTTGAACCCTAAACCTTAAGGGTTAAACCCTAAACCCTAAGGGTTTGGACAATTGACATGTATGCCATTAAAACTAAAATCAAAATGACTAAAGTAACCTTTTTATATTATTATAAAGTAACTTGCAAATCTTGCTATAGCTTTGGTTGTTAACCAACCCTAGCCCTAACCCTAGCCTAGCATGTGACTAAAAATCCATACAAATCAGCAATCTCAGCCACATATCATCAGCATACATTGAATCAAAATAAAAGTCAAAAGGTAAGAAACTTTCTTACTTTACTTAGCAAACTATCTAAGACCTTCTCTCTCTATAATGTTTGAGATGGGGAGTGACAATGAGTGAGAAGATAAGCTAATATCATTATTTAGCTTTCCAAGAACAGATCACAAGGATCAGAAATCAAAGATCAAAGTTTTAAAGGTATAAAACCATAAACTTATAAATCTATGTATTTTATGTTAGATGTTGTTGTTAGATGTTTAAAGTTATGTTAGACGGTGTCATTTGATGATCTGGGTTGCTAAAACTTAGATCCATATCATTTTGATGCTCGAAATTAAAGTTTTTAGCAACTGTTCTTGAACCTTCATGTGATGTCTGACAAGCAAATGTCAAACGCTTTAGATCCTTCTATGTTTCTAGTTTGTTGTGTTTTATGTTATATATTTGTTCTTTCTTTATGTGGACTATGATCCGGAACTTGAATCAAGTCCGGATCATGTGTAGATTACAAGTTATGAGTGGTCAAAGTCGGTGATTGAATATTTAAAATTGAAAATCGAAGCGAATTTGATTTTTCCAAAAAGTCTGACAAGGTTTTCAAGGCCATAGATCTTGCTGTGTGTTAGCATTTTAGCCAAGTTGTTGTTTGTTTGTTGTAGTCTGGTATGTAGACTACATATTAAAGTCACCATATCACTTATATCTTACATTGAAGCAAAGTTATGGCTCGTCAAACAACCGTTGACCATCAGCCGGATGAACTTTTTTGGAAAACCCAGAAAGTTCAAGAACAACTTTTGAACCGTACTTTGACCGGCTTAAATCATGAGTTGTTGATGTTGTTTGACTATGACAGTGTTATAATGTTATTCTATGACATAAGTACTTCCATCAGGTATCATAAAACTAAAACATGACCTGTCACCGGATTAATTAAAGCTCAAAAAGCCACCCTTGAAACTGATTGAGTTTCTGGGCAACCCAGAAACTCAAGAACATGTCTGACAAGAGGTTCTGAAGCTTTAATCTTGCTGCTAGGATGTGTATTGCACATGGAAATTATTTAGATTTGTAGTACTACATCAGTACTATAACATTAACCCAAATTGTAACCCAGAAACATGAAGATCGCAGATTTATCAGTGGTCAAAGTAAGCCCCTCGTTGACTGACATGAAGATCTGGGCAGGCTCAAGAACACTCAAGAACACCTATAGCGACGGTTCTGTCGCTATAGGGCCCTTTAGTGACACTTATTTTCGGAAAATGAATTAATTTATTAAATAAATAGAAAAAAATAGTTTTTAATTATGAAAAATACAAAATAAATTCTTAAAAATTATTTTAAAGCCTAAAAATGGGTTTTTAATTATTTTGAGTATATTTCAAAAATATTTAATATTTTTGGAATATAAAAGATATTTATTTATTTAATTATAATATTAAATAAATTATTTAAAAATGATTTTAATTCATGAAAAATCATAAAAATTATATTATGATATTAGAAAATATTTTAAGTTATTTTAATAACTTTTGATATTTTGTGATGAATTTCATTAATTAATTTATATTAATGGTAATTAGTTTATTTAATATATATATTAAATAAATTATGGAAAAATAGAAATAATGCTTTAAAAATCATATAAAAATGATTTAAGGGTTAGAAAAATATTTTGAGTTATAAAATATAACTTTTTATATTTTGTCATAAAAATATTAATATTTTAATATTAATATCAATTATCGGATAATGGATTTATGGTTTATAAATCATATAAATATGATTTGAAAGTATTAAAAATACTTTGATATATTATAAATATATTATAATATTATGTTATAATTTTATTAATATTTAATATTAAATAAATATTAATGATAAAAGAATAAGGTTGTATTTATATAATATAAATACGATATAAATAATTCAAAAATCATGTTAAATGGTAATAATTTTCTGAAAAATTATTACAAATCTATGAATAATGTTTTGACTGATAATAAAATTATCTAAGATATCTGTGAACCAGTTTAGACCGAGTGTTAATAATTTTAGACTTGAGTTTTGTCCTACTAGACCGTCAGGAAGTCAGATTTGTGTTAGATTCAACTCAAACTAAAATAGTTTGACTTGATAACAAGTCTTATGTGTGTAATAGACTGATAGGGTTATCTGTTATGTGTTTAGGTAATTCTATGTATATATATATAATTGTATTATATTGTGATGATATTATTCTAATATTGGAGATCTATATTAATAATATTAGGTCTTGAGATAAAGCGTTATAAATTGCGTAGCAGTAATCAATGGTTCAGGCAAGTTTTTCTTAACTCTAGTAAGAGTTGTTTCATTCAGATATGCTTATGGTTAATCATTGCTGATTGCCATGTAGAATTGTACTCTGTACATATTGCATGTATAAGTCAGGTATAAAAGGCTGATCACCTTCATTACCATTCGGTCCTGATAAATTTGCATGTTTAATACTTGTTCAGTCAAAAGTTTGTTTGTGCTAATTCACAACTATATTGTTGAATTATAGCAAGCTTATTATTCAGACTCTTTTAATCATGATATATCCTTAAATAAATTAAACTTGTTGGGCAACTTTCATGCTCACCCTTGCTATATCATGATAAACATTGCAGATACAAGGAAAGGTTAAAGACAGTTCCAACTTAAAGTTAACGTGTGCGATTAGATTTGTAATAGTATTGTATGATAATAATGTTATGTGTTAGCCAAGTTATGAATTGTGTATTAAGTGAAGGTTTTTGACCTTGGGGAATAGTGTGTAAAGTTTATTCTATAAACAATTTATGTTTATATCTTCCGCAATAGTTATAGAATGATTGTACCATATTCGTGGTGATTTGGGTCCCAAATTTGGGGCTATCACAGTTGGTATATAACTATTACGAAAGATATAAATATAAATTGTTTATACATTAAAATTTACACGTTATTCCCCAAAATCGAGTAACTTTAACTTATACACAATTCATAAACAATCTAACATATAACATTATTATCAAACTATACTATTACAAATTAGCTGCACATGCATTTTATCCCAAGCTGAACTTGGCATTATCCTTTTCCAGTATCCGATTGCATTCACATTATCTGCAATATTTTATCATGATATAGCAAGGGTGAGCATGAAAGTTGCCCAGCAAGTTTAAATTTATTTAAGGATATATCATGATTGAAAGAGTCTAAATAATAAGCTAGCTATAATTCATCAATATAGTTGAGAACTAGCACGAACAAACTTTTGACTGAACAAGTATTAAACATGAACAAATTTATCTGGACCGAATGGTAATGAAGGTGATCAAATTGCTCATACCGATTTATACATGCAATATGTACATAGTACAAATTCTACATGGCAATCAAAGAATGATTAACCACAAGCATATCTCGAATGAAACAACTCTTAGAGAGTTAAGTAAAACTTTTTCGAACTGGTTGACATCGCTACACAATTTATAACGCTTTATCCGAAGACCTAATATTAGTAATATAGATCTCCAATATTAGAATAAATACATCACAATATTATTCAGTTGTAAATTAAAGTACTCTTTTCATAATTAGACCAGGATTTATAATAGACTTATAAATATGATCTTTTGTTAGTTATTAGAGATATCATATATTAATTCCATCTCTTTTTAATTCTAAACCCTAGATTAGATTATTGGAGAATTAAAGCAAGGAGGCTAGAAAGGAGTTTCAAGGACAAGATAGAGACAAAGACCAGGATTGCTACAACAGTTTTATTTCTTTTCTCTTTATCTCTTATTTGTATTCATCATGCCATATTACTTGTGGATATTGACTTTTAATTCAATGATTATGAACTAAATTTCTTTTTAAGGCTACAATGGATCTTTTTGTATAACGAAGATTGATATGCTTCCTAATTATGTATAAATAATTATTCAATGGATTGTCTATTATGGTTTATGTTGAATTGATTGATTGTCTGACCATTAATTACCATGATAACTATATGAAATTGAGAAACGGATTATAAGTTAAGATATGATCATAATAGCATGTGTTTATGTTTTCTGCATGGAGTTGAAATTCATAATTTATGTTTAGGATAGAGATATACCTATGCATTGCATGTAAGCCTGAAAAAAATTTGTGCTTTAAATCCTCTATAATTATAATTCACATAGGGATTTATTGGATTAGTTAATTAAGGTGTTCATCTTTATTCTATTATATGTGGATTTAAGTTGATATGAGTATGATGCATTGAGAGATGGTCATATTTACTTATGTGTTCTTCCCGAACAATCCAAAATAATTAATTTGGCTTAATTGGAAGTGTGTCGATCTAAGTGAAGCAATAAGTGAAATTATAATCTTAAGTCTCCTTTAACTGATTAAATCTTGAGGTAGATGTTTTTAATTCAGTAGTAATTAATTTTATAGATTTCACAACTTTGATCACTTGTTTAAAGAAACTGTGATAATACAAAGATTGGTTCTTGTTAGATTAAAAATTAGTTTAATTTTTCTCTATGGAAACGATACTCGACTTATCACTTTATTACTTGTTGACCACGTAAAGTTGCGTGCTGTAAGTAATTGGATTTTACACCAACAAGAACACGAGTACCTAAAATATAGCTATCCATTAGTGGTGTTTCATACTACTGGTGAAATATTATGAGCCAAGAGATTAACTGTTTGAGAATAAATTATTTTTTTTATATTTAAATAGTGTATCTTTTCTCTTGAATCATTGTCTACGGAGCCTTATTATGTTATAGATTGTATTTTGTGCATATGTTAGTGTTAACATCGTATTAAGGATGTCCTCAAAATAAATGTCGTATGCACAATATAATAAATTAGTGATCAACGATCATAGCCAACGAGAGAACCCTTCGATCGCAATCGTCGAGAGAACCCTCCAATATATATAGAAATTGGTACATACTTGTATAAAGGCACTAACCATTATAAAGGTTATATACTTTAAAGAATGTTTAGGTGTTATATACTTTAACATTCCTTGTGTTTACTCCACACACACACACACACACACACACACACACACACACACACACATATATATATATATATATATATATATATATATATATATATATGAGGAATGCTCCATAACAAGCGTTTGTTATGAGCACTATTCTAGCAAATGCATTTTACACCATTAATCTAGAGATCAATTGCCCAGAGCTGAACTGGCTGTAACTTTTAGTAGCGGCCAATTTTTTTTTTTCCTGACCACAACTAGCAACTGCGACCAGGAGAAAAGTCTAAAACGCCCCCACCTTAGTTAGATTTAAATAGTTTCAATGTATAAAATATTTGTATAAAAAATTTCTTAAGCAATAAAATTTAACACATTGTCAACTATATATAATGTATTTATTTTTATAAATAATTTATTAATTAATAAAATTTAAAATTGTCAAATATATTCAATGTATTTATTTGTATGAATAATTTCTTAAATAATAAAATTTAACATTATATTTAATGTATTTATTTTTATAAAATATTTGTAATATAATTTCTTATTAAATATAATTTAACATTGTCAATTATTGTGATAATTTGATTGTTTAAAATTTAAACTCCAAATATTTTATACATTGATACTATATAAATTTAACTAAGGTGGGGGACATTTTAGAATTTTCTCCTGGCCACAGGTCCCAGTTGTGGCCAGAAAAAATAATATCTCTAGTCGCTACTAAGAGTTGCGGCTAGTAAAAAAAATTATCTTCGGATCATTGGATCTCTAGATTAACGGTGTAAGTGTTGGTCAATACGCATTTCGACATCTCCCTCAACAACTTCATGAGACTCATCGCCTTGTCCTTGCGTATTCACCATTCAATGCTCTTCACCCCCTTCATTGTGATAAGTGACGACAGGTAAACTGCTTTGCGGAGGATTTATGATAACATTGATGAGTTATCCCATTTGACTCTCGAGGCTTCGAAATGAGGCGTTAAGGTTCTATAATGAGGCATCTTGGTTCGCCATTCGAACCTCATTTCTCTCTATGAAGTTAGTAAGGAGTTTCTCAAGCCTTCTCTCTTCTTCTCGTTTTAAGTATATGGAAAGGATCTCATCAAATTGAGATGTCACCTCATATTGCGGCGGAGATTGATATTCAAATTATGTCTGATAGGAAAATTTTGGATCATAATACTGCTCTTGACTGTAGTCCCATAAGTTTGGATAACCTTGGCAGTCTAGATGGTAGTAAGTCGATTCATCGTCAGCTCATTCCTGATAATAGGCATTCTGAGTGAACTGACACTCAATATTGTCAGAAAAGCTTAAGAGATTTGCAATTTGATCTTGCAATCGTACAAGTCCTTCTTCTGATCTTGGTTGTACCGTCCTCTCAAAAGGCCATTGATAACAATGATCTTCCATAGCCTGAAAGCTTAAAAACAAAAGAAAGATCAAACAAAAAAAGATAAATATATACGTTCAAATTAATACTAAATTGATTGAAATTAATATTGGACAATATTAAAATAATAATTCCCTGACAACGGCGCCAAAAACTTGTTGGTCGGATTACCAATCACTAAACACACGCAAGTATACGCGGCCTAACAAGTAATATAATGAAAAGTAGAGTGTCGAACCCACGAGGAATTATCACTAATATTAACCAAATACCGAATTTATATCGCTTTAGTCTTATTCGAAAAGCAGAATTAAAGATGTGTAATTAATCTAGTTAAATTTAATTATCAAAGCAAGTAAATGGCTAATGACTGGTATCTAAGGCGCTACAAGCTAAGATCATAATTTCACCCAACACAAGCATTTTGTGAAACACTTGGTGTGCTATGTTTCATCAAACTTCCTAACTTTCTCTCTTTGGTCTTAGTGGTCACGACGAATTGTCGACCGAGAACACACAAATGTTCATACACCTCTTCCGATGTATGTATAAACTTATCCTCTCTAGATCCACCCGATAGGGAATAGAACAGAAATAAAATCCAAGCTAGGTAATAATCGTACACATTCCTATGCCAATTAACCATAATAAGGAATTAAAGCATAGGTTCTCAATTAGGTCACGCATGGAGCACATGTATATTCTTATCCTTATTATATAAATTTCATTAATCAAATATAGATTCATATTCATTTGATTAATTCAAAGTAATTTATATAATATAGCCCATACTGTTATCCCTTTGTGACCACAAAAGTCGAGATTTATAGCTTTAACTCATACAAAAGTTGGGAATATTACATTACACAAACATACTTATCACACATATTACATTAAACACACCTACACAACAGAACTTATACTACCTATTCACTACGCCTTTTTCTTGATCTTGGACAATTTTCGCCTGATGCCCTTCTATCCCACAATTAAAACAGACACCTTGCTTTGGATTGGGACAATGAGGAGAGAAATGTCCCTCATGTCCGCAATTGTAGCATACATTCTCCTATTTCCTGCATACGCCTTCATGTTTCTTGTCACAGTTTGTACACTTTTCTATTCGGTTAAGTTTTCCTAGGTTGTTATCAGGATTTCCTATATCGCGGTCTTTTATCTTTCTTTTCCTCTTCTTGCTCAGAATTGCACCCGACTTGTTGCGTTTAGCTCCCATTTGGTCAATTTAGATTTTAAGCTTATCTTGTTCTTCCATTGTTTCTATTAATTCTTTCTATAATTAACTATTTAGCAGTTTTTCTATTTCCCACAGCTTTTCCAGAGAAGAAACTTTGTTCCTCAGATCCTGCACTTCCGTTGATGCCTGATCAGCTCCAACTTCAGTATCCGAATCACTATCTGTTAGTTCCACCATTTTCGAATCTGGTACTACGTTTTCCACAATAACCACCTCATTGAGATTGCTTTCACTTTGAGCCCCTATTTTAGCTATTGGCTTTGATATTGGCTCCTTCTTTACGATCCGAGGGTATCCTAATCCTTTTTCACTTGACATCTACACACATAAATTATCTTAATTAGCATATAATATATACACACAACAAACAATAATTTTATAAGGGTTATCTTTTACTTTGTTTGAAGATGAATTTATCCAATTCATCTCATTTTAAATTTTATATGAGTTATTTGTATTTTCAACATTTCCCTCTGTCCTAAGGTTATAGCCTAAGGTCGATCCCACCTAAGGTTTCTAACCCTAAAACTCTGATACCAACCTGTGACGCCCCCAAATTTAGGTACTTGAAACTCGAACTCGGTGCTTCACGATACCATTTCTATGAGCAGAATAATACTAATACTAATAATAATAATAATAATATAAATATCAAACTTAATTTACATAATTATCAGAGTCTAGTTCCCAAGTACGTAACCTTTAAACATTCATTACAATACATGATAGATAATATATATATCATCCTTATCATAATAAAGTTAAACTATTACATAAGATATCATTGAACTCATTCAGCAACCTTTCCTTTCCCTTTGTTTTTAGCCAAGCCTTCTAGTTGTTCACACTTAGCAGAAAATATTTAAATTAAGCAAGGATGAACATTTGAGTGCCCAACAAGTAATAGCAATCAATAATAGTTAGCTGAAATTGTAAGACACCAAATTATTATAAATAAAATTGAATTTTCTCTATTTATTATCTTGAAATAATAAGGTGATAATTTGATATAATACTTTGGTTATGGGTGAAATGGGAAAATTTTACAAAATAAGCAAGTGGTTATAAAATATTCATTGTTGTCGGGGAATATTCGTTTGGTCGTGGAATATTCTTGTTGTCGGGAAATATTAGTACGAAGGCGCAACCATTTGTGGGCCCCATAACGGAATAACTGTCGGATGAAGTAAACGACAAAGTTTGAGTTTTATAAATAACGACGTTATTGTTACCAAGTAAACTTTGTTGGATTACGGTGGTTAAAAATACGAATACGGCGTGTGGTTGCACGATGAGCATTACGGTGTATTTAATTGTATTGTTGAATGATTGATTCTTACGTAAGAAGGCACTACTCAATAATTATTACGGTGAATTCTTCGTTCAATATTTTATTTTATTGATTCAATAATTGTTTTGTTGATATTTTATATTATTGTTGTTTCAATAATTGTCCTTTGCCATGATTTCTCATTATCGGATCAATAATTCATATTATTTGAATAATATTATTAGATAGCATTATTGGAAATGTCTGGAAAGTTCTGTCAAGGAGAGGTTTGGTCACCTAATTGCGCGCTAGTAAGGAGAAATCCTTATCGGAAAGCTCCCTCTTTCCTAGGAACTGCCTGATTGTCATTATTGTGATTTTGTAATATTATTTGTGAATAATTAATTATTGATTTATATGATAAGGAAATATTTATTTGATGTGGATATAAATGATGGATTTATTTATTTTATTTGGTTATAAATGAAGGAATTTTTGTATGAAATAATTGTTGAAAGTTTGACATATTTTATGTGGAATTACAATTATTTCTCTGATAAAATATTCATTCATATATATTAGTATAATAATTATTTAATAATAATAATATTATAATATATAAGCATGTGGTAATTTGAAATGGAAGTAAACAAAATGTATATGACTACTTGTTTTCAAAAGAAAGTAGGTTGTGACTTTGTTTTGGTTGGTATGATTGGTGGAAATGAAAATGGTTGGTGTAAATGGAAAATGAGTAGCCTGCAAGCTAGATTTCAAAGGGTGGCCCCCACCCATATGAAAAATATGTTAGGTTTGAAAATTAGGCAGAGAAGTTAGGCAGAAAAGTTAGGCAAATCTGCTTAACTTTTCTTTCCTTCCATTGCTATAAATAGGGGGTAACCCTTCCTTCCTCAACACACCGTTTCAAATTCAGAAATTCTTATTCTAAAGTATTGTGAGTATTTTCTTGAGTATAAGAATACTTTGAAAGTAGTTTTTCTGCAAGATTTTCTCAGAATAATATCCGATATTCCAGTCAAATCCAGTTTCTACTAAGGTAAAGGATATTATTTTACTGCAATACTCGTGAGAATTATTATTTTCTTTCATACTCCATATTATATAAGCGATATTATTTCATCTCGTATTATTGAATTTGATCTTACTATGGTAAGTATTTCTTCTATAATTCCTGAAATGATTAGAAACTTCGCTTCATCTAATATCATTTCATAAGAATATTGGTCTGAACTTTTTAATTAAATTTGGAACTTTTTATGACGGGTCTTCGTTTCACGGAGTTCTTGTTCACGGGTCGTTTCATTCACGCAATCGTTCACTGAGCATCGTTCACAAAAGAAAAAAAATATTTTTTTTAAGTTATCCGTTGCAACCCTTATTGAATCAAATGTTTTGATCTTCATTCTTGAATTTTACTCCATTATGGAGTATTTTTAAACTTGAATTATCTAAAGTACGAATCTCTAATCTTTGTCCTTTTGTCTCACTGGATTCGTTCTGTAAAATATTTTCCACCATCCTCAGTCCTTAAATAGGTGATACTTGATGAATATCTTTGGCCTGTAGTGCAAAGATGAATTATTACCTGATGAATATCTTTGGCCCGTAGTGCAAAGATGAATAGGTGTTGAGATGAACATGACCAACTGATGATACAAATGAATATCTTTGGCCCGTAGTGCAAAGATGAATATTTGATACAAGATGTATATTGATTTATGTTACAGGGATAAAATATTGATGACAGACTTTTAAATCTTAGAAGATAGTAGAATTCATTCTCTGCGTGACTCTTATAATAGATTGTTATATTCGCCGCATTTGTTGATCTAAAACTTGTTGTCTATTATATTCTATCAGATTTTTCCCTGTTGAAGACTAATGATAATTTATTGTATATTATCCTAGTCATAATATTCTTTACTGGGTTAGTTGAGCTCAACCTTTTCCTTGTTGTTCCATTTTTCTTCTCAGGAAGTGAGAATATAGCAGGAACTAGTCGGGGTAGAGAGTGATGATTCTAGAAAGTTGTTTTAGCAGTCCTCACTATTTTTGTAACATAGTGTATGAATAATTGTAATGAGGACTTATTTGAGTGTGGATATTGTGTAGAAGACAATATTTGTATTTAAACTCACAGTATGTGTTGTCGTATTTTACACGACAATTGTAATAATGAAGTTGTAATTTTCTTTCTGTACCATGTACTTGGCGACTCAGAATGGGTGTTGTATACCTATTTTGGGGGCGTCACAGTTGGTATCAGATCTTAGGGATATGGTCTCTAGCGGAGATCAGGGAATAGAACTAGAAGGGGAGAGATGAGTAAATCCTTTGCTAGTGTGTCATACCCAAGCTTATTTGTTAGTCGGTCATAATAAAGGGATATTATGTGATATGTTAATTTGTTTAATTAACCCTTATTTTATGGCAGTATTTAAGAATGGCTGTTGAGAACGTTAATAATAGAGTGTATGAGACTGTGGAACAACCTTTAGTCATAAACCAGGAGAACGTGCAATAGGAAGGCCATATTCCTCCTGTAAATAACACTACCGAGAAAACGATGAATGATGGAATGTTTAGGAGCTTTTTGCAGTTCATGCAAAATCAGAAGAGGGAGACTTGTGTACAAAATACAGGTGGAAATGACAGCAACGCGCGATCTGTCATAGCCAAGCAGTTCAAAGAGTTGGGACGACCAGATTTTTGGGGAAAGACAGATCCAATTAAGGCAAAAACATAGGTCAAGAAAATTACCAAGATATTCGATGTCTTGGGATGCACGGAGGAACAGAAGGTTCCATTCGCCACCTTTACATTCCGTGGTGAGGCATATTACTGGTGGGAATCCGTGAAGTGTACCCAGTCATCCGCACTCAACATGTCTTGGGAAAGATTTCAGAAACTGTTCAATGACAAGTACTTTCCTGAAAGTATTCGTCATATGAAGGAGGTAAAGTTTATTAGATCGAGAAGAACAACATGGCGGTGTCTCGAAGACGAGGCAAGGTTCATGAGTTATCGAGTTTGCACCTCATTTGGTAGAAAATGAGGAACGTATGAAGTGGATGTTTCTGAGAGGTCTAAAACCCGAGATTCATCAATACCTTATCTCTCATAAATTTTCTCTGTATTCAGATGTTGTCAACAGGGCTCAATTATTAGAGCGAGATAATGAGTATATTCAATTGAGGGACCACAACCTGTGGTCATACCTATGATGATAAAGCCGAATATCGGAGCGATGATAACCAGCGAGGAGGGAAAAATACGGACAAAAGCGGTAACCACCCGGGTGGTAATCGTGGCCATGATAATAGGAGATGTGAGTCAAGTGAAAATTTCAAAAGGAGGAGATTCAATGACGGGAAGACATCAGCAGCAGCACCAGCATCAACTGTTGCTAGGGGAGGAGAACTACCACCGGTCGTGTGTTATAAATGCGGGAAAGAGAGACATATCAGCCCAAACTGCCCACAACAATCCAAGGTATGTTATAACTGTGGAAAGGAGGGCCATATAGCTCAAGACTGTTCTATAGTAAAACCAAGTTCAGCAGGGATAGTGACTCCAGAGGCTGTCCCGGATAAGTCAAAATCAGCGGTTCCTGGAAGAGCGTTTGTCGTGACTGGCCAAAATGCAAGGAACCTGAACGAGGTAATCACGGGTAAGCTTATCATAAATGCTTGCGAAGTTTATACCTTACTAGATACCGTTTCTACACATTCTTTTATCTCCCCTGCTTGTGCTCAACGTTTAAACTTGACTCCGGAGAAATTAGACTTTGATTTATCAGTGGAGACTTCGTTAGGAGAAACTTTCATTACATCCACTGTTTATAAATCTTGCTTAATCCAAGTTGGAACCATCACATTACCTGTGGATCTTATCTCTTTAAAGATACTTGCTTTTGATGTGATTTTAGGGATTGATTGGTTAACCACTCATCATACCAAAATTGATTGTTTTCGTAAGGTTGTGAGTTTTCATATTCCTAACCAACCTGTTATACGAATTCAAGCAACTAAACCACTAAAATCAGTCACTGTCATATCAAGCTATACAGATATTTATTTATTGAAAAATGGATGTCAAGCTTTCCTAGCCCATGTTATGGACTTGAACAAAAATACGTCAGATTTAAATAATTTTTCTGTTGTTAGTGAATTTCCTGACGTATTTCCTGAAGAACTTCCTGGTCTACCCCCAAAACGTGAAGTTGAATTCTTTATTGATCTTGAACTGGTTACAAAGCCCATTTCTAAAACCCCATATCAAATGGCTCCTATTGAACTTCAGGAGTTAAAAGTCCAACTACAGGAGTTATTAGACATCAGTTTCATTCGTCCTAGTACATCTCCTTGGGGTGCTCCTATTTTATTCGTAAAGAAGAAAGACGGGAGTATGCGACTTTGTATTGACTACCGAGAATTGAACCATGTCACCATCAAGAATAGGTATCCGCTACCTCGCATTGATGACCTGTTTGACCAGTTACAAGGAGCACAATTCTTTTCAAAGATCGATCTTCATTCTGGATATCATCAGCTGATGATTAAAACTGAGGATATTTCGAAGACTGCCTTCAGAACTCGGTATGGGCATTATAAATTCTTAGTCATGTCTTTTGGATTGACTAATGCTCTTGCTGCTTTCATGGACATGATGAACCGAGTATTCAAGGAATATTTGGATCAGTTCATTGTTATCTTTATTGATGACATCCTCATCTATTCCAAAAGCTGTGAAGATCATGAGCACCATTTGAAGTTGATACTTGAAAGGCTTCGTGAAAACAAGCTGTATCTCAAGCTGAAGAAATGCGAGTTCTGGCTTGAGGAAGTAGCATTCCTTGGGCACGTGGTGTCAAAAACTTGAGTATCTATTGACCCGACGAAGATTGAAGCAATAAAAAGTTGGAATCAACCGAAGTCGGTGACCGAAGTGCGTAGCTTTCTGGGCTTAGCTAGTTATTATCAGAGATTCGTGGAAGGATTTTCTTGAACCACTACCCCGTTAACTCAGCTGACTCAGAAAGATATAAAATTCGCATGGGGCGAGGAATGCGAGAAGAGTTTCCAAGAGCTCAAGAGGAGACTCATTTCGGCACCTGTTCTGGCAATACCATCTGGTTCAGATGGATTTGTTGTAAGACCCCAACTTATTATGATTAAAATTAAATTTTCTCTATTTATTATCTTGAAATAATAAGGAGTTAATTTGATATAATACTTTGGTTATGGGTGAAATGTGCAAATTTTACAAAATAAACAAGTGGTTATAAAATATTCATTTTGTCGTGGAATATTCGTTTGGTCGTGGAATATTCTTGTTGTCGGGGAATATTTGTACGACGGCGCAGCCATTCGTGGGCCTCATAACATAATAATTGTCGAATGAAGAAAACGACAAGTTTGAGTTTTTATAAATAACGGCGTAGTTGTTATCGTTAACACTGTTAGAATACCCGGTGGTTAAAATACAGTAATACACGTGGTTGCACAAAGTGTACTTTACGGTATTGCAGCGAGATTTTGAATTATTGATTCTTACGCAAGAAGGCACTACTCAATAATTGTTACAGTAATTACTTTTCAATATTTTATTTTATTGATTCAATAATTGCTGCATTGATATTTTATATTATTGTTGTTTCAATAATTGTCACTGCATAGTATTTCCCATTATCAGATTAATAATTCATATTATTTGAATAAAATTATTAGATAGCATTATTGGCAATGTCTAGAAAGTTCTGTCTAAGAAGAGGTTTGGTCACCTAATTGCGCGCCAGTAAGGATAACTCCTTATTGGAAAGCCCCCTCTTTCCTGGGAACGTCGTGATTGTCATAATTGTGATTCTGTAATATTATTTATGAATAATTAATTATTGATTTATATGATAAGAAAATATTTATTTGATGTGGATATAAATGATGGATTTATTTATTTTATGTGGTTATAATTGAAGGATTTAATGTTGAGGTGTTTTATTAGTATCTTTGTCGGAATGGAGGTATTAAAAATCAAATCAGTATTTTTACGATATATTGCGTTAGTTATAATTTTTAATCCGACCGTTGCATCGTTGTGATTTTTGGATATGTTATACATATACAAGTTGAGTATATGTCCACAAATTTTGAACCATTAAAAATAAACGAATGATTTGTTATGAATTTTAAGAGGTGTCTGATTCGGAAATTAGGGTTATAATTGATTTTGGTGGAAAATTCTAGAATTGAGTGGGCCCCACTTGTGGTTGGTGAAAAAATGTGCTGAATTTTATTTCAAATGTGGTGGGTGGCAATAGTAGCAGGTAAAGCCATCAGGTAGCAGGTCAAGTCTGCTTCGATGGGCTATCATTTTCCTATAAATAGAGGGCAAAGTTAGAATTGAAAATCACACCAGAAACATAAGCTTTCTCTCTTTCTCTCTCTATATTATTGAGCGTATTTTGTGAGTATTTAGATACTTTGAGAGTTCTTTATTCAAGACAAGTTTCATTCAAAGATCACTTGAGCCTTTCCTTAGAAGCAATCGATTCTTTGAGGTAAGGGATATTATTTTCTTCTTAAATGATATTATTTTCTTCAATATCATTATGATGATATATTGTTATGAATTTTATTGTGGAATTTCTACCTTTTTGTGTCGGGGTTACTATTCACGTATACGACACTATTCACAAATATGACACTATTCATCGAAAAAATGATATTTTCTCTTTTTTCGTCCCAGATGTCTTTTATGGTTACTATCTTTGATTGTATCCATGTTTTGATCTTTATTTTTTGAATTCTACTTCACACTTAGTTATTATGAAGTATTATTGAATTTGGATAAACCGAAATACGAATCCCTTATATTTGTCCTTCCATCTCAATTGGATTCGTTCTCTAAAATATTTTCATCATCCTCGGTCCTTAATGGTGATACTTGATGAATATCTTTGGCTCAGTAGTGTAAAGATGAATGATTACTGATGAATATCTTTGGCCCGTAGTGCAAAGATGAGCAGTATTGAGATGAACATGACCAATTGGTGATACAAATGAATATCTTTGGCCCGTAGTGCAAAGATGAATATTTGATGCAAGATGTATATTGATTGATGTTCTGAGGATAAAATATTGATGATGGACTTTTAAATTCATAGATGATAGTAGATTTCATTCTCTACTTAACTCTTCTAATGAATTGTTGTTTCCGCTGCAGTTGTTGATCTAATACTTGTTGTCTATTGTATTCTATCAGATTTTTTTCCCTGTTGAAGACTAAGGATAATTTGTTGTATATTATCTTAGTCATAATATTCTTTACTGGGCTAGTTGAGCTCACCCTTTTCCTATTTGTTCCATTTTTCTTCTTAGGAGGTGAGAATTTAGCAGGGACTAGCCGGGGTATGGAGTGATGATTCAAGATAGCTGTTTTAGTAGTCCTCACTATTTTGTAAAATAGTGCATCAATAATTATAACGAGGACTTTATTTGAGTGTGGATATTGTCTAGAAGATAATATTTGTATTTAAACTCACAGTATGTGTTGTCGTATTTTGCACGACAATTGTAATAATAAAGTTGTAGTTATTTTCTGTACCATGTATTTGGCGACTCAGAATGGGTGATGTATACCTATTTTGGGGGCGTCACAGTTGATATTAGAGCTTAGGGATATGGTCTCTGACGGAGATCGGGGAATATAATTAGGAGGGGAGAGATGAGTAAATCCTTCGCTAGTGTGTCCTACCTAAGCTTATTTGTTGGTCGGTCATAATATAGGGATATTATGTGATATGTTAATTTGTTTAATTAACCCCTGTTTTATGGCAGTTTTTAAGAATGGCAGCTGAGACCGTTAACAATGGAGTCTATGAGACTGTGGAACAACCTTTGATTACCAACCAAGAGAACGTGCAACAGGAAGGCAATATTCCTCCTGTAAACAACACTACCGAGCAAATGATGAATGATGCGATGTTTAGAAGCTTTTTGCAGTTCATGCAAAATCAGACGAGGGAGACTTATGTACAAAATACGGGTGGAAATGATAGCAACGCGCAGTCTGTCACAGCCAAGCAGTTCAAGGAGTTGGGACCACCAGATTTCTGGGGAAAGCCCGATCCGATTAAGGCGGAAACATGAGTTAAGCAAATAACCAAGATATTCAATGTCTTAGGCTGTACGGAGGAACAGAAGGTTCCATTTGCCACCTTTATGTTTCGTGGTGAGGCAGATTACTGGTGAGAGTCTGTGAAGCGTACCCAGCCAGCTGCACTCAACATGTCTTGGGAAAAATTTTAGAAATTGATCAATGACAAGTACTTTCCTGAAAGTATTCGTCATATGAAGGAGGTAGAGTTTATTTGACTGGAATAGAATAACATGACGGTGTCCCAGTACGAGGCGAAGTTCGCGGAGTTATCCAGGTTTGCACCTCATTTGGTAGAAAATGAGGAACGCATGACGTGGATGTTTCTAAGAGGTCTACAACCCGAGATTTGGCAATATCTTATCTCTCATAAATTTTCTTTATATTCAGATGTTGTAAACAAGGCTCAATTATTAGAGCGTGATAATGAGTATGTTCAACTGAGGGACAACAACTAGGTTCATACTGGTGACAGCAGTCATCAGAGCGATGATAACCAGCGAGGAGGGAAGAATACGGACAAAAACGTTAACCACTCGGGTGGTAATCGTGGCCATGATAATAGGAGAGGTGAGTCAAGTGGAAATTTCAAAAAGAGGAGATTCAACAATGACGGGAAGACATCAGCAGCAGCACCAGCACCAACAACAAATTCTAGGGGAGGAGAACTACCGCCAGTTAGATGCTACAGATGCGGAGAGGAGGGACACATAAGTCCAAATTGTTCACAGCCTTCCAAGGTGTGTTTCAATTGTGGAAAAGACATAGCCCGATTTTGTCCGGTAGCGAAGTCAAGTCCAACTGGGATGGCAGCACCAAAGGCGATTACGGAAAAAACCAAGTCGGTGGTTCAAGGAAGGGCGTTTGTCGTGACTGGCCAAAACACGAGAAACCCAAATGAGGTGATCATGGGTAAGCTAATCTTGAACTCTTGCGAAGTTTATACCTTACTAGATACCGGTTCTACCCATTCTTTTGTCTCTCATGCTTGTGCTCAACGTTTAAACTTGACTCTGGAGAAATTGGACTTTTAACTTATCTGTTGAAACTCCGTTGGGTGAAACCTTCGTTACATCTACAGTTTATAAATCTTGCTTGATCCAAGTTGGCACAATCACATTACCTGTTGATCTTATTTCTTTAAAGATACTTGCATTTGATGTGATTTTAGGGATTGATTGGTTAACTACTCATCATGCCAAAATTGATTGTTTTCGTAGGGTTGTTAGTTTTCATATTCCTAACCAACCTGTTATACGAATTCAAGCCACTAAACCACTAAAATCAATCACTGTCATATCAAGCCATAAAGCTATCCGTTTATTGAAAAATGGATGTCAAGCTTTCTTAGCCCATATTATGGACTTGAACAAAAAGACATCAAATTTGAATAATATTCCTGTTGTTAATGAATTTCCTGACGTATTTTCGGAAGAACTTCCTGGTCTACCCCCAGAATGAGAAGTTGAATTCTTTATTGATCTTGAACCGGGTACAAAGCCTATTTCTAAAACCTCATATCGAATGGCTCCTATTGAACTTTAGGAGTTAAAAGTCCAACTACAAGAATTTTTAGATATCGGTTTCATTCGTCCTAGTACATCTCCTTGGGGTGCTCCTATTTTATTTGTAAAGAAGAAAGATGGGAGTATGCGACTTTGTATTGACTACCGGGAATTAAACCATGTCACCATCAATAATAGGTATCCGCTACCTCGCATTGATGACCTGTTTGACCAGTTGCAAGGAGCACAATACTTTTCAAAGATCAATATTTGTTCTGGATATCATCAGCTGAAGATTAAAACTGAAGATATTTTGAAGACTGCCTTCAGAACTCGGTACGAGCATTATGAATTCTTAGTCATGTCTTTTGGATTGACTAATGCTCTTGCTGCTTTCATGGATATAATGAACCATGTATTCAAGGAATATTTGGATCAGTTCGTTGTTGTCTTTATTGATGACATCCTCATCTATTCCAAAAGCCGTGAAGATCATGAGCACCATTTGAAGCTGGTACTTCAAAGACTTCGTGACAACAAGCTATATGCCAAGCTAAAGAAATGCGAGTTCTGGCTTAAGGAAGTAGCATTCCTTGGGCACGTGGTATCAAAACATGGAGTATCTATTGACCTGGCAAAGATTGAAGCAATAAAAAGTTGGGAGCAACATAAGTCAGTGACCGAAGTGCGTAGCTTTTTGGGCTTAGCTGGTTATTATCGGAGATTCGTGGAAGGATTTTCTCAAATCGCTACTCCGTTAACTCAGCTGACTCGAAAAGATGCAAAATTCGTATGGAGCGAGGAATGCGAGAAGAGTTTCTAAGAGCTCAAGAGGAGACTCATTTCGGCATTTTGCTCGACAATACCATCCGGTTCGGATGGATTTGTTATCTCTGCCGATGCTTGAGTGCAAAGGGTTAGGATGTGTTCTCATGCAACATGGGAAAGTCATAGCCTATGCCTCGCGACAACTCAAAGAATATGAGAGGAATTATCCTACTCATGATTTGGAGTTGGCAGCAGTCATTTTTACGTTGAAAATTTGGAGACACTACCTGTATGGAGAGAAAGTGGAGATTTATACGGATCCTAAAAGCCTCAAATATTTCTTCACCCAAAAGGAACTCTATATGCGGCAACGACGTTGGCTCGAGCTGTTGAAGGATTACGACCATAGCATTCAATATCATCCTGGAAAAGCAAATGTTGTAGCTGATGCATTGAGTAGAAGATCATATGCGGGTACGAGTGCAATGTTGTTAACACAAAGGCCTATTTTGTATAACTTGCAATGGATGGAGATAGAGTTAAAGGCTCCAAGTACCCACGTGATGATATCAAACATGCGAGTAGAACCGACTTTAATCAATAAAGTTAAAGCTGCTCAAGCTACGGACCTGGGGCTGATGCGTATAAAGAAGAAAGTATAAGAAGGTGCTATTCTAGAAGCAGGAATCGATGAAGAAGGAATACTTCGAGTCAACTCCAGACTTTGCGTTCCTAACGATTTTGACTTGAAGCACAGAATCATGATGGAGGCACACAACACACCATTTGCAATCCATCCTGAGAGTACCAAAATGTATCACGATCTTCGACATACATTTTGGTGGAGCAATATGAAGAAAGAGATCGCGGTGTTTATCTCGAGGTGTTTAACTTGTCAACATGTAAAGGCGGAGCATCAAGTGCCAAAGGGTCCATTGCAACCACTTGAGATTTCAAAATGGAAGTGGGAACACATTACTATAGATTTCGTTACAGGTCTTCCCAAGGTTTCTCAAGGTATAGATGCGATTTGGGTTATTGTTGATAGATTAACCAAGTCGGCTCATTTCTTGCCTATACGTGAGACTTATTCCCTTGAACGTCTTGCTAGTATGTATGTGAATGAGATTGTGAGATTGCATGGCATGCCAGTATCCATAGTTTCAGATCGTGACCCAAGATTCACTTCACGATTTTGGGTTAGCTTGCAGAAAGCTATGGGCACAGATTTACGATTCAGTTCGGCATACCATCCTCAAACGGACGGACAATTAGAAAGGACTATTCAAACCCTTGAAGATCTATTAAGACTCTGTGTCCTAGACTTCATTGGGAGTTGGGATAAGTATTTACCACTAGTGGAATTCTCCTACAACAACAGTTATCCGGCAAGTATAGGTATGGCTCCATTTGAAGCCTTGTATGGATGAAAGTGTCGCTCTCAAGTATGTTGGGATGAGGTGGGTGAAGTAACATTGTTGGGACCAGAGTTGGTACGTATGACTACGGAAAAGATCCAAACGATTCGACAACGTATACAAACAGCACATGATAGACAAAAGAGTTATGCGGATCTTCATCGAAAGGACGTGGAATTTTGTATTGGGGATCATGTACTATTACGTATTGCTCCATGGAAGGGAGTTACAAGATTCGGGAAGAGAGGAAAGCTCAATCCATGATTTATTGGTCTATTTCAGATTCTTGATCGAGAAGGAAATGTGGCCTATAGACTCGCGTTACCTCCAAGCATGTCTCGTGTTTATAATATTTTTCACATATCTATGCTTCATAAATATGTGAAAGACCCAAACCGCATTATTGAGTTAGAACTAGACGAGATAGCCGAAGATTTAACGTACGAGGAGGTACCTGTCAAGATATTGGATAGGAAAGAGCATATCCCACGAACAAAGGTTATACCACAAGTCAAGGTTTTGTGGAGAAACCATACTATTGAGAAAATGACTTGGGAGTTGGAATCAAAATTGAAAGCGAGGTACCCTCACCTTTTCGAAACACCAGGTACGTACGTCAATTTCGAGAACAAAATTTCATAAGGAGGGGAGGTTGTAAGACCCCAACTTATTATGAATAAAATTAAATTTTCTCTATTTATTATTTTGAAATAATAAGGAGTTAATTTGATATAATACTTTGGTTATGGGTGAAATGTGCAAATTTTACAAAATAAGCAAGTGGTTATAAATATTCATTTTGTCGGGGAATATTCGTTTGGTCGTGGAATATTCTTGTTGTTGGGGAATATAAATGCGATGCAAGATTGACCATTCATGGGCCTCATATAATGTAATAAGCTGTCGAATGAAGAAAACGACAAGTTTGAATTTTTATAAATAACGGCGTAGTTATTACCGTTAACACTATTGGAATACCCGGTGGATAAAATACAGTAATACGCATGGTTGCACAGTAGCACACGGTATTGCATAATATTTTTGAATTATTGATTCTTACGTAAGAAGGAACTACTCAATAATTGTTATAGTAATTACTTTTCAATATTTTATTTTATTGATTCAATAATTGTTGCGTTGATATTTTATATTATTGTTGTTTCAATAATTGTCACTGCACAATATTTTCCATTATCAGATCAATAATTCATATTATTTGAATAATATTATTAGATAGCATTATTGGCAGTGTCTAGAAAGTTCTGTCTAAGGAGGGGTTTGGACACCTAATTGCGCGTGTGGCGACCCCAAATCCGGATACTTGAAACCCGAACTCAGTTCTCCACGATACCATTTCTTTAAGCTGAATAATACTAAATAATAATAATAATATAATTCGAACTTAATTTACATACATCAAAGTTTACTTTCCCAGGTACGTGACCTTCAAAATACATTCCTTACAATACCTGACAATAGATTCCATTGTCTTACTAACTATAACCATTAACTCATACTAAATCTCATTCGAACAACTTTTCTTTTCCCTTGTTCGTGCCTGAGCCTTCAGGTCGATCGTAGGTAACTGAAAACATTTAGTTTAAGCAAGGATGAGCATTTGAGTGCCCAGCAAGTAATAACAATTATATATATAAGCTGAAAGAATATAAGTATTCTCTTTACATAACACTTCTACAACGAATCAAAAGTTGTGAAGTAATCTGTACTGATAAAAGATTCACATAACAACTCTCTTCCAAATTATTTAAATTTGGCTCTGGCTCTACCCATGAATAGGGTTTAAGAAACATACTATGAACATTCTTTTCATTTTCGAAAAGGTTTAGCAGAAATCCATCCGCAAACCGTCATAACTTACGGGCACGGAGGGTGATCAGCCCCGTTGTACCCTGTATTGATCAATACTACATAACTTGAACGAAATTCATCGCTCACCCTTTGTCCGTGAAGCATATAAAATTTTCCCATTATCGGGATGTTCATACATGCCTGGTTTCAAACCCGAAGGTTTTAATCTTGCTCAACAATAATATGTAATTCAACATATATATATACGGGTAATTGACAAAGGTGTATCAACATGTGAATAAATGCCATGATTATCCAAGTGGGGACACTTGTATAACCATTTAGAAATCAACTTAACGAATATATATATCTCGAGCTAACATGTTGATAATCAAAGCGCATATAATCATGCATGAGAATAGAATAATTTTGAAACTTCTTACTCATGTCCATTGCATAAAGGAAATGCAAAGGTAAGATACTTTACGATTCGGTCGATTACAAATCTCAACTTAGGTTTTATCTCTTTATCACATCCCATCAATAAGTAGATCATTCGTTCGATTAGAACAATATATCATAACACATAAATCTTTGTCTATTACAATTGACACATAGTCTAATCACGTCATCACATAATCGCAGTGATCATACTTTTAGTTCATAATCTATACTTTTATACATTTTTCAAATATCTCATCCATGCTCTTACAGAAGTCTTTTCTTTCTATTATAGAGTTCGACATTTGTTTGCTGCATGCAAGCTGACTTTTATCGGGTAAATCTTGAGTCTCAAGACTCTTATCCTATACCTCAACATTTGTAAATATCAGACATTTTAATCATTTTCGAATTTTCCAGAAATTGAAAATTTTAAAATAAATCAAATCTGTAACTAAAGGGCTTATAGTGATATAACTGTTACTATGGGTGCTCTTCATCAAATCCTGGACTTCATAACCTGGTTCTCAAATACTAGTTTGGTTTGGCCATTATAGCTTTCAAACATCTCGGAATCATAATTAAATGACTTAAACATTAAACAATTCCATTATCATTAATAATTAATTTATATTAAACTATTAATGAAACCATTGCCAAAAAATATAAAAGTTATTTATAATAACTCAAACTATTTTTAAAACATTTATATTACCCTTAAATGATTTTTTTAAAACAATTAAAATCATTTTAAATAATCACCATTAATATATAAATATTAATGTACTATTCATCCAAATATTAAAAGTCATTAATTATAGCTTAAAATATTTTTAAATCCTTAATATCCTCTTTAAATGATTTTTAAATAAATAAAACCATTTTTAAACTATTTATTTAATATAAATATTAAATAAACTTAATATCACAAATCATTAACTAAATATCATTAATATATAATTATTAATGAAATTATCTTCTAAATATTAAAAGTTATATTTTATAACTCAAAATATCTTTAAATACTTTATTTTCATTTAAAATGATTTTTAAAATATTAAAATCATTTTTAAACTAATTATTTAATATAATTAATAAATAACTTTAATATCATTAATATTAATTAATTAATGAAATACATCACAAAATATTAAAAGTCATAGAAAATAACTTAAAATATTTTCTTATACCATAATATAATTTTTCATGATTTTTCATGAATTAAAACTATTTCTAAATCATTTATTTAATATTATAATTAAATAAATAAATACCTTTATATTCCAAAAATATTAAATATTTATGAAATATACTCAAAATAATTAAAAACTATTTTTGGACTTTAAAATAATTTTTCATAATTTATTTAGTATTTTTAATAATTAAAAACTAATTTTTCTAATTTTTAAATTAATTTAGGAAAATTAGAAATTAAAATAATTAAAATCGTCGCTAAAGGCCCCTATAGTGACAGTAACTGTCGTCGCTATAGGTGTTCTTGAGCCTACCAGATCTTCATAAGGCGTAACGATCAGAGTGGCCTACTTTGACCCGTGAATAAACTCTCTCATATTAACGAATTTGGACAATCTATAAATTGGGTCTTGTAGAGAAAATACAAGAATACAAGATCCAACAATCATAACCTCTAAACAAACATCAGATCTGGGATAAATCAGCCATCAAAGTAGCTACCAAAGTCGTTTCTTCACGAAGAAGCAGTTCGAGGTGCCTACTTTGGACCTCTATAACTTGATGATCGTGTAACTTTTATGTGATCTATCAATTCCAGTGTGTAGACAACATGTAGGAATACAACTCTAACACTTAACATCATCATAAAAACAAGAAATAAAGCATCTAAAGTATGGTCAAACCTTGTCAGAAAAATTAACACTTAGAAAATTCTGGGCTGCCCAGAATTTTCTGGTCAATGCCGGTCAACCCGCTTTGACCTTAAATAAGTCTTAATCCGTAATATATATGGACCTGATTCTTTTTGGAGGTTAAATACCACATAACAAGGTACACATATCAACCTTTAGAACACAAACCACATTAACTATAACCGAGATATATAAGTCCGACATTTTCCAAAATAATATTTTCTGGACACTTAGAATATTTTCTGGGTTTGAAGAACAGCCGGTCAATGCCGGTCAACCCACTTTGACCGCTTATAAATCCCGATCTACAATAGATATGAACTTGATTCCTTTTGGAGATTAAAGACCACATATTAGGCTACTTATAAAAACTTTTAAACAACAAAACGCGTGATCGACCAAAGAGTTATAGCCTCTGACATTTGGTGAAAAATAACAGAATTTGGTTTTTCCAACTTGTTTAAATCTTCAAATTCGTGCACTTTGATGTTATGGGTCCTGAATTTAACAACCCAGAACATTAATGGACTCCGTATTACACAACTTTAAACAATCAATTGCACCAATTAACATCGAATCGAAGGATTTCTAGAATTTAGAATTTTTTACCTTTTCTAGCTTTTGATTTCTTGATTTTGATCCTTTGATGCTTACGATTTGTTGTTTGTGGTGGCTGGGCTTTGATTAGGAGCTTATGGGAAAGGCAAATTCGTTGGCTAGAGGTTGAGAGAGTCTAGGATGAGAGTTAGGAAAATTCAAGTGTGCATTTTGCATTAACTCTCTTTGATCTCTATTTATAGGCCAATTCTAATGCTTTGGATGCTCAATTTGGTTGTATAATTGAGGTGTAATGGTATAGTAGCATGAGGGAATTCTAGAAGGTGGTGGTTGGCTAGCTTTTGCAAAGATTCTAGCAACAATGCTACTAATAATACACTAAAATGGACAAAAAGGGTATTTTGGTAATTTCCCATATAATTTCATGGGCATTCTTGTACATAGCAATTAAATGTAATATTTAATCACTAGATGGTAATTCTTATTATTTACCAATTACTTTTCATCCTTTGGTAAATTAAAACATTTATACAATAATATCGTAATTAAACCCAATAATTTTAAATTAGGGTTTTTGATTGAAAAATTAGGGTTCTAAAATTAGGGTTTCTTAACGCCATCAATTAGGGTTTCTAATTGACCATTAGGGTTCTCTAATTATCTGTGTATGTTCTAACATAGTCATTACGGTCTCTAACTTCAACCGATTAGGGTTGTAATAATTATGGTTTGTCTAATTATCGACATATATAGCAAAGATAATTAGGGTTTTCTTCTAATTCTGACATCTTATACACGGTAACCTTCATATACACATATACTACTACTCGGTCATATCTCGTAATCGAAGTTTAATAATTAGGGTTTCACAAAGACGGTAATATGCTATGACCTAATTGGATCGTCATTGCTCAATATTATGTCACTATTACATATACGATACATAATTATTGTATTGTAAAATCATTATAACAATAATATAATATTATTATTCTCATCTCTTGATCACAATCCCAATTCGGGTTTGGATCTCATATCGACTTCTCTTTTCGCATATCAAGTTAAAATACTTGATTTAAATATTACGAACAATTCATATAATAAAATATTTATTATATAATTCTAATTATCACTTCATATATTATTTCCAATCATGTTATCATGGAAAATAATTAATAAAAACATTTACGCTTATGTAAATTAATTACCATAAAAATATAATTTGTAGTAATTAATAATTCCAAAATTATTTCTAATTTTTCAAGTAATAAATATATTCATATTTATCGTTCACATTTCTAGACACTTATTCTCGTCATTAAATAAATAAATAAAAAAAATTTATACGTAAAATTTCTTAATTGTTTTATATAGAAAATCTCAGGTTATTACATTCACCCTCCCTTATAAGGATTAGTCCCCGGAATCACCGCTTTAAAACTCATATACGTAAGAGTACATAACGATATAATCCTTCAAGACATAGACCTCGATCAATACTTGATCGAACTGTTCTTTAACTATTCTCCATAACGCATGTCTTTCTGATAAACAGAATTTTGATTAAGAGAACCAAAATTCCTCCTTCAAAATTTCTTTATGAAATAATTTACTATCTACATAGCTATATTTTATACAGGAAAATCATATAAAATATTTAAGTTATTCGAATAGCACCTGGAGTTCTGTTTCCAGCTGCCACCGTATCCTCAACTGCTACGATATCTTGAACGACCATAATGAAGACACTTACGGTTTATTTCGTTGTCGCCTATATCTTGCTGTCATTTCTCGTATTCACATTCCTTATCTCATTTCTTCTTCTTTCACCTTATACTCTTTCATCTTATACTCCATTGATTCACAAATAAAACATTCGCTATACATTCTTGAATTGAGACAATTGGAAGAGATATGTCTCTTCTGCCCACAAACTTTCTCTTTATCTCATTTCCCTTTTATCGTATAGGTGATAAAAGTTATCTTTTGCCCTTTCTGTTATCCTAACTATCATAAACGCTTCTACTGAGTCACTTAATCCTCTATACCCTAGCAATAAGATTGCCTTAAAGTCTTTGGCGTTCGACATTCAATTATCCGTTGATCTTCCGCGGCTGGTTTTCGTTTTCGTCTCGGTGACATAATCATAAATTATTCTTCATTTCCTTACATTCTAAGCCTCATCGTATACGTTCGACATATAACACAAAATTTTCTACTCAAATAATCATGTAATCAAAATATTGGATTTGAAACTTGGTTTACTATATTAACCAATATTTAGATAAATATCTGCTACTTTTATAACAACTTACTTCATTAATCCAACTTGTGACACTCATGGTACTTCCAACCATAGCACCTCACATTAATAGAACTTAACATACCATAGCACATATTGCTTTAAACATCAGCTATCCCTTTGTGACTCAAAAGTGGGATTTATAAACTTGATCAACACAAAGGTTGAAATATTTCATTACACAAACATACTTATCACACACATTACATAAACACAACATAACCCATACTACCTACCTATTTACTAAGCCTTCTTTCTTGGATGACTTTTCGCACCGATGATCTTTCTTTCCACAAACAAAACATGAACCTGGTTCTAAATAAGGACAATAATGAGAGGTATGTCCCTCACGTCCGCAAAAAATAACATATCTTCTTCCCTTTCTTCTTATCGTGTTTTCCTACCTCGTGGTCTTCTATCTTTCTTTTCCTTTACCTCTCTGAAATTTGCACACGAAGTGTTGCTTGAGGCTCCCATCTAATCAATTTGGATCTTAAGCTTATCATGCTCTTCCATTGTTTCTTTTAATGCTTTTCGTAGTTGAATATTAAGCAACTTTTCTATCTCCCACAACCTTTCTAGTGAAGAAACCTTGTTCTCCGGATCTCGCACCTCGCTGTTGATGCTTGAGCGCTTCAACTTTAGTGTCCGAATCACTATCCGTCAAATCCACCATTTTCGGATCTTGATACTACGTTTTCCACTATAGCCACCTCGTCCGATTTGGGTTCCTGGTAAGCTTCTATTTCAGCTGTTGGCCTCGATATTAGCTCGGGGGTATGGATCTGATCCTTCTTATTCCACATATCTTTTCCACCAAACATCTACATACATAAGTTACCCTGATTAGCATATAGTATATATACACAGCAATCAAGAGTTCTATATATGTTGTCTCTTATTTTGTTTGACGATGAATTTATTCAATCCATCTCTATAAACACACCAATGCCTATCTTTCTCTGCCGAAAGGCAGCTCCATCCACTTCGTATCGAATCGCATAAAGGCAATGTCTCAAAGCGACTCCAAGGTATATATCCCGGTGTCTTTGGCTTCTATCTCAACCTTCATTTGTATCTATCTCAGATCTCCTCTGTTCCAACCTCCCTCGTAACTCGCGCTAACTCCATCCGTGTTCGGTGAGTAGCGTCCTTTCTTCATTGTTCCAAAATGGAGAGTACGATTACGTGCCTCCTTTGCTTTCGACTCTAACCTTTAAGTCGTCATTCCTAACTATCAAATCTCTTATCATCTCACTGTCTGTGTACTCCTAGCTAGAGTCCATCGTCTCTTGGGTCAAGGAATTACTTTTTTTGACTTTCGTCATCCATCCTATGACCAAAATAAACGAGACAACATCATTACTGAAATAAAATATATTCATCATTAGAATGAAGTAATATTTTATTTAGTACCACTAAAACTCGATGAATCTCTTCAACTCATCATATCCTATAACTTCTCACCAGAGTACTTCGTCTCATGGTTCACTGAATATCTATCTTACTTTCGTCCTCCATTCTACTAAGGTTATAATTCTTCACCAGAGTTCTTCGTCTACCGAATATCTATCTTAACTTTCGTTATCCATTCTACTAAGGTTATAACCTAGGTTTCGTATTCCTAACGTTTATAACCTCATGACTTTGATACCAACCCGCATGCACCCCAAATCCGGATACTTGAAACCCGAACTCGGTTCTCCACGATACCATTTCTTTAAAATTTGAATAATACTAAATAATAATAATAATATAATTGAACTTAATTTACATACATCAAAGTTTACTTTCCTGTGCACGTGACCTTCAAAATACATTCCTTACAATACCTGACAATAGATTCCATTGTCTTACTAACTATAACCATTAACTCATACTAAATCTCATTCGAACAGCTTTTCTTTTCCCTTGTTCGTGCCTGAGCCTTCAGGTCGATCGTAGGTAACTGAAAACATTTAGTTTAAGCAAGGATGAGCATTTGAGTGCCCAGCAAGTAATAACAATTATATATATAAGCTGAAAGAATATAAGTATTCTCTTTACATAACACTTCTACAACGAATCAAAAGTTGTGAAGTAATCTGTACTGATAAAAGATTCACATAACAACTCTCTTCCAAATTATTTAAATTTGGCTCTGGCTCTACCCATGAATAGGGTTTAAGAAACATACTATGAACATTCTTTTCATTTTCGAAAAGGTTTAGCAGAAATCCATCCATGAACCGTCTATAACTTACGGCACGGAGGGTGATCACTTAGATTGTATTCTCTGATTGATCAATACTACATAACTTGAACGAAATTCATCGCATTTCACCCTTTGTCCGCCAAGTCATATAAAAATTTTCCCATTATCGGGATGTTCATACATGCCTGGTTCCAAACCCGAAGGTTTTTAATCTTGCTCAACAATAATATGTAATTCAACATATATATATACGGGTAATTGACAAAGGTGTATCAACATGTGAATAAATGCCATGATTCTCCAAGTGGGGACACTTGTATAACCATTTAGATATCAACTTAACAGAATATATATCTGAGCTAACATGTTGATAATCAAAGCGTACATAATCTGTACAGGAATAGAATAATTTTGAAACTTCTTACTCATGTCCATTGCATAAAGGAAATGCAAAGGTAAGATACTTGCCTGATTTGCTGATTACAAATCTCAACTTAGGTTTTATCTCTTTATCACATCCTATCAATAAGTAGATCATTCGTTCGATTAGAACAATATATCATAACACATAGTAATCTCTTTATTACTTGCCAAAGACATAGTCTAATCACGTCATCACATAATCGCAGTGATCATACTTTTAGTTCATAATCTATACTTTTATACATTTTTCAAATATCTCATCCATGCTCTTACAGAAGTCTTTTCTTTCTATTATAGGGTCTGACAGTTGTCGGCGTACCGACAGCTTTATCGGGTAAATACTGAGTCTAAAACTCTTATCCTATACCTCAACATTTGTAAATATCAGACATTTTAATCATTTTCGAATTTTCCAGAAATTGAAAATTTTAAAATAAATCAAATCTGTAACTAAAGGGCTTATAGTGATATAAGCTATTATTATGGGTGCTCTTCATCAAATCTCGGACTTCATAACCTAGGTTCTCAATCACTAGTTTGGCTAAATTTATAGCTTTCAAACATCGAAATCATAATTAAATGACTTAAACATTAAACAATTCCATTATCATTAATAATTAATTTATATTAAACTATTAATGAAACCATTGCTAAAAATATAAAAGTTATTTATAATAACTCAAACTTTTTTAAAACATTTATATTACCCTTAAATGATTTTTTTAAAACAATTAAAATCATTTTTAAATAATCACCATTAATATATAAATATTAATGTACTATTCATCCAAATATTAAAAGTCATTAATTATAGCTTAAAATATTTTTAAATCCTTAATATCCTCTTTAAATGATTTTTAAATAAATAAAACCATTTTTAAACTATTTATTTAATATAAATATTAAATAAACTTAATATCACAAATCATTAACTAAATATCATTAATATATAATTATTAATGAAATTATCTTCTAAATATTAAAAGTTATATTTTATAACTCAAAATATCTTTAAATACTTTATTTTCATTTAAAATGATTTTTAAAATATTAAAATCATTTTTAAACTAATTATTTAATATAATCAATAAATAACTTTAATATCATTAATATTAATTAATTAATGAAATACATCACAAAATATTAAAAGTCATAGAAAATAACTTAAAATATTTTCTTATACCATAATATAATTTTTCATGATTTTTCATGAATTAAAACTATTTCTAAATCATTTATTTAATATTATAATTAAATAAATAAATACCTTTTATATTCCAAAAATATTAAATATTTATGAAATATACTCAAAATAATTAAAAACTATTTTTAGGATTTTTAAAATAATTTTTCATAATTTATTTAGTATTTTTAATAATTAAAAACTAATTTTTCTAATTTTTAAATTAATTTCTAGAAAAATTAGAAATTAAAATAATTAAAAGCTGTAAGCTAAAAGCCCCTATAGTGACAGTAACTGTCGCTATAGGTGTTCTTGAGCCTACCCAGATCTTCATAAGGCGTAACCAAGGTGGCCTACTTTGACCGTGAATAACTCTCTCATATTAACGAATTTGGACAATCTATAAATTGGGTCTTGTAGAGAAAATACAAGAATACAAGATCCAACAATCATAACCTCTAAACAAACATCGATCTGGGATAAATCGACCATCAAAGTAGCTACCAAAGTCGTTTCTTCACGAAGAACAGTTCGAGGTGCCTACTTTGGACCTCTATAACTTGATGATCGTGTAACTTTTATGTGATCTATCAATTCCAAAGTGTAGACAACATGTAGGAATACAACTCTAACACTTAACATCATCATAAAAACAAGAAATAAAGCATCTAAAGTATGGTCAAACCTTGTCGGAAAAATTAACACTTAGAAAAATTTCGAAATTTGCTTGAATTTTTTCGGTCAATCTTACAACCCGCTTTGACCTTAAATAAGTCTTAATCCGTAATATATATGGACTGATTCTTTTTGGAGGTTAAATACCACATAACAAGGTACACATATCAACCTTTAGAACACAAACCACATTAACTATAATTAGAGATATAAGGCCGACATTTTCCAAAATAATATTTTACGGACACTTAGAATATTTTTCGGGTTTGAAGAGCAGTAAAATGGCCAATCTTGAATCAACCCACTTTGACCGCTTATAAATCCCGATCTACAATAGATATGAACTTGATTCCTTTTGGAGATTAAAGACCACATATTAGGCTACTTATAAAAACTTTTAAACAACAAAACGCGTGATCGATCGAAAAAGAGTTATAGCTCTCGACATTTGGTGAAAAATAATGGAATTTGGTTTTTCCAACTTGTTTAAATCTTCAAATTCGTGCACTTTGATGTTATGGGTCCTGAATTTAACAACCCAGAACATTAATGGACTCCGTATTACACAACTTTAAACAATCAATTGCACCAATTAACATCGAATCGAAGGATTTCTAGAATTTAGGGTTTTTACCTTTTCTAGCTTTGATTTCTTGATTTTGATCCTTTGATGCTTCTGATTTGTTGTTTGTGGTGGCTGGGCTTTGATTAGGAGCTTATGGGAAAGGCAAATTCGTTGGCTAGAGGTTGAGAGAGTCTAGGATGAGAGTTAGGAAAATTCAAGTGTGCATTTTGCATTAACTCTCTTTGATCTCTATTTATAGGCCAATTCTAATGCTTTGGATGCTCAATTTGGTTGTATAATTGAGGTGTAATGGTATAGTAGCATGAGGGAATTCTAGAAGGTGGTGGTTGGCTAGCTTTTGCAAAGATTCTAGCAACAATGCTACTAATAATACACTAAAATGGACAAAAAGGGTATTTTGGTAATTTCCCATATAATTTCATGGGCATTCTTGTACATAGCAATTAAATGTAATATTTAATCACTAGATGGTAATTCTTATTATTTACCAATTACTTTTCATCCTTTGGTAAATTAAAACATTTATACAATAATAACGTAATTAAACCCAATAATTTTAAATTAGGGTTTTTGATTGAAAAATTAGGGTTCTAAAATTAGGGTTTCTTAACGCCATCAATTAGGGTTTCTAATTGACCATTAGGGTTCTCTAATTATCTGTGTATGTTCTAACATAGTCATTACGGTCTCTAACTTCAACCGATTAGGGTTGTAATAATTAGGGTTTTGTCTAATTATCGACATCACAGCGATAATTAGGTTTTCTTCTAATTACTGACATCTTATACAAAGTAACCTTCATATACACAGTCACTACTCGGTCATATCTAAAGAATCGAGTTTAATAATTAGGTTTCACAAAGACGATAATATGCTATGACCTAATTGGTCATCATTGCTCAATATTATCTCTCGTCACATATACAAAGTACATAATTATTGTATTTGTAAAATCATTATAACAATAATATAATATTATTATTCTCATCTCTTGATCACAATCCCAATTCGTGGTTTGGATCTCATGTCGACTTCTCTTTCGCATATCAAGTTAAAATACTTGATTTAAATATTCGAACAATTCATATAATAAAATATTTATTATATAATTCTAATTATCACTTCATATATTATTTCCAATCATGTTATCATGGAAAATAATTAATAAAAACATTTACACTTGAAATTAATTACCACAAAAATATAATTTGTAGTAATTAATAATTCCAAAATTATTTCTAATTTTTCAAGTAATAAATATATTCATATTTATCGCTCACATTTCTAGACACTTATTCTCGCTCATTAAATAAATAAATAAAAAAAAATTTATACGTAAAATTTCTTAATTATTTTATATAGAAAATCTCGGGTTATTACAGCGCGCCAGTAAGGAGAAATTCTTATTGGAAAGCCCCATCTTTCCTGGGAACGACCTGGTTGTAATAATTGTAATTCTGTAATATTATTTGTAAATAATTAATTATTGATTTATATGATAAGAAAATATTTATTTGATGTGGATATAAATGATGGATTTATTTATTTTATGTGGTTATAATTGAAGGATTTATTATTGAGGTGTTTTATCAGTATCTTTGTCGGAATGGAGGTATTAAAAATCAAATTAGTATTTTTACGATATATTGCGTGAGTTATAATTTTTAATCCGTCCGTTGGATCGTTGTGATTTTTGGATATGTTATACATATATAAGTTGAGTATATGTCCACAAATGTTGAACCGTTAAAACTGAACGATTGATTTGTTATAAATTTTAAGAGGTGTCTGATTTGGAAATTAGGGTTATAATTAATTTTGGTGAAAAATTCTAGAATTGAGTGGGCCCCACTTGTGGTTGGTGAAAAAATGTGTTGAATTTTATTTCAAATGTGGTGGGTGGCAATAGTAGCAGGTAAAACCATCAGGTAGCAGGTCAAGTCTGCTTCGACGGGCTATCATTTTCCTATAAATAGAGGGCTAAGTTAGAATTAAAAATCACACCAGAAACATAAGGTTTCTCTCTTTTTCTCTCTATATTATTGAGCGTATTTTGTGAGTATTTAGATACTTTGAGAGTTGCTATTCAGTACAATTTTCATTCAGCATCACTTCCGACCTTTCCTTCCGAAGTACTGATTCTTTGAGGTAAGGGATATTATTTTCTTCTTAAATGATATTATTTTCTTCAATATCATTATGCTGAGATATTGTTATGAATTTTATTTTGGAATTTCTACCTTTTTGTGTCGGGGTTACTATTCACGTATATGGCACTATTTAAGTATATGACACTTCATAAATACGACACTATTCACCGAAAAATGATATTTTCTCTTTTTCGTCCCAGATGTCTTTTATCGTTACTATCTTTGTTTGTATCCATGTTTTGATCTTTATTTTTTTAATTCTACTTCACACTTGGTTATTATGAAGTATTATTGAATTTGGATAAACCAAAATACGAATCCCTAATATTTGTCCTTCTGTCTCACTAGATTCGTTCTTTAAAATGTTTTTCATCATCCTCAGTCCTTAATGGTGATACTTGATGAATATCTTTGGCCTGTAGTGCAAAGATGAATGATTACGATGAATATCTTTGGCCCCTAGTGCAAAGATGAGCAGTGTTGAGATGAACATGATTAATCTGGTGATACAAATGAATATCTTTGGCCCGTAGTGCAAAGATGATTATTTGATGCAAGATGTATATTGATTGATGTTACAGAGATAAAATATTGATGATAAACTTTTAAATTCATAGATGATAGTAGATTTCATTCTCTACTTAACTCTTCTAATGAATTGTTGTTTTCGCTGCAATTGTTGATCTAAAACTTGTTGTCTATTGTATTCTATTAGATTTTTTCCTTGTTAAAGACTAAGGATAATTTGTTGTATATTATCTTAGTCATAATATTCTTTACTGGGCTAGTTGAGCTAACCCTTTTTCTTTTTGTTCCATTTTTCTTCTTAGGAGGTGAGAATTTAGCAGAGACTAGCCGGGGTATGGAGTGATGATTCAAGATATCTGTTTTAGTAGTCCTCACTATTTTGTAAAATAGTGCATCAATAATTGTAATGAGGACTTTATTTGAGTGTGGATATTGTCTAGAAGACAATATTTGTATTTAAACTCACAGTATGTGTTGTTGTATTTTGTACGACAATTGTAATAATAAAGTTGTAGTTGTTTTCTGTACCATGTATTTGGCGACTCAGAATGGGTGATGTATACCTATTTTGGGGGCGTCACATTTGTTATCTATAGCGATGCTTCAGGCAAAGGGTTAGTGTGACGCCCCCAAAATAGGTATACATCACCTATTCTGAGTCGCCAAATACATGTTACAAAATACAAATACAATCTTTAATATACAATAATAAAATCTACTATCTTTTATGATTTAAAAGGTTTTTCATCACTTTTATCGCTGGGACTTAGCTTAATAAATAATCTACATCATCCCTGCACTACGGCTAAGGATATTCATTAGTATCACGACCACAAATTATCCATGCACTACGGGCCAAAGATATTTGTGTATTCATCAATGGTCATGATCATGCCAACAACTGTCCATCAATGCACTACGGGCCAATGAGGACTTTTACCACATCATTTGTAACTTACAGTCATGATTACATCGAATAATCCCTGGTCATAATCATACCAAGTCCATCTATGCACTACAGGCCACAGATGACTTTCAAAAAAAATATAAACATAAGGATGATGACAATGATATAAGAATTCAATAAAACAAGTTCAAGAATTAATTTATTCAGGAATTAATAACGTCCAAATTGTCAACATGATACTTCTTTATAGAGTAAAATTTAAGAATGCTCAGAAGAATATTTCCATGAAAAGATTCTGGATGAAGCGCAAATATCAAGGATATTCCACTAATTTCATGGAGTATAGAAGTCAAGACTTTAACCAACTGAGTATAATAAGGAATGGAATAACAAAAGAAATCACCATGCATGCGGTATTGAGCATGATGATAAAAGTTATTCCAATGTAATAATAAATAACATAACTAGGTCGTGTGAAATTCGCATCATTGGGATGTTCCAACAGAATAATAAAAAGCGGAACCAGTCCCAAGAAACGCATTGATATATATGATATTCCAATGTAATAATAAAGAATGGAATAATAGAAGTTCTCTTCATGAATACAAAAGAAATAATACTTGAAGAAACTTGCACTACGCTCAAAGCTTTCTTAAACGCTAAAGAAATACGCTCAAGATTATAGAAGAATAATTCTCTCTACAGTTTTAGTGAATTCGTAAGAAATAATGAAGGAATGAGCTTCTATTTATAGAAGAATGGACTGAATAGTAACCAATCCATGAACGGTCCAGATTGGTTTACTTTAAAACGGATGGTCCATAAAATATTCTAATAAAATAAAACTTTTATTATATATATTAAATATATATATATGGCATGTGTCAGAAATTTCACGGGATACACTCCTGTGAACAACTTTTCTTTCCTGCCTCAAATTTGCTATCAAAGTTATATATATATATATATATATATATATATATATATATATAATAATGATTGCACCCTCCCGTGAACACCAAAATTTCCCTCTCCCCCACCCATTTTGACTAACACACACACACACACACATATATATAAATATATAATAATTATATACATATATTTATATATATAAAACAAAACTAAGATAACTTTTCACCGATAAATTTAAAAATAGGTAAATGGGGGGTTCAAAAAAAAATACTTCATAAAAATCACCTCAATATTCTTAACAACTTTTATCATCATTATTATAATTCACAATATTAATCGACTGTGTCGTTTTCGTGAAAGAGGGGCTTTCTAATAAGGATTTCTCCCTATTGCCAAGCAATTAGGTGACCAAACCTCTCCTTGGCGTAACTTCTAGACTTCGTTAATATTGCAAATAATAATATTAATAACTCATCATCTCAATTATTAATTTAATAATATATAAAATATCGACAATAATTGAATCAAATAACGTGAGATACTATGCAACAATTAATGTAGCAATAATTGAACAAAACTGAGTGACTTCTCACGTAAGCATCAGTAATCAATACCGTGTGCTACTATGCAACCACGCGTATTCCTGTACTTTTAACACCAGGTATTTCAACAGTTAACGGTAAAACTTCCACTGTTATTTTCATAAAATATTTTTGTCATTTTCTCAATCCGACAATAATTCTGTTGTGGGGTCCACCAATGATTGTGTCGTCGTACGAATATTCCCTGTTAAAATGAATATTCACCGACCAATCGAATATTATATAACAACTTGCATACTTTGCAAAATTTATAAATATTACCCACAACTATAACTTAATATATCAAATTCATTCCATAATATTCAAAAATGATAATTATAGAAAATTTATTTTTATTCATAAAAGTTGGGGTCTTACAATCTCCCCTTCTTATGAAATTTTGCCCTCGAAATTAGGCATGCACTGCCATTATGTCGAAGAGGTAAGGATACCTTGATTTCATTTTGATTCTAACTCGGTCATTTCCTCAACATCGTGGTTTCTCCACAAAACTTTGACTTGAGGTATAACCTTGGAGCGTAGAATATGTTCCTTCTTATCCAAGATTTGAACAGGAACCTCTTCATACGTTAAATCTTCCGCTACTTCGTCCGGTTCTAACTCAATAATGTGGTTCGGGTCTTTCACATATTTACGTAACATGGATATGTGAAAAATGTTATGAACACGAGACATACTTGGCGGTAAAGCAAGTCTATAGGCTACAGTCCCTACTCGATCGAGAATTAAAAATGGGCCAATGAATCGAGGATTGAGCTTTCCTTTCTTTCCAAATCTCATAACTCCTTTCCATGGAGCAACACGTAACAACACATGATCTCCAATATGGAATTCCACGTCCTTTCGATGAAGATCAACATAACTCTTTTGTCGGTCTTGTGAGGTTTTACACGTTCTTGGGATCGTTTGTATATTTTTCATAGTCATACGTACTAACTTTCTGGTCCCAACAACGTTGCTTCACCCACCTCATCGAAGATCTTTGGAGAACGACACTTTCTTCCATCCCTAGCGCTTGAATGGAGCCATGCCAATACTTGCTTGATAAGCTGTTGTTGTTGTAGGAAAACTCCACCAATGGTAAGAACTTGTCCCAACTTCCCTTGAAGTAAAGGACACAGAGTCTTAATAAATCTTCAAGAGTTTGAATAGTCCTCTCTGATTGTCCGTCCATCTGAGGATGATATGCCAAACTAAATCGTAAATTCGTGCCCATAGCTTTTTGCAAACTAACCTAAAATCTTGAAGTGAATCTTGGGTCTTGATCAGAAACTATGGATACTGACATACCATGCAGTCTTACAATCTCGTTTATATACATACGAGCAAGACGTTCAAGTGTATAAGTTTCTCGTATTGGTAAGAAGTGAGCACACTTGGTCAATCTATCAACAATGACCCAAATTGCATCTATACCTTGAGAAACCTTGGGAAGACCAGTAATGAAATCCATGGTAATGTGCTCCCACATCCATTCTGGAATTTCAAGTGGTTGTAATGGACCTTTTGGTACTTGATGCTCCGCCTTGACTCGTTGACAAGTTAAACACCTTGAGATAAACAGCGCTATCTCCCTCTTCATATTGCCCCACCAAAATGTATGTTGAAGATCATGATACATTTTGGTACTCCCAAGATGGATTGAAAATGGTGTGTTGTGCGCCTCCATCATAATTTTATACTTTAAATCAGGGTCATTAGGAACACAAAGTCTGGAGTTGACTCGAAGTATTCCTTCTTCATCGATTCTTGCTTCCGGCATAGAACCTTCTTGCACTTTCTTCCTCATACGCATCAGTTCAAGGTCTGTAATTTGAGCAGCTTTAACTTTATCGATTAAAGTCGTTTCTACTCGTATATTCGCCATCATCACGTGGGTCCCTGAAGTCTTTATCTCTATATCCATCCTTTGCAAGTCATACAAAATGGGCTTTTGCGTTGACAATATCGCACTTGTACCCGCATATGATCTTACTCTTTCATCGCGTCGGCTACACGTTAGCTTTTCCGGGATGGTATTGGATGGTATGATCATAATCTTTCAACAGTTCAAGCCAACGTCGCTGTCGCATGTTGAGTTCTTTTTGAGTGAAGAAATATTTGAGGCTTTTATGATCTGTAAAGATCTCCACTTTCTCCCCATGAGAACACATCCTACCTATATGGGGAGAAAGTGGAGATCTATACGGATCATAAAAGCCTCAAATATTTCTTCACCCAAAAGGAACTCAACATGTGGCAACGACGTTGGCTTGAGTTGTTGAAAGATTATGAGCATAACATTCAATATCATCCTGGAAAAGCAAACGTTGTAGCTGATGCATTGAGTAGAAGATCGTATGCAGGTACGACTGCGATGTTGTTAACACAAAGACCCATTTTGTATGACATACAAAGGATGGAGATAGAGTTAAAGGCTCCAAGTACCCACGTGATGATATCAAACATATGAGTAGGACCGAATTTAATCGATAAAGTTAAAGTCGTCAAGCTACTACTGGACTGGGTTGATGCGTATGAAGAAGAAAGTGCAAGAAGGTGCTATTCCGTAAGGGAATCGATGAAGAAGGAATACCAGTCAACTCTGACATTTGCGTTTTAACGATTTTGACTTGAAGCACGTAATCATGATGGAGGCACACAACACACCATTTGCAATCCATCCTGGGAGTACTAAAATGTATCACGATCTTCGACATACATTTTGGTGGAGCAATATGAAGAAAGAGGTCGCAGAGTTTATCTCGAGGTGTTTAACTTGTCAACGTGTAAAGGCGGAGCATCAAGTGCCAAAGGGTCCATTGCAACTCCTTGAGATTCCGAAATGGAAGTGGGAACACATTACTATGGATTTCGTTAAAGGTCTTCCCAAGGTTTCTCAAGGTATAGATGCGATTTGGGTTATTGTTGATAGATTAACCAAGTCGGCTCATTTCTTGCCTATACGTGAGACTTATTCCCTTGAACGTCTTGCTAGTATGTATGTGAATGAGATTGTGAGATTGCATGGCATGCCAGTATCCATAGTTTCAGATCGTGACCCAAGATTCACTTCACGATTTTGGGTTAGCTTGCAGAAAGCTATTTGCACAGATTTACGATTCAATTTGGCATACCATCATCAAACGGACAGACAATCAGAGAGGACTATTCAAACTCTTGAAGATCTATTAAGACTCTGTGTCCTTGATTTCAAAGGAAGTTGGGATACGTACTTACCATTGGTGGAATTATCCTATAACAATAGTTATCAAGCAAGTATAGGCATGGCTCCATTCGAAGCGTAGTATGGACGAAAGTGTTGTTCTCCAGTATGCTAGGACGAGGTGGGTGAAGCAACTTTGTTGGGACTGGAATTGGTATGCATGACTACAGAAAAGATCCAAATGATTCAACAAAATATTCAAACCTCACAAGATCGACAAAAGAGTTATGCGGATCTTCATCGAAAGGATGTGGAATTTAATATTGGGGATCATGTATTGTTACGTATTGCTCTATGGAAGGGAGTTAGAAGATTTGGGAAGAGAGGAAAGCTCAATCCAAGATTTGTTGGTCCATTTGAGATTCTTGACCGAATAGGAAATGTGGCCTATAGACTCGCGTTACCTCCAAGCATGTCTCGTGTTCATAATGTTTTTCACATATCTATGCTTCTTAAATATGTGAAAGACCCGAACCATATTATTGCGTTAGAACCAGATGAGATAGCCGAAGATTTAATGTACGAAGAGGGACCTGTTAATATCTTGGATAGGAAAGAGCAAGTCCTACGGACCAAAGTTATACCACAAGTTAAGGTTTTGTGGAGGAACCATGCTATTGAGGAAATGACCTGGGAGTTAGAATCAGAAATGAAAGCGAGGTACCCTCACCTTTTCAAAACACCAGGTACGTATGTCAATTTCGAGGATGAAATTTCATAAGGATGGGAGGTTGTAAGACCCCAAATTATTATAAATAAAATTCAATTTTCTCTATTTATTATCTTGAAATAATAAGGTGATAATTTGATATAATACTTTGGTTATGGGTGAAATGTGCAAATTTTGCAAAATAAGCAAGTGGTTATAAAATATTCATTGTTGTTAGGGAATATTTGTTTTGTCGTGGAATATTCTTATTGTCGGGGAATATTAGTACGAAGGTGCAGCCATTTGTAGGCCCCATAACGGAATAACTGTCAGATGAAGAAAATGACAAAGTTTAAGTTTTATAAATAACGACGTAATTGTTACCGTTAACACTGTTGGATTACCTGGTGGTTCAAATACAGTAATACGCATGGTTACATAGTAACACACGGTATTGCACAATATTGTTGAATTATTGATTCTTACGTAAGAAGGCACTACTCAATAATTGTTACAGTAATTACTGTTCAATATTTTATTTTATTGATTCAATAATTGTTGCGTTGATATTTTATATTATTATTGTTTCAATAATTGTCACTGCACAGTATTTCCCATTATCAGATCAATAATTCATATTATTTGAATAATATTATTAGATAACATTATTGGCAATGTCTAGAAAGTTCTGTCAAGGAGAGGTTTGGTCACCTAATTACGCGCTAGTAAGAAAAAATCCTTATCGGAAAGCCCCCTCTTTCCGGGGAACTGCCTGGTTGTCATTATTGTTATTCTGTAATATTATTTGTAAATAATTAATTATTGATTTATATGATCAGGAAATATTTATTTGATGTGGATATAAATGATGGATTTATTTATTTTATGTGGTTATAAATTAAGGAATTTTAGTATGAAATAATTGTTGAAAGTTTGACATATTTTATGTGGAATTACAATTATTTCTCTGATAAAATATTCATTCATATATATTAGTATAATAATTGTTTAATAATAATATTATTATAATATATAAGCATGTGGTAATTTGAAACGAAAGTAAACAAAATGTATATGACTACTTGTTTTCAAAAGAAAGTAGGTTATGACTTTGTTTTCATTGGTATGATTGGTGGAAATGAAAATGGTTGGTGTAAATGGAAAATGAGTTACCTGCAAGCTTGATTTCAAAGGGTGGCCCCCACCCATATGGAAAATATGTTAGGCTTGAAAATTAGGCAAAGAAGTTAGGCAGAAAAGTTAGGCAAATCTGCTTAACTCTTCTTTCCTTCCGTTGCTATAAATAGTGGGTAACCCCTCCTTCTTCAACACACCATTTCAAATTCAGAAATTTTTATTCTAAAGTATTGTGAGTATTTTCTTGAGTATAAGAATACTTTGAGCGTAGTTTTTTTGCAAGATTTTCTTAGAATAATATCCGATATTACAGTCAAATCCAGTTTCTACTAGGGTAAAGGATATTATTTTATTGCAATACTCGTGAGAATTATTACTTTCTTTCATACTCCATATTATATAAGCGATATTATTTAATCTCGTATTCTTGAATTTAATCTTACTATGGTAAGTATTGCTTCTATAATTCCTGAAATGATTAGAAACTTTGCTTCATCTAATATCATTTCATAAGAATATTGGTCAGAACTTTTTAATAAAATTTGGAACTTTTCATGACGGGTTATCGGTTACACGCACATTCTTTTTTATTGGTATCGTTTCATTTGCCATCGTTGTTCGTGCAAGTCTCATTCATCAGTCTTATTCACAGTCTTGTTCACGAGTACTATTCACGGGTACTGTTCACAAAAGAAAAAAAATATTTTTTTAAGTTATCCATTGTAACCCTTATTGAATCCTTGTTTTGATCTTCATTCATGAATTTTACTCCATTATGGAGTATTTTTAAACTTGAATTATCTAAAGTACAAATCTCTAATCTTTGTCCTTTTGTCTCACTGGATTCGTTCTCTAAAATGTTTTTCACCATCCTCAGTCCTTAAATAGGTGATAATTGATGAATATCCTTGGCCTGTAGTGCAAAGATGAATTATTACCTGATGAATATCTTTGGCCCGTAGTATAAAGATGAACAGGTGTTGAGATGAACATGACCAACTGATGATACAAATGAATATCTTTGGCCCGTAGTACAAAGATGAATATTTGATGCAAGATGTATATTGATTGATGTTATAGGGATAAAATATTGATGACGGACTTTTAAATCTTAGAAGATTGTAGAATTCATTCTCTACGTGACTTTTCTAATGGATTGCTGTTTCCGCTGCATTTAATGATCAAAAACTTGTTGTCCATTATATTCTATCAGATTTTTCCCTATTGAAGACTAATGATAATTTGTTGTATATTATCCTAGTCATAATTTTCTTTACTGGGCTAGTTGAGCTCACCCTTTTCCTTGTTGTTCCATTTTTCTTCTCAGGAAGCGAGAATATAGCAGGAACCAGTCGGGGTAGAGAGTGATGATTCTAGAAAGTTGTTTTAGCAGTCCTCACTATTTTTATAAAATAGTGTATGAATAATTGTAATGAGGACTTATTTGAGTGTGGATATTGTCTAGAAGATAATATTTGTATTTAGACTCACAGTATGTGTTGTCGTATTTTGCATGAAAATTATAATAATGAAGTTGTAGTTTTCTTTCTGTACCATGTACTCAGCGACTCAGAATGGGTGTTGTATACCTATTTTGGGGGCGTCACAGAAGGGATCAAATATTTTCTTTAAATAACACTTCTACAACGAATCAACAGTTGTGAAGTAAGCTGAACCAATAATAAACAATATATCATTTCGATTTCAAATTTTTGAAACTACGTACTGACTATAAATGAGGATCAGTCGACAGACTATGAACATTGTTTTCTATTTTCAAAAAGGTTAAACAGAACTTCATCTGTGAACTGTCATAACTTACGGGCACGGGGGGTGATCAACTCGTTATGCCCTGTATTGATCAATACTACATACAAGAACGATATTTTCGTCCAGCATATCCGCCTTAGGCACATAAAAGTTTCCCATATTTGGGATGTTCATACCAGTCTAGAATCCGAACCAAAATAATTCGGTTGGAAAACAATAAAGTTATATCTTGTTCAATAATATTTTTAAGTTTGTGTCTAGCCGGATCAAATAGCTTAAATGGCTTTTAGTTCAACGTATACATACTGGAAACCAATACGTATGTATCAACATGTGATAAAATATAATGATTATCTAAGTGAGGACACTTGTATAATCATGCTTTAGTAATTAACGACCAAAATATATATCTTGATCAGTAATAACAGAACTAATAAACTTGTACCACAGATTATGATCTAATAACTTACTTATACAGAATTATTGCATAAGTATATACAAGGGTTAAGACATTTGAACAATGAAAAAGATTAGTTCAGATATTAGCTTACACATGTCCATTGCATAAAGTAAATGCACAGGGTTAGATACTTGCCTGGTCTGCTGCTTACAATACGTAACTTAGTTTTATCTTTTATATAGCAACCTATCATTAATAAGATCATTTTGTCGATTAGAATAACATATCATATCACCTAGTACTGCTATTTGCAGTCAACATATATCCTAATCACATTGTCACATAAGTTTAACAACCATTGAATCACAAATAAACACTTATCAAGTCAACCTATCTAAGTCCAGATCAATTTCTGAAACATGTCGGTGTACCGACGACCTTATCGGGTACTTATCGATTCTAAGACTCTATCTCGAAGTTCAATAAAACTTAAACATTAGTCAAATTATTTTTAAATGACTTATAATAATTTTTAAACAATTATTATAATCTATCATGATTTTTCAAACACCGGAATCATTATTAAATGATTTAAATATTAAATAATTTCATTATCATTAATATTTAACTAATATTAAATTATTAATGCATGAAACCATTGCCAAAATAATAAAGTTATTTATAATAATTCAAAATATTTTAAAGCATCAATATTACCCTAAAATGATTTTTAAAATAATTAAAATCATTTTAAGATAATTATCATTAATATTTAAATATTAATGCATTATTTATCTAAATATTTAAAGTCATTTATTATAACTTAAATTATTTTTGATTCATTTATTTCCTTTTTAAATGATTTTTAAATCAATAAAACCATTTTAAACTATTTATTTAATGTCATTATTAAATAAATTTAATATCATTAATATTAAAATATTAATATTTTTCATGACAAAATATCAAAAGCTATATTTTATAACTTAAGATATTTTTATATTCCTTAAATTATTTTTATATAATTTTTAAATCATTAATTATATTTTTCCATAATTTATTTAAGACATTTATTAAATAAATTAATTATCATTAATATTAATTTATTAATGAAATTTATCACAAAATATTAAAAATAACTTAAAATACTTTCTTATACCATAATATAATTTTTAAATGATTTTTCAAGTATTAAAATCATTTTTAAATAATTTATTTAATATATCCATTAAATAAATTAAATACCTTTAATATTCCAAAAATATTAAATATTTATGAAATATATTCAAAATTATTAAAAACTAATTTTTAAGCTTTAAAATAATTTTTAGTAATTTATTATGTATTTTTAATAATTAAAAACTAATTTTCTTCAATTATTTAATAAAATAATTATTTTTAGAAATAAAGTGTAGTTAAAGACTGTCTATAGCGACAGAACCGTCGTTATAGGTGTTCTTTATGTTCTTGATGAAACCCAGAACATTCATGCCAGTGAACGAGTAAGCAACTTTGACCATGATTAATTCTTAACACAAAGTGTTTCTAGACAAACTATGACTTAGATCGTGTAGTACTAGTACAATACTACATGATCCAACAACAAACATGGCCAACAAGCATAACAAAAGTGAGATCTAGGCCCATAAAGTAGCTGTCAGAGTTGTTCTTCATTTCTGGGTTACCCAGAAATGAAGAACAGTTCGTGAGGCCTAGTTTGGGCTTCAACAACATTCTGTTCATGTAATGTTTTTGTGATCTAAGCTTTGCAGTGTGTAGACAACATGTCAAGGAAGAGATAGATCACATAAATTCACCATAACAACAATGGATCAAGAAGATATGATTCGGTCAAACCATGTCAGAGATCACCTTCAAACGTTTTCTGGGTTACCTAGAAAACAGAAATTGTGATCTTCTTGCCTGGTTTGACCGTCCACCATATAAAACCTAGTTATCATTTTGGTGATCTAATGGCTTTAATTTATAGTACACACACCAGACTACCAATTAGATACAACAAACAGAACAAAACAACAACTACCTGTAAGATCAGAGACCACAAACGCATTGTCAGACGCCTCCGAGTAAATCTAGGTTACCCAAAAAATTGCAAGTCATGGTCGGTCAACGCAGTTTGACCTAACTTGCAATCTACATATGATCTAAGCCCGATTTCAACCCCAGATCAAAGTCCTCCTAGCATACTACATGTTCAAATCTTTAAACAACAAAAACACATAACAGACTGAGATCTAGAAGGTCTGACATTTGGTTGTCAGATGACTTTTTAAAAAATTTCCAGATTTTTAAAAATGTCAAATTCGAGCCTATAGATGTTATGGATCTAAAATCTATTAACATAGATCATCAATATACACTACATATAACATGCATGATTAACACAAAAAAACTAACATCAAATAGAGGATCAAGGTCAGATTTTTATTTAGGGATTATACCTTATATGAAAAACTTTTTATTCTTGGCTACTGATTTGCTATAGGTGATAGTGGGGCTTTGTTTTGGGATTGATTTATCAAAGAAATTTCGTGAGCTAGAGAGAGGGTCTTAATGGAGTGAATGTTGGACAAATATGATAAAATGAGCACTTTCTCTCTCTTGATCTATATATATAATGGATGCAATGAATTGGCTGAGTGTATTGGCTGATATGTATGTATAATTTAGTCATATTGGAAGTCAAAGGTGGTTCACCAACTAAAGTGTTGGCCAATTTTGCAAGTTAGCTTCAATTATGCAAGAGGGGCAATTTGGTCTTTTGGCTTGAGATTTTAATGGTACTTATGTAACTTGACAAACCCTTAGGGTTTAGTACAAAGATTGGTAGGATTTCTAATTAGAGAAAAAAAAAATGAAATTTTAGTTTATAAAAATGAAGATTAGGGTTTTCTAATTAGATTAGGTTATCTAATTACATTATACAGGAACAATAGGGTTTAAAATCCACTAATTAGCATTAAGCTTGCCTAATTAGCGATTAGAGTTCTTATTTAGCAAATTAGGGTTTTTAACTTTTAGAAATTAGGGTTTCTAAATTTTAATTAGATTTTACCTAATCAAATTTATAATAATAAACATTAATCACATAACACAATTACAAAACAACCTTATACTCTAATTTGAGTTTCAAATTAGGGTTAAATAACTTAATATTAAAGTTTTCTAAATCTGCACCATAATTTGACCAACCATTATCAATACATACATACAGTACATATTTATAACACTGGAAAATAAATAATATTATACTATTATTCTCATTCCTTAATCAAAATCCAAAATTAGGGTTTGGATTCCATATCTGATTTATCTTGCATATATAACACTATTAATTAAGTTCAAAATAATTAACTTAACTAATCTGAAATAAATTCACATAATAAAATAAAATAATTATTATAATAGTTCTATAATAATTTTATATATTATTTAAATAATATAATAATTATATTTTCATGGAAAATAATTAATAAAAATATTTCTACAATAAAATTAATTATTATAAGTATATAGTTTATAATAATACATAATTCTAAAATAAAATTATTTAAAATTATTCATGTAATAAATATATTTTTATTTATCACATAAATACATACGTTTGACTTATACATTTTTTCCACAGTTATTTAAAAAAAAAATTTATACGCAAAATTTCAAATTTATTTATATAGAAAATATCGGGTTGTTACACTAAACACCTGAATCATGGCTTCTAAGCCTAAAACAACTACTCTCAGAGAATAAGAAAAACACAATAAGGGTTCAATTAATCTCAAGCATAAGACTGTATTCGAGCTATTCTATGTGTGTGTGTGAATACCAACTATCCTAACTAATCATACCTCAAAATAAGCTCACACAATCGATCGCAATAAAGAAATGCTAACGCTGTAAACTTAAACAACATCAAGCATTAAGAACAAGACACAGATGCAAGAAAGGATCAAAAGGCATTAGCATGAAGACATCTAAATCTGACTTGTGCAATGCTTAATTACCTTAAGCTATTCAGAGTTACCCGTTAATGAGCTTTTGATCAATGACTCCCAAGTCAAATAGCTTTAGGGCACTAGGTGTAGAACACCCCTATGGATCTAATAACTCGAGCAACAAAGGCCACGTAATCAAACTTAAGCCAAATAAGACTTTTATTCTATACATTTTAATAATCAAAACCTTTAGGATGACCGTGCAATGCTTCATTACATTAGGCTATTCAGAGTTACCCGTTAATGAGCTTTTGATCAATGACTCCCAAGCCAGATGGCTTTAGGGCGCTAGGTGTAGAACACCCCTAAGGATCTAATGACTCGAGCAACAAAAGCCACATAATTAGGATTAAGCAACTAAGGTTCTTGTTATTCTTATTTTCATTTTTCTTGTAATTTTTTTCATAACATGAAAACATGTCAGAATCCAAGATCCGAATTTGCATAAGCGTCTAAGTCTTTTATTACCTTGTATTCATTTAAGTTCAATAGAGTTAACATATTTTCAAAATAATAACCACGCAAACTATATCAGAAATATAACTAGCTATAACAGTTGGTCAGTTCTCACCAAGAAGAACGGATCAATAACCGTCTCAACTTATCAACTAAACTAACCCTTCATCCACACATGCTTGACATAAACTTTTTGAAATAGCCATAAAACCAACATGTTTATCATTAGCCACAATCAAAATTTTATAATCTATATAACCCATTCCCATTATATAAACAGTTTAAGACAGGGTTAGTAAAGCCATAGCATGGCACAAAAAATGGATATCATCAAGAATGATCTAAATATAACAATCTATATAACCACAACTGAAAAAGCCCAAAAAATGGCTATAATCCATACATAACCAAAACATGATGATAATATGCAGTCATACATACTACTGCAATCCAAGCATATTATTTATGATTGCAATACAAAACAAATCCATGCAGCCCAAAATACTACTAAAAACATAGAAATAAAGCAGAAATAGTATAGTGCTACTAATGTCATCCTAACATGGCATAAGATATAAAAATTGATAAACAACCCCAAACTTAAAATGGGCAATGCCCTCATTTCCTAGCATACAAAAATCAATATGAGAGGGCTTCTTTGAGGGCTGATCACTCAGTGCCATCTTCGTCCTCATCATCATCCGCGGTAGGAGATGGTGTGGATATGGAGGGAAAACAGGAGACATAGGGAACTGGAATGGCATAGAATAAGCTTCATCGCCACCAGATGTTATATAGATACTCTCCACAGTGTTGGCGAACTCAGCATGATACTGCATGAATAGATCCTGCCTCTGAGCTACAACATCTATCTTCATACTCTATTGGTCCACCTTCTGGTGCAGCAGGTTCATAAAGGCTAAAATCTCTGCCAATGGCCCAACTAAGGAAGAACCTAACTCAAGATTTTGTGAAGATGTGCCGGCCTCTTAAGAAGGATGTGGAGGTCGAGAGGAAGGTATAAATCCCTCACCACGTGGATGAGGATCTGCACCATCCCACCCACTAATTAAATCGCGTAATGACGAAGTGATCTATAACACCCATAGGTAGCTGTTGCACCTCATCCTCTTTCCACTGCACTTTAATTAGCCCGTCTCCACAGTTTGGTTATCAATGATGGATGTGGGAGTCCCTCTGATGTAGTTCCCTTGATCGCCTTCAGAATGGACTCTTGAATGCAGACGCCAATATCAACATCGAGACCGATGACAACAACAAAGAGTAGGATCGCTCGCTCCTTGGTGACATCGTTGTGGTGGCGAGTAGGCATGATATTGGAACATATAAAACTGTATCATGACTTTTCATATCAATTGAGGGTATGGTCAGGAAAGCTCATCTTCTCCCCGGTGGATTCATTTGTCTTCCACACCGTGTCGGGTTTGCAAAGCCGCTTTATGATGTCATCCAAGTCATAAATGCTAATCCCATTTGTTAGGTAATCATGTCGAGTCCTATTTTGTAAGTAATCAAAGCTCGAATTGTTAGGCATATCAAAAAGGGCATTGAGCGTTACACTGTCATATGCCACTGCCTGACCTCGTACCTGAACCACTGATGGACCTTCAGAACGGGTATTGGCATAGAATTCTCGGACTAAAGAGAAATTTATTGACCCTGGCTACTTGGTGAAGTGCACTCATTTTCGTTCTATGATCATGGTCATCATGTCCCCATCCTTCTTCGAGTCTGGCCTCAAACCCCTCTTAGGCACAAAACCTTTCTTAGCAAAGGTTTGATTGTATCGTGAAAAGCCTCCTCACTGACAAATTTGGTTTGGTCCCATTGCGGTGCCGCTGAGGATGAACCAGTGCTTAGTCCTTTGGCATTTGGATGCCATGTCAAAATTTCAGTCAATAATAAACCACATGCCAAAATGGAACCCCAAACAAACAAGCCACCAAACTAAACCTCAATCAACTGACTACAATACCTAACAATGAAGCCGTGAATGTCCTTTCAAAAACCAACACAAACCATGAGCCCAACGATGCCAAAACAACAACAAAATGCAATCAAATCTTTCTTAGACAATTCATCAAACACTTTTCGTGCGCTACCTTGAACCAAGTTGCCTATCACTATTCTAAACACCTCAAACCCAAAATAATTTCAAGCAATAACAGCAGCCCAATATAATTCGGATGCACTCAAGCAATTTCCTAAGCCAATTAACCAATGAAAACTTCAATACCAAAGATAGAATGCAAAACCCAATACCTGGAATAAGAAGAACCCTAGTAGTAGCAATCTCTAAGAAGACCCGAATTTAGAATTGACTGGAGGTCCAATTTGATTGGTTACAAGCTTAGGTCAAGAAATTGTTGATTTAGAGAATTAAGGGCCGAGCTGGGCAAATAGGGTTTTGTGCCGAGAGGAATGAAGAGAAATAAGGGAGTGTTTTATGTGCAGCTGCCGAGTTCTACCCAATTAAACTAACAAAATTTTCTTTGATGGTATTTAACATTTAGATTTCCTTCATTACTTTAGTCTTTGTGGTATTGTCATTTAACACTTGATTTTTTAAGTGGCGCTACAGCGCTTGACATAGGAAAAACATAGGCACTGCAGTGCAACTTTCCAGTAAGTTGGCTTGCTGATGGCACTGCAACACAACCTGCTAAGATTTTACACACACCACAGAGGGGACTTATAAAATTGTGCTTTGAATTAAGCGTTGCAACGCGGGTTGAAGGCCAAACACAAGCGCTACAACGCTTGTCCTGCAAAATTAAAAAAAAATATACCTTGAACACAACCAAAATTACACCAACACATAAACTTTTAGCCACATATTTTACAAAAAATTTATGTAAACTAAAACTTACCATAACAAAACTAAAACTTAACAACTTAAAAACATGCGTATTAACAAGCAATAGAAACAAAGACTTATATAAACTTAAAAATGAATGGCTATTATGAATTAGAAAAACCAAACACAAGGATACCAAAAGGTTCAAAAAGAAATTATTAACAATCTTTCGTAAATAAATACCACAACGATGCTGAATATGGCAATGGAATACATCATGTAAGCACTTAGAAATCTTACTACTAGACAAAAAAATCTTTATGAGCATAATTATAAACCAATACACCACTACTAATATGCAAAACTACTAAAATCCTTATTAACATCTATAATAGATGAAATACACTATTAACAAGACAAAAAACAAAGAAAAGCGAAAAAATTGATACTGAGATGGGGTTGCCTCCCCACCAAGCGCTTGTTTATAGTTGTCAGCCCGACTCTTCGCATTTACTATTAATCCGGCTCATATGTGAAGACGACCATTTCATGCCGCCTAATTGTCAATTGCTTGATGTTCATGGAAGATATGGATGATTGGCCACCCCCAAACTTAACTTCATCCATCGACACGAAGAATCACTCAGAACTCGAATTATCCACTAATTCGCCTTTCTCATCAAAATGAAAGTGTTCTTCGTGCGCTAGTGGGCCCTCTGAGGTTCCAATAACCTTGAGTGCGGGTTCCAACTTTTCATCAGTCTTGACAATACACCCACTCATGATCCTTTCTTTTCCTATCTCAGAATTCACAAATTAGTCAATACGCATTTCGACATCTCCCTCAACAACTTTGTGAGACTCATCGCCTTGTCCTTACGTATTCACTATTCAATGCTCTTCACCCCCTTTATTGTGATAAGTGACGATAGGTAGACTACTTTGCGGTGGATTTATGATAACATTGATGAGTTATCCCATTTGAAAGGCTCCGAAATGAGGCATCAAGGTTCTGCAATGGGGCATCTTGCTTCGCCATTTGAACCTCATTTCTCTTTTTGAAGTTGGTAAGGAGCTTCTCAAGCCTTCTCTCTTCTTCTCATTTTAAGTATATGGAAAGGATCTCATCAAATTGAGATGTCACCTCATATTGCGGCGAAGATTGATATTCAAATTCTGTCTGATAGGAAATTTTTGGATCATAATAGTGCTCTTGACTATAGTCCCATGAGTTTGGATTACCATGGCAGTTTGGATGATAGTAAGCTTATTCATCGTCAGCTCGTTCCTAACAATAGGCATTCTAAGTGGACTGACACTCAATATTGTCAGAAAACCTTAAGAGATTTGTAATTTGATCTTGCAATCGCTCAAGTCCTTCTTCTGATCTTGGTTGTGTCGTCCTCTCAAAAGGCCATTGATAACAATGATCTTCCATAGCCTGAAAGCTTAAAAACAAAAGAAAGATAAAAAAAAAGAAGATAAATATATACGTTCAAATTAAGAATAAATTGATTGAAATCAATATTGGACAATATTAGAATAATAATTCCCTGACAACGGCGCCAAAAACTTGTTAGTCGGATTACCAATCACTAAACACACGCAAGCATACCCGGTCTAACAAGTAATATAATGAAAAGTAGAGTGTCGAACTCATGAAGAATTATCACTAATATTTACCAAATACCGACTTTATATCTCTTCAGTCTTATTCGAACAACATAATAAAATATGTGTAATTAATCTAGTTAAATCTAATTATCAAAGCAAGTAAATGGCTACTGACAGGTATCTAAGGCGCTACAAGCTAAGATCATAACTTCACCCAACACTAGCATTTTCTCAAACACTTGGTGTGCTATGTTTCATCAAACTTCCTAACTTTCTCTCTTTGGTCTTTAGTGGTCACGACTGATTGTCTACTAAGAACACACAAGTGTTCATACACCTCTTCCGAGGTATGTATAAACCTATCCTCTCTAGATCCACCCGATAGGGAATAGAATAGAAAAGAACATCCAAGCTAGGTAATAATCCTGCACATTCCTATATGAATTAATCATAAAAAGGAATTAAAGCATAGGTTCTAAATTAGGTCACACATGGCGCACATGTATATTCCTATCCTATAGACAACTTATGCAGTCAAATCAAGTAGACAAATCATAATCACATGACAATATATCAAGGTATAAATCTACAATTCATTTTCCAATTTCTTATAGATTACCAAAATCATCACTAATTCCTTAGCAAGAATCATTAAGCATAAATATATTGATCCAAACCATATGGTGCCAACCAAAGAGATAAGATATTCAATTCAAATTAACAAAAGGTTCCATTATAACCTTAGAGCCAATAATTAGTTCATAACTCTTAAACTCAACATATGTAGCAATATAAACAACATTTATATTATAAAAAATTAAAGGAAATATTAGAGAAGAATAAACTTGTCAATGCTTCCTCAATCTCCAAGAACTCCCTTTGATTCATGCTTTTCATTCTGTGTTGCTATAATGTTCTTGAGCTCCAAGGAATCCCAATCAAAGCCCTAATCTATCTCCTCAGTATATATACAATGATTATCTACTAGAAAATGGAGAAAACTAACTAAAAAGAGAGAGAGTACGAGAGAGTAGAGTCATGGTCAAAAGGAGGTCGCCATATATATATATATATATATATATATATATATATATATATATATATATATATATATATATATATATATATATATATATAAGCTTCTTCTATGACTAGGTCATTTGGCCTTCTTATGCACTTTGTGAATCAAGGTGATGTGTTGCAACGCATATAATTAAGCCTAGAAGAGGCGCCGCAACGCAAGGTCAACATCTCTGATCAATAAGTGGTGTTGCAACGCTAGATTATGAAGGAACTAGGGTGCTGCAATGCTACATATTGTCAAGCTGGCAAGGAAGGGGCGCTGCAGTGCCAAGATTAAGCATGCAGCGCCAGTGCAAGGAATTGACATTTTAGCTCCTGAAAGATAGAAATGACCTAATAAGCCATGTAAAACATGTATTAAGCAAAATGATAATAAAATACTATAAAAGTGATATAAAATACGACGAACACACAACTTTTTAAGCATTAAAGGATCCGATTCGCGGGTATTAATCCCACTCATTAGTAAGATGCGTTTGCTGGAATAGTGCTCATAGTAAATGTTTTCTATGGAACATTCCCCTGTATATATAGGGAGAAAAAGACTCGACCGCCATGTAGGCTAATTGGGCTTGTGGTGGAGGATTTCTCTTAATCTTTTGTGTAACACAACCTTTTCAAAATAGAAAGAAAGGTTATCCAAGCACAACATAACTAATGAATTCATAATAAAACTCCAATCTAAAAAAGAATAGTCTCATAACTATTAAATGTCACAAGAAGACAAATCATAATAAATGTCAAACCGACTCAAACCACAATATAAACTAATTATTATAACTCCAAACAAACTAATGTATCATAACCTAAACATAATATTTTAACCATTAGAAAGAAGGGAGCTCTCATTATAGATGCCCTTAATCCCCCTGTAGACACTCGAAATTTTCTGCACGCCTGTTACTAACATTGCAGGAGGGTAGATTCATCTTTTGGAGATAACCTTGGAAGACAGCTTACATCCATTCCGGATATTACCGGAAGTTCAGTTCCAACTAGGAGCATAAACCGGGAACTTCATCTCAAACCCAGAACACGCACCGAGAATGTCATTTCCAATCTCAGAGATAACCCCGAGGTACGCAGATCAAAAGACCGGCAACAACACCAGATAGGACAGTTCTGTCTCTGCGATAACACCGCGACGCTCAGTTCCAATCCCAGAAACAACACTTGGAGTAGCGACTCCATCCTTGGTGATAGCCCCAAGGAATGCCATTGTAGTTCCGATGATAACTCCGGAAATGTTTGTTTCAAATACATGCGATAAACTTCAAGCTCAGACCTCCTACCGAGGCATTCATACCTCAGACCCGGAGCTAACAACGGGCAGACATGCACACCCACAGATGACAGTGAGGCATACAAACAAGCAGTCCACTCTTAGATATAACCCTGAGCAACGTTTGCTTTCAGCTCAAACTGGCGATAACCCCGGTGATGAGTCAAAAAGTCATCTTACTGCCTCAACGTTTTCTCTCACAAGATGATGTCGCGGCATATAAACAAGTAGTCCAATCTCAGATGTATCCCTGAGCAACGTCTACTTTCAACTCAAACCGGCGATAACCCCGACGAAGAGTCAAACGTAAACTTGCCCCTTTAACACTTGCGCGTCGTCTCAACACTTCATACATACATACATACAACAATGTCCCAAAAGAACCGAGGAGTAACAATCCCGAGTGACTATTACGCATGACAGTACTTTGGATAGAATTTGAAGCTTGAAGACCATGGGCATGGACCCCTCTTCCTGACTTTGTACAACCTCTAATCCATGTCATTGTGTAACTCTCGACACAAGCGGTCCGAAGAAGGTCAGATATACCTCGTTCGAATGCTCGGATTGAAGTTCTATAAGTTTGAACGGACATTACAGTGCACAAGTGCACGTACTTCGAGACAACAGGACCCACGAGGCTCGGATGCACCACGACCAGCCGTAGGTACAACCACGGCTGCCGCAGGTGTACCTGCGACCATCAGTCTATCAATATGAGCCTTGGGGTCAGCCATTTGGGAGGAGAAGGAGAGAAAAAGGCAAGGAAGCCCTGTCCATTTTGCTCTGTATACACCCCTATTGAGTGTTTCCTCTTTTATAAACATCTGTTAGCTCACATATAGATATCTTTTTATCCGGTGGGAGCTGAGTGTTTATCCATATAAAGTCATAGAAGTCTACTTTGGCAGCCCACTATAAGCCTTCTCACATTTTATAAAGTCTTCTTCTCATATTAGCACACACTGTTATACACATTGAGAGTCGTGTTGTGTGCGTTTTCCCGGACTTCAGTCCGTAGTTTTCATTTCTGTTTGTATATATAGACTTATATATGTATATATTTCATATATGGACTAATATTATCGAGTATGCCTTGATTGGGCCTAGACTTTGGTCTGGAACGTTTATTTGCTTTTGTATATATATATATACCTATATATAATTGTTGTCAGACATATCTGATGAGCCTGGATTTTACATCTGGTGCATTTACTCGCTTTTATATATATATATATATATATATATACTTATATATATAATTGTTGTCGGACATATCCGATGATCTTGGATTCACATCCAGTGCGTTTACTACCTATATATATATATTTACATTTCTGTTAGGCCTGGAGTTTCCTTCGTGGCCTTTTACAGCTTTATTTACATTTCGTCCTGCCTGGAGTTTACTTCGTGGTAGTTGATTGCTTTTATAACTTTATTTACATTTCGTCCCACTTGGAGTTTACTTCGTGGTGGTTGATTATGTCCATATATATATATATATATTTACCGCTTTTATATATTTACATTTCCGATCCCCCATGGAGTTGCTTCATAGTGGTTGATCAAGTCAGTATATATATATATATATATATATATATATATATATATATTCAGCTTTTATATATATAACTGCTTACTACTTTCCATACAAGTTGCAGTATCATGTGAGCCTAGGAATCATGTGATCACAGATTTAGTCTACTGAATCTAGATTCAGTTCACATAATGGACATTTTTCAGATATGAGTAGCTTGTACATTACTTTACAGTGTTTGAATTTCCTTGGATGGCTGTCAAGCCCGTGAGGAGTTTGGCACTGCTGTATATTATTTTCTCGAGAATGCTTCGCATCTCGAAAATAAAAGTAAAAAGCCGAACATTTAATAATAAAATGGAAGTATCAAAGGCCTCAATTGCTATTGAGCACAGGGTTTGAAAAACCTCTTTTTATAAAACTTCATTGCTATATCTTGTTTAAAATTGAATTTTTCAATAAATTCAAACCCTATGTATATAGGTGCGAACGAGGTACATCACTACTTCCAAATAATTGCACATTGATCCACACACACACACACACATTCATATAACAGTTTCTTTAAAAAGTGGTGGTCACCGTGGCAACACGGATGTCGGGGGGTGCCTAACACCTTCCCTCCGCAAAATCAAGCCCCCGGACCCAAAATGAATCTCGGTTTCACAGACCCGTTTAGCAGTGTCAAATCATTGGGTCAATGTGCCAACCTTTTTTGGTTGCGTTGGTGCAACTAGTTAAATACACCAACTGGAGACTCTTAAAGTCAAATTGTCGACATTATACATGTCGGACCTTTTTCACTTGTTTTTTCAAACAAATCTCACATTAACATGAGAACACCAAAGAACAAGTAACGAAAAGGGACACTCAAAAATCCCGACGTCGACAGGTGGCGACTCTACTGGGGACTCTAGTAAGAGGGCTTAAGCCGCTATTACAAGTTTTTTAAAACTGTTATATGTTTGTGAATGTTGCATTTACATTTATGATAAATGTGTACGAATGCATTTTACTTACTGCACTATACTATATCTATCTGTAATTTTAGTGCTTCGCACATGTCATCATTTTCATAAACGGTGGGACACGTTGTATGTGAATGTATGTTGTGTGGTTCCTCCACCAGGAGGCTATCCTGTCGGTGTTTGATTACTGGACTCGCAGCAAGAATAATTCCAGCGAGGCTCAGGAAAGACACCACCCAGATTCGCTCCAGTTGAAAGACCGGATTAACTTCCTGTCAAGTAAATTACGATGATCTGAGAACCTTCATGCCAAAAAGCCGTGAGAGTAACCCTAAGATAGGTCAACCTCTGATAAACCAAACACGGAGGAAAGTCTCTTTATACTTTCCATTTTCAATTACTTGTAAAAGCATTTACTTGTAATTTTATTCCATGTTCATCCATATGTAATAGAAAATATGAAGAATATCTGTGCATGCATGACATGTTATCAATTAACAACCGGTTTTGCAGGACAAAATTCCTAGAATGGACATGTTATGATAACATTCACATTACCCTAAGACTAAACTACATAAGTCTTTTGTAGGGAAGCAATTGGGCCAATTACCCGCTCAAAATCCAAAAAGGCCACGAGCCTACAGCCAATCATGTCTTCTTCTGACCAGTTTAATGATGTTTCCAGAGAAGAATTTGACAGATTGAGTAAACAAATTACAGACTTGGCTGTTCTACTAAAAGAATTATACCAGTCCACTCAGGGTACGAAGATACCTACACATACAAAATCCTCTACACAAGGAGGAGTTCAAGGTCTGGAAAAAACAATTCCAAAACCTCAGTTGGATACGACCAACAAAGACCCTGAACACACCCATCTCAGAGGAGATCCAGACACCGGTGATATCAAGAAGAAGATCCTTCAAATGTAGGAAACTATCCGTGTTCTCAAAGGGATTGGAACACATGGCAGTGTTTTATATGCAGACCTTTGCATATTTCCTGGTGTTTATTATCCAAAGAAATTCAAAACCCATGATTTTAAAAAGTATGATGGATTAGGGGATCCTTATACACATTTAAAAGTGTTCATTGGAGAACTTAGATCTTATGCGGAAAATGAAAAGCTCAGAATGCAGCTGTTTCAGAAAAGTCTGACCGGAGAAGCCCATTCATGGTATACCGGATTAGACAACTCAATGATCCATAGCTGGGAAGAGCTGGCTCACGCCTTCCTCACTCAATACAGTTTTCAATCTCAGATGGCTCCTGATCGGTACCAAATTACTAAGGTCAAGAAACAGTCTAATGAGTCTTTTAGAGAGTACGCTCAAAGGTGGAGGCACCTTGTTGCTCAAGTTATTCCTTCCATGAAGGAATCAGAAATGGTCATGACATTCATAGATGTACAGGAAGCTCCTTTCTATGAGAGAGTCTTAGCTGGTATTTGCAAACCATTCTCTAAAATGATTAAGCACGGAGAAATGGCTGAAATGGGATTGAAGTTTAGTAAAATTCAAGACCTAGCTGCTCTTAAAGCTGTTGCTGAGCACATCCAGTCCAAATCTTATGGAAACAACCCATGGAGGGTCCATAAAAAGAAAGAGGAGGATGTTTCCTTGATACTACAAGGTTAATAAAAATGCAATCAAAACATGCCTATACGGAGGAGAAACTACTCCCCTTTTCAATCACAATCTTCAAACCCTCCATTGCCTAAAGGTGGGGAAGTAAAGCGTACTCGAATGTTCACACCCTTAGGGGACTCGCTCGAGAATATTCTTGCTCTTTTGACTACTCAGAAGAAAATTACACATCTTCTTCCACCGGCCAACCTTAATGGGAGGGGTTTTAATGCTACTCGGAAGTGTGCTTATCATGCTGGAGCACCTGGACATGATACTCAAGATTGTAGGGCCTTGAAACACAAGATCCAAGATTTAATAGACAACGGTGAGATCGTGGTCACCAAACCAGATCAACCTCACGTGCAAGACAACCCTCTTCCTCAACACAAAGAAGAGGTCAACATGATCAGTTGGAGCACTGAACAAGGTTCCAATTCTAATGGCGAGTCATCCGAAACCATCAAAGACGATGTTGACTGATGGGATTATGCAAAGTTCCAATTTATAATGAAACGAAAGATGAAAGCTCTTTGCAAACAAATTGAGCAACTGGCATAATTGGTGTCCCACCATCATCAAGTCACACGCTAATTAATCAGGCAGGAGCATGCCTATCTCCTTCCTTTTGTTATGAATGCTTCCTCACCACCTTCAGAAAGCAAAGCTATGGAGGATAAGGTTGCGAAGAGAGCAAATGCTAAAGCCCGTCGGGATTTTACCAATCAGAGGGAATTTACCTATTTGGGCCAATCTATGGAGGAGATACTGCAGATGTTGCTCAACGAAGGAAGAATTACTTTCATTCTCCCTCCAATCAATCCTCACTCAGGACGTTTCAATTCTGATGAAGTGTGTCAATATCATTCACATTCTCGCGGTCACAACACAGAAGAATGCTGGGCACTCCGCCATCTCATTTAGAATCTTATTGATAGCGGTGTCCTGCAAATAGCAGATGATTACACTGTGCAACTCAAGAGTAGGAATGCATGTCCTACCAAATGGAAGGAATCAGTAGCAGTTATATCCGAAGTGGATGATGTAACTATCAAAGTATTTCCTATACAACCAATTCAACTCAAAGGAGCTGACAATCCTTTGAAAGTGGCCGCACCAGAGCCAATTTCTTTACCTTTCAGACCACAATATCCTGTTGTCAGCTTACACAAAGTTCCATGGAATTATGGAGAAGCTGAAGGATCCACGTCTCATACCATTGCTACAGTGTCGAAGGACAATCCACTGTATCTTCCTCAACGGGTTATGAAACCTATTTGCGAAGCAAAGAGGAAGTTTCCCATGGAGAAAATTGAAAAATTCCTCCGCACTATGGGCCACAATGAAGCCAAAGTGGTTTTAAGCTTGCGAGAAGCTCCACACCAGATATCTATACTGGACTTGGTTTTCTCTTCCGAGGATCATCGGAAGATCTTGGAAGAAGCCTACTTGCCAAAATCAGTGGATGTGGAAAAATTTCAACATTTGGTTGATCACATTTTCAACAACAATGTGATATCCTTCACTGATGACAATATACCGCCCGAAGGGACCGGTCAATGCAAACCATTTCACATTGCGGTTTTATCTTCCGGGTATATGCTAGCTGGAGTTTTGATAGATGGAGGCTCATCTCTAAATATCTGTCCTTATGCCACCTTGGTAAAGATGAATGTCAATCTCAAGCGGATCCAAAGAAGCCATATGGTTATCAGAGCTTTTGATGGATCCTGACGAAATTCCGTCGGAAAGATTGAGTTGCCAATTGAAATTTGTCCAAATACATTCAATGTATCCTTCCACGTCCTCAAGATAGATTCAGGATACAACCTGCTATTGGGGAGACCATGGATACACATGACTGAAGCCGTTCCCTCCACGCTACATCAACAGCTTAAATACATTATCAACAACAATTTAGTCACTGTCAACGATGAGCCAGAATGTCCTGAACAAGGAACTCTACCAATCATCAGCTTCAATTCAGAAGTTGAACCTACCAGATTTCATACTCTGAAGTGAGTACCACGTAATACCATTCTATTGGAGCGTTACTTCCCATACCCAAGATTTCTACCGAGGTTATGTCGGCCACTCAAGAAATGATGTCATTGGCTTATCAAGTTGGACAAGGGCTTGGTAAAGATAAGCAGGGTATTAAGCACCCTATCCAAGTGTCCAACCAAATTGGAACAGCCGGACTAGGCTATTCTACCAGTTCCAGTCACAAGAATCCTTATAAGCATTAGCAGGTTCCTCAAGCTTCCGCCGCATGGCAATTTTCTATACCTTTACCTCATGAGTTGATACAGTCTCCAGTAAAGGTGCCAGCCCATGTTGTGGCCATGCAGTTTCTTAAACTAGTACCAATCAAAGATAAGAGGTACTGATTCCTGATCCCGAAGTGGAAGAAAAGGAACGAAAATGTAAACATGACATTGCCTTAAAGATGACATGCATACACATCATTATTCATGATAAACATACAAACAGATACACCCTAGACGATGATTGCCCAGATGTCATGGTTATCATTCGGGAAAAGGAGGATAATGACGATCCTTCCGTCACTGCAGTCCATCAGGACTTTGCTCTCGACAATTGGAGCAGCACTCCATGCATTGGTCGACGAGGGTAAAATGGGCAGAAAATCCCTCTGCCCTGTAGATAACTTTAATTGCTTGCTTTCCTTTACAGTACTAGTAGTTATTTTATCAAGTACATGCTAACACTTTTGTATGATCGAATAGTTGCATATATTAAGTGAAAGCATATTTTGTTTTAGGACTCCGAATTTAGATGTGCATGTACTTGCTGATGATGTGCCTTCTCTCCACAAGGGCTGTAACTTTGATGCAAAGTTGGACTCAGACTTGATGGACATGCAAGAGGACATTGAGACACCTTAGGAGATTAAGGAATGGGTAACAGACAAACCCAAACCCAATCTTTATGAAACCACTTTTTTCAATCTTGGAACCTTAGACAACCCTAAGCTAATCCAGATTGGTTCAGACCGTACCACAAATCAACGGAATGACAAGGTGGCACTATTAACCCAATTCTAGGATGTGTTTGCATGGTCTCATGAAGACATGGTGGGTTTGTCCACGGACATTGTTCTTCATCGCCTTCCCATCAAAGAAGGATTCAAGCCAGTTAGGCAAAAGCTCAGGCGATTGAAACTTGAGTGGAGTTTAAAAGTTAAAGAAGAAATTGTGAAACAATTTCAGGCTGGCATCATCATGGTGTCTACATATCCAGAGCGGATATCCAACATTATTCCCGTGCCTAAACCAGGAGGAAAGGTGCGAGTCTGCGTGGATTATCGGGATTTAAACAAAGCTTGCCTTAAAGATAGCTTTCCCGTGCCATTTATCCACATTCTTATTGACAATACTGCTCAATACGACATGTACTCCTTTGCTGATTGCTTTGCGGGGTACCATCAAATTATGGTCGCTAAGGAAGACTATGAGAAAACTGCTTTCATTACGCCTTGGGGAACCTTTTTCTACAAACGGTTGTCATTCGGCCTCATCAATGTCGGGGCAACCTATCAGCAAGCTATGATGGCTCTTTTCCACGATTTAATGCACAAAGAGATAGAGATCTACGTGGATGCCATCATTGTCAAATCCCGAAAGGAGGAGGACCACTTAGACCATTTCAAAAAACTTTTCAATAGGTTGCATAAGTATAACTTGAAGTTGAATCCAGCCAAGTGCGCCTTTGGTGTTAAGTCAGGCAAGTTGCTAGGTTTCCTAGTCAGCCACAAAGGGATTGAACTGGATCCTACAAAAATCCAGGCCATCAAGGAAATGCCCATTCCTCAGACAGAGAAGGAAACACGGGGATTTTTGGGAAGAATCAACTTCATTAGAAGGTCCATTTCTCAACTCACAACAACCTGTGAGCCTATCTTCAAGCTGTTAAGGAAGAACTCCTCCATGAAATGGAACGATGAGTGTCAAAAAGCCTTCCATACCATTAAAGAGCAACTGATTAACGCTCCTATTTTGGTACCTCCCAGGGATGATGTTCCCCTGTTCATGTACCTGTCCATAAATGATAATGCCATGGGTTGTATGCTGGGGGCAAAAAGATGATAGAGGCCAAAAACGAGCTATCAATTACCTCAGCAAAAGATTTAGCATCAGTGAACACAAGTACACTCTGATTGAGAAGACTTGTTGTGCTTTAAAATGGGCTTCCATGAGGTTACAACATTATCTCCATGGTCATACAACCCATCTCATATCCCTTGTGGATCCTCTCAAGTATTTGTTCAGTAAGCCCATACTGAATTATTGACTGTCTAGATGGAAGTTAATCCTATAACAATTTGATATCGTCTACGTGACGCAAAAATCTATCAAAGGTCAAGGAATTGCGGATTAACTGGCCACCGCACCTGTAGGGGAATACAAACCCTTGGAAACATACTTCCCCGATGAGGGGGTAATGACAGTTTAGCTGCAAAATCAGTACGATACATGTCGTACGTGGAAAATGTATTTTGATGGAGCTGTTAATGCAGAAGGTTTTGGAGCTGGAGCAGTTCTAATATCAATACGGGGAAGCGGTATCCGTTGCTGCATCAAATTACTGATTTATCGGCACCAACAATACTGATTGAGTATGAAGGTCAGATCATGGGGCTAAAACTTGCCCGTTCAATGGGCGTCAAGCGGTTAACTATCTTTGGGGATTTCGAACTGGTAATCAGACAATCCACAGGAATCTATCAAACCAAAGAATTACATTTGCTGCCTTTCCATCGGCAAGTTCTACAGATGGCTTTGGAGTTCGAAGAAATCTCCTTTCTACACATTCCTCGCAATAGGAATGATTTTGTAAATGCAATAGCAACGTTGGCCTCCTTGGTTTACATACCTGACAAGGAAAACATGCCAAGCATCACGTTTGCTCTGCAAAAAGCCCTAGTCTATGGGAACTATGTTGGAGAAGTATCGGATGAACTACCTCCCATCCACAACCCTAGGTATCAACACATCAAGGAGTATCTGCGAGATGGATCTACACCCGCTGAGGCGAGTCTAATTGAGAAGAGGCGGATTCATCGACTTGCTATGAAATTCTACCTGAGTGGAGATGCACTCTACAAAAGAGATGCTGGATTAGGTCTCCTCAAATGTCTAGATAAAGACCAAGCTCAGAGACTCATGGATGAGATCCATGGTGGAGTATGTGGCCCTCACATGAGCGGACCCCTACTGTTCAAGAAGATCCTCAGGACAGGGCATTATTGGCTTACACTCAAAGCTGACTATGATGATCACGTCAAGAGGTGCTATCAATGCCAGATTCATGGGAATGCTATCCACACCCCTCCAAGGGAACTCCACAATATGAGTTCGCCATGGCCTTTCTCAATGTGGGGAATGGACGTGATCGGGCCCATCGAGCCTAAAGCCAGCAATGGACATCGATTCATATTCACCATAATCGACTACTTCACCAAATGGGTAGAAGCAGCCTCCTTCCCCAGGGTTACTAAAGAAGTTATCATTGCTTTCATCAGAAATAATGTCGTCTGTCGATAAGGACAACCAAAGGTCATTATGTCAGACAATGCAAAGAACCTCAACAACAAAATGATGGAGGAGTTATGTAGAAAATTCCACATCATACACCTTAACTCCGTCATCTACCGTCCAAAGATGAATGGTGTTGTTGAAGCGGCTAATAAAAACATCAAAAAGATCATGTAGAAAATGTTCGCCAATCACAAAGGATGGCCTGACCTCTTGCCTCTAACTTTATTAGCCTACAGAACTTCCATGCGAACTTCTACTGGGGAAACCCCCTACTCATTAGCCTATGGGATGGAAGCAGTGCTCCCCATAGAGGTGGAAATGGAATCTCTCGAGTGTTGATGGATGCTCGGTTAGATGAAGATCAATGGGTACAAGGCGGTATCACCAATTGTCTCTAATAGGCGAAAAGGCAAACCGCGGCTATCTTCCATGGTGGGATTATATCAACCAAAAGATCACACGATCCTACAATAGAAAAGTCCGACTACGGCAGTTCAAACAACATGACTTGGTTTTAAAGAAGATCATTGACAACCAAGATCAATCTAAGGGAAAATTCGCTCCTAACTGGGAAGGCCCATTTGTTGTCAAGGAGGTATTGACAGGAGGTGCTCTCAGATTGCTGGAAATGGATGGCGATGAATTTCCACAACTTATCAATTCAGACACCATGAAACGGTACTATGTCTGAAGTTACCATCAAACAAACATCCTGGTTTTAATCATCAAATCATCAGTCATTCCGGTTTTGAACCCTCTCCTTTCTACATACTTTTCTGCCCCTCAGGGAAACATACACTTCAAGCCAGTAGCCTACTTTTACCTCAGTTCAAACCTTTCACAATTTCGATTATCCTGAAGACAGGATTGAACTTTTCACACCTACAGTTTATCCTGAAGACGGGATTAAACTTTTTCACCTGCAGTTTATCCTGAGGATGGGATCAAACTTTTTCACCTGCAGTTTATCTTGAAGATGGGATCAAACTTTTCTACGCTTGCAGTTTGTCCTGAAGACGGGATCAAACTTTTTCCACACCTCCAGTTTATCCCCATTATGGGATCAAACTTTCTTCTCCCTGCAGTTTAGCCTGCACATGGGATTCACGTTTCTCTTCATCTGCGATTCATCTTGAGGAGCGAATTACGTCGACCTGATCTCCTCTTCAATAGGAGTACGTAGGCAACCATATGCTATATGGTCCGGTCGCAACAACAAAAAATAACAAAAACATTTCTACCCTTTCTTCACAAAAAAACAACAAAAACAACTTCTATTCCTATATGCCTTTCACATTCAGCGTTGAACCTCTTACACCAGGTTCGAACTACGCAGACTTGATTTCCTCTTCAATAGGAGTACGTAGGAAGCCATTTATGGTTCAGTCTAACCCCTACCAGAACAAAAATTCTTGTCACATGGTACTGGGATCAACCTTCAATTCACCATATTTCATCGGTTTCAGATCAAAGGGATGGAATTACCCAACCTCTTCTCACAAATAGAAGATTCAGTGACCATCTAAGCTACGATCGTGCCTCAAAGAGCAATACCAACCTATAAGAGATGGAATTAACTAGGCTTCTCACAAATAAAAGTATTGGCGACCATCTGTGGTACGGTAAATCTCCTATCCACATTTCCATATGGATACCAATCCCAAGACACCAAAGATGGTAGGGATATACAGAAATCAATGATCCATTCTGAGAGATCTTGCGACGTCTCAATGTCCATCTATCAAGGATAAGTTCAGAATGCATCAAGATCATAAGGCCCTGAAGAAACAGGAAAATATCAAGAAAGTATCAAGGCATAAATAAAAGGGAAGTGAATCAAAATATATTTCCCTGCCATACATAATACTGTTTGATATATACATTTGTGTTGTACATGAAAAAATGGCTAAGCTAGTCTGTACAGGAAGATACAAAGCTATCTACAGATCTGCATATATGCAGACTATCAGATCTAACATGTCATCCCTCTCTAAAGACAGAGGTAGCACTACAAGCTCCTGCCCAAGGGTATCTACACGAGCTAGCAGATCAGAGGCTAACTGCATGGTGGAATAATGCTCATCAATGTATGCACTCATGTCGGCAAGACTTACAGTCATCTGGGATCTCACTGAAGTGTTATTTGCAATGGCCACATCCCTAGCAGATAAGGCGACATTCCGCTCCACAATCAATGCATCCCTGGCTGATCTAGCCTCATCCCTCTCTAACAGAGCGGCGTCTCTCCCATCAAGAGTTGTCAACATCGCGACCCTAGCCTGATCTCTATCATAGGTCATCAGATGTAAGCTCTACTCCAAATGTTGTGCCGAATACTAGGTAACAGTAGCACTCGGGGTTAGAGAATCCATCACAAATGCTGGCAGCCCAGCACTCAAGTCATCGGTGGGAATATCAGCCTCCTTTGTAGGCTCCTCATCGTCAGAATCAGTCTCCTGCACTGTGGATACTACCACAGCCAATGCAGTCTCTATCTCCATCCATGCGGAATACTCTGCAGAACAACCCGGATGACTGACAGAAAACTCAGCTAGCTCTCGCTGATCCCAATAGGCATACAACCTGGATCTGTCCTTCGTTGATAAACGGTGTGAAGTGAATCGCTGACTCACTGCCCCCTCATAAGGTGAAAATCCTGAAACTGGTCAAACTGACACATCACGACCAGTGGATGATAAGTAATCATACCCCTCAATCCAGCCAGAGGGAGATAATCCATGCCCGAATAATAATGAAGATGTAGGGTGAACTAAGCCCTGAACACGACAATATAGCAAACCGGTCTCTAATCCCTGCCAGAAAAGCTAACCACAATGCAACATCTGTACACTCCGCAGGCTGAAAGGAGTATGACATGGCTATATCATGGGTGAAAAAAAAACCCTGCAGTCTAAATGTGCCAATCGATCTCGAGTGTGACATAAACCACACATACTGACATGGCCGAGAGCTACTGTGAACACTCCTCTTTGGATAAAGTGCGTGATATATAGGCGACCTCGAGTCTTTGCAATGATCATCGAAACAATGGTATGACCCTCCCTGAGAGCTCTCACTTCCATAATGACGCCGATATCCAGCTCATCCATGTACCGCGACATGAAGACGTATGACAATATGCACAAAAATAGTACATCGACCCTGGCTGAATGCCAATGGTCCTCCGATGTGGTGAAATCCCCGGAATGTCGTGCATAACTATCCTCAGAGCCAAACCTGTCAAACAAAAAACGCTGGGATATAACGTGGCCGGATGTAATCTCGTCCTGGACCACTCTACGCCTCAATCCGGTGAGGGTCATGAACTGTCTGCTCATGTCTCTGATAGCCATATGCACGCAAGGTCTGTCCAGCGGCATCATCGTCAACCGTGCATACTCCTCCAAAGTAGAAGTCAGCTCCTAGGTCCCGAATTGGAATACCTGTCTATCCGGCACCCAATGCTCTAGCATACCCTCTATAAACCCTATGGGAACCTAAAACATCAACAGGGTCATAGTATGCTGTAGCAAATCATCTACGATTACCATGTCTGATGGTGATATACTATCATACCATGAGCGCATACCAGATACCACCAAAAATGGTGGGGTATGATCACTACGGCTAACTGTCGAAGAAGACATCTGTACGGGCCGTGTCATAAGACCATCCAAGGGTCAATGCTGAATATCTCTGGATATACATACATATGCATAACATAATAACATGCATGATACAATAGATGGCAATATGATATAGGGAATGAAAACTGTACATACATTCCTAAGCATATCATCATCTAATACATATCTGTACAGCTAAAATACAGGGAAATGGGGCGAAGCTACCCAACATCTAACAGAGGTCTATCAAAAGATATAGCGAGAATGGGACGAAGCTACCCAGTAGCTAACAGAGGCCTATCAAAAGAGATAACAAGAAATACATCAGAAAAAGTCAATGGTGTTGATGTCCACATCATCGATATTGTCCACCTGATGTAATTCCTCCTGAGTCACTGGATCTGTAATAACCCGAGATTTCCTAAATAAAATAAATAAGAAAATTTGCGTATAATTTTTTTTATTTAATGACGAGAATAAGTGTCTAGTAATGTGAACGATAAATGCGAATATATTTATTACTTGAAAAATTAGAAATAATTTTGGAATTATTAATTACTACAAATTATATTTTTATAGTAATTAATTTACGTATGTGAAATGTTTTTATTAATTATTTTCCATGAAAACATGATTGGAAATAATATATGAAGTGATAATTAGAATTTATATAATATATATTTTATTATATGAATTGTTCAAAATATTTAAATCAAGTATTTTAACTTGATATGCGAAAGAGAAGTGGATATGAGATCCAAACCACGAATTGGGATTGTGATCAAGAGATGAGAATAATAATATTATATTATTGTTATAATGATTTTACAAGACAATAATTATATCTTTGTGTATATGAACATATAATATTGAAGCAATGACGACCAATTAGGTCATGTAGCATATTACCGTCTTTGTGAAACCCTAATTATTAAACTTAGTTATGAGAAATGGTGAGTAGTATTTGTGTATATGAAGTTTCTTTGTGTATATGAAGGTTCTTTGTGTATAAGATGTCGGTAATTAGAAGAAAACCCTAATTATCTTGTTGTTTTGTCGATAATTAGGACAAACTCTAATTATTACAACCCTAATCGGTTGAAGTTAGAGATTGTAATGACTGTGTTAGAACATACACAGATAATTAGAGAATCCTAATGGTCAATTAGAAACCCTAATTGATGGCGTTAAGAAACCCTAATTAGAAAACCCTAATTTTTCAATCAAAACCCTAATTTAAAATTATCGGGTTTAATTACGATGTTAATGTATAAAAGTTTTAATTTACCAAAGGATAGAATTAATTGGTAAATGATAAGAATTACCATCTAGTGATTAAATACTACATTTAATTGCTATGTACAAAAATGCCCATGAAATTATATGCGAAATTACCGAAATGCCCTTTTTGGCTTATTAGTGTATTATTGGAGGAATCTTGCTAGCAAAGCATGGCAAACATACTTACCCTACCAATTAAGCATCCAAGACTCAATTATGCAGATTCAATCAACCATTGAGTAGCATCCAATGCATCTAACTTGGTTTATATATAGATTGGAGAGAGATAATATATTTTGTACACTAAAATTCATCCAACTCTCATCCTTAAGCTTCTCTCTCTAAAACCTACAAATTATTGTAGCATATCAGTCCCTAAACAAAGCCCAACCATCACAAACAACAAATCAGAAGCATCAAGAAGCCAGAAATCAAAAATCAAGCTTGAAAAGGTAGGAAATCCTAAATTCTAGAAATCCTTGATTCGATGTTAATTGATGCAATTGATTGTTTAAAGTAGTGTAATAGAGAGTCTATTAATGTTCGGGTTGTAAAATCATGAACCCATAACATCAAAGTGCCGCAATTTGAAGATTTAAACAAGTTGGAAAAACAAGAATTTCATTATTTTTCACCAAATGTCAGAGTCTATAAATCTTTGGTCGATCTCGATTTTTGTTTTTTAAAAGTTGTTATAGGTATCCTGATATGTGGTCTTTAATCTCCAAAAGGAATAAAGTTCATAGCTATTATAGATCGGGATTTATAAGTGGTCAAAGTGGGTTGACTGGCATTGACCGGCTGTTCTTCAAACCTAGAAAATATTCTAAGTGTCCAGAAAATATTATTTCCGAAAATGTCAGGCCTTATATCTCGGTTATCTTTAATGTGTTTTGTGTTCTAAAGGTTGATATGTGTATCTTGTTATGTGGTATTTAACCTCCAAAAATAATCAGGTCCATATATATTACGGATTAAGAGTTATTTAAGGTCAAAGTGGGTTGACTTAAGATTGACCGAAAAATTCAGGCGACCGAAATTTTCTAAGTGTTAATTTTTTACGACAAGGTTTGACCATACTTTAGATGCTTGATTTCTTGTTTTTATGATGATGTTAAGTGTTATAGTTGTATTCATACATGTTGTCTACACACTTTGGAATTGATAGATCATATAAGCGTTACACGATCATCAAGTTATAGAGGTCCAAAGTAGGCACCTCGAAGCTGTTCTTCTTCGTGAAAAACGACTTTGGTAACTACTTTGATGGTGATTTATCCAGATCGATGTTTGTTTAGAGGTTATGATTGTTGGATCTTATATTCTTGTATTTCCTCTACAAGACCCAATTTATAGATTGTCCAAATTCGTTAAGATGAGAGAGCTATTCACGGTCAAAGTAGGCCACCTTGGTTACGCCTTATGAAGATCTGGGTAGGCTCAAGAACACCTATATAGCGACACTTACATCACTATAGGGGCCTTTAATGACGATTTTAATTATTTTAATTTCTAATTTTCCAAAAAATGATTTAAAAATTAGAAAAATTAGATTTTAATTATTAAAATACCAAATAAATTATGAAAATTATTTTAAAGTCCGAAAAATAGTTGTTAATTATTTTGAGTATATTTCACAAATATTTAATTTTTTGGAATATAAAGGTATTTATTTATTTAATTATAATATTAAATAAATTATTTACAAATAGTTTTAATTCATGAAAAAATCATGAAAAATTATATTATGGTATAAGAAAATATTTTAAGTTATTTCCCATGACTTTTAATATTTTGTGATGAATTTCATTAATTAATTATATATTAAAGATATTAAAGTTATTTAATGATTATATTAAATAATTTAGTTTAAAAATTATTTTAATATTATAAAAATCATTTTAAATGAAATTAAGGTATTTAAAAAATTTTAAGTTATAAAATATAACTTTTAATATTTAAAGGATAATTTCATTAATAATTTAATATTAATGATATTAAGATAATATTAATGATATTTAGTTTATTTAATAATTATTATTAAATAAATAGTTTAAAAATGGTTTTATTTATTTAAAAATCTTTTAAAGAGGATATTAAGGATTTAAAAATATTTTAAGTTATAATTAATGACTTTTAATATTTGGATGAATAGTACATTAATATTTATATATTAATGGTGATTATTTAAAATGATTTTAATTGTTTTAAAAATCATTTAAGGGTAATATAAATGTTTTAAAAATTGTTTGAGTTATTATAAATAACTTTTATATTTTGGCAATGGTTTCATTAATAGTTTAATATAAATTAATTATTAACGATAATGGAATTGTTTAATGTTTAAATTATTTAATTATGATTCCGATGTTTGAAAGTTATAGCCGGCCAAACTAGCTGACTTGAGAACCGATTATGAAGTTATGAAGTTTTGAAAAACACCTATGGTAATGAGCTTATGTCACGATAGGCGGTAGTAATGATTTGAATTATTTTAAATTTTTCAATTTTCGGAAAATTCAAAAATGATTAAAAGTAAAATGTCCGATATTCAGAGATGTTGAGGTATAGAATAAGAGTCTTAGACTAAATTATTTACCCGATAAAAAGCTGTCGTAGATGACGTTGACAAATGTGGAGGACCACTATAATAGAAAGAAAAGACTTACGTAAGAGCATGGATGTGATATTTGAAAATGTATAAAAATATTTCAAGTATAGAATATGAACTAAAAGTATGATCACTGCGATTATGAGATGGCGTGATTAGACTATGTCTTTAATTGTAATAGACAATACTATGTGTTATGATATATTGTTCTAATCTAAGCGAATGATCCGATTATTGATAGGTTGTGATAAAGAGATAAAACCTAAGTTGAGATTTGTAATCAACAAATCAGGCAAGTATCTTACCTTTGCATTTCCTTTATGCAATGGACATGAGTAAGAAGTTTCAGAATTATTCTATTCACATGCATTATATGTACGCTTTGATTATCAACATGTTAGCTCAAATATATATTACGTTAAGTTGATTTCTAAATGGTTATACAAGTGTCCCCACTTGGATAATCATAGCATTTATTCACATGTTGATATACCTTTGTCAATTACCCGTATACATATATATTGAATTACATATTATTGTTGAGCAAGATTAAAAACCTTCGGGTTTGGAACCAGGCATGTATGAACATCCCGATAATGGGAAAATTTTTATGCGCCTTTGGACAAAGGGTGAGCGATGAATTTCGTTCAAGTTATGTAGTATTGATCAATACAGGGTACAACATGGCTGATCACCCTCCGTGCCCGTAAGTTATGACGGTTTGCGGATGAATTTCTGCTAAACCTTTTCGAAAATGAAAAACCGTGTTCATAGTATGTTTCTTAAACCCTATTCATGGGTGGAGCCTCATTTCAAGAATTTGAAAGAGAGTTGTTATGTGAATTTTTTATCAGTACAGATTACTTCACAACTTTCTATTCGTTGTAGAAGTGTTATGTAAAGAGAATACTTATATTCTTTAAACTTATATATATAATTGCTATTACTTCTTTGGGCACTCAAATGCTCATCCTTGCTTAAATTAAATGTTTTCGATTATGTATAAGCAACTTTGAAGGCTCTCGAACACGAACAAGGGAAAGGAAAGGCATTTCGAATGAGTTTATATTATGAGTTAATGGTTATAGTTAGTAAAGACAATGGAATCTATTATCGGTATTGTAAGGAATGTATTTGAAGGTCACGTGCACTGGGAAGTAAACTTTGATGTATGTAAATTAAGTTCGAATGTATTATTATTTAGTATTATTCAAATTTTAAAGAAATGGTATCGTGGAGAACCGAGTTAGGGTTTCAAGTACTGGATTTGGGGTCGCCATGAGGTTGGTATCAAAGCCATAAGCATGAATTTGCAAAGAGCCCCGAGCCTTTATCCGGTGACATCCTTTTAAGGGAAGGCAAAGCCGATTTTAAGTAGACGCCAAAGCGAGTCGGTGGCAAGTTGATAGGTACCCTTGTGAGGTGCTATGGTTGGAAGCACCATGAGTGTCACAGGTTAGTATCAAAGCTGTAGGTTATAAACGTTAGGAATGCGAAACCTAGGTTATAACCTTAGTAGAATGGAGGACGCAAGTTAAGATAGATATTCAGTGAACCAGGAGACGAAGTACTCTGGCGAGAAGTTATAGGATATGATGAGTTGAAGAGATTCATCGAGTTTTAGTGGTACTAAATAAAATATTACTTCATTTTAATGATGAATATATTTTATTTCAGTAATAATGTTGTCTCGTTTATTGTGGTCATAGGATGGATGACGAAAGTCAAAATAGTAATTCCTTGACCCAAGAGACGATGGACTCTAGCGAGGAGTACATGACGGTGAGATGATAAGAGATTTGATAGTTAGGAGCGACGACTTAAGGGTTAGAGTGGCGAAAAAGTGAGGTACGAATCGTACTCTCCAGATTTTGGAGCAATGGTACAAGAAGGACGCCGCTCACCGAACACTGAGATGGAGTTAGCGAGAGTTACGAGGAGGTTGGAGCAGAGAGGAGATCTGAGATGGGGCGGTTGAAGGTTGAGATAGAAGCCAAAGACACCGGGATATATACCTTGGAGCGGGCTTTAGACGCCGCCTTCATACGATTCGATCTGAGTGGATGGAGGCGCTTTTCGGCGAGAAAAGATAGGCGTTGATGTGTTTATAGAGATGGATTGAATAAATTCATCGTCAAACAAAATAAGAGACAACGTATATAAAACTCTTGATTCTTTGTGTATATATACTATATGCTAATCGGGGTAACTTATGTATGTAGATGTGCGGTGGAAAAGATATGTGGAATAAGAAGGATCGGATCCATACCCCCAAGATAATATCGAGGCCAACAAATTTGAAATAGAAGCTTACCAAGAACCCAAATCGAGCGAGGTGGCTATAGTGGAAAACGTAGTATCGGATCCGAGAAATGGTGGATTTGACGGATAGTGATTCGGACACTAAAGTTGAAAGCCGCTCAAGCATCAGCGAAAGTCTTGGATCACGGAGAACAAGGTTTCTACACTAGAAAGGTTGTGGGAGATAGAAAAGTTGCTTAATATTCAGCTGCGAAAAGCATTAAAAGAAACAATGGAAGAGCAAGATAAGCTCAAAATCCAAATTGACCCGGATGGGAGCCTCAAGCAACACATCGTGTTCGACTCGAGAGGTAAGGGAAAAATAAAGGTAGAAGATCGACTTAGGAAAAACGATAAGAAGAAAGGGAAGAAGATATGTTATATTTGCGGTGAGGGACATACCTCTCCTCGTTGCCCCAACTATAAGAAAGGTGGATGTTTTACTTGTGGAATGGAAGGACATCGAGCGAATGAATGTCCAGAAGAAAGGCTTGGTAGATAAGTAGTATGGGTTATGTTATGTAATATGTGTGATAAGTAATGAACTATTTTCAACTTTTATGTTGGTCAAGATTTTAAATCCCATCGTATTTGTAGTCACAAAGGGATAGGGTGATGTTTAAAGCAATATGTGCTATGGTATGTTAAGTTCTATTAATGTGAGGTGCTATGGTTGGAAGTACCATGAGTGTCACAAGTTGGATTAATGAAGTAAGTTGTTATAAAGGTAGCAGATATTTATCTGAATATTGGTTAATATAGTAAACCAAGTTTCAAATCCAATATTTTGATTACATGAGTATTTGAGTAGAAAATTTTGTGTTATATGTCGAACGTATACGATGAGGCTTAGTGTAAGATCCCAAATAATTAATAAATGAAATTTAATTTCCTCTAATTATTATTTTGAAATAGTAAGGGTTGATGTGATTAATGTGGATAGTTACGGGTAAAATACGCAAATATTTCAAAATAAGCAAGTGGTTATAAAATATTCATTGTTGTGGGAATATTCGTTTGGTCGTGGAATATTAAATCTTTGTTGGGGAATATTAAATACGGACGGTAGCGACCATGTGTGGGCCCCATAACTAAAAGCGATTGGAGGAAGAAAATGACAAATATAAGTTGTTTAAAAATAACTGGCGTAGTTATTACTGATTTACTTTATTGGAATACCCGGTGGTTTAAAACACGATGAATACGCGTTGTTGAGCGGTAGCACTGCAGTATTGCACCAATTATTGACTCTTACGTAAGAAGGCACTACTCAATAATGGTTCTGATAATTCTTTATTCGGTGTTTTATTTTATTGATTCAATAATTCTTTGCGTTGATATTTTATATTGATGTTGTTTTAATAATTGTCATTACGGTATTTTTCATTGTCGAAACAATAATTCATATTATCTCGAATAATATTATTAGATAACATTATTGGCAATGTCTAGAAAGTTACATCTAAGGAGAGGTTTGGTCACCTAATTGCGCGCGCCATGAAGGAGAAATTCTTATTGGAAAGCCCCTCTTTCCAGGGGCGCACTTTTGGTTGTCGATATTGTGATTACGTAATATTATTTGTGAATAATTAATTATTGATTCATATGATGAGGAAAATATTGATTTTATGTGGATATAGATGGAGAAATTTTTTTAATGTGACAATTGTTGAAAATTGAAATTTTATCTTTTTACGATAAAATAATTCATTTAAATATATATTATTATATTTTAATAATATAATAATGGTGATATTTTACAACGAATGTGGGATATATGAGTATCTGAGGAGGAAGAGTATTTTTTGTTGCAATAAATGTTTAAAACATGTTAAACATGTCGGTGGACCCCATTTATCGAATTTGAAATTTGATTATAGCCTCTAAAATCACCCGTTTGTGGATTTCGGTCAATTTTGTTGGAAATTTGGAAAAACTTTCTTACGCAAAGTTGTAGAGAATTGAATTTCCTATAAAAACTCATGAGATTCGAATTTTTACGATAAAAGGGATATTTATTATGAATTATTGAAGTTCAAGCTCGAAATAATTGATTTTGGAAGTTTAAATTATTTTAAATTAGAAAAACGTTTTTTTTTATTTTCTTCTAGAAGGTTGGCATGTGTGAATTGCTTTGAGATTCAGATTTCAAAGAATACGTATAATATTTTTATAAATATTAATATTTTATTAAATTTTACGCTTTGGTGTTCTAAGCAATTTCTATAAATAGGTGCTTAGGTTAGAATTGAAAATCACACGTAAACTGAAGTTTCTCTTTCTATATTATCGAGCGTATTCTTGTGAGTATTTTGAGTATACTTTGAGTATTGCTATACGGTGAAAGTTCAAGATATAGTCTATATCCAGTATTCCAGTTAGAAGTACTGATCTTTCGAGGTAAGGGATATTATTTTTTTTCGTAATGATATTATTTCTTCAATATCATTATCTTTGAAATATTGGTGCGAAGTTTTTATCAATTTGGAACTTTTGGTGTCGGTTACTATTCACGATACTGCACTATTCACGATATCAAGACTATTCATCGAAAAATAAAAATTTTTCTTTTCGTCCAAAATATCTATTGTGGATACTAGCTTTGATTGTATCCATGTTTTGATCATTCTTGAATTTTACGCCACTATGATTATTTTTGAGGTATTTTTGGACGTGGATAAAACAAAGTACGAATCCTTAATCCTTAATCCTTGTCATTTTGATTCACTGGATTCGTTTTTTTTTAAAAATATTTTTCATCATCCTCAGTCTTAAATGATGATATTATTGAATATCTTTGGCATGTAGTGCAAAGATGAATGATTTATGATGAATATCTTTGGCCAGTAGTGCAAAGATGAATGATTTCTGATGAATATCTTTGGCCCGTAGTGCAAAGATGAATGATTTTTGATTAATATCTTTGGCCCGTAGTGCAAAGATGAGCAGTGTTTAGATGAACATGACCGGTGGTGAATGTCCTTGGCACGTAGTGCAAGGATGAATATTTGATCCCGAGATATATTGATTGATGTTACTGAGGATAAAATAGGCGGTGAACTTTAAAATTCATACATAGAAGATAGTAGTTTGCATTCTCTACTTAACTCTTCTAATGAATTATTATTTCCGCTGCGAATATTGATTTAAAACTTGTTGTCTATTGTATTCTATTATATTTTTCCCTGTTGAAGACTAACGATAATTTTGTTGTATATTATCTTAGTCATAATATTCTTTACTGGGCTAGTCGAGCTCACCCTTTTCCTTTTTGTTCCATTTTTCTTCTCAGGAGGCGAGAATATAACAAGTACGAGTCGGGGTATGGAATGAAAGTTCTAGGGAGAGTTGTTTAGTAGTCCTCACCATTGTTGTAAAATAATGTATCAATAATTATGATGAGGATTTATTTGTATGTGGATATTGTCTAGATGGCAATATCTGTATTTAAACTCACAGTTTTACTATTGTAATAATAAAGTTGTAGTTGTTTCGCATGCAGTGTATTGACAACTCGAGAATGGGGATGTAGACCTATTTTGGGGATGTCACAGTTGGTATCAGAGCTTAGGGATATGATCTCTGGCGGAGATCGGGGAATAGAACTAGGAGGGGAGAGACGAGTAAATCCTTCGCTAGTGTGTCCTACCTAAGCTTATTTGATAGTTGGTCAGTATATAGGGATATTATGTGATATATTGATTTCCTTAATTAATCCTTGTTTTATGACAAAGATTTGAGAATGTCGTGAGAATATTAACAATGGAAATGAGACCAGTGGAGGCCTTTGTACTCACCAACGAGGAGAGCGATGCAACAGTGGCAATGTTCCTCCCGTGAACAACACCACTTGGCGAGATGATGAGCGAGGGGATATTTAGAAGCTTTTTGCGGTTCATGCAAAATCAGACGAGGAGACTCGTGTTCAAAACATAGGAGGAAATGATAGCAATTCACGGGTTGTCACACCCAAGTAGTTCAAAGAGTTGGGACCACGAATTTAAGGAAAGCCAGATCCGATCATGCGCGAAACATGGGTCAAGCAAATTACCAAGATATTCGATGTCTTGGGATGCACAGAGAAGAACAGAAGGTTCCATTCGCCACCTTTATGTTCCGTGGCGAAGGCAGACTCTTGGTGGGAGTCTCGTGAAGAGTACATCCACCGCCGCGCTTTCAAGATGTCTTGGGAGGCGTTTGAAACTATTTAATGACAAATACTTTCACGAAAGTGTTCGTCATATGAAGGAAGTGGAGTTTATTAGATGGAGGCGATAATAACATGGCGGTGTCTCAAAGACGAGGCGAAATTTACTGAGTTATCGGTTTGCACCTCATTTGGTGGAGAATGAGGAACGATGACGCGGATGTTTCGAGAGGTTTGAAACCCAGATACGTCAAGATCTCATCTCTCATAAATTTTCTCTCTATTCGGGGATGTTGTTAATGAGGCTCAATTGTTAGAAGCGAGATAACGAAATACGGTCGGCCAACCGAGGTACCACAATCGAGGATCATCTAGGAGATAGCGATCAACAAAACAACAATAATCGGTGGAGAAAGAAAAAAGGCGGTCAAAAATGGTAACCACTCGGTGGTAATCATGGCCATGAAAATAGAAGAAGCGAGTCGGGGAGGAGATTTTAAAAAGAGGAGATTCAACAACGACCATGTGAAGACGACAAAGTGCAGCAAAGAAGAATGGTTCCAAGGAGGAGAAACGACCACCGGTCATATATGCTATTAATGCGGAAAAGAGGGACATATCGGTCAAAGCGCCTACAAGCAGTTCGGTATGCTATAATTGTGGAAAGGAAGGACATATCGCTTTCGAGATTGCACGGTAGCGAAACCTAGTTTAATGAGGACGGTGACTCGAAAAAAAGATCGTCCCGTAAAAGTCAAAGTCAAGCGGTTCTGGAAGAGCGTTTGTTGTGATTTGGTCAAATGCGAGGAACCCAAACGAGGTGATCACGGGTAAGCTATTTATAAATTCTTGTGAAGTTTATACTTTACTAGATATCCTAAGCTACCCATTCATTTATCTCTCCCGCTTGTGCTCAACGTTTAAACTTGACTCGGAGAAATTAGACTTTGACCTATCTGTGGAAACTCCGTTAGGAGAAACTTTCATCACATCCTTTGTTTATAAATCTTGTCTAATCCATGTTGGCACCCTTATCTTACATTGACCTTATCTCTTTAAAGATACTTGCTTTTGATGTGATTTTAGGGATTGATTGGTTAACTACTCATCATGCCAAAATTGATTGTTTTCGTAAGGTTGTTAGCTTTCATATTCCTAAACAACCCGTTGTTGAATTCAAGCAACTAAACCATTAAAATCAATCAACATCATATCTAATCATAAAGCTATTCGTTTATTAAAAAGCGGATGTCAAGCTTTCTTAGCCCATGTTATGGATTTGAATAAAGACACGTCAAAATTGAATAATATTCATGTTGTTATTAACTTTCGACGTATTTCTGAAGAACTTCCGGTCTACCCCGAGCGTGAAGTTGAATTCTTTATTGACCTTGAACTTTGGTACAAAGCCTATTTCTAAAACCCCATATCGAATGGCTCCTATTGAACTTCAGAGTTAAAGGTCCAACTACGTGGAGTTGTTGGACATTGGTTTCATTCTGCCCCTAGTACATCTCCTTGGGGTGCTCTGTTTTATTTGTAAAGAAGAAAAAGACGGGAGTATGCGACTTTGTATTGACTATCGGGAATTGAACCATGTCACTATCAAGAATAGGTATCCTCTACCTCGTATTGATGACTTGTTTGACCCGATTGCAAGGAGCACAATTCTTTTCAAAAATCGATCTTCGATTCGGATATCATCGGTGAAGATTAGAACCGAGGATATTCAAAGAGGCGCCTTTAGAACCCGATGCGGGCATTATGAATTCTTAGTTATGTCTTTCGGATTGACTAATGCTCCTGCGGCTTTCATGGATATGATGAACCGAGTATTCAAAGAGTATTTGGATGGGATTCGTTGTTGTCTTTATTGATGACATCCTCATATATTCCAAAAGCCGTGAAGATCATGAGCACCATTTGAAAATTTGGTACTCCAAAGGCTTCGTGAAAACAAGCTTTATGCCAAGTTAAAGAAATGCAAGTTCGGCTTGAGGAAGTAGCATTTCTTGGGCATGTGGTGTCAAAACATGGAGTACTGTTGACCGGTGAAGATTGAAGCAATACAAAGTTGGGAGCAACCAAGTCGGTGGTGATCAAGCACGTAGCTTTTTGGGCTTATTTGGTTATTATCGGAGATTCGTGGAAGGGTTTTCTCGAATCGCTACTCAGCTAACTCATCTAACTCGGAAGGATACAAAATTCGTTTGGGAGCGAAGAGTGCGAGAAGAGTTTCCAAGAGCTTAAAAGGAGACTTATTTTAAGACTGTTCTAACAATACCATCTGGTTCGGATGGATTTGTTATCTCAAATGATGCTTTGGGCAAAGGGTTAGGATGTGTTCTCATGCAAGCGTGGGAAAGTCATAGCCTATGCCTCGCGACAACTTAAAGAATATGAGAGGAATTATCCTACTCATGATCTAGAGTTAGCGTGATCGTTTTCGCTTAAAGATCGGAGGCACTATCTATATGGAGAGAAAGTGGAGATATATTCGGACCATAAAAGCCTTAAATATTTCTTCACTAAAAAGAACTTAACACGCTTGGCAATGACGTTGGCTCGAGCTATTGAAAGACTACGACCACACTATTCAATACCATCCCGAAAAGCGAACGTGGTAGTGACGCGCGTTGAGTAGAAGATCATATGCGAGGAACGAGTGCGATGATGTCAAATATACGATAGAGCCAACTTTAATAGAAAAGTTAAGGTTGCTCAAGCCACCCACCCGGGAAATGATGCATATGAAGAAGAAAGTGCAAGAAGGAGCTATTCCTAAGCGAGAATTGATGAAGAAGGAATACTTGAGTCCACTCTAGACTTTGTGTTCTAACGATTCGATTTGAAGTACAAGATTATGATGGAGGCACACAATACACCATTTGCAATCCATCCGGAAGTACTAAAATGTATCGTGATCTTGACATACATTTTGGTGGAACAATATGAAGAGAGAGATTGCAAAGTTTATCTCAACATGTTTAACTTGTCAACGTAAAAGCGAGAGCATCAAGTGCCTAAGGGACCATTGCAACCACTTGAGATTCCGAAATGGAAGTGGGAACACATTACCATGGATTTCGTTCACGGGACTTCCCACGGTTTCTCAAGGCATAAATGTTATTTGGGTTATTGTTGATAGATTAACCAAGTTTGCTCATTTCTTGCCAATACGGGAGACTTATTCCCTTGAACGTCTTGCTCAAATGTACGTAAATGAGATTGTGAGATTGCATGGCATGCCAGTATCCATAGTTTTTGGATCGTGACCCAAGATTCACTTCAAGATTTTGGGTTAGCTTGCAAAAAGCAATGGGTACGGATTTAAGATTCAGTTCGGCATACCATCCTCAAAGCGGACGGACAATCGTAGAGAGGACTATTCAAACTCTTGAAGATTTATTAAGACTCGTGTCCTAGACTTCAAGGCGGTTGGGATAAGTATTTACCATTGGTGGAATTCTCCTACAACAAGCAGTTATCGTGCAAGTATAGGTGTGGCCCCATTCAAGCATTATATGGATGAAAGTGTCGCTCTCAATATGTTGGGATGAGGTGGGTGAAGCAACATTGTTGGGACCCGAGAAAGTTAAGACGATATGACACCGAAAAGATCCAAATGATTCGACAACGATATACAAAAGCACAAGATCGACAAAAGAGTTATGCGGATCTTCATCGAAAGGATGTGGAATTTAGTATAGGGGATCATGTATTGTTGTGTGTTGCCCCATGGAAGGGAGTTACAAGATTAGGGAAGAGAGGAAAGCTCAATCCACGATTTATTGGTCCATTTCAAATTCTTGACCGAGTAGAAAGTGTAGCCTATAGACTCGCGTTACCTCCAAGTATGTCTCGTGTTCATAATGTGTTTCACATATCTCGCATTTCAGTAAATATGTGAAAGACCCGAATCACGTTATTGAGTTAGAACCAGGACGAGATAGCCAGAAGACTTAACGTATGAGGAAGTACTGTCAAGATCTTGGATAGGAAGGAGCATGTCCTACGACGAAGGTCATACCACAAGTTAAAGTCTTGTGGAGAAACCATGCTATAGAGGAAATGACCGGGAGTTGGAAGCGGAAATGAAAGCGAGGTATCCTCATCTTTTGAAACACCAGTATCGCACGTCAATTTCGAGGACGAAATTTCATAAGGAGGGAGGTTGTAAGATCCCAAATAATTAATAAATGAAATTTAATTTCCTCTAATTATTATTTTGAAATAGTAAGGGTTGATGTGATTAATGTGGATAATTCACGGGTAAAATACGCATAAATATTTCAAAATAAGCAAGTGGTTATAAAATATTCATTGTTGTCGGGGAATATTCGTTTGGTCGTGGAATATTAAATGCTGAGCTTGGGAATATTAAATATGACGGTAAGCGTTGACCATGTGTGGGCCCCATAACGAAAAGCGATTGGAGGAAGAAAATGACAAATATAAGTTGTTTAAAAATAACAGCGTAGTTGTTACCGTTTACACTGTTGGAATACCCGGTGGTTAAAAACACGATATCTGGCGTTGTTGAAGCAGAGTACACTGCAGTATTGCACCAATTATTGACTCTTACGTAAGAAGGCACTACTCAATAATGGTTACGATAATTCTTCATTCGGTGTTTTATTTTATTGATTCAATAATTCTTTGCGTTGATATTTTATATTCTTTGTTGTTTTAATAATTGTCATTACACAAGATTTTTCATTGTCGAAACAATAATTCTTATTATCCGAATAATATTATTAGATAAAATTATTGGCAATGTCTAGAAAGTTTACATCTAAGTAGAGGTTTGGTCACCTAATTGCGCGCATGAAGAAGGAGAAATTCTTATTGGAAAGCCCCCTCTTCTGAGAACCCGCTGGTTGTCAATATTGTGATTCGTAATATTATTTGTGAATAATTAATTATTGATTCATATGATGAGGAAAATATTGATTTTATGTGGATATAGATGGAGAAAATTTTTAATGTGACAATTGTTGAAAATTGAAATTTTATCTTTTTACGATAAAATAATTCATTTAAATATATATTATTATATTTTAATAATATAATAATGGTGATATTTTTACAACGAATGTGGGATATATGAGTATACGAGGGAGAAGAGTATTTTTTTGTTGCAATAAATGTTTAAAACATGTTAAACATGTCATGTGGACCCCATTTATTGAATTGAAATTTGATTATAGCCTCTAAAATCACCCGTTTGTGGATTTCGGTCAATTTTGTTGGAAATTTGGAAAAACTTTCTTCTGCAAAGTTGTAGAGAATTGAATTTCCTATAAAAACTCATGAGATTCGAATTTTACGATAAAAGGATATTTATTATGAATTATTGAAGTTCAAGCTCGAAATAATTGATTTTTGGAAGTTTAAATTATTTTAAATTAGAAAACGTTTTTTTTATTTTCTTCTAGAAGGTTGGCATGTGTGAATTCTTTGAGATTCAGATTTCAAAGAATACGTATAATATTTTTATAAATATTAATATTTTATTAAATTTTACGCTTTGGTGTTCTAAGCAATTTCTATAAATAGGTGCTTTAGGTTAGAATTGAAAATCACACCGTAAGCCCAAGTTTTCTCTTTCTATATTATCGAAATTATTCTTGTGAGTATTTTGAGTATACTTTGAGTATTGCTATACGGTGAAAGTTCAAGATATAGTCTATATCCAAAGATTCCAGTTAAGTCCGATCTTTCGAGGTAAGGGATATTATTTTTTTTTCGTAATGATATTATTTCTTCAATATCATTATCTTTGAAATATTGGTCTCAAGTTTTTATCAAATTTGGAACTTTTGGTGTCGAAGTTACTATTCACGATATCAAGACTATTCATCGAAAAATAAAATTTTTCTTTTCGTTCAAAATATCTATTGTGGATACTAGCTTTGATTGTATCCATGTTTTGATCATTCTTGAATTTTACGCCACTATGATTATTTTTGAGGTATTTTTGGACGTGGATAAAACAAAATACGAATCCTTAATCCTTAATCCTTGTCATTTTGATTCACTGGATTCGTTTTTTTTTTAAAAATATTTTCATCATCCTCGGTCTTAAATGATGATATTATTGAATATCTTTGGCATGTAGTGCAAAGATGAATGATTCATGATGAATATCTTTGGCCGAAGAGTGCAAAAGATGAATGATTTTCGATGAATATCTTTGGCCCGTAGTAGCAAAAGATGAATGATTTTTGATGAATATCTTTGGCCCGTAGTGCAAAGATGAACAGGTGTTTAGATGAACATGACCAACTGGTGAATGTCCTTGGCCTGTAGTGCAAGGATGAATATTTGATCCCAGATATATTGATTGATGTTACGAGGATAAAATAGGCGGTGAACTTTAAAATTCATACATAGAAGATAGTAGTTTGCATTCTCTACTTAACTCTTCTAATGAATTATTATTTCCGTTCATGAATATTGATTTAAAACTTGTTGTCTATTGTATTCTATTATATTTTTCCTGTTGAAGACTAACGATAATTTTGTTGTATATTATCTTAGTCATAATATTCTTTCTTCGGCTAGTCGAGCTCACCCTTTTCCTTTTTGTTCCATTTTTCTTCTCAGGAGGCGAGAATATAGCAAGTACGAGTCGGGGTATGGAATGAAAGTTCTAGGGAGAGTTGTTTAGTAGTCCTCACCATTGTTGTAAAATAATGTATCAATAATTATGATGAGGATTTATTTGTATGTGGATATTGTCTAGATGGCAATATCTGTATTTAAACTCACAGTTTTACTATTGTAATAATAAAGTTGTAGTTGTTTCTGTACCGTGTATTGACAACTCAGAATGGGGGATGTAGACCTATTTTGGGGATGTCACACTTAGAATCTAAGGAAATGAAGAATAATTTACGATTATGCCACCGTGACGAAAACGAAAACCAGTCGTGGAAGATCAACTAAATAATCGAACGTCGAACGCCAAAGACTTTAAGGCAATCTTATTGCTAGGGTATAGAGGATTAAGTGACTCAGTAGAAGCGTTTATGATAGTTAGGATAACAGAAAGGGCAAAAGATAACTTTTATCACCTATACGATAAAAGGGAAATGAGATAAAGAGAAAGTTTGTGGGCAGAAGAGACATATCTCTTCCAATTGTCCCAATTCAAGAATGTATAACGAATGTTTTATTTATGAATCAATGGAGTATAAGATGAAAGAGTATAAGGTGAAAGAAGAAGAAGTGAGATAAGGAATGTGAATACGAGAAATGACAGAAGATATAGGCGATAAACGAAATAAACCGTAAGTGTCTTCATTATGGTCGATTCAAGATATCGTAGCAATTGAGGATCTTGTGGCATTTGGAAAGCAGAACTCAGTGCTTTATTTGAATAACTTATGTGTCTTATATGATTTTCTGTATATATACATATAGTAGATTTCTTTATTAAAGAAATTTTGAGGAAGGAATTTGAGTTCTTTTAGAAATCAAATTTACATTTATCGATAGACAAGCGTTATGGAGAATAAGAAGATCGATTCGATCAAGTATTGATCGAGGTCTATGTGCAAGGATTATATCGTGCTATGTACTCTTACGTGTATGAGTTTTAAAGCGGTGATTAGGGGACGGAATCCTTATAAGGGAGGTGAATGTAATAACCCGAGATTTCCTAAATAAAATAAATAAGAAAATTTTGCGATAATTTTTTTTATTTAATGCGAGAATAAGTGTCTAGTAATGTGAACGATAAATGCGAATATATTTATTACTTGAAAAATTAGAAATAATTTTGGAATTATTAATTACTACAAATTATATTTTTATAGTAATTAATTTCGAAGTGAAATGTTTTTATTAATTATTTTCCATGATAACATGATTGGAAATAATATATGAAGTGATAATTAGAATTTATATAATATATATTTTATTATATGAATTGTTTAGAATATTTAAATCAAGTATTTTAACTTGATATGCGAAAGAGAAGTCAGATATGAGATCCAAACCCTGAATTGGGATTGTGATCAAGAGATGAGAATAATAATATTATATTATTGTTATAATGATTTTACAAAGACAATAATTATGTCTGTGTGTATGTATGACATATAATATTGAAGCAATGACGATCAATTAGGTCATAAAGATATTACAAGTCTTGTGAAACCCTAATTATTAAACTTAGTTATGAGAAATGGTGAGTATTTGTGTATATGAAGTTTCTTTGTGTATATGAAGGTTACCGTTGTGTATAAGATGTCGATAATTAGAAGAAAACCCTAATTATCTTGTTGTTTGTCGATAATTAGGACAAACCACAATTATTACAACCATAATCGGTTGAAGTTAGAGATTGTAATGACTGTGTTAGAACATACACAGATAATTAGAGAATCCTAATGATCAATTAGAAACCCCAATTGATGGCGTTAAGAAACTCTAATTAGAAAACCCTAATTTTTCAATCAAACCCCTAATTTAAAATTATTGGGTTTAATTACGATGTTAATGTATAAAAGTTTTAATTTACCAAAGGATAGAATTAATTGGTAAATGATAAGAATTACCATCTAGTGATTAAATACTACATTTAATTGCTATGTACAAAAATGCCCATGAAATTATATGAAATTACCAAAATGCCTTTTTGGCTTATTAGTGTATTATTAGTGTATTATTGGAGGAATCTTGCTAGCAAAGCATGGAAAACATACTTACCCTACCAATTAAGCATCCAAGACTCAATTATGCAGATTCAATCAACCATTGAGTAGCATCCAATGCATCTAACTTGGTTTATATATAGATTGAAGAGAGATAATATATTTTGTACACTAAAATTCATCCAACTCTCATCCTTAAGCTTCTCTCTCTAAAACCTACAAATTATTGTAGCATATCAGTCCCTAAACAAAGCCCAACCATCACAAACAACAAATCAGAAGCATCAAGAAGCCAGAAATCAAAAATCAAGCTTGAAAAGGTAGAAATCCTAAATTCTAGAAATCCTTGATTCGATGTTAATTGATGCAATTGATTGTTTAAAGTAGTGTAATAGAGAGTCTATTAATGTACTGGGTTGTAAAATCATGAACCCATAACATCAAAGTGCACGAATTTGAAGATTTAAACAAGTTGGAAAAACCGAATTCTGTTATTTTTCACCAAATGTCAGAGTCTATAAATCTTTGGTCGATCTCGATTTTTGTTTTTTAAAAGTTGTTATATGTATCCTGACATGTGGTCTTTAATCTCCAAAAGGAATAAAGTTCATAGCTATTGTAGATCGGGATTTATAAGTGGTCAAAGTGGGTTGACCGGCATTGACCGGCTGTTCTTCAAACCCAGAAAATATTCTAAGTGTCCAGAAAATATTATTTAGAAAATATGTCAGCCTTATATCTAGGGTTATCTTTAATGTGTTTTGTGTTCTAAAGGTTGATATGTGTATCTTGTTATGTGGTATTTAACCTCCAAAAATAATCAGGTCCATATATATTACGGATTAAGAGTTATTTAAGGTCAAAGTGGGTCGATTTAAGATGACCGTAAAATTGCAGGCAAACCTGCAATTTTCTAAGTGTTAATTTTTCTGACAAGGTTTGACCATACTTTAGATGCTTGATTTCTTGTTTTTATGATGATGTTAAGTGTTATAGTTGTATTCATACATGTTGTCTACACACTGGAATTGATAGATCACATAAACGTTACACGATCATCAAGTTATAGAGGTCCAAAGTAGGCACCTCGAATGTTATTCTTCGTGAAGAAATGACTTTTGGTAGCTACTTTGATGGCTGATTTATCGAGATCGATGTTTGTTTAGAGGTTATGATTGTTGGATCTTATATTCTTGTATTTCCTCTACAAGACCCAATTTATAGATTGTCCAAATTCGTTAAGATGAGAGAGCTATTCACGGCCAAAAGTAGCCACCTTGCCTCGCCTTATGAAAGATCTGGGTAGGCTCAAGAACACCTATAGCGACACTTACGTCACTATAGGGCCTTTTAGCACGCTTTTAATTATTTTAATTTCTAATTTTCCTAGAAAAATGATTTAAAAATTAGAAAAATTAGATTTTAATTATTAAAAATACCAAATAAATTATGAAAAATTATTTTAAAGTCCGAAAAATAGTTGTTAATTATTTTGAGTATATTTCACAAATATTTAATTTTTTGGAATATAAAAGGTATTTATTTATTTAATTATAATATTAAATAAATTATTTACAAATAGTTTTAATTCATGAAAAATCATGAAAAATTATATTATGGTATAAGAAAATATTTTAAGTTATTTCCCATGACTTTTAATATTTTGTGATGAATTTCATTAATTAATTATATATTAAAGATATTAAAGTTATTTAATGATTATATTAAATAATTTAGTTTAAAAATTATTTTAATATTATAAAAATCATTTTAAATGAAATTAAGGTATTTAAAAAATTTTAAGTTATAAAATATAACTTTTAATATTTAAAGGATAATTTCATTAATAATTTAATATTAATGATATTAAGATAATATTAATGATATTTAGTTTATTTAATAATTATTATTAAATAAATAGTTTAAAAATGGTTTTATTTATTTAAAATCTTTTAAAGAGGATATTAAGGATTTAAAAATATTTTAAGTTATAATTAATGACTTTTAATATTTGGATGAATAGTACATTAATATTTATATATTAATGGTGATTATTTAAAATGATTTTAATTGTTTTAAAAATCATTTAAGGGTAATATAAATGTTTTAAAAATTGTTTGAGTTATTATAAATAACTTTTATATTTTGGCAATGGTTTCATTAATAGTTTAATATAAATTAATTATTAACGATAATGGAATTGTTTAATGTTTAAATTATTTAATTATGATTAGATGTTTGAAAGTTATAAATTTACCAAACTAGTCGACTTGAGAACCGATTATGAAGTTATGAAGTTTTTGAAAACACCTATGGTATGAGTTATGTCACGATAGGTCTTAGAGTAGTGATGATTTGAATTATTTTAAATTTTTCAATTTTCGGAAAATTCAAAAATGATTAAAAGTAAAATGTCCGATATTTGAGATGTTGAGGTATAGAATAAGAGTCTTAGACTCAAAGTATTTACCCGATAAAGTCAGTTAAGACGACGACAAATGTCGGACCCTATAATAGAAAGAAAAGACTTCAGAAGAGCATGGATGTGATATTTGAAAATGTATAAAAATATTTCAAGTATAGAATATGAACTAAAAGTATGATCACCGCTGCGATTATGTGATGACGTGATTAGACTATGTCTTGTTGTAATAGAGCGATGACTATGTGTTATGATATATTGTTCTAATCGAATCTAATGATCCGATTATTGATAGGTTGTGATAAAGAGATAAAACCTAAGTTGAGATTTGTAATCAAGAAATCGTGCAAGTATCTTACCTTTGCATTTCCTTTATGCAATGGACATGAGTAAGAAGTTTTAATTATTCTATTCTGTCATACATTATATGCGCTTTGATTATCAACATGTTAGCTCAAATATATATTCTGTTAAGTTGATTTCTAAATGGTTATACAAGTGTCCCCACTTGGATAATCATGGCATTTATTCACATGTTGATATACCTTTGTCAATTACCCGTATACATATATATTGAATTACATATTATTGTTGAGCAAGATTAAAAACCTTCGGGTTTGGAACCAGGCATGTATGAACATCCCGATAATGGGAAAATTTTTATGCGCTTCGGCGGACAAAGGGTGAGCGATGAATTTCGTTCAAGTTATGTAGTATTGATCAATACAGGGTACAACGGGGCTGATCACCCTCCGTGCCCGTAAGTTATGACGGTTTGCGGATGAATTTCTGCTAAACCTTTTCGAAAATGAAAACCGTGTTCATAGTATGTTTCTTAAACCCTATTCATGGGTGGAGCCTCATTTCAAGAATTTGAAAGAGAGTTGTTATGTGAATTTTTATCAGTACAGATTACTTCACAACTTTCTATTCGTTGTAGAAGTGTTATGTAAAGAGAATACTTATATTCTTTCAAATTTTATATATATAATTGCTATTACTTCATTGGGCACTCAAATGCTCATCCTTGCTTAAATTAAATGTTTTCGAGTTATGTATAAGCAACACGAAGGCTCAGTACACGAACAAGGGAAAGGAAAGTCGCTCGAATGAGTTTATATTATGAGTTAATGGTTATAGTTAGTAAGACAATGGAATCTATTGTCGTGTATTGTAAGGAATGTATTTGAAGGTCACGCACTGGGAAGTAAACTTTGATGTATGTAAATTAAGTTCGAATGTATTATTATTTAGTATTATTCAAACTTAAAGAAATGGTATCGTGGAGAACCGAAGTTCGGGTTTCAAGTACTGGATTTGGGGTCGCCATAAAGTTGGTATCAAAGCCATAAGCATGAATTTGCAAAGAGCCCCGAGCCTTTATCTGGTGACATCCCTTTTAAGGGAAGGCACCAAGAAGCGATTTCAGAGGACGCCGAGCTTAGTCGGTGGCAAGTTGATAGGTACCCTTGTGAGGTGCTATGGTTGGAAGCACCATGAGTGTCACTGAGTTGGTATCAAAGTCATGAGGTTATAAACGTTAGAATGCGAAACCTAGGTTATAACCTTAGTAGAATGGAGGACGCAAGTTAAGATAGATATTCGGTGAACCAGGAGACGAAGTACTCTGGCGAGAAGTTATAGGATATGATGAGTTGAAGAGATTCATCGAGTTTTAGTGGTACTAAATAAAATATTACTTCATTTTAATGATGAATATATTTTATTTCAGTAATGATGTTGTCTCGTTTATTGTGGTCATAGGATGGATGACGAAAGTCAAAATAGTAATTCCTTGACCCAAGAGGCGATGGACTCTAGCGAGGAGTACACGACATGACGGTGAGATGATAAGAGATTTGATAGTTAGGAACGACGACTTAAGGTTAGAGAGAAAGCAAAAGTGAGGTACGTAATCGTATTCTCCAGATTTTGGAACAAAGAAGATAAGGACGCCGCCACCGAACACAGATGGAGTTAGCAGAGAGTTACGAGGAGGTTGGAGCAGAGGAGATACTGATAGGACGATTGAAGGTTGAGATAGAAGCCAAAGACACCGGGATATATACCTTGGAGCAGCTTTAGACATCGCCTTCATATACGATTCGATCTGAGTGGATGGAGGCGCCTTTCGGCAGTAAAGATAGGCGTTGATGTGTTTATAGAGATGGATTGAATAAATTCATCGTCAAACAAAATAAGAGACAACGTATATAAAACTCTTGATTGCTGTGTATATATACTATATGCTAATCAGGGTAACTTATGTATGTAGATGTCTGGTGGAAAAGATATGTGGAATAAGAAGGATCAGATCCATACCCCCAAGATAATATCGAGGCCAACAGCTGAAATAGAAGCTTACCAAGAACCCAAATCGAACGAGGTGGCTATAGTGGAAAACGTAGTATCAGATCCAGAAATGGTGGATTTGATGAGATAGTGATTCGAGACACTAAAGTTGAAGTCGCCAGCATCAACGAAAGTGCAGGATCTGGAGAACAAGGTTTCTACACTAGAAAGGTTGTGGGAGATAGAAAAGTTGCTTAATATTCAACTGCGAAAAGCATTAAAAGAAACAATGGAAGAGCAAGATAAGCTCAAAATCCAAATTGACCGGATGGGAGCCTCAAGCAACACATCGTGTTTCACTCGAGAGGTAAGGGAAAAATAAAGGTAGAAGATCCCGACTTAGGAAAACCCGATAAGAAGAAAGGGAAGAAGATATGTTATATTTATATTTGTGAGGGACATACCTCTCCTCGTTGCCCCAACTATAAGAAAGGTGGATGTTTTACTTGTGGAATGGAAGGACATCGAGCGTAATGAATGTCCGAGAAGAAAGGCTTGGTAGATAAGTAGTATGGGTTATGTTATGTAATATGTGTGATAAGTAATGAACTATTTTCAACTTTTATGTTGGTCAAGATTTTAAACTCCATTGTTGTAGTCAGAAAGGGAAAGGGCGATGTTTAAAGCAATATGTGCTATGGTATGTTAAGTTCTATTAATGTGAGGTGCTATGGTTGGAAGTACCATGAGTGTCACAAGTTGGATTAATGAAGTAAGTTGTTATAAAGGTAGCAGATATTTATCTGAATATTGGTTAATATAGTAAACCAAGTTTCAAATCCAATATTTTGATTACATGAGTATTTGAGTAGAAAATTTTGTGTTATATGTCTCTAACGATAATGATGAGGCTTAGTGTAAGATCCCAAATAATTAATAAATGAAATTTAATTTCCTCTAATTATTATTTTGAAATAGTAAGGGTTGATGTGATTAATGTGGATAATTACGGGTAAAATACGCAAATATTTCAAAATAAGCAAGTGGTTATAAAATATTCATTGTTGTGGGAATATTCGTTTTTGGTCGTGGAATATTCGTGATTGTTGGGGAATATTAAATACGACCAGTAGCAACCATGTGTGGGCCCCATAACGAAAAAAAGCGATTGGAGGAAGAAAATGACAAATATAAGTTGTTTAAAAATAACGGCGTAGTTGTTACCGATTTAATCGTTGGAATAATTTAATTGGTTAAAACACGATGTACGCGTTGTTGAAGCAGAAGATACGGTATTGCACCAATTATTGACTTTTACGTAAAGAAGGCACTACTCAATAATGGTTACGAGAATTTCGCTCAAAGGTTGTTTTATTTTATTGATTCAATAATTCTCGCGTTGATATTTTATATTGTTGTTGTTTTAATAATTGTCATTACACAAGATTTTTCATTGTAAAACAATAATTCATATTATCCGAATAATATTATTAGATAACATTATTGGCAATGTCTAGAAAGTTTCGCCTAAGGAGAGGTTTGGTCACCTAATTGCGGCGCCAAGAAGGAGAAATTTTATGGAAAGCCCCCCTTCCAGGAACCGCCTTGTGTCAATATTGTGATTCGTAATATTATTTGTGAATAATTAATTATTGATTCATATGATGAGGAAAATATTGATTTTATGTGGATATAGATGGAGAAAATTTTTAATGTGACAATTGTTGAAAATTGAAATTTTATCTTTTTCTGATAAAATAATTCATTTAAATATATATTATTATATTTTAATAATATAATAATGGTGATATTTTTACAACGAATGTGGGATATATGAGTATACGAGGAGGAAGAGTATTTTTGTTGCAATAAATGTTTAAAACATGTTAAACATGTCGGTGGACCCCATTTATTGACTGAAATTTGATTATAGCCTCTAAAATCACCCGTTTGTGGATTTCGGTCAATTTTGTTGGAAATTTGGAAAAACTTTCTTCTGCAAAGTTGTAGAGAATTGAATTTCCTATAAAAACTCGCGAGATTCGAATTTTCTGATAAAAGGGATATTTATTATGAATTATTGAAGTTCTGAAGCTCTGAAATAATTGATTTTTGGAAGTTTAAATTATTTTAAATTAGAAAAACGTTTTTTTTATTTTCTTCTAGAAGGTTGGCATGTGTGAATTGCTGAGATTCAGATTTCAAAGAATACGTATAATATTTTTATAAATATTAATATTTTATTAAATTTTCTGCTTTGGTGTTCTAAGCAATTTCCTATAAATAGGTGCTTAGGTTAGAATTGAAAATCGCACCGTAAACCCAAGTTTTTCTTTCTATATTATCGAAAGCGTATTCTTGTGAGTATTTTGAGTATACTTTGAGTATTGCTATACGGTGAAAGTTCAAGATATAGTCTATATCCAGTATTCCAGTTAGAAGTACTGATCTTTCGAGGTAAGGGATATTATTTTTTTCGTAATGATATTATTTCTTCAATATCATTATGTCAAATATTGGTCCAAGTTTTTATCAATTTGGAACTTTTGGTGTCGGTTACTATTCACGATACTGTTAGACTATTCACGATATATCAAGACTATTCATCGAAAAATAAAATTTTTCTTTTCGTCAAAATATCTATTGTGGATACTAGCTTTGATTGTATCCATGTTTTGATCATTCTTGAATTTTACGCCACTATGATTATTTTTGAGGTATTTTTGACGTGGATAAAACAAAGTACTAATCCTTAATCCTTAATCCTTGTCATTTTGATTCATCGGATTCGCTTTTTTTTAAAAATATTTTTCATCATCCTCAGTCTTAAATGATGATATTATTGAATATCTTTGGCATGTAGTGCAAAGATGAATGATTTATGATGAATATCTTTGGCCAGTAGTGCAAAGATGAATGATTTCGATGAATATCTTTGGCCCAGAAAGTGCAAAGATGAATGATTTTTGATTAATATCTTTGGCCCGTAGTGCAAAGATGAACAGGTGTTTAGATGAACATGACCAGCTGGTGAATGTCCTTGGCCTGTAGTGCAAGGATGAATATTTGATTCCAGATATATTGATTGATGTTACAGGGATAAAAATAGACGGTGAACTTTAAAATTCATACATAGAAGATAGTAGTTTGCATTCTCTACTTAACTCTTCTAATGAATTATTATTTCCGCCATTGTAATATTGATTTAAAACTTGTTGTCTATTGTATTCTATTATATTTTTTCCTGTTGAAGACTAACGATAATTTTGTTGTATATTATCTTAGTCATAATATTCTTTTATTGGGCTAGTCGAGCTCACCCTTTTCCTTTTTGTTCCATTTTTCTTCTCGTGGAGGCGAGAATATAACAAGTACTTAGCTCTGGGGTATGGAATGAAAGTTCTAGGGAGAGTTGTTTAGTAGTCCTCACCATTGTTGTAAAATAATGTATCAATAATTATGATGAGGATTTATTTGTATGTGGATATTGTCAGATGGCAATATATCGTATTTAAACTCACGCTTTTACTATTGTAATAATAAAGTTGTAGTTGTTTCATGCAGTGTATTGACAACTCGAGAATGGGGGATGTAGACCTATTTTGGGGATGTCACGGTTGGTATCGAGCTTAGGGATATGATCTCTCAAGCGGAGATCGGGGAATAGAACTAGGAGGGAGAGACGAGTAAATCCTTCGCTAGTGTGTCCTACCTAAGCTTATTTGATAGTTGGTCAAGATATAGGGATATTATGTGATATATTGATTTCCTTAATTAATCCTTGTTTTATGGACGATGATTTGAGAATGTCGACTGAGAATATTAACAATGGAAATGAGACCGTGGAGACGCCTGTACTCACCAACGAGGAGAACGTGCAATAGGCTGGCAATGTTCCTCCTGTGAAGCTTTCTTAGCCCATGTTATGGATTTGAATAAAGACACGTCAAAATTGAATAATATTCATGTTGTTATTAACTTTCCCGACGATTTCTGAAGAACTTCCCGCCCACCCCGTAACGTGAAGTTGAATTCTTTATTGACCTTGAACACAGTACAAAGCCCATTTCTAAAACCCCATATCGAATGGCTCTATTGAACTTCAGAGTTAAAGGTCCAACTACTGAGAGTTGTTGGACATTGGTTTCATTCGCCCCTAGTACATCTCCTTGGGGTGCTCCTGTTTTATTTGTAAAGAAGAAAGACGGGAGTATGCGACTTTGTATTGACTTTCGAGAATTGAACCATGTCACTATCAAGAATAGGTATCCTCTCACCTCGTATTGATGACTTGTTTGACCAATTGCAAGGAGCACAATTCTTTTCAAAAATCGATCTTCGTTCGGAAATCATCACCAAGATTAGAATCGAGGATATTCCAAAGGCGCCTTTAGAACTCTCAGACGGGCATTATGAATTCTTAGTTATGTCTTTCGGATTGACTAATGCTCTGCGTCTTTCATGGATATGATGAACCGAGTATTCAAAGAGTATTTGGATCGATTCGTTGTTGTCTTTATTGATGACATCCTCATATATTCCAAAAGCCGTGAAGATCATGAGCACCATTTGAATTTGGTACTCCAAAGGCTTCGTGAAAACAAGCTTTATGCCAAGTTAAAGAAATGCGAGTTCGCTCGAGGAAGTAGCATTTCTTGGGCATGTGGTGTCAAAACATGGAGTATCTGTTGACCGGCCAAGATTGAAGCAATACAAAGTTGGGAGCAACCAAGTCGGTGGATCAAGCACGTAGCTTTTTGGGCTTAATTGGTTATTATCGGAGATTCGTGGAAGGGTTTTTCGAATCGCTACTCAGATTAACTCATCTAACTTCGGAAGGATACAAAATTCGTTTGGAGCGAAGAGTGCGAGAAGAGTTTCCAAGAGCTTAAAAGGAGACTTATTTTAAGACTGTTTCTAACAATACCATCTGGTTCGGATGGATTTGTTATCTACAAACGATGCTTGAGCAAAGGGTTAGGATGTGTTCTCATGCAACGTGGGAAAGTCATAGGCTATGCCTCGCGACAACTTAAAGAATATGAGAGGAATTATCCTACTCATGATCTAGAGTTAGCGGCAATCGTTTCACGCTTAAAGATCTGGAGGCACTATCTATATGGAGAGAAAGTGGAGATATATTCGGACCATAAAAGCCTTAAATATTTCTTCACTCAAAAAGAACTTAACATGCTGGCAAATGACGTTGGCTCGAGCTATTGAAAGACTACGACCACACTATTCAATACCATCCCGGAAAAGCGAGCGTGGTAGCCGACGCGTTGAGTAGAAGATCATATGCGAGGAACGAAAGCGATGATGTCAAATATACGATAGAGCCAACTTTAATAGAAAAAGTTAAGGTTGCTCAAGCCACCGCAGGCCGAAATGATGCATATGAAGAAGAAAGTACAAGAAGGAGCTATTCAAAAGCGAGAATTGATGAAGAAGGAATACTTGAGTTCACTCTAGACTTTGTGTTCCTAACGATTCTCGATTTGAAGTACAAGATTATGATGGAGGCACACAATACACCATTTGCAATCCATCCGGAAGTACTAAAATGTATCGTGATCTTGACATACATTTTGGTGGAACAATATGAAGAGAGAGATTGCAAAGTTTATCTCAACATGTTTAACTTGTCAACGTAAAGGCAGAGCATCAAGTGCCTAAGGGACCATTGCAACCACTTGAGATTCCGAAATGGAAGTGGGAACACATTACCATGGATTTTCATACGGGACTTCCCACGGTTTCTCAAGGCATAAATGTTATTTGGGTTATTGTTGATAGATTAACCAAGTCCGCTTCATTTCTTGCCAATACGGAGACTTATTCCCTTGAACGTCTTGCTCAAATGTACGTAAATGAGATTGTGAGATTGCATGGCATGCCAAGATCCATAGTTTTGGATCGTGACCCAAGATTCACTTCAAGATTTTGGGTTAGCTTGCAAAAAGCTATGGGTACGGATTTAAGATTCGATTCAGCATACCATCCTCAAAGCGGACGGACAATCGAGAGGACTATTCAAACTCTTGAAGATTTATTAAGACTCGTGTCCTAGACTTCAAAGGCGGTTGGGATAAGTATTTACCATTGGTGGAATTCTCCTACAACAACAAGCTTATCGTGCAAGTATAGGTGTGGCCCCATTGAAGCATTATATGGACGAAAGTGTCGCTCTCCAATATGTTGGGATGAGGTGGGTGAAGCAACATTGTTGGGACCCGAAAGTTAATACGATATGACTCACCGAAAAGATCCAAATGATTCGACAACGATACAAAGCAGACAAGATCGACAAAAGAGTTATGCGGATCTTCATCGAAAGGATGTGGAATTTAGTATAGGGGATCATGTATTGTTGCGTGTTGCCCCATGGAAGGGAGTTATAAGATTAGGAAGAGAGGAAAGCTCAATCCACGATTTATTGGTCCATTTCAAATTCTTGACCGAAAGTAGGAAGTGTAGCCTATAGACTCGCGTTACCTCCAAGTATGTCTCGTGTTCATAATGTGTTTCACATATCGCATTTCGTAAATATGTGAAAGACCGAATCACGTTATTGAGTTAGAACCGGACGAGATAGTCAAGACTTAACGATGAGGAAGTACTGTCAAGATCTTGGATAGGAAGGAGCATGTCCCACGACGAAGGTCATACCACAAGTTAAAGTCTTGTGGAGAAACCATGCTATAGAGGAAATGACACGGGAGTTGGAAAGCGGAAATGAAAGCGAGGTATCCTCATCTTTTGAAACACCAGTATCGTGACGCCAATTTCGAGGACGAAATTTCATAAGGAGGGAGGTTGTAAGATCCCAAATAATTAATAAATGAAATTTAATTTCCTCTAATTATTATTTTGAAATAGTAAGGGTTAATGTGATTAATGTGGATAGTTACGGGTAAAATACGCAAATATTTCAAAATAAGCAAGTGGTTATAAAATATTCATTGTTGTCGGGGAATATTCGTTTGCTGCGTTGATATTTTATATTGCTGTTGTTTTAATAATTGTCATTACACAGTATTTTTCATTGTCGAAACAATAATTCATATATTCTGAATAATATTATTAGATAACATTATTGGCAATGTCTAGAAAGTTCTGTCTAAGGAGAGGTTTGGTCACCTAATCAAGGCCCAAGAAGGAGAAATTCTTATTCGAAAGCCCCTCTTTCCTGGGAACTGCCTGGTTGTCAATATTGTGATTCAGTAATATTATTTGTGAATAATTAATTATTGATTCATATGATGAGGAAAATATTGATTTTATGTGGATATAGATGGAGAAAATTTTTAATGTGACAATTGTTGAAAATTGAAATTTTATCTTTTTTCGATAAAATAATTCATTTAAATATATATTATTATATTTTAATAATATAATAATGGTGATATTTTTACAACGAATGTGGGATATATGAGTATACTGAGGAGGAAGAGTATTTTTGTTGCAATAAATGTTTAAAACATGTTAAACATGTCGGTGGACCCCATTTATCGATGAAATTTGATTATAGCCTCTAAAATCACCCGTTGTGGATTTGGTCAATTTTGTTGGAAATTTGGAAAAACTTTCTTCGCAAAGTTGTAGAGAATTGAATTTCCTATAAAAACTCGCGAGATTCGAATTTTCTGATAAAAGGATATTTATTATGAATTATTGAAGTTCGAAGCTCAAATAATTGATTTTGGAAGTTTAAATTATTTTAAATTAGAAAAACGTTTTTTTTTTATTTTCTTCTAGAAGGTTGGCATGTGTGAATTCTTTGAGATTCAGATTTCAAAGAATACGTATAATATTTTTATAAATATTAATATTTTATTAAATTTTCTGCTTTGGTGTTCTAAGCAATTTCCTATAAATAGGTGCTTAGGTTAGAATTGAAAATCAGACCAGAAACTGAAGTTTTCTCTTTCTATATTATCGAGCGTATTCTTGTGAGTATTTTGAGTATACTTTGAGTATTGCTATACGGTGAAAGTTCAAGATATAGTCTATATCCAGTATTCCAGTTAGAAGTACTGATCTTTCGAGGTAAGGGATATTATTTTTTTTTCGTAATGATATTATTTCTTCAATATCATTATTTCAAATATTGGTCCAAGTTTTTATCAAATTTGGAACTTTTGGTGTCGAAGTTACTATTCACGATACTAAGACTATTCACGAATACAAGACTATTCATCGAAAAATGAAAATTTTCTTTTCGGTCAAAATATCTATTGTGGATACTAGCTTTGATTGTATCCATGTTTTGATCATTCTTGAATTTTACGCCACTATGATTATTTTTGAGGTATTTTTGGACGTGGATAAAACAAAGTACTAATCCTTAATCCTTAATCCTTGTCATTTTGATTCAATTGGATTCGCGTTTTTTTAAAAATATTTTTCATCATCCTCGGTCTTAAATGATGATATTATTGAATATCTTTGGCCCTGTAGTGCAAAGATGAATAATTTATGATGAATATCTTTGGCCAAGAGTGCAAAGATGAATGATTTCGATGAATATCTTTGGCCCGTAGTAAAAGATGAATGATTTTGATGAATATCTTTTGCCCGTGTAGTAAAAAGATGAACATGTGTTTAGATGAACATGACCAATCTGGTGAATGTCCTTGGCTCAGTAGTGCAAGGATGAATATTTGATCCCAGATATATTGATTGATGTTACTGGGGATAAAAATAGGCGGTGAACTTTAAAATTCATACATAGAAGATAGTAGTTTGCATTCTCTACTTAACTCTTCTAATGAATTATTATTTCATTGCGAATATTGATTTAAAACTTGTTGTCTATTGTATTCTATTATATTTTTCCTGTTGAAGACTAACGATAATTTTGTTGTATATTATCTTAGTCATAATATTCTTTATTTGGCTAGTCGAGCTCACCCTTTTCCTTTTTGTTCCATTTTTCTTCTCGGGGAGGCGAGAATATAGCAAATACTGTAGTCTGGGGTATGGAATGAAAGTTCTAGGGAGAGTTGTTTAGTAGTCCTCACCATTGTTATAAAATAATGTATCAATAATTATGATGAGGATTTATTTGTATGTGGATATTATCTCAGATGGCAATATCTGTATTTAAACTCACAGTTTTACTATTGTAATAATAAAGTTGTAGTTGTTTCTGTACCGTGTATTGACAACTCAGAATGGGGGATGTAGACCTATTTTGGGGATGTCACACTTAGAATCTAAGGAAATGAAGAATAATTTACGATTATGCCACCGTGACGAAAACGAAAACCAGTCGTGGAAGATCAACTAGATAATCGAACGTCGAACGCCAAAGACTTTAAGGCAATCTTATTGCTAGGGTATAGAGGATTAAGTGAGTCAGTAGAAGCGTTTATAATAGTTAGGATAACAGAAAGGGAAAAAGATAACTTTTATCACCTATACGATAAAAGGGAAATGAGATAAAGAGAAAGTTTGTGGGCAGAAGAGACATATCTCTTCCAATTGTCCCAATTCAAGAATGTATATGTAATGTTTTATTTATGAATCAATGGAGTATAAGATGAAAGAGTATAAGGTGAAAGAAGAAGAAGTGAGATAAGGAATGTGAATACGAGAAATGACAAAGAAGATATGGCGACAATGAAATAAACCGTAAGTGTCTTCATTATGGTCGTTCAAGATATCGTAGCGATTGAGGATATCTTGTGGGTATTTGGAAAGCAGAACTCCAGATGCTATTTGAATAACTTATGTGTCTTATATGATTTTCTCATATATATATATATAGTAGATTTCTTTATTAAAGAAATTTTGAGGAAGGAATTTGAGTTCTTTTAGAAATCAAATTTACATTTATCGAATAGACAAGCGTTATGGAGAATAGTTAAAGATCGATTCGATCAAGTATTGATAGAGGTCTATGTGCAAGGATTATATGCGTTATGTACTCTTACGTGTATGAGTTTTAAAGCGGTGATTAGGGGACGGAATCCTTATATAAGGAGGGTGAATGTAATAACCCGAGATTTCCTAAATAAAATAAATAAGAAAATTTGCATATAATTTTTTTATTTAATGACGAGAATAAGTGTCTAGTAATGTGAAGCGATAAATGCGAATATATTTATTACTTGAAAAATTAGAAATAATTTTGGAATTATTAATTACTACAAATTATATTTTTATAGTAATTAATTTTACAGAAGGTAAATGTTTTTATTAATTATTTTCCATGAAAACATGATTGGAAATAATATATGAAGTGATAATTAGAATTTATATAATATATATTTTATTATATGAATTGTTCGAATATTTAAATCAAGTATTTTAACTTGATATGCGAAAGAGAAGTCGGATATGAGATCCAAACCTTGAATTGGGATTGTGATCAAGAGATGAGAATAATAATATTATATTATTGTTATAATGATTTTACTGATACAATAATTATGTCTTTGTGTATATGTGTGACATATAATATTGAAAGCAATGACGGCCAATTAGGTCATAGCATAGATATTACCGTCTTTGTGAAACCCTAATTATTAAACTTAGTTATGAGAAATGGTGAGTAGTATTTGTGTATATGAAGTTTCTTGTGTATATGAAGGTTCTTTGTGTATAAGATGCCTGTAATTAGAAGAAAACCCTAATTCATTGTTGTTTGTCGATAATTAGGACAAACCCTAATTATTACAACCATAATCGGTTGAAGTTAGAGATTGTAATGACCGTATGTTAGAACATACACAGATAATTAGAGAATCCTAATGGTCAATTAGAAACCCTAATTGATGGCGTTAAGAAACCCTAATTAGAAAACCCTAATTTTTCAATCAAAACCCTAATTTAAAATTATCGGGTTTAATTACGATGTTAATGTATAAAAGTTTTAATTTACCAAAGGATAGAATTAATTGGTAAATGATAAGAATTACCATCTAGTGATTAAATACTACATTTAATTGCTATGTACAAAAATGCCCATGAAATTATATGCGAAATTACCAAAATGCCCTTTTTGGCTTATTAGTGTATTATTAGTGTATTATTGGAGGAATCTTGCTAGCAAAGCATGGAAAACATACTTACCCTACCAATTAAGCATCCAAGACTCAATTATGCAGATTCAATCAACCATTGAGTAGCATCCAATGCATCTAACTTGGTTTATATATAGATTGGAGAGAGATAATATATTTTGTACACTAAAATTCATCCAACTCTCATCCTTAAGCTTCTCTCTAAAACCTACAAATTATTGTAGCATATCAGGTCCCTAAACAAAGCCCAACCATCACAAACAACAAATCGGAAGCATCAAGAAGCCGTAAATCAAAAATCAAGCTTGAAAAGGTAGGAAATCCTAAATTCTAGAAATCCTTGATTCGATGTTAATTGATGCAATTGATTGTTTAAAGTAGTGTAATAGAGTCTATTAATGTCTTTGGGTTGTAAAATCATGAACCCATAACATCAAAGTGCACAATTTGAAGATTTAAACAAGTTGGAAAAAGCAAGATTACATTATTTTTCACCAAAAATGTCGAGTCTATAAATCTTTGGTCGATCTCGATTTTTGTTTTTTAAAAGTTGTTATATGTATCACGATATGTGGTCTTTAATCTCCAAAAGGAATAAAGTTCATAGCTATTGTAGATCGGGATTTATAAGTGGTCAAAGTGGGTTGATTTGCGGCATTGGACCTAACATTCTTCAAACCCAGAAAATATTCTAAGTGTCCAGAAAATATTATTTTCGAAAATGTCAGGCCTTATATCTCGGTTATCTTTAATGTGTTTTGTGTTCTAAAGGTTGATATGTGTATCTTGTTATGTGGTATTTAACCTCCAAAAATAATCAGGTCCATATATATTACGGATTAAGAGTTATTTAAGGTCAAAGTGGGTTGACCGGCATTGACGAAAAATTCTCAAGGCGACCGAGAATTTTCTAAGTGTTAATTTTTCTGACAAGGTTTGACCATACTTTAGATGCTTGATTTCTTGTTTTTATGATGATGTTAAGTGTTATAGTTGTATTCATACATGTTGTCTACACACTGGAATTGATAGATCACATAAACGTTACACGATCATCAAGTTATAGAGGTCCAAGTAGGCACCTAAGCTGTTCTTCGTGAAGAAACGACTTTAGTAGCTACTTTGATGGCTGATTTATCCCAGATCGATGTTTATTTAGAGGTTATGATTGTTGGATCTTATATTCTTGTATTTCCTCTACAAGACCCAATTTATAGATTGTCCAAATTCGTTAAGATGAGAGAGCTATTCACGGTCAAAGTAGGCCACCTTCGGTTACGCCTTATGAAGATGCAGGTAGGCTCAAGAACACCTATAGCGACACTTACGTCTACTATAGGGGCCTTTATGACGATTTTAATTATTTTAATTTCTAATTTTAGAAAAATGATTTAAAAATTAGAAAAATTAGATTTTAATTATTAAAAATACCAAATAAATTATGAAAAATTATTTTAAAGTCCGAAAAATAGTTGTTAATTATTTTGAGTATATTTCATAAATATTTAATTTTTTTGGAATATAAAAGGTATTTATTTATTTAATTATAATATTAAATAAATTATTTAAAAATAGTTTTAATTCATGAAAAATCATGAAAAATTATATTATGGTATAAGAAAATATTTTAAGTTATTTCCCATGACTTTTAATATTTTGTGATGAATTTCATTAATTAATTATATATTAAAGATATTAAAGTTATTTAATGATTATATTAAATAATTTAGTTTAAAAATGATTTTAATATTATAAAAATCATTTTAAATGAAATTAAGGTATTTAAAAAATTTTAAGTTATAAAATATAACTTTTAATATTTAAAGGATAATTTCATTAATAATTTAATATTAATGATATTAAGATAATATTAATGATATTTAGTTTATTTAATAATTATTATTAAATAAATAGTTTAAAAATGGTTTTATTTATTTAAAAATCATTTAAAGAGGATATTAAGGATTTAAAAATATTTTAAGTTATAATTAATGACTTTTAATATTTGGATGAATAGTACATTAATATTTATATATTAATGGTGATTATTTAAAAATGATTTTAATTGTTTTAAAAATCATTTAAGGGTAATATAAATGTTTTAAAAATAGTTCGAGTTATTATAAATAACTTTTATATTTTGGCAATGGTTTCATTAATAGTTTAATATAAATTAATTATTAACGATAATGGAATTGTTTAATGTTTAAATCATTTAATTATGATTAGATGTTTGAAAGTTATAAAATTGGCCAAACTAAATTGACTTGAGAACCGATTATGAAGTTATGAAGTTTTGAAAACACCTATGGTAATGATTATGTCACGATAGGCGGTGAGTGATGATTTGATTATTTTAAATTTTTCAATTTCTCGGAAAATTCAAAAATGATTAAAAGTAAAATGTACGATATTCTGAGATGTTGAGGTATAGAATAAGAGTCTTAGACTCAAGTATTTACCCAAAAAAAATTTTCAGATGCTGTTGACAAATGTCGGACCTATAATAGAAAGAAAAGACTTACAGAAGAGCATGGATGTGATATTTGAAAAATGTATAAAAATATTTCAAGTATAGAATATGAACTAAAAGTATGATCATTGCGATTATGTGATGACGTGATTAGACTATGTGCTGACTGTAATAGACAGTACTATGTGTTATGTTCTAATCGAACGAATGATCTGATTATTGATAGGTTGTGATAAAGAGATAAAACCTAAGTTGAGATTTGTAATCAGCAAATCAGGCAAGTATCTTACCTTTGCATTTCCTTTATGCAATGGACATGAGTAAGAAGTTTGAATTATTCTATTCTGCATCTGATTATATGCGCTTTGATTATCAACATGTTAGCTCGAGATATATATTACATTAAGTTGATTTCTAAATGGTTATACAAGTGTCCCCACTTGGATAATCATGGCATTTATTCACATGTTGATATACCTTTGTCAATTACCCGTATACATATATGTTGAATTACATATTATTGTTGAGCAAGATTAAAAACCTTCGGGTTTGGAACCAGGCATGTATGAACATCCCGATAATGGGAAAATTTTTATGCGCTTCGGCGGACAAAGGGTGAGCGATGAATTTCGTTCAAGTTATGTAGTATTGATCAATACAGGGTACAACAGGGCTGATCACCCTCCGTGCCCGTAAGTTATGACGGTTTGCGGATGAATTTCTGCTAAACCTTTTCGAAAATGAAAAACCGTGTTCATAGTATGTTTCTTAAACCCTATTCATGGGTGGAGCCTCATTTCAAGAATTTGAAAGAGAGTTGTTATGTGAATTTTTTATCAGTACAGATTACTTCACAACTTTCTATTCGTTGTAGAAGTGTTATGTAAAGAGAATACTTATATTCTTTCAGCTTATATATATAATTGCTATTACTTGTTGGGCACTCAAATGCTCATCCTTGCTTAAATTAAATGTTTTCGATTATGTATAAGCAACTGAAGGCTCGTATACGAAACAAGGGAAAGGAAAGTCGCATTGAATGAGTTTATATTATGAGTTAATGGTTATAGTTAGTAAGACAATGGAATCTATTGTCGGGTATTGTAAGGAATGTATTTGAAGGTCACGTGCACTGGGAAGTAAACTTTGATGTATGTAAATTAAGTTCGAATGTATTATTATTTAGTATTATTCAGCTTAAAGAAATGGTATCGTGGAGAACCGAGTTCGGGTTTCAAGTACCTGGATTTGGGGTCGCCACAGGATCTCTATCTATAGGGATGTCAGGTCGATACAAGGGAGGATCTGCACTGGCAAAGCCATATGGGTCACTTGAGGGGCCAGCGCCAGAGCTGGAAGGATCAAAAGTATCTACCTCTGAAGGATATCTGCCCAAATGCCGAATGAAAAAATGTGTTCGGTCCAGCAATCGGGTCAATCTGTCAATCTGTGTCACATGAGTCGGATCTTTGACACAGGCTAGCCAATCTATCATCATCACGGATCCTGGAACCATATCGCCCATAAACTGTGTGGCGCGGGTCTGAGCTCTAATAGTACGAGGGATCCACCAATGCTGGAACATCTCCTGAGACCAGGGGCCCTTTGACAATGTAAAACCGTCAATCCCCAACAATGGGATGTCAATGACGGGTGACTGCGAAACAGGTTAATAACGCCTGACAGGAGGCAAGATCAGCATACGGATCTCTCCTGTAGTGCTCCTGATAGCATGCTCTCCTAAATAGAGCTCCCATCCTCCATCTGTAAAGAGAGGAATCCTGTGGGTGGAAATGATGTACTCTACTCTAGTCGGGTACCCATCCTCAAATCCAACTCCCAAATGCTCTCTAGAGTACGGAACCCATGTGATGACATTGGTTGTCAACAACTCCAGCTGTAGGCGACAATGAGTGAAACCCTCAGCAACATGGACCTTCGCCAGTATGGAATGATGCCATCTCCGTCCTCGTGGATAGGTGTCTAAACCTAACACGCTCACAGGATGCAAACATGGAAGCCTCTCATAGGCCCAAAACTGCCAACACAAAGGCAACATCTGCTGTCAGTCAACACTCTTAACCTATACACGGGAAAAGATAAGAGAAACACTCACCAACAGAAATGGGTAGAATCCTAACCACGCCTCGGTCAAGCCCTGCGATCGCATGCGCATTCCCCTGAGGAAATAGGCAAAGCTGTAGGAACCCCAATCATACTCTCCTATACGGTACATGTGTCGAGTGGCACTGATCAAAGCGAAGGACACCGTAGAGTAATTATCTGCTATGAAGCAGCCCCTAATGATCATCAGGAACAATCGCCGAAGAATGCGATCCCTGACTCTCACATCATCAGGTATAGGCTCACTCAACAGCCCGCTCATAGCATCTACGCTCAAAGGACCTGTACGAATAGTCCTGTCTTTGAGCATCTCCGCTGGAACTCCCAACAAGGATCTGATGGCAGTAGGGGTGATATCCGTCGTGCAAGGCACCGGTGCCCCTCCAAACTCTATACCTGTGATAAACCGCCAATCCATCAGCGTCATCATCACCTCACAGTCCAGCAAATGGAGTGATTGAGTCTTGTGAAACCACCGCTCAGACAATGCCCTGAGCTAACCCCAGGGACAACGATGGGGTAAAATGGAGAAGAATATCCCAAATCCCCAGCCATGGACGATCGCTCTGTAGTCATCATGCAAAGCCTGATACATAGAGTGGATGCTAAACCAGTTCCCTTGAGGTTGTGTGAAGTCGGGAACCTACATCAAATTCAGATCAACATCAGAATCCTTGACTCCTCATCAATAGGAAATAAGGAAGATTAAAGATCTAACTTCATACCTCGTTTGCGTGCAGGTATACTGAAGGATTCCTACTTAAGTCACCTAGAAGATCTGGTTTCATCACTTGAATACCTGGCAATTCCCTACGGGGAACACGTATAGCAGGAGCAGGAACCTCGATCGGTACATCCTCCTCCTCGTCCTCAACATTCGGCACTTCAACCCGAATATAACGTATCACCGCCTCCACTAAATGACGAGGCTGTCTGAAGGAACGACATTGAGGCTCTTCAGAAGCTCTCCTTCGTACACCATAAGTAGTCCTACGGAACTACTCGGCTGATCCGGATCCATAATATCTGGACAACAAATCTCCAAATCACCTCAGAAAGGGTGTGGTAAGTTCTTACCTGGAGCTTTTCAAAATGCATTTTATAATTACATGCATGCATGTATTGTTTTAACATATATCCACAGTAGAGTTAAAAATGCATGAATACCCAATACCTACATTTTGGAAAAAAATTTCCATAGCCCCCTTTGTAAATGGGACTATCCACATGAACATAGGCATGTCTAGGTGGCCATTCAGTAGCACACCTATACACAGTCATATACATCCTACATGCATTAATCACATCACAGTAAAAAAATCCGTAAGTGTAGTCTAATTACTAGGATTATTTTGTTTTTCTACCTTTACTCATTTGTCCTCAGATAGGATAAGAAATGACAGTAAAAGGTGCCAATTTGACTGTTTTAAAAGTCAAATTTTTTACATCATTATGTTCAGCATGGTTTAATACTAACATTTTCTATGTTGAATATTTTTTATCAAGTCATATCAGCATGCATATTCACTACTATGTGTCTAAATGCATTTCATGTGATAAGTTATTTTCCAACGGATAGAAACTGGAAAAAAATACATGCATACATTACCAGGACAGTGAAGAACGCTTATACGGTGGCAAAATATGAAGAAAGTTGCCCGAACTCAGCAGAGCTCTCAGATTTCCTTCGCTGCGCAACTTGAAAATGACTTATAAAAGCAACCATTCGCCTATACATAGGCACGGTTGGCCGCAAGCTCACATGCGGCTCCTGCAGGTGTACCTGTGGCACTTCTACATGGGTCCCACACCTCCGACTCCCTCCTGTTAGAGTTACAAAGGAGCTCTCACAAGCTCAAAAGGCCAAATCAGGAACAAAAATGCTACGCGATTAAGCGGAATAGCCGGAAATCATGGTTTCTTGTCGGTCAGAGTTAAACTCTCGTCGTCTCAATGGTATTTGCCTGAATGTAGGGTATACTATACCAATGAGCTCAGCTTTCACAGATCATGCTCGGTAATACCCCACAAAGGTCCGATGCCGTCATTTGCAGGGTCGCAACCCTAAACATCCCCGACGGGGGTTACAACGCAAAACCATGAAATATTAAACATCCTCGGCGGGGGTTACAATGCAAAACCACAAAATATCAAACCTCCCCGGTGGGGTTACACCGCCAAAGTTATCAACTGATGAAATATCCCCGGCGGGGGTCACAACGTACATCCACGTATCCCCGGCGGGGGTTACAACACAATACAACCATTGATACACACATCAATGAAGGTTAAGCAACCTTGATGTCATGTCAGCCGATGGAAAGTAAACCCATCGAAGCAACCTTCCCCGGCGGGGGTTACAACGCAATGCAACCATTGATACACACATTAATGAAGGTCAAGCAATCTTGATGTCATGTCAGCCGATGGTAAGTAAACCCATCGAAGCAACCTTCCCCAAAAAGGGTTACTACGCAATGCGACCGTTAACACATACATCAATGAAGGTCAAGCAACCTTGACAATGCACCTAGCAGGGATCTATCCGGTGATACACCCATCAATGAAGGTCGGGCAACCCTGACATCGACAAAATTGTTGGCAGTAACTCCGACAGAATGAGGGAATATGTTATACACATCCTCAAATAGACAAAGCTTTATCCCCACAGATCTCTTACACAGAAGAGGTACCTCTATGGAATATAACCAGTGTCTAGGATTCAATACTTTGGTGATAGCCCCAACGTCAACATCCTTGAAGACTTGGATCGCATGTCCAAGCCATCACTAATTGTCATCCCAATAGGATTACTTGGAAATCATGCTACATACATTTGCATCATGTTGTTGCATATAGCATCATGTTTATCTTGCTTACATTTCAAGTGTCTAGGATTCTTTATCCTATCCATTCCTTGCATTGCATGAATATGATAAAGAGGGACATCTGTAGACATTCGAAATTTTTTGCACGCTTGTTACTAATATTGTAGGAGGGCAGATTTGTCTTTCAGAGATAACCCTGGAAGACAGCTTACATCCATTCCGGATACTACCGGAAGTTCAGTTCCAACTCGGAACACAAATCCAGAACTTCATCTCAAACCTAAAACACACACCGGGAATGTTATATCCAATCTCGGAGATAACCCGAGAATACGTGAGATCAAAAGGCCCAAGCAACAACAGGAGAGGGCAGATTACAGATCGGGGATAACACCATGACGCTTTCGTTCTAATCCCAGAAATAACACTGGGAGTAGCAACTCCATCCTTGGTGATAGCCCTAAGGAATGCCATTGCAGTTCCGGTGATAACTCCGGAAATGCTTGTTTCAAATACATGCGATCAGCTTCTAGCTCAGACCTCCTGCCGAGGCACTCATACCTTAGACCTGGAGCTAACAACGGGTAGACAAGCACACCCACAGATGACAGTGAGGCATACAAACAAGCAGTCCACTCTCAAATATAACCCTGAGCAACGTTTGCTTTCAGCTCAAATCGGCGATAACCCCAGTGAAGAGTCAAAACGTCATCAGACTGCCTCAACATTTTCTCTCACAAGATGATATCGCGGCATATAAACAAGTAGTCCAATCTCAGATGTAACCCTGAGCAATTTCTGCTTTCAACTCAAATCAGCGATAACCCCGGCAAAGGCTCAAATGTCATCTTGCCCCTTCAACACTTGCGCGTCGTCTCAACACTTCATACATACATACATACAATAATGTTCCACAAGAACCGAGGAGTAACAATCCTGAATGACTATTACGCATGACAGTACTTTGGATAGAATTTGAAGCTTGAAGACCTTGGGCATGGACCCCTCTTCCTTACTTCGTACAACCTCTAATCCATGTCATTGCGTAACTCTCGACACAAGCGGTCTGAAGAAAGTCAGATATACCTCGTTCGGATGCTCGAATTGTAGTTCTGCAAGTTTGAGTGGACATTACAGTGCACGAGTGCACGTATTTTGAGATGACAGGACCCGCAAGGCTCGGATGCACCACGACCACCAGCCCATAGGTACAAACCACGGTACCGCAGCAGTTTACTACTGACCATCGATCTATAAATATGAGCCTTGGGAATTGACCATTTGAGAGGAGAAGGAGAGAAAAAGGAAAGGAAGCCCTATCCATTTTGCTCTGTATACACCCCTATTGAGTGTTTCCTCTTCTATAAACATCTGTTAACTCACATATAGCTATCATTTTATCCAGCGGGAGCTGAGTGTTTATCCATATAAAGTCATAGAAGTCTACTTTGGCAGCCCACTGTAAGCCTTCTCACATTTTATAAAGTCTTCTTCTCATATTAGCACACACTGTTATAAACATTGAGAGTCGTGTTGTGTGTGTTTGCAGGACTTCGGTCAAGTGGTTTTCATTACATCTATATATGTGTACTTATATATGTATATATTTCATATATAGACTAATATTATCGAGTTATGCCTCAATTGAGCCTAGACTTTAGTGCGGAGCATTTATTTGCTTTGTGTGTGTGTGTGTATATATATATATATATATATATATATATATATATATATATCTTATATATAAAATTATTGTCGGACATATCAGATGAGCACGGATTCACATCCGGTCGCGTTTATTGCTTATATATATATATATATATTTATATATATATATATATATATATATATATATATATATATATATATATTTACATTTCATTAGGCCGAGTTTTCTCCGTGGCCTTTTACAACTTTATTTATATATTTCGTCTCGCTTTTGGAGTTTACTTAGTGGCGAGTTGATTGCTTTTACTGACTTTATTTACATTTCGTCCACACAGAGTTTACTTCGTGGTGGTTGATTATATCCATATATATATATTTACGGTTTTATATATTTACATTTTTGATCCCCATGGAGTTGCTTCGTGGTGGTTGATCAAGTCAATATATATATATATACTTGACTTTTTATATATATAAGCGATTCGCTTTCCATACAAGCTACAGTATCATGTGAGCCTAGGAATCATGTGATCACAGATTCAGTCTACTGAATCTAGATTCGGTTCCCATGATGGACATTTTTTAGCTGTGAGCAGCTTGTACATTACTTTACAGTGTCTAAATTTCCTTGGATGGCTATCATGCCCGTGATGAGTTTAGCACTGCTGTATATTATTTTCTCGAGAATGCTTCACATCTCGAAAATAAAAGCAAACAAGCCGAACATTTAATAATAAAATGGAAGTATCAAAGGCCTCAATTTCTATTGAGCACATGGTTTGAAAAACCTCTTTTTATAAAACTTCATTGTTATATCTTGTTTAAAACTGAATTTTTCTATAAATTCAAACCCTATGTATATAGGTGCGAACGAGGTACAACACTACACTGAAACGAACAAAACTAACAAAAAAAAAATATTTGGCTGAATCAAATGGCTGAGTGTTATTTCATACCGAGCTCAAAACAAAACAAAAATATATCTTGCCACACAGGCAAATCAAATAACGCCATATAGGCAATCAAAATAATGTCACACATGCAATCACATGTCAGACTGAACAATCTAGAAGCATGCAAAATCGGAAGGCGTGTTTAACACAAACATCACCAATCCGCATAACAGAATAGAATAAAAAAGAAAAGTACTGGGGTCCCACAACAAAATCACCAAATGGTTAACTCCCACCAGAACACAAAACAGAGAAAATGTGGACTGCTAACACCGCCACAGAAGGTGTCATGCAAAGACATGCATGTGGTACCCCTATGGCAGTAAAAGAGCCAAACATTTTGGGCTCGACTCAAAAAAATACGAGCAAGACTCGGATTCGTTAATAATATGATCCACATCTGAGCATAAAAAATAGTTTGAATAAAAATATGAGTAGAATCTGAGTAAGTTTATACTCAACTCGTTTAAGATTTAAACTACTTGAATTCTCGATTATGATTTGATACACACTCGATTGATACAAATTCGATTAGATACTTGATACATTCTATTAAAATATATACAAAATTAAATCAAATTAAGATAATTAATTATTCTTCTTCTTTTGTTTTTAATTTTAATTATGATTTTATATTTTTAAAGTGTAATAGTAAACATATTTTCTCATTTCTAAGTAAAATAACAAATTTAGTTTATAATTATATGTATTATAAAGCTAGTTATTATGTGGAAACTCGAATTCGAGTTTGAACTTGAAGCCCGCGAGTAGTTTGAATATATTTCGATCTGAGTCGGTTCAAATTTGAGTAATAAATATTCGAGTCGAGTCAAATTTGAGTGAATTTTTTAAATACAATTCAAATTCGAGTATGAAATTAACCTTTCGAGTCGAATTTGAGCAGCTCTATGTTTGATTCGATTCGACTCATTTACACCCTTAGGTACCTCCACAAGTTGTTATAGCTCAGGTATACCCTATGGTAAATTCTAACAAAGATACCATGTCACAACATATGCGACAGAATATTAACACAAAGGGTTCTAATTCGTATATGTTAAATAGAAATGAATCATCAATACAAGTCTCTAAAATATATTAACATGTATTTTTCTATGAAAATTTAAAATAAATACTAAACATGATACACTAGATCAAAGAGTACAAACATGAGTTCTAGGTATCAATGCCCAAAACGAAATTATCACATGAATTTGAGAAGACACAGACACGTGAAACAATAATTAACTTCTAAACAAAAATCAAAATGAACAAATCAAAATTAAAAAGATTATCGCTGAAGGAGTACGGAATCTGTACATGGATTAAGCAATGTAATACCTAAAATTTATTCCAATTGTAACTCCTTAAATTCCCTTCGTCTGAACTAATTACATAATTTAGTAAAAAATAAATTAATAAATTATGCGTTAAATTACTAATTAATAATTTATTATTACTATTATTATGACTCATGCATTCCATTGATTTTATAATATCAATTAGATCGACTATATTCATTACTAAATAGTTTTTGTTCCTTTCAAAACAAGAGTTAAATATTATATTAAAGTATATATATATATATATATATATATATATATATATATATATATATATATATATATATAAAATCCATTTCAAGGCATACCCCATTATTTTACATACAATGCTCACCACCTTTAGCGACGGACCGAGTGACGTTTCGGTCCGTCGCTATAGAACATATAAATAATTTATATGTTATAGCGACGGTTCGATGCGTCGCTAAATGTTAAGACGACAGTTTTCTGATATACACAACGGACCAAACTGTCGCTAAAGAGGAGAAACAAGATATATAGGATCAAGAGATATACCCTTGATTCTTTCCATATATATATATATACTTTTACTCCCTTCGACTCACCAAAAGTACAACACTATTCGGGCCAATTTAATACAAAATTAGAAGAAAGAAAATCAAAATAATTTTAGATGAGATTCCCCCACCCAGGCATACATTCTCCTCCCTATTTACTATTGTGATACAACATATTACAAAAGGGAATATTTATTAATCAAAGTACTTATTTTACTTCATTCCATATAGTCTTTACCTTTTTATTTGTATAACTATCCTTGCAAATTATGCAAGTTTCTCTATACTTCAATTATTTTATTGGTAAAAATGTCATACCTACTTCCAATTATCAATGATGGGGTGCTTTGATTCTGCACCCAATTGATTTCCCAAAAACTACAATAAAAAGTAAGGACTCTCACTCAAAATTTAAGTTTATTTATATAATTATATATAAAATTTAAGTTTATTTATATAATTATATATATAGTACATGAAATCTATTACATGAGTATTAGGTATTAACACCTTACCTCCTATGAAGTTTACTCTTCCGTCCTGCAGCGTAGCGTTCTCGCTTCTTCTTTATTTCATTATTTTTTTTAAAAAATACTATTAAGGCTAACCCTAATATAATAATACTAACCAGATTTTTAATTAGATTAAATAAGTTTTAAGGCCCAAGTCTTATAAAATTAATTTTAGGATTAATTACATATATTAGTACATTTTTGAAAATAATTACAAAAATCATACATCCATAAAATAATTACAAAAAATATTACACTTTTTCATTTTTATTTACAATATTAATACAAATATAAGTCCTTAATTAAAGGAATTAATATTAATGGGCTGACATGGCATATTAGTGTCCAACTTAAAATGGGTTTTATTTTTTTTTTGAAACGCGTGATAACCGCCATTAGGACTCTTCAGTTTTAAACCCTTGTTTGCATGCTAAAACCCTTTCTTCTCTTTCTGTTCGTCTGTTATTCTTCTTTATTGATCGTGTTTGAGTGTTTTATTCTTCATTTTCATGCTCGCCATCTTCGTCTAGTTGTTCGTCATCATCGTTGTTACTTGTTATTATTGTTGCACAGTGGTCATCGTTTAGTTGTTATTGTTGTTATCATCGTTGGTCGCCACTTTAGTTGTTCTGTTCGTTCGTTTAGTTATTCGATTCTGGTGGTTATTTGTTCAGGTCAGTAATTTTTAAATAGTTTAATATATTATATATTAAAGTAGTTTATTAATGTGTTATTTTTATGTCTTGTATAGAATGGTTGATACAAGGAAGAAGGATTGAAAGAGGAAGAGAATCACGGAGGGTGATTCTGTTAAGGGCTTGAAGAAGTTTATTGTGGAGAGGAAAGGGAAGGGGAAGGATGTATGTCAGAAATCGAGTAAGAGTGATAATAGGTTGGTGATACATAGTGATATCAAGCATTTTGAAGTGCAGTTAGATTCTGATTTTGATTTCCATGTAGTTAAGTCCGAAGGACAAGTGCTTAGCCAGAATATAATTCCAACACAAAGAATTTTAAAGGTGTGTTAATTTAAATTTTGTTATTGTACGATTATATAAATGTTTGGTTTCTTAGTTAGTATGTTTTTGGTTTCTGTTAGCTTTTGATTTGGATACCATTTGTGTTCCATCGATTAGGTATATTTGGTTACTTTTTGTATGTTGTTATGGTTACCATGTATTTATTTAGTGTACATGTTGTTTATGTATTTGTTACCATTAAAAGATGTTTTGGTTACTATCATATAATTGTTCAGTTACTTGTTTAGTATGTTTTTGGTTAATGTAAGCTTATGATTTTCATACCATTTTTGTTCCCTTAAGTTGGGACTTTGGTTACTATTTTTTGTTGTTCTGGTTACCATGTATTTGCTTAGTATACATGGTTTGACTAAAATGTGGTTGATTTATATGTTTGTTTATGTATTAGTTGCCATGAAAATATGTGTTGGTTACTATCATATAACTGTTTGGTTACTTGTTTAGTATGTTTTTTTGTTACTGTTTGCTTATGATTTGGAAACTATTCTTGTTTCCTTAATTTGGGATTTTGGTTACGTTTTTATGTTGTTTTGGTTACCATGTATTTATGTAGTATACATTGGTTAGCTGAACTGGATTTGGTCTACATGTTGATCATGTGTCGGTTACCATGAAAACATGGTTTGGTTACTATGATATAACTGTTCGGTTACTTGTTCAGTATATTTTTTGTCTATAAGTTTTTTTTTGTTACCTTTAAATTATGTTTTAATTAATATTATATATAACTATTTGGTTACTACATAAACTGATATGTACTGCATCTTGTTAATATTTTGGTTAACATTAGATTATATAATATAACTGTTTGGTTACTGCTTGATTATGTTATGGTTACTGTTATATTATGATATGGTAACTATTATTGTGCAGTCAATGTGGGATGTTGGATACTTTTTATAGTCTATTTTGGCTACTGTGTAATTGTTGTATTATGTTTTTGCTAGTATGATATTATTTGTTGGTTACTATGTAAATATTTATAGTATAAATATTGTTTATATTGGTTACTAATAATTATGTAAATCTGATTTTGTTTATTTGCAGTTATGGGATCTTTATTATGAGGAATGCAACAGAAAATTCACTGAAAAAGTTATATATTGGTGCGACGTGGAAGTCCCTAGCATTATTGCCAAGAAATTAAATGAAAGTCAGTTGGAGAAGTTTAAGGCAACATGTTATGGGAATTTTTTGGAGTTTGGTGAGCACCAAATGTATTCCTAGATTGTTCACCATGCTCTTGTAAGGGCGGTTCACTAGAGGGATGACGGTGAAATGTGATTTTTGTTTGGGGAGACAAAGGTTAGGTTTGGTTTGCCTGAGTTCTGTCTGATTTCTGGGTTGAGATGGCAAGGTGAGGATGATATAACTGCATATAAAGGTATGGAGAATCTGCTTATTGAAAAGTTTTTTGGGGACAAAGTGTGACGCGTAGTAGTATAGGTAGGGTATATCGGAAGGCAATTTTTGATGACGATGATGAGGCTATTAATATGTCAATGATTTTGTTGGTGTTTAATTTCATTCTATCCACAGTTTCTGAAAATTATGTGGATGGGGAAATGGTTAATTTTTTATGCTATGGTGATGTTAGTAGGTTTCCTTGGGGGAAAGTCGCGTTCGAGATGACAAAGTACTCTTTTTCCAATGCTTTGAAGGGGGCGTTTAAAGAAAGGAAGGAATGGTGGGTCGATATATAATTTCTACAAGGATCATTATACCAAATTGTACAAGTTGAATGTGCTTCCTTATGTATTCCAAGTGTTTATGTTTGAAACCATTCTGACATTCAAAACTCGGGGCATATGCAATGACGAGCATCCATCTGATGTCCATTTATTTAGATGGAAGGAGCTAGTGAAGCCTCCTACGAATGACAAGTTGAATAATTTAGTATTTTGTCCTGGACAGGTATGCAGTTTACTACTAAGAGTGTAATTGGTTACCTTTAGTTATGTAATTGGTTACTAATTATATTTTGTGAACTTTACTATTAACAAAGTAGTTAGTTACCTTTATATACTCATTTGGTTACTGATTATATTATGTGTATGTTAATAATAACAATGTTATTGGTTACCTGAATATACGCATTTGGTTACTGATTATTTTACACTCATGTTGTTAATAACAATTTTGTTGGTTACCCAGATATACAAATTTTGGTTACCTTTATAAATTGATTTGGTTACTGATTTATATACATTTGGTTACCTGTATATATGTATTTGGTTACTAATTATGTTTTATGATTCTTTATTTATTATTTTTTTTTACTGTATTTGTACAATGTTTGTCAAATTCTATACTAAATGTACTTAATATTTTTCAGTTGAGGATAAAAAGTTTGATTCCCACGTCCGAGGAGAAGGATCGACTTGATTTGGGCGAGCTTCACTTTTTCAATGGGAAGGATGCTGATAAGAAGGTTGAAAAAAAGTGAAGGGTGACAACATTGGATTTGATATATCTGAAGTTAAAGATGAAATTGATGCACGGTTTAGGCCGTTGGAGAAAAAAGTGTTTGAAATTAAGAAAGACATTATAAAATTACGGGCTGATATTAAGGATTATATGCATATTTTACATGTTCAGATATGTAGGGACTTTAGGTCCATTATTAGAGATGAGTTACGCGGGATCAAAGATGTTGGGGACAAACAAGTTTATGGTGATTCTGATGATGATTCTGATTCTGATGATGGCGGTGATGATGATGATGATGATGATGATGATGAAGCTGATGATATTGTTGATGAGGATGCTAATGTTTTTAAAGGTAAATATAATGATGATGATGAGGTTGGTGATGATGGGTTGAAAGCTGATGAGAAGAATGATTAGTTTGAAACTGAAGTTGTTAAAGAGTGTGAAGATGTTGTTATGGTTGATGAAGTTATTAAAGATGATGAAGTTGTTAAAGAGTGTGAAGACCGCCATGTTGATGAGGATGTTGATGATGGTTCAAAACTAAATACAAATAATGAAGGTGATGATGTGTCAAATTTTGTTGAGAAGAAGGATGGGAATGAAATTGAGATTGGTAATGAAGTTGAACGTGATGTTATGGTTGAAGAACATCATGAAATAAAAATTAATGATGATGAAGAAAATGTCAAGGTTTAACATATTTTTTGTTTTGTTGTGTTATATGTCTTTTTTAATGATTAATTGGTTGTTTTTTATTTTGCACAGATTGGCAAGAATAATGACATGCCATCTTTTTGACATATTAAGCCAATGCACTGGGAAAGAGATTATTGTGTATGTTGCTGCTGAGGTTAGTGTTATAACGACATGCCATCTTTTTTTTTACACGCTCTAAGTTTTAGTTACTATTATATTGTGATATGTTTACTATTATATATGTTATGTTTACTATTATAATATGGGTTGGTTACTATTACATTGTGTTGGTTACTATTATATTATGATTTGGTTAGTAATTTATTTTGTTTTGGTTACTATTATGATATGTTCACTTTAATATGTCGATTATTGTTCATTTAGTTTGTTATTACATATATTAGTTAACTGCATGTGTTTATGTTGAAAATCTAATTATATTTGTTACCTTTTATGTCAATTGAAAAAGGGGAATAAATGTGAGGCAGAAAGTAAGTCTACACTTGATCAGATGGTTCTGACCACACAGGACATAATTCAGTGTGATGAGTTAGAGAAAAGTGTTCATAAAGCCGGTGGTAGACCTGTCCGTGAACATGCAAAGAGTGCCATTTTGCGGTCTCCATATACATTAACGTTTGGATCGGCTGGTTCATCGTCTACTACTGTGGGTGCTAGTCAAACACTTGCAGGTCTTTCTGCATTCCCCAAAGTATGCATGGATATATCGTCAAAATTTGAAGAGGTATTGTTTGAACAATGGTTTAAAATTGGACTAAACAACAGGAAAAGGTTTATTTTTTTATTGTTAACAATGCTATAGTTTTTTATGAAACAAATAAATTTGTTTTCCTGTAGAAACATATGGTTAATATTAAATAAATATTATGGTTACTATTATTTTATATTCTGGTTACTGCTTTGTCATGTTATGGTTACTGTTATATTATGAGTTGGATACCATTTTTGTTATCTCAAAATGGGATTTTGGTTACTATCATATTATATGTTGGTTACTATGTAATTGTTAGGTATATACATGTTGGTTAAATTGGTATTGATTACATTATATTTCTATTTGATTTACTGTCATATTATATTTTGGTTACTATCATATCAGTTTTGGTTACTAATATATTATATTTTGGTTACTATCTTGTAATATTTGATTTATGTTAATGTTCCATTGAAGTAAAGAGTTTGTTACGTTATATTATATTTGATTACTAGATTTTTGTTTAGTACATTCAGGTTGTTTAAATTATTATTGATTACATGATGTTGCTGTTTTGGTTACTATAAATTATTTTCTGGTTACTATTATTTTATATTTTGGTTACTTTTTTGTTATGTATTGGTTACTATTTGATTATGGTTATTATATTAATATTTGTTGGTTACCAGGTTACTGTTTACAATTAAGTTGTAAGTCCCCAACTTTTATGAATAAAGATGAATTTTCTATAATTATCATTTTTGAATATTATGGAATGAATTTGATATAATGTTATAGTTTTGGGTAATATTTATAAATTTTGCAACGTACGCAAGTTGTTATATAATATTCGATTGGTCGAAGAATATTCGTTTTAACAGGGAATATTTATGCGACGGCCCAATCATTGGTGGACCCCACAACGAAATTATTGTCGGATTGAGAAAACGACAAAAATATTTTTTATGAAAATAATGGCGGAAGTTTTACCGTTAACTGTTGAAACACCCGGTGATAAAAGTACAGTAATACGCGTGGTTGCATAGTAGCACACGGTATTAATTATCGATGCTTACATGAGAAGTTACTCAGTTTTGTTCAATTATTGCTACAGTAATTGTTGCATAGTATCTCACGTTATTTGATTCAATTATTGTCGATATTTTATATATTATTAAATCAATAATTGAGACGACAAAGTTATTAATATTATTATTTGTAATATTAAGGATGTCTAGAAGTTCTGCCAATGAGAGGTTTGGTCACCTAATTGCTCGCTAATAGGGAGAAATCCTTATTGGAAAGCCCACTCTTTCCTGGGAACGACCTGGTCGATTAATATTGTGAATTATAATAATGATGATAAATGTTGTTAAAAATATTGAAGTAATTTTTATATTATTTGTAGTAAGTATTGGCGTATCATTTAGACCCCCATTTACCCATTTTTTTTTAAAAAATAATCGGTAAAAAGTTATTCAAAAAGTGGGGCCCTCATGTGGGGCCCATATGGGTTGAAATATGTAATGAAGTGAGAAATGGGGGGTGGGGGGAATTGCCGTGAGTGAAAGGTTGTTTTATATATATATATATATATATATATATATATATATATATATAAACATATGGGTGGTGGTGGTCCTGGTGGGTGATTTTGGCTGGTGGTAGTATTTTTCTTTCAAAGCCTTCATCTTATTGGCTAAATAATTTCATATGCTATCACTGTGGATAACAAATGAATGAGGCTAATCTCTCATTGGTCAATATCATTAAGTGTCATATGTAGTTTTTTTTTTTCTAATTGGTGACTCCTTGAAAAAGAATCTTGATATATTGAACCGTTAAATTTGTGATGTTCGTCCAGTGATTTTCTTAAAAAAAATAACTGTTGCATCCGTTTCTTAATAGTACCCCTTCTATTTTCCTATAAATAGGATGCTTAGTTAGAATTAAAATTACACCAGAAATTTAGAAAATTCTCTTCTATAATCTTGAACGTTTTTCTTTAGAATTTTAAGAAGCTTTGAGCGTAGTGCAAGTTTTCTTCAAGAATATCCTCGCCCTACCAGTTGGAATACTCTTCTTTTATGGTAAGGGGTATTATTTCTTTCGTATTCATGAAGAGAACTTCTGTTATTCCAATTTTTTTTATTTTGTTGGAATAACTTGTATACGCGGTCTACCCTATACTTGGTGAAATTCTTCTGTTATTTCATTCTTTATCATTATGTTGGAATAACCTGTCTATGCGAAGTACCGCATACATGGTGAAATTCTTTTGTTATTCCATTCTTTATTATTCTGTTGGAACATCCTGTCTGTGCGTTTACGCATGACCTGGTTCCGTTATTTATTATTCTGTTGGAACATCCTGTCGGTGCGAATTTTGCCTGACCTGGTTCCGTTATTTATTAGTCTATCGCATGCCTGGTTATTTCTTTTGTTATTCAATTCTTTATTATACTCAGTTAGTTAAAGTTTTGACTTCTATACTCCATGAAATTAGTGGAATATCCTTTTATATTTGTGTTTCATCCAGTATATTTTCATGGAAATATTCTTCTGAGCATTCTTGAATTTTACTCTACAAAGAAGTATCATGTTGACAATTTGGACGTTATTAGTTCCTGGATAAATTAATTCTTGAACTTTTTTTATTGAATTCTTTTATCATTGTCATCATCCTCATTTTTTATTATGTTGAAAGTCATATGTGGCTTGTAGTGCACAGATGGACTTGGTATGATTATGGCCAGAGATTATTCGGTGTAAGCATGACCGTAATGTTACAAATGATGTGGTAAAAGTCCTCATTGGCTCGTAGTGCATTGATGGACAGTTGTTGGCATGATCATGACCATTGATGAATACACGAATATCCTTGGCTCGTAGTGCATGGATAATTTGTGGTTGTGATACTAATGACTATCCTTGGCCGTAGTGCAGGGATGATGTGGATTATTTATTAAGCTGAGTCCCAACGATAAAAGTGATGAAAAACCTTTTAAATCATAAAAGATAGTAGATTTTATTCTCTACTTAACTCTTTTAATGGATTGCTTGTTCCGCTGCAGTTAAACTTGATGTTTGTTATATTGTATCAGTTTAACACTGTTGAAGGCTAATGATAATTTATTCTGCATTATCTTAGTCATAATATTTCTTACTAGGCTAGTTGAGCTCACCCTTTCTTTCACTGTTCTCTTCAGGAAATGAGAACGTAGCCGGGACTAGTCGGGGAACGGAGTGACGGTCCAGATGATAGTATTAGTAGTCCTCACTATTTTGTTAAATAGTGTGACAATAAATGTAATGAGGACTTATTCTGAGAGTGGATATTGTCTAGAAGACAATATTTGTATTAAAACTCACAGTTCTCTTATTTTATATTAAAGATTGTATTTGTATTCTGTACCATGTATTTGGCGACTCAGAATAGGTGATGTATACCTATTTTGGGGGCGTCACAGTTGGTATCAAAGCTTAGGGATATGATCCCTGGCTGAGATGTGAGATAAGAACTAGGAGGGGAGAGACGGGGAATTCCTCCGCTAATATGACATACCTAAGTTTATTTGGTATTTAATTGGTTGGTCAGAGTATAAGGATACTATGTGAGATGTTAATTAACCCTTATTTTGTGGCAGTATTTGAAAATGACATCCGAGAATGTTGAGAACATCAATGGAGCACAAGAGACCATTGAGTTTTCACATATCAACAATCAGGATAATGTGCATCAGGAAGGCGACAATCCTAATGCAAACAACAACACTGACCAAATGATGAACGATGGAATGTTCTGAGGCTTTATGCAATTCATGCAACCTCAAAGTAGGGCGGCTCTTATCAAAAATGCGGTGAAAAACACAGCAACTCTCGGATGGCCACCCAAAGCAGATCAAGGAGGCTGGGACCACCGGAGTTTTTGGAGATCCAAAACCACTTAAAGCGGAGGCGTGGATAAAGCGGATCAACAAGATATTCGATGTCTTGGGATGCTCCAGGAGCAAAAGGTTCCTTGCCACCTTCATGTTAAGTGAGAGGCGGATTCTTTGGTGGGAATCAAAAGCGTACTCAACTCCGTCTTGAAGATGTCTTGGGAGAAGTTCCAGGAACTGTTCAACGACAAGTACTTTCCCGAAAGTATTCATCACATAAAAGAGGTAGAGTTCATTAAACTGGAATAAAACAACATGACCGTGTCGCAGTACGAAGCCAAGTTTGCCGACCTATCCCGGTTTGCGTCCCATTTGGTTGATAATGAGGAGAGAATGACACGGATGTTTCTAAGAGGTTTAAAACCTGAGATACGTCAATATCTTATCTCTCATAAACTGTGTTTGTATATAGATGTTGTTAATAGGGCTCAGTTATTAGAGCGCGATAATGAGTCAACCCAACCAAAAGAGAGTAGCCGGAAAAATGATAATACTAGTGATAGCAGTCATCGAAGCGATGACAATAAGCATGGAGGGAATCAACATGCCAGAAATAGTAACCACTTCGGTGGTAATCATGGCCAAAATAATAATAATGGACATTTCAAGAAGAGGGGATTCAACAATGATGGAAAGACGTCAGCACCAAAACCCGTTGTTAAGGAAGGAGAACGACCACCTATCATATGCTTCAAATGCCGAGGGGAGTGACACATCAGTCCAAACTGCGCGATGCCATCCAAAGCATGTTATAATTGTGGAAGAGAAGGTCACCTAGCCCGATTTTGTCATTCACCGAAGACAAGTTCAGCTAGGATGGAGGCACCAAAGGACGTCCCAAAAAATCAAAGCCAGTAGTGCAAGGGAGAGCGTTTGTCGTGACCTCCCAAAAAGAAAGGAACCCGAACGAGGTCATCACGGGTAAGCTTATCATAAACTCTAGCGAAGTTTACACCTTATTTGATACCGGTTCTACCCATTCTTTTATTTCTCCTACTTGCGCTCAACATTTTAATCTGACTTCGGAGAAATTAGACTTTGACTTATCTGTTGAAACTCCGTTGGGAGAAACCTTCATTACATCCCTATTTATAAGTCTTATTTGGTTCAAATCGGTACCCTCACATTATCTGTCGATCTTATTTCATTGAAAATACTTGCATTTGATGTGATTCTAGGGATTGATTGGTTAACTACTCATCATGCAAAAATTGATTATTTTCGTAAGGTTGTTAGCTTTCATATTCCTAACCAACCTATTAAGCGAATTCAAGCAACCAAACCATTAAAATCAATCACTGTCATCTCAAGCCATAAAGCTATTCGTTTATTGAAAAACTGATGTCAAGCTTTCTTAGCTCATGTCACGGATCTAAACAAAAATACGTCAGTTTTGAATGATATTTCTATTGTTAATGAATTTCCAGACGTATTCCCTGAAGAACTTCCTAGCCTACCCCCAGAGCGTGAAATTGAATTTTGTATCGACCTTGAACCCGGTACAAAACCCATTTCCTAAGCCCCATATCGAATGGCTCCTATTGAACTTCAGGAGTTAAAGACCCAACTACAAGAATTGTTAGACATCGGTTTCATTCGTCCTAGTACGTCTCCTTGGGGTGCTACTATTCTATTCGTGAAGAATAAAGATGGGAGTATGCGACTTTTTATTGATTATCGGGAGTTGAATCATGTCAGCATCAAAAATAGGTAACCATTGCCACGTATTGATGACCTGTTTGACCAGTTGCAAGGCGCCAAATTCTTTTTAAAGATTGATCTTTATTCCAGATATCACCAATTGAAGATTAGAACCGATAACATTCCAAAGACGGCTTTCAAAACTCAGTACGGGCATTATGAATTCCTAGTCATGTCTTTTGGATTGACTAATACTCCTGCTGCCTTCATGGATATGATGAACCGAGTATTCAAGGAATATTTGGATCACTTTGTGGTCGTCTTTATTGATGACATCCTTATTTATTCTAAAAACCGTGAACATCATGAGCAACACTTGAGGATGATACTCCAAAAGCTTCATAACTATAAGCTTTATGCTAAGTTGAAGAAATGCGAGTTCTGGCTTGAGGAAGTAGTGTGACGACCCCAAATCCAGGTACTTGAAACCCGAACTAGGTTCTCCACGATACCATTTCTTTAAGCTGAATAATACTAAAATAATAATACATTCGAACTTAATTTACATACATCAAAGTTTACTTCCCCAGGTACGTGACCTTCAAATACATTCCTTATAATACGAATAGATACCAATACAACTATAACCATTAACTCATGATACACTTATTCGATCAAACTTTCCTTTTCCTTTGTTCGTACTCGAGCCTTGAAAGTTGCTCATACATAATCGAAAACATTTAATTTAAGCAAGGATGAGCATTTGAGTGCCCGACAAGTAATAGAAATTATATATATAATTTGAAAGAATATAAGTATTCTCTTTACATAACACTTCTACAACGAATTGAAAGTTGTGAAGTAATCATCTTGATAAAAAATTCACATAACAACTCTCTTTCAAATTCTTTAAATTTGGCTCTGGCTCTACCCTTGAATAGGGTTTAAGAACATACTATGAACATTCTTTTCATTTTCGAAAAGGTTTAGCGGAATTCTATCCTCAAACCGTCATAACTTACGGGCATGGAGGGTGATCAGCCCCGTTGTACCCTGTATTGATCAATACTACATAACTTGAGCGAAATTTATCGCTCACTCTATCCATCCGCTTTATGCAAAAATCTTCCCATATAGGGATGTTCATACATGCACAGTTCCAAACCAGAAGGTTTTTAATCTTGCTCAACAATAATATGTAATTCAATATATATATACGGGTAATTGACAAAGGTATATCAACATGTGAATAAATGCCATGATTATCCAAGTGGGGACACTTGTATAACCATTTAGAAATCAACTTAACGAGAATATATATCCGAGCTAACATGTTGATAATCAAAGCGTATATAATGCATGCAGAATAGAATAATTACGAAACTTCTTACTCATGTTCATTGCATAAAGAAAATGCAAAGGTAGGATACTTGCACGATTAACGATTACAAATCTCAACTTAGGTTTTATCTCTTTATCACAACCTATCAATAATCGGATCATTAGATTCGATTAGAACAATATATCTTAACACATAAATACGATTATTACGATCGACACATAGTCTAATCATATAATCATAGTGATCATACTTTTAGTTCTATTCTATACTTGAAATATTTTTATACATTTTTCAAATATCTCATCAATGCTCTCTACGATAGCCTTTTTTTCTTTCTATTATAGGAATTCGACATTTGTTCGGCGTCTGAAAATGACTTTATCGGGTAAATATTGAGTCTAAGACTCTTATTTTATACCTCAACATCTGTAAATATCAGACATCTTAATTTTTAATCATTTTCAAAATTTCCAGAAATTGAAAAATTTAAAATAATTCAAATCTATCACTAAAGGGCATATAGTGATATAACTATTACTATAGTTGTTCTTCAAATTCGAACTTCATAATCGGTTCTCAAGTCGACTAGTTTGGCTAATTTATAACTTTCAAATATCGGAATCATAATTAAATGATTTAAACATTAAACAATTTCATTATCATTAATAGTTTAATTACTACTAAACTATTAATGAAACCATTACTAAAATATAAAAGTTATTTATAATAACTCAAACTATTTTTAAAACATTTATATTACCCTTAAATGATTTTTAAAACAATAAAATTATTTTAAATAATTACCATTAATATTTAAATATTAATGTACTATTTATCAAATATTAAAAGTCATTAATTATAACTTAAAATATTTTAAATCCTTAATATCCTCTTTAAATGGTTTTAAATAAGTAAAACCATTTTTAAACTATTTATTTAATAATAATTATTAAATAAACTAAATATCATTAATATTATCTTAATATCATTAATATTTAATTATTAATGAAATTATCATTTAAATATTAAAAGTTATATTTTATAACTTAAAATATTTTTAAATACCTTATTTTCATTTAAAATGATTTTTATAATATTAAAAATCATTTTAAAACTAAATTATTTAATATAATCATTAAATAACTTTAATATCATTAATAATAATTAATTAATGAAATTCATCACAAAATATTAAAAGTCATCGCAAATAACTCATTTACATAATCAATTCCAAGCCAAAATAAACATAGTAAACTAACTAGTTTATTAACAACACTAACTAAACTTCAAAAATTCAAACTTTAACTAACAATTAAAAATAATAACATTACAAAAATTAAATAAGGAACATACCCGGAAATACGAATTCCACAGACTGAATACGCACTTCCACGCCAAAATTTAACTAAGGAGATCTTTATAAAAAGTTCTCCCACAACAAAGCCTTTCTCAAAAATTGGAGGCCTTATTGTTGGTGAATGAAACAAAGGCCAAGCCCTTCTATTTATAGGTTTAGAAAATGGTGAAGTTCTCAATTTAGTCGATGTGGGACTTGGTTTATACTAATTTTTCAATAGCTCACTTTGCGATTTTCTAACGCATTGCTCATAACTCCGATTAATCTGATTTTTTGGATATGTTATACATGGTATGTAAGACTATTTTAAAAAATATGAATTACCCAATTCGGGTTCATTAGGTAGCCCAAAACAGTCGTCAAAAGTGGACGTTCATAATAGCTTTTCAATCTCGTTTCAGCTTTACCTCTTCCGCTAAAAAAAAGCGGTCATAACTCTTTCATTTTAAAACATTTTGAGCGATTCTTGAGCCCACGTGAAAGCTAACCACGGGGCTACAACTTTTATTCTTTGACCATTTCCAAATTCGAACACATCAAATTGTAAATTCCGTTCAAATGGACCGCACCTGCACTTGTTGGGAAGTTTTAACACTACTACTTTGAAATGTCATAACTCTCTCCTCCGATATCGGATTTAATGCATTTTGGAGTCTATGGAAAGCTTATTCGGTGTACTATAACATATCAAAAGCCCAGAAGGTTTTGAAAACATTAACTGATTGAAATAGTGTCCCGAATAGCACATCCCGTCTCTTGACTTTCGGTTTGACACATTTCCTTCCAATCACCGTAATTCCCTCATCCGAGGTCAGAATGAGGTCATTCCAAATCCTATGGCTTCCTAACTCAGTGCACTACAACATATCAAAAGCCCAGACCTTTTAAAGCACAAAAAGTAGACGAGAATGCCCCCACTATAGACTTCCCAAAAACAGTTTATCATGATCGGTCAACCATGTTTGACCATCTATAACTTCTAATCTATACATGATATGGACTTGATTATTTTTGCAGATTAAAGACCACATATCAGGCTATACATAAAAACTTTTGAAGAACAAAACTCATGATCGAGCAAAGAGTTATGGCCTCTGACATTTGGTGAAAAAATAACAGAATTCAGTTTTTCCAACTTGCTTAAATCTTCAAATTCGTGCACTTTGATGTTATGGGTCTTTGATTTAAGAGTGTATGGGCAATTTTGTACAAGGCAATTAAATGTAATATTTAATCACTAGATTTAATTCTTATAATTTACCAATTAACTTCTATCCTTTGGTAAATTAAAACACTTATACAATAACATCGAAATTAAACCCGGTAATTAAAATTAGGGTTTCTCAACGTCATCAATTAGGGTTTCTAATTGACCATTAGTGGTTCTTTAATTATCGTGTATGTTACTAACACGATCGTTCACGGTTTCTAATTTCAACCTAGGTTAGGGTTATAATAATTAGGGTTTGTCCTAATTATCGACGTCTGTGATAATTAGGGTTTCTTCTAATTACCGATATTCTTATTCACGGTAACTTCATATATACAGTCACTACTCGTAAATATCCCATAAGCGAGTTTAATAATTATGGTTTCACAAAGACGGTAATATGTTATGACCTAATTGGTGACCGTCATTGCTCAATATTATCTGTCGCACATACCAAAGTACATAATTATGGTCTTTGTAAAATCATTATATAAATAATATAATATTATTATTCTCATCTCTTGATCACAATCCCAATCTGAGGGTTTGGATCTCATGTCCGAATTATTCTTCGTACACACGACATCAATAATCAAGTTAAAATAATTAACTTAAATATTACGAACAATTCATATAATAAAATATTTATTATATAAATCTAATTATCACTTCATATATTATTTCCAATCATGTTTTCATGGAAAATAATTAATAAAAATATTTAAACTACGAAATTTATTACCATATAATTTGTGGTAATTAATAATTCCAAAATTATTTCTAATTTTTCAAGTAATAAATGTATTCACATTTATCGTTCACTTTACTTGACACTTAGTCTCGTCATTAAAAAAAAAAAATTTATATGCAAAATTTCTTATTTATTTTATATAGAAAATCTCGGGTTATTACAAGTAGCATTCCTTGGGCACGTGGTATCAAGTCATGGAATATCTGTTGACCCAGCAAAGATTGAAGCTATTCAAAGCTGGGAACAACCTAAATCAGTGACCAAAGTACTTAGCTTTCTCGGCTTAGCTGATTATTATTGGAGATTCGTAGAAGGGTTTTCTCGAATCGCTACCCCATTAACTCAGCTGACTCGAAAAGATACAAAATTCGGTTGGAGTGAGGAAGTTGAGAAGAGTTTTCAAGAACTCAAGAGGAGACTCATTTTAGCACCTGTTCTGACAATACCATCTGGCTCGGAGGGATTTATCATTTATAGTGATGCTTCAGGCAAAGGGTTAGGATGTGTTCCCATGCAACATGGGAAAGTCATAGCCTATGCCCCTTGATAATTCAAAGAATATGAGAGGAATTATCCTACTCATAATCTAGAGTTGGCAGCTGTTGTCTTCGCACTTAAAATTTGGAGGCATTACTTGTATGGGGAAAAAGTGGAGATCTTTACAGATCATAAAAGCCTGAAATATTTCTTCACTCAAAAGGAATTCAACATGCGACAACGACGTTGGCTTGAACTGTTGAAAGATTATGATCATACCATCCAATACCATCCTGGAAAAGTGAACGTGGTAGCTGACGCATTGAGTAGAAAATCATATACGGGTACGAGTGCGATAGTCAATACAAAAGACAATTTTGTATGACTTGCAAAGGATGGAGATAGAGATAAAGACTCCAGGGACCCACGTGATGATGGCGAATATACGAGTAGAACCGACTTTAATCGACAAAGTTAAAGATGCTCAAGCTACAGACCTGGAGCTGATGCGTGTGAGGAAGAAAGTTGTAATACCCAATAAAATAATAATAAAATAATTATGAGCTTTAAAATATATAATTGGGCTTTTCTTATGTTTGGGTCAGATTCTATTTAATTTATTTGGACCATAATAAGTATATTTAATTAATTGGGTCTAATTTGTAATTTTATAATTTTAAATCCTATTAAGACTAAAAGATTTAATAAAACATATTAATTAATATTAAATAAGTGAAACCTAGCTTTACCCTATTACGCTTGATGAGTTGTGGGATTATAACAAAAACAAAAGGAGGAGGCGCAAGAGGGAACGAGGGAACGTGACTGTGATTGCAAAAGGGTTTGAGAGCAAAATCTTAGAATTTTATTCATCATATTCTTCTTCTCAAAGGTAATTATTGGACTATTTTTGAATACAAAATAATTATTTTGCTATTGTAATTAGAATTTAATTTCTTGTTGTGTTTGCAATCTATTTTAAAATTTTATTATGCCATTTGATTAGGATTTCGGCATTTCGTGTATATGTATATAGCACCAAGCTTTTCTTCTTATATATATATATATATATATATATATATATATATATATATATATATATATATATATATATACATGCAGATACGTTTATATATATATATGTTAACTTGACTTCTTCTTATAAATATATATATATACTTGATTTCCTTGATTTTAGTAATATATATGTATAAAGCTGATTCTTTATATTTATATTCTACAATTTCGTTTTATATATATATATATATATATATATATATATATTCATATAAAAGATATCTGATTTTATTTTTTTTTTTTAAAAAAGGGATGATAATAAATAATATTATAATATTGGTATTATAATTAAAATATATCTCTTGATTACAATTTGAATATAATATATAAAAATTATTAAATTAATGAAAAAAATAATTTGTACGAGTTCATAATTTAATTATATGTTTTATATTTTATTTTGATAATTAGATCGGATTGGGGGAGTTTAGCGGGTGATAGTTGGATTCGACGAATTATTTTGGTACTATATTAAGGTATGAATTCCGTACTTTTTCAGCGAGACTCTTTTAAATATAATTCGTTCGTTTTGTTATTCGTTTAGAAATTTGGTATTGCCTCTCAAGATTATTCTTTGTTGTCAAAATTATTGAGATAGTTTCGTTTTAGCGTTGATATTGGAATTCGTATTTATACTCTTTGAACTAGTTAATCGTGCCAATACATTTTGGGGACTTTATTAGTTTGTACCATTGTTCGTATATTTTCATTCACATTCGGGAGTTATTTTGATCATTGATATATTATGATATTTGATAATTCGATTTCATTTGAATATGGTCATGTAAGCCTTGTGATTTGAACCCCTTTTGGCTTACATTTTGTAGTTTGATCCTTAGGGTATACTTGAGCTAACCACGTGGGGTACCACGAGCATGTCCTCTTGACACAAGGGCATGACACCTTCCGAGTGGCGGTGTGATTAGTCCTGACGTCTTTTTTGTATGCTTTGGGTATAAGCTTTGGCCATTTGATATATTTGTTCAGGATACGTATGGGTCGACCCAGTATTTGATTTGATTCGATTTGTTTGGTGGATTAGTAACGTATGTGTCGTGCGTACTATCCGATTTGATTTGTATACATCATGGTACCGATGTATTTTGTTAGCCTTTGGCTATTTGTATTTGAGCTCAATATGAAATTGTTATCTTATAACCATTTGATTCAGCCATATGTGTTTGGGATTCTTTTGGCTATAATTATTCGATTGATAGTGTTAGTCATTTGTAAATGGACTCTCAAATTTTGATCTATTCGTAACTCGTTTGTAATTCACATGTGTTCATTCATTCAACTCTTTTAGATTCATTACTTATTGTGATATATTTATTCATCTTCATATCCGTACTGGGCAATTGGCTCACACTGTGTTCTTTTTTCGGCAGGTAATCAGGGGTGATCAGGATGTGTGGGATAGGAGCTACCTTTGATCCAAATGAGTAGATTAGTTTTTGAGAATTATTATTAGACTTGGTGTTCTTAATATTCTATTAATGGAAGTTTGGGCCATTTTGGTATTTATTTCTTATTAGTAGAGACTATGTAAATGTGGAGTTCTTTCTATTTAATTGGAGTATGTGACATTTGGTATTAAATTTTATTGGAGATATTTTGAGATTTATTAGAGGTTTGTATTTATTATGTTTGTGAGTGACATCCCTTTTTCCTTTTGGGAAAGGGGGTTTTACAGAGTTGGTATTAAAGCTTAGGTTATGATCTTGTAGATTGCCTTTTAGGCTTGACCTGTGAGTTATGGGTAGACCATTGGGTAGTTATAAGAATTTGTTATAGTGTTGTATTGCGTTTGATTTTCTTTCTGCATAAATTTGGCCTTGATTATTTGTTTTGATCTGTTTGTTCTTATTTGTTGATTTGTATCATAGATGGCTCATAAGTCTTCTAGAATTGCTGGGAGGTAGGGTAATACTTGGTAGGAGGGAATTGAGCGAAACTTGAGGTGAGGAAATTTCGTTAATCGTGGTGGAAACGATGGGAACCAAGGTAATGAAACAATAACTTGACTATGGTAGCAAAGAATGGTGAATGAGGCGATTACATGGCAAAGTAGTGCGAGCTATGCGAGGTATTATACCGATGCAAGGAAATCGGCCGCAAGCGGCATGGGGATGATGAGAGATACCACAACATGAGCATAATGTTCCTCCAGAGGATCAAGTGTGGGTGACCGGTCTGACCATTATATGTGTTCTTTGGAGAGGTTCATTAAGCAGAAGCCCAACTCTTTTCGTTTTGCACCGACTCCAATTGATGCGGAGAACTAGATCGCCCATTTGGAGAAGATTTTTGATGTTATTGGGTGTACCGAAAATCAGAAGGTGAGATTAGCAGTATATAAGCTAGAGGATGATGCTCAGCGATGGTGGAAATCGTTGAAGGCTACACAAGGAGATGGATTTATGGATGGACTCATATGGAGCGGTTTTTGTGACCTTTTCTATCAGCAGTATTTCCCAAACGCTGATAGGGACGCATACATCAGGGAATTTGTGTCCATTCGGCAGAAGGATGATGAGACTATTAATGATTTCATAGCGAGGTTTACTAGATTGGCTGGTTTTGCGGGTTCAATAGCTGGGACAGCTGCACAACAGGCAGAAAAATTCAAATGGGCTTTGAAATATGAGTATAGAAGGTCGATCATCCACACCATATTACGAGATGTATCGCGGTGGCTAATGCGTGACTAAGAGTGTGGAAATGGAGCACAAGGACTTTCGAGCTTCCAAATCAGAAGGGAGTCAAAAGAGAGATAGAGATGATCAACAAGGGAAAGGATTGGGGCAGTTTGGTAGAAATCAGAATAGAAGGCAAAATAATTGGAATGAGCCTCCATCGGGTCAACGATTTAATCCTCGAAGGGATTTTGCTTACCCAATGCAGCAGGGTGGTCGTGGAGGTCAGCAGCATGGTCAGTGGCAAGCTGGAGGGCAGTATCAAAATAGGGGATTTCAACAGAACAGGGGTTTCCAGCAGAATCAAAATCAGGGTCAGCATCGCCAACAGGGTCAAATTCAGGGGCGGTATCCAGGACCGGCAGGTGGGGGCAATCCAAACCTTTTGCCACTTCCACCTGTTCTATGTGCTACGTGTGGTGGGTATCATGCTGGTAGGGCGTGCTATAGAGAGACAGGGCTTGTTTCTTATGTGGACAAATGGGACATAGAGCAAGGGACCGATTCGGCAAATAGAAATGGGGGAGGTGGCAATCTTTGGTAATGGTGGTGGTGGCCAACAACACCGGTGGGAGAGTATTTGCATACGACATGACTAATCAAAGCGCCCAAGCACTGTGTAGTACTATTCGGGCATTCTTCTTGTAGGAAATCGTGAGGCATCGATTTTGTTTGACACTGGGTCTACACACTCTATTGTTGCACTTTCATTTACTCGTCATCTTGGTATGTCTTCTCAAATATTAGATCCTCAATTGTCTATTGCTACCCTGATGGGGAATTCTGTGATTATTTCTGAGCACTTTCGCGAGTGTCCTTTGAGGTTAGGGAGGAGGGTGTACGCAACTAACTTACTTCCGATGGTGATGCATGATTTTGATATTATCTTGGGTATGGATTGGCTGAGTAGGCATCGAGCCACTATTGATTGTCAGGCGAGGAAAGTTATTTTTGGACCCTTAGACACTCCAGAATTCGAGTTTCAATGTTCAAAGCCGAATGGTGTTGTAAAGTTGATCTCAGCTTTGAAGGCGAACAAAATGATTGCTAAGGGACGTGATTGTTATTTGGCTTATGTGAAGGATACCTCGAGGAATGAGCCCCAACTTGATGACTATCCAGTTGTGCGAGAATTTCCTGAGGTATTTCCTAAGGATTTTCCAGGATTGCCACCGCCAATGGAAGTTGGGTTTACTATTGAGCTCATTCTTGGAGCGGAACCGATCTCTAAGGCACCCTATATAATGGCTGCATTAGAGTTATAGGAGTTGAAGGAACAATTGCAGGAGTTGTTAGATCGTGGATTCATTAGACCGAGTGTATCGCCATGGGGTGCTCCAGTATTGTTTGTGAAGAAGAAGGACGGATCTATGAGATTATGTATAGACTATAGGGAGCTAAATCGGATCATTATCAGGAACAGATATCCATTGCCACGGATAGATGACCTTTTCGATCACTCAAGGCAAAAGTTCTTCTCAAAGATAGATTTGAGGTCGGGGTACCATCGATTGAGGGTGAGGAAGAGGACATTCCAAAATAGCTTTTTACTTTCTCGGTATGGACACTATGAGTTTTTAGTGATGTCTTTTGGGTTGACTAATGCTCCGGCAGTATTTATGGATATGATGAATCGGGTTTTTAGCGAGTATTTGGACCAATTTGTCATTGTCTTCATTGATGACATTTTGGTGTATTCCAAGTCTAAGGAGGAGCATGAAGAGCATCTTCGTACTGTTTTGGGGGTTCTGCAGAAGAATAAGTTATATGCTATGTTTTCCAAATGCCAGTTTTGGTTAGAACAGGTAGCATTTTTGGGGCATGTCGTGTCTGCTGAAGGTATTAAGGTGGATCCTGCAAAGGTTGAGGCTATCACTAATTGGCCAAGACCTACCACGATGGCAAGTAAGGAGTTTCTTGGGTTGGCGAGTGGTACTACTGAGCGGTTTGTGGAAGGTTTCTCTTTGTTAGCTTTGCCATTAACTCAGTTGATGAAGAAGGGCATAAAGTTTGTGTGGAATGAGGAACGTGAGAAAAGTTTTGAGGAGCTTAAGAAGAGGCTTGTGTCGGCTCTAGTGCTTACATTACCGTCGGGGATAGGAGGTTATCAGATTTACAGTGATGCTTCCAAGAAGGGATTAGGGTGCGTTTTGATGCAACATGGTAAGGTAATTGCTTATGCTTCCAGATAACTTAAACTTTATGAGGTGAATTATCCTACTCATGACTTGGAGTTAGCAGCAGTTATTTTTGCCCTAAAGATCTGGAGGCACTATTTATATGGAGAGACCTGTGACATTTTCACCGACCACAAGAGCCTTAAATATATTTTTACTTAAAAGGAGCTTAACATGAGACAGAGGCGTTGGTTGGAGCTTCTTAAGGATTATTTTTGAATACAAAATAATTATTTTGCTATTGTAATTAGAATTTAATTTCTTGTTGTGTCTGCAATCTATTTTAAAATTTTATTATGCCATTTGATTAGGATTTCGGCATTTCGTGTATATGTATAGCCTCATGAAGCTTTTTCTTATATATATATATATATATATATATATATATATATATATATATATATATATATATATATACATTGCAGATACGTTTTTATATATATATATATGTTAACCGACTTTTCTTCTTATAAATATATATATACTTGATTTCCTTGATTTTAGTAATATATATGTATAAACCGATTCTTTATATATATATTCTACAATTTCGTTTATATATATATATTCATATAAAAGATATCTGATTTTATTTTTATTTTAAAAATAAGGGATGATAATAAATAATATTATATTATTGGTATTATAATTAAAATATATCTCTTGATTACAATTTGAATATAATATATAAAAATTATTAAATTAATGAAAAAATAATTTGTACGAGTTCGTAATTTAATTATATGCTTTATATTTTATTTTGATAATTAGATCGGATTGGGGGAGTTTAGCGGGTGATAGTTGGATTCGACGAATTATTTTGGTACTATATTAAGGTACGGATTCTGTACTTTTTCAGCGAGACTCTTTTAAATATAATTCGTTCGTTTTGTTATTCGTTTAGAAATTTGGTATTGCCTCTCAAGATTATTCTTTGTTGTCAAAATTATTGAGATAGTTTCGTTTTAGAGTTGATACTGGAATTCGTATTTGTACTCTTTGAACTAGTTAATCGTGCCAATATATTTTGGGGACTTTATTAGTTTGTACCATTGTTCGTATATTTTCGTTCACATTCGGGAGTTATTTTGATCATTGATATATTGTGATAATTAATAATGTTTGTATTTGATAATTCGATTTCATTTGAATATGGTCATGTAAGCCTTGTGATTTGAACCCCTTTTGGCTTACATTTTGTAGTTTGATCCTTAGGGTATACTTGAGCTAACCACCTGTGGGGGTACCACAGGCATGTCCTCTTGACACAAGGGCATGACACCTTCCGTGGCGGTGTGATTAGTCCATGACGTATCCTTTTGTATGTTCTGGGTATGAGCTTTGGCCATTTGATATATTTGTTCAGGATACGTATGGGTCGACCCAGTATGTGATTTGATTCGATTTGTTTGGCAGATTAGTAACGTATGTGTCATTCGTACTATCCGATTTGATTTGTATACATCATGGTACCGATGTATTTTGTTAGCCTTTGGCTATTTGTATTTGAGCTCAGTATGAAATTGTTATCTTATAACCATTTGATTCAGCCATATGTGTTTGGGATTCTTTTGGCTATAATTATTCGATTGACAGTATTAGTCATTTGTAAATGGACTCTCAAATTTTGATCTATTCGTAACTCGTTTGTAATTCACATGTGTTCATTCATTCAACTCTTTTAGATTCATTACTTATTGTGATATATTTATTCATCTTCATATCCGTATTGGGCAATTGGCTCACGCTGTGTTCTTTTTCCGGCAGGTAATCAGGGGTGATCAGGATATGTGGGATGAGAGCTACCTTTGATCCAAATGAGTAGATTAGTTTTTGAGAATTATTATTAGACTTGGTGTTCTTAATATTCTGTTAATGGATGTTTGGGCCATTTTGGTATTTATTTCTTATTAGTAGAGACTATTTAAATGTGGAGTTCTTTCTATTTAATTGGAGTATGTGACATTTGGTATTAAATTTTATTGGAGATATTTTGAGATTTATTAGAGGTTTGTATTTATTATGTTTGTGAGTGACATCCCTTTTTCCTTTTGGGAAAGGGGGTGTTACAAAAGTACAAGAAGGTACTATGCCAGAAGCAAGAATCGATGAAGAAGGAATACTTCGAGTCAACTCCAGACTTTGTGTTCCTAACAACCTTGAGTTAAAGTATAAAATCATGATGGAGGCGCACAACACACCATTTGCAATCCATCCTGGGACTACCAAAATGTATCATGATCTTCGACATACATTTTGGTGGGGCAATATGAAGAGAGAGATAGCGCTGTTTATCTCAAGGTGTTTAACTTGTTAACGAGTCAAGGCAGAGCATCAGGTACCAAAAGGTCCATTCCAACCACTTGAAATTCCAGAATGGAAGTGGGAGCACATTACCATGGATTCCGTTACTGGTCTTCCCAAGGTTTCTCAAGGCATAGATGCAATTTGGGTTATTATTGATAGATTGACCAAGTCTACTCATTTCTTACCAATACGAGAAACTTATACACTTGAACATCTTGCTCGTATGTATATAAACGAGATTGTAAGACTGCATGGTATGCCAATATCCATAGTTTCTGATCGAGACCCAAGATCCACTTCACAATTTTGGGTTAGTTTATAAAAAGCTATGGGCACGGATTTACGATTTAGTTCGGTATATCATCCTCAGACGGATGGACAATCAGAGAGGACTATTCAAACTCTTGAAGATTTATTAAGACTCTATGTCCTTGACTTCAAGGGAAGTTGGGACAAGTTCTTACCATTGGTAGAGTTTTCCTACAACAACAGTTATCAAGCAAGTATTGGTATGGCTCCATTCGAGACGTTGTATGGAAGAAAGTGTCGTTCTCCAGCATGCTGGGATGAGGTGGGTGAAGCAACGTTGTTGGGACTAGAGTTAGTACGTATGACTATGAAAAAGATTCAAACGATCCGATAACGTATAAAAATCTCACAAGACCGACAAAAGAGTTATGCTGATCTTCATCGAAAGGACGTGGAATTCGTCGATATTGGAGATCATGTGTTGTTACGTGTTGCTCCATGGAAAGGAGTTACGAGATTTGGAAAGAGAGGAAAGCTCAATCCTCGATTCATTGGCCCATTTTTAATCCTCGATCGAGTAGGGACTGTAGCCTATAGACTCGCTTTACCGCCAAGTATGTCTCGTGTTCATAACGTTTTTCATATATCCATGTTACGTAAATATGTGAAAGACCCGAACCACGGTATTGAGTTAGAACCAGACGAAATAGCGGAAGATTTAACGTATGAAGAGGCTCCTGTTCAAATCTTGGATAAGAAGGAACATATTCTACGCTCCAAGGTTATACCTCAAGTCAAAGTTTTATGGAGGAACCACGATGTTGAGGAAATGACCTGAGTGTTAGAATCTGAAATGAAATCAAGGTATCCTTACCTCTTCTACATACCAGGTACGTACCCTAATTTTGAGGGCGAAATTTCATAAGAAGGGGAGATTGTAAGACCCCAACTTTTATGAATAAAGATGAATTTTCTATAATTATTATTTTTGAATTTTATGGAATGAATTTGATATAATGTTATAGTTGTGGGTAATATTTATAAATTTTCCAAAGTACGCAAGTTGTTATATAATATGTGATTGGTCGGGGAATATTCGTTTTAATAGGGAATATTCGTACGACGGCCCAATCATTGGTGGACCACACAACGAAATTATTATCGGATTGTGAAAACGATAAAAATATTTTTTATGAAAATAACGGCGGAAGTTTTACTGTTAACTGTTGAAACACCCGGTGTTAAAAGTAAAGTAATACGCGTGGTTGCATAGTAGCACACAGTATTAATTATTGATGCTTATGTGAGAAGTCACTCAGTTTAGTTCAATTATTGCTACATTAATTGTTGCATAGTATCTCACGTTATTTGATTCAATTATTGTCGATATTTTATATATTATTAAATTAATAATTGAGACGACAAAGTTATTTATATTATTATTTTCAATATTAACGATGTCTAGAAGTTCTGCAAAGGAGAGGTTTGGTCACCTAATTGCGCGCTAATAGGGAGAAATCCTTATTGGAAAGCCCCCTCTTTCCTGGGAACGATCTGGTCGATAAATATTATGAATTATAATAATGATGATAAATGTTGTTAAAAATATTGAAGTAATTTTTATAGTATTTGTAGTAAGTATTGGCGTATCATTTAGACCCCCATTTACCCATTTTTTTAAAAAATAATCGGTAGAAAGTTATTCAAAAGGTGGGGCCCACATGTGGGGCCCATATGTGTTGAAATATATAATGAAGTGGGAAATGGGGGGTGGGGGGAATTGCCGTGAGTGGAAGGTTGTTATATATATATATATATATATTTGTATAAACATGTGGGTGGTGGTGGTCCTGGTGGGTGATTTTGGCAGGTGGTAGTATTTTTCTTTCAAAGCCTTCATCTAATTGGCTAAATAATTTCATATGCTATCACTGTGGATAACATATGAATGATGTTAATCTCCCAATGGTCAATATCATTAAGTGTCATGTGTAGTTTTTTTTTTCTAATTGGCTAACTCCTTGAAAAGGAGTACTGATATGTTGAACCGTGAAGCTGTGATGTTTTGTCCGTGATTTTCTTTAAAAATAACTGTTGCGTCCATTTCTTAACAGTACCCCTTCTATTTTTCTATAAATAGGATGCTTAGTTAGAATTGAAATCACACCAGAAATTTAGAAAATTCTCTTCTATAATCTTGAGCGTTTTTCTTTAGAGTTTTAAGAAGCTTTTAGCGTAGTGCAAGTTATCTTCAAGAATATCCTCGCCCTACCATTCGGAATACTCCTCTTTTACGGTAAGGGGTATTATTTCTTTCGTATTCATGAAGAGAACTTCTGTTATTCCATTTTTTTTATTCTGTTGTAATAACCTGTATACGCGGTCTACCCTATACTTGGTGAAATTCTTCTATTATTTCATTTTTTATCATTATGTTGGAATAACATGTCTATGCGAAGTACCGCATACATGGTGAAATTCTTCTGTTATTCCATTCTTTATTATTCTGTTGGAACATCCTTTTTGTGCGTTTACGCATGACCTGGTTCCGTTATTTATTATTCTGTTGGAACATCACCGCTTGCATAATTTCACTTTGACTTCGTTCCGTTATTTATTAGTCTATCGCATGCCTGGTGATTTCTTTTGTTATTCCATTCTTTATTATACTCAGTTAGTTAAAGTTTTGACTTCTATACTCCATGAAATTAGTGGAATATCCTTGATATTTGCGTTTTATCCAGTATCTTTTCATGGAAATATTCTTCTGAGTATTCTTGAATTTTACTCTACAAAGAAGTATCATGTTGATAATTTGGATGTTATTAGTTCTTGGATAAATTAATTATTGAACTTGTTTTATTAAATTCTTATATCATTGTCATCATCCTCATGTTTTTATTATGTTGAAAGTCATATGTGGCTTGTAGTGCACAAATGGACTTGGTATGATTATGACCAGGGATTATTCGGTGTAATCATGACCGTAATGTTACAAATGATGTGGTAAAAGTCCTCATTGGCCCGTAGTACATTGATGGACAGTTGTTGGCATGATCATGACAATTGATGAATACACGAATATCCTTGGCCCGTAGTGCATGGATAATTTGTGGTTGTGATACTAATGATTATCCTTGGCCGTAGTGCAGGGATGATGTGGATTATTTATTAAGCTGAGTCCCAGCGATAAAAGTGATGAAAAACCTTTTAAATCATAAAAGATAGTAGATTTTATTCTCAACTTGACTCTTTTAATGGATTGCTTGTTCCACTGCAGTTAAACTTGATGTTTATTATATTGTATCAATTTAACACTATTGAAGGCTAACGATAATTTATTCTACATTATCTTAGTCATAATATTTCTTACTGGGCTAGTTGAGCTCACCCTTTCTTTCACTGTTCTCTTCAGGAAATGAGAACGTAGCCGGGACTAGTCGGGGAACGGAGTGACGGTCCAGATGATAGTATTAGTAGTTCTCACTATTCTGTTAAATAGTGTGACAATAAATGTAATGAGGACTTATTCTGAGAGTGTATATTGTCTAGAAGATAATATTTGTATTAAAACTCACTGTTCTCTTATTGTATATTAAAGATTGTATTTGTATTCTGTACCATGTATTTGGCGACTCAGAATAGGTGATGTATACCTATTTTGGGGGCGTCACATAAGTTGTTGATTAGTATGATAATTATTGACTGTTCAAGTCTGATTTTGGGTAGTGTGTATACTAATACGGTAACTGTTAATGTTAGCGTGTATACTAATATGCTTTCATATTGAAGGACCGATAAATTCCCTGGAAAGAACGATAATATTGAACCTGCTTTTCTATTTGGGTCAGTCCCAATATCATCAAAAATGTGGTTCTACAAATTAAAGACTCCTGGACAATGGTTAGACGACGATGTGAGTTCTTTTTTGAAAAAAATATGTTTTTCTAGCTATGGTTACATTATTTAGTTGGGGTAGTAACTAGTGTTAACAGTGTTGGTTACATTCAGTACATACTTACATTTTTCAGCAACTGTTAATATTATATGTTTTTTTTTGGTTCAGCACATCAATGTTGCGTTATATTATTTTCGTAAATTGGCCAGACATTCTGACAGTGTTCATATAAGGGCAACGACTTCGGAGTGTTGGTTTCATGGCAAGATGACAGTTCTTTTCGAGGAGTATACAAGTAAAAACACAGATAAGAGTGTTATATCTAGGGAGGGTGATGTTGCTGAATACATCCATGGGTTTTTTATGGATGTCAACACAACATGGAGAAATGTTGACTACGTGTTGTTCCCCATTCATATGTCATCACCGGACCATTGGTTTTTGTTGACATTTGATGTGCATCGTAGACGTCTAACTGTTTACAATTCTCTACAACCAAAAAGGAAATCCATACAAATAAAAATTATGGATGTTTGCGAGCCATACATATTCATTCTTCCCACTTTATTATGCAAGAGTGGTTTTTGGAGGGATAGGTCTGACATTGACTTTAGCAATGGACCGTATCGCAACAAGGAGGAAGATGATATAATTGAGTTGGAATTTGCAGAGGCGGTTCCTGAACAAGTCGAGGGGTAAGGGTTACATTGTTTACATTTTTTTAATTATTACATATAGGTTGATTTTAGTTTTGATTTTTGTTATCTTTTCTGCATTTTTGTGCGTTGATTCTTTGGATGTTCACGATTTGTTTCTCTGAGCATGTCATTCATCAGAAATTTGATGAAATTCCTATTCCATTCCCCATTGCGCAATATCGGAAGAAGTTATGCACAAACCTATATATGCATGCAAGGAACAAACAGTTGGAGGGATATGAGACTAATAGAGAATTTCCAGGAAGATTTGTTCCAGATTTTAATTAGTTCGGATCTCGTTGTTTTGTCTGTATGTATTGTGTTTTGTTTTTTGTTTTTTTTGGGATATACACAAAATTTTTGTATGGTTTATGAGTTTGTGATGTTTATTGGATCTTATGTAGATGAGATTACATATTTGATTATTTTAGCAGTAATGAAAGTAATATTGTTTGTTGGTTGGTATTTGTTTCTTTTAAGTTGTGTTTGCTACATTGTTTTGAAATGTACAGTTGGTAACCAAATATGTATAAAAAGGTAACCAGCAAATGTTTTGATAGTAACCAAAGAGTTACAAGCTTGTATCAGGGCATATATCAATTATTAAATGTACATGTGAGAGTATACATGGGTTTCCTAAACAAACAATATCACTTTCATTACAGGATGTTGGATATAGAGGTTGTTTATGTTTTGGTTACCATTAAAACCTGTTCTGGTTACTTTTATGTAACTATTTGGTTACTTATTTATTATATTTTGTTTACTGTTATTTAATGGTTTTTGACTACTATTATTGTGCAATCAATGAGGGATTTTAGTTAATTTTTTTTATTTATTTTGGTTAATATGTAATTGTTTATTATACATGCTTTCCTAAGATGGATTCTTGTTTTGTTATAGTTACCATTATTTTTATTATAGAGTTAACCATTTTATTACTTATTAGTAAACAAATTGACATACAATTTGTTAAAATCAGTATATATCAGCTATTTAAGTTGAAATGCTAGGTTGGTATCCAAACCTGCATATATGTTAACAATTTTTTTTGTTAGTAACCAAATAGCTATAAGTTTGTATCACAAATGTTATAAAGTGTTAAATGTATGTGTCTTATTTATAGTCTATCATCATGATGGAACATGAAATTTTAATTAAGACTTCTTATTAATATATATGATGGTCATTTATAAACTCATATTAAAATAAAGATATTTTTGATATGTGCAGTTGGTATCCAAACCTTCATTTAAGGGCAACCATTTTAGTTTATGTTAGTCACCAAATAATTTACAACTTATATTTGGAACAATTATCAAGTGCATAGTGTACATGTGTGGGTTCCCATTTATCTATCTGATGGATACTTTTAAATTACATAGTTATCTAGCTGGTAGTAATTAAACATTAATGCAGGGTTACCCATTTTATTTTAGGTGGTAAACAAATTTACATAAAATGTTTTAGAATAGTTAACAATTATTCAATGTATATATTTGCTTTATATTGGAAACTCATAATGAAATCAGAAATCAAAATATTAATCAATAACAATCTTGGTTACCGTACACAATCAAAAATTTTACCAACCATATGGTTAATGGCTACTCATAGTAAATAATTATATATTCATGTATTTACACTCTTAATGTAACTGCATTATATCAGACCTGTTTTTGGTCTTAAAACAGGTGGATTATTGCATATTTTTCTGTTGTGTCCTTTTTCTTGACACCTGTTGCATTTGTTTTGAAATTTGATTTCAGATCCGTGTTTGTACCTCCCTATTTTTGGTCTTCCCGCTGATCTTCTTGTGTTCGGTGGTTTTACATATATGTTTCTTACTTCCTCTGGTATATCCCAGTTTTCTTTGTCATCTAACGACATAATGGAAGCTGAATATGTGTCGACTTTTAGTTTTTTTAGAGTAATTTTTTGAGCAAAAATCATAACAGCTCAAATTTCGCTTGCTCATAACAGCAGCAACATGCGGACAAGGCATCTCATGCTACTGAAATTTATGGCATGTGCATGTCTTTTGTTCGATGTCCACAATATATTATTTAGTGACATCGTAAACAGTGAAAATCACTAAGTTTGATGTTTCAACCTACAACACAAATTAAGTGTGTCGTTAAAATAAAGTACAATTGGAATAATTTTCATTGTCTGAAAACATAATAAATATAGTAAAGTAAACAAATCAATGTTAACCAGTAACCAAACTACATAATGTTAGTAACCAGAACATAAAACACATTTGTACATTCATCTTACAATGTAAACAATTAGTTTAATGTTATTTGTTAGCAATTGAATTATAATAGTTCTATGAAGGTAACCAATGTAGCCAATTAGTTTCCATAATAATAAAACAAATCAATATAAAATACCCTAATAATGCACAGTAATCATAACAACATTATATAGTAACTAAATCGAATTTAGACAGTAACTAACACATGTTTATTTAGTAACCATAAGATAAACACATTCTCCATTGAATTGTTATAGTAAAAAACAACCGGTATATTGGGTTTATGACAAACTAAAGTCTAACTGTTGTAAGAATTTAACCAATGTAGCTAACAAGTAATCACGAATATAAAAAATATCAGTACAAGTGTACATTAATATGCTTTAGCAACCAAATATACAGTAACAAATTAACTAGTACATAACACCCAATGTATACAATCAGATTAACAGTTGAATGAAGGTAACCAATGTAGTCAATAAGTTACCACCAATATAAAAGAAACAATTATAAAACACAATAACATTATAATTTTACAGAGTAACCAAGTCAGCATTAGTCAATAACCAGTACAATGGTACACAATAACCAAATCAACATTAGCCAGTAACAATTATAATGTTATATACAGTAAGCAATTCAGTATTAGTTAGTAACCAATATAATATTACACAGTAACCAAGTTAGCATTAGTTAGTAAACAAGTCAGCATTAGTCAGTAATATTATGCAGCAACGATTATAATTTTAACCAGTAACCAAGTCAGCATTGTTTGCATTGAAATAATTGCATTTATTTTTAATGTTGTTAAAATTACCAGCATATACATGTAACCAATAGTGAACAAATAGGTTTCCATAAAATGCAAATGCAACTTATGATGCAATAATTTAAAATTTGTATAAATTACCTTAAGTTTCTTTGATTTAATGATATTAGATTGCAACCTTCCCTCAACTGTTGTGGAAAGTGTTGTGAATGTTGATATGGTTGCTTGTTTGTTTGTGAAATACTATGACAACCCGAGAAATTAGACAATTTATTAAAATCTTAAATGATGGAATTAAGGTCAAATAATAGACCTAGACAGAAAATAAGTGTGCGTTTGATATTTTTGGTAAGGAATTTTGAGGATTTCAAAATTCTGTGAAGGATCTGGTCAACCCTTGACCCTTAACTACATTATGAATATGTTCTGTGTATGTATTCAGAATGTAGTTAAGGGTCAAGGGTTGACCAGATAAATTTTATCAGTGTCAAACCCTAAGATTATTGTCAATTATCGACGTTCAATTAGAAAACCCTAATGAATGATAAGAAACTCTAGAAACCGATTCTGAAACCCTACATATCTAGAAAAATTTTATGCATCACGCTACTACTAGGGTTAATATCTTACAAAAAATCATTAACAACGGAAAATAATAGAATAATATTTATATTGATGTAATATAAATATTCACGCCCCAAGGTACCGTGAACCATTACTACAACAATTTCATTGTGATTAGCTTAACATAGCTTAATCATTCGTGATTGGATACATCATAATAACAATAATAATAATAATAATAATTCTAGTCTTAAGGACTAAGTTATTCGTCGCTTTTGCCCTTTCCCTTGTCCTTTCCTCAAGTACCACTTGCTCGCTTTTTAATCGTAATGTTTTAGGAAGCAAGAATGAGCAACAAGTTTGCCCAAAGAAGCAATATAGCTAGAAGAACAAGTAGCTTATAGCATTTGAATCTTTCAAGGGTATAATAATAATTGATAGTTCAAGGATATCAAGAATACCAAGAGTATTCAATAGGTGTCACTATGGACCAAGGATATCAACAAAATTTCATGATTTATTCATTTCGAGGTTCAACATAATTGAGTAATCGAGTGGTCTACTAAGGACCAAGAACTCTTACTAGAATTAGCAAGATTACATCAGAATCCAACATCCACGAGTACATCAGTGATCAAATTTAAAGTACCCTATGTTATGCATAACATTTAATCATACTATATGCGTACGCACGCTTGCCCTCGACAATATATAAATTCCCTTCTATGAGGGTTGTTCATCTCAAGAGATTTATTTATAGTCCGCACCAAATCAATCGGTTTTGATAGCTCTTTAACTCATAAAATAGTCTATTTAATCAAGGGCTTAGATAGCTTTTTCATCATGCATTTAGGAATGATAAGTCCAATGCTTACAACAACGCCCGTGTATACAAGTGATTTTCTAATAGAAGTAGATATTTGCTTGATCAAATATGATTGATATGACAACAATTCAACGATAAAGTGTGTGAATTTAAGGAACTTGCAACACAATAATGATAGTGTTCTTGACACTTGCTCAATGTAAATTTGAGTGAGGTTAGGAACTTGCCCAACAATAACAATAAGTTAGGGATAGAAAACTTGCATGATATAAGTAACAAGTTTTTTTTTTTTTTTTTTAGGATAGAACTTGCATACTTGAAATCAAGGTAGAGTAAGAAACTTGCCTTTTAGCGCTGATTACTACTAATAGCTTAAAATCACCTCAACTAACTATGTCCATTCCTATTCATGTAAGTATAGGTATTCATTAGCCAAACACACTTGATATATATCAATAACATGTACACATAACACATTTTTCTTTCTATCTCATTGCACTCCATCAAAACTCATAACAAAGACACTAACATGCTCATACTATTGACCACCGCTAGCTTATTCATAATCTTTCTTCCTCAAGTTCTAAGAGGTTCATTGCTTTAAGTAGACCATAACGCCTATTAATCCCACCGACCTTCTTCTACGCATGTTTGCAAGTATTAGGTTATTTTCCAAGTTGGTACAACTCTCCACTTAGAACTTATTCGTACTAATAGTTTACAACAAAGATAGGAGTATTTATTAATCCATCCTTATATCAAGTTATGATGTCGCTCTCGAGTCCCGTGACATCTCGCCATGTCCAAGATATTATGACTTGATCAAGACAACATGCTTTCATTCAAGACATCGCTTCATTCAAGACATCAAGACATCAAGACATACGCTTCATCCAAGACATCACGCTTTGTCCAAGACATTACGCTCATCCAAAGACATCACGCTTTTGTCCAAGACATCACGCTTTGTCCAAGACATTACGCTCTGTCTCAAGACATTACGCTCGTCTCAAGACATTACGCTCGTCTCAAGACATTACGCTTTGTCGTCGAAGACATCGCGCTTGTTCCAAGACATTACGCTCGTCTCAAGACATCACGCATTTTGTCCGTTCAAGACATCACCTTCAAGAGACTTTGCCTACACTACTTCAACAAAGTTTAAGTTCGCTTCAAGCTAATTTAAGACTTTACTATATGCATACAACCTAAGGGAATTTCTTAATACAAGGTCTAATATGACCGAACCCACCAGCTTGTTCCTAAGCACGGTGCAACCGCACCCATGGATTTCGTATAAGTGAACATGCTCGCTTTTGCAGAGTAGCCACAATCGGATTCCGTATAATTTTAACGTATTCATGCACGAAGGTAAACTTTCTAAACACCCTTTATCATGCTAATTCATCATACTTGACCTATTAATCAAAAAAAAACCGAGAATCAACAAGACTCAAGTTAAGAACGAGTAGAAATTATACCTTCTCGAGCTTTAACCTTGATATCTCACATAACCGATTTGGTAATGCTTAGCAACTAAGAATTCTTTTACTCGATTTCTCCAACACTCTTATCGCTAAAAAACAGATTGCCTCGGTGGCTTGTATTTAAAGAGAAAACATGGACCGTATAATTTTTTTTACCCAATGTTGGGATTCATGGTGCAATAGAAATGAACAATGGTTATTTAAGGAGTTGTTCAATCGCTTCCATACCAAAACCACTTAGCTAGCCATGCATGCCTAGGATTAGCAATTTTGAAAATTTGCGTAAAAGAGAGTTTAGGCTACTATTCTTTGTACTTGGTGACCCTAATTTGGGGACAAGAGAATGATTTCAGATGATAGACAAGGGGCTAGCTAGTCACGTGCCCACCGCCCCACGCCACATTTTAATTTAATCAATAATTGCATCTCGTTAACTCTTTTGTTGGATTCCGATTGATTCTAAATATCCCAAGTTTATTGGGCTAACTTAACAGTCCATCAATTAACTTATTGGGCTAGACTCCCAATTTATTATTTGGACTTTAAACATGCAAATACTTAATCATCCTTCACTAAGTCCATCATTGTGTCACACAAGACATTTCATGAACCTATCTTATCGATCATCAACAAATTTCAATTTTAATTCAATTGAAGTTACTCTCCTCATGCCACATGAAGCATTTATAAAATAAATAATTCACCTATTCTATTTAATAATAAAATTAAATCATAAAATTTACTGGGTATTACATCCTCTCCCCTTATAAAATTCCATCCCTAATTGATACAGGTTATACTTAAAAGATGGGGATAGTCTCTCCTCATCCTATCTTCTAATTCCCACGTGGCCTCTTCGACATCGTGGTTTCGCCAAACAACCTTAATGTAAGATATAACTTTGTTTTTAGCATTTGTTCTTTCTTATCTATTATCTGAACAGGAATTTCTTCATATGCCAGATTCTTCTCTACTTGAATGGGCTCATAGGAAATCACGTGCTTATAGTCAGACTTGTACGGTCGTAGTACGGAAATGTGAAACACGCCAGGATGTGTTCTAATTCGTGGCAAAGCAACTTAGTATGCCACTTCGCCCACTCGCTTCAATATCTCGAATGGCCCTATGAACCCTGACTCAATTTTCTTTCTTTCCTAATCGATCTTTTCCTTCCAAGGAGATACCTTCAAAAACACAAAACTACCGGCTTCAAAGTCTCTTGGCTCGACGATGCAAGTTTGCTGATTTTTTTTTTGGCGATCTTGAGTCGCTACCAATTTGCCCCCTTATTGTTGCTACCACGTCTACCGTCTCACGGACTAATTTCGTCCCAAAAGTCGCCGCTCTCCCGACTTCATCCCAACATAATGGCGCCCCGCACTTTCTCCCGTAAAGAGCTTCATATGGGCGATACCGATACTCGCATGATAGCTATTATTGTAAGCAAATTCTACTAATGGTAAATGGTCGTCCCAATTTCCCTTGAAGTCCATCACGCAAGCTCTAAGCATGTCCTCCAACGCTTGTATGGTTCGCTCACTCACTCGCCCGCCGCTTGAGGGTGATAGGAAGACTCAATCTCAATTGAGTTCCCATCCGCTCCTCGCAAACTTTTCCAGAATTTTGACGTGAAACGCGGATCTCGACGGAGACAATCGACACCGCACTCCATGTCGCGATACGATTTCCTTTACATACAAGTTTGCTAATTGGTTCAAATTGAATCGAATCTTGATGGGTAGGAAATGAGTTGTTTTGTTAGTCGGTCCACAATGACCCAAATGGCATCAGAATTCTTTCAGGTAACCTAAGTCCAACCCATAAATCCATCGAATGTGCTCCCATTTCCATTCGGTATTTCCAAATGGTTCAAGTAGTCCACTTGGCCTCCGTGTTCTTTGACCCTTTGACAAGTAAGACATCCGCTAACACACTCGCAACCTCTCTTTTCAAATTAGGCCACCAAAATGGTGTCAAGATCCCAGACATTTTTTTGTGCCTCCCGGATGTACTAATACGTCGATGGTGTGCTTCGTAGGATTTCTCTCTTAGTTCGACATACCGGCACCCATACTCTAACCCTCTAATCTCAATATACCATCCTTATCTACTTTGAACCTTTCTTCCTTATCTTCTACTATTCTCTTCTTTATCTTCTCACATTCTTCATCTTTTTCTCAGGCCTCCTTTATTTTATCCAATAACGCTTGGGTGAGCTCTCATCATGAGAAATCTTCCTTCCGCTTCTCTTGGTTCCTCCACCTCTATTTCCAACCTTTCCATTTCTCTTATTAATTCTTCTCGAGTTGTCAGTTTGAATAACTTCTCCTTCCTTTCTACTCAAAGCGCTGGCCATAACGCTTTGTTTTTCTTTTCCCGGTGATAAAGAATTTCACAATCGTAATCCTTGATCGGCCCAACCATCTCCTTTGTCGCATGTTCAACTCCTTCGTGTGAAGATATATTTTAGACTCTTGTGATCCGTGATATATCTCACATTTTTCTCCATACAAATAGTGCCTCCAAATCTTCAATGCAAAGACTACCGCTTAACTCCAAGTCATGGGTAGGTATCGCTTTTTGAAATCTTTCAACTGTCGTGAGGCATATGCAATGACCTTGCCATGTTGCATTAGCACACAACCAAGTCCTCTATGCGATGATGCATCACTATACACAACAAATCCTCCCGATCATCCGTAATGATAATACAGCGCCTCACTCAACCTCCTCTTCAATTCTTGGAAACTCTCTCGTGATTTGTTCGTCCATACAAACTTCTCTCTATCTTCTTCGTTAGATTGGTCACGGGTTGCTATCTTAGAAAAATCTTGGATAAATCTTCGATAGTACCCTTATTAAACCTAAGAAACTCCTAACTTCTCATATGCATCTTCTACTGCTCAAGCCATTTACCGCTTCCACCTTCGCAGATCCACTGAAATTCCATTTTGATCTATCACGTGTCCTAGAAATCGGACCCTTTCCATCCAAAATTCACATTTTGAAAATTTAGCGTACATCTTTTTCCCTTCTCAATGCTTCCAATACCATCTTCGTGTGTTCTAAGCGTGTTTTTCCTTCATCTTTTGAATAAATCAAAATGTCGCCGATAAATACTACTACGAATTTATCTAAGTATGGCCCGAAAACCCGGCTCATCAAGTCCATGAATGTCGCCGAGCATGGTTAACCCAAATGACATCACTAGAAATTGTGAATGTCCCGTAGCGAGTCAAAAAACGCCGCTTTTGGTACGCCCTCCTCTCAGACTTTCAATCGATGATAACCCGCTCAGAATCTATCTTGAAAAACACTTCGCCCCCTTCAGCTTGATCGAAAAGGTCGCCTATCCTTGGCAATGGATATTTATTCTTAATTGTCACTCTGTTCAACTCCCGATAATCGATACAGAGCCTCATCGATCCATCCTTTTTTCTTTACAAACAACACTGGTGCTCCCCAAGGAGACACACTTGGCCGAATGTAACCCTTATCTAGTAACTCTTGCAATTGAATCATCAATTCCTTCATTTCTACTAGCGCCATACGATATGGGGCTTTCAAATCGGCATGGTTCCTGCATAAGTCTATTATGAATTAATTTTCCTCGTCTCGCTAAGGCCAGAAGTTCATTTGGAAACACGCCTTGGAAATCTTTTACCACTAATATATCTTTCATTTCTATTCTCTTTGATGAATGTCCACTATATAGGCTAAATAACCCACACATCCTTTCTTTAAGCAGCTGGCTCTCGATCATCGTAAGGCAACACGATTGCTTGAGCGATGAGCTATCAGAAACACTACCTTAGACCGATTTGAGGTCCAAGGTTCACACTCTTTCTTCCGATAATCGATTATCGCAGCATGGTCGGATAACCAATCCATTCCTAATATCACATCAAACTCTCCCAGCTTTAATCTAATTAAGTCTACGTTTAGTTCGTGACCTCTAATGTTTGCACAACAGCTTTCATGTAAACAAACTCTATGGGAATTACTTCCTTATTCGCAATCTCTACGCTCAATGAGTTTTCTAAACGCTCGTGAGGAGGTATGTTTAGTCGATTAGCAAATTCTTCGCATAATAAAGGAATAGGTAGCACCAATCAAATAATACATAGGCATTTATATTATTGATTGGGAGAATACCGACACCACGCCCTTTTCATTCATCGCGGCCTCTGACCGCCATGTTAAAGGTTCAAGTATTGGTTCATTGATTGCGTTGGTCCGCCGATCATCGCCTTTGTCGCCCCTCCCCGCTGGCCGCTTCCTCCGTTGTTCCCTTTCTTTGGGCAATCCTTGATTTGATGCTCATTGAGCCACACGCGAAACATCCCTTGCTCCTTTTCGCTTTGCGCTTAGTGAAATGTGCCCTTCTTGGTCGCATGATTAGTAGCAGATGTCATACTCTTCCAAAGATTCCCTTGATGGTTTTTCCCACATTTCGAGCAAGCTTCGCTTCTTTTCTTAAATCCTCCTTGATAATTTTTTCTCGATCGGGTTGATGCTTCGATGGTTGGTGTTGTTGTCGTTGTCATGTTATCCCATTTCCTCTTCCCAAATAACTTCCACCACCGCTACTCCCTCCACGCAGTCTCTCCTCCAAAGATTCTTGTTCTTCTTCTCCTTGTTGTATTGGCTCAATGCTCCTCGCTACCTCCTTCAAAGAATTATCGCTTTCTCCAATAATGTGGCAAAAAGAGTCGATTTGAAGGACCGACACCTTGTTGAACAACCAAGGTTTTAGTCCAAGTTCAAGCGCCGAGCTTTCCTTTCTTCAAAGGTTCACTTGATGTGTCATGAATCGCATGAAGTTCATTGAACTTGGCCGCATATCGTGCCACCGCTCATCTCCCCTTGTTTTAGTTCTAAGAACTTTACCTCCATCCTATTCTTCATGCTCTTCGAAGTAATTCTCAAGAACAAGGTCTTAAACCTTTCCCTGTGTTATAGTCCCTTCTCCCGCCTCTCTCGCTGATTTGCTTCCCACAAAGAGTTTGCTTCACCCCTCATCATGTATGTAGCTTAACACTTCATTTTTCTCGTCTTCACCCACACAAGCAAATGGCAAAGGCTTTTTCCATTTCCTTGATCCACGCTTATGCTTATGATAGGCTCAGAGTACCCATGAAATTCTTGAGGTCCTACACTCTTAAAGTCCTTGAAGTTTTTGCAATCGAGCTACTTGGGGAATGGGTGGTACTTGTTCATTTTTCCCCAAGAGCCTCCCCTAACAAATCTACAAGCCTCCGAATGGGATCTACTTGTCCTCTCTCATCATTAACCTACTTTTCCGGAGCAAGCTTAATCTACGCTTCAGTATATTCCTACATTATAAAACTTCTATTCTAATTATATTACTTAAACAATTCTCCATAAAAGGAATAAGATTTTGGAATACATTTCGTAACAAGATCATTTATATTCATATGCCAAATTGTTACATTACATGATTATCTCCAAAGATACTTCTATAAATGACACAACTTATCCCCTAATATCACAAAAGATGGGGACAACCATTAACATACTACCCTCTAACATAACTCAAAAGTTTGGGGTTTACAACATTTCACATTCTACATAAGGATTACCACAACAGTATATAATACACTACACAACTGGACTACAACTAATAACTTTTAGCACCTAGACTTAATCTATCATTCCGCCCACGTCAGCCTGGTAATTCCTCCGAGTAATGTGCACCACCACATCTCGACTTATGGTGTGCCGTGTCCGTCCCTCTCGCCTCATTCGGGTAGTGATTTACCCCATCAATCAGGCCCTTCCATGGTCGCAGCATGCAATGCATAGCTTATCCTATTCATCTTCCTCCTTTGCACCTCACTTCATCTTCTAGATCGTTAGCCCTATCATTGGCCCCTTTCCACTTTTCTTCAAATGGATCCTATCCATTACTTCCATCCTTAATCGAGTACGGATAGCTTTCTTTCTCTCTCCCCTCGCTCAACTCCCTCTCGCTTCCATCTCTTCCAACTTCCCCGCCAGCTTCTACATTCCTAGCCACCACCTTGTGAAACAAAGCCCCATCCGATTCCCCGCCCCCACGGTGAGCAATCTCTACTTCCATCTCCTCAGATCACTAACTTTCTCTCGTGGTCTTCGCCCTTCGCCTTTTGGAATTGGACTCTCTGTTTTTGGCCTCACCTCTAACTCCTCAACTCGCACCCTAACTCTAAAAATCGCTCCTCATACTCCCCCAACATCCTATCCTCAAAAGTAGCCTCGCTTGAGTCCCCCATGGGCTCATCCACCATACGCCCTCCTCCGGATCGACTCTTCTGTATTGGCTCTATCTCTTCTTCCTCGTCATCATCATCGATAGAACTACAGTTGATATAGGCTCGCTATCAATGGTGCCTCATATACCACGGTATGTCACGCTGCTCCTCTTCTACTACTCTATTAGGTCCTCCCATGTCACCATCCCACAATCACCGACACAAGACAAAACAACCAACAACTCCATTAGAATCATAAGTTCATCAGATAGAATGAAGTTACATTCTCAGAACACGCTAAGTCCATCTTTATGAAAACTCTATATGAGTTTCATCCATTTCTATCTTCTCGAGTTCTCCTAAGTTATAATCTAAGGGCTCTCGCTCCTAAGGTTTATAACTATGGCTTTGATACTAACTCTGTGGCGCCCCAAAATTCGTACACTCATATCTCGAATTGATGCATCACGCTACTACTACTTAATATCTTACAAAATCATTATTAACAACTAAATAATAGAATAATTTACATTGATGTAATATAAATATTCACGCCCCAAGGTACCGTGAACCATTACTACAACAATTCGTGATTAGCTTAACATAGCTTAATCATTCTTGGATACATCATAATAAAAAAAACAATGATAATAATACTTCTAGTCTTAAGGGCTAAGTTATTCTTGTCGCTTTGCCCTTTCCCTTGTCCTTTCCTCAAGTACCGCCTTGCTTCGCTTTTAATCAGTAATGTTTTAGGAAGCAAGAATGAGCAACAAGTTTGCCCAAAGAAGCAATATAGCTAGAAGAACAAGCGCTTATAGCATTTGAATCTTTCAAGGGTATAATAATAATTGATAGTTCAAGGATATCAAGAATACCAAGAGTATTCAATAGGTGTCACTATGGACCAAGGATATCAACAAAATTTCATGATTTATTCATTTCGAGGTTCAACATAATTGAGTAATCGAAGGTTACTATGACCAAGAACTCTTACTAGAATTAGCAAGATTACATCAGAATCCAACATCCACGAGTACATCAGTGATCAAACTTAAAGTACCCTATGTTATGCATAACATTTAATCATACTATATGTGCGCACGCTTGCCTCTCGACAATATATAATTTCCCTTCTATGAGGGTTGTTCATCTCAAGAGATTTATTTATAGTCCGCACTCAAATCAATCGGTTTTGATAGCTCTTTAACTCATAAAAATAGTCTATTTAATCAAGGGCTTTAGATAGCTTTTTCATCATGCATTTAGGAATGATAAGTCCAATGCTTACAACAACGCCAAGGTATACAAGTGATTTTCTAATAGAAGAAGATATTTGCTTGATCAAATATGATTGATATGACAACAATTCAACGATAAAGTGTGTGAATTTAAGGAACTTGCAACACAATAATGATAGTGTCTTGATACTTGCTCAATGTAAATTTGAGTGAGGTTGGGAACTTGCCCAACAATAACAATAAGTTAGGGATAGAAAACTTGCATGATATAAGTAACAAGTTTTTTTTTTTTAGGATAGAACTTGCATACTTGAAATCAAGGTAGAGTAAGAAACTCGCTTTAGCGTTGATTACTACTAATAATTAAAATCACCTCAACTAACTATGTGTCATTCTATTCATGTAAGTATAGGTATTCATTAGCCAAACACACTTGATATATATCAATAACATGTACACATAAACATTTTTTCTTTCTATCTCATTGCACTCCATCAAAACTCATAACGATACACTAACATGCTCATACTATTGACCACCGCTAGCTTATTCATAATCTTTCTTCCTCAAGTTCTAAGAGGTTCATTGCTTTTAAGTAGACCATAACGCCTATTAATCCCACCGACCTTCTTCTACGATGTTTGCAAGTATTAGGTTATTTTCCAAGTTGGTACAACTCTCCACTTAGAACTTATTCGTACTAATAGTTTACAACAAAGATAGGAGTATTTATTAATCCATCCTTATATCAAGTTATGATGTCGTCTCCGAGTCCCGTGACATCTCGCCATGTCCCAAGATATTATGACTTGATCGAAGACAACATGCTTCGTTCAAGACATCGCGCTTCATTCAAGACATCACGCTTTGTCCAAGACATTACGCTCGTCCAAGACATCACGCTTTGTTCAAGACATCACGCTTTGTCCAAGACATCACGCTTTGTTCAAGACATTACGCTTTTGTCCAAGACATCACGCTCACGTCTCAAGACATCACGCTTTGTCCAAGACATTACGCTCGTCGAAGACATTACGCTCGTCCGAGGACATCACGCTTTGTCCAAGACATTACGCTCGTCTCAAGACATCACGCTTTGTCCAAGCAGCCCTTCAGAGACTTTGGCCTACACTACTTGACAAAGTTTAAGTTCGCTTCAAGCTAATTTAAGACTTTACTATATGCATACAACCTAAGGGAATTTCTTAATACAAGGTCTAATATGACCGAACCCACCGCTTGTTTCTAAGCACTGTGCAACCAAGCACCCCATGGATTTCAAAATAAGTGAACATGCTCGCTTTTGCAGAGTAGCCACAATCGGATTCCGCATAATTTTAACGTATTCATGCACGAAGGTAAACTTTCTAAACACCCTTTATCATGCTAATTCATCATACTTGACCTATTAATCTGAAAAAAACCGAGAATCAACAAGACTCAAGTTAAGAACGAGAGTAGAAATTATACCTTCTCGAGCTTTAACCTTGATATCTCACACATCGATTTGGTAATGCTTAAGAACTAAGAATTCTTTACTCGATTTCTCCAACACTCTTTATCGCTAAAACAGATTGCCCTCGGTGGCTTGTATTTAAAGAGAAAACATGGACCGTACACTTGCTTTTACCCAATGTTGGGATTCATGGTGCAATAGAAATGAACAATGGTTATTTAAGGAGTTGTTCAATCGCTTCCATACCAAACCCACTTAGCTAGCCATGCATGCCTAGGATTAGCAAATTTTGAAAATTTATGTAAAGAGAGTTTAGGCTACTATTCTTTGTACTTGGTGACCCTAATTTGGGGACAAGAGAATGTATTTCAGACATAGACAAGGGGCTAGTCACGTGCCCACCGCCCCACGCCACATTTTAATTTAATCAATACATGTACTCTCGCTAACTCTTTTGTTTGATTCCGATTGATTCTAAATATCCCAAGTTTATTGGGCTAACTTAACAAACCATCAATTAACTTATCGGGCTAACTCCCAATTTATTATTTGGACTTTAAACATGCAAATACTTAATCATCCTTCACTAAGTCCATCATTGTGTCACACAAGACATTTCATGAACCTATCTTATCGATCATCAATAAAATTTCAATTTTAATTCAATTGAGTTACTCTCCTCATGCCACATTTATAAGCATTATAGTAAAAATAAATAATTCACCTCCTAGCCACGAAATTGTTCTATTTAATAATAAAATTAAATCATAAAATTTATCAAAGGGTATTACATATGTGATGTTGTTGTTATGATCGGATGATATAGAATTGTAGTCTGACATCTCTTCTACATGTTGAAACTTTTAGATCGCACAGAGTAAACACATGACTCAATTTATAATGACCCAAAGTAGGTACCTCGACCCTGTTAGAATTTCTGGGCAGCCCAGTAATTCAAGAACAGGTCTGACAACGACTTCTATAGCTTAGATCTCACAACTTTGTTATGTTTTGGCCATGACAGTTGATTAAGGTTGTAGTATGTCATTAATACTACAATAGTAGTGATAAATCTATCCCATAAATCATCAACAACACTGTTTTTAATTGAGGTCAAACAAGGCAACCTATTAACAGCTTATGAATATCTGGGTTGGTTGAAGAACACCTATAGTGACAGTTTTGTTACTATAGGTACCTTTAGCGACAGATAAATTAGAAAATTAATTATTTTAATTAATAAATAGAAAAAATTGGTTTTTAATTATTAAAAATGCATAATAAATTTCTAAAAATTATTTTAAAGTCCGAAAAATATTTTTTATTTATTTTAAGTATATTTCAAAAATATTTAATACTTTTGGAATATAAAAGGTATTTATTTATTTAATTATAATATTAAATAAATTATTTAAAAATTGTTTTAATTCATGAAAAATCATATTACGATATTAGAAAATTATTTTAAGTTATTTTTGATGAATTTTAATATTTTGTGATGAATTTCATTAATAATTTATTATTAATGATAATTAATTAATTTGATATATATATATTAAATAAATTTTGGAAAATTAGAATTAATGCTTTAAAAATCATATAAAAATGATTTAAGGGTTGGAAAAATATTTTGAGTTATAAAATATAACTTTTGATATTTTACCATGAAAATATTTATATTTTAATATTAAAAGCAATTATCGGATAATGGATTTAAGTGTTTAAAAATCATATAAATATGATTTTAAGGTATTAAAATACTTTGTAATATTATAAATATATTATAATATTATGTAATGATTTTCATTAATATTTGATAATAAATAAATATTAATGCTAAAGGAATATTGTGGTATTTATATTATATACATACAATATAAGTGATTGAAAAATTATGATAAATGATATTAATTATCTAAAAATTATTGCGAGCTTATGAAAATTATTTTGACTAATCATATGATTATCTAGGATATTGTTAAGTGTTTAGGCAAAGTTTAATTGAACTTAAACTCGATAATTGTCCGACTAAACTGTCGTGATGATTGAATTGTGTCGGTTTCAAGTCAGACTATTTCATTCTGACTTGATGCTAAGTTTTATGTGCTGAATAGACTGATAGGGTTATGTGATATGTGTGTAGGTTATTCTATAAATATATATATATATATATATATATATATAATAGTGTTATACTATGATGATATTATTCTAATATTAGAGATCTATATTACTAATATTAGGTCTTCGGATAAAGCGGTATAAATTGTGTAACGGTAATCAATGGTTCAGGCAAGTATTTCTTAACTCTACTAAGAGTTGTTTCATTCGGATATGCATATGATTAATCACTGTTGATTGCCATGTAGAATTGTACTCTGTACATATTGCATGTATAAGTCAGGTATGAAAGGCTGCTCACCTTCATTACCGTTTGTTCCAGATATATTTGTTCATGTTTAATACTTGTTTAGTCAAAAGTTTGTTCGCGCTAATTCACAACTATATTGATGAATTATAGCCAGCTTATTATTCAAACTCTTTCAATCATGATATATACTTAAATAAAATTTAAACTTGCTGGGCAACTTTCATGCTCACCCTTGCTATATCATGATAAACATTGCATACGAGTTGAATTGGTACATATTTAGGAAAGGATTATGAATACGAGTTGAATGAAATTCGTATTGAGAATGGATTAGGATTAAGTAGGGATTATGAAATATTTGTGTCACGATATTTGCTATATGCATGTTAAGAGGGTGATTCCTTTCTCATGTGTATAACAGATAGATAGGTTATAGGTAGAGAATATAAGGTTAAGTACGAGTTCTTAAAACTCATACTTATGTGACATTCTTGACTCATAGTTATATGAAATGTTTATGAACCCCTCAACAAATGGACGCCAAAGATCTGAGTAGGGTAAGTTCTTAAACTCATATGATTGTGGCAAGTTTATGAACTCATAAGTATGGTTTGACGAACTGGGAATAGTTGTGTATAAATGGAGAATTGAGGATTATAGGAACAGATAGATTGTTAAGCAAATGATCATTAGTAGAGACATAAGTTTTCCAAAACTCCTGGCTATGCTAGGCTTTGAAATTTTGACATCAAGCTAAATACACACTATATGTTTTTTTTAAATGTAGACTCGTAACAATTTTTGAAAGGGTTTGAAGTACAGTGTATGTTACTTATTTTGGCTAGACGCAAAATGATTTGAAATATCAAAATTTATTTTATTTATCATTCATGTACCATGTAACCTGGTGCAGAGATGATAAAAAGTTGATGGAGTTGTAAATACAGAAGTACTTAGTGTGAATTTGATCTAAAAATCATTATTCCGCTATTGTATGATGTGTTATAACAAAGTCATACGATGACGACATCCTCAAACGGACTGTTAATACAGTACGGCATCATGACGTCATTCTCAAAAATATTTTCAAAAATTTTAATTTGCCAACGGTGTTTGGATACACCTAAATAATTCGATTGAATTGAATTATTGATATGAGTCTATGCTATTCGATTCAGCTAGACTAATATTTATGAAAACTCTAAGTGTTCATTGAAAGAAATTTCTCGAACCAAATTATTTTTGTACGGAATCCAATAAGACTGATGTAAAATTTTTGTGCCTATGGCAGTGACGAGAAATAGAGTCGACCAACAGTACTTAATAAGTACAGGGCATACTGGATTAATTACCCACTATGTCCGCAAGTTATGACGGTTTGTAGATGAATTTCCATAAAACCCTTGAGAAAATGACAGATAATGGTCTATATGACCCCTCAGCACAATTTGAAAACTTTTACTCTTGTGAGTGGTGTATTGGGTAGCATGTGATGATGTGTGAATGGTGTAAACATTATGGTGTAAGGTGTAAGGTGAATTTTGGTGACGAAATTCTTAAAAGAAGGGGTGAATATGACAACCCGAGAAATTAGACAATTTAATAAAATCTTAAATGATGGAAATAAGGTCAAATAATAGACCTAGACAGAAAATAAGTGTATGCGTTTGATATTGTTGGTAGGAATTCTGAGGATTTCAAAATTCTGTGAAGGATTTAGGTGAATCATTCAGGATTAAGTGTATATGTGAATATGTTCTGTGTTTGTGTTCAGAATGTGGTTACGGGTCAAGGGTTGACCAGATAAATTTTATTAGTGTCAAACCCTAAGATTATTGTCAAATATCGACGTTCAACTAGAAAACACTAATGACTGATAAGAAACCCTAGAAACCGGTTCTGAAACCCTAATTTTGATTCCGGGAATCTGAAACCCTAATTCGGAAATTTAAAACCATAGATTAGGAATGCAAATGCTGGTATAAGGTTTAAACGCTATTAATTATAACTTAATTAGGGAAAACCCTAATGATTCACTTGAAACCCTTATTGATTTTTTAGAAAATCCTCATACCAGATCTGAAAACCCTAATTTCAGATTTTGGGAATTTAAAACCCTAATCTGGGAACTTAACGGAGAATTATAATGATTAAGTGCTAGTAATTATAATATTAATTAGGGTAAAGCTTAATTAATTAGCAAACCCTAATTTTAATTTTTTAAACCCTAAATGTTCCGTCAAAAACCCTAATGTACAGTTGTGGATTTAATTGCTAAATTAGCAGTATTAATTAGGGAATATTAATCCTAATTAGCAAGATTGAGCCTATGATTAGGAAATCTAAACATAAATATAGAATCCTAATAATAATTTTAAAATATTAATTTTATATTTTGAAAACCCTAATCTGGAAATCCTAGAAAATTAATTTATGGAACCTTAGGTTTTAACTTTAAGAGTCAAACCTTAAGGGTTAAACCCTAAGGGTTTGCAATAAATGACAATTCTAGAATTAAAATTGTATAGAAATGACTATTTTACCCCTTTTACAATTCTTTAATGAGTTGGTGTGTAGATCTTGAACTATTGTGGGTTGTTCACCAACCCTAGCCCTAGCATGTGATTTATATCAAACATATCAGTTATCAATTCTTTAAGTGATTGAAAAATTATAATAAATGATATTAATTATCTGAAAATTATTGCGAGCTTATGAAAATTATTTTGAATAATCATATGATTATCTAAGATATTGTTATGTGTTTAGGCAGAGTTTAATTGAACATAAACTCATTAATTGTCCGACTAAACTATCGGAATGATAGAATTGTGTCGGTTTCAAGTCAAACTGAAATAGTCTAATTTGATGCTAAGTTTTATGTGCTGAATAGACTGATAGGGTTATGTGATATGTGTTTAGGTTATTCTATGTATATATATATATAATAGTATTATATTGTGATGATATTATTCTAATATTGGAGATCTATATTACTAATATTAGGTCTTCGGATAAAGCGGTATCAATTGCATAACGGTAACCAACGGTTCAGGCAAGTTTTTCTTAACTCTACTAAGAGTTATTTCATTCGGATATGCTTATGGTTAATCATTGCTGATTGCCATGTAGAATTGTACTCTATACATATTGCATGTATAAGTCAGGTATGAAAGGCTGATCACCTTCATTACCGTTTGTTCCAGATATATTTGTTCATGTTTAATACTTGTTTAGTCAAAAGTTTGTTCACGTTAATTCAAAACTATATTGATGAATTATAGCCAACTTATTATTCAGACTCTTTCAATCATGATATATCCTTAAATAAAATTTAAACTTGCTGGGCAACTTTTATGCTCACCCTTGCTATATCATAATAAACATTGAAGATAAGCCGAATACGTTCGGATACAGAAAAGGTTAAAGACAGTTCTAGCTTAAAGTTAATGTGTGCGATTAAATTTGTAATAGTATGGTATGATAATAATGTCATGTGTTAGTCAAGTTATGAATTGTGTATTAAGTGAAGGTTCTCGACCTTGGGGAAATATTGTGTAATGTATTGTATAAACAATTTATGTTTATATCTTCCGCAAATAGTTATAGAATGATTGTACTAGATCCGTGGTGATTTGAGACCCGAATTTGGGGCTATCACAAATACCCTCTTTGAACCAGACAACGTAGGCATTCAATCATTGATGCAACTGGAAGATCCCTGATCATCTTGATTGCATTGTTAATAGATTCGGCAGTGTTTGAAGTCATTGTTGAGTATCTACTTACAGTCCCATGGAGCCTGGTTCACTTCTCCAACTTGACCTCTTCCTACAAATATGTCCTTATTCGAGGATCAATGGCATCAAGTTCAGCCATGTGTTTGTTGAATTGTTCAATAGTGTAAGCTCTACAAGCCACGTTGTAAGCCTGTTTAAGTTCATCTCCTTTCTTTATGAATCTATTTTTTATATTTTTCAGTACATGGTATGTGTAGGAACCATGCATGACGTCCGGAAACACAAAATTTAGTCCTTGTGTAATGGATTCATGTCTATCTGAAATAATGTATTGGCCTTCCCTAACTCCACAAGCAATTCTCAAATTTACGAAAAACAATCTCCAAGATAATTCATTTTCGCTGTCAACCACTGTAAAAGCAATCGGAATAATGTTTCGGTTTGCATCTTGTGTGTTTGCTATCAGTAGTGTCCCCCCGTAAGTTGATTGTATGAACGTGCCATCGATTACAATGATTGGAAAGCAATGGTGGCATGCTTGAATGGATGCTCTAATGTCAAAGAATAAATACTTGAAACGCCCATTTGTTTCCAACTCAAAGGTTGTGACGGAACCTGATATGAAACATCAACATTATCATTAGAATTATAATTAGTATACAGTATCCAAATCAATAGTAATTGGTAACCATTCAGTTGGTTAATGGTATCCAACTAATTACATATTAATGTTTCCAATACGGTGCATTTTGGTGTACAGAATATAATTAATGTCTAATTTTTATGTATATATTTATGATACACAAAATATTAATTCAACTTAGGTTGATTGTACAGTACAGTTAGTAACTAAACCTACATATTAAGGTAACCAAATCAGTTGACTTTAGTAACCAACTAATTATGAAAAACTAATAAAATGTTTTTAAGTGTTACTTGGATTTGTTTTTTCAGCATGTGTAACCATGATGGGATCAGTGAGTAGTCGTGTGGATTTCCTCTTACCTTTTCCAACATTTTCTCCTTCGATCTCCATACTTTTTGGTAAGAGATAGACACATTATATTCTGTCATCATGTCCTCCACAATATCGGTTGATGTGTATATTTTCTTCAAATTTGTTAATTTGTGCATTATGCATTCACTGACCAAATCACTATTTGCCTGTCTGTGGTCTCCCAGTAATACGTTGACTGAACAAGTGTGGATGCCATTGAATTCTCTCACCTTGAACATACTAGTTTTTCAAAAACTTGATGCTCTCATTTTCCATCTGCAATTTTCATTATCTACGCATACTAGCACAAATTCTCTATGACCTGTTCGTTGAACTTTGTGTTATCTGTTTTTCCTGATTGAATGCAGCCTCATAGCTTGTGATAGGATTTTTTTGTCTTTGTAGGTTTGATGTAATTTTACTTCACGTTCATTCGGATATGTTATTACATCATCATATCGTCCTTCTGTGTATGATTTATCATGTTGTCTGTCTCGTTGTTGTTCAATAATTTCCGATGCAAGGTGATCAACATATTGTGTTCCAATTTGTCAATCTTGTGTTGCTAGTGGAACTAGTGCTGAATTCCCTTGTGTTGATCTGATTGGCGTTACATCATGAATTATAGTTTCTTCTACATTTGTCAAGTTATGCAAGATTATTGTGTGTATCCTTCTGTGTTTAGTTTCTATAATCAGTGGGAATTTACCTTGTTCATCAGATTTTCTACTGACTTCAATAAAGAACCTTAAGGTTGCTTCATCTGATATATTGATCGGTGGAATGTCGCTTCTAATCTGAAATTTGATTGACAATGTTGTTGCATTTGTGTCTAGCCGTAATGCACTCTATTTCATGTTTTGCATTTCTCTAATGAACAAGTTGATGAAACTAGTATGCTAGTAACTTTAAATTTGGTGTATTGGTTACTATCAGTCCATGTTCCGTTAAAATAAAGTACAACTGGAATCAACTCCATTGTCTGATAACAGAATAAGTATTGTAAAGTAACCAAATCAATGTTAGCCAGTAACCAAACTACATAATATTAGTAACCAGAACATAAAACACATTTGTACATTCATCTTACAATAGAAATAATCAGTATATTGATATTTGTTACCAATTAAATTATAACAGTTTTATGAAGGTAGCCAATGTAGCCAATAAGTAACCATCATAATAAAACAAACCAATATAAAACACCGTAATATTATACAGTAATCACAACAATATTATACAGTAACCAAATCCAATTTATGCTATAACCAAAACATATTTATTTAGTAACCGCAAGATAAACACATTCTCCATTGCATTTTATAGTAAAAAGAACCAGTATAATTTGTTTGTTAGCAACTAAAGGCTAACTTTTTTAAGAATGTAACCAATGTAGCTAACAAGTAACCACTAATATAAAAAAACATAAGTACACGTGTACATTAATATGCTTCAATAACCAATAATATAGTAACCAATTAATCAGTATATAACAACCAATATATGTAAGTATAATCAGATTAACAGTTGCATGAAGGTAACCAATGTAGTCAATAAGTAACCAATGTAATCAGTAACCATTAGAATGTTACACAATAACCAAGTCAGCATTAGTCAGTAACCAATATAATGTTACACAATAACCAAGTCAGCATTAGTCAGTAACCAATTTAGCATTAGTCAGTAATATTATGCAGTAACCAAGATAGCATTAGACAGTAACCAAGATAGTATTAGACAGTATAATGTTACACAGTAACCAAGACAGTATTAGTTAGTAACTAAGACAACATTAGACAGTAACCAATTTATATATACTTTTAACAATAATATAAAACATGTTTTCAAATGCATTTTGCAATCAAAACATTCAGTATTCTTACTTTGTGACCATTTTAAGTGCGAAAAACTTAAGAAAGGTAACCACTATAGTAATTCGTAGTAACCATAGGTAAATATATGTATATAAATTTTAAACTCACATACCTCAATATTTGTATCGAAGTTGCTGTTGATCTTGTATTCAACAATCACTGCAGTACGTAAGTTTTTGGTTACTAAACTTGAAGGTGTTGTTGATTTTGTATGCTATTTTCGATCTTAGAGTTACGTCGCGACACCAAGTTTCGTCTTTTCCAATTACGAGTTGCGTCGTGACAGAAGTCTTCATCTTCTCCGATATTAGAGTTGTGACACGACAGAAGATTTTTTCTTCTCCGATTCATTTTTCGTTGATCTGTTATTCCGATATCAAAGTTGCATGTTTCTTCAGTTGCTTGAATTTAGGTGCGGTTAGTTACAAATATGAAAGTCGGTAACTGACGTGTAGGAGTTAATGATACATGATTTTAGCAACGTAATATATTGTGTTTTGTTATTTTTGTAATTATTTTGTGTGTGTTTTATTTTTGTAATTACTTTTTAATTATTGTATATTAGTGTTAAGGACCCTAATATTTAATATATTGTAAAATTGTTTACTTAGAAATAAAAAATTGTTGATTAATTTATTGCCAATTATTATGAAGCTTTTTTTTCTTTTTTTATAATAGATTCATATTACTTTTATAATTCCTAATATTTTTAAAAGAATTATACTTCTCCCCTTCTATAAAAAACAGGCTCATTTAGTTTTTTTGAAGTCTATTTATAAAATTATAAAATCCATAATATATATATAAAGTCTACTTCTTATGTGGATGGTCCACATATGGACCATCTACAGCAACGGATCATACTGTCGCTAAAGCCGTCAATATAGAGTATGAACGGTTATGACGACGACTTTTGGGCTATGGCGACTGTCCATATCCTATAGTGACGATTTTAGCGACGATATGATACGCACGCATAAGAAGCACTATGTATATACACATAGATAAATAGATAGATAAATAGTCTTTTAACTCTTGAATTTAAGAATTAATGATCTTTAATTCAAAATTTAAGACCTCTAAATAAATTATAAAACTCTAAGCCCTGAAAAAAAGATTAAAGTCAAATTTTTTACTCGTCAAATCTATTGTCACAAAAAAGCTTTTACACCTTGTTAACGCCAAGATCCATCCACGCGCTCCAATCACCAAAGCGCGTCTAATCCTGCACAGAAACGGGTAAACACCAAAAGCTTGATGGCTTGGACCACCGGAAATAGCTCCAGTGTGATAATAAGTACAGGTTGAATAAGGTTAACAATGAAGGCTGAAAGCTCTAGTGTTGGAAAATAATAATATGTGTGTACCTTAAAATCAGGATGTAGCCTTGTATTTATATTGATCACACAATCTCCACAAAATCCTTCTCCATATAGAATTGGAATTCCTCATTAGGTAAGATACCTTAATGGGAACAAATATAATTCCCTTCAGGAAAGGAAGTCGATTTAAAACTTGACACTTTCCTTAGGGATTAGAAACCAAATATAGTTAGGAATCATTGATTCCTTAAAATTCCCACCTACCCAAACAGAATCCTACATGGGTTAAAATAACATAAAGTGGACTATGACCCACCACACAATTTAGGCTAAAATAATCATATCCCAACATTACCCCTAAGTCTTCGGTTAAATGGAACATTTAATTGAAGAGTCCCTTAATAAAAGCCCAAGAACACTGCAACAATAAAGGCCCAATATTCCTCATCAACCCCTATAGTGGGCCCCCACATTATGCCCATATCCACTATCATCACTGTAGACACTCGAAATTTTCTGTGCACCTGTTATGGACATTGCAGGAGGGCAGATTCGTCTTTCGAAGATAACCCTGGAAGACAGCTCACATCCATTCCGGATACTACCGGAAGTTCAGTTTCAAAACCTAGAACACACACCGGGAGCATGATTTCCAACCCCAGAACACACACCGGAAGGATCATTTCCAACCTCGGAGATAACCCCGAGTTTCGTCCTTGGCGATAACACCAAGGAATGTTGTTGCAGTTCAGGCGATAACTCCAAAAATGCTTGTTTCAAATGCATGCGATCAGCTTCAATCTCAGACCTCCTACCGAGGCACTCATACCTCAGACCTGGAGCTAACACCGGGCAGACAGTCATTCTCACAGATGACCTTGCGGCATTCAAACACCTGCAATAGTCCAGTCTCAGATGTAACCCTGAGCAACGTTTGCTTTCAACTCAAACCATTGATAACCCCGGTGAGGAGTCAAACGTCATCTTGCCACCTCAACACCTGCATGTCGTCTCAAAACTTCATACATACATATATACAATAATGTCCTACAAGAACCAAGGAGTTCCAATCCCGAGTGACTATTACGCGTGGCAGCACACCGGAAAGAATTTGAAGCTTGAAGACCATGGGCATGGTCCCCTCTTCCTAACTTCGTACAACCTCTAATCCATGTCATTGTGTAACTCTCGACACAAGCAGTCCGAAGAAGGTCGTATATACCTTGTTCGGATGCTCGGATTGAAGTTCTACAAGTTTGAGTGGACATTACAATGCACGAGTGCACGTACTTCGAGACGACGTGAACCGCAGAACCTGGGGCACCCCAGGCAGCCGCAGGTGCACCTGCGGCTCCCCCCCTTTATAAATAGAGGGTTTGGGTTGCCATTTGTAAAAAGAAAAAAGGCGAGGAAGCCTTGTCAAATTTGCTCTGTACACACCCATATTGAGTGCTTGCTCTTTTTAAACACCTGTTAGCCCACATATAGCAACATTTTTATCCGGCGGGAGCTGAGTGTTTATCCATATAGAGTCATAGAAGTCTGCATTGGCAGCCCACTGTAAGCCTTCTCACACTCTATAAAGCCTTTCTCTTCAACTTTGCACACATTATTCTACACATTGAGAGTCGTGTTGCGTACGTATGCCCAGACTTTGGTCCGTGGTTTTCATTTCTATCTGTACATATATACTTATATATGTATATATTTATATATGGACTAACATTATCGAGTTATACCTCGATTGAGCCTAGACTTATGTCTGGAGCGTTTATTTGCTTATATATATATATATATAATTGTTGTTTACATATCTCGATGAGCCTGGATTTTACATCAGAATGCGTTTACTACTTTTGTATATATATATATATATATATATATATATATATATATATTTACATTTTTGTCAGCACTCAAGTTTACTTGAGGCCTTTTCTGCTTTTATTTATATTTAGTCCCGCTTGGGAGTTTACTTACGTGGCGGTTGATAAATCATTTTTGCGCTTTATTTACTTTTCGATCCCCTATGGAGTCGCTTCGTGGTGGTTGATATATATATATATATATATATATATATATATATATATATATATATATATATATATATGCATGAATATATAAATATATATGCGTGAATATATAAATTCATGGGGATCGGAAATGTAAATATATAAAAACGATAAATATATATATATATATATATATATATATATATATATATATTTACTGATTTTTATATATATAAGCGCCATCTTGCTTTTCCATACAAAGCTGCAGATCATGTGAGCCTAGGAATCATGTGATCGCAGATTCGATCTCATTGAATCTAGATTAGGTTTCGTGATGGACATTTTCAAATTGTATGGCGACTTGTATATTATTTACTGATTGTCTCGAATGTCCTTGGATGGCTATCATGCCCATAAGGAGTTCGACACTGCTGTATATTATTTTCTCGAAGATGCTTCGCATCTCGAAAATAAAAGCAAACAAGCCGAACATTTTAACAATAAAATGGAAGTATGAAAAGGTCTCAATTCCTATTGAGCATAGGGTTTGAAAAACCTCTTTTACAAAAACTTCATTGCTATACCTTTTTTAAAACTGAATTTTTCTATAAATTCAAACCCTTTGTATATAGGTGCAAACGAGGCCTCGCACTACTTTCAAATAATTGCACATTGATCCACACACATACACACACATTCATATAACAGTTTCTTAAAAAGTGGTGGTCACCATGGCAACACGGATGTCGTGGTGTGCCTAACACCTTCCCTCTGCACAATTAAGCCCCTGAACCCAAATGAATCTCGGTTTCATAGACCCGTTTAGCAGTGTCACATCACTGGGTCAATGTGAAAACCTTTTCGGTTGCGTTGGTACAACCAGTTAAAAACACCACCTGGCAACTCTTAAAGTCAAATCGTCGACATTACACATGTCAGACCTTTTTCACTTGTTTTTTCAAACAAATCTCACATTAACATGAGAACACCAAAGAATAAGTAACGAAAAGGGACAACTAAAAATCCCGACATTGACAGGTGGCGACTCTGCTGGGGATTCCAGTAAAAGGGCTTAAGCTGCTATTACAAGCTTTTTAAAACAGTTATATGCTTGTGTGTGAATGTTGCATTTACATTTATGAAGAATGTGTACGAATGCATTTTAGTTACTGCACTGCAAAATATCTATCTGTGATATTATTGCTTCGCACATGTCATCATTTTCATAAATGGTGAGACACATTGTATGTGAATGTATGTTGTGTGGTTCCTCCACCAGGAGGCTATCCTGTCGGTGTTTGATTCTTTGGACTCGTGAGGAAGACTAATTCCAACGAGGCTCGGGGAAAGGCACCACCAGATTCGCTCTGGTTGAAAGACCGGATTAACTTTTCGTCAAGTAGATTGCGATGATCTGGGAACCTTCATGCCAAAAAGCCGCGAGAGTAAACCTAAGATGGGTCAACCTCTGATAAACCAAACGCGGTGGAAAGTCTCTTCATGTTTTCCATTTTCAATTACTTGTAAAAGCATTTACTTGTAATTTTATTCCATATTCATCCTTATGTAATGGAAAACATGAAGATTATTTGTGCATACATGTTATCAATTAACACCCATTTTTGCAGGACAATATTCCTAAAATTGACACATTATGATAACATTTACATTATCCCTAAAACTAAACTACACAAGTTTTTTGTAGGAAAATCATTGGGCCTGTTACCCACTCAAAATCCAAAAAGGCCACGAGCCTACAACCAATCATGTCTTCTTCTGACTAGTCTAATCCTGTTTCTCGAGAAGAATTTGACGAATTAAGTAAACAAATCACAGATCTGGCTGTTCTGCTTAAAGAACTGCATCAGTTTACTCAGGGTACAAAGATGCCTACACATACAGAATCCTCTGCACAAGGAGGAGCTCATGGTTTGGAAAAAATAATTCCATAACCTCAGTTGGATACAACCAACAAAGACCCTGAAAACACCCATCTCAGAGGAGATCCATACACCGGTGATATCAAAAAGAAGGTCCTTCAAATGGTGGAAACTATCCGTGCTCTCAAAGGGATTGGAACACATGGAAGTGTCTCATATACTGACCTTTGCATATTCCCTGGTGTTCATTATCCGGAGAAATTCAAAACCCCTAATTTTGAAAAGTATGAAGGATTAGGGGATCCTTATACACATTTGAAAGTGTTTATTGGAGAACTTGGATCTTATGCGAAAAATGAAAAGCTCAGAATGCAGCTGTTCCAGAAGAGTCTGACTGGAGGAGCCCGTTCATGGTATACCAGATTAGAAAACTCCAAGATCCATAGCTAGGAAGAGCTAGCTCACGCCTTCCTCACTCAATTCAGTTTTCAATCTCAGATGGCTCCTGATCAGTATCAGATTACCAAGGTCAAGAAACAGTCTAATGAGTCTTTCAGAGAGTATGCTCAAAGGTGGTGGCGCCTTGCTGCTCAAGTTATTCCTTCCATGACGGATTCAAAAATGGTCATGACCTTCATAGATATAAAGGAAGCTCCTTTCTATGAGAGAGTCTTAGCTGGTATTGGTAAACCATTCTCTGAAATGATCAAACATGGAGAGATGGCTGAGATGGGATTGAAGTCAGGAAAAATTCAAGACCTAGCCGCTCTTAAGGCAGTTGCTGAGCACATCCAGTCCGGATCTTATGGAAACAACCCCCGGAGGGTCCATAAAAAGAAAGAGGAGGATGTTTCCTTGATACTACAAGGTCAGAAAGGCAATCAGAACATGCCTATACAGAGGAGAAACTACTCCCCTTTCCAAGAACAGTCTTCAAACCCTCCATTGCCTAAAAGTGGAGAAGTAAAGCACCCTCGAACGTTCACACCCTTAGGGGACTCGCTCAAGAATATTCTTACTCTTCTGACTACTCAGAATAAAATTACACGTCTTCTTCCACCAGCCATCCCTAATGGGAGGGGTTTTAATGCTACTCAGAAATGTGCTTATCATGCTGGAGCACCTGGACATGATACTCAAGATTGTTGGGCCTTGAAACACAAGATCCAAGATTTAATAGACAACGGTGAGATCATGGTCACCAAACCAGATCAACCTCACGTACATGATAACCCTCTTCCTCAACACAAGGAAGAAGAGGTCAACATGATCAGTTGGAGCACTGGACAGAGTTCCAGTTTCAATGATGAATCATCCCAGACCATCAAAGATGGTGTTAACAGATGGGATTATGTAAAGTTCCAATTTGCTATGGAACGAAAGATGAAAGCTCTTTGCAAGAAAATTGAGCAATTGGCAGAGCTGATGACACACCAGCATCAAATCACACGCCAATTAATCAGCCAAGAGCATGCTTATCTCCTTCCTTTTGTTATGAATGCTCCACCATCACCCTCAGAAAGTGAAGCTATGGAGGATAAGGTTGCAAAGAGAGAAAATGCTAAAGCCCATCGGGATTTTGCCAATCAGAGGGAATTTACCTATCTGGGCCAGTCTATGGAGGAGATATTTCAAATGTTGATAAATGAAGGAAGAATTACCTCCCTTCTACCTCCAATCAATCCCCGTTCGAGATGGTTCAACTCCGATGGAGTATGTCAATATCATTCACATTCTCGCGGTCACAACACAAAAGAATGTTGGGCACTCCGCCATCTCATTTAGAATCTTATTGATAGCGGTGTCCTGTTGCTGGCAGACAACAACACCGTACAACTTGAGAGTAGGAATACATGTCCTACCAAATGGAAGGGATCAGTAACAGTTATATCCGCTGAGGATGATGAGACTATCAAAACATTTCCCATACAAACAATTCAACTCAAAGGAGCTGACAATCCTTTGAAAGTGGCTGCACCAGAGCCAATTTCTTTGCCTTTCAGACCACAATATCCTGTTGTCAACTTACACAAAGTTCCATGGAATTATGGAGAAGCTAAAGGATCCACGTCTCATACTACTTCTACAATGTCGAAGGAAAATCCATTGTATCTTCCTTAGAGTGTGATAAAACCTACCTTCAAAGAAAAGGGGAAGATTCCCACGGAGAAGATTGAAAAATTCCTCCGCACTATGGGTCATAATAAAGCTAAGGTGGTTTTAAGTTTAAGAGAAGCTCCACATCAGATATCAATACTGGACTTGGTTTTCTCTTCCGAGGATCACTAGATGATCTTATTTAAGGTTTTGGAAGAAGCCTATTTACGAAAATTAGTGGATGTGGAAAAATTTCAACATATTGTTGATCACATTTTCAACAACAATGTGATATCCTTCACTGATGATGACATACCGCCCGAAGGGACCGGTCATTGCAAGCCATTGCACATTACAGTTTTGTCCTCCGGGTATATACTAGCTGGAGTTTTGATAGATAGAGGTTCATCTCTGAATATCTGTCCTTATGCCACCTTGGTAAAGATGACTGTCAATCTCAAACGGATCCAAAGCATCCATATGGTTATCAAAGCTTTTGATGGATCCCGACGAAATTTCATCGGAAAGATTGAGCTGCCAATTGAGATTGGTCTAAATACTTTCAATGTATCCTTCCATGTACTCATGATAGATTCAGGATACAACCTGCTATTGGGGAGACCATGGATACACATGACTGGAGCCGTTCCCTCCACATTACATCAAAAACTCAAATACATTGTCAACAACAGTCTAGTCACTGTCAACGTTGAGCCGGAATGTCCTGAACAAGGAGATCTGCCAATCATTAGCTTTAACTCAGAAGTTGAGCCGGCCAGTTTTCATACCTTGGAAGTGAGTAACATACAATACCAACCTATTGGATCACCACTTCCCGTACCCAAGATTTCTACCGAGGTTATGTAGGCCACTCAAGAAATGATGTCATTGGGTCATCGACCGACAAAGGCGCTTGGTAAAATTAGCGGTGGTATTAAGCACCCTATTCAAGTGTCGATTAAATTGGAGCGACCAGACAAGGCTATTACGCGATTCGATCATAGGAATCCTCATAAGCATAAACAGGTTCCTCAAGCTTCCGCCACACGGTGATTTCTGCCATCTGCACCGTATGAGCTGATACAGTCTCCAGTTAAGGTGCCAGCCCATATTATGGCTATGCTATTTCCCAAACCAGTACCATTCAAAGCAAAAGAGGTGCTGATTCCTGATCCCGAAGTGGAAGAAACGGAGCGAAAACATAAACATAACATCACCTTGATGATGTCAGGCATACGCATTATTGTCCATGATGAACATACAAACAGATATACCCCAGACGATGATTGCCCGCATGTCATGGTTATCATTCGGAAGAAGGAGGACAATGACAATCCGTCCATCACTACAGTCCATCAGGACTTTGCCCTCGACAATTGGAGCAGCACTCCATGCATTGGTCGATGAGGGTAAAATGGGCAGAAAATCCCTGTGCCCTGTAGATAACTTTAATTGCTTACTTTTATATACAGTGTTAGTAGTTATTTTATAAAGTACATGCTAACACTTTTGTATGATTAAAAGGATTCATATATTAAGTGAAAGCATATTTTGGTTTCAGGACTCTGAATTTAGATTTGCATGTACTTGCTAATGAGGTGCCTTCTCTCCACAAGGGCTGTAACTTTGATGCAAAGTTGGACTCAGACGTGATGGAAATACAAGAGGACATTGAGACACCTCAGGAGATTAAGGAATGGGTCGCAGACAAACCTAAACCCAATATTGACCAAACCACTTCTTTCAATCTTGGAACCTTAAAAAACCCTAAGCTAATCCAGATTGGTTTAGACCTCACCCCAAACCAACGGAATGACATGGTTGCACTATTAACCCAATTCCAGGATGTGTTTGCATGGTCTCATGAAGACATGGTGGGTTTGTCCACTGACATTGTTCTTCATCGCCTTCCCATTAAAAAAGGATTCAAGCCAGTCAGGCAGAAGCTTAGGCGATTGAAACCTAAGTGGAGTTTAAAGGTTAAAGAAGAAATTGTGAAACAATTTTAAGTTGGCATTATCATGGTGTCTACATATCTGAAGTGGATATCCAACATTGTTCCCATGCCTAAACCAGGAGGAAAGGTGAGAGTTTGCATGGATTACCGGGATTTGAACAAAGCTTGCCTTAAAGATATCTTTCCCGTGCCCTTTATCCACATTCTCATTGACAATGCTGCTTAATACGGCATGTACTCCTTTGTGGATTGCTTTGCGGGGTACCATCAGATTATATTTGCTGAGGAAGATTCTGAGAAAACTACTTTCATCATGCCTTGGGGAACCTTTTGTTACAGACGATTGTCATTCGACCTCATCAATGCTGGGGCAACCTACCAGCGAGCTATGATAGCTCTTTTCCACGATTTAATGCACAAGGAGATAGAGATCTATGTAGATGACATCATTGTCAAATACCAAAGGGAGTAAGACCACTTAGACCATCTTAGAAAGCTATTCAACAGGTTGTGTAAGTACAACTTGAAGTTGAATCAAGCCAAGTGCGCCTTTGGTGTTAAGGTAGGCAAGTTGCTAGGTTTCCTAGTCAGCCACAAAGGTATTGAACTGGATCCTACCAAAATCTAGGCCATCAAGGAAATGCCCATTCCTCAGACAGCGAATGAAAAACGAGGATTTTTGGGAAGAATCAACTTTATTAGTAGGTTTATCTCTCATCTCACAGTAACTTGTGAGCCCATCTTCAAGTTGTTAAGGAAGAACTCCTCCATGAAATAGAACGATGAGTGTCAAAAAGCTTTCCTTACCATTAAAGAGTAGCTGGTTAACGCTCCTGTTTTGGTACCACCTAGGGATGATGTTCCCCTATTCATGTACCTGTCCATTAATGACAATGCCATGAGCTGTATGCTGGGGCAAAAAGACGATAGAGGCCAAGAACGAGCTATCTATTACCTCAAAGAAAAGATTGAAGAAGACGGTGAACACAAGTATACTCTGATTGAGAAAACTTGTTGTTCTTTAGCATGGGCTTCCATGAGGTTACAACATTACCTCCATGGTCACACAAACCACTCATATCCCGCATGGATCCTCTCAAGTATGTGCTCAGTAAGCCAATACTAAATTGTCGATTGTCTAGATGGTAGTTGATCCTACAGCAATTTGACATCGTCTACGTGACGTAAAAGTCTGTCCAAGGTCAAGGAATTGCGGATCAACTGGCCTCCGCACCTGCAGGGGATTACAAACCCTTAGAAACATACTTCCCCGATGAAGGGGTAATGGAAGTTCAGCAATACCATTAGTACGATGCATGCCATTCATGGAAAATGTATTTTGATGGAGCTATTAACACAGAAGGCTCTCGGAGCCGGGCATTCTAATATCCCAGACGGGGAGCGATATCCATCATTGTGCAAATTACAGTTTGTCCGCACCAACAACACAGTTGAGTATGAAGGCTATATCATGGGGCTAAAACTTGCCCGTTCAATGGGCATCAGGCGGTTAACTGTCTTTGGGGATTCCGAATTGGTAATCAAACAATCCACAGGAATTTATTAAACCAAAGAATTACATTTGCTGCCTTACCATCGGCAAGTTTTACAGATGGCTTTGGAGTTTGAAGAAATCTCCATTGTACACATTCCTCATAATAAGAATGATTTTGCGGATGCGCTAGCAACGTTGGCCTCCTTGATTCATATACCTGACAAGGAAAATATGCTAAACCTCATATTTGCCCTGCAAAAGGCCCCAACTTATGGGAACTATGTTAGAGAAGTATCAGATGAGCTACCTCCCATCCTCAACCCTTGGTATCAACACATCAAGGAGTATCTGCGAGATGGATCTACACCCGCTGAGGCGAGCCTAACTGAGAAGAGGTAGATCCATCGACTTGCTATGAAATTCTACCTGAGCGGAGATGCACTCTATAAAAGAGATGTAGGACTAGGTCTCCTCAGATGTCTGGACAAAGACCAAGCTCAGAGGCTCATGGATGAGATCCATGGTGGAGTATGTAGCCCACACATGAGCGGACCCCTAATTGTCAAGAAAATCCTTAGAACAGGGCATTATTGGCTTATGCTCAAAGCTGACTGTGATGATCACGTCAAGAGGTGCTATCAATGCCAGATTCATAGGAATGTTATCCATGCCCCTCCAAGGGAACTCCACAATATGAGTTCGCCATGGCCCTTCTCAATATAGGGAATGGACGTGATCGGGCCCATCGAGCCCAAAGCCAATAATGGACATCGATTCATATTCACCATGATTGACTACTTCACCAAATGGGTAGAAGCAGCCTCCTTCCCCAGGGTTACCAAAGAAGTCATCATTGCTATCATCAGAAATAATGTAGTCTGTCAATATGGACAACTAGAGGTCATTGTGTCAGACAATGCTAAGAACCTCAACAACAAAATGATGGAGGATTTATGCAATAAATTCCACATCAAACACCTTAACTCCGTCATCTACCGTCTATAGATGAATGGTGATGTTGAAGCAGCTAATAAAAACATCAAAAAGATCATGCAAAAAATGTCCGCCAAACACAAAGGATGGCCTGACCTCTTGCCTCTGACTTTATTAGCCTACAGAACTTCAATGCGTACTTCCACTGGGGAAACCCCCTACTCATTAGCCTATGGGATGGAAGCAGTGCTCCCCACAGAAGTAGAAATGGAATCGCTCAGAGTATTGATGGACGCTCAGTTGGATGAAGACCAATGGGTACAAGACAGGTATCACCAATTATATTTAATAGATGAAAGGCGAACCGCGACTATCTTCCATGGTCAGTTATATCAGCAAATAATCGCATGATCCTACAATAGAAAAGTTTAGCTACGGTAGTTCAAACAACATGACTTGGTTTTGAAAAAGATCATTGACAACAAAGACCAGTCTAAGGAAAAATTTGCTCCTAACTGGGAAGGCCCATTTGTTGTCAAGGAGGTATTGACAAGAGGTGCTCTCAGACTACAGGAAATGGATGGCGATAAATTTCCACGGCTTATCAACTCTGACACCGTGAAACAGTACTATGTCTGAAGTTACCATCAAACAAACATCCTGATATTGATAATCCAATCACCAGTCATTCCGGCTTTGAACCCTCTCTTTTTACAAACTCTTTTGCCCCTCAGGAAAACATACACTTCAAACCAGCAGCCTGGTTTCACTTCATTCAAACCTTTCATATAATTTCAGCTATCCTGAAGATGGGATTGAACCTTTCACACTGCAGATTTATCCACGAAGACGGATTAAACTTTTCACGCTGCGATTTGTCTCGAAGGCGGGATCAAACTTTTTCCATACCTGCAGTTTGTCCCCATCATGGGATCAAACTTTCTTCTCCCCGCAGTATAGCCTGCACATGGGATTCACACTTCTCTTTGGCTGCGACTCGTCTTGAGGGGCGAACTACGTCGACCTGATCTCTCTGATACACGGGAGTGTGTAGGCAACCATATTTTATATGGCCCGGTCGCAATAAACAAAAAACAACAAAACATTTCTACCCTTTCTCTACAGAAACAAAAAAAAATAAAAATACTTCTACACCCTTCTTCATTAATAAAGCTTCTACAACCATCTGCCTTTCATATTCAGCGTTGAACCTCTTACACCAGGTTCGAACTACGCAGACTTGATCTCCTTTTTAATAGGAGTACGTAGGCAGCCATTTATGGTTCAGTCTAGCCCCTACCGGAACAAAAATATTTATCACACGGTATTGGAATCAACCTTCAATCTACCACATTTCGTCGGCTTCAGACCAAGGGGATGGAATTACCCAACCTCTCCTCATAAATAGGAGATTCGGCGACCATCTAAGTTGTGGTTGTGCCTCAAAGACCAACACCAATCCATAAGAGATGGTATTTACTAGGCTTCTCACAAATAGAAGTATTGGCGACCATCTGTGGTGCAGTCAATCTCAGAGAGGAAAAGCCACCCTCCTCTCCACATTTCCATACAGAAACCAGTCCCAAGACACCAAAGATGGTAGGGATACATACAGATTAATGATCCGTTCAGAGAGATCCTGTGATGGCTCAATGTCCACATGTCAAGGATAAGTTCAAAATGCATCAAGATCAAAGGCCCTGAAGAAACAGGCAAATATCAAGCAAGTATTAAGGCACGACTAAAAGGGAAGTAAATCAAAATATATTTCTCTGCCATATATAATACTGTTTGATATATACATCTGTGCTGTACATGACAAAATGGCTAAGCTAGTCTATGCAGGAAAATACAAAGCTATTTACGGATCTGTGTGTATGCGGACTATCAGATCTAACATAGCATCCCTCTCTGAAGACGGAGCTAAAGCTGCAAGCTCCTGCCCAATGGCATCTACATGAGCTAGCAGATCAGAGGCTAACTGTATGGTGACATGATGATCATCTATGTATGCACTCATATCAGCAAGGATGCCAGTCGTATGGGATCTAACTGAAGTACTGTTTGCAATGGCCATATCCCTAGCAGATAGGGCGGCATCCCGCTCCACAATCAATGCATCCTTGGCTGATCTAGCCTCATCCCTCTCTAACAGAGCGACGTCTCTCCCGTCAAGAGTTGTCAACATCGCGGCCCTTACCTGATTTTTATCATAAGTCATCAGATGTAGGCTCGCCCCAATGTTGTCTTTGAATAATCGAGTGTGATGGCACTCGTGGTGGGAGAATCCATGACAAATCTTGGCGACCAAAGATCAAGTCCTCCTCGATGGGATGTCAGCCTCTTCTATAGGCTCCTCATCGTTGGAATCAATATCCTGCACTATGGATACTACCATAGCCGATGCAGTCTCTGTCTCCATCCATGCTGAATACTCTGCAGAATAACTTGGGATGACCGACAAAAACTCTTCATTTAGTTGTCGTCACGATCCCAACAGGCATACAACCTAGATCTGTCCGCTGATGATAAGTGGCGAGAAGCAAAACGCTGAATCACCGCCCACTCATATGGGTGGAAATCTTAAAACTGGTCAAACTGACACATCAAGACTAGTGGGTGGTAGGTGATCATCCCTCTCAAACAAGCTAGAGGTAGATAATCCATGCTCGGAGCATGAGTAATGAAGCTGTAGGGTGAGCTAAGCCCTGTACACGATAATATAGTCAATTGATCTCCAATCCCTGCCAGGAAAGTTGACCAAGACGCAGCATCTGTATACTCCACAGGCTGAAAGGAGTACGACATGGCTATATCATGGGTGAAACAATATCCATGCCATCTGAATCTGCCAATCGGTCTTTAAGTGTGACATAAACCACACGTACAGCATGACCGAGCTGCCTATGAACACTCCTGCCACATAAGTGCAGCAATATGTGGCCGACCTCAGAGTCTCTGCCATAATCATCGGTATAATGGTGTGACCCTCCCTGAGAACTCTCACTGCCATAATGACGCCAATGTCTAACTCATCCATGTACCATGGCATGTAGACATATGACAATACGCACAGTAGCAATACATTTACTTTGGCTGAACGCCAATGGTCCTCTAGTGTGGTGAAATCCCCGGAATGTCGTGCATAACTATCCTCAGAGCCAAATCTGTCAAACAAAAAATGCTGGGATATCACGTGGCCGGATGTAATCTCGTCCTGTACCACTCTACACCTCAATCCGGTGAGGGTCATGAACTGTCTACTCATGTCTCCGATCGCCATGTGCACGGAAGGTCTGTCCAACGGTAGCATCATCAACCGTGCATACTCCTCCAGAGTAGGAGATAACTCCTGGGTCCCGAATCGGAAAACATGTCTCTCCGGTACCCAATGCTCTAGCATACCCTCCAAAAATCCTAGGGGAACCTGAAACATCAACAGGGTCATAGTATGCTACAATAAATCATCTACAGTCACCCTGTCTGGTGGTGACATACTATCATACCATGAGTGCATAGCAGATGCCACCAAAAATGGTGGGGTATGATCAATATGGTTAACTATCAAAGAAGACATCTGTACGGGCCGTGTGATAATACCATCCAGGGGTCAATGCTGAATATATCTGGACATACATACATATGCATAACATAACAGAGGCCTATCAAAAGATATAACTAGAAAATACATCAGAAGAAGTCAATAGTATCGATGTCTACATCGTCGATCCTGTCCACCTGATGTAACTTCTCCTGAGTCCTTTGGATCTCTATCTCTGTGGATTTTAGGCCTATCTGAGGATTATCTGCCTGACCGGCAAAACCATATGGGTCACCTGAGGGGCCAGTGCCAGAGCTGGAAGGATCAAAAGTATCTGCCTCTGAAGGATCTCTGTCCAAATGTCGTATAAAGAAATGTGTTTGGTCCAACTGTCAGGTCAAACTGTCAATCTATGTCACATGAGTCGGATCTCTGACACAGGCTAGCCAATCTGTCATCATCACGGATCCTGGAACCATATCCCCCATAAACTGTGTGGCACGGGTTGAACATCTCCTGAGTGCAGGGACCCTTTGACAGTGTGAAATTGTCAATCCCCAATAATGGGATGTCAATGACGGGTGACTGTGAAACAGGCCAATAACGCTTGGCAGGAGGCAAGATCGGCATGCGAATCTCTCCTGTAGTGCTCCTGATAGCACACTCTCCTAAATAGAGCTCCCATCCTCCATCTGTGAAGATAGGAATCCTATGGGTGGAAATAACGTACTTAACTCCAATCGGGTACCCATCCTCAAATCCAACACTCAAGTGCTCCCCAGAATAGGGAACCCATGTGATGACATCCACTGTCAACAACTCTAGCTGTAGGCGGCAATGAGTGAAACCCTCAGCTACAAGGACATCTGCCAGTATGGAATGATGTCATCTCCTTCCTCGTGGACATGTGTCTAAACCTAACATGCTCACAGGACACAAACATGGAAGCCTCTCATAGGCCCAAAAATGCCAACACAAAGGCAAACATTTGCTGTCAGTCAACGCTCTTAACCTGTACACGGGAAAGACAAGAGAAATACTCACCAGCAGAAATGGGTAGAATCCTAACCAAGCCTCGGTCAAGCCCTACGATCGCATGTGCATTCCCCTAAGGAAATAGGCAAAGGTGTAGGAACCCCAATCATAGTCTCCTATACGGTCCACGTGTTGAGTGGCGCTGTTCAAAGCAAAAGACATAGTATAAGAGTTATCTGCTATAAATCAGCCCCTAATGATCATCAGGAACAATTGGCGGAGAATGCAATCCCTGACTCTCACATCATCGGGTATAGGCTCACTCAACCCGCTCATAGCATCTACACTCAAAGGACCTGTACGAACAGTCCTGCCGTTGAGCGCCTCCACCGAAACTCCCAATAAGGATCTGACGGCAGTAGGGGTAATATCTGCCGTACAAGGCACTAGATCCCCTCCAAACTCCATACATGTGATAAACCGCCAATCCATCAGCGTCATCATCACCTCACAGTCTAGCAAATGGAGTGACTAAGTCTGGTGAAACCACCGCTCAGACAATGCCCTGAGGTAACCCCAGGGATAGTGATGGGGAAGAATGGAAAAGAACGTCCCGAATCCCCAGCCATGTAAATTCTCTCTATAGTCATCATGAAGAGCCTGATACATAGAGTGGATGCTGAACCAGTTCCCTCGAGGCTGTGTAAAGCCAAGAACCTTCATCAAATGCAGATCAACATCAGACCCCTTTACTCCTCATCAATAGGAAACAAGGAAGATTAAGATCTAACTTCATACCTCGTTTGCGTGCAGGTAAACTGAAGGATGTTGACTCAAGTCACCTAGAAGATCAGGGTTTTCCACTTGAATAACTAGAAGATCCCTACGGGGAACACATGCAACAGGAGCAGGAACCTCAATCAGTACATCCTCCTCCTCGTCCTCGACATCCGGCACTTCAACCCGGATAGGACGTATCACCGCCTCCACTAAACGACGAGGCTGTCCAACAGAACGGGGTCGAGGTACTTCAGAAGCCCTCCTCCGTACACCAGAAGTGGTCCTGCGTGAACTACTCGGCTGATCCGGATCCATAATATCTAGACAACAAGTCTCCAAATCACCTAAAAAAGGGTGTGGTAAATTCTTACATAGAGCTTTTCAAAATGCATTTTATGATTAGATGCATGAATGCATTGTTTTAACATACATCTACAGTAGAGTTAAAAATGCATGACTACCCAATGCCTACATTTTGGAAAATTTTTGCCATAGCCCCCTTTGTAAATGGGATTATCCACATGCACATAGGCATGACTAGGTGGCCATTCAGTAGCACACCTACCAACAGTCATATACATCCTAAATACATTTAATACATCGCAGTAAAAAATCTGTAAGTGTAGTTTAATTACCAGGATTATTTTACTTTTCTACCTTTACTCATTTGTCCTCAAATAGGATAAGAAATGACAGTAAAAGGTACCAATTTGACTGTTTCAAAAGTTAAATTTTTTAACATCATTATGTTCAACATGGTTTAATACTAACATTTACTATGTTGAATATTTTTTATCATATCATATCAGCATGCATATTCACTACTATGTGTCTAAATGCATTTCATGTGATAAGTCATTTTCCAACAGATAGAAACTAGAAAAGAATACATGCATATGTTACCAGAACAGTGAAGAACGCTTGTACGGTGACAGAATATGCAGAAAGTTGTCCGAACTCAACAGGTCTGAAGAGAAGCTCTCAGATTTCCTTCATCGCGCAGCTTAAAAATGACTTATGAAAGCAACTCGCAGGGAATACATACCCACGGTTGGCCGCAGGTCCATCTACGGTTGCTGCAGGTGCACCTGCGGCACCCTTATGGGGGTCCCACACCTCTGGCTCGCTGCAGTTAGAGTTACAAAGGAGGTCTCACAAGCTGAAAAGGCCAAATCAGGAATAAAAACGCTACGCGATTGAGCGGAATAGCCTGAAATCCTGGTTTTCATGGGCCGCAATCTGGTCCCACATCTCATTCAGTGGTATTCGCCTTCATACAAGGTATACTATACCAATATCCTTAGATTTTAAAAATCATGATCGGCAATACCTCACAAAGGTCCGATCTTGTCGGTCTTGAGGTCACAACCCTAAAAGTATCCGGCCGGGTTATTATGTGTGAAGTTATGAAATAATGACGTATCCCTGATCGAGGTTACAATGCCAAAGTTATGACATTATAAAGTTTTCCCAGCGGGGGTTACAACGCCGAAGTTACAAATCATCCACGTATCCCTGGCGGGGGTTACAGCGCAATTCAACCGTTGATGCACAAATCAATGAAGGTCACGCAACATTGACCAATCGAAGAAACCTTCCCCAGCAAGGGTCACAATGCGATACAACCATTGATACATACATCAATGAAGGTCAAGCAGCCTTGACAATGCACCCAACAGGCATCCATCCGGTGATACACACATCAACGTAAGTCAGGCAACCCTGGCAGATACATACTGTTGGCAGTAACTTCGTCAGGATGATGGGATATGTTATACACATCCTCAAATAGACAAAGCTTTATCCCCACAGATCCCTTGTACAAAAGAGGTACCTCTATGGAGTAGAAGTCTATGTCTAGGATTCAAGACTTAGGTGATAGCCCCAACGTCAACATCCTTGAAGACTTGGATCACATGTCCAAGGCATCACTGATTGTCATCCCTGCAGGATTAGACGGCAATCATTCATTCATGCATCATACATTTTCATCATGTTGCTGTATATAACATCATGTTTATCTTGTTGCATTTCAAGTGTCTAGGATTCTTTATCCAATCCCTGCCTTGCATTGCATGAATATGATAAAGAGGGGCATCTGTAGACACTCGAAATTTTTTGTGCACCTATTACTGACATTGCAGGAGGGCAGATTCGTCTTTTAGAGATAACCCTGGAAGACAGCTCACATCCATTCTAGATATGACCGGAAGTTCAGTTACAAAACCCGGAAGACACACCGGGAGCATCATTTCCAACCCCGGAACACACACCGGAAGGATCATTTCTAGCCTCGGAGATAACCCCGAGTTTCGTCCTTGGCGATAACACCAAGGAATGTTGTTGCAGTTCCGGCAATAACTCTGGAAATGCTTGTTTCAAATGTATACGATCAGATTCAATCTCAGACCTCCTGCCGAGGCACTCATACCTCAGACCCGGAGCTAATACCGGGCAGACATGCATTCTCACAGATGACCTTGCGGCATTCAAACACCTGCAGCAGTCCAATCTCAGATGTAATCCTGAGCAACGTTTGCTTTCTACTCAAACCAGTGATAACCCCGGTGAGGAGTCAAATGTCATCTTGCTACCTCAACACCTTCGCGTCGTCTCGAAACTTCATACATACATACATACAACAATGTCCTACAAGAACCAAGGAGTTCCAATCCCGAGTGACTATTACGCGTGTCAGCACACCAGATAGAATTTGAATCTTGAAGACCATAGGCATGGTCCCCTCTTCCTGACTTCGTACAATCTCTGATCCATGTCATTGCTTAACTCTCTACACAAGCAGTCCAAAGAAGGTCGTATATACCTCGTTCGGATGCTCGAATTGAAGTTCTGCAAGTTTGAGCGGACATTACAGTGCACGAGTGCACGTACTTTGAGATGATGGGACCCATGAGAACCGGGGCACCAAAGGCGGTAGCAGTGCATCTGCGACTACTGGCAGTACACTGCGGCCCCCTCTATAAATAGAGGGCTTGGGGTGGCCATTTGAATAATGAAAAAAGGCGAGGAAGCCCTGTCAAATTTGCTCTATACACACCCATATTGAGTGCTTGCTCTTTTTAAACACTTGTTAGCCAACATATAGCTACATTTTTATTCGGTGGGTGCTGAGTGTTTATCCATATAGAGTTATAGAAGTCTGCATTGGCAGCCCACTGTAAGCCTTCTCACACTCTATAAAGCAAGTATGTTCATCTTTGCACACACTATTTTACACATTGAGAGTCGTGTTGTGTACGTATGCCTGGACTTCGGTCCGTGGTTTTAATTTCTGTCTGTATATATATCTAGACTAACATTATCGAGTTATTCCTTGATTGAGCCTAAACTTATGTCTGGAGCGTTTATTTGCTTATATATATATATATATAATTGTTGTCAGACATGTATGATGAGCCTAGACTTATGTCTGGAGCGTTTACTTGATTATATATATATATATGTATATATATAATTGTTGTCAGACATATCTGATGAGCCTGGATTTTACATCCGGTGCGTTTACTACTTTTGTATATATATATATATATATATATATATATATATATATATGATTCGGATCAGTGAATACCCTTATCTTTACTCACCGTGCTCACCCCCCTTTAATGAGCGGACGGACGGTGATGGTTCGATCTATTATATAAGCGTCGTCTATACTTTTAGCGATGCTATATGTTGTCCGTCGCTAAAAAGTATGAGCGACGGATGTATGAACGAAACCGTCGCCTTGGTCCGTCGCTAAAAAGGGGTGCACGCACGTGAGTAAGATAAAGGGTATGCACTTGATCCTTATATATATATATATATATATATATATATATATATATATATATGTATGTATATTTACATTTACACAGGGCTGAGTTTACTTGATGCCTTTTTTTGCTTTATTTACATTTAGTCCACTTTGGAGTTTACTTTCGTGGCGGTTGATAATCATTTACTACTTTATTTACTTTTCTGATCCCCCATGGAGTCGTTTTGTAGTGGTTGATCATGTCCATATATATATATATATATATATATATATATATATATATATATATTTATCGCTTTTATATATTTACATTTTCGATCCCCCATGAATTTACTTCGTGGTGGTTTATCATGCATATATATATATATAACTACTTACTATTTTCCATACAAACTGCAGTATCATGTGAGCCTAGGAATCATGTGATCACAGATTCAATGTACTGAATCTAGATTCAGTTCCCGTGATGGACATTTTCAGCTATAAGCAGCTTGTACATTATTTACGGTGTCTGAATGTCCTTGGATGGCTATCATGCCCATAAGGAGTTCGACACTGCTGTATATTATTTTCTCGAAGATGCTTCGCATCTCGAAAATTAAAAGAAACAAGCCGAACATTTTAACAATAAAATGGAAGTATGAAAAGGTCTCAATTCCTATTGAGCACGGGGTTTGAAAAACCTCTTTTACAAAAACTTAATTGCTATATCTTGCTTAAAATTGAATTTTTCTATAAATTCAAACCCTTCGTATATAGGTGTGAACGAGGCCTCGCACTACTTTCAAATAATTACACATTGATCCACAAACACACACACACATTCATATAACAGTTTCTTGAAAAGTGGCGGTCACCGTGGCAACACGGATGTCGAGGGGTGCCTAACACCTTCCCTCCGCATATTCAAGCCCCCGAACCCAAATGAATCTTTGTTTCACAGACCCGTTTAGCAGTGTCACATCACTCGATCAATGTGCAAACCTTTTATGGTTGCGTTGGTGCAACCAGTTAAAAACACCAACTGGCGACTCTTAAAGTCAAATCGTCGACATTACACATGTCGGACCTTTTTCACTTGTTTTTCAAACAAATCTCACATTAACAAGAGAACACCAAAGAACAAGTAATGAAAAGGGGCAACTAAAAATCCCGACGTCGACAATCACATCCGCATTAAGTGCACCGTATTCACGTAAACAATAAAAATTGAAAAGCCATTTATTCAAAAGAAACCCTTTCATAAAAAAATCATCATTTCTCAAACATCTTCTCCTAAAAACTCTTTATAACTTGTTATCCCCATTGAAAAGCCATTCTAACAAAACCTCCACATACAGTAATGGCTTCCCCAAATGAACCCACACCAATCATCCCTCATACAACCATAACTACCGACGACCTCCTCTCAATCAAAGTTCCCACATCAACCATCATCGAAACCCCAGGTTACAAAGAGATTCCATCATCCTCAACTCCTAGCTCAGAAACAATGGAGTCCCCCGATGCTTAAGGCACAGATCCGAAAGGAATACGAATCCTCCAAAGATTACCCCTACGTGAACACTCAATCCTCCATTCAAGATGATCAATTGGACTCTATTAAAAAATAATACCAGATACCTCCAAAATATTTCATTCGTGTTCCTCTCTAGAACAAAAAGATGTGCTGGCACCCAGAAGGAGAATGGGTCACCGCACCACTTTATGCTTTAAAATATGGCATCCGACTTCCTATCCCCGAATTCATCTCTTCCTTTTTAGGGATAATTAGTACTAGATTTGCACAGTTATGTCGAACTCCTACATTTACCTAACCTCTTTTCTTGCCTTCTACCACGAATTAAAAGTTCCCCCAGGTTTAGACTTCTTTTTCGCTCTGTTTAGTTTATCAAAAAGTAGGGAATATGGCTTCTGCTACCTGGGCATCTGCCCCGGAACCATCACCCCATAAAAACCCCCACCAGCAACAAAGGCTGACACTCTCAATGGATCTTCATCAAAGGAACCAACCTGAAGCTTCTGCTGAGCTGGGCCTCTCCCAACGACCCTGTTTTTAAAGTTTCCACATTTCCAAAGAAGAAAATCAATGCATTTCAGGCCTTCTATAGCCAGATGAAGAAGACCAAATGGCCCATCAAAATATTATCTGACCCAACTTAGCTTTACCAATATGGCTATAAGTATCTCCTAACACATCTTTCCTCTGCACATGTAGTACTAATCTTCAAACCCAAGGACCTTGAAGCTTAGAGGTCAGAACAACCTTGTGCCTACGAAACCCATACCCACCCCATCACATACCAAGATCCCAATGTTGAGACCATCTTATAACAAAAATCCCCATTGATACACCACCAAACGCCTCTCCTTCAGCTGAGACCTCTCTCAACATCAAACCGAACCTCTTTGAACCCCTATGAAGGTGAAACCAATTACTGCCATCCCTATGGCCCCCAAATTATCCACCAAAAAGTCCACCAAACTAACCAGATCCGACAAGCTGGTGCTAATGAAGAAAAAATTGAGAGAACACATCAAGCCCTACCCCCCCCACCCCCCCAACACACACACATCTTCCCTTCGCAAAAACATCAACCAATAAAGTCACCCCTCAAAGCTCTAACCTCAACACCTCAAAGACCACAACCACTGCCCAACAAATTGAGGAGGAGACCTCAAATGAACCTCCTCAAAAAAAGCCCGAACCAAAGAACATACACAAGTTATCGAAGAAGTCACATACATTCCTCCTCCCCAAGCTCAACCTGAAGAAACAACAACTACCGAAGATCCCCCGAAATTATTCCTGAACACAACCTGGTCTTGGGACCTTCCACACAACTTCCCCTACAAAAACTTCAATGCCTTCGTCCTACCAGGTGACGATAAAATGTACAAAGGCCTCAAAGTTGAGGATATTGTAATTTCAACCATTGTCCCCATGGGTTGGGTAAGAACACTCTTCTACCTCTAATCAAATTCATTATCTCCGAATAATATTTATCACTTTCATACTACCCATAGGCACTATCTTCGGTTGGCTAATTCTTGGGTAAAAAAGATCTCTGCTTGCAAAAAAAGAACTAGAAAGCACAATTAAATGAATTCAAGTAGAACTCGAGACTTCTTCAAACAAAAAAAAGGCAGACCAAGAACAATTTCAAACTGTCACAGTCCATGCCAATAGGCTAGCAACCGAAATGAAGAAATTATCCCTGGAAATAAAGGAGCTAAAATGGAGGTACTCGAAACTTTTTGAGCTAAAAAAAACTTATATTGGATCGGGCCGAACTTAAAGAGGAGCGATACAAACTCAAAAGATCCTACAACATTCTGGCCAAGGAATATGAGCAAATGTAGCACAAATCAAAAATCATGTTTGTAATCGTTGCTTGGATGAAGAAGGAGATCGAACGTTTGAAAGCCGAGAAGGCCATTATCTCTGAGGCTAAAAAGTAGAAAATCATCGAGGAGTATCAAGAGTCTCCCGAGCTGACCAACCACATCATCGTCCAATTCGTATAAGGCTATTAAAGCCATAAAGCAAAGATAAGGGAGAAGATGCTGGTAGCCAGACTCGATATTAGTATATTGAACTCTTCAAACGACGAGGCCGATCTTCAACCAAAATAGCTATTTCTTTCTTTTTTTCACTTTCCATGTAATTATGGAATTATCAATGAAAAATATTATTGATTGTGAAACTGATCATTCATCCACATATACCATTAAAATAACAAAGGGCCCATCCCACTAACTGAACACCTTCAAACAATATCGAGTATTTGTTAAAAATTGAGTACTAAATTAATTAAAGAAGTCCCCTTCGTTCGGCAGAACTGAACAAACAATAATCAGAATCTCGTTCCTAAAATTAAGAATCTAAATAAAGAAGTTGTTCGTTTTAGGAAACCGAACACCCCATAATAGAGAAGTATTCGTTCGGTAGAACTGAATATCTCAAAATAATTAAAATAAGGTATTCGTTGGACAAATTAATAACCTCCAATGCAACATTCGTTCTTAGGAACTGAACATTCCTTCTAAAAAAGAGGATACTCATTCAAACGAACTTAATATCCTTAAAAGAAGTATTCATTCCAAGGAATTGAACATAGGTGTAAGAGCTGCATGTTCTGGGGAATTGAACGTCCATAAAAAGAACACCCGTTCGACAAAATTGGGTGCACAAAAAGGTGTTCGTTCGAAGAACTAACAACCTCCCAAACAATATTCTACCCCAGGGACTGAATATTTCTCCAAACTCCATTAACAATACACTCGTTCCTGGGAACTGAATAATAAACCTCCAAAATAACGATGATATTCATTCCAAAGAACTAAATACTCCGCCCCTCACTGAAGTTAAAAATAATATTTGTTCCCAGGAACTGAATATTCCATCTAACACCATAAACAATGTTCGTTCCAAGGAACTGAACAACAAATCAAACACTAGTGATAATATTTGTTCCGAAGAATTAAATATCACTCTAAACAACAAGAACATCGTTTGTTCCCAAGAATAGAACACAAATGATAATATTCCTTAAAAACTGAATACACATTTTATTAATAATTTTGGAAATTTACAAAGTCAAATCACCTAGCCATGCTCTACTGATAGTATTTTTGAAGCCTGCCTGCCTACATGCCAAGTATTCTTGACTTTTGTCCCATCCATTGCCCGAAGTCGATAAGTACCTTGCTTCAGCACCTCAACAACCTCATAAGGCCCTTCTCAATTTGGCATAAGCTTCTCAAGATTCTGGGGTATAGAAGCCTCTACCTCTCGAAGAACCAGATCTCCAACCTCAAACCTCTTGAGTTTTACTCCTTTATTGTAATGCCCGGGCACTCTCCTTTGGTAGGCTACAAGCCTTACCAGGGTCGACTCCCTAACATCCTCCAATAAGTCCAAGTTGACACGAAGACCTTCATCATTATATAACTCTTTAAACTGACTGACCCAAAAGTTGGAGAGCCAATTTTGATCGGAACCAAGGCATCGGTTCCATAAGCCAATCTAAACGGCGAGTCACCCGTTGTTGTCCTTCGAGTGGTTTGATAAGCCCAAAACACACTGAGTAGCTCCTCAGGCCATCTTCCTTTTGCCTCATCGAGCCTTCTTTAATCTCGTTCAATAAAGTTATGTTAGTAGCCTCCACCTGGCAATTCGACTGGGGATTCTCAACGCATAGGCAAACTTCTCAAGATTCGGATACCTTATTTTTGCATCCGTAAGGGCATGTTTCACATAGTAAATCGGGTGCTGCTTACCCCCAATCTCTCGCACCAAAAATGCTCCTACTGCCAACGAACTTATAGCCATATACAAATATAAAGGCACAACAGGAGATGGCTTCACCAACAAAGGAGCCGAAGATAAGTACTTCTTAATCTCCTGGAAACATCCTCGCATTCTGAAGTCCATTGGAAGGTCTTCTTTTTCTTTGACCCTTTTAATGTATCAAAAAATGATAAACACCTCTCTACTGACTTAGACATAATCTTCCTCAAAGCTTCTATCTAACCCGTTAGACACTGAACATCCTTGTATGACTGAGGAGACTTCATATCTAAAATTGGTTTTATCTTCTCTAGATTCGCCTCTATTCCCATTTTGTTGATAAGATAACCCAGAAACTTCCCTACTCCCAAATCAAAAGTACACTTCGTCGGATTCAACCTTAACTTATAGTGTCGAACAGTCTGAAAGCAATCCTCTAAATCATTTAAACGACCTCAAACCGATATGCTTTTGATAATCATATCATCAACATAAACCTCCATGCTCTAACCCAACTACTTCGAGAAGACATAGTTCATCATCCTCTAATATGTGACCACCGCATTCAACAATCCTAATGTCATCTCTTATAAGCATAAACCGACCAATGGGTAATGTAACAAAGCGAGAATTTAGACAATTTATTAAAATCTTAAATGATAGATTTAAGGCTAAATAATAGACCTAGACAGAAAATAAGTGAATGGATTTGACATTTCTGGAAAGTAATTTAATGGATTTAAAAAACTTTGTGGCGAATTATCCAGGATTAAGAACATAAGTGTATATGTTCTGTGGGTATGGTCATTTATGTGTTCAGAATGTGGTTAAGGTTCAAGGGTTGACCAGATAAATTTTATCAGTGTCAAACCCTAATATTATTGTCTAATATCGACAATCTATTAGAAAACCCTAACGTCTGATAAGAAACCCTAAAAACTGGTTTTAGAAACCCTAAGTTCAGTTTCGGGAATTTAAAACCCTAATTCGGTATATTAAAACCCTAATTTGGGAATTCAAATGCTTAAGTGTAATTAATTGCTGACTTAATTAGGGTAAAACCTAACAAATTAGTTAGAAAACCCTAATTCATAAATTAGAAACCCTAATTTCTAATTGGAAATCTTAATTGCTAAATTAGGAACCTTAATCGCTAATTTAGCAAGCTTATTATTAATTTGTAAATTTTAAACTTAATTTCCAAGTTCAATGTGATTAAAAAATCTAATGTAATTAGAAAACCTTAAATTACATTTTTAGAAAGCTTAAATTTCCAATTTTAGCCTAAGTTAAAAATCCTAGAAAATTGATTTTTTAGAACCTTAGGTTAAACCCTAAGGTTTGCATCAAAGGACCAACTTGCCATTAAATTGGTTAGCAAAAAGACCTAAGTGCCCTTTTTGTATTCTTTAATTATGTTGAGTGCAAATCTTGCCAAGATAATTGGTTGGTGACCAACCCTAGCCCTAACCCTAGCTGTGACGCCCCCGAAACAGGTATACATCACCTATTCTGAGTCGCCAAATACATGGTACAAAATATAAATAAAACTTGATTATACAACTGTCATGTAAAATATGACAAAACATATATATGCTATGAGTTTTAATACAAATATTGTCATCTAGACAATATCCACACTAAATGGAGTCCTAATTACATTTATTATCACACTATTTAACAGAATAGTGAGGACTACAATTGCTATCATCTGGACCGTCACTCCGTTCCCCGACTCGTCCCAGCTATATTCTCATTTCCTGAAGAGAACACTAAAAGAAAGGTTGAGCTAAACTAGCCCAGTAAAAAATATTATGACTAAGATAATGCAGAATAAATTATCATTAGTCTTCAACAATGTTAAACTAATAAAATATAATAGACATCAAGTTTAACTACAGCGGAATAAGCAATCCATTAGAAGAGTCAAGTAGAGCATGATATCTAGTATCTTCTATGATTTAAAATGTTTTCATCAATTCTTTTATTATCGTTGAGACTCAGCTTATTAAAGAAACCACATCATCGAATCATCCCTGCACTACGGGCCAAGGATATTCATTAAATCATCAATGGTCATGACTATACCGAATAATCCCTGGTCATAATCATACCAAAAACTGTCCATCAATGCACTACCGGCCAATGAGGACTTTTACCACATCATTCGTTACATTACAGTCATGATTATACCGAATAATCCTTGGTCATAATCATACCAAGTCCATCTATGCACGTAAGCCAAAGATGACTTTCATCACAATATAAGCATGGGGATGATGACAATGATATAAGTGAAATCAAATCAAACGAAATCAAGGATAAATATTAAAGACTTTAAATTTATCCAAATATTATCAATCACTTAATAAACTCATAATCTAATATTATTAATATTATAATAATATTTTAATCACTTCTTAAACTTATAAACAATTTATTTTAATTATTTACACTTTACCGAATAATGCATTTTAATCATTCAAAAATGCCGTACTCATAAGATTTCATCACCAATGAACAAATCCCTCATCAAAAATCTGCATATACCCTATATAGGATTCCCAAGCCATAAAATCCTATTTTCCATTTTTGTTACTTCACATAACATATTTAATTTATTTACTCATAACTAGTTCATTTTCATGAAAAATACAAAATCAATCCCCAAAATATTTCTTTTCTGGGATTTAGTAGAATATAGTCCCATATTGAACACAAATTTTTCTCGGAATTTTTAAAATTCATTTACTATTTTTCATATGGCCAAAACTGCCAAATATTTAGACATTTATCATAAATTATACATTTATCCAAAAATTCTAAAATTTACAGAATATACTCCTATTATATACATGTACTCCCAATAAAAATTTCACCAATTTTGGAGTTAACCACAAGGAGTTATAAGGGTTTACTTTTAAAATAGTCTTTTCCCATAAAATCCATAACTCTTAATCTATACATCCAAAATTGTCATCTTTGGACGCAATATATAGAAAACTCATCAAATTATCATTTCAAATTTTTCGAGAATTTTGAGGGTTAGAAAATTATTAAAGCGCAAATGGATTTTTCACCCGCCATGCGGTAATCCTGTGAGCCAGATCATTTTCGCAATTTAATAAGGAATGAATACAAAGGATCATTCACCATGTATGCGGTAATCCACAGAGGCAGTTATTCCAGCGAATAATAAAGAATGGAATAACGAAGAATACACCATGCATGCGATAGACCGCACAAACATGTTATTCCAAACAGAATAATAAAGAATGGAACCAGGTCATGCATAATCTGCACAGACAGGATATTCCAATAGAATAATAAAGAATGAAATAACAACAGAATTCACCAGGCATGCGATAGGCCTTGATGCATGATTATTCAGCAGAATAATAAAGAATGGAACCAGGTCATGCGTAATCCGCACAGATAGGATATTCCAACAGAATAATAAAGAACGGAACCACGTCATGCATAAACCGCACAGATAGGATATTCCAACAGAATAATAAAGAATGGAATAATAGAAGAATTTCACCATGTATGCAGTACTTCGCATAGACAGGTTATTCCAACATAATAATAAGGAATGGAAAAATAATAGCTCTCTTCATGAATATGAAAGAAATAATACCCCTTACCTTAGAAAGAAACTGGATACTAGAGTACAGAGGTATCAGACTTCTCTTCTTCTTTCTCTCTATAATTTCTCTCTATAATAATTGCTCTATAGCTTTAGTGAATTGGTGAGAAATGAAGGAAGGATGAGCTTTTATCAATCTTGCACCAACTCCCCTAATAGTACAAGAATGTGAATCAATAGTACACACATGTGAGCAAATAGTTATAATCATGTGAATTAAAAGCAATTAATTGCTCATTTATCCGGTTAATTACCCGACTGGTCAGTACAACTTCAGACATCAATTAATATCGAAATAAATATCGATTTCCACTAACACTAATAATTCCAACACAATGGAACTATCAATTTCATCTTTAATCAACACGAACTTATTCATCATTAATATTATAACTCATAATATTTAACAACCAGGTCGTTCCCAGGAAAGATGGGCTTTTCGATTAGGATTTCTCCTTATTGGCATGCAATTAGATGTCCAAACCTCTCCTTGACAGAACTTCTAGACATTGTCAATATTGCAAATAATAATATGAATAACTTTGTCATCTCAATTATTGATTTAATAATATAACATATTATACAGATGATACTGTGACAATAATTGAATCAATAATATGAGAGATATGATGCAGCAATTACTGTAGCAATAATTGAGTATAACTGTGTGACTTCTCACGTAAACATTAATAACCAATACCGTGTGCTACTATGCAACCACGCGTATTAATGTACTTTTACTACCGGGTAGTTCAACAGTTTTAACGGTAACACTTCCGCCGTTATTTTTATAAAAAGATAATTCTGTCATTTTCTTACTACGACAATACTTCTGTTGTGGGGTGCACCAATGATTGTGTCGTCGTACGAATATTCCTTGTTAAAATGAATATTCCTTGACCAATCGAATATTATATAACCACTTGCTTACTTTGAAAAAATTTTAAATACTACCCACAACTATAACACTATCTCAAATCCACACCATAATATTAAAAAAAATATTTCGTGAAAATTAAATCTTTATTCATAAAATTTGGGGTCTTACAATCTCCCCTCCTTATGAAATTTTTCCCTCGAAATTTACGTACGTACTTTGTATGCCGAAAAGGTGAGGATACCTTGAATACCTTTATCGTCGAAAACATTACATGTTGCATATGTGCATGCCCGATGTCCTCTGATTGCCTCTGAATGCACATCAGTCCCTAAAATAGCCATTTTATGCCTTGATACCGACCTCAAATCTAAAAATATAAAGAATGAAGGTTTAAGGTCTGCTCGTTATCTTTCCGAATCATCTTGAATCACCTCGATCGGAGTTTGTATGAAAATGTTATGCCCAATTTACTAAAGGACGTCCGGACAGATTTTGGCTTAACACTTAACCAGCGTCTAGGCGCCCAAATTTGGCCTTGGGCAAGCGCCTAGGCGCCCAAGAACAGATTCTAAGCGCCGAGCCTAGTGCCTAGGCTCTCAACCTTTGGCACTTAACTCCAATTTTCCAGATTTTGCAACTTTTGACTGACATACTTCAAATCTTCATAACTTCTTCATCCGTTATCGGAATTAGTCCATTTTCGAGGCTATGAAAAGCTTGTAACATGCTCTATAAAACCCCCATGATTTCATAATTTTTTAGATTCATTAATTATTCCAAAATTTGGCTCCAAAGTCCCCCAAGACTAAGTTTATACTAACAATGATACGTGAAAAACGTTATGAACACGCGACATACTTGGCGGTAAAACGAGTTTATAGGCCACAATTCCTACTTGATCGAGGATTTCAAATGGGCCAATTAAATCGAGGGTTGAGATAACGCCTTCTTGAACCTTCTTCTTCACATTCATCAGATTCGGGTGTGTAGCTCGAGCGGCTTTAACTTTATCTATTAAAGTCGATTCTACTCGTATATTCGTTATCTTCATGTGAGTCCCTAGAGTCATTAACTCTATCTTCATCATTTGTAAGTTATATGAAATGGGTTTTTGTGTTAACAACATCGCACTCGTAAACGCATACGATCTTCTACTCAACGCCTCAGCTACCACGTTCACTCTTCCACAATGATATTGAATGGTATAGTCGTAATCTTCAACCGATCGAGCCAACGTCTTTGGCGCATTATACGTTCATTTTGGTTGAAGAAATATTTGAGGGTTTAAGAAATGCGTTTTGTACTGGGGTCAATACAAAATTCGATTTCACACTCTTGGGTAGGCCAGGAAATTATTCGAGAATATGCCAGGAAATTTATTACTGATAGAAATATCATTTTGAAACTGTGACTCTCATCCAAGACTTGGATATCACATGAAATGAAGGTTTCTACTAACGAAGTTTCAACCAATAAGTCAAAGTCTAACTTCTTTGGGGTAAAATTTAAATGTTGAGCGCAAGCAAGAGAGATAAAATAATGGGTAGAACCGGTATCTAATAAGGTATAAACTTCGCAAGAATTTATAATTAACTAACCCGTGCTAACTTCGTTCGAGTTACTCGTTTTTTGAGAAGTCACAAAAAACGCTCTTCTTGAAACCACCGACTTTGTTTTGTCCGTATCCGCCTTTGGTGCCACCATCCCAGCTGGACTTGACTTTGGTGCACGACAAAATTGGGCTAGGTGACCTTCTCTTCCACAATTATAACATGTTCTGGACTGTTTCACGCAATTTGGACTGATATGTCCCTCCCCTCCGCATTTAAAACATACGATCGGCGGTCGTTCTCCTTCCTTTGAAACAAGTGCTGGTACTGCTGTCTTTCCATCATTATTCAACCTTCTCTTCTTGAAATTTCCACTCTTAATATCTTGGCCATGATTACCACCGAAATGGTTACCATTCTTGGCATGATAATTTCCCCGACGATGGTTATTATTGTTCTGATGACCGTTGCCACCGGTATGATTATTATCGTGTTGTTGGTCGTAGCCTTTTGGTTGTGCTGACTCATTATCGCGCTCCAATAACTGAGCCCTATTCACGACATCTGAATATAAACAAAGTTTGTGAGAAATGAGGTATTGACGTATATCGAGTTTCAAACCTCTTAGAAACAATCGCGTCATTCGCTCCTCATTATCAACCAAATGGGTTGCAAACCGGGATAACTCCGCAAATTTAGCCTCGTACTACGACACGGTCATATTATTTTGCTCCAACTTGATGAATTCCACCTCCTTCATGTGACGAATACTTTCAGAAGAGTACTTGTCGTTGAACAACTCTTAGAACTTCTCCCAAGACATCTTGAGTGCGTCAGGCTGGGTATATTTTACAGTTTCCCACCAGTAATCTACCTCTTCACGCAACATAAATGTAGCAAAGGGAACCTTTTGCTCCTCGGAGCATCCCAAGACATCGAATATCTTGGTGATCTGTTTTAACCACGTCTCCGCCTTAAGTGGTTCTGGCTTTCCCGAAAACTTTAGCGGTTCCAACTCATAGAACTGCTTAGCAGTGACCAACCGTGGGTTGCCATTGTTTCCACCTATATTTTGAACAGAAGTCTCTCTTACCTGATGTTGCATGAATTGCATAAAGCCTCTGAACATCCCATCGTTCATCATTTGATCGGTGTTGTTATTTACCTGAGGATTATTGTCTTCCTGTTGCACATTATCCTTGGTATTGATCGTTGGTGACTTAACGATCTCATGTGCTTCATTACTGATCTCAATATTTTCAGATGCCATTTTCAAACACAGTCACAAAACAATGGTTAATTAACATATCACATATTATCCCTATACTATGATCGACCAATTAAATACAAAATAAACTTAGGTAAGTCATACTAGCAAAGGAATTCCCCGTCTATCCCCTCCTAGTTCTTGTCTCACATCTCAGCCAGGGATCATATCCCTAAGCTTTGATACCAACTGTGATGCCCCCAAAACAGGTATACATCACCTATTCTGAGTCGCCAAATACATGGTACAAAATACAAATAAAAACTTGATTATACAACTGTCATATAAAATATGACAAAACATATATATGCTATGAGTTTTAATACAAATATTGTCATCGAGACAATATCCACACTCAATGGAGTCCTCATTAAATTTATTATCACACTATTTAACAGAATAGTGAGGACTACTAATGGTATCATCTGGACCATCACTCCGTTCCCCGACTCATCCCAGCTATATTCTCATTACCTAAAGAGAACACTGAAAGAAAGGGTGAGCTCAACTAGACCAGTAAGAAATATTATGACTAAGATAATGCAGAATAAATTATCATTAGTCTTCAACAATGTTAAACTGATAAAATACAATAGACATCAAGTTTAACTGCAGCGAAATAAGCAATCCATTAGAAGAGTCAAGTAGAGCATGATATCTAGTATGTTCTATGATTTAAAATGTTTTCATCAATTCTTTTATTATCGCTGAGACTCAGCTTAATAAATATACCACATTATCGAATCATCCCTGCACTACGGGCCAAGGATATTCATTAAATCATCAATGGTCATGACTATACCGAATATTCCCTGGTCATAATCATACCAAAAACTGTTCATCAATGCACTATCGGCCAATGAGGACCTATACCACATCATTCGTTACATTACGGTCATGATTATATCGAATAATCCCTGGTCATAATCATACCAAGTCCATCTATGCACGTAAGCCAAAGATGACTTTCATCACAATATAAGCATGAGGATGATAACAATGATATAAGTGAAATCAAATCAAACGAAATCAAGGATAAATATTAAAGACTTTAAATTTATCCAAATATTATCAATCACTTAATAAACTCATAATCTAATATTATTAATATTATAATAATATTTTAATCACTTCTTAAACTTATAAACAATTTATTTTAATTATTTACACTTTACCAAATAATGCATTTTAATCATTCAAAAATGTCATACTCATAAGATTTCATCACCAATGATCAAATCCCTCATCAAAAATTTGCATATACCCTATATAGGATTCTCAAGCCATAAAATCCTATTTTGCAATTTTGTTACTTCGCATAACATATTTAATTTGTTTACTCATACCTACTTCATTTTCATGAAAAATACCAAATCAGTCCCAAAACTATTTCTTTTCTGGAATTTAGTAGAATATAGTCCCATATTGAACATATATTTTTCTCAAAATTTTTAAAATTCATTTACTATTTTTTTCATATGGCCAAAACTGCCGAATATTTAGACATTTATCATAAATTGTACTTTTGTCCAAAAATTCCGAAATTTACAGTATATACTCATGTTATATACATGTACTCCCAATAAAAATTTCACAAATTTTGGAGTTAACCACAACGAGTTATAAAGATTTACTTTTAAAATAGTCTTTTCTCATAAAATCCATAACTCTTAATCTATACATCCAAAAATTGTCATCTTTGGACACAATATAGAAAACTCATTAAATTATCATTTTAATTTTTTCCAGAATTTTTGAGTGTAAGAAAAATTAAGAAACTGCATATGGATTTTTCACCCGCCATGTGGTAATCCACGTAGACAGATCATTTCTACAATTTAATAAGGAATGAATACAAAGGATCATTCACCATGCATGCGGTAATCCACATAGACAGGTTATTCCAACAAAATAATAAAGAATGGAATAATAGAAGAATTCACCATGCATGCGATAGACCGCACAAATAGGTTATTCCCAAATGAATAATAAAGAATGGAACCAGGTCATGCGTAATCCGCACAGACAGGATATTCCAACAGAATAATAACAGAATTCACCAGGCATTCGATAGACCGCATAGACAGGTTATTATAACAGAATAATAAATAATGGAACCAGGTCATGCGTAATCCGCACAGATAGGATATTCCAACAGAATAATAAAGAACAAAACCAGGTCATGCGTAAAGCCTTGCAGACGCGAGGATATTCCAATAGAATAATAAAGAATGGAATAATAGAAGAATTTCACCATGTATGTAGTACTTCACATAGACAGGTTATTCCAATATAATAATAAGGAATGAAATAACAATATCTCTCTTCATGAATACGAAAGAAATATTACCCGTTACCTTAGAAAGAAACTGGATACTGGAGTAGAGAGGTATCAGACTTCTCTTCTTCTTTCTCTCTATAATTTCTCTCTATAATAATTGCTCTATAGCTTTAGTGAATTGGTGAGAAATGAAGGAAAAATGAGCTTTTATTTACAGGAAAATATAGTTTCGATAATTGCACATTTTGGGGCTCAAAATATTACAGTACAATACCTTCAACTTTTCTTTCATTTTTAATTTAGTCCTCCAAGTATTATCAAACATGCACCACCTCCCCTAATAGTAAATAATATGAATTAATAGTTATAATCATATGAAAATATGAATTACAGTATAGTACCTCCATCTATACCTCCATTTTGAACTTAGTCATGCAAGTATTATCAATCTTGCACCAACTCCCCTAATAGTACAAGAATGTGAATCAATAGTACACACATGTGAGCAAATAGTTATAATCATGTGAATTAAAAGCATTTAATTGCTCATTTATCCGGTTAATTACCCGACTGGTGAGTACAACTTCCAGACATCAATTAATATCAAAATAAATGTCGATTTCCATTAACACTAATAATTCCAACACAATAGAACTATAAATTTCATCTTTAATCAATATGAACTTATTCATCATTAATATTATAACTCACAATATTTAATAATCAGGTCGATCCCAAGAAAGAGCGGGCTTTCCGATAAGGATTTCTCCTTATTGGCACACAATTAGATGACCAAACCTCTCCTTAACAGAACTTCTAGACATTGTCAATATTGCAAATAATAATATGAATAACTTTGCCGTCTCAATTATTGATTTAATAATATAACATATTATACAGATGATATTGTGACAATAATTGAATCAATAATATGAGAGAGATATGCAAAGCAATTCTCAGAAAGCAATAATTGAGTATAATTGAATGACTTCTCACGTAAGCATTAATAACCAATACCGTGTGCTACTATGCAACCACGCATATTACTGTACTTTTACTACCGGGTACTTCAACAGTTTTAACGGTAACACTTCTGCCGTTATTTTTATAAAAAGATAATTATGTCATTTTCTTACTACGACAATACTTCCGTTGTGGGGTCCACGAATGATTGTGTCGTCGTACGAATATTCCCAGTTAAAAAGAATATTCCCCGACCAATCAAATATTATATAACCACTTACTTTGCAAAATTTGTAAATACTACCCACAACTATAACACTATCTCAAATCCACACCATAATATTAAAAAAAATATTTCGAGAAAATTAAATCTTTATTCATAAAATTTGGTGTCTTACACTAGCCTAGCATGTGCTCTAAAACACAGCCATTGGCCATTTCACAGCAACCAAATACATTGAATCATATCATTTATATAGATTATAGAGAGAAAAAAAAACTCACTTTCTTTCTCATATGAACCAAGACTTTCTCTCACTAAGATTTTGGAAATGGAGAGAGAAAGGGAGTGTTAAGTCCAGCTAATATCACTACTTAGCAAGACAAGATCAAATCAATAGGATCAGAATCAAAAATGGGACATCAAATAGGTATAAACCCTAAAACTTCAAAATTTTGTATCTTATGTTATATGTTATGGTTTGATGTTTTCAGTTGTGTATAAGGGTGTCATATAGTGATCAGGGTGGTTAGATCATATATCTATAACATCTAGATGCACAAATTTAAAGATTTCTCAAATCTGGAAAACTGGAAAAATGGTGTCTGACAGTCAAATGTTAGGTCTCCCAGATCTGTCTCTGTTAATTGTTTTAGTGTTTTAAAGGTTTGTACTTGTTGTATGTTAAAAGGGCATGGATCTAGAACTTGAATCAAGTCTAGATCATGTGTAGATCAAAAGTAATTAAGGGTCAAAGGTCGTTGACCGACCATGACCATCTGGTTTCTGGGTAGCCCAGAAACTCAGAAAGGGTCTGACAACGTTTTGTAGGCGCTATATCTTGTTGTGATTTGTTATTTTGGTCATGTTGTTGTTATATATTGGTAGATTGACATGTAGGCTACCCATTCATGTCTCTAGAACCCTTAGATCATTCACAGAATCAAAGTTATTCAAGGTCAAACCTAGGTTGACCGTCTGCCTATGAACATTTCTGGGTTTTCTAGAAATGTCCAAGGACAATTTTTCTCGCCTAGTTTGACCGGTCCAGATCTTACGTTGGTGATGTTGTTAAGTTGATATTATGTTATATAAATGTACCTTGACATCCCTACTTCATGATTGAACCTTTAAATAAAACTAAGTAAACCTGGAACGCATAGATCAAAGACCTGAAAAGTAACCCCTCGAACTATTCTTCATTTCTAGAAAACCCAGAAATTAAGAACAGCTCTGACATGAAATTTGAGAGCATATATCTCTCAGTTGTGATGTTGGATTTCCATGAAAATTGTTTTAGGTTGTAGTGCTACATACATACTATAATCCTAACCAAATATCGAACTCAGATACATTAAGAGTCATAAATTATATCCGGTCAAACCTACCACCTTGGTGTCTGACATGGATTTCTGGGTTTGATGAAGAACAACCCAAGAACACCTTTAGCCACGGTTTTGTTGCCTAATGCACCTTTAGCGACACTTAAATTCAGAAATTAATTATTTTAATTAATAAATAGAGAAAAATGATTTTTAATTATGAAAAATACATAATAAATTCCTAAAATTTATTTTAAAGCCTAAAAATTAGTTTTTAATTATTTTGATTATATTCCATAAAAATTTAATATTTTTGGATATTAATTCTATTTAATTTATTTAAGTATAATATTAAATAAATTAGTTAAAATGATTTTAATACTTAAAAATCATGAAAAATTATATTATGGTATAAGAAAATATTTTAAGTTATTTTTAATATTTTGTGATGAATTTCATTAACTAATTAATATTAATGATAATTAATTTATTTAATAACTATATTAAATAAATATGGAGAATAGAATTGATGATTTAAAAATCATATAAAAATGATTTAAACTGTTGTAAAAATATTTTAAGTTATAAAATATAACTTTTGATATTTTGTCATAAAAATATTAATATTTTAATATAAATAGCAATTATCGGATAATAGATTTAAACTGTTTAAAAATCATATAAATATGAGTTTAAAGTATTAAAAATACTTTGTGATATTATAAATATATTATAATATTATGATATGATTTTCATTAATATTTAATATTAAATAAATATTAATGATAATAGAATAATGTGGTATTTATATAATATAAATACGATATAAATGATTGAAAAATTATGATAAATGGTAATAATTATCTAAAAATTATTTTGACCGATAATAAAACTATCTAAGATAATTGTTTAGTGTTTAGTGTAAGAACCCAACTTTTATGAATAAAGAATAATTTTCTCGAAATATATTTTTTTGAATATTATGGTGTGGATTTGATATAATATTAAAGTTGTGGGTAATATTTATAAATTTTACAAAGTAAGCAAGTGGTTATATAATAGTCGATTGGTCGGGGAATATTCGTTTTAACAGGGAATATTCGTACGATGGCACAATCATTGGTGGACCCCACAATGGAAGTATTGTCGTAGTAAGAAAATGACATAATTATCTTTTTATAAAAATAACGACGGAAGTTTTACCATTAAACTATTGAACTACCCTTAGTAAAAAAATAAAGAATCTGGCGTGGTTGCATAGTAATAATACGGTATTGATTATTGATGCTTACGTGAGAAGTCACTCGGTTATATTAAATTATTACTACTCTGATGAATTGTTGCATCATATCTCTCATATTATTGATTGATTATTGTCACAATATATATCATCGCATAATATGTTATATTATTAAATCAATAATTGAGACGACAAAGTTATTCATATTATTAAATTGCAATATTTACAATGTCTAGAAGTTCTGTCAAGGAGAGGTTTGGTCATCTAATTGCACGCCAATAAGGAGAAATCCTTATCGGAAAGCCCCCTCTTTCCTGAGAATGACCTGGTTGTTAAATATTGTGAGTTATAATATTAATGATGAATAAGTTTGTGTTGATTAAAGATGAAATTGATAGTTTTATTGTGTTGGAATTATTAGTTTTAGTATAAATTGACATTTAGTTCGATTTTAATTGATGGATGGAAGTTATACTGACCAGTCGGGTAATTAATCAGATAAATGAGTAATTAATTGTTATTAATTCACATGATTATAACTATTTGTTCACATGTGTCTACTATTGATTCACATTCTTGTACTATTAGGGGAGTTGGTGCAAGATTGATAATACTTGCATGACTAAGTTAAAAATGGAGGTATAGATGGAGGTACTATACTATAATTCGTATTTTCACATGATTATAACTATTAATTCACATAATTAAACTATTAATTCACATTATTTATTATTAGGGGAGGTGGTGCAAGTTTGATAATACTTGCAAGACTAAATTAAAAATGAAAAAAAAGAGGAATGTATTATACTGTAATATTTCGAGCCCCAAAACGTGCAATTATCCAAACTATATGTTCTTATAAATAGAAGCTTATTATTCCTTCATTTCTAAACAATTCACTAAAGCTATAGAGCAATTATTATAGAGAGAAATTATAGAGAGAAAGAAGAAGAGAAGTTTGCTACCTCTCTATTCCAGTATCCAGTTTTATTCTAAGGTAAGGGGTATTATTCTTTCGTATTCATGAAGAGAGTTATTTTCTTTGAATACACATAAGAGTTGTTATTCCATTCTTTATTATTATGTTGAAATAACCTGTCTATGTGAAGTACCGCATACATGGTGAAATTCTTCTATTATTCCATTCTTTATTATTCTGTTGGAATAACCTGTCTGTGTGGTCTATCGCATGCCTGGTGAATTATGTTGTTATTCCATTCTTTATTGTTCTGTTGGAACATCCTGTCTATGCGGATTACGCATGACCTGGTTCCATTCTCTATTATTCTGTTGGAACATCCTATCTGTGCGGATTACGCATGACCTGGTTCCATTCTTTATTATTCTGTTGGAACATCCTGTCGATGTGGATTACGCATGACCTGGTTCCATTCTTTATTATTCTAATGAGAATAACCTGTCTGTGCGATCTATCGCATGCTTGGTGAATTTTTTTGTTATTTCATTCTTTATTATTCTGTTGGAATAACCTATCTAAGTGGATTACCGCATGCATGGTGAATGATCCTTCATATTCATTCTTTATTAAATTGTGGAAATGATCTGCCTACGTGGATTACCGCATGGCGGGCAAAAATCCATTTGCAGTTTTATATATCCTATCATACTCAGTTGGTTAAAGTTTTGGCTTCTATACTCCATGAAATTAGTAGAATATCCTGGATATTTGCGCTTCATCCGAGATCTTTTCATGGACATATTCTTCTGAGCATTCTTGAATTTTACTCCACAAAGTAGTATCATGTTGACAATTTGGACATAATTGATCTCAGGATAAATTAACTTATAAATCTTTAAAATTTATTCTTGAACTTGTTTTATTGAATTATTATGTCATTGCCATCATCCTCGTGCTTATATGGTGATGAAATTCATCTTTGGCTTATGTGCATAGATGGACTTAGTATGATTATGACCAGGGATCATTCGGTATAATCATGACCTGTAATGTTATAAATGATGTGGTAAAAGTCCTCAATGGCCTGGAGAGCCTTGATGGACAGTTTTTGGTATGATTATGACCAGAAATTATTCGGTATAGTCATGACCATTGATAATTTAATGAATATCCTAGGCCCGTAGTACAAGGATGATTCGATTATGTGGTTTATTTATTAAGCTGAGTCTCAGCGATAAAAATTGATGAAAACATTTTAAATCATAGAAGATAGTAGATATCATGCTCTACTTGACTCTTATAATGGATTGCTTATTCCGTGCCAGTTAAACTTGATGTTTATTGTATTTTATCAGTTTAACATTGTTGAAGGCTAATGATAATTTATCCTGCATTATCTTAGTCATAATATTTCTTACTGGACTAGTTGAGCTCACCCTTTTTCTTTCATTGTTCTCTTCAGGAAATGAGAACGTAGCCGGGACTAGTCGGGGAACGGAGTGATGGTCTAGATGATAGCATTTATAGTCCTCACTATTCTGTTAAATAGTGTGACAATAAATGTAATGAGGACTCCATTGAGTGTGGATATTTTCTAGATGACAATATTCTTATTAAAACTCTTAGATTATGTTTTGTCATATTTTACACGACTGTTGTATAATTAAGTTGTATTTGAATTTTGTACCATATATCTGGCGACTCAAGATGGGTGATGTATACCTTTTTTGGGGGCGTCACATTTAGGCAGAGTTTAATTGAACTTAAACTCAATAATTATCCGTCTAGACCGTCGGGATGTCAGATTTGTGTTGGTTTCGACTCAGACCGAAATAGTTTGATTTGATACTAAGTCTTAGGTAGTTTGTGGATTGATAGGGCTATGTGTTATGTGTTTAGATTATTCTATGTATATATATAATAGTATTATACTGTGATGATATTATTCTAACGTGGAGATCTATATTACTAATATTAGGTCTTCGGATAAAACATTATAAAGTGTGTAGCAGTAGTCAGTGATACAGGCAAGTTCTTAACCTTGAACTTCTAATTATTGTGCAAGTTCCTAACCTTAAACTTCTAATTATTGTGCAAGTTCCTTAAACTCGACCCCGAGTTGTATTATTCAATTATACTTATGGTTAATCTTTTCTGATTGTCATGTCTAAGAATTATTAAATCGCACTCTGTGCATACTGCATGTATTCATCAAGTATAAAAGGTTGATTACCTTCATTACCATTCAGTCCAGATATAATTGTTATGTTCATGTTCAATGCTCGTTCAGTTATAAAAACTTGTTCATGTTAATTTACAACTATATTGTTGAATTATAGCCAGCTCATTATTCAAAGTCTTTCATGAAAGTAGTATGCACACAAGTCAATCATGTTTGATGATAAAGCATATTCTTTGTAATAATCTTATTAATTTATTAATAAAAAGTATTAATTAATTAAAGGCTTTTAATTATCTACATGATGCTGTTTTATAATATATGATAAACTCATAGTTTTAAGCAATGTTTTTAGAATAATAATGATGATCATTCTAATGAGATCTAAATTCTTAGAAAGCTTAAAAGTAAAATAGTTCCCAATCATTGGATTACTAAATTGGTGATTAGTGAATCCGGATAGATAGGTACATACGTTGCTTGCTCAATGGATGAGGATGATTAATCTCATGATCATTTGTGTGGAGACACTAACGCAAGTATGTAGGTGCTTATTGGAGAATAATTACACTGAACGTGGCTCGCTAAGGAATACCTAATGGAGTTTTACTTGCCTGTCAATAGGAATTCCTGTAGTGATAGTAGTACAAGTGATCCTTGGACTTGAGATCACCATAGTATCTTGTGTATGATGAGTTATACTTTGACTTATTCCTAAGACCCTAAGGGTATATCAAAGGGTATGCTTGGATATAATAAGTTGTACATTGAGATAATGTATGATCAATAAAGAATCTACCGCTTCTAGTAAAAGAAGAGAAATGTCATATGTGATTCGATAAATGACAACCTAGTAGTCCTTGGCCAAGGCAGAATAAAATTAGAAAGGAGTTTCTAATTTTCATTATTTAGAGTTGTACATTTAAGAGTCGAAATACATATAATAATTAAATAAAATAAGACTTGACAGTAATTCCATGTGTTATATTTAATTGAGACATTGTATGGTGGAAGGATTGAATTGTACGGTAACTCTTTACTCAAATATTCTTTTATGATTAATGTTGAAATCTATATTATCTGAAAAGTACTTGATTGCTAGGGAGGCTTATCCCTATTGTAGAATAAATATTATTTATTTAAATTAATTAATAGTTTAATTAATTTATTTAAATAAGATTAGAATTGTTCTAATTGATTTATTCACAACCGGTTTAATATGGAGAACCTAAAGGGTCAAACCATAAAAGGAAGAATAATTATTTAAGAAGTTAATGACATAATCTTAATAATAAGTTAAGTATATTTAATTTAATCTATGGTGATAGAATAAATTAAATAGCTTAATATTTATTATTTTATATTTTGGAAATATTAAATATAAATTAATAAGAGGAGTCTTATTATTATCGTTACTATTATTATTATTTAATTCCTAAAGGAGTTTGGGAATTAATTAATAAAAGTACTCTCATATTCCTAATAAGATTAGGAAGTCAAATTAATTAAAAGAGTTTAATTAATTATTCCTAATAAGATTAGGAGGCTAATTAATTAAAAGAGTTTAATTAATTATCCATAATTAGATTAGTGAGCTTAATTAATTAAAGGAATTTAATTAATTAAATAATACCCTATTTTCTAATTAGATTAGAAGGGTTAACTGATATCTTTATAAGAGGAGATTTATATCAGATATCCATATACATGATTCCAATTGTTGGAGAGTATACTCTTTTTCTATAGAGATAGAAAAACTAGGGTTTAGCCAACCACCCATCTTTTCGAATCTTTCTTTTTCCTTGGTGGATCACCTCTAGAGGCCAAACACTTGGGTGGCTAACGTTGATCAAAGGAAGGAACCAAACCCGGTGGATTCAAGTTGAACGCGAAAGGATTTGGAGGTGAACTTGTACATGAGGAAGCTCGAATCTTCAAGGGTATGATTCTTGTTCTTTATCCTTTCGTTTAATTAATAATTGTGCATAAAGAATGATCCGGGTATTTGGTTTGTAAAATTTTTAAAACTCTGATTTTCCACCTTTCCGCTTATTTTGTGCAATTTGATTGCATCTCTGAATATATTACAAACCTAACAGTGGCATTAGAGCCAAACCTTAATGTGAATTATTAATTATTTTAATTTGATATATGTTTAGAACAATTTTTGTGGGCATAATTTGTTGTATAAAATTTATTTTAAAAAAAATACCATCTGAATCGTGAACCGAGTATCTGTCCGCATATATATTAACAGATTATAAAATCAACCGCGGAAGATACATTGATATATATATATATATATATATATATATATCAGGCAAGTGATTACTTAACAGGGAATTGCTTGATTTCGTTTTTCAAAAACTTATGGTGACCACATGGATATATATATATATATATATATATATATATATATATATATATATTAATCTAAATTATTTTATAATTAAAATAAAAGGTTTATTTTAATTTTAAAATTGGATTTCGTGCTAACTAATTGGAGTTGAAATTTGATTCCATGATAACTAATTGGAGTTGGAATTGGATTCTATATTTCTTTAAATAAATGAGTTTATTTAGATATGAAATAAGATTTCATATTATTCAAAATAAAGGGGTTTATTTGTTAATAGGAAAGAAAATCTATGTTTCATTAAATAAAAGAGTTTATTTAGATATGAAATAAGATTTCATATTACCCAAAATAAAGGAGTTTATTTTGACAATGAATTAGATTCCATAATTAATTAAAATAAATTAGTTTATTTTGATTAAAATAAAATAGTTTATTTTATTCAAAATTGGATAAATTAAAATAAAAGAGGTTTATTTTTATTTAAATTTGTAATAAAATAAAGGAGTTTATTTTGATTCAAAATTAGATTTTATGCTAATTAAATTTGCCCATTAAATGATGTCAATATATATATTGAATGTTTATTATTCATGAGATGAATGTTATTTATTGATGAATATGGTGATGTGTATGATAAATAAATGGGATTGATTATGGACTATTGACCAATGTGATTGAATTTTATTTTAGTAGGATGCATGAATGTATGAATTTTATTAAATGGGGTCTGCGTACCTCGTCTTCTCTAATTTTTTCTTAATATAAATTCTATCTCCCTCCTATGTACTTCCCCTTGACTACTGATCAAGGTTTCTATTTATTTTAAATAGTTTTGTAATAGGATTAGTTAGAATTATTTTGAAGAATTGGAGATCAAAGAGAAACAAGAGCTTGAAGACCCGTTTATAATGGAGCCTGTGTTTAAACGTAATAGTTATATTTAAATATTAATTATTGCACCCCTAGGGTTTGACCTTTTGGTTCACTTGGTGGCTCTAGTGAACCAAACTAGAATAAAAGTCCATAATCAATCCGGGTAGAATATAGTATTCTATATATGCATGCTTATATATATATATATATATATATATATATATATATATATATATATAACACTTATCGGTCAGGACTCCGGTTTGATAAAAAATGGACCCAATTTTTTTTTTTTTTTAAAATAACTAAAAAAATATTTAATATTTTATGGAATCGAATTTTTCCATAATACAATGTTTTAGGCGTGTTTTGAATACCTATACCAAAAATGATGGTACATGCGCGCATGCATCGTATATACATGTTATGTTATACGTACTCAAATCACACCCAAAACATTGTATTATGAAAAAATTTCAATTCTATAATTTTTTTTATGTGTTTTTTTAAAAAAAAGCAAAAAAAAAAAAAGGACCGTATTTTAAACCTGTCCGGGAGTCCGGACAAGATCCGGCTCCTATATATATATATATATATATATATATATATATTATGCAAAACATGCTTCGCATGTTCATTAATATGACAGGTATTTTATATATATATATATGTGTGCATGCGCGCTAAACAAGATGAGGCAAATTAATAACAGACCCCTTAAATTTTTTATATTAAGTCCTAAGCGTTCAAAGATATTTGGAATATCGAACGTTGCCTTCTAGCATGATAAAAATAATAGAGTATCAATTAATTATTATAAGTTTGTTGTGTCACCACAAGGCTTATCTTAGTTCTTTGAGATGTTAATTTTATCACATTTGATGCTTATAAAGAAAATTGAACAATGTTGTTTTGTTGTGTCACCACAAGGACAATATTTTTCTTTTTTGAATATATGGAGTGCTAGGTTGGACTTAACTTGGATAATTTTGATTCGGATGTGCCACCACTTGATCAAAATAATCTAAGAGGCAAAATATAAGGAGTTGCATAGTTGATGTAATTGACAAGAGTTGTGTACCTATTTATTTATATATAGTTTGTTGTGTCACCACAAGGTTATATACATTTGAAATAGGATCCTTATTCTCACTAGCAAATCTTTAATTAGATTTTGCCGAACTATATAAGTGAGGGTAATATAGTTTGATGAAAATAGTGAGAGATACCAATTTAAAACAAGACCTAATTTATTTTGGTAATTAATAAAAGAATGTATGCTAAAATGTTGTTAATTACAAATTCATTTACAGAATTTTACAATGTCTGAAATTACTATCACTGCGTAGCATATTAGATGCTAAATTAACTAGACCAAATTAAACGGATTAGTAAAGGAATTTGAGAATAGTTCTCATGGCTAAAAAGCTATCTTATGTCCTTAATATGCATATCCCTGCAATGGTTGTAGACAATGCCTCTGAGGAAGAGATTGCTACTTTTAGAAAGTGACAAGATGATGCACAGTTGGCTCAATGCATCATTCTCGCATCCATGAGTAACGTGCTTCAGCGTCAGAATGAAACTATAGACACTCCTACTATATTCCTCCATATCAAGTAGTTGATGGTAAGGAAAGTAGGACTGATAGATATCAGATATCTAAAGAACTCTTTCGATCTAGAATGACTGATGACGCTACAGTGCAGACATAAGTCCTTAAAATGATCAATTTGATTGAACAATAAGGACAACAGGTTTTGTCATAGATGGAGAGTTGAGTCAAGATTTAATGTTGCAGTTACTCCCGGACTCCTTCTCACAATTGTTGTGAATTTTTCATATGAACAAGCTAGATATCAGCCTCACTGATTTGCTTAACATGTTGAAAAATATTGAGAGTCACTTTCCAACCAAGAAAGACCAAGTCTTACTGGTAGGGGCCAAAGGATATTTTAAAAGGAGGAACGATTCTAAGAAGGTAAATAGAAAGGCAAAAACATAGGATAATAAGAAAAAAAAACTGATACGGATAGTAAAGGAGTTTGCTTCCACTGCAATAAGACTGGACACTAGAAAGGAAACTATAAGAAGCATCTTATAGAAGCTAACCATAAGAAGCTTAGTGAAGCTTCGATTACAAATATAGTTTGTGTTCATGATTGAAATAATTTTTTCTTTAAGTCAAGGTTCTACTTGGGTATTGGATACCGGCTTTGGTTATCATAAATATAGATCTATGAAGGGACTAAGTAGAAGTAGAAAGATAAAAAAAGGAAAAGTAATCCTATGTGTGGGAAATGAAGAAAAGGTTGTTGCATTAGCCATATAAACTTATAGTTTAGCATTGCCTACGGGCAAACCTATTAAGTAAATATGTAGTTATTGTATTCCAGTTCTCATTAGAAACATTATTTTCATTTTGTTGTTGGACAATGAAATATGGTATTATATTTAAGAACTATTGTTGTTCTATTTATAATAATAATGTTTTTTATAGAATTGGAATATAACTTAATGGATTTTGTATACTTGACTTACGTGAAAAATTATTTTATAAATTGAACAAACTAGTATAAGAAAAGGAGATGATCATTCAAAGAGTTGAATGTGTGACACCCCCAAAATAGGTATACATCACCTATCTTGGGTCGTCAGATACATTGTACATAATTCAAATACAACTTAATAATACAACTGTCGTATAAAATACGACAAAACATAAACTGAGAGTTTTAATAAGAATATTGTCATCTAGACAATATCCACACTCAAAGGAGTCCTCATTACATTTATTGTCACCCTATTTAACATAATAGTAAGAACTACTAATGCTATCATCTAGACCGTCACTCCGTTTTCCGACTCGTCCCAGCTATATTCTCATTTCCTAAAGAGAACAGTGAAAGAAAGGGTGAGCTCAACTAGTCCAGTAAGAAATATTATGCCTAAGATAATGCAAAATAAATTATCATTAGCCTTCAACAATGTTAAACTGATAAAATATAATTGACATCAAGTTTAACTGCATCGGAATAAGCAATCCATTAGAAAAGTCAAGTAGAGCATAATATCTACTATCTTCTATGATTTAAAATATTTTCATCAATTTTTATCGCTGAGACTCAACTTAATAAATAAACCATATCATCGAATCTTCCCTGCACTACTGGCCAAGGATATTCATTAAATCATCAATGGTCATGACTATACCGAATAATCCCTGGTCATAATCATACCAAAAACTGTCCATTAATGCACTACAGGCCACTAAGGAATTTCACCACATCATTCGTCACATTACGGTCATGATTATACCGAATAATCCCTAGTCATAATCATACAAAGTCCATCTATGCACGTAAGCCAAAGATGACTTTCATCACAATATAAGCATGAGGATGATGACAATGACATAATAATTCAATAAAACAAGTTCAAGGATAAATTTTAAAGATTTATAATTTAATTTATCCAGAAATTACTAACGTCCAAATTTTCAACATGATACTGCTTTGTGGAGTAAAATTCAAGAATGGTCAGAAGAATATTTCCATTAAAAGATACTGGATGAAGCACAAATATCCAGGATATACTATTAATTTCATGGTGTATAGAAGCCAAAACTTTAACCAACTGAGTATAATAGAATATATGCAATTGCAAATGGATTTTCGCCCGCCATACGGTAATACACGTAGACAGATCATTTTCACAATTTAATAAGGAATGAATACGAAGGACCATTCACAATACATGCGGTAATCCACATAGGCAGGTTATTCCAGCAGAGTAATAAAGAATGGAATAATGAAGAATTCACCGAGGCATGCGATAGGCCGCATGCATAAAAGTTATTCAACAAGAATAATAAAGAATGGAACCAGTCATGCGTAATCTGCACAGACATGATATTCCAACATAATAATAAAGAATGGAATAACAACAGAATTCACCGGGCATGCGATAGACCGCACAGATAGGTTATTCCAACGGAATAATAAAGAATGGAATAACAGAAGAATTCACCAAAGTGATGCGTAATCTGCGATGCAGACGAGTTATTCCAACAGAATAATATAGAATGGAATAACAGAAGAATTCACCAGGCGTGCGTAATCCGCACAATGAATTGCTGAAAATTAATGAAGGAATGAGCTTCTATTTATAGGAAAATATAGTTTCGATAATTACACGTTTTGGGGCTCGAAATATTACAGTATAATACCTTCCACTTTTCCTTTATTTTTAATTTAGTCATGCAAGTATTATCAAACTTGCACCACCTTCACTAATAGTAAATTATGTGAATCAATAGTAAATCATATGAATCAATAGTTCTAGACATGTGAAAATACGAATTACAGTATAGTACCTCCATGTATACCTCCATTTTTAACTTAGTCATGCAAGTATTATCAATCTTGCACCACCTCACCTAATAGTACAAGAATGTGAATCAATAGTACACACATGTGAACAAATAGTTATAATCATATGAATTAATAGCAATTAATTCCTCATTTATCCGATTAATTACCCGATTGGTCAATATAACCTCTAGACATCAATTATTATCGAAATAAATGTCGATTTCCACTAACACTAATAATTCCAACACAATGGAACTATCAATTTTATCTTTAATCAACACGAACTTATTCATCATTAATATTATAACTCATAATATTTAACAACCATGTCGTTCCCAAGAAAGAGGGGGCTTTCCGATAAGGATTTCTCCTTATTGGCACGCAATTAGGTGACCAAACCTCTCCTTTACAGAACTTCTAGACATTATCAATATTGCAATTTAATAATATGAATAACTTTGTCGTCTTAATTATTGATTTAATAATATATCATTTTTTGCAGATGATACTGTGACAATAATTGAATTAATAATATGAGAGATATTATGCAGCAATTACTGTAGCAATAATTGAGTATAACTGAGTGATTTCTCACGTAAGCATCAATAACCAATACCGTGTGCTACTATGCAACCACAGCGTACATCTTTATTTTTTACTACTAGGGTAGTTCAACAGTTTTAACGGTAACACTTTCGCCGTTATTTTTATAAAATGATAATTTTGTCATTTTCTAACTACGACAATACTTCCGTTGTGGGGTCCATCAATGATTGTGCCGTCGTACGGATATTCCCCAATAAAAAGAATATTCCCCGACCAATCGAATATTATATAACAACTTGCTTACTTTGAAAAATTTATAAATATTACCCACCACTATAACATTATATCAAATCCACACTATAATATTCAAAAAACATTTCGAGAAATTTAAATCTTTATTCATAAAATTTGGGGTCTCACAATCTCCCCTCCTTATGAAATTGCGCCCTCGAAATTTACGTACGTACCTGGTATGCCGAAGAGGTGAGGATACCTTGACTTCATTTCAGATCCTAACTCTTGAGGTATAACCTTTGAGTGTCGAATAGGATCCTTCTTATATAAGATTTTAACATGTATTTCCTCATACATTAAATCTTCTGCTATCTCGTCTAGTTCCAATTCAATAATGTGGTTTGGGTCGTCCACATTTTTACGTAACATCGATACGTAAAAAAAATGTTATGAACACGCAACATACTTGGCGATAAAACGAGTCTATAGGCCACAGTTCCTACTCGATCGAGGATTTCAAATGGGCCAATTAAATCGAGGGTTGAGATTTTCTCTCTTCATCGACTGTTGCTTCTAGAATAACGCCTTCTTGAACCTTCTTCTTCGTTTTCATCAGCTCCGGATCTGAAGCTTGAGCGGCTTTAACATTATCAATTAAAGTCGATTCTAATCGTATATTCGTTATCTTCATGTGGGTTCCTAGAGTCTTTAACTCTATCTTCATCATTTATAAGTTATATGAAATGGGTTTTTATGTTAACAACATCGCACTCGTAAATGCATATGATCTTCTACTCAACGTGTCAGCTACCATGTTCGCTCTTCCACGATGATATTGAATGGTATAGTCGTAATCTTCAATAGCTCGAGCCAACGTCTTTAGCACATTATACGAACATTTTAGGTGAAGAAATATTTAAGAGTTTTAGAAATGGGTTTTATACTGGGGTCAATACAAAATTCGATTTCACGCTCTAGGGGTAGGCTAAGAAGTTTTCAAGAATACTCAGGAAATGTATTAACAATAGAAATATCATTCAAAATTGTGACTCTCATCCAAGACTTGGATAGTACGTCACATTGATACCTATCAACTTGCCATCGTCATTCACGACGTTGCCTACAGAAAGTCTGGCTTCGGTGCATTCCACACAAGGAAGTCAACAACGAAAAGATTGGGGATCTTTACTTATGGCTTGATATGACAATGATTGACTTTAGTGGTTTGGTTGCTTGAATTTGCATAAGAGGTTGGTTAGGAATATGAAAGCTAACAACCTTACAAAAATAATCAATTTTGGCATGATGTGTAGTTAACCAATCGATTCCTAAAATCACATCAAATGCAAGTATTTTCAAAGAGATAAGATCGACAGGTAACGTGAAAGTGTCGATTTGAATTAAACAAGATTTATAAACAGTGGATGTAACGAAGGTTTCTCCTAACAGAGTTTCAACAAATAAGTGAAAGTCTAATTTCTCAAAAGCCAAGTTCAAACGTTGAACACAACTAGGTGAAATACAAGAGTGGGTAAAACCGGTATCGAATAAGGTATAGACTTCGTAAGAGTTTATGATTAACTTACCCGTGATAACTTCATTTGGGTTCCTCGATAAATGCTCTCACTTAAACTACTGAATTTGATTTTTCTGGGACATCATTTGGCGTTACCATCCCAGTTGGACTTAACTTGCTATAGAGTACATTCCACCCTTAATTGCTTCGTCACATTCATGATCCATGATTCGAATCATTACTCTCCGATCCATATCGAATTGGGGTTGACCGCTCTGCACACGGTAATTCCGAACTCGATGTTGGATTCTCCCAATTGTTTCCCAAAAAGCGAAATTCATTTAATCTATTTTGGCCTTATTGGACCGGACGTCTTTTTCTACAATATCAACACGCTGTGCGGCTCTTACCCATGCATCATCTATTCTCCTTCGTTCAGTTGCTTCTTTTTTCATCAGAACTTTGATCATAGCATTCTCAAATTCCAACTCTAATATCTTATACTCTGCCAAAGAGTGCTTCTGTTCAAGCATCGCACATCGGGTAACACAATTTTGAATTGTTGCATCTCTTTGCTCCACGACCGCCTACCATTCTTCAGCCTGCTCTTCTAACTCATGAATACGATTTTATAATTCTAAATTTTGATCATAAAATTCTTCTAATAAATTCTCCTTAAGGTTCTTCTTCTTCCTCTTCTTCCTCTTCTTCCTGACTCTCAGCTGCTACCTCTGCGACTAGCTCGGGCAAAACTATTAGTTCTTCACTCACCACGTAGATATCTCTAATTTCTTCTTCGTCTGACATCACATTAACCTGGTTAGTGATTAAAGACGTCTCAACGGTCTCATTCACTCCATTGTTAACATTTTCAGCTGCCATTTTCAAACACTGCCACAAAACAAGGGTTAATTAACATGTCACATATTATCCATATACTTTTACCGACCAATCAAATACCAAATAAACTTAGGTAGGTCATACTAGCGAAGGAATTCCCCGTCTCTCCCCTCCTAGTTCTTATCTCACATCTCAGCCAGGGATCATATCCCTAAGCTTTGATGCCAACTGTGACACCCCCAAAATAGGCATACATCACCCATCTTGGGTCGTTAGATATATGGTACATAATTCAAGTACAACTTAATAATACAACTGTCGTGTAAAATACGACAAAACATAAACTGAGAGTTTTAATAAGAATATTGTCATCTAGACAATATCCACACTCAAAGGAGTCCTCATTACATTTATTGTCACACTATTTAACAGAATAGTGAGGACTACTAATGCTATCATCTGGATCGTCACTCCGTTTCCCTACTTGCCCCAGCTATATTCTCATTTCCTGAAGAGAACAGTGAAAGAAAGGGTGAGCTCAACTAGCCCAGTAAGAAATATTATGACTAAGATAATGCAGAATAAATTATCATTAGCCTTCAACAATGTTAAACTGATAAAATACAATAGACATCAAGTTTAACTGTAGCGGAATAAACAATCCATTAGAAGAGTCAAGTAGAGCATGATATCTACTATCTTCTATGATTTAAAATGTTTTCATCAATTTTTATCGCTGAGACTCAACTTAATAAATAAACCATATCATCGAATCTTCCCTGCACTACTGGCCAAGGATATTCATTAAATCATTAATGGTCATGACTATACCAAATAATCCATGGTCATAATCATACCAAAAACTGTCCATCAATGCATTACAGGCCACTAAGGAATTTCACCACATCATTCCTCACATTACGGTCATGATTATACCGAATAATCCCTAGTCATAATCATACAAAGTCCATCTATGCACGTAAGCCAAAGATGAATTTCATCACAATATAAGCCTGAGGATGATGACAATGACATAATAATTCAATAAAACAAGTTCAAGGATAAATTTTAAAGATTTATAATTTAATTTATCCAGAAATTACTAACGTCCAAATTTTCAACATGATACTGCTTTGTGGAGTAAAATTCAAGAATGGTCAGAAGAATATTTCCATTAAAAGATACTGGATGAAGCACAAATATCCAGGATATACTATTAATTTCATGGTGTATAGAAGCCAAAACTTTAACCAACTGAGTATAATAAAATATATGAAATTGCAAATGGATTTTCGCCCGCCATGCGGTAATCCACGTAGACAGATCATTTTCACAATTTAATAAGGAATGAATACGAAAGACCATTCACAATACATGCGGTAATCCACATAGGCAGGTTATTCCAACAGAGTAATAAAGAATGGAATAACAGAAGAATTCACCTGGCATGCGATAGACCGCACAGACAGGTTATTCCCAACAAAATAATAAAGAATGGAACCAGGTCATGTGTAATCCGCACAGACAGGATATTCCAACAGAATAATAAAGAATGGAATAACAACAGAATTCACCGAGCATGCGATAGACCGCAAAGACAGGTTATTCTAATAGAATAATAAAGAATGGAATAACAGAAGAATTCATCAGGCATGCGTAATCTACACAGACAGGTTATTCCAATAAAATAATAAAGAATGGAATAACAGAAGAATTCACCAGGCGTGCGTAATTCGCACAGACAGGTTATTCTAAAAGAATAATAAAGAATGGAATAACAGAAGAATTCACCAGGCGTACGTAATCCGCACAGACAGGTTATTCCAACAGAATAATAAAGAATGGAATAACAATTCTTACGAGTATTGAAAGAAAATAACTTCTCTTCATGAATACGAAAGAAATAATACCCCTTACCTTAGAAGAAGACTGGATACTAGAATAGTGAGGTAGCAGACTTTCCTTCTTCTTTCTCTCTATAATTTCTCTCTATAATAATTGCTATATAGCTTTAGTGAATTGCTGAAAAATAATGAAGGAATGAGCTTCTATTTATAGGAAAATATAGTTTCAATAATTACACGTTTTGGGGCTCGAAGTATTACAGTATAATACCTTCCTCTTTTCCTTTATTTTTAATTTAGTCCTGCAAGTATTATCAAACTTGCACCACCTTTACTAATAGTAAATCATGTGAATCAATAGTTTTAGACATGTAAAAATACGAATTACAGTATAGTACCTCCATCTATACCTCCATTTTTAACTTAGTCATGCAAGTATTATCAATCTTGCACCACCTCCCCTAATAGTATAAGAATGTGAATCAATAGTACATACATGTGAACAAATAGTTATAATCATGTGAATTAATAGCAATTAATTCCTCATTTATCTGATTAATTACCTGATTAGTCAATATAACCTCTACACTTCAATTATTATCGAAATAAATATCGATTTCCACTAACACTAATAATTCCAACACAATGAAACTATCAATTTTATATTTAATCAACACGAACTTATTCATCATTAATATTATAACTCACAATATTTAACAACCATGTCGTTCCCAGGAAAGATGGGGCTTTCCGATAAGGATTTCTCCTTATTGGCGCACAATTAGGTGACCAAACCTCTCCTTGACAGAACTTCTAGACATTATCAATATTATAATTTAATAATATGAATAACTTTGTCGTCTTAATTATTGATTTAATAATATATCATATTATGCAGATGATACTGTGACAATAATTGAATCAATAATATGAGAGATATGATGCAACAATTACTGTAGCAATAATTGAGTATAACTGAGTGACTTCTCACGTAAGCATCAATAACCAATACCGTGTGCTACAATGCAACCGCAGCCAGACATCGTACTTTTTACTAGGGTAGTTCAACGGTTTTAACGGTAACACGTTCGCCGTTATTTTTATAAAATGATAATTCTGTCGTTTTCTAACTACGACAATACTTCCATTGTGGGGTCCACTAATGATTCTGCCGTCATACGGATATTCCCCGATAAAAAGAATATTCCCCGACCAATCGAATATTACATAACAACTTGCTTACTTTGCATAATTTATAAATATTACCCATAACTATAACATTATATCAAATCCACACCATAATATTCAAAAAGTATTTCGAGAAATTTAAATCTTTATTCATAAAATTTGGGGTCTCACAATCTCCCCTCCTTATGAAATTGCGCCCTCGAAATTTACGTACGTACCTGGTATGCCGAAGAGGTGAGGATACCTTGACTTCATTTCAGATTCTAACTCTTGAGGTATAACCTTTGAGTGTCGAATAGCATCCTTCTTATCCAAGATTTTAACATGTATCTCCTCATACATTAAATCTTCTTCTATCTCGTCTAGTTCCAATTCAATAATGTGGTTCGGGTTGTCCACATATTTACGTAACATCGATACATAAAAAAAACATTATGAATACGCGACATACTTGGCGATAAAATGAGTCTATAGGCCACCGTTCCTACTCGATCGAGGATTTCAAATGGGCCAATTAAATCGAGGGTTGAGATTTTCTCTCTACATCAACTCTTACTTCTATAATAACTCCTTCTTGAACCTTCTTCTTCATTTTCATCAGCTCCGGGTCTGAATTTTGAGCGGCTTTAACATTATCGATTAAAGTCGATTCTAATCGTATATTCGTTATCTTCATGTGGGTTCCTAGAGTCTTTAACTCTATCTTCATCATTTATAAGTTATACAAAATGGGTTTTTATGTTAACAACATCGCACTCGTAATCGCATACGATCTTCCACTCAACGTGTCAGCTACAACGTTCGCTCTTCCACGATGATATTGAATGGTATAGTCGTAATCTTCAATAGCTCGAGCCAACGTCTTTGGAACATTATACGATCATTTTCGGTGAAGAAATATTTAAGAGTTTTAGAAATGGGTTTTGTACTGGGGTCAATACAAAATTCGATTTCACGCTCTAGGGGTAGGCTAAGAAGTCTTCAAGAATACGGTAGGAAATTTATTAACAATAGAAATATCATTCAAAACTGTGACTCTCATCCAAGACTTGGATAGTACGTCACATTGATACCTATCAACTTGCCATCGTCATTCACGACGTCACCTACAGAAAGTCTGGCTTCGGTTCATTCCACACAAGGAAGTCAACAACGAAAAGATCGGGGCTCTTTACTTATGGCTTGATATGACAATGATTGACTTTAGTGGTTTGGTTGCTTGAATTTGCATAACAGGTTGGTTAGGAATATGAAAGCTAACACCTTTACAAAAATAATCAATTTTGGCATGATGTGTAGTTAACCAATTGATTCCTAAAATCACATCAAATGCAAGTATTTTCAAAGAGATAAGATCGACAGGTAACGTGAAAGTGTCGATTTGAATTAAACAATATTTATAAACAGTGTATGTAACGAAGGTTTCTGCTAACAGAGTTTCAACAGATAAGTGAAAGTCTAATTTCTCAAGAGCCAAGTTCAAACGTTGAACACAACTAGGTGAAATACAAGAGTGGGTAGAACCGGTATCGAATAAGGTATAGACTTCGCAAGAGTTTATGATTAACTTACCCGTGATAACTTCGTTTGGGTTCCTCGATAAATGCTCTCACTTAAACTACTGAATTTGATTTTTCTGGGACATCATTTGGCGTCACCATCCCAGTTGGCGACACATTTTAAAAATATTGTCATCTAGACAATATCCACAGTCAAAGGAGTCCTCATTACATTTATTGTCACGCTATTTAACAGAATAGTAAGAACTACTAATGCTATCATCTAGATCGTCACTCCGTTTCCCGTTTCGTTCCAGCTATATTCTCATTTCCTGAAGAGAACAGTGAAAGAAAGGGTGAGCTCAACTAGCCCAGTAAGAAATATTATGCCTAAGATAATGAAAAATAAATTATCATTAGACTTCAACAATGTTAAACTGATAAAATACAATCGACCTCAAGTTTAACTACAGCGGAATAAGCAATCCATTAGAAGAGTCAAGTAGAGCATGATATCTACTATCTTCTATGATTTAAAATATTTTCATCAATTTTTATCGCTGAAACTCAACTTAATAAATAAACCATATCATCGAATCTTCCCTGCACTACGGGCCAAGGATATTTATTAAATCATCAATGGTCATGACTATACCGAATAATCCCTGGTCATAATCATACCAAAAATTGTCCATCAATGCACTACAGGCCACTAAGGACTTTCACCACATCATTCGTCACATTACGGTCATGATTATATTGAATAATCGCTAGTCATAATCATACAAAGTCCATCTATGCACGTAGCCAAAGATGACTTTCATCACAATATAAGCATGATGATGATGACAATGACATAATAATTTAATAAAACAAGTTTAAGGATAAATTTTAAAGATTTATAATTTAATTTATCCAGAAATCAATAACGTTCAAATTGTCAACATGATACTGCTTTGTGGAGAAAAAATCAAGAATGCTCAGAAGAATATTTCCATGAAAAGATACTGGATGAAGCGCAAATATCCAGGATATTCTACTAATTTCATGGAGTATAGACGCCAAAACTTTAACCAACTGCGTATAATAAAATATATGAAACTGCAAATGGATTTTCGGCCACCATGCGGTAATCCACGTAGACAGATCATTTTCATAATTTAATAAGGAATGAATACGAAGGATCATCCACATAGGTAGGTTATTCCAACAAAATAATAAAGAATGGAATAACATAAGAATTCACCAGGCATGCGATAGACCGCATAGACAGGTTATTCCCAACAGAATAATAAAGAATGGAACCAGGTCATGCGTAATCCACACAGACAGGATATTCCAACAGAATAATAAAGAATAGAACCAGGTCATGTGTAATCCGCACAGACACGATATTCCAACAGAATAAAAAAGAATGGAATAACAATAGAATTCACTAGGCATGCGATAAACCGCACAGATATGTTATTCCAATAGAATAATAAAGAATGGAATAACAGAAGAATTCACCAGGCGTGCGTAATCCGCATGCATGAGTTATTCAATGAGAATAATAAAAATGGAATAATGGAAGAATTCACAGGCATGCGTAATCCGCACAGACATGTTATTCTAACAGAATAATAAAGAATGGAATAACAGAAGAATTCACCAGGCGTGCGTAATTCGCACAGACAGGTTATTCCAACAGAATAATAAAGAATGAAATAACAGAAGAATTCACCAGGCCTATGTAATCCGCACAGACAGGTTATTCAAACAGAATAATAAAGAATGGAATAACAACTCTTACGAGTATTGAAAGAAAATAACTTCTCTTCATGAATACGAAAGAAATAATACCCCTTACCTTAGAAGAAGAATGGATACTAGAATAGTGAGGTAGCAGACTTCTCTTCTTCTTTCTCTCTATAATTTCTCTACATAATAATTGCTATATAGCTTTAGTGAATTGCTGAAAAATAATGAAGGAATGAGCTTCTATTTATAGGAAAATATAGTTTCGATAATTGCACGTTTTGGGGCTCGAAATATTATAGTATAATACCTTCCTCTTTTCCATTATTTTTAATTTTGTCCTGCAAGTATTATCAAACTTGCACCACCTCCCCTAACAGTAAATCATGTGAATCAATAGTAAATCATGTGAATCAATAGTTCTAGACATGTGAAAATACGAATTACAGTATAGTACCTCCATCTATATCTCCATTTTTAACTTAGTCATGCAATTATTATCAATCTTGCACCACCTCCCCTAATAGTACAAGAACGTTAATCAATAGTACACACATGTGAAATATTAGTTATAATAATGTGAATTAATAGCAATTAATTCCTCATTTATCCGATTAATTACCCGATTGATCAATATAACCTCTAGACATCAATTATTATCGAAATAAATGTCGATTTCCACTAACACTAATAATTCCAACACAATGGAACTATCAATTTCATCTTTAATCAACACGAACTTATTCATCATTAATATTATAACTCACAATATTTAACAACCAGGTCGTTCCCAGGAAAGAGGGGGCTTTCCGATAAGGATTTCTCCTTATTGGCGCGCAATTAGTTGACCAAACCTCTCCTTGACAGAACTTTTAGACATTGTCAATATTGCAATTTAATAATATGAATAACTTTGTTGTCTCAATTATTGATTTAATAATATATCATATTATGCAGATGATACTGTGACAATAATTGAATCAATAATATGAGAGATATAATGCAACAATTACTATAGCAATAATTGAGTATAACTAAGTGACTTCTCACGTAAGCATCAATAACCAATACCGTGTGCTACTATGCAACCACGCGTATTACTGTACTTTTACTACCGGGTAGTTCAATAGTTTTAACGGTAACACATTCGCCGTTATTTTTATAAAATGATAATTCTGTCGTTTTCTAACTACGACAATACTTTCGTTGTGGAGTCCACCAATGATTGTGCCGTCGTACGGATATTCCCCAACAAAAAGAATATTCTCCAACCAATCGAATATTATATAACAACTTGCTTACTTTGCAAAATTTATAAATATTACCCACAACTATAACATTATATCAAATCCACACCATAATATTCAAAACATATTTCGAGAAATTTAAATCTTTATTCATAAAATTTAGGGTCTCAGAGAATGTATGTATTTGCTGAAATACAAGTGTGAATTATTTGAAAGGTTCAAAGAATTCAGAAGTAAAATAAATTGGTAAAGTATTAGGATTCTTTGATCGGATCAAGGAATAAATACTTGTGCAATAAATTTCTAGATCATCTCAAATGGTTTTCTCACAAAAGACACCTCCTGATATGTAATAATTGATTAATGTATCTGAAAGGAAAAATCGTACCTTGTTAGACACGGTGCGGTCCATAATGATTTTACCAACATTTTAGTATCCCTCTTGGGTTAAGCCCTAGAAATGGCTGCATATCAACGAAAAGGTAACCTCAAAATCCATCCTCAAGACTCCATAAAAGTTATGGACAGGGAGGATTCCTAATCTTAAGTATGTTAAGATAAGGGGTTGTCCAACTTATGTGAAAAGATTTCAAAGGACAAGCTTGGGACAAGATTTGAAAAGTACAGATTTGTTGGACATCCTAAAGTAAATTTAGGTTATATGTTCTATAATCCTACTTAGCAAAAGATGTTTGTTGCGAAACATGCTGCCTTCTAAGATAAAGATGTTTATCATTGAAGGGGCTAGTGGGAGGATAATAGATCTTGAAGAGTTCAAGAACCACAAATCACTATAAGTTAAATAAGAGGAACCTATAAATAGACCTATTGTACCACAACTGAATCATAAATCTGGAATAGTACCAAAGATACCTGGGAGGTATGGATTCATCATAGATGATGATGATGAGGTACGCATCATAGATGATGATGATCTATGTGAGACCCCAGATTTTATGAATAAAGATTTAAATTTCTTGAAATATTTTTTTGAATAGTAAGGTGTGGATTTGATATAATGTTATAGTTGTGGGTAATATTTATAAATTTTGCAAAGTAAGCAAGTGGTTATATAATATTCGATTGGTCGGGAAATATTTGTTTTAACAGGGAATATTCGTACGACGGCACAATCATTGGTGGACCCCACAACGGAAGTATTGTCGTCGTTAGAAAATGACAGAATTAACATTTTATAAAAATAACGGCGAAAGTGTTACCGTTTAAAGTATTGAACTACCCGGTAGTAAAAGTACAGTGATACACGTGGTTGTATAGTAGCACACGGTATTGATTATAGATGCTTACGTAAGAAGTGACTCAGTTATACTCAATTATTGCTACAGTAATTGTTGCATCATATCTCTTATATTATTGATTCAATTATTGTCACAGTATCATCTGCATAATATGTTATATTATTAAATCAATAATTGAGACGACAAAGTTATTCATATTATTATTTGCGATATTGACAATGTCTAGAAGTTTTGCCAATGAGAGGTTTGGTCACCTAATTGCGCGCCAATAAGGAGAAATCCTTATTGGAAAGCCCCCTCTTTCCTGGGAACAACCTAGTTGTTAAATATTGTGAATTATAATATTAATAATGAATAAGTTCGGGTTGATTAAAGATGAAATTGATGGTTCCATTGTGTTGGAATTATTAATGTTAGTGAAAATTGACATTTATTTCGATAATAATTGATGTTTGGAGGTTATATTGACCAATCGGGTAATTAAGCGGATAAATGAGCAATTAATTGCTAATAATTCACATGCTTATAACTATGTGTTCACATGTGTGTACTATTGATTCACATTCATTTATTATTAGGGGAGTTGGTGCAAGATTGATAATACTTGCATGACTAAGTTAAAAATGGAGGTATAAATGGAGGTACCATACTGTAATTTGTATTTTCACATGTCTAGAACTATTGATTCACATGATTTACTATTAGGGGAGGTGGTGCAAGTTTGATAATACTTGCAGGACTAAATTAAAAATGAAGAAAAAGAGGAAGGTATTATATTGTAATATTTCGAGCCACAAAATGTGCAATTATTGAAACTATATTTTTCTATAAATAGAAGCTCATTCTTCCTTCATTTTTCACCAATTCACTAAAGCTATAGAGCAATTATTATAGAGAGAAAGAAGAAGTGAAGTCTGCTACCTCACTATTTTGTGAAATAGTGTGATAATAATTGTAATGAGGACTCCATTGAGAGTGGATATTTTCTAGGAGGCAATATTCTTGTTTAAACTCTCAACTATGTTTTGTCGTATTGTACACGACAGTTGTATAATTAAGTTTGTATTTGATTTATGTATCATGTATTTGGCGACCCAAGATGGGTGATGTATACCTATTTTGGGGGCGTCACAATCTAGTTATATACGATGAGGTAAGAGTTATAGACACTCAGAGAAATGGATTGAAGCAAGCTTCTCAAAATGGAACATTCATTTTGATGAAATAATCAAAAGAGTTTGATTTTATTAAAAATAAGAATGAACCTAGTGTGTACAAAAGGGTCAGTGGGAGCGTCGTGACATTCCTAGTATTATATGTTGATATACTATGGATAAGGAATGACATGCCAATGCTAGAATCAGTAAAGGTAAAGTTGTCGAAACATTCCTCCATGAATGATTTGGGAAGAGTATCGTAATTGGGGATACAAATCTATATAGATAGATTCAAGAGGATGCTCGACTTAACCCAAGGAACATATATTCATTTGATGTTTAAGTTTTTTAGCATGACAAACTCCAAGAGATGTCTCATGTTGATGAGCCATGGAGTGTATCTCTCTTAATAGTCCCCATAGACTCCTAAAAAGAGAGACCGCATGAGTGACAATCATGTATACAATGAAATATACGAGACCTGATGTTGATCGGTCATATTCTGGAGAAGATAACTGTAAGACAGTGAAAACATCTTAAAGTACTTAACCAACACTAAGGATGTGATTAAAATTTATGGTGCGTCTAGATTAAAACTAGAGGGCTTAACCGACTCAAGTTCTTTTTTAGACAGACCAAGACGACAAAAAAATCCACTTTAAGGTAAAGTGTTACCTTGAACAGTGGTGCAGTGAATTAGAAAGGTTCCAAACAACAAAGAGTTGCTGGTTTAGTGATAAAGACAAAGTATATAGCTGTAAATGAAGCTGCAAGTTGATTGTTTGGATGAAAAGTTCATTACAGAACTAGGAATAGTTCCTAAGTCTCATATTGGATCTAAACATGTGTTGTGGCACTTTCATTTGATTATAGAAATCATTGAAAGATGGGAGATCACTATAGAGCTAGTGAAATCTCAAGAACAACATTACATATCCATTAACTAAAGCTTATCCAACAGCAGGATAATCGTCACTTAGAGAAGAAGAGTATGAGATACCATGACGATTGGTTTTAGTGCAAGTGGGAGATTGAAAGTAATATGCACTCAAGCCAATCATATTTGATGATAAAGCATATACTCTGTAACAATCTTATTCATTTATTAATAAAAAATATTAATTATTAAATGCTTTTAATTAACTACATGATGTTGTTTTATAATATGTGATAAACCCATAGTTTTAAGCAATTCTTTTAGAATAATGATGATGATCATTCTAATGAGATCTAAATTCTTATAAAGTTTAAAACTAAAATAGTTCCCAATCGTTGGATTACTAAATTGGTGATTAGTGAATCCGGATAGATTGGTACATACGTTACTTGCTCATTGGATGAGGATGATTGATCTCATGATCATTTGTGTGGAGACACTAAAGCAAGTATGTAGGTGGTTATTGGAGAATAAGTACACTGAACGCGGCTCGCTAAGGAATACCTAATGGAGTTTTACTTGCCTGTAAATAGGAATTCCTGTAGTGATAGTAGTACAAGTGATCCTTGGACTTGAGATCATCATAGTATCTTGTGTATGATGACTTATACTTTGACTTATTCCTTAAGACCCTTAGGGTATATCAAAGGGTATGCTTGGGTATAATAAGTTGTACATGGAGATAATGTATGATCAATGAAGAATCTATCGCTTCTAGTAAAAGAAGAGAAATGTCCTATGTGATTCGATAAATGACAACCCAGTAGTCCTTTGCTAAGGTAGAATGAAATTAGAAAGGAGTTTCTAATTTGCATTATTTGGAGTTGTACATTTAAGAGTCGAAATACATATAATTAAATAAAATAAGACTTGACAGTAATTTCATGTCTTATATTTTATTGGGACATTGTATGGTGGAAGAATTGAATTGTACGGTAACTATTTACTCAAAGGTTCTTTTATGATTAATGTTGAAATTTATATTATCTGGAAAGTCGTTGATCGCTAGGGAGGCTTATCCCTATTGTAGAATAAATATTATTTATTTAAATAAATTAATAGTTTAATTTATTTATTTAAATAAGATTAAAATTATTTTAATTGATTTATTCGCAACTGCTTTAATATGGAGAACCTAAAGGGTCACACCATAAAAGGAAGAATAATTATATAAGAAGTTAATGGCATAATCTTAATAATAAGTTAAGTATATTTAATTTAATCTATGGTGATAAAATAAATTAAATAGCTTAATATTTATTATTTAATATTTTGGAAATATTAAATATAAATTAATTAGAGGAGTCTTATTATTATTATTACTACTATTATTATTATTTAATTCCTAAAGGAGTTTGGGAATTAATTAATAAAATTACTCTCATATTCCTAATAAGATTAGGAAGTCAAATTAATTAAAAGTGTTTAATTAATTATTCTTAATAAGATTAGGAGGATAATTAATTAAAAAAATTTAATTAATTATCCCTAATAAGATTAGGGAGCTAAATTAATTAAAGGAATTTAATTAATTAAATAATACCCTATTTTCTAATGAGATTAGAAGGGTTAATTGATATCTTTATAAGAGGAGTCTTGTATCAGATATCCATATACGTGATTCCAATTGTTGGAAAGTACGCTCTTGTTCTATAGATATAGAAAAACTAGGGTTTAGCCAACCACCCATCTTCTTAAATCTTTCTTTTTCCTTGGTGGATCACCTCTAGAGGCTAAACACTTGGGTGGCTAACGTTGATCAAAGGAAGGAACCAAACTTGGTGGATTCAAGTTGAACGCGAAAGGATTTGGAGGTGAACTTGTACCTGAGGAAGCTCGAATCTTCAAGGGTATGATTCTTGTTCTTTATCCTTTCGTTTAATTAATAATTATGCATAAAGGATGATCCAGGTATATGGTTTGTAAAATTTTTAAAACTCTGATTTTCCACGTTTCCGCTTATTTTGTGCAATTTGATTGCTTCTCTGAATATTACAAACCTAACATTTCAATCATGATATATCCTTAAATAAACTTATACTTTCTGGGCAAATTTATGCTTACCCTTGCTATATCATGATAAACATTGCAGATTAAGGCGAATACGTTGGATACAAGGAAAGGTTAAAGACAGTTCCATCTTTAAATTTATGTGTGCAGCTAAATTTGTATAAGTATTGTATATTAATGTTTTTGTGAGTTAAATAAGTTATGAATTGTGTATAAGTGAAGGTTTTCGACCTTGGGGAAAAGTGTGTAAGTTTAATGTATAAACAATTTATGTTTATATCTTCCGCAATAGTTATAGAATTAGTATACCAGATCCGTGATGATTTGGGACCTGGATTTGGGGATGCTACAGTTGGTATCAGAGTTATAAGCATAAATTTGTGAAGAGCCCCGAGCCTTTTGCTGGTGACATCCCTTTATGAGAAGGCACCGAAGCCAGACTTTCCATAGGGGACGCCGAGCTAGTCGGTAGCAAGTTGATAGGTATCACTGTGGGGTGCTATGGTTGGAAGTACCATGAGTACCACAGTTGGTATCAGAGTTGTTGGTTATAAACCTAGGGTAGGATTACCTTAGTCTAATAACCGCAGTGATTAGGATAAGTACTAACTCTAATAGAGTTAGTGTGTCAGTAATATTCAAAGACGAATCTTGGCGGGTTATAAAGACATGGAGTTCCCTAACTCTGATAATAATGGTGAACATTACTGATGAGTAGATCGAGTCTAAAAGACTAAAAGTACAAAGATACAAGATCGTAAAATAAAATGATCATAGTATAGAAATGAATCGTAATGTATACGATGAGATCACCCCGTGATCTGATAAGGTTATAGTATGGAGAAGGATCAAGCGAATGATTGAAAAGTTTACGACAAGAATATTGTATGAAAGTTGTACTATGAATTGGTACATATTCAGGAAAGGATTATGAATACGAGTTAAATGAAATTCGTATTGAGAAGGGAAATAAGATTAGGTGGGGATTTCAATTGAGGACTCATGTCGGCAGTTGAGTTATATGATTCCTTGTTATTGGCGGGGAATTGTACTTGGTGTAAAAATCACTTAGTTTCTAACACTAATAATCATTGAAATGTCTGTGTCACGCTATTTGCTATATACCTGTTAAGAGGGTGATTCCTTTCTCATGTGTATAACAGATAGATAAGTTATAGGTAGAGAATACAAGGTTAAGTACGAGTTCTTAAAACTCATACTTATGTTACGTTCGTGACTCATGATTATATGAAATGTTTATTGTGACGCCCCCAACATAGGTATACATCACCCATCTTGAGTCGCCAAATACATGGTACAGAATACAAATACAAACTTAATTATACAAACGTCGTGTAATATACGACAAAACATAGCTGAGAGTTTAAACAGGAATATTGCCTTCTAGACAATATCCACTGTCAAATAGAGTCCTCATTACATTTATTATCGCACTATTTTATAGAATAGTGAGGACTACTATAACACCATCTCGAACCATCACTCCGTTCCCCGACTAGTCCCGGCTACGTTCTCATTTTCTGAAGAGAACAATGAAAGCAAAAGGGTGAGCTCAACTAGCCCAGTAAGAAATATTATGACTAAGATAATGCAGGATAAATTATCATTATCCTTCAACAATGTTAAACTGATAAAATACAATAGACATCAAGTTTAACTGCAGTGGAATAAGCAATCCATTAGAAGAGTAAAGTAGAGCATGATATCTACTATCTTCTATGATTTAAAATGTTTTCATCAATTTTTATCATTTGAGACTCGATTTTTAATAAATAAACGACATCATCGAGTCATACACCGCACTACTGGGCCAAGGATATTCATTAAATCATCAATGGTCATGACTATACCGAATAATCCTTGGTCATAATCATACCAAAAACGTCCATCAATGCACTACATACCCTTCGAGAACTTTTACCACATCATTTATAACATTACGGTCATGATTATCCGAATGATCCGTGGTCATAATTATACCAAGTCCATCTATGCACGTAAGCCAAAGATGACTTTCATCACAATGTAAGACCCCAACTTATTATTAATAAAATTGAATTTCCTCTATTTGTTATTTTGAAATAGTAAGGGTTGATTTGATTAATGTAGTTAGTTATAGGTAAAATGCGCAAATATTTCAAATAAGCAAGTGGTTATAAAATATTCATTTTTGTCGGGGAATATTCGTACAATGGCGCAGCCTTGTGTGGGCCCCATAATGGAAAGCTATTGGATGAGGAAAACAACAAATATAAGTTGGTTACAAATAACGGCGTAGTTGTTACCGTTAATACTGTTGGAAAACCCGGTGGTTAAAACACAGTAGCACACGGTATTGCACCAATTATTGATTCTTACGTAAGAAGGCACTACTCAATAATTGTTACAGTAATTACTGTTCAATATTTTATTTCATTGATTCAATAATTGTTGCGTTGATATTTTATATTGTTGTTATTTCAATAATTGTCACTACACAGTATTTTCCATTATAAAGATCAATAATTCATATTATTTGAATAATATTATTAGATAACATTATTGGCAATGTCTAGAAAGTTCTGTCTAAGGAGAGGTTTGGTCACCTAATTGCGTGCTAGTAAGGAGAAATCTTTATTGGAAAGCCGTCTCATTCTTGGGAACGGTCTGGTTGTCGATATTGTGATTCTGTAATATTATTTGTGAATAATTAATTATTGATTTATATGATAAGGAAAATATTCATTTTATGTGGATATAGATGGAGTAAATTTTAAAGTGACAATTGTTGAAAAATTAATATTTTATGTTTTCTGATAAATAATTCATTTAAATATATTATTATATTTTAATAATATAATAATGGTGATATTTTTACAATGAATGTAGGATATATGAATATATGAGGAGGAATAATATTTTTGTTGCAAAAGTTGTTTAAAACATGTTAAACATGTATGTGGGCCCATTTCTTGACTGAAATTTGATTATAGCTTGTAAAATCGTCCGTATGTGGATTTCGGTCAATTTCTGTTTGGAATTTGGAAAAACTTTCTTCTGCAAAGTTGTAGATAATGGAATTTCCTATGGAAAGACATAAGGTTTGAATTTTTCTGATAAAAAGGCTATTTATTATGAATTATTGAAGTTCTGATGTTCCGAAATAATTAATTTTTGGAAGTTTTAATTATTTTTAATAAGAAAAACGTTTATTTTTATTTTGGTGAGGTGGGTCTCACTTGGTGGCTGATGTTTTGAATCAAATGAGGTGTGCGTTGGAATAAAAAACAAAATATTAATATTTTATTAAATTTTCTGCTTTGGCGTTCTAAGCATTTTCCTATAAATAGGATGCTTAGGTTATAATTGAAAATCACACCAGAAACTGAAGTTTTCTCTCTGTATATTATCGAGCGTATTCTTGTGAATATTTTGATACTTTGAGTGTTGATATATGGTGCTATATCTAGTATTCCAATCAGAAGTACTGTCTTTTCGAGGTAAGGGATGTTATTTTTTTTTATAAATGATATTATTTCTTTCAATATCATTATGCCAAAATATTGGTAAGATTTTTCTTGTGAAATTCTTGTCTTTTAGTGTCGGGGTTACTATTCACGTATACGACACTATTCACGATTACAACACTATTTACAGAAAAATTAAATTTTTGTTTTTTATCCAAAATATCTATTATGGATACTAGCTTTGATTGTATCCATGTTTTGATCATTCTTGAATTTTACTTCACTATGGTTATTTATGAAGTATTTTTGAACTTGGACTGTTTAAAGTACGAATCCTTATTATTTGTTCTTTTGTTTCACTGGATTCGTTTTCTTTAAAATATTTTTCATCATCCTCAGTCCTAAATGATGATATTACTTAATATCTTTGGCCTGTAGTGCAAAGATGGTTGATTTTCTTATGAATATCTTTGGCCTATAGTGCAAAGATGAACAGGTGTTGAGATGAACATGACCAACTGATGAATATCTTTGGCCTGTAGTGCAAAGATGAATATTTGATTCAAGATGTACATTGATTGATGTTACATGGATAAAATATTGATGATGAACTTTTAAATTCATAGATTATAGTAGATTTCATTCTCTACGTAACTCTCCTATGAATTGTTATTTCCGCTGCGAATATTGATCTGAAACTTGTTGTCTATTATATTCTATCAGATTTTTCCCTGTTGAAGACTAACGATAATTTGTTCTATATTATCTTAGTCATAATATTCTTTACTGGGCTAGTTGAGCTCACCCTTTTCCTTTTTGTTCCATTTTTCTTCTCAGGAGGTGAGAATGTAGCGAGTACTAGTTGGGGTATGGAATGAAGGTCTTAGAAAGTTGTTTTAGTAGTCCTCACCATTTTTGTAAAATAATTTATCAATAATTGTAATGAGGACTTATTTGAGTGTTGATATTGTCTAGAAGACAATATTTGTATTTAAACTCACAGTTTTCATGTTGTATTAATAAAGTTGTAGTTGTTTCTGTACCATATTATTGACGACTTAGAATGGGTGTTGTATACATATTTTGGGGAAGTCACAGTTGGTATCAGAGCTTAGGGATATGATCTCTGGCTGAGATCGGGGAATAGAACTAGGAAGGGAGAGACGAGTAAAACCTTCGCTAGTGTGTCTTACCTAAGATTATTTGTTGGTTGGTCAGTATATAGGGATATTATGTGATATGTTGATTTCTTTAATAAACCCTTGTTTTATGGCAGTATTTAAGAATGTCGACTGAGAACGTTATCAGTGGAGTAAATGAGACCGTGGAGACACCTTTACTCACCAACGAGGAGAACGTGCAACAGGCTGGCAATGTTCCTCATGTGAACAACATCACTGAGAAGATGATGAACCACGGGATGTTTAGAATCTTTTTACAGTTCATGCAAAATCAGACAAGGGAGACTCATGCACAAAATACAGGTGGAAATGATAACAACGCACGGTTTGTCACAGCCAAGCAGTTCAAAGAGTTGGGACCACCAGAATTCTGGGGAAAGCCAGATCTGATTAAGGTAGAAACGTGGGTCAAATAAATCACCAAGATATTCGATGTCTTGGGATGCACGGAGGAACAGAAGGTTCCATTCGCCACCTTTATGTTCCGTAATGAGGCGATTAATTGGTGGGAATCGTGAAGCGTACCCATCCAACAAGACTTTCGGCATGTCTTGGGAGACGTTTCAGAAACTGTTCAATGACAAGTACTTTCCTGAAAGTATCCATCATATGAAGGAAGTGGAGTTTATTAGACTGGAACAAAACAATATAATGGTGTCCCAGTACGAGGCAAAGTTTGCAGAGTTATCCAGGTTTGCACCTCATTTGGTGGAGAATGAGGAACGTATGACGCGGATGTTTCTGAGAGGTTTGAAACCCGGCATACGTCAATATCTCATTTCTCATAAATTTTCTCTATTCAGATGTTGTCAACATGGCTCAATTATTAGAACAAGATAACGAGTACGTTCAACCCAGGGACCACAACCAGGATAATACCGGTGACAGCAGTCATCAGAACAACGATAACCAGCGAAGAAAGAAAAATACGGACAAAAACGGTAACCACTCTGGTGGTAATCATGGCCATGAGAATAGAAGAAGCGAGTCGGGCGGAGATTTTAAAAAGAGTAGATTCAACAATGACCATGTGAAGACGTCAGCACCAGCAGCAACTATTTATAAGGGAGGAGAGCGACCACCAGTCGTATGCTATAAATGCGGGAAAGAGGGACATATCAGTCCAAACTACCCATAACAGTTCAAGGTATGTTTTAATTGTGGAAAGGAAGGACATATTGCTCGAGCTTGTACAGTAGCGAAACCAAGTCCAGCGGGGATGGTGACTCAAAAGGCTGTCCCAGAAAAGTTAAAGTCAACGGTTCCTGGAAGAGCGTTTGTTGTGACTGATCAAAATGCGAGGATACCAAAAGAGGTGATCATGGGTAAACTAATCATAAATTCTTGCGAAGTTTATACCTTACTAGATACCGGTGCTACCCATTCATTTATCTCTCCTGCTTGTGCTCAACGTTTAAACTTGACTCCGGAGAAATTAGACTTTGATTTATCTGTGGAGACTCCGTTAGGAGAAACTTTCATCACATCCACTATTTATAAATCTTGTTTAATCCAAGTTGGCACCATCACATTACCTGTTGACCTTATCTCTTTAAAGATACTTGCTTTTGATGTGATTTTAGGGATTGATTGGTTAACTACTCATCATGCCAAAATTGATTATTTTCATAAGGTTGTTAGTTTTCATATTCCTAACCAACCTGTTGTACGAATTCAAGCAACTAAACCATTAAAGTCAGTCACTGTTATATCAAGTCATAAAGCTATTCATTTATTGAAAAACAGATGTCAAGCTTTCTTAGCCCATGTTATGGATTTGAATAAATACACGTCAGATTTGAATAATATTCCTGTTGTTAGTAAATTTCCTGACGTATTTCCTAAAGAACTTCCTGGTCTACCCCCAGAACGTGAAGTTGAATTCTTTATTGATCTTGAACCTGATACAAAGCCCATTTCTAAAACCCCATATCGAATGACTCCTATTGAACTTCATGAGTTAAAGGTCCAACTACAGGAGTTGTTGGACATCGGTTTCATTCGTCCTAGTACATCTCCTTGGGGTGCTCCTATTTTATTTGTAAAGAAGAAAGACGGAAGTATGCGACTTTGTATTGACTATCGAGAATTAAACCATGTCACTATCAAGAATTGGTATCCGCTACCTCGTATTAATGACCTATTTGACCAGTTGCCAAGAGCACAATTTTTTTCAAAGATCGATCTTCGTTCTGGATATCATCAGCTGAAGATTAGAATCGAGGATATTCCAAAGAATGCTTTCGGAACTCGGTACGGGCATTATGAATTCTTAGTCATGTCTTTTGGATTGACTAATGCTCTTGCAGCTTTCATGGATATGATGAACCGAGTATTTAAGGAATTTTTTGATCAGTTCGTGGTTGTCTTTATTGATGACATGCTCATATATTCCAAAAGTCGTGAAGATCATGAGCACCATTTGAAGCTGGTACTCCAAAGGCTTCGTGAAAACAAGTTATATGCCAAGTTGAAGAAATGCGAGTTCTGGCTTGAGGAAGTAGCATTCCTTGGGCACGTGGTGTCAAAACATGGAGTGTCTGTTAACCCGACGAAGATTGAAGCAATACAAAGTTGGGAACAACCAAAGTCGCTGACTGAAGTACGTAGCTTTCTAGGCTTAGCTGGTTATTATCGGAGATTTGTGGAAGGATTTTCTCGAATCGCTACTCCATTAACTCAGCTGACTCGGAAAGATACAAAATTCTAATGGAGCGAAGAATGCGAGAAGAGTTTCCAAGAACTTAAGAGGAAACTCATTTCGGCACCTGTTCTGAAAATACCATCTAGTTCAGATGGATTTGTTATCTACAGCGATGCTTCAGGCAAAGGGTTAGGATGTGTTGTCATGCAACATGGGAAAGTCATAGCCTATGCATCACGACAACTTAAAGAGTATGAGAGGAATTATCCTACTCATGATCTAGAGTTGGCAGTAGTTGTTTTCGCGCTAAAGATCTGGAGGCACTATCTATATGGGGAGAAAGTGGAGATATATTCAGACCATAAAAGCCTTAAATATTTCTTCACCCAAAAGGAACTCAACATGCGGCAACGACGTTGGCTCGAGCTGTTAAAAGATTATGACCACACCATTCAATACCATCTTGGAAAAGAAAACGTGGTAGCTGACGCGTTGAGTAGAAGATCTTATGCAGGAACGAGTGCGATGATGTCAAGTATACGCATAGAACCAACTTTAATCGATGAAGTTAAAGTTGCTCAAGCCACAGCTGATGCGTATGAAGAAGAAAGTACAAGAGGGTGCTATTCCAGAAGCAAGAATCGATGAAGAAGGAATACTTTGAGTCCACTCCAGACTTTGTGTTCCTAATGATTCTGATTTAAAAAACAAGATCATGATGGAGGCACACAATACACCATTTGCAATCCATCCTGGAAGTACCAAAATGTATCGTGATCTTCGACATACATTTTGGTGGAACTATATGAAGAGAGAGATTGCAAAGTTTATCTCGAGGTGTTTAACTTGTTAACGTGTAATGGCGGAGCATCAAGTGCCTAAGGGTCCATTGCAACCACTTGAGATTCAGAAATGGAAGTGGGAACACATTACCATGGATTTTGTTATGGGTCTTCCCACAGTTTCTCAAGGCATAAATGCTATTTGGGTTATTGTTGATAGATTAACCAAGTCTCGCTCATTTCTTGCCGTCACGGAGACTTATTCCTTGAGCGTCTTGCTCATATGTATGTAAATGAGATTGTGAGATTGCATGGCATGCCAAGTATCTATAGTTTGGATCGTGACCCAGATTCACTTCATGATTTTGGGTTAGTTTGCAAAAAGCTATGGCGCAGTTTACGATTGATTGCGGCATACCATCCTCAAACGGATGGACAAGAAGAGAGGACTATTCAAACTCTTGAAGATCTATTAAGACTCTGTGTCCTAGATTTCAAAGGGAGTTGGATAAGTATTTACTATTGGTGGAATTCTCCTACAACAACAGTTATCGGGTAAGTATAGGTGTGGCTCCATTCGAAGCATTGTATGGACGAAAGTGTCGCTCTCCAATATGTTGGGATGAGGTGGGTGAAGCAACATTGTTGGGACCCGAGTTGGTACGTATGTCTACAGAAAAGATCCAAATGATTCGACAACGTATACAAACGGCATATGATCGACAAAAGAGTTATGCGGATCTTCATCGAAAGGACGTGGAATTTAGTATTGGGGATCATGTATTGTTGCGTGTTGCTCCATGGAAGGGTGTTACAAGATTTGGAAAGAGAGAAAAGCTCAATCCATGATTTATTGGTCCATTTCAGATTCTTGAACGAGTAGGAAATGTGGCCTATAGACTCGCATTACCTCCAAGTATGTCTTGTGTTCATAATGTTTTTTATATATCTGTGCTATATAAATATTTGAAAGACCCGAACCACGTTATTGAGTTAGAACCGGGCGAGATAGCCGAAGACTTAACGTATGAAGAGGTACATGTCAAGATCTTGGATAGGAAGGAGCATGTCCTACGCACAAAGGTCATACCACAAGTTAAAGTTTTGTGCAGGAACCATGCTATTGAGGAAATGACCTGGGAGTTGGAAACATAAATGAAAGCGAGGTATCCTCACCTTTTCGAAACACCAGGTACGTACGTCAATTTCGAGGATGAAATTTCATAAGGAGGGGAGGTTGTAAGACCCCAACTTATTATTAATAAAATTGAATATCGTCTATTTGTTATTTTGAAATAGTAAAGGTTTATTTGATTAATGTAGTTAGTTATGGGTAAAATGCGCAAATATTTCAAATAAGCAAGTGGTTATAAAATATTCATTTTTGTCGGGGAATATTCGTTTGGTCGTGGAATATTCTTCTTTGTTTGGGAATATTAAATGCACTGACACGCGACTGTGTGTGGCCCCATAACGAAAAACGATTGGGTGAGAAAAATGACAAATAAAAGTTGGTTATAAATAACAGCGTAGTTATTACAGATTATCTTTGTTGGAATACCGGTGATTAAAACACAAGTAGCACGGTATTGCACCAATTATTGATTCTTACGTAAGAAGGCACTACTCAATAATTGTTACAGTAATTACTGTTCAATATTTTATTTTATTGATTCAATAATTGCTGCGTTGATATTTTATATTGTTGTTGTTTCAATAAGTGTCACTACACAATATTTTCCATTATCAAGATCAATAATTCATATTATTTGAATAATATTATTAGATAATATTATTGGCAATGTCTAGAAAGTTCTGTCTAAGGAGAGGTTTGGTCACCTAATTGCGCGTCAGTAAGGAGAAATCTTAATTGGAAAGCCTCCTCTTTCCTGGGAACGGCCTGGTTGTCGATATTGTGATTCTATAATATTATTTGTGAATAATTAATTATTGATTTATATGATAAGGAAAATATTCATTTTATGTGGATATAGATGGAGAAAATTTTAAAGTGACAATTGTTGAAAAATTGATATTTTATCTTTTTTGATAAATAATTCATTTAAATATATTATTATATTTTAATAATATAATAATGGTGATATTTTTACAATGAATGTAGGATATATGAATATATGAGGAGAAATAATATTTTTGTTGCAAAAGTTATTTAAAACATGTTAAACATGTCTGTGGGCCCATTTCTTGACTGAAATTTGATTATAGCTTGTAAAATCGTCCGTATGTGGATTTCGGTCAATTTCTATTTGGAATTTGGAAAAACTTTCTTCTACAAAGTTGTAGATAATGGAATTTCCTATGAAAAAAGACTTTCTGATAAAAGGGTTATTTATTATGAATTATTGAAGTTCCGAAGTTCCAAAATAATTGATTTTTAGAAATTTTAATTATTTTTATTAAGAAAAACGTTTTTTTTTTTGGTGAGGTGGGTCTCACTTGGTGGCTGATGTTTTGAATCAAATGAGGTGTGCGTTGGAATAAAAAAAATATATTAATATTTTATTAAATTTTCTGCTTTGGTGTTCTAAGCATTTTCCTATAAATACGGTGCTTAGGTTAGAATTGAAAATCACACCAGAAATTGAAGTTTTCTCTTTCTATATTATCGAACATATTCTTATGAGTATTTTGATACTTTGAGTGTCTCTATACGGTGCAAGTTCCCTTCAGCACTATATCCAGTATTATAGTCAGAAGTACTGTCTTTTCGAGGTAAGGGATGTTATTTTTTTTTTATAAATGATATTATTTTTTGCAATATCATTATGCCAAAATATTGGTAAGATTTTTCTTGTAAAATTCTTGTCTTTTAGTGTCGGAGTTACTATTCACGTATACGACACTATTCACGTATACGGCACTATTCACGATTACGGCACTATTCATAGAAAAATTAAATTTTCATTTTTTGTCCAAAATATCTATTATTGATACTAGCTTTGATTGTATCCATGTTTTGATCATTCTTGAATTTTACTTCACTATGGTTATTTATGAAGTATTTTTGAACTTGGACTGTTTAAAGTACGAATCCTTATTATTTGTTCTTTTGTTTCACTGGATTCATTTTCTTTAAAATATTTTTCATCATCCTCAGTCCTAAATGATGATATTACTTAATATCTTTGGCCTGTAGTGCAAAGATGGTTGATTTTATTATGAATATCTTTGGCCTGTAGTGCAAAGATGAACAGGTGTTGAGATGAACATGACCAACTCATGAATATCTTTTGCCTGTAGTGCAAAGATGAATATTTGATTCAAGATGTATGTTGATTGATGTTACAGGGATAAAATATTGATGATGAACTTTTAAATTCATAGATTATAGTAGATTTCATTCTCTACATAACTCTTCTATGAATTGTTATTTTCGCTACGAATATTGATCTGAAACTTGTTGTCTATTATATTCCATCAGATTTTTCCCTGTTGAAGACTAACGATAATTTGTTCTATATTATCTTAGTCATAATATTCTTTACTGGGCTAGTTGAGCTCACCTTTTCCTTTTTGTTCCATTTTTCTTCTCAGGAGACGAGAATGTAGCGAGTACTAGTCGGGGTATGGAATGAAGGTCTTAAAAAGTTGTTTTAGTAGTCCTCACCATTTTTATAAAATAATATATCAATAATTGTAATGAGGACTTATTTGAGTGTTGATATTGTCTAGAAGACAATATTTGTATTTAAACTCACAGTTTTCATATTGTATTAATAAAGTTGTAGTTGTTTCTGTAACATGTTATTGACGACTCAGAATGAGTGTTGTCTACCTATTTTGGGCGCGTCACAACAATATAAGGATGAGGATGATGACAATGACATAATAATTCAATAAAATAAGTTCAAGAATAAATTTTAAAGACTTATAAGTTAATTTATCCTGAAATCAATTACGTCCAAATTGTCAACATGATACTTCTTTGTGGAGTTAAATTCAAGAATGCTCAGAAGAATATTTCCATGAAAAGATACTGGATGAAGCGCAAATATCTAGGATATTCTACTAATTTCATGGAGTATAGAAGCCAAAACTTTAACCAACTGAGTATAATAGAATATATGAAACTGTAAATGGATTTTCTCCCACCATGCAGTAATCCACGTAGATAGATCATTTCCACAATTTAAAAAAATAATGAATACGAAGGATCATTCACCATGCATGCGGTAATCAACATAGACAGGTTATTCCAACAGAAAATAAAGAATGGAACCAGGTCATGCGTAATCCGCACAGACAGGATATTCCAACAGAATAATAAAGAATGGAACCAGGTCATGCGTAATCCGCACAGACAAGATGTTCCAACAGAATAATAAAGAATGGAACCAGGTCATGTGTAATTCCGTACAGACAGGATATTCCAATAGAATAATAAAGAATGGAATAACAACAGAATTCACCAGGCATGCGATAGACCGCACAGACAGGTTCTTCCAACAGAATAATAAAGAATGGAATAACAGAAGAATTTCATCATGTATGCGGTACTTCGCATAGACAGGTTATTCCAACATAATAATAAAGAATGGAATAACAACTCTTACAAGTATTGAAAGAAAATAACTCTCTTCGTGAATACGAAAGAATAATACCTCTTACCTTAGAAGAAGGCTAGATACTGGAATAGTGAGGTAGCAGACTTCTCTTCTTCTTTCTCTCTATAATTTCTCTCTATAATAATTGTTCTATAGCTTTAGTGAATTGGTGAGAAATGAAGGAAGAATGAGCTTCTATTTATAGGAAAATATAGTTTCGATAATTGCACGTTTTGGGGCTCAAAATATTACAATATAATACCTTCCTCTTTTTCTTCATTTTTAATTTAGTCCTGCAAGTATTATCAAACTTGCACCACCTCCCCTAATAGTAATTAATGTGAATCAATAGTTCAATCATGTGAGTCAATAGTTATAATCATGTGAAAATACGAATTACAGTATAGTACCTCCATCTATACCTCCATTTTTAACTTAGTCATGCAAGTATTATAAATTTTGCACCAACTCCCCTAATAGTACAAGAATGTGAATCAATAGTACACACATGTGAACAAATAGTTATAATCATGTGAATTAATAGCAATTAATTACTCATTTATCCGATTAATTACCAGACTGGTCAGTAAAACTTCCAGACATCAATTAATCAACATGAACTTATTCATCATTAATATTATAACTCATAATATTTAATAACCAGGTCGTTCCCAGGAAAGAGGGGGCTTTCCGATAATGATTTCTCCTTATTGGTGCGCAATTAGATGACCAAACCTCTCCTTGACAGAACTTCTAGACAATGTAAATATTGTAATTTAATAATATAAATAACTTTGTCGTCTCAGTTATTGATTTAATAATATAACATATTATGTAGATGATACTGTGACAATAATTGAATCAATAATATGAGAGATATGATGCATCAATTACTGTAGCAATAATTGAATATAACTGAGTGATTTCTCACGTAAGCATCAATAATCAATACTGTGTGCTACTATGCAACCACGGGTATTACTGAACTTTTACTACCGGGTAGTTCAACAGTTTAATTATAAAACTTCCGCCGTTATTTTTATAAAAAGATAATTCTATTGTTTTCTAACTACGACAATACTTTCGTTGTGGGGTCCACCAATGATTGTGCCGTTGTACGAATATTCCCTGTTAAAATGAATATTCTTCGACCAATCGAATATTATATAGCCACTTGCTTACTTTGCAAAATTTGTAAATATTACCCATAACTATAATATTATATTATCTCCACACCATAATATTCAAAAATATATTTTGAGAGAAATTAATCTTTATTCATAAAAGTTGGGTTCTTACAACCTCCCATTCTTATGAAATTTCATCCTCGAAATTAGGGTACGTACCTGGTATATCGAAGAGGTGAGGATATTTTGACTTCATCTCAGATTCTAACTCCCAGGTCATTTCTTCCACATCGTGGTTTCTCCACAAAACTTTGACTTGAGGTATAACCTTGGAGCGTAGAATATGATCATTCTTATCCAAGATTTTAATAGGTAATTCTTCATACGTTAAATCTTCCTCTATCTCGTCTGGTTCTAATTCAATAATGTGGTTCGGGTCTTTCACATATTTACGTAACATAGATATGTGGAAAACGTTATGAACATGAGACATACTTGGCGGTAAGGCGAGTCTATAGGCCACAGTTCCTACTCGATCGAGGATTAAAAATGGGCCAATGAATCGAGGATTGAGCTTTCCTCTCTTTCCAAATCTCGTAACTCCTTTCCATGGAGCAACATGTAACAACACATGTTCTCCAATATTGAATTCCACGTCCTTTCGATGAAGATCAACATAACTCTTTTGTCGATCTTGTGAGGTTTTTATACGTTGTCGGATTGTTTGAATCTTTTCTGTAGTCATACGTACCAACTTCGGACCTAACAACATTTCTTCACCCACCTCGTCCCAGCATATTGGAGAACGACACTTTCTTCCATACAACGCCTTAAATGGAGCCATGCCAATACTTGCTTGATAACTATTGTTGTAGGAAAACTCCACCAATGGTAAGAACTTGCCTTGAAGTAAAGGACACAAAGTCTTAATAAATCTTCAAGAGTTTGAATAGTCCTTTCCGACTGCCCATCCGTTTGAGGATGATATGCCGAACGAAATCGTAAATTTATGCCCATAGCTTTTTGCAAACTAACCCAAAATCTTGAAGTAAATCTTGGGTCTCGATCAGAAACTATGGGTACTGGCATACCATGCAATCTTACGATCTCGTTTATGTACATACTAGCAAGACGTTCAAGTGTAAAAGTTTTTCGTATCGGTAAGAAATGAGCAGACTTGGTCAATCTATCAAAAATGACCCAACTCACATCTATGCCTTGAGAAACCTTGGGAAGACTAGTAATGAAATCCATGGTAATGTGCTCCCACTTCCATTCTGAAATTTCAAGTGGTTGCAATGGACCTTTTGGCACTTGATACTCCGCCTTGACTCGTTGACAAGTGAGACACCTTGAGATAAACCCCGCTATCACTCTCTTCATATTGCTCCACCAAAATGTATGTCAAAGATCACGATACATTTTGATACTCCCAGGATGGATTGCAAACGGTGTGTTGTGCGCCTCCATCATGATTTTATAATTCAAGTAAGAATCGTTAGGAACACAAAATCTGGAGTTGACTCGAAGTATTCCTTCTTCATTGATTCTTGCTTCTGAAATAGAACCTTTTTGCACTTTCTTCCTCATACGCATCAGCTCCAGGTCTGTAGCTTGAGCAGCTTAACTTTATCGATTAAAGTCGGTTCCACTCGTATATTCACCATCATCACATGGGTCCCTGGAGTCTTTAACTCTATTTCCATCCTTTCCAAGTCATAGAAAATGGGCCATTGCGTTGACAATATTGCACTCGTGCCCGCATATGATCTTCTACTCAATGCGTCAGCTACTACATTCGCTTTTCCAGGATGGTATTGGATGGCATGATCATAATCTTTCAACAACTCAAGTCATCATCGTTATCGCATGTTGAGTTCCTTTTGAGTGAAGAAATATTTGAGGCTTTTATGATCCGTATAAATCTCCACCTTCTCTCCATACAGGTAATGCCTCCAAATCTTAAGCGCAAAAACGACTTCTGCCAACTCTAGATCATGAGTAGGATAA